>CM039673.1:427245734-428555734 GCA_022496015.1 Hordeum marinum
AAGCCTCTCTTGTGATTCCTCTTTCTCTTCTATCTAGAGTGCTAAAGATATCTCAGAAGACTTTCATTTCCATTCATATCCTCTTAAATTATTTCGAGGTTCTCACCTCATAAATTTCTTAATTTTTCTGGTGCAATATCTCTTTCTAAACAATTGTTTCAACGGTGGTTTCTTTTGAGTGGGCCCATAACCCACAGGTTTTTTCCCGAGGATCTTACTTGGCTCTTCTAATCTTGTCGGGAGATGTTCTGAAGGTCTCTTCTAATATGACGTAAGAATGAATTCCATCAGTCATATGCCATCTCTAAGATAGCTTTAAATTATTTTCATAATTGGCTCGACCTTTGCTCATTCATTATTTCAGAGTGTCTCAGTAATTCTTGGTGTTGATTCTCGTCATCATTCTCAGCATTGAAGACCGAAGAAGAGTTTCTCTTAAATCTTGATTCATTCTCAGAGATTCATGGTTTTAGCTTTCGTTGTCCTCTCAAATTGTTTCCATTCATGAGAAATTTCTCCCATATCTATCTGGTGCATTCAGAGTTGTTTTCATTCTTTGATCCTCCGAAGGCCATCATTTTAGAAGATTTCTTCGTTCTCAGCTTTCAGCTGTCGTTCTCAAATTCTTCTCAAGTGTTGTTCCTTCGTTTGTATCTCAATTTCTGGTGCTTCGTTCAAGTTTTCTATTAGGTGGATCATGCTCTCTTCGTTCTCATGTTATATCATTCATTTGTATTATCCTCTTTAGTTTCGAATTCTTATCGATGTTCTCGTGCAATACTTTTTCAAGTTTGCGATCTCTCTCTCTCTCTCTTCAATTCCTTGCAGAAGAATAAGTGGTGTGCGAAATCCGTTGCTTGTCATCAATTCAACTTGATGAAGGATAAGCATAACATAATTCTTATTCTTGTTGGTCAAGGTGATCTCAATCAATCTTCCAGAGTTGTTCATGGTATCAATTCTCAATTCTAAGTGGCTCTTCTTTTCTTTCCGGAGTTCAAGTTTCTCAAATATATCTTTTCGAAGCTTCATCTATATCATAGAAAGGCCTCAATCTTGTTCATTTTGGAACCTTCAATTCTTTTCTATCTTCCTTTCATCCTAGAGTTCTCCAAGAGGACCTTCATGGTGGTTTGATAATGATGTAATTCTTTTCTGAAGTGTTCTTCAAGATTCTTGTTGGAGAAGCCCAACCATTCTTTTCTCACATTTCGAAGTTCAATTCCTTCTCCATGGTCTTTTGAGATGGTGTTATTAAATTATTGGTTATGAGGAGTCTCGAAGGAAATTGTCAAGAATAAGATAAGTTAACTCATCTTGTCTTCTCGGAGTCATCTTGGGTTGGATTTCACTTAAAGAATTTCCTAAGGATTGTTGCTATTACGGTGGTATAAATGATTCAAGTTTTCTCCTCCTCCTCTTGCTGAAAGAAGTTTTGTATATCTTGTTGCTCTCAAGCAATCAAGTGTTTCTGTTGTGGCAGGTTGTCACCTCATAATTTTGAGATGTTTTCCACAAGCCCATAACAAGCTATTCTTTTAGTTGTTTATTCTCCATCAACTCTGTTCAACCTATGCTTCTCAAGTTCAATGGCGGTAGAAGTTGTTCTTTTCTTCTCCATTCTTTTCCTTCCAATGATCTAGTTTCTATTCTTTTCTTCCGGAGGCGTTGTCATGTTACTCTATTTCAACCATCATCTTGTTGTATCAAGATCATGTTCCTTTTTTTGCTAATCCATTTAACCGAAGTGTTGTGTTCTATGTTCAAGTTCTTTCCTTCTTATCAAATTTTGTCCCTCTATCCTACCGAAGTGTTGCCCAAATTTCTTGTGAATTCTTCCTTGTTCCTTGTGTCATCTTTCGTCTCGTTGAAACCTTCAATCATCATTGGTTTCACTCGTTGGTCATAGAAGCAACTAGGTTTACCTCTTGCCCTTTCTCTTCCCCTTCTCATTCTAGATCTCGGGACGAGATCCTTGTGTGGTGGAGGAGAGTTGTAACAACCCGGGACCGATGCTCCAGAAGATTCCCCTTTTATTTCCATTCTCGTCGTGTGATTCGTTTTATTGTCGCATTCGGCATCGCATCATTCGCATCATCTTGCATAGCATCGTCACTCGTTTTTTAAAACTTGCATCCGTTCGTGTTCGTCGGTTCTCTCAGTTCGTGTTATTGTCCGTCTCGAGTCCAAGCACACATGCACGCGCCCGCGGCATTGATTAAAATATTGTTTTTAAAGTGCGTATAAAACATTCTCGGATTGGGTTGAAGTTGGCGTGCGGTCTTCTTATATTATAGGTAGACCGCCTGCCAAATTTCGTCTCAATCGAAGATCGTTTGATACCCAAACCGTTAGACCTAGAGGGGCTCCGTCGTCGGTGTGTCTGTCGGACGTTTCACTGTCAAAAACCTGCCGCCGGGCCACCACCTCCCTCTCTTCTTAGTCCTATCCCCTCTACACAGCTCACGTGCCCGCCTGCTAGCCCCCTCAGCTTCCGGACCGCCCGATCACGATCGGAGGGTCCGAAAACGGAGCAAAACCCCCTAACCTAGCCCCCTTTACTATTTAAACACCCCCTAACCTGCCCCTAATGGAAACCCTAGCCTCCCCTGGGGATCCGCACCGTCCCAACCAGCCAGCCACCTCCCCAGCGCCCTTGTCTCCCTCCTCCTCGTGCTAGGCCCTATCGGCCCAAATCGGGGCCCGCCCGAGCCCATATGGGCCTGATCCCCGCCGCCGCGCCCGAGTTCCTTAGGAGCCCGAGATCCCGCACCGCTGCCACAACGCCTCGCTGCCGTTCGAACCGCGCCGCCCGCAGGAGCTGTCACCGCTCGTCGCCCGGTAACAGCGCCGCGCTGCCACGTCCTTGTGACCCTGCTCTGCCCCGCCATGGACGCGGCTTGCAGGGGAGCAGCCACCGCCGCCAGGCCTCCCCTCGCCGAAGTGCCGCGCCCGACCTCCTGCACCGGATACGATGCCCCGCCGGCCGGATCCCCCCGTCCTAGGCCACCGTAGAGCTACCGCCGGCCGTTGTCCCCGCGAGAGGCCGCCGCCGTCACCCGCCTTCATCGCGCCCGTCGAGATCTAGCGGGAGGCTCGGTCTGCCCGCTCTCTGCACCTGTGCATGGGCCACGCACGCGCGGGGCCCAAAAGCACCCAACCGCCGGCCCAGCTCGCCCCAATCGGCCTCGCTCAGCCACACCGACATGGGCTTGGCCCGCTAGGTGAGCTAGCCCAGCCGCCCCTACCCGTTATCCAGCGCCCTGTGCACTTTTTAGTTATTGTGCGCCCACCAGTTTCGGCCCGCATATGTTTTTTTAGGTCCTGCGAATTTGTCCATTATCTAAGAATTACTGTTTTTGCAGAAACCCCCCTGGTTCATACATTTAATAACTTTTCAACCGTGCATCGTATGTAAAAACTTTATACATGAAAAATGACTAGAATTTCATGTAGATTCATAATATCCAACTCTTACATGTGTTTAAACTGTTTAACCTGCTGTTTTAGTGTAATTTACGTAAATGTCATGTAAAATGATTTATATCATAACTAATTAACCGTAGCTCCGTTGAAAATGTTTTACATATGTAACTTGACTAGAAAAATGTGTAGAATCACGTGGTGACATTTATTTTCTTGTATAACAACTCTAAAATATGGTTAGTTCAGATCTGGATCAAACTTGAAATATGCATATGAGGTTGTTCCGGAATTGTTATTAGTTGCTTCCGGCCTCATTTAAAGTGCCTAGGTGATGTAGTTTACTTATGCTTCACCTCTTGCCATGTTTTACAACATTTAACGTTGATGTGTACCTAAAAAGGAATGAACTAAATAATTCGAATATGGAGTTTCGTCAATATGCAACTCGTTGCATATTGAGCTTCACTTTAATGTGTAGTAGTTGTTTGATGTGATTTGCCATGCCTTGCATATCTAAACCAGATATGCATCATATTTGTTTGCGCATCATGTCATGCATATGTTGTGATGTGACGTGTGTTGATTGTTGTTTCCGTATTGTTCCTTCTCGATAGAGTTTCGAAAGCGTTCGGAGTGTGAGGATTCGTTCGACTGCGTTGGCCCGTCTTCTTCATGGACTCGTTCTTATTCCAAACGGTATCTCAGGCAAGATGACACGTTTCCCTGGATACCACTACTATCATTGCTATGCTAGTTGTCCCGCTTTTATCGTTATATCATGCTACCTACCACTTTTTTGACAAGCCTCCCAACATTGCCATGAAAAGCCTCTAACCCCTCCACATCCCAGCAAAACCTTTGTTTTGCTATGTTACCGCTTGCTTAACTTTCTTATAGCGTTTTCTAGCTGCAGGTGCAATTGCTTCCATATGGCAACATGGACATTATTTGTTATCATAATATTATTGCTAATGCACATATATATTTGGTAACAGGATGGAAGGCTTGGCCTTTTGCTCGGTGTTTTGTTTCACTCTTGTCGCCCTAGTTACTTGTGAACCGGTGTTATGTTCCATAATTGAGCGCTCCTAACATGCTCGGGGTTGTTATGGGGACCCCTTGATTTTCACTTTAGGATAAAGCTTGTTTTGCAAGGCCCAACATTGGTACTACATTTGCCTAATAACTAATAAAATGCATAGGGACCCACCGGCACCCGCGGATAATTAATCAACAACCCGGGCAAGTGCTCCTCATGAGTGTTGGTCCAAACCGGGCGATGTCTGGTGTCCCCTGGTCACCCCGGGTCTTAGCCAACCCGACGTCGTGCCCATCCGGTCGTACCCTGAGAACGAGATACGTGGCTCTTATCGGGTTTTGTAGGTATGCCGGGCGGCCTTGCTGGATTTGTTTTTACTTTTCTCAAACGTCTTGTGCGTGGCATTTTAACGACACTTCAGGCTATCTCGAAGTTGAGATTTTCCATCGGGATTCCGAAAATACTACGGGTGATTTCGCGGTTGAGGAATTCCAACGCGGCGTGTGGTTAATTTGTGATGGACTAGTTGGAGCACCCCTGTAGGGTTAAATCTTCCGGAAAGCCGTACCCGCGGTTATGTGGCAACTTGGAAAACTTTGTTTAACACTCTGTCATGGCAAACTTGTAGTAAACTCAAATAAAATACATCAATTGTGTGCGTAACCGTGACTGTCTTTTCTCGTGAGTTCTTATCCAAGAGAGAACACGGTGGGGTTATATTTGACGTAAGTAGGTGTTCAAGATCAGTTAGTGATCATTTCTAGTTCACTTCCGTTATGCGTAGACCATCATACTTTACTTTATGTATTCGTAAGTTAGCCATTCAATTAAATGCTTAGTCGCTTGCTGCAGCCTCACCACTTAACCATACCTCACCCACTAAGCTTTAATAGTCTTGATACCCTTGGAAATGAGATTGTTGAGTCCCTGTGGCTCACAGATTACTACAACAATAGTTGCAGGTACAGGTAATGTGATGCTTTGACGTGAGACCGATGCTTTGTTTTATCTGGAGTTCTTCTTCTTCATCGATCTAGGATGGGTTCCAGGCGGCAGCCTGGGATAGCAAGGATGGATGTCATTTTGTCGTTTGTTTTTGTTCGTAGTCGGACCCTGCTCTTCTGTATGATGTTTGAATATGTTGTTGTATTGATGTGATCTTGATGTAGCTTGTGGCGACTGTAAGCCAATTCCATATACTCATCTTTTCTGTACATGTATTTGTAATGATATCCATTCTTGCAACACGACGAGATGCGCTCCTATCCCTGTCGAGGTCCTCCAGCCAAAATAAGGATAGGGTCGCATCTTGGGCGTGACAATCTCCCCCATCGTACTACCTCGCATGAGGTATCCTACCATGAAAACAAACACAAAGCATGACGTAGGGTATTACTCCTTCCTGGAGGCCTGAAACTAAGTAATCTCTTCGTGCGACCTCCGTTCTGATACTTCCGGCCATGTTCGTCACCCTACTGATGGTACTGATAACTTTTTGCTCTAAGAGAGGGTCACAGCCTCCATACAAGCTACTAGCTCAACTTCAAGCGCATTGGAACACCTCAACAGGAAGCGACAAGATGCAATGACCACAACGCCTTGCTGATTACGAAGGATCATACATGCCCCTCCCCCCTCCCCCCCGATCCATCTGCTACAACAAAAACTCCATCAACGTTTAACTTGCACCATCCATCCGGGGATTTGGTCCAATTCTCTGATGGACTCGGGTCCCGGAGATGAGTGGTTTATTGTGTGTTTGAGCATCTGGTCATAACTCAAAACCATCTTCCTTTCTGCCACATATGCGTTCGGGTGTTGCCGGATACGCAACAAGGATTAATTATAGTTCAACAAGAAGCATCGGGAGTCTTCTATAGTAGGAGGCGGAGCAATGCTACATCGACGAAACTTTACAGGCTAATTACGGGATGGACTCAAGGTGTCAAACAGTAATTTTCGGTACGAGGCATCGACTTATGGTGTGTTAGGCTCATTTGTACAAGATGCCATGTACACCACACCATCATGAGTACACGCGGGCGCTCATCTTTGCTACAATATTTCAGCAGGTGAAGTAGTATGTCCAGTCTCATGTTGATGATGGTATTCATACGTGGCATTCGTGGGTCTCCTTCATAACATACTAGAGATCATCTTCACTCTCAGTAGCATTTTTTTCATATATTGCTTCCCCAATCTTAGAATTTTTCATACTCCTACTAAGTATTTTATCATATACTCCCTCCATCCGAAATTACTTGTCACAAAAATGATAGAAATAGATGTATCTGAAACTAAAATGCATCTTGAAATCCATTCCTTCGGCAAATATTTCCGCATGGAGGGAGTAACTGTTAGGCACATTATAAGCTTCATCATCATCAAAGTGACATGGATACCTTCAATGGCTGCCAAGATCAAAAAGTTAACAATCGAGATTGAGTTTATTCCATATAAATTTAGACAAACCAATATGTAGCTTTTTGAAGGACCTTCTCGAAACAGGCTTTCGTTCCGCTACCAAACAGGCTGCTCGAAGGACTCATATATATTTAACACTCCCAAATGTAAGCCAAGAAAATTATAATCCAGTTCAAAAAGATCCATTGTAAAATAATAATAATTGGTTATTGCGTCTCCATACGAGGGGCCCCTTTTCTCACGAACCTCGAACCTTCCGAACCGTCTGTCTCCAGATGTGATTGCTCCCACACGGCCACACGTGTTCCCTCCCACTGACCACCTGTCCCCTCCACCTCGAGCGTCACCGCCTACTCCCTACTGCCTGGCGCTGCAAAGAGCACCCCCTAGCTCCAGCCGCACTTCGCTAGCTCGTGGAAGAGTGGAGTTCGTCGCGAACTAGAGGATCACCACTCAGACACACAGGAGAAAAAGAAAAGGAAGTCAAATCCTTCACAAGCCAGCATCTTGGACCATGCTGCCAACTCGTTTCGCCACCCGCGGTGCCACGGGGCCGGAGCCCCTGCTGCCGGCGGCTTCCCGCGCCGTGCTGTCGGAGTTCATATCCACCGCCGTGTTCGTCTTCGCCGCAGAAGGCTCCGTCTACGGCCTCTGTACGTGAACCAAGCTAACACACAGTTTGATTGTTGGCACGCCCCGCGTACTCTCTCGTATGTGACTGTGAGGAGTTTGGCTCTGTTTGCATGGCAGGGAAGATGTACAAGGACACGGGCACGCTGGGGGGCCTGCTCGTGGTGGCGGTGGCGCACGCGCTCGCCCTGGCCGCGGCGGTGGCGCTGGCGAGCGACGCCTCCGGCGGGCACGTCAACCCGGCCGTCACGTTCGGCGTGCTCGTCGGCAGGCGCATCTCCTTTGCGCGCGCCGTGCTCTACTGGGCGGCGCAGCTTCTCGGCGCCGTGCTCGCGGCCGCTCTCCTCAGGATCATCTCCGGCGGCGTGGTAATTAAGCTGTTTCGAGCTCAAGCAAGTATATCTTTTTCTGAAAATCAGCACGGTCAAAGCACCGCTCTTCGGCTACATTTTGGTTGTTCTTGAGCCTACCAACAAATTCAAACAAGCGGTTGTGTATTTCCGTTCGGTGCGAGTTATCTGCCCACTGTATGCACGTCGTCATGTTCGCCACGTCTCACTTCTGCATGCTGTACGTGTCTTTGTCCTGCAGCGTCCCATGGGGTTCACGCTCGGCCACGGCATCCACGAGCGGCACGCGCTGCTGCTCGAGGTCGTCATGACGTTCGGGCTCATGTACACCGTGTACGCCACCGCCGTCGACCGTAACCGCGGCGGCAGCGTCGGCGCCATCGCGCCCATCGCCATCGGCTTCGTCCTGGGCGCCAACATCCTCGCCGGTGGTCCGTTCGACGGCGCCGCGATGAACCCGGCGCGGGCGTTCGGCCCGGCGCTCGTCAGCTGGAGCTGGCGCCACCACTGGGTCTACTGGGTCGGCCCGCTGATCGGCGCCGGGCTGGCCGGCGCGCTGTACGAGTTTGTCATGGCCGAGCAACCCGAGGAGCCGGCGGCCGCGGCCACCCGTGGGCTGCCCGTGCCCGCCGAGGATTACTGAGCGGCATGCGCTGTGCACCCGCTGTAACTAATTATCACCTGCATGCAAGCACATGTTTCATGCAGTACATACTTATACTCCATTACGGAAAACGGAAATAAATTTGAAGGAGTCAGAGTCTGATTCCAAGCCGGTTAGTGATGCCAGCCTCAACTAGCGCCTGACCCATAGCGCAAGCGGCTAAACCAATAACCAATGTCTTCTTGGGCTGAGCTACCGGAGGACCTTGGCGACTCGATCCTCCGGCGCCTCCGGCGCCACGATGACCGCGTCTGCTTCGGCGCCGTCTGCCGGCAGTGGCGCTCCTGCGCGCGGCGGAACAACCCTCCGCCGCAGTTCCCGTGGCTCGCCTTACCGGATCAGACCTTTTACAGCTTGCCGGACTCGGCTTTCCGGCCGCTGCCGCTCCGTCTCGACTTCCATCGCCAGGTACCGCTTGCCCAGAGCTCCTGCGGCGAGTGGCTCGTCTTTGAACGCATCGACGGAGCCTACACGCTGGTAAACCCTTTCTCCATGGCCACGACCATGGTGCTCCCTCGGCTGTCCGCAGGACCGACCTTGTCGGCGCCGGAGCCGCCCGTCAGCAAACTAGTCGTCTGCTCGCCTAACCTTGTCGCTGCGGTCGTTCCTGAGGAAGGGCTTCACAAGCTGGCCTTGTGCCGGCCAGGAGCGGCGTCCTGGGTGGTGATCGCGCACGACCAGCTGAGGTCAGTTCAAGATATGATCTTCTATCAGGGCAAGCTCTACGTCCTCCAGGAGAGCGGCGGCCACCTCCTCTCCGTCTCCGTCGGCGAGGACAGGGTCACCGGCGAGCCGACCGTGACCCGGGTGGACAGACTTACGCGGGTCCCTACATGGGGCTACATCGGGTCACCGCTGCAGTACCTCCTGGAATCCGACGGCGCGCTGCTGATGATCCGCAGACAGGATCCTAACGTAATGGACCCGTTACAATTCCTGGGCGACGGTGGAGGGCGTTTGCACAGGGTAGGCGCGGGCTTGGAGAAGGCGACCGGGTTCAAGGTGTTCGCGGCGGACTTGGCGGGATCACGGTGGACGAAGGTGAGGAGCGTCGGGGAAGACCGGGTGCTGTTCGTCGGGCAATGGTGCTCCCGAGCTGTACGCGTCCCGGACGAGTGCAAGGAGTACATCACGGGGGACCGTATCTTCTTCGTGGATTATCAAGCCGCCAGGGGCTACGCCGACCCGTTCTACCGGAAAAAGGTCTCGTTTTATTGCAGCGTCCACGATATTGGGAAACGGCGGTCACGAACGTACCTGAGGACCCAGGTGCGGCCGCTGAAAGGGTTTCCCGTTGCGTGGCTGTTCCGTCGTTCGGAGCCGGTGATGAACAGCTAGCCTGCACGGTGATGCTATGCAGAAATTATTGTTATGCTAATAGTTGGATGGGATGATTAGGATATGTGCCGTGGTTGGTAAGGCTTTTTTTCTATTATAACTCACATCATCTGGAGAGAGAAAAACATGTTTTTTTCTAACCAGCTATCACTGGTAGAAAACAAAACAAGATACTAGTTTCGGTTCTAGAGGACCTTTAGTCCCGGTTCCGGAACTAATACTCGAAACCTTTAGTCCCGCTTTGCTTATGAATCGAGACCAAAGTGGCTTCACGTGGCCGTTGTGGGGCGCCCAAGCAACAGGACCTTTCGTTCCGGTTGGTAACATTAACCGGGACCAAAAGGAGTTGGATTTTTTGAGGAGGGTTAGGGGTTTTGAAGAGTTAATTTAGGGTTTCATATTGTGTTAGCTAACTAATAGAGAGAAGTGACTTTTCTTTCTACGTGCTTGGTCGACGCTAGCTACTATATATATATAGAGAGAACTCGATGCTAGCTACTAATTAAGCAAATGAATCAAACCATTAATTACACAAGATCGTTATGAACATATATAGAGAGAAGTGACATCTCTTTCACCGTGCTTGGCCAAACAACAATTTTTCGTATATCTATCCCTAACATCATCTACCTAAGATCTAATCGCAATTCCACATGGTATTCTCTATCTTCATATATGACGTGCTCAAGAAAGAATCCCTTCAATTCCTCTTGAATTGCTCATATGCGATCATGTGGTAGGAATTCATCCCGCAACTTTCAAGTCTGATTTAAAGAAGGGGGTCAATACATATATATGAATGAACTCAACACAATTAATGGTAATATATAAAATAAAATTGTGAATATTATATACGTACTTCAAATTGTTTGTCAGAGAAGTCCCACTCAGAGGTCGAGTGGTGAATGAACTCGCATACGTAATATCCACATAAAACAGTTTCGGGTGCGTGGTACAAACACTTTACGAGAATAAAGTTCAATCAAACTGATAAGTAACCATGATAATGTTATTGATGAAAATTAGAATCAATTAAAGATGCACGAAACTAGCTAGTACTACTTGTTTTGGAGTGTGTAAATCGCAGTTCTTTGTTTAGACCAGGAACCTTTTGGGTGAACTTTTTTCAAACCCTGTCAGGCAAAGAAAATGATTACTTGATATCAGGAAATAACGAACGTTGCCGATATGGTCCTAGTATTGATTGAACTTACTTCTGGAGCATTGCAGTCATGTCCGCGTAATTCTCGGGATCTTTAAGTCTCGAGTCTAAGACAGTTACTAATGCCCCGTCAAGCTTAATGGATAGCAGAATAAAATGACACCAGTACACGCATAACTCATCAATTACATTACTTAACCTCGAGTAAGCAAAACTGAATATGCAGAAGATGGTAACACTCACTTGAAGTTATAAGGAAAGAGTATTTTTCCTTTTGTTTTGATGTTTAAGGAACGATTTTAGCAAGTTCTCCTCGGTATCTTTGACTCTGCTTCATCTTCATGCAACTCCAATTTCATCTTCTCCTCTTCAACTCTTTTTAATTTTTTTTGCAAGTAATTGTTTTCTTTTTCAACTAAATTTAACTTCTCGACAAGAATTTTATGTCGGTTGGAATTTCCGGTTCACATAACTCCTAGATAAAAACATCTATGTCACGTTGGTCAGCATAATTGTCATAAACACTAAATGAAACAAATAGTAATAAAATATAATATACCACATCTGAATCATAGACAGGACGAGGGTCGACGGGGGTGGATACCAGAAACATGGCACTACATAATAGCAAACAATAATAAAAGTAAAAAAATTATACAAGTGTCTATATAAATCATACAAGTAAGAATTTTTATTTTAAAAAGAATATAAGAACAAGAGGCTCACCACGGTGGTGCCGGCGACGAGATCGGCGCAAGCGATCGACGACGGTGAGGATGTGGACCGGACAGGACAGACCGCCAAACCTAGACAAATCCTGAGGAAAATGGAGCTTCGAAGTCGAGCTTGGAGAGGAAAAAGCTTAAGTGTGGCTTGGGCATTTCATCAAACACCTCATGTGCATCGGAGATGAGAGCTAGAGCAACACACACCTCATGTGCACACTGTGGCCGGCCAAAAAACAGAATGAGCGGGTAGGGGCGGGGGTATATATAGGCTAATATCTTTAGTCCCGGTTGGTGGCTAGAACCGGGATAGAAGGCTGATCTTTGGTCCCGTTTCCAGCCACCAACCAGGACTAAAGGTGCTGGGCCAGGAGCGAGGCCCATTGGTCCAGGTTTGTGTCTGGGAACCGGGACCAAAAGTGTCAGCTGAACCGGGACCATTGGCCCCCGAGGCCCGGCTGGCGCCCTGGCCTCACGAACCGGGACAGGTGCACCCTTTGGTCCCGGTTTGTAAGTGAACCGGGATTAACGACCTTATCCTGACCTCAATCAAAGCCCTGTTTTCTACTAGTGTATGCTCGTTTTGAGATAAAAGAACTCATTCAAGATCAGGTTGAATGCCATCACATCTACAAGAATTTGAGTTTCCCTCCTCCTTCTGAAAAGAGACAAAACCATTCAAATACAAATTCATTCCTTTGACCCAGATCTTGCTCTCCTCTACAAGGAGAAGCAGTCAAGCAACAGTGCTCCACCTTGTAGCCAATGCAACTCAACTCCTTCAGGTCAATCAACCCACTTTTTTTATTGATAACCTGACACTTGCTAAGGTTATGACGGTTAGGGATGTGACCACACAAATTCATCGGTCCAGTAGGAAGTCTAGCATATTACTTAAAAATCACTAAGAGCATCTCTTCTGGATCCCGCAAAGTTCCGCCCCACGAATTTCGTTTACGGCGGCCTGCAAAAAAATTATAGTACCGCAACACCTCCGGCTTGTCCCACGTGGTATCGTGAAAAATTCATAGAGAAAATATTGACAAGTGCTTTAATTCATATTGATGCACGATATTTATATATACATAGGCACACTAGTCCATCATATCCAAAATCATGTGCAACATACAATTTAGAAAGTTCAATTGGGGAACAGAAGAGTGTAGAGGACCCAGCGCCCCTGGTTGCCCCCGCAAAACCGGGCCGGCATGGGTGGCGGCGGGGATCTCGTTCCTCTCTGCTTGAGGCTTGGGCTGGCACGTGACTGCCCTTCTTAGGTAGAGTGACGGCGTGTGAGTCCCACATTGGCACGATGGCCGGCTGCTTCCTCTCCACGCGCGATGGTTGCGAGGGCTTCATCTTGGGCGGGTGCGTGCGGGCGATGCCCTGGCCAGGTCCAGCCGGATCCGGGTCCAATGGCATGTTCGTGACGCGGGTGGTGGCTGGAGGCGAGGCGCACGGCCCGGGCAGCGGCGTAGGCGGGGCGTTGTCGCCGTGGTGGCTGCGGGGCCGGTGGCGGCAGGCTGCAGGAGACATTGTGGCATCACTAGAAGGGATGTCTAGAAGGGGGTGAATAGACTACTTGACAAAAATAAAAAACTAACCTTTTTCCAATTTAATGGTTGTAATATTTTAGCAATTCTAACAACTCTAGTGCAGCCTACACATGTTAGTCAACAAGTATGGCAGCGGAAAGTAAAGACAAACATATGTAAGAAGGAGTAGAGATAGGCAGATCAAACGCAATTGGAGACACGAAGATTTTTCCCATGGTTTCGATAGGTGGTGCTATCTTACGTCCACATTGATGGAGACTTCAAACCAGGGAGGGTAGCGGTCGCAAGAGTCCACATAGGTCTCCATCTGTTAGGGTCCACAAAGTAGCAACTTCGTCTATTCCATCACGGCTTCCGTTCACGAAGGACTAGCCTCACTATGGATAGATCTTCACGAAGTAGGCGATCTCCTTGCCCGTACAAACTTCTTGGTTCAACTCCACAATCACGAAGAAGGAGGCTCCCAAGCGACACCTAACCAATCTATGAGGCACCACCCTCCAAAAGGTAATAGATGTGGAAGTATGATGAACCCCTTGCTCTTGTGCTTCAAAAGATAGTCTCCTCAATCACTCAATCACTCTCTCTCACAAATTTGGCTTGGGTGGAAAAGATTGATTGGGTGGAAAGCAACTTGGGGAGGCTAGAAATCACGATCCATATGGTTGGAGTGGATGATCTTGATCTCAACACATGAGTAGGTGGCTCTCTCTCCGAAAAATGAATGGGGCAAGTGTAAGTGTGTTCTGAGTGCTTCCTCTACGAGTGAGAGGTGGTGGAGGAGTATATATAGGCATCTCTAAAAATCCAACCGTTAGAACATTATTTTGCAATTCGGTGAAACCGAAGTGAAAACTCAGTTGTATCGACTAGTGCAAAATGTGGCAACTTTTGACTTTTCAGTGAGACCGATATATAATTCTCGATGGGACCAAAATGGGTTAATCTAGGCAGATTCCAATCTCAGTGTCACCGATTCCTAAAACTCAAAAATTCCAATTCATAAAAATGGGACAACAGAAGGTTGGTCACCACTTTCGGTTTCACCGAAAGTGAAAGTTAGTTGCACCGAGAAGCTAGGGTTTGGCTTGGGTTCTGTCTCAAGGGAAATATCGGTACGGCCGAATGGGAAGAGAAGTTGGTGGCACCGATTTTGGAATTTTGGTTTTGGACAGAGTATTTTTTGTGGGATAATGGGTGAGAGTTTTGGTGGCTAATCTCTAAGGACTTGAGTAACCACATCATAATATTTACATCATCCCTTTTTAATAGTATTGGCTTTTCTATGGACTCGAAGTGATTTCTCACATAAAGTAAAATGTAGAGTCTTCAAGCTTGAAGCATTTGCCAATCCTATTCCTTTCCTTCTTATTCTTTCCTTGAGGATTCTCCACACATTCCTTAGCCAATTCTTTCTGTGGACTTCATATGAAATAAACTAGGTAGAACTATTAGTCAAAGAGACAATGTATGTTGCCATGAATTATCAAAACCTCCAAGGGAGCATATGTGCTTTAAATCTCCCCTTTTTTGTAATTGATGATAACATACAATCAAAGCTTCAAATTTAGATATGCAAGAATATATGAAGACTTTGAAATACATATGACTAAAACAAGCTCCTCCTAAATGTGTGCAATCCTTTAAGGAATTGTTGCTTTGGAATGCATGAGCACACACATTGCAGAGAGGATATGATAAGTCATATGAACCTTGGCTATATGCATCAAAAAAACGTGAATGAGATTTTTCCACGTTCAGGACTTCACTCTTGCAAACAATATGTGCAAGAAGCAAGAGATCATCTTGACCAAGCATATGATGCATATACTTACCTTGAAGTTCTTGAGCATTCTAGTAGTAGAGACACACTTGAGAAGACAATGTTAGGAAACACAAGAGTATTCTACAAATCCAAATGCAAAAGAACTCAATAGTACCAAGATGTGGAAGACATGTAGAATAATGTTTCTTAAGATTGATATGTCTCTAAAAGCATTTAGAACTTTCTCCTCTGATTATGAAATTTTAATCCTTCCTCTCCCCCTGAATTTTAGCATGTAGACAATGGAAGTAGGTAGGGTAACACAAGTCTAACATTTAAGCAATCAAAATTCAAAACACATTTGCTCTCTCCTTAGATGATAGAATAAGTTTGGTCTGCTCTCTCCGCCTTAAGTAGTGTTTCTCCACTTTGGGTGATCATGATATTTCTCCTCCTTGGTAGATATTTCCCTTTGGGGCATAAGCCTTCCTTCACATTTCTCCCCTTTAATTACCCCCCCTTTGGATAAGCATAAGATTTAATTTCTCCCCCTATTAACAAGCATAAGCTTTGATATTCTCCCCCTTTGGCATTAATTTCCAAAAAGGGTTAGAGGGTAGGGGACCCTTGAGAATAAGGATAATTGAAAGTAAGGATCATAGAGAGCATTATAGACTAAGGAATCCTTGAGTACAATTTCTACCCCTTCGGTTATCTAAAAGCTTCTAAGATTTCTCCCCCTTTGACATAGGGATCCTTGAAAAATTGAGATTTCTCCCCTTTTGACAAAGAACACAGAAGATAGCAAAATTGGTGGCTCCAAGACAAAGTGAGTTGGTGGAACCGATATGTGGTTGTGCAGCCTATCTGCAGCATCGGTGAGACGGAGTTACTTTGATCGAAGGGTCCGAAGGGCATATGAGAAACTTGACAGAGTTTGTCAAAAACATTTTTTCAGAAAGCCTCAAAAGAATAAAAGAATTTTTAGTGAATTTTCAAAAAGATTTACAAGGAACTTTTAACTAGATGGGGATTGAGTGGTTCCGTGAAATCATGCAACTATAAGTTGAACCAAACAAGATACTTCATCTAAATGATGGTCAGTGACTAGGTCACCTATATTAGAGTATATCGACTTAGGATCCAAACAAGAATACTTGATCATAGGTCATAGGCATCATTAAGTTCAAAATGGGGTTACCATTTTTCGTTTAAGCATTTTAATGTTTTCATATCACTTGAATCCTATATACCTAAGAGATTGATCCCCACTACATGTAATTATCTAAGCATGCAGGCTATCCACCTCAACAAAGCTGCCAATTCAGCAAAAGGAGACCTATTCATGCACCATGTCATCATTTTTCCTACTGTCACCCGCACGGTGGAGTCCCTACCTTTCCCTCAACGCATGGGGTTGTTCGAATTCTGGCGAATTAACTCCCCCACCAATTGATTTCTATCTCTAGATCCTACCGATTCATATTTTCTCCATTGCATAACTGCAAACTTTTCTTTTCTTTTTAACAAACTGTGATTTCTCTCCCATACACATCGGTTCCTGATCCTATTCGTCTTCTATAAATGACAAGACGTCCATCTATACCTATACATACATACATACATATACATATACATATGTATACATATATATATACATATATATACATTACTAATATATATACATATACATATATATATATATACATATATATATATATTACTAATAAAGCAAGGTGATATTCTTGGTTTCGACCCACTTATGTGGTCTTTTTGGTTTGTCCTATGTGGCCCACTTGAATTTTTTCCTTCGCACGCACCCCCGTCTTCCCGCTGTGTTTGTTTCGTATAAGAGAGGACAATCTTCAATTTGAGTCAAACTCCACAACCCTGACCGCATCCTCTAACCGTTCAATAAGTACTGGCTTGGGAAAGAGAAAACAAAGGGTGGATCCTGTGGCAGAGGACTAACAGATGGAGCCATTAGACGAGGAGGCTTGCGTTGCCAGCACCACATGGTGCTTCATCCCTCCCGCAGAGCGTGAACGAAAAGGAAGGAAGAGGAGAGCTGGATGGATAACTTTCGAAACCAGTTGAGAGCAAGTCCTAGAGCCTGGCAACGCTTTCGATCGATGCTCGAGACCGTCCGTCACCTAAACCCCCGTCTGAGCTGTCGAGGGAATGAGCAGCGTCCAATTGGGGAGGATGAAGAAGGGAACACGAGGGCGAGACGAACGTTACGTGCGTTATCTAGCAACAGGCGGCACCATACGAGCCTCTGCGTCATGGGTGGCACAATGGCATGAGTTCAACGACGGCAACGACTGAGATGATGTATGACATGCGGCTGTGCGGGTGTCACTACCAGGATAAAGCTCTATGTAGACGGCTTAGGCCGTCGGCGTAGCCCCGATTCCCGTCGGCATAGGTCTATGCCGACGGCCCCCGTCGGCACCATATATGTCGACGTACCACAAGTCACCGTCGGCACAAAAAAGCCGTTGGCATATATGCTATGCCGACGGTGTCCGTATAGAGGTACCGATGGCTTAGACCGTCGGCATAGCTCCATGGCAAACGGCGTCCGGCAGCGCTGCCGTCAAGAGTGCACCACCCAGGGACGACCACGTGTCCGTCCTATGCCGACGTCCCGGGCCATCGGCGTAGGCTACAAAGATACGCCGACGGCCTAGCCGTCGGCATAGCTTGCCATGTGGCAGGCGCTGGTATCCCCTGGGGCGTGCATACGCCGACGGCTCAGGCCGTCGTCTTAGGCTACAACTGTACGCCGACGGCATAGCCGTTGCCATAGCTTGCCACGTGGCAGCCTCTGGTATTTCGGAGGCCCTCTATGCCGCTGGCTATGCCGTCGACGTAGTTTTGCGTAGTTTTTTTCTTTTTCCTGGTTCATACAAATTCATTTCAGCTCCAAAATAACAGGGTATATACAATGAAATTTAATGCACAGCCAACAACACCATCACATCGTCACAACCAACACCACCACCATCACATCCTCACAACGAACAACATAAGCATATCAGAAACATAAGCATATGAAGAGCACAAGTCATCTAAAGGCAGAAGTCATCGGAAGTAGCGTAAAAAGACGGACGTCATCTAAAGAACACTAGTCATCTAAGGAGCGCCAGTACGTCCACCTCCAAGGTCGTCAACGCCAAGTCCGCCAAAGCCTAGGTCTTCACTGTTAGCGGCAGCGCTACCGCCTCGGTGGATTGGAGTGACCGGGCACCGTGACTCAGGAGTGATGTGAACACCGACACCACCACCAACGGATGATCTACTGGTTCCCTGGATGTTTGAAAAGACATGTTGAGTGAATGATATTGTGTTGAATAAACAGTAAGCGGTGGTTGAATAGTTTGGGGATGTACTAACCACCGTTGTCCCCGGTTGTTGTGCTAGAAATTCCTCAAAGGTAAGCAACACTGGTTGTGGTCCTGCAGCTGGTGGTGCTGGTTCCATTTCAGGAATCGTGTCGTTCCTCATGCTCTCAAACACGAGCTGCATGTTAATTGACAAAGCAAACACCAATTCAGAAGAAATGAAAGTGTCAATATGGAAATGAAATGAAAGGGGCTAAACTAACCGTCATCATGCGAGTGTTGTGGTCTTGGACGGCTGCAACTCTCGCGCTCCACACCATGGTCTCCTGTCATGTGTACTCCATGTAGGCCTACAATATGATGTGATGGAACTCATTAAACATCTCAATGCGGAAAATAAAGTGAGCAATGAAGATAAGAGGGGGAAATACTTATAGAGTGCCGCTCGGCTAGGAGGGACTGTGACTGCGCAGTGGTCGTGGGCGTGCGCTGTCTCAGGCTTGGGTCGGTAGCTCAGAGCTTTGTGTAGGAGATAGAAGGAGTGATCACAGCATCCAGAACCGGCTGCCACCATGAGCCTTCGGCCCCATGCCAACCACCGCCCTGTCGTCCAAAGGTGCCTTGATGGGGTCAGGTGTGTCAGGATGTAGATTCAGAGACGCCGCAGAGTAGTTCTTCTTCTTCTCCACGGTGTTGCCATAATACTTGCCTTCCCAGGCTTGGGCCTCCTCCGAGTATGGGCGATCTCCCACGCCTCCATGTGTGAGAGCGGCCGCTTGAGTTTCTCCTCCTGCACCAACAAACAGATGTTAGTCATACATAAAAAAGTGACGGTAAATAGAAGAAGATTGTTTAATGAGGTTAGTCATACCTGAAGTGCCTTGTGGAGAAAGTGGTTCCGATTTCCCTAAGCATGTACTCCCTCCTTCCCTCGGTTAGCCTTGTTTTTGCTGCTAGTAGCCGCCCAGGCTTCATCCTCACCACACCACAGGTCCACCAATGCCGCCCAGGACTCGTCTTTTCCATAACACCAATTTGGACACACCTACATAATAGGAAGCATAATGGCATGTGTAACACGAAACGATGCAATTTACCACAAACTTCGGAATGAAAAATCGTTAATACTTACCGACAAGTACTCGTCCCTCTCCAAGGTAATGTGCCGCGCCTTCACTCCTTCCTTGGTCATCTTCATACCAAGATAGCCGTGATAGTATTGCATGATGGCCACTAACCACACCTCGTACAACATCTGGCGGGCCTTCTTCTTCGCTTGGCGCAGCACGATCTCGTAGGCAGTGGCCTTGTGCTCCGGAAGAACTCGATAGTATTTCTACAATCATTCATGAAACCAGAATGGAAGAAGCCATGAGTTAAATCATTCATGAAACCAGAATGGACGTGTGCTTGTGAAGAGAACTCACCCAAAAATTAGTGATCACGGCCTTAGCATGGGTCACATACTCTGCGTGGGGGGCCGCTTCCCAGTGCTCCCTGGTCTTAGCCAAAACCCAAAGTTCCGAGTGCCTGACTGGATCCGGATAGTACAGCCCCGGCCAGTATTCCTTCAGCAATACGGTGATGATGCCGTTGGGAACACGGGCCCCTTTAGGATGTACCCAGTTACTGCAAAAGATATAAAGAATGAAAATATTAGCATGTGACAAGCAAAAGATATAAGAATGAAAATATTAGGATGTGACAAGCAAAAGAATTAAATTATTATTGAAATTATTTAGTGGAACTTACTCTATCCCCTTTGGCTCAATGAGCCACTTCTGCTCCTCGGTAGGAATATGCTTTGGGACCTTTGCGTTATCACGCAGCCATCCCTTATTGTTGCCATTCCCGCCACCACCAGCATCCCCACCACCACCATCATCCCCGCCTGCCTCCTCCTCCTCCTTGTCCCCCTCCCCAACCTCCTCCTCCTCCTCCTTGTCCCCCTCCCCAACCTCCTCCTCCTCCTCACCCCCTCCTCGTGAACCACCTCCTCCTCCTCGTCCTCCTCCTCCTCGGTAGAGGGTACCTCGCTAGAGGAGGGCCTCGAAGACAACACCCCTAAGTCGGTGAGGGTGCGCTCTTTCTGGCCGCGACCCCCTCTAGTGGCTCTCCCACCACCCCCTCGCCCTTCATGGGCTCTCCCTCTCTCTTCTTGTGAGGAGTCATCCTCAAGTAGTCGGAGGGGTAACAGTACATACTCGACCACTCCGACTAGCAATGTCGACGACCTTGCGTATGAAACCCGCACCGTCGGCCTTCCCCTTGCCCATGTTCCACGAACCTGCATTGAAAATAGAATAAACAATTAGTACATTAATAATGAAGGAAAAAGCATAATAATAAGGACTAATAAACACATTACAAATCAGCATAAAAAGGCATATTCCTAAACCATAGGGAAAAAAGACATGAAACGTACATATGCTAGAACCCGTACGAATCATCACTGTTGTAACCGATTTCTCGCTCGGTCTCATCATCAGTACATTTCTCGCTCGGTCTCATCATCAGTATCAATCATATCATCTTCATTGTCTGACGGAGGTGGAGGCTCTTCCTTGTCATCAGCGTCTCCATTTAACTTTTCTAGCATAAGTATGTCATTTTCATTAACAATGGTCTCACCATCATTCCGTGCATCGTCATCGTTTGGATCCACATCATCATCGCTCAGTGGTCTAGCGTCATCGTTTCTGACCACATCATCATCGGGTTGCTCTTGATAGAACACTCCCTCCTATGTCATGGGGTTAATGTTGTAGTAATCATCTTCGTTCGGGTCCGTTAGCTTACCATGTGGCGACACCTTGAACACAACTTCCCAACCCCGTAGGTACTCTTTCTGGCATGGGTAAGGCAAATAATGAACTTGTGTAGCTTGGGTAGCCGCAATGAAGAGATCAGCTCCAACATAGACGGTTGATGGTTTAACTTCGACCAAACCAATGGAAGGCGTATGTCTCTGCCCCTCCTGCGAATCGAACTATCGACATTTGAACACAGGTAGACTTAGGGTTTCGTGCCCTTTGCGGAATGTAATCTCGTATATATTTTGGACCCTTTTGTAGTAGTCTACTGAATTTTGACCGGGGGTGTACACTCCGATATTTATAGTTTTGGGATCAGGCCGGCTGCTCTGGTGCTCCTCTGTATGGAAGCGATACCCATTCACATCATACTTTTTACATGTCATGATGGCAGGGTCAAAACCCATGGAAACCCATCTCAATTCATCATCCATAGATATGTTCGGATCTTTTCCCTACAAGTAATTGAAATTGTTGGGTGAATTAGTTCGGTTAACTAACAAATGTTGAACTACGTATTTAATAGGGGAATGTGGAAAATTACTTTCTCCATGAACCAAGCAACAATTTTTTTATTTCCACGGTTTCCATGACAGAGAAGAGTAAGTGCCTCCGCCTCAGTAGGAGGATTCATTCCCGTCCATTCCTCTTGAGCGAAATCACTAAAAGAAGATAAGCGGTGTTAGACCGGGATTAAGTGAACATAGAACATGATGATGTGCATAAAGGAATGGTGTAGTGGTATTACCTCATCCACACTTCCTCGACTTCCTTGATGTTGTGCAAGACATAGAACATAAGGTCCTCCCACTCTTGTCGTGGCATGTTATAAGATTTCGAGGCCCCAGCCCTGCCACCTTGCCCATTGAATAGATGGAGCTTGGTTTGATACTTGGGCTCTTCTATATTGTATCGAGGACCCTTATTATGCAGATGGGGAACGTGGTCTGGATAGTACGATGTCCTAAGGTTTGACACCTCCTCTAGGATAACTGCCTCAGCTATGGAAGCTTCAATTTTAGCTTTGTTTCCACATTTCTGTCGGAGATGCTTGTTCTGTCTCTCAGGGCCAAACTGCCAACGATTCTGCACCCCCCCAACAATACCTCTTTCACGAGGTGCAGAATGAGATGTGTCATCGGAGTAAAGAATACTGGCGAAAAGATCTTCTCTAGCTTGACTATCAACTCCGGTGCCTTCTTATGCAATTGTTCAATCACATCTTTACTTACCTCTTTAGCACAGAGCATGCGGAATAAATGGCTTAGTTCGGCAAGCACTCGCCAGACATGCTCGGGGACATAGCCTCGAACCATCACCGGCATTATCCGCTCAATCCACACATGGTAGTCATGACTCTTGAGCCCGGTCACTTTGCCTGTTGAAAGATTGACTCCCTTACTTATATTCGATGCATAACCATCGGTGGACTTCAAAATGTGTTTCATCCAGATAAATACTTCCTTCTTTTCTGGCGGTTGAAGGACAAAGTCAGCATCTGGCTTGAACCAGCTTCTTCGAGCGCCTGTGGGAGGCTTCATGTTTAGACGTGGTCTATCACAAATTCTCTTTTGATCGGCTCTAGCTTTAAGGTTATCCTTCGTCTTATCAGGAATGTTGAGGATCGTGTGGAAAAGGGACTTTGCGACATTATTTTCGATGTGCATCACATCAATGTTGTAAGGAAGTTTGAGGTCCTTGAAATAGGGAAGCTTCAAGAAGGGGGTAATGTGAGTCCAGTTGTGCGTCTCACCATATCCCTTGAAGCATTTTCCTTTGCCTTTGCCTTTGACTTTAGGCTTGAGAGATTTTAGCTGAGCAAGAACATCTGCCCCCGAAAATGTTGGACTCTCGGTTACTTCATGGACAACCCGACCTTTCGTGAAGTTCATCTTGTCTTCCCTGTCTGGATGGTCTGGAGGGAGGAACTGTCGATGCAGGTCAAAGGCTGAATACTTGCCACCCTTCTGCAGCCAAATCAAACGCAGAGCCTGCATGCACACTGGGCATGGCATCTTCCCACTTGTACACCATCCGCAGAATAGAGCATAGCCGGGAAAGTCATGCCTGCAATACATTAAACAAACTTTCATCAAGAAATTTTTCTACAGATGTCGGTCGTATGTCAACCTTGGGAAGTACCAAGAATGGTGCAAATCATCCACCAGCGGCTGCATAAACACTGCCAAATTATTCCCCGGGTATTCAGGCCCTAGAATAATCAGCGACAAGAACATGGTGTTGCGTTGCATTAGGACACCTGGAAGGAGATTGAGCGGAATAACAAACATGGTCCAGCAGCTGTATAGATTGGTCGACATACCATATGGATTGACCTCATCACTTGTTATTGCAACTCTGACATTCCCAGCCTCTGCTGCTTCCTCGGGGTATTCTTCATCAAACGACTTCCATGCTTCCCCTTCTGATGGATGTACAATTTTATTTGGATGGGTCCTAATCCCACCCGAGGATGTCTAGATTGAGTACGTTCTCCATGCTCTACCCCATTCCGAGACAAAATTTCGGCAGCACCTCCCCGCTATTCTCCAGATACACGTCTCGGCAAAAAACCGAGAGAATGTGCTCCGGAGAACAACGGGGAGGCGCCACCAAAATCTTCTCTCAGAACGGGGTAGGGCATGGAGAACGTACCCAATCTACACATCCTCGGGCTATCCGTGGAAAACGCTGGACAATCCAAAAGAGTTGCGGTGATAAATATGTAATTGAATGCATATTTATCGATGCAACCCTTTCGGACGAGAGACGCCTAGGTTACGGGACTTGACGTGAAAAGAAAATCTAGTGACATAAAAAAGCAGATGAGGAGGTGGTGGATTTGTAGCTCACCCTCGGCTGTAGAGGAAGTAGTCAAACAACGGAGGGACGATCAGGGACCAATAGCTCTAACGTCGACGATCACTCCACGAAGATACAACACCAAAAATTCTGTAAATTCCACTGAGTGAAAAAAACTCAGGTCATCACATCATCTAGCATGTTAACATTAACACAAACAACATCATCATTCATCTACATAACATCAGCATTCATCTACATAACATCATCATGCATCCATCTAACAACATCATCAATCATCATCACTAAATAACCATCATTAATCACCATCTAACATCTAACATCATCAATTATCATCATCATTCATAAAAAAAACAAGAGATTTAGTTCAAAAAATGAGGAGGAGCTCACGTAGGGGGGGAGGTGGCCGGCACGGGGAGGTGACCGTGGAGGGTCTGGTGCGGGCCGGCTGGCGTTGGGAGGGGCTGGGGTGGGGAGGGGCAGGGCGGCGGCCAGGGAGGAGCTACGGCGGGGTGGCTGTAGGGGAGGGGTCGGGGCAAGGGGTGGGGGCGATGGCTAGGGAGGGGCCTGGGCGGCGGTGGTGGTCAGGGAGGGGGCCGAGGCAGGGCCGGGCAGGGCGGCCGCCGGGGGAGGGCCCGGTGCGAGATGACGGTCGGGAAGGGGGCAAGGCGGGGCTGGGCGGGGCGGCAACCGTGGAGGGGCCCGGTGGCGGCATGGGGAAGGGAGGCGATGCGACAGCGCAGGACGAGGCGGCGGCGAAGGGGTGGCGGCGCAGGGCGGGGTGGCGGCGGCGAGGCGGTCAGGTCGGGTCGGGAGAGGAGTGGGGAGAGAGGAGTGGAGGAGAGGAAGGCCCGCCCGACCGGATAAGGTAAGGATCTATGCCGACGGCCGAGCCGTCGGCATAGACTACTGGAGCCACGTGGCAGCATACGCCGACGGCCTAGCCGTCGGCATAGTATTTTTTTCATTTTTTTAGGGATTTCATTACATTTTTTAGGTGAGTTATTTATGTTCTTTTTACACTCATACGCCACGTGCCTAGTGCATGCACCTGTCACCACACTTGCTACCCCCGCAAGTCCCCCGTCCCGTATAACCATAGCACCGTTGATCGGACGGGTCTACCCCTTTGACTTTCATCGGACGAGGTATGACCGATGAATATTTTCACCTGGCTGTGATAGGCAGCCCATAGATAGACTTCGGATCAAGGTCCGGCCCCAATGCAGTGCAAGATTGCCTCTGTGTCTCCCTGACATGGCCGTTTGAACCCTTCGTGCGACGGCGGCATCGACGTCCATGAGGGGGGCCACACCCCGGAGCCGCGTGCCGGATGCTTGCACCTACCACCACACTTCCAAAACGTATAAAAAGGCCCAGTGCAATACCTTGCGGCATTGCCTCCCCCCAAGTACCCCGTCCCGTCTAACCCTAGCACCGTTGACCGGACGGGTCTATCCCTTTGACTTTCACCGGACAAGGTATGACCGATGGAAAGTTTCACCTGGGTGTGATAGGCGAGCCCATAGATACACTCCCGGATCATGGTCCGGGCCCAACCTAGTGCAAGATTGCCTTTGTGTCTCCCCGACGTCGTTGTTTCCACCCTCCGTGCGATGGTGATAACGACGTTCGTGAGGGGGGTCACACTACGGAGCCACGTGTCGAGTGCTTGCACCTACCACCACACTTCCAAACGTATAAGAGGTCCCGACGCAAGACCTGGCGGCATTGCTACCCCCGCAAGTCCCCCGTCTCGTATAACCATAACACCGCTGACCGGACAGGTCTACCCCTTTGACTTTCACTGAACGAGGTATGGCCGATGAACATTTTTACCTGGTTGTGATAGGCAACCCATAGATAGACTTCATATCAAGGTCCGGGCCCAACCCACCACAAGATTCCCTTTGTGTCTCCCCGACGTGGCCATTTCAACCCTCCGTGCGACGGCGACATCGACGTCCGTGATGGGGCCACACCCCGGAGCCGCATGTCGGGTGCTTGCAAACGTATAAAAAGGCCCAGTGCAAGACCTGACGGCATTGCCTCCCCCCAAGTACCCCGTCCCGTCTAACCCTAGCACTGTTGACCGCACGGGTCTACCCCTTTGACTTTCACTGGATGAGGTATGATCGATGGAAAGTTTCACCTGGGTGTGATTGTCACGCCATAGGTACACTTCAGATCAAGGTTCGGGCCCAACCCACCACAAGGTTCCCTTTGTGTCTCCCCGACGCAAGCGTTTCCCCCCTCCGTGCGACGGCAGCATCGACGTCCATGAGAGGGCGCACACCCCGGAGCCATGTGTCGGGTGCTTGCACCTGCCACCACACTTCCAGACGTGTAACGGAGCCCAGCGCAAGACCTGGCGGCATAGCTACCCCCAAGCACCCCGTTCCGTCTAACCCTGACACTGTTCACCGGACGGATCTACCCCTTTGACTTTCACCGGACGAGGTATGACCGATGGACATATTCACCAGGTTGTGATATGCCAGCCCATAGCAACATCTTAGAACAAGGTCCTGGCCCAACCCACCACAAGATTCCCTCCGTCTCGACCCGACGCGAGCGTTTCCCCCCTCCACGTGCCGGTGGCAGCGCTGTCCGTGAAGGGGGTCACACTCCGGAGCCATGTGCCGGGTGCTTGCGCCTGCCACCACAGTTCCATACGTGTAACAGGGCCCAACGCAAGACCTGGCGGCATAGCTACCCCCCAAGCACCCCGTCCCGTCTAACCCTCGCACTGTTGACCGGACGAATTTACCCCTTTGACTTTCACCAGACGGTGTATGACCGATGGACATATTCACCTGGCTGTGATTGTCACGCCATAGGTACACTTCGGATCAAGGTCCAGGCTCAACCCACCACAAGGTTTCCTTTGTGTCTCCCCGACGCGAGCGTTTCCCCCCTCCGTGCGGAGGCGGCATCGACGTCCGTGAGAGGGACCACAGTCCGGAGCCGCGTGCCGGGTGCTTGCGCCTGCCACCACACTTGCAGACATGGAACAGGGCCCAGCGCAAGACCTGCCGGCATAGATCGCATTACAAATATATAATGTGTCCGAAAGAACATGATGTCATATATATATATATATATATTACTAACATACTCAAAATATTTCATGCAAAAGAACATGAGATCACACCAAATCGATGTATAACTTACACATGTTTATGTTTAGATAAGACAAATTTACCTAAAAACAGATTAAAAAATATAATAAAAATATTTAGAAAACACATGGAAAACAGACAAAACAAATATGCCAACGGCATAACCTTCGGCATACATGTGCTTGCATCGACTAGGAACGGCCCACCACGCGCCTCGGATCGATGACGTGCCACACGTCTCGGATCGATGACGTGGGCACATAGCTATGCCGACGGCCTCCGTCAGAACCGTCGGCATAGATCTGACGGCGTCATACCACCATCCCACCCCCGGGTCGCCTACGTCACCTCTAAGCCGACGGCCCACATATACCGACGACCTGGGTCGGCATAGAGCAAGATATGCCGACAACTTTTATACGCTACGGCCCCCGTTGGCGTAGGGCTCACTTTGCCGACGACTTTTCTACGCCTACGGCATTTTACCAGCCGTCGACATAAAGGGATCTATGTCGACGATGGCCGTCGGCGTAGATTAGGCCGTCAGCGTAAGCAGTTATTCTGGTAGTGTGTGCCGCGTGCGTGCAGTGGATGAGTCCGGCGAGCGTGATGTGCGACGCACGCACATGTGCACCATCCGGACGGCAAAGCTTGTTGGCTGGCTGCATGGGTCTCCGGCGTCGTGTGCGGGGGTGTGTGTCTAGCGTGATGGGCTTGGTGCGCATACTTACCTGATGGTCCACTCTTATATGCACTAGCTATGATCCCAGGGCATCAAGAACAACATGCATCAGGATGGAAGCATCCCTGGGTTTTTTGTTCGCCCAAGTGCTCTGGTACGCATCTCTAATTGTGTGGTTGCATATTAGGAGATGAGGGGTGGGCTGTGACTTAACATATGATATGGTTATCTTGGAACTGAATTGGATATATATCTTTGGGTTAATAAAATCACGAAGTTGATATAGAAATCAGATTCGTAGCTTCAGTTCAGGGTATCAAGCATATATTAATATATTCTTCTTTTATGGAATATATTTACAGATTCAGTTTAAACCCAGGAAGCATCAAACATGTTGATATGAATCCCTCCAAGAAAAGAAACGTGTCTATAAATTTTCTTGATAAAATATGTTTTGATCTGAGCTACACACAAAAAACATAGTTTTTTAAACTAAGAAATATGACCAGATTTCTTTTTAAGTAGAATGGTTGCTGCAACTATTACACTCGGCTGGTTAGCTTGCTGCTACAATTGTTAGTCTGGGCTGGTTTGCTTCCTGCTGCTATTACTTCAGATTTGTTAATACTGCTATTTTTTCATGTTATGCTTTTGAATTTCAGAATGAACCAAATAGTAATGAAAAGAATGAATTAAGAATAAAGTTAATTAACGTTGCCCAGTCAGATTAATTTACTGAGAATCATACCCCATCTCCTGACCAAATGACCCATCTTTTTTTGTCACCAGTGACCATTTGTCTCATGACATAATTCCTTGACCCAGCCGATTCATAAAGACAGTTTTTTTTTCCGTTGCAACGCAAGGCATTTGTGCTAGTCAATCATAAATAGACATCAAGCCGCTGGGGAACAGACGAACGATGGAGTCCCGTCTCTCTCGAGTACGTACTCAAGCATCCTCCCAATGTTTTGTCACTTCTTAGTTTCTCCATGGACATCTAGCTGCGTAACCAACATATGACGAGGAGCCCGCCCAAGACACAAACTCTCCAGTCTCTGTAGTCCCTGAGCCAGATAGGCGACAACATACCGCAGCGGAGATCCGTGACCGCAATTCCTCGCTATCTTACTCGACGGTGTTCGAGCGTCAACTCGCCGCCGCCTGCGCGAGCCTGCGCCAGAACCAGCGGCACGGTGGCAAGGAGATGAAGACCCAAGCTTGTACTACCTGCTACTCCTATGTTGCAGATGAAAACACCCGTCCTCCCTCCAATAAAAAACCTCAAGACTCCATGGAAGATGAGGCATGCGAGCCCGCGCTACCACATTCGATGTTGGACTCCGACAGCCTAGCTTATGTTTTTCGAAGTGGGACATGGGACAACCAGGCGGTCGGCTATCTGTCGTCTGTGTGGACTAGGGAGGCCCGTCGCGATGCCACATGCCCACATTGTTCCCACAGAGCGTCCACACTGAGCAACCAGGCAAAGCCGCCTTGGTTGTCACTTTGGTGGCTGGCGGAGGATGGGTTAGGGCTATGTCTTTTGTAGCTTATTTAGAGCTGTGGAAATAAGTTGTTCCCTCTTCAGTTTATTCTATAAGCCCAAACTGAAATTTTATTTTAGAAACCTACTAATTGAAGGTCAACTAATAGGCTTTTAAAATAAAATTTAAGCTTGGGCTTTTAGAATAAGCTAGGTGGGGGCAGCTTATTCTAGAAGACCAAAATAAGCTACAAAAGAACTGGCCCTTAGGGTGTGTTCGGAAGCTCGATGGCTTCTATTTAGGCCAGCTTCTTACGGGAGCCAGCCGCAGCCAGCTTCCCTGAGGAGCCACGATCGTTCGGCTGCGCGAGGCAGCTCCATAGTTCGGTCAGCATGGGCTCCCAGCCCATGAAGGTGGATTGGACTCTTTATGGCCCAGTTATGCAAGGGGGCTGAGAGAGAGGATGTGTCGGGGGGAGAAAGAACGGATCTAGCAAACCGGTACGCTGCTAGAAGGTCACTTGGCGGTGGCATGTCAGGTAATATTGTGCAACTCCGTCTCCTTCGATTCTTGGGAGCAGGGTTCGAGCTGCTTCTTCTTTTTGCACTGCGAGCCTACGCTTCTCCACGAAGCCAACCTCTGGAGTTGGGGCGTTCGGGCCTACTCCATGCACGGAGACGATGAAGCTAGAAGCTAGAGATGATCCGAACGGGACCTTAGTCCTCCAACTACCTCTGGATCCATCAGATCAATTGAATCATCAGTTCATCACGCCCCCACTACTGCGAGTGTTGCCCATCAGGTTGTCCTTGCCAATTGTGTCCATGTCAATATCTAAGTGACTTCTTCCCATTACTACGTGTAGAATGTAGTTCGTGCGCTACTTGTCATCGCCACTCCAGTTAGGCGTCCTCTCCCGAATCAGCATATATCTATATTACATAGTATACTCCTTCAGTAAAGAAATATAAAAACTTATAGATAACTAAAATAGTAATCTAAATAATCTTACATTCCTTTACCGAGAGAGTATTTGCTAAGTTACTCATTTTAAAGGTGAACTCACATGTACATTTTACTCAGTATATTTATTATGTGAAACTTTCCATGATTGTGATGGTCATGCATTGCATTGAGGTTAACTGAACTTCTGGATGGTTGTTTTATTCAAAGCATTCTTCATTTTTAAGTGCAAGAAGGGATATAAAGAATCTACTTAGAATAAAAACTTTGTCCCGGAGTTCCCACCATCATACGTTCAACATGATCATAAGCCCGGCAATCTCTTAATGTATGATAAACAGTTTTGATACAAAAAAGGAGAAAAGCTAGAATTTTCAAATATTCACTATGATATATAAAGATAAGCCTATTGTAGCTAATCCGTTCTCTCTAATAAATATATACACTTTCATGACTAGCCATGCTCAATAAACAAAGGGGAAAAGATGTCTTACATTGCCACTATTTGCACTTGCATCCATATCACATTGTTGGACATTTAGTTTTGATCTCTGATGCTAGGTGCAAAATTATGGGAGCACACACCTACAAAATCGCTAGGACAATGGATTCTTCTTTGTTGTGTGTAGAGTGCAGGATGATGCCCATCTTTAAACCATACTCTGAGTAGTGTGTGGCAAAGTTTTCATATTAAAATCCTATGACTACTATGCAAAGAGATATATTTAATTTATATATTATATCATATGCATATGACTAATAGTTTTTACAACAACGTGCGAGGTATCATCTATTTGCTTTAGCTCATGACTTGGAGTAAAGCTTCTTCAAGGATATGAGTACATACCTTTGAGTGATGTTGATGACATGGCATGTAGGAGAACTTCTTGTGAATGCTCGAAGTTGATGAAGATCATCTTGAGTTGGGAGCTATCCATCTTTTCTTTGAAGCTAGGTTTCCCTACAAGAGTTGGTCATGCAAGGAAGAACATAATATATCCTAATGAAAAGAGTGAAATTTTCATCATATGTAGGTCAATGATATAGTTTGTGTTGTCATTTTCCTTCCATCATCAAAGATGTGTTGTGGATACTTGGCCATGACAAGATGGCTTGTGATATGAGTTGATGGCAATCTTGTGGAGTGTAGTTCTTCCAAATACCTATAAAAGGTTTAGATGCAATACAAGGGAGCATATATTTCCAAGGTAAATGATAATGTCATAACAAGTGTATCATGGAATAGTCATGTAAGCTCATGCCCTTGCACACACCCGAGTGACTCTAGCTCAAGTTTGAAGCATCAATGATGTTCAACTCACTCCCCAGGTGACAAAATACTTTCTCATCAAGTGGCTTCATAAAGATATCGGCCAATTGCTTGTTAGTACGAACATGCTTAACATTAATGTCCTCTTTGGCAACATGATCACGAATAAACTGACGAGGAACTTAAATATGCTTAGTTCAAGAATGTTGCACGGGATTATGAGCAATATTGATAGCACTCTCATTGTAACACAACAAATGTAACATGTCTCACATAGATTCCATAATCCTTAAGAGTTTGAGTCATCCATAGTAATTGCACACAACATGATCCGGAGGCAATGTATTATGCTTCGGCGGTAGATAGAGATACCGACTTTTGTTTCTTGGATGACCAAGACACAAGAGATATACCAAGAAATTGACATGTACCCGAGGTGGATTTTTTATCAAACTTATCTCCGGCATAGTCCGAGTTGGAATAGCCAACAAGGTTAAAAGAAGATCCCTTGGGATACCATATGCCAAAGTTTGTTGTATGTATCAAGTATCTTACTATTCTTTTCACGGCCTTAAGATGATACTCTTTAGGAGTGGCTTGATATCTAGTGCACATGCACACACTAAGCATGATATCAGGTCGGGAGGCACATAGATATAGTAATGAACCAACCATTGATAGATAAACCTTTTGATCAACCGGTTTGTCCTCCTTGATGAGGTCAACATGTCCACTAGTAGGCATAGGAGTTTTCATACCTTTACACTCTTGCATGTTGAACTTCTTGATCAAGTCCTCGGTGTACTTGGTTTGAGAGATGAAGGTTCCCTCTCTCGTTTGCTTGATTTGCAAACCAAGGAAAAAAATTAGCTCACACATCATGGAATCTCATAATTCTAGGACATCAACCTTCCAAATTTCTCACTGAATTGTGGGTTGGTAGATCCAAAGATAATATCATCAACATAAATTTGGCACACAAATAATTCACCATTAACTCTTTTTGTGAATAAGGTTGTGTCAATTTTACCAATTTAAAAACCCTTTTCGTAAGAAACTTCGTTAAGCATTTGTACCAAGCTCATGGGGCTTGCTTAAGACCAAACAGAGCTTCACGGAGCTCGTAGACATGATTAGGTTTCTTAGGGTTCACAAAAAGAGGAAGTTGTTTAACATAGACCTCTTCTTCAATCTCACCATTAAAAACACTTTTAATTTCCATTTGGTAAAGCGTGATATCATGGTGATTAGCATAAGCAAGAAATATACAAATAGCTTCAAGTCTAGTAACGGGGGCATAGGTCTCACCGTAATCCATACCTTCGACTTGAGTGTAGCCTTGAGCCACGAGATGTGCCTTGTTGTGTACCACTTGGTGATACGTCTCCAACGTATCGATAATTTATGAAGTATCATGCCATATTCACCTATGTTTACAATACTTTTATATGGTTTTGATGCACTTTACATGATTTATTTAGAAATAACCCGGAGTGACGCTATTTTCATCAGAATTACCGTGGTGTTATTTTTGTGTAGAAAATGAAAGTTCTCGAAATCGCCCGAAACTTTTTGATGATTTTTTCTGGAGGAAATAAGCAATATTAGAGCGAAGAACCATCGGAGGGGAGCACCTGTGTACTACAAGCCATCAGAGCACGACCCCCTAGGTCATGCCCTGATGTGTGACGGGGCTCGCGTGGCTCCGTTTCATGTGGTCCCAATGCTGAAAATCCTATAAATCCCAGAAACCCTAGAAATATAGAGAGACTCTCCGCTCCGCTGCCGCAACTCTCTGTATCGACGAAAAGCCAATCTGGAGTCGTTCCAATACACTGTCGGAGAGGGGAAACCATCACCGATAGCCATCTTCATCATACCGATGGAGGCCATGACGAGGAGGGAGTAGTTCACCCTCGGGGTTGTGGGTATGTACCAGTAGATATGTGTTCAATCTCTCTCTCTAGTGTTCATGAGATGGCACGACCTTGATGTATCGCGGGATTTGTTAATCTAGTTGGATCATATGATGTTACTCCCTTGCCATCTTGTCGTGATAAATTGAATCTTTCCCTTTGAGATCTTGTTATGTTGGATTGAATATTTTGGTTTGAGAACACTTGATGTATGTCTTGCATTCGGATACCAGTAGTGACATCGGGGTATTCAAGTGATTCACTTGATATGTGTTATGGAATCAACTTGCGGATTCCAGCGACCTTGGGGATCTATGCATAGGGGTTGATTGCATGTTTTCGTACTACGTTCTCCGATAGAAATCTTGGGGTGCTCCTTGAAGTTCTTTGTGTTGGATTGAATATGATAGATCTAAACTTGTTTGACGCATGTCGTATAATGTACCCACGGATACTTGAGGTGACATCGGAGTATCTAGGTGACATTAGGGTTGATTGATATGTATCATGGGTGTTATTCTAGTACGAACTCTAGGGCCGTTTGTGACACTTATAGGAATATCTCAAAAGATTGATTGGAAAGAATAACTTGCAGGTGGTTCTACTACCTACACCAATTTCATCTATTTGTTCTCCACTAGATAGGAACTTTGGAGTGATTCTTTGTTGCACGTTGAGGGGTGATCATATGATTCAACCATGTTAGCATTGTTGGGAGATTGCACTAGTGAATGTATGAACCCTAGGCCTTATATCTAAGCATTTATACAACATTTTGCATGTTGTTTTACACTTGATACCTTGCTGTTTTTTTATTTTTAGATTACAAAAACCTATATCTACCATCATTATTGCACTTGTATCACCGTCTCTTCGCCTAACTAGTGCACCTATACAATTTGCAGTGTGTTGGGGACACAATAGATTTCTTGTATTTGATTGTAGGGTTGTTTGAGAGAGACCATCTTCATCCTACACCTCCCACGGATTGATAAACCTTAGGTCATCCACTTGAGGGGAAATTTCTATTGTCCTACAAAACTCTGCGCTAGGAGGCCCAACATAGTCTACAAGAATAAGTTGCGCAGTATATATCAAGCTCTTTTTCGGCGTCTTTGCCGGGGAGGTGAGTGCTTGAAGGTATATCTTTAGATCTTGCACTTAAGTCTTTTAGATTATTTTTTATCACTAGTTTTGTTTATAAAATAAAAATACAAAAAATGGAGTTTAGGTTGCCTCAATTGTATCGTCTTTATAATGTCTTTCGTGAAAATCAGGATTCAGAAAATTGTGCTCAATTGGTAGAGGAAGAATTTATGAAAATGATTAATGAGAATTTCTTGAATGATGAGCATGATTTCAATGTTGCTAGTATGAATTCTCTAGATATCCATGATTCTAATGATATGCAAAACCACAAGCTTGGGGATGCTATGTTTGATGAAGATGATATTTTTTGTTCCCCTGCTTGTGATGATGATATTTACTATGATGAATGCATGCTTCCTATATATGATGATTATGATGATGACACTTATTATATAAATTATAATGATAACCATGAAAATTTTCATCGTGATTTTAATTTTCAATGTGGTTATGTCAATTAAGTGTCTCATGATAGTTATCTTGTTGAGTTTGCTCCCACTACTATGGATGAGAAGAATTTTACTTGTGTGGATAGTAATAAAAAATCTATGCTTGTGCATCATGAAATGAATGCTTTATGTGATAGTTATATTGTGTAATTCCTTCATGATGCTACTAAAAACTATTGTGAGGGAGGAACATGTGCTTGTAGGAATTGCAATAATATCAAGTTTCCTCTCTATGTGTTCAAAGATTTGAAGTTGCACTTGTTTTGTCTTCCTATGATAGTTGCTTCTTGATACAATAAATTGATTTATCACAAAATCCACATGCATAGGAAGTGGGTTAGACTTAAATGTGATTGTCATGAGATTCATGACGCTCTTTTACATGTTTCAACTATTATTCCTATACGAGCATCATTGAAATCATCATGCCTAGCTAAAAGCCATTAAAGAAAAGCGCTTGTTGGGAGACAACTCAACACTTTTAATTTATATTTTATGTGTTCACATGATTAAGCTACTGTATTAATCATGTTTTATGTCTTTTATTAATTTATATTTATATTTTATGTTGTTAGTTTAATTTTGTGCAAAAAATAGAAACTTTTACGCCCGATGCAGAATTTGTTTTCTATGATTTTACTAGAGCGTAAAAAAATTCTGAAATTATTAAAAATTCTTGATATGCATATTCTATGATTTTACCTAATTTGTATGAATTTTTGGAGTCAGGGAAGTATGGTATTCATTTAGATCTTCACAAACTGTTCTGTTATTGACAGATTCTGATTTGAATGCATAGTTTGCTTGTTTTAAGTGTTTCTATAGCTTATATTGAGTGATATAAATTATGAGAAAGTTATAATACATTATGTATCATGTGATAACAATTATTAATATTTTCTTGGCAATACCTAAGTGAATGATCTATCTTTGTTACCCATCTCACAAAGTTTTGTTAAGTTTTGTGTGATTGAAGTTTTCAAGTTTTGGGTGAGCTACCAATATGAGGTGAATAAGGAGGAACAAGGGCCTACTATTGGGGATTACCAAGGCATCCACAAGGTAATATCCAAGGAAGACTCAAGCGTCTAAGCTTGGGGATGCCCCGGAAGACATCCCCTCTTTCGTCTCCAACATTATCGGTATATCTTACTTGGAGATATAATTTTATTCGTCACATGATATGTGTTTTGATTGGACCGTCATTTTATTTTGTTGTTATATGTTATATGTTACTTATAATATTTTTTTTCAATAAAAAGTTCCAAGAATTGCCTTAAGATGTCTCCATTGCATGTTTTGATGTGTGCTGTGTAAAAACAGAAACTTTTGTTGTAGTGTTTGAATTTTTCATATTTTACTAGAACATGGAAAGTTTCTGAAATTTCTTACACAGTATTAGCATATAAATTATTTAGAATTTACCAAATTGTCAGAATTTTTGGAGTTACATAAGTACTCGGTTTAATAGATTGCAATAGACTATTCTGTTTGGACAGATTGTTGCCATAATTTTGTTATCTACTTATTGTATAGTTTCCATAGCCTATATTGGTAGATATAAATTGTGGAAATGGCACTAGACAGTATATGATGTTTGAAAATTATTGTGCAACTTGTATTGGCAGTACAAGAAGTGTGGATTTTTTCTTATGTGTACTAACCTATCTCACGAGTTCTTTTCGAGTTTTGTGCGGACGAAGTTTTTGAGACTTAGGTGAAAACGGGATATGAGAGGATTGAACATGATACAAAAGCTCAAGCTTGGGGATTCCCAAGGCACCCTCAGTAAATATTTCAATAAGTCTCAAGCATCTAAGCTTGGGAATGCTACGCATCCCGCCTCTCTTCGTCAACTATCGGTTAGCCTATGTTGAGCCTAAATTTTTACTTGTTCACATGATATGTGCTATTCCTGGAATGCTATTTTTATTTTGCTTGTTTAAATAAAATACTAAGATATGAATATATTTATTGATAGAGAGAGCCCTCACATAGCTACTTGATTGTTTACCTACTCATTGATCTTCACTTATATCTTTTGATAGTAGTTTGAGGTTTACTCATGTGCTTCAGTTATATCCTAAGAGTAAATTGTGAATGAATGAAAGATGATAAATCTGAAATTATCATTGTGATTTATTCTTAGTAGTAGTTTCTCATTTGGTTTAGAAATAAAAAACTATTGAGTTTAACAATCATAGTATTGGTCATACAAGCAATTCATGAATGATTCGTATAAGGAAGAGAACTTTCACATACAAATATATTATCTTGGACATATTTTATGATTGTGAATACCCATTAATTATTTTCAAACATGATCAAATAGTTGAAGTTGGACAAGGAAGACAACGTAATGAGCTTTTGTATGACATGTACAGGTGTTTCATTAGTCCCTTGATCGGGTACCCGAAGCCCGCTTTGAGGAAGTGGTGTCATTTGGTTCTTCCTTCTTTCACGTCCATTCGCGAATGATTTGATAATTCTTTTCATCACCGTTTGGATCACAAACTTGACTTTTGTCTATAAAAATAAAGTGCTCACTTTATGTTTGGGTATATTTGCATAGAAGTTATATTGTTATGGATCCTCCAACATGTGGTGCTTGTTTAGAACCTTTTGCTAGCCAAAAATTTGTACTAAGTAGAGATACTAGTTGTGTGTCCAAACCCTTGAGCCGAGTTTCTTCCATGAGTGTCCACCATACCTACCTATATATGGTATTTCTCTGCCATTCCAAGTAAATTTGCATGTGCCACCTCTAAACATTCAAATAAACATCTATTTATGTGCTCGTACCGCTCATGGAGCGACGGGGCGGTCATTGTCTTCCATGCTAAGCGAGTTATTATCAACATGAGTGTTTATTCACTTGTCATTACACGAGAGAGGCTGGTAAGAAGGATTCCCAGTCCCGCATAACACAAAATAAATAAACAAAAACTCCCCCTAGAAAGTTGATTATTTGGAGGGAAACCATGGATTTGGCCAGCCATGGAATGTGTTTGAATGGTGGAGGGGGAGTAAAATAAATAAATTCTATTTGGGAACCGCCAATAATGTGTTTAGCATGGAAGATATTGAATACTCTATTGTGACATTGATAGGAAAAGTACACCACTCATAATTACACATTCATCTCTTTTTTAAACAATGAACTCTAGTACCTATGCAAATCCCTGCTTTGTCTGTGAAGGGACAATCTATTCACTTTCATGCTATTTCCTATTCATGTTGAGTAAACTTCTTATTCCAACCTAAGTCTATTAGTTGGCAAGCATCATGTGGTGGGGAAAGATCCAAACATATAAATCCAGTCAAATATATTTGATCATGATTCATTATTGTTGACCAACATTAAGCCCCTATCTTTCTATGTGTTCGATGGATGTTGTTTGTTCTAAAAATATGCCTTGAGTATTAGCAATCATAAAATACTATATGATAATTGAGTATGTGGAGCTCTTATTTTGACTTGATGATGCATTTAAATTGTTTGGTGACCAAGAACATAGATTGTTATGTTTCAAGTGAAAGAATTGTTTGAACCATAACATGTGAATTGATTGCTACTCTATCATGATGATTTTTCTGAGAAAAATCTGTTGGTTATGATGATAGAAAAGTGATTGGAATTACCATTGATCAAACTTATATACTATGCTAGCATTCACACTTCATAAATTACTTCTTTTATCATTTACCTACCCTGGGACGAGTAGGAATTAATCTTGGGGATGATGATACGTCTCCAACGTATCGATAATTTATGAAGTATTCATGCCATATTCACCTATGTTTACAATACTTTATATGGTTTTGATGCACTTTATATGATTTATTTAGAACTAACCCGGACTAACATTGTTTTCAGCAGAATTACCGTGGTGTTGTTTTTGTGCAAAAAATGAAAGTTCTCGGAATCGCCCGAAACTTTTGGATGATTTTTTCTAGAGGAAATAAGCAATATTGGGGCGAAAAACCATCGGAGGGGAGCTACCTATGGGCCACAGTCCATCAGGGCGCAACCCCCTAGGTCATGCCATCATGTGTGGTGAGGCCAACGTGGCTCCGTTAGGCGTGATTCCAATGCTGAAAAATCCTATAATTCCTAGAAACCCCAGAAATATAGAGAAACCCTAGAAATATAGAGAGACTCTCTCATCCGTCGCTGCAACTCTATGTATCAATGAAAAACCAATCTGGAGTCGTTCCAGTACCCTGTCGTAGAGGGGAAACCATCACCGGTGGCCATCTTCATCATCCTGGCAGAGGCCATGACGAGGATGGAGTAGTTCACCCTCGGGGCTGAGGGTATGTACCAGTAGCTATGTGTTCAATCTCTGTCTCCCTCTCCCTGTCTCTCTCTCTCTCGTGTTCTTGAGATGGCACGATCTTGATGTATCATGGACTTTGTTAATCTAGTTGGATCATATGATGTTACTCCCTTGCCATCTTGTTGTGATAAATTGAATACTTCCCTTTTCGATCTCATTATGTTGGATTGAATATTTTGGTTTCAGAACACTTGATGTATGTCTTGCATGCGGATACGCATAATGACATTGGGGTATTCAAGTGATTCACTTGATATATGTGATGGCATCAACTTGCGGATTCTAGGGACCTTGGGGATCTATGCATAGGGGTTGATTACACGTTTTCATACAACGTTCTCCGATAGAAATCTTGGGGTGCTCCTTGAAGTTCTTTGTGTTGGATTGAATATGACAGATCTGAAGTTGTTTGATGCATGTCGTATAATTTACCCATGGACACTTGAGGTGACATTGGAGTATCTTGGTGACATTAGGGTTGATTGATATGTATCATGGGTGTTATTCTAGTACGAACTCTAGGGTTGTTTGTGACACTTATAGGAATAGCTCAAAAGATTTATTGTAAAGAATAACTTTGAGGTGGTTTTACTACCTACATCAATTTCATCTGTTTGTTCTCCACTAGATAGGAACTTTGGAGTGATTCTTTGTTGCACGTTGAGGGATGATCATATGATTCAACTATGTTAGCATTGTTGGGAGATTGCACTAATGAAAGTATGAACCCTAGGCCTTATTTTGCAAGAATTTATACAACGTTTAGCTCACTGTTTTACACTTGCTACCTTGTTGTTTTTATATTTTCATATTACAAAAACCTATATCTAACATCATTATTGCACTTGTATCGCCATCTCGTTGCCAAACTAGTGCACCTATACAATTTTCCATTGTATTGGGTTTGTTGGGTACACAAGAGATTTCTTGTATTTGATTGCAGGGTTGTTTGAAAGAGACCATATTCATCCTACACCTCCCATTGATTGGTAAACCTTAGGTCATCCACTTGAGAAAAAATTGCTACTAACGTACAAAACTCTGTGTTTGGAGGCCCAACATAGTCTACAAGAATAAAGTTGCATAGTACACATCACTTGGCCATCTTCATCTTGGTTGTTCCGAAACACCCATTTGGTTCCAATGATGTTTTGCTCGTCCTTGGGCCTCTCCACTAGTGTCCACACTTCATTTCTCTCGAAGTTGTGTAGCTCCTTGTGTATATTATTCACCCAATCGGGGTCCTCGAGGGATTCTCCCACCTTCAAAGGCTCAATACTAGAGATAAATGAGTAATGCTCACAAACATTAGCTAACCGAGTTTTAGAGTGAGTGATTCTCCCGGTTTGTATGTCACCAAAGCTTTGCTCTAAGGGATGATTTTTGTTCCCTCTTGCTTGAACTTGAGGTAGCTTTTGCTTGTTGGATGGTGGAGCTTCCTCATCATCACCTTCTTATTTGTTGTTGTTGAAGGTGTCATCTCCTTGAGGTGGTGGTGAAGGAGGTTGAGATGGATCTTCATGATGTGCTTATTCTTCCTCTTCATCTTGCGGCTTACCTCTTGTGGATGCCTCCATGTCATTTTGAGGTTCGCCTTGACACGAGGTTGGTGCTTCCACTTGAGTAGATGAAGTACTTTCCTTCACCTCCATGGGATGAATCTTGCCAATGGACAAGTCTTGGATGGCTTCCAGAGGTTCCTTATCTCCTACATCATTTGGCAATTTTTCGACTTGCGAACCATGAGGTTCCTCAAACTTCACATCTACCGTCTCTTCAACTTTTCTAGTGAAGTTGTTGTAGACACGGTAAGTGTGAGAGTTTGATCCGTAACCGAGTAGGAAACCTTCATGAGATTTAGGAGCAAATTTATAATGATGATGGTTATCAAGAATGTAACACTTGGAGCCTAATACCCGAAAGTATCCAACTTGGGGATTGTTACCGGTGAGTAGCTCGTATGCCGTTTTACGGAGAAGCTTGTGAAGGTAGAGTTGGTTTGTAGCATGACAAGCTGTTTCCATGGCTTTCGCACAAAAGTGTCTTGGCGTCTTGTATTCGTCGAGCATCATTCTAGCCATCTCTATGAGAGCTCGCTTCTTCCTCTCAACAACTTCATTTTGTTAAGGCATGTCCGTAGCCGAGAACTCATGTGAAATCCCTTCTTCCTCAAGAAAGGAATCCACATTCGTGTTCTCGAATTACGATCCGTTATCGCTCCAAAATTTCTTGATCTTCACTTCAAATTGATTTTGAGCCTTGCGAGCAAAGTTCTTGAAGATCTTTTTCACTTGTGACTTATCATCAAGAAATAGTACCCACCTAAATTTGGAAAAATCATCAACTATAACTAGACCAAAGGAATTTCCATCGAGGCTCTTGTAAGCATTGGTACCAAAAAGATCCATATGAAGCTACTCAAGTGGTATCCTAGTAGTCATGATATTTTTTACGGGACAACTTCCATCTACTTGTTTTCTAGCTTGAAAGGCACTACAAACTCTATCTTTGTCAAATATAACATCTTTAACACCAAGTATATGATCACCTTTGATGAGCTTGTCTAGATTACGCATACCAACATGTCCTAGTCTTTTATGCCACAGCCAATCTTTAGAAGATTTTGCAATAAAACAAGTATGAGGTTTGGATCTCTTAGTAAAATTAACAATGTATAGATCGCCTCTACGGAAATCGGTAAATACCATGCTATGATTGTCTTGACGAAACACTTTGCAATCTACTTTAGTAAATAGCACGTTGAAACCGAAGTCGGCTAGTCTAGATACGGTAAGTAGATTGTAGCCGAGGGATTCGACAAGCATGACATTTTGAATGGAGCTATCATGTGATATGACCACCTTACCAAGACCAAGTACCTTACCTCTGGAATTATCTCCAAAAGTCACATGCCTTCGTGGTCCATGGTTGGTGTGATCTCTTGAAATATGTATCTATCTCCGGTCATATGGTCGGTGCATCCATTGTCGAGAATCCACTCTTTTCATGCAGACATGTAATCCTTGAAGTTTGCCATGAGACTTAGATTCTTCATAGTATTCTCATACTCGATGTCGAACAACTCATCTTCATCATAGTAGCCATGTTCCACATTGTCTTCATCAAGTGGGATATCCTCGTCATAAGATACAAGAGATTCGTTAGAGTTGTGATAATGACAATGTTCAAGATTATGAATACGAATGGCTTCAACGATGATGTTATTGATAGTTATGACGTCTCCTTTAGCATGCATGAGGTCTCTAAGCTCAAATAGATAATCGTCAAAATTAGGATCAGTGGGCATCATTTTGTGGAAAACAATAGTTTTATGGAGAATGACATCAAGATTTTTCAAGGAGTAATTTGGATATCTTTTCTCTAAATCACTCCACAAAGTGTAAGAACACTCAACGTTTCTCATTTGATCAAACACAATTCTTGGCAATCCTCTAACGATAAGATTAACAGTTCTAAGATTACGAAGCATGTCAATTTATTCTTCGTGTGAGTGATGAAAAGGATCAATGTGAGACACATAAGGGATCTTAACATACTTGCTCAAATGGAATTCATTGAATAGCATAAGCATCTCATATTTCCATTGACCATAGTATTCCCCGTCGAGAATGGGCACTCTACAACTAAGACTCCCCAAACTAGACACATCCATCTTCCTCCAATAGTGATGAAACAAAGGCTATGGAGACCAAAGCTCTGATACAAATTGTGGGATCACTAGAAGGGATGTCTAGAGGGGGATGAATAGACTACTTTACAAAAATAAAAACCTAACATTTTCCCAATTTTAATGGTTGGCGAATTTTAGCAATTCTCACAAGTCTAGTGCACTCTACACATGCTAGTCAACAAGTATGTCCGTGAACAGTAAATACAAACATATGTAAGAAGGAGTAGAGATATGAAGATCAAATGAAATTGGAGACATGAAGATTTTTCCGTGGTTCCGATAGGTGGTGCTATTGTACATCCACGTTGATGGAGACTTCAACCCACGGAGGGTAGCGGTCGTGAGAGTCCACGGAGGGCTCTACCCGTTAGGGTCCATAAAGTAGCAACCTCGTCTATTCCATCACGGCTTTCGTCCACGAAGGACTAGCCTCACTATGGGTAGATCTTCACGAAGTAGGCGATCTCCTTGCCCATACAAACTTCTTGGTTCAACTCCATAATCACGAAGAAGGAGGCTCCCAAGCGACACCTAACCAATCTAGGAGGCACCACCCTCCAAAAGGTAATAGATGTGGAAGTATGATGAACTCCTTGCTCTTGTGCTTCAAAAGATAGTGTCCTCAATCACTCAATCACTCTCTCACAAATTTGGCTTGGGTGGAAAAGATTGATTGGGTGGAAAGCAACTTGGGGAGGCTAGAAATCAAGATCCATATGGTTGGAGTGGATGGTCTTGATCTCAACACATGAGTAGGTGGCTCTCTCTTAGAAAAATAAATGGGTCAAGTGTAAGTGTGTTCTGAGTGCTTCCTCTATGAGTGAGAGGTGGTGGAGGGGTATATATAGGCATCTCCAAAAATCCAACGGTTATAACATTATTGCCCAACTCGGTGAAACTAAAGTGAAAACTCGGTTGCACCGACTAGTGCAAAATGTGGCAATTATTGAAATTTCGATGAGACCGATATATAATTCTCGGTGGGACCAAAATGGGTTAACCTAGGTAGATTCCAATCTCGGTGTCACCGATTCCTAAAACTCAGAAATTCCGATTTATAGAAATGGGACAACAGAAGGTTGGTCACCACTTTCAGTTTCACCAAAACTGAAAGTTGGTTGCACCGAGAAGCTAGGATTTTTCTTGGGTTCTGTCTGTCTAAAGGGAAAATTGGTATGTCCGAATGGCAAGAATTGGTGGCACCGATTTTGGACTTTTTGGTTTTGTACAAAGTATTTTTTGGGAGAATGGGTGAGAATTTTGATGGCTAATCTGATCATCATATTTGAGCAAAGCACTTGAGTAGCCAGATCATCATATTTACCTCATCCCGTTTTAATAGTATTGGCTTTCCTATGGACTCAAAGTGATTTCTCACATAAAGTAAAATATAGTCTTCAAGCTTGAAGCATTTGCCAATCCTATTCCTTTCCTTCTTCTTCTTTCCTTGAGGAATCTCCACACATTCCTTAGACATTTCTGTTTGTGGAGTTCATCTAGAATAAAATAGGTAGAACCACTAGTCCAAGAGACAATGTATGTTGTCATGAATTATCAAAACCTCCAAGGGATCATATGTGCTTTTGGGCACGTCTGGCCTCGGCGGGGCGGCATGGTTACGGGTCCCGGGTGGATCTGTGGCAGGCGCTATGCCATCCTTGGCTTTTGCATGGTTTGGACCCAATCGGGGTTGAGCCGGAAAGGGTGATGCTCGTGGTGGCGTTGCACTGCTCACAATCTTCCAAATCTTGGTAGTGGCATTGGTCAACGGCATGGCCTTGGCAGCTCGTGCGGCGAAGGTTGTTGTTTGTTAGTGGGGTGTGGGTGATGGCGGTGTTGTCCCCTCTCCTAGGTCTGAGCCGATGACACGTGAGGTGCTCACACATCGGTGGATAGTTGAATCCTAGGGTTCATGCTTGGGCGGGCCAGATCTGGGCCCGAGGCTGATCGAACCACTCCGGGTAGGTGACAATGGCCGTGGTTTGGGTGGTGGTCGGTGGTGGCGTTCCCCGGGCTCTTAGGGTGGCGACGGGGCGATACATCTGTTGCGGTTGGCAATGGTGTGATATGGGTCGTGGACATCTTTGATGTGTGGTGTGGATCTGGTTTAGGGTGGTGGATGGGCTGGACACTTAGGTACGAGGGTTGACTTGGTCTGCATGGGTCTCATTCGCGTTGTGTTCTTCGTGTCTGCCTCGGTACAAGTTGGGCTCTTCGGGTGTTGCCGTGTTGTCAAACGGATCGACTTCGATGGCCATGGGTTTGGCGTCGTTCGAGTTGCTCAGTGGCCACCATCGGCAGTCAGTAGGTTGCATCCCCACGGTCTACCAGGACCGACATGGGAGGCAGGTGTGGGCGCCTCCTATTGTGTAGGCGCTAACCCAGATCTGGTGATTGATGTCGGGATAGGATTGAAAGGTTGTCCCATTCACTACTACTACCATGGCGGGGAGCGTGATGTGGATGGCCGGTGGTGTTCGGGGCCATGGATACCGGGGCGGCGGTGTCGGTTGGTGAGCCTCGCGGTTGGCTTTCCGGCAGGCTCCATGGTGGCGGTGGTGACTCTACTTCCTTGTTGTGTGGGAGACAAGGGGTGTGGAGTGGTGGGAGGCTCTAGTCTGCTCTGGTAATGCCCAGATGTTGTCGATGAGCTTCCCTTGTGGAGATGCTGATCGGAACACCTCCCGGTGGCATTGGCGAGTGTCCGAGCGAAAGCTTCGCGCTGTTTGGCACTGGCATCGGCGGTGCCTCTGGCTGCCGCTTGCTTCTTCGAGTCATCATCGCGGGTCTTATTATGCCAGGGCTCCGGGTGAAAAGCTATGTCTGTCTTCTTGGGCTAGGCAACGGCGACGCTTCGTGTCGTCACCTTCTTGGGGCATTGTCGTGGAGCTTAGGTGTCTTCGGTCGGGTCTAAGCACGATGGTAGCTCGTTCTAGGTTATTGTTATATCTTTCGATCTTCTTTGCAAGAGGGGCTCTTCATCACATTGTATCATTCGACCGTGTACTCTGTTATGTTGCTTTAACTATAAAGCAGGGCAAAAGCCTGTTTCAGGAGGTAGCAAGTTCATCCATGAAAATGTGTAATCAAACAAAATAAAACATTATCAAATGACCACCAAACATGCATAAATCAAATGACATCATCATTTTTGTGAAGATCATCGCCACCATTACCAGCCCTAGCACCTCCATCACCATCATCCACATTGACTAGAGAATGAGCACCACCATCAACAACTTCGACCGAAGAATGAACACCATCACCACATAATGATGCACATTGTTCGTCGAAGCACAACCACCACCATTACTTCATCACCACCACCAGCTCCAATGCTGAAGCCAACACCACCTTCATCACTATTGCGTAAGCCGCCACCACCTCCACTACCATTGCCCAAGCCACCACCACCTCCAAACCCACGTCCACCATCCATGTCGAAGCCACCACCACCAACATTGCTGAAAGAAAGAAAAAAACCTCCATCCCACACCACCACCTCCATTGCCAACCCATCGGCCATAAGATATTGAATCTCCAACTTTCTCCTAAGCACATGATCTCCATTCTCCTCAATTCCAAACATTCTTTTGTCATCACATCCATGCCCTCCAGACTCATCATCATGAACGGTCCTCCTTGATAGTTGTGGCGACCCTGCATACCACTGCATGTTGTAGTATGTATGTCATTATATTATATAACATTCATGATACACCGTCTCAAGGACCTTATATTCCTCAGCATTGTACAACACAAGCACAACGAGTCCAACCATCATAGATAAACAAACCAACTCATGTATACTACAATCTCATTCAAACAAGATCCAAAATATTCAAACTACTGGTACCGAAACGCAAAGTATCACTATGATACCACAATCCTGATTCCAGCCTAATTCACGACTGGCGTGACTAGGCTTGGTGCTACAACTAGACTATTTCTAATGGTCCGACATCTATTCATCCTGCTCAACTTCATTGGTGATGACGTAGTTGACACCTTCGTTGGCTCCTCTTGATAAGTTTGGCTTCTTGTTGACAGGCTCTCCATCGGCTTCGGGGTTCTTCGGTTTCTCCTTTGTATGGATTCTAAAGGGATTATAATACAAGGGATGAGTACAACAGGTACTCAAAATATTCATAGATATTGTGTGGTGGATATGCACTGCTACCACTGATTCCAATTAGGTCTCGATAATGGTTTTAGAAAATATCTACAAAATCAAGTTTTACTTAAAACATGTGATTAGGCTTCACGAGTTGTTAGAACCTTCAATGTTTCCTTTCCTGCATCGTTCGCAGAGCTTACCCGGATCAGCGAGTGGCAAGCCGCAATTCAATACACTATGCAGAGGTGCACCACTTTACCACAAGTGTTACTTAGCCTTCAGGTGGGAAAGCAATCACACATTTCAGTAGTGTGTTGCCAGGTCTGAGGTCCTGAGTCATTTTCACCCTTCCCATGAGACGTAAACCCGCGCCATGCAACCATGCTTTCTTTGAACTAAATGCCCACCTAAGAAGCATAGTCATTGGCTCTTCCTTTGGGCTACAGATCTTACATCCCAATAGAAGAGAGTGTTTCTTTTGCTCTCAACATAGCTATCCGTCTGAAAGATGTACGTCAGAAGAAGGTACTACAGACTCGCCCGTTACATTCGAGGTCTCGTGGTCAACGCTATCTATAGAGTGCAAGAATGTTTTGCTGATTTTGGTTCTTAAACCCGGTGTAGTGGAACCCTACCACCCAACATCTCATTCCTGGGCTCCACTACTCATGAAGTTGATAGCATAGAAATTACTTTTTGTTTAATGTAGTGAAGAGATACTGTAAGTAGAGAAATTTTTCAAGATGTTTTTACGAAAGCATAAACAAAGTATGAAATTGCGTGATGATAGTAAGATAGTGCAACTCGAGACTCCTAAAAACGTCGGTCCCTCAGGTTCTGTAACAAGCATATAGTCTGATAAGGCCTAACATTCGAGAAATGTGGCAAATATGCCTTTAATGCATAGGATGCTTATGGCTTTTATCGCATGGTAGCTTTTTGATTCCCCATAATAATTCAATAGTTTTTGACCTATTAATTAATAAAATTTCCAAAAATTTGATATTATATAGTATATAATATAAATTCAAAAAAATAGCACTATTTATAAATTTAGAATATCAAATCGGATACATTCTTTGTTATTCTATTAGTTACAACTTCTTCTAATTAACTTACTAATAACGGTTATCATTTAGTATTGCTAGTAGATATTTATATTTGTCCTAAAATCTTGAGAGTATTTGTTGGATCTAATTCTTCCCTAAAAAATTCTTGAATTATTTTGATAAAACAAGAATATCCATTCAATAGTGTTAATGATTATTATATAATTTATCTTTAAATTCCCTTAAGTATTTTTTAGATTGTAAGTAACCTTTCCTTATTTGGTTAATGTTTGTTCTGATTAGTTAATAATAAGAAATTGATAAAATTCTTGGAACTACCATTATAAAATCCATAATATTTTATGAAAAAGGTGGACATCTATATATCATTAAAGGGGCCATTTAGGTATTCTATTTATTTCTGTATAAATTTTGGTTCTAGTTCTTTATAATTAAACATAAATTAAGTTGCCCATTTAACCTACTATCTTTTGGGCTCGGCCCAAGTGGCTGGGCTAGCCAGGGAGAGATATCTCTCGACTCTCTCTCTCTCTCTCTCTCTCTCTCTCTCGGCCCAAGTTCTTTGTGTTGGATTGAATTTGATAGATCTGAGATTGTTTGATGCATATCGCATAATTTACCAACGAATACTTGAGGTTACATTGGAGTATCTAGGTGACATTATGGTGGATTGATATGTATCATTGGTGTTATTTAGTACAAACTCTAGGGTTGTTTGTGACACTTATAGGAATAGCTCAAAAGATTGATCGGAAAGAATAACTTTGAGGTGGTTATACTACCTACACCAATTTCATCTAGTTGTTCTCTGCTAGATAGGAACTTTGGAGTGATTCTTTGTTGCATGTTGAGGGATGATCATATGATTCAACTATGTTGGCATTGTTGGGAGATTGCACTAGTGAAAGTATGAGCCCTTATTTCCAAGCATTTATACAATGTTTTGCTCGTTGTTTTACACTTGTTACCTTGTTATTTTTATATTTTTTTATTATGAGCCCTTATATCTACTATCCATATTGCACTTGTATCACCATCTCTTCGTCGAACTAGTGCACCTATACAATTTTCCATTGTATTGGGTGTGTTGGGGACACAAGAGATTTCTTGTATTTGATTGCAGGGTTGTTTGAGGGAGACCATCTTCATCCTACACCTCCCATAGATTGATAAACCTTAGGTCATCCACTTGAGGGAAAATTTCTACTGTTCTACAAAACTCTGTGCTTGGAGGCCGAACATGAGTCTACAAGAATAAAGTTGCGTAGTAGACATCAAGCTCTTTTCTGGCACCTTTACTAGGGAGGTGAGTTCTTGAAGGTATATATTTAGATCTTGCAATTAAATACTTTAGTTTCTTGTTTTCCACTAGTTTGGTTTTATAAAAGAAAACTACCAAAAATAAATGGAGTTTGGGTTGCATGATTTGTTTTGCCTTCATAATGTCTTTCGTGAAAATAAGGATTTAGAAAATTGTGCTCAGTCGGTAGAGAAGAAATTTATGAAAATACTTGATTAGAATTCCTTGAATGATGAGCACGATAGAAATTTTGTTAGTGTGAGGTCTATGAATATACATGATAATAAGGATATGCAAAGCCACAAGCTTGGGGATGTTATGTTTGATGAAGATGATATTTTTAGTGCCCCAAGTTTGATTAGCAAAATTATTATGATGATGGCATGCCTCCTATGCATTATGATTATTGTGATGAAACTTATGCTATTAACAGTAATTATAACCATGAAACATGTCATCGTTATTTTCATTTTGATTTGGATTATGCCAATCAATTGTCTCATGATAGCTAATTTGTTGAGTTTGCTCCATACCATGAATGAGAAGTTTGGTTATGTGGAGAGTAGTGAAAATTCTATGCTTAGGTATCATGAAAAGAATGATTTATGTGATAGTTATGTTTTGATATTCCTTCATGATTCTACTGAAAATTATTATGTGGGAGGAACATATGCTTGTAGGAATTGCAATAATATCAAGTTTCCTCCCTATGTGTTGAAAATCTTAAAGATATGCTTGTTTTGGTTCCTATGCTAGTTGATTCTTGCTCTCATGAATTTTTTGCTCACCAAATCCCTATTTATAGGAAGTGGGTTAGACCTAAATGTGCTTTTCATGTGATTCATGATGCTCTCTTGCATATTTCAATTACTATTCATATATGAGCATCATTGAAATCATCATGCCTAGCTAAAAGGCATTAAAGAAAAGCGCTTGTTGGGAGATAACCCAACACTTTTACTTTATGTTTTTATGTGTTTACATGATTAATATACTGTATTAATCATTTTTTGTGTCTTTTATTTCAATAAAGTGCCAAATAAACCTTTGGGATAGTGTGGATACTTGTTTGTTTGATTCTGCGCAAAAACGGAAAGTTTTGCGTCTAGTATATGAATTATGTGATTTTACTGGAGCGTCAAAAAAGTCTTAAAGTTTTAAAAAAAAATATCCAAATTATATTAGTTCTACTGCATTTTCAGAATTTTTAGAGTCAGGGAATATGGTGACCATTCAGATCTTCACAGACTCTTCTGTTATTGACAGATTCTGTTTTGAATGCATAGTTTGCTTGTTTTAAGTGTTTCGATAGCTTATATTGAGTGGTATAAATTATGAGAAATTTATAATAAATTATTTATTATGTGATAAAAATTATGAATCTTGTCCTGGACGTACCTAAGTGAATGATCTATCTTTACTACACTAACCCATCTCACGAAGTTCCGTTAAGTTTTGTGTGATTGAAGTTTTCAAGTTTTGGGTGAGATACTGATATGAGTTGAATAATGAGAAGAAATGAACTAATCTTGGGTATTCTCAAGTTACCCCCAAAGCAATATCCAAGGAATACTCAAGCGTCTAAGCTTGGGGATGCCCCGGAAGGCATCCCCTCTTTCGTCTTCAACACTGTCGGTATATCTTACTTGGAGCTATATTTTTATTCGTCACATAACATTTGTTTTGCTTGGAGCATCATTTTATTTTGTTTTACCCTGTTATATGTTACTTATAGTCTTGTTTTTCAATAAAAAGTTCCAAGAATTTCCTTAAGATGCCTCCATTGCATGCTTTGATGTGTGCTGTGTAAAAACAGAAACTTTTGTTGTAGTGTTTGAATTTTCATATTTTACTGGAATGTTTAAAGTTCCTGAAATTTTTTCACACTATTTTTATATAAATTATTTATCCTTTCCTAAATTTCCACAAGTTTTGGAGTAACATAAGAACACTGGTTTAATAATTTTCTACAAACTGTTCTGTTTGGACATATTGTCATCATAGTTTTGTTATCTACTTACCATATAGTTTCCATAGCCTATATTGGTAGATATAAATTGTGGAAACAATACTAAACAGTATATAATGTTTTAAAATTACTATGCAACTTGTCTTGGCAGTACATAAAAAGTTGATTTATTCTTATGTGCACTAACCTATCTCACGAGTTCTTTTCAAGTTTTGTGTGGATTAAGTTTTTGAGAATAGGTGAAACCATGGTATGAGAGGATTGAACAAGATAAAAAAGCTCAAGCTTGTGGATGCCTGAGGCAACCCAAGTAAATATTTCAAGAAGTTTCAAGCATCTAAGCTTGGGGATGTTACGCATCCTACCTCTCTTCATCAAACAAATATCGATTAGCCTATGTTGAGCGTAAATTTTATTTGTCCAGATGATATGTGTTGTTCTTTGAATACATTTATATTTAGTTTGTGTTTGAATAAAACATCGGATCTGAAAATATTTATTGAGATATATTCCTCTCATAGATACTTAATTGTTTGACTACTCATTGATCTTCACTTATATCTTTTGAGAGTAGTTTGATGTTTACTCTTGTGCTTCACTAATATCCTAAGAGTAAATTGTGAATGAATGAAATATTATAAATACAAAATTATCAATGTGCTTTATTCTTAGTAGTATATTCACATCTGGTTTATAAATTAAAATCTATTGAAGTTTGATAATCATCAAATTGGTCATACAAGCAGTTCATGAAAGATTGGTATAAGAAAGAGAACTTTCACATACAAATATATTATCTTGGACATCTTTTATGATTATGAATACCCATTAATTATTTTCAAACTTGATCAAATAGTTGAAGTTGGACAAGGAAGACAACGTGATGGTTATGTTTGGGTATATTTTCATAGAAGTTATATTGTTATGGATCCTCTAATATGTGGTGCTTGTTTAGAACCTTTTGCTAGCCAAAAATTCATACTAAGTAGAGATAGTACTTGTGCATCCAAACCCTTGAAGCAAGTTTCTTCCATGAGAGTCCACAATACCTACCTATATATGGCATTTCACTGCCATTCCAAGTAAATTTGCATGTGCCACCTCTAAACCTTCAAATAAACATCCGTTTTGTGTGCTCGTACCACTCATGGAGCGACGGGGCGGTCATTATCTTCCATGCTAAGCGATTTATCATTTCCTAAATGTTCAAATTTTTTGGAGTTAGATAAGTGCACTTTGTAAATTAATTACTACAAATTGTCCTGTTTAGACAGATTGTTGTCATAGTTTTGTTATCGACTTATCCTAGAGTTTTCATGACTTATATTGATAGATATAAATTGTGGAAATGATAGTATATACTCCCTCCATAAGGAAATACTTGTCCTAGAAATGAATAAAATGGATGTATCTATAACTAAAATAAGCCTAGATAGATCCACTTCTAGGACATGTATTTCCGGATGGAGGGAGTAGTATATAATGTTTGAGAATTATTATGCAACTTGTTTTGGAAGTACATAAAGAGTTGATTTATTATTATGTGCACTAACCTACCTCACGAGTTCTTTTGAAGTTTTTTGTGGATGAAGATTTTGAGATATAGGTGAAACCGGGACATGAGATGATTGAACGAGCTACAAAAGATCAAGCTCGGGGAAGCCCAAGGCACCCCAAGACAATATTACAAGAAGTCTGAAGAATCTAAGCTTGGGGATGCTACACATCCCACCTCTCTTCGCCAACAAATATTGGTTAGCCATGTTGATCCTAAGTTTTTATTCGTTCACATGATATGTGCTATTCTTGGAGTATATATTTGTTTTGTTTGCTTTTTGAATGAAATATCAAATCTGAAAATATTTATTGAGAGAGAGAGAGAGAGTACTCACATAGCTACTTGAGTGTTTGATGTTTACTCTTGTGCTTCACTTTTATTCTAAGAGTAAATTGTGAATGAATTGAATATCATAAATCTGAAATTATCAATGCGCTTTATGCTTAGTAGTAGTTTCACATTTGGTTTCGAAAGTAAAAAACTACTAAAGTTTAACAATCATGGTATTGGTCATATGAGCAATTCATGAATGATTAGTATAAGAAAGAGAACCTTCACATACAAATATATTATCTTGGACATCTTTTATGATTGTGAATACCCATTAATTATTTTCAACCTTGATCAAATAATTGAAGTTGGACAAGGAACACAACATAATGGTTATGTTTGGGTATATTTGCTTAGAAGTTATATTGTTATGGATCCTCCAACATGTGGTGCTTGTTTAGAACCTTTTGCTGGCCAAAACCTCATACTAAGTAGAGATACTACTTGTGCATCCAAATCCTTGACCCAAGTTTCTTCCATGAGAGTCCACCATACCTACCTATATATGGTATTTCACCGCCATTCCAAGTAAATTTGCATGTGCCACCTCTAAAACCTTCAAATAAACTTATGTTTTGTGTGCTCGTACCGCTCATGGAGCAACGGGTTGGTCATTATCTTCCATGCTAAGCGATATGTTCTCAAGATGAGCGTTTATTCACTTGTCATTGCACGAGAAAGGCTGGTAAAAAGGATGCCCAGTCCTGCATAATATAAAAATAAATAAATAAAAACTCCCACTGGAATGTTGATTGTTTGGAGGGCAACCGTGGATACGGCCAGCCATGGAATGTGTTTGAATGGATGAGGGGGAGTAAATATTTCAATTCCGTTTGGGAACTGCCAATAATGTGATTATCATGGAAGAAATTGAAAACTTTGTTGTGACATTGATAGTAAAGGCACACCACCCAAAATTACATATTCACTATGTTTTAAACAATGAGCTCTAGCACTTCTGTAAATCCTTGCTTCCCTCCGTGAAGGGACAATCTATTTACTCTCATGCTATTTCCTATTTATGTTGAGTTAACTTATTATTCCAACCTCAATCCATTAGTTGACAAGCATTATGCGGTGGGGAAAGATCCAAACATATATATCCAGTCAAATATATTTGATCATGGTTCATTATTGTTGACGATTATCTTTATGATAAGTATGTTGGGAGGAAAAACTAAGCCCCTATCTTTCTCTGTGTTCGATGGATGTTGTTTGTTCCAAAAATATGCCTTGAGTATAAGCAGTCCTATAAGACTATATGAAAATTGAGTATGTGGAGATCTTACTTAGACTTAATGATTCATTGAAATTGCTTGGTGACCAAGAACATAGATTGTTAAGTTTCAAGTGAATGAATTGTTTGAACCATGACATGTGAATTGATTGCTACTCTATCATGATGATTTTTATGAGAAAAAGTACTGGTTATGATGCTAGAAAAGTGATTGGAATTATCATTGATCAAACTTATATACTATACTAGCATTCACACTTCATAAATTATTTCTTTTATCATTTACCTACTCGAGGACGAGCAGGAATTAAGCTTGGGGATGTTGATACGTCTCCAACGTATTGATAATTTATGAAGTGTTCATGCCATATTTGCCTATGTTTACAATATATGGTTTTGATGCACTTTATATGATTTATTTATAACTAAACCGGACTGAAGTTGTTTTTAGCAGAATTACAGTGATGTTGTATTTTGTGTAGAAAATGAAAGTTCTCGGAATCGTCTGATATTTTTTTCAGATTTTTTCTGGAGGAAATAAGCAACATTGGAGCAAAGAACCACTAGAGGGGGGGCATCCCTGGGCCACAAGCCAATAGGGCGTGCTCCCAAGGGGGGCGCCCCGATGGCTTGTGGGACCTTCATCGCTCCGTTTGGCATGATTCCAACACTGGAAAATCCTAAAAATCCCAAAAAAACCCAGAAATAAAGAGAGACTGCTCATTCCGCCGCCGCAACTCTCTGTATCGGCAAAAAAACCAATCTGGAGGCATTCTAGTATCCTGCCGAAGAGGCAAATCATCATTCGATGACCATCTTCATCATCCCGGTGGAGGCCATGACGAGGAGGGAGTAGTTCACCATCGGGGCTTATAGTTGGTACTCGTAGCTATGTGTTCAATGTCTCTCTCTCTCGCGCGCGTTCTTGAGATGGCATGATCTTGATGTATCACGGGCTTTGTTAATATAGTTGGATCATATGGTGTTCTTCCATCTCTATGTTGTTGTGATGAATTGAATCTTACCCTTTGAGATCTCGTTATGTTGGATTGTGTAAGTGCATATAGTGCCCCTTAGTGATTTTGGTGTATTGAAGACTTATAGGTTAAGGAACTAATGTGTTTGTGAGTGTACACGGGCTCTATAAGTCTATGAGGAGTTTGATATATTCGGAGATTACCGACCCCTAAAAATGTATGTCTTCAACTTAAGACTTTGGTGAAGACTTTGGTGAAGACTTTGCTAAAGACTTTGGTATTCCCTGAAGATTTTGAAAATAAAGAAGTTGGTGTGACCTTGAAGATATGAACAAGGACTATGAAGCGTGAAGACTTTTGCTTTCGTAGTTTGATTTCCTTTCTTTGAGTCATAGGAAACACCGTACTATTAAAGAGGGGCGATGTAATACTAAGGAAAATTTCCAACTGATGCTCAACTCCAAAAGCCTCAACCTATCCAATCCTTCGAGTGAAGCCTTTGGAAATCTCTTGCAAATCGGTCAAGTTCTTCCGTGACAGAGACGATGTTCTTCTGGTCTCTAATGAAATTGATCTGACTGAGGAGTTAGGATTTCGCCAGTGCGAATTGCCTACAAGTGAGGAATATGATAAGCCTAAGGACTTTCATAGTTCAAAATTCTTACCGTTGCTATGCTTAGCGCCAGCTATCCCTAATCATCTCCTCCACATAACGGTCATATCATTGGGGGCATTTATGTCTTATCATGTCAGGTTGCACCTGGCTATAAATAGCCACCCCCACAACCACTAGTTGGTTGGCTGCTCCGAGAGAGAACTGACCCTTGTCATTTGAGAGCAAACCATCCTCCGAGGACTTTGAGAGAAAATCATCAGTGAGGAAAAACCCAAATCCAAACCACCAAACCCATAGTGATTGAGCATCACTAAAGAGATTGTTCCTATGTGGAACCGACGCTTGTTACCTTTAAGGATTTTGTATCCTCCAGACGGTTAGGCGTCATGGTCTAGTGCATCCTGCAGTCAATTAGGGATCACGTAGCGACCTTGGTCTAGAGCATCCAGCAGTCAATTGTGGATCGCTGGGTGACCAGTTTGTGAGGGTTTTGGAAGTCTACCCTGAAGACTTACCACGAGTGTTGGGCGAGGACTTTGCGACCTTAGCTCAAAGAGAATACGGTAAGAATTGTGTGTCCTGGGACTGTGTGTCCTCTGGTTTAAATACCAAGCCGCTCCAAACTAGACGTACGACTGTCACAACAGTTGGAAATGGGTCATCAAACCATTGTCTTCATCGAGCTACTTGGTTCTATTTCCTCAACCACTCTATTCCTCATATACTTGTTGATGAAAGTGATCGTTACTATTTGAAGAATTTGACTGAAGACTTTCACAATTTCCTCACTTCAAATTCTTCAAGTCACCTTGTTCTTCACCTGCTTATCGTGTATCACGCTACTTGTAATATGTGCATGCTTTATTTCATCATGATGATTATGATGTCACTGTGTTTCTCATGCACTTGAGTACTTATTCTGCTGCTAGTTATTCATCACATTTCAAATTCCTCAAGTTGAAATTCCTCAAGTGATGAATTTGTAAAAATCGCCTATTCACCCCCCCCCCCCTCTAGTCGATATAACGCACTTTCAATTGGTATAAGAGCAAGGTACTCCCTTGTTCTGTGTGATTTTGGTTTAACCACCTAGAGTTCTAGTTATGTCGACTGCAGGTATGATCAAGGTTTCCGCAGGGTGTCCTACCTTCGATGGGACGGATTACCCCTACTGGAAGAACAAGATGCGCATGCATCTTGAGGCTATTTACAATGATCTTTGGTACGTTGTGGAAAATGGTGTTCCCCGCATTTCTCCGTCTGTCACTGCTGTTGATACGAAGAAATTCAAGCAACTCGAGTCTCAAGCGAAGAATATCATTTGTGGCCATCTGAGCAAAGGTCAGTATGGCAGAGTGAGTGCTTTGGAGTCTGGTAAGCTTATTTAGGATAGGTTGTCCAGAGTCAACAAAGGTGTTTCCACTCAACGTGACTCTCGTGTTGACGTTCTTCGCAATTTCTTCAACCGCTTCAAGAGACTTGACAATGAAAATGTTCAGCAAACTTTCGATCGTCTCACTGATATTTCCAATGAGCTTCAAGCACTGGGTGCTACTGATATCCCCGACCATGAGGTGGTGAAGAAACTGCTAAGATCTCTTGATTCCTCATTCGATACTCTGGCTTTGATTATTCAAGAACATGGAGACTACAAAGTCACTTGATCATGCTGATATTCTTGAGAGACTCAATACTCATGAATTCCAACAAGCTGAGAAGAGAGACCTCTATGGGCCAAGCTATGGAAGATCTCGTGCTCTCAAGGCAAAAGCAATTTCCTCATCCGAAGGTGAAGATTCTGACAGTAGCCTTGGTGATCCTGAAGAACTAGGTCAGGAGCTAGCAATGCTTGTGAGGAAATTCCAGAAGTTCTCAAGGAGAGGTGGATTTGGGAAGTCATCAAAAAGTGGTTTGAGGAAATCAGATTCCTTAGATGACTACAAGAAAAGAACTTGTCACAAATGTAAGAAATCTGGTCACTTCATCTCTGACTCTCCTCTCTGGGAAAAAGAATCAAAGAAGAAGAAGAAGTACAGGGACGAGAGTTCTGACGTCTCGAAGAAAAAGAAGAAATCTGCAAAGTCCTCATCTTCAAAGACCTCAATGCACAAGAAGAATGGTTCGAGAAAGGCTCGGGCTTTCATTGGCAAGGAAATGGACTCAAAAGAAGAATATGAAGATGAGGAAGAATCTGAGGAGGAATCTGAATCTGGTGTCGCTAGCCTTGCTCTCACTACTGCCTTCGTCAGCAAGTCCATCTTCAACGATGAAGAAAATGACTACTCCAATGACTCAGACAAAGTCAATGATGACTATGCTCCTACTTATTGTTTCATGGCAAAAGGCGTCAAGTCAGTCATAGAATGTCCCAATCTTGATGACATTGAATATCCTAGGTGGAAGGTTCTAATGAAGAAGCATCTGATGTCTATGAACAGTGAGCTATGGACTGTTATGGAACTTGGACTGACTCAACTTTGCAAGATGGCAAATGTTGAGGAAATTCATAAGTACACTTAACTTGATGCTCAGGCAAGGAACATCATCTGCTCAAGCCTATCAAGCGTCATGTTCAAAGGCATTTGTCATATTTAAAATGCCAAGCTCATCTGGGATAGGATCTTGGACATCAATGAAGGCTATCGCACTCGTCAAGACCCCATGTTCATCGAACTCAAGAAAATCCTCAACACCCAGGAATCTGATCCTGGTTCATCTTCCTCACTTTGTCTTATGGCAAAAGGTTCCAAGGTACATAAGCATCACTCCTCTTCTGAATCAAGTGATTGTGAATCTGATGAATATGTAAAACCTAGCTATGCCAAACTTGCTAATGTTGCCACTAAGCAACAAAGTGCACTTGAAAAGCTTCAAAAAATGCTAGACAAAAGCGATGATCTATTGAATGAGGAAGTGGATCGGACTCAAACTTTGTCTGATGATCTCAAAAGTCTTCAGAGAAAGTATGATAACCTTCAGAGTCATCATAATGATCTGTTAGCCGATCATGAGAAGCTTTCTTATGAATTTCTTCAAAGAAAGCAAGATCTTGCAAAACTAAGGGTGTCACATGAGGATCTCCAAAGGGAAAACGATTCCTTACTGGCTCAACAGATCAGTACCGCTCAGGAAGAATTTGTTCCACATTGTTTGAAATGCATTGAACGTGAAACTGCTAATTCTTCACCTGGATGTTCAAATGCTTCTATTTCTGCAAATTCTTCAACTATTCCGGTGGTCACAAATTCCTCATCTAAGGATACCACAAGTATCACTGACGAAAATGCAGTGTTGAAGGAATTGTATGTGACAGGCATGTACAAAAGTCTCAAAGGACATCAAACCCTTTGGGATGTCCTCAAAAAGCAGATTCTGAACAGGAACCCTAGGAAAGAGGGTATTGCCTTTAAGAGGAAACTCAACGCTGATGGATCCTACTGGACACCTAAGCAGTACCCCAAAACCTCATGGGTTGTTGCAAAAGGACCTCCTATAGATCCATCCACTTTATCTAGATTTACTTGTGAAACTTCATATTCCTCTGATGAGTCACTTGACTCCAACTATAAATTCTTCAAAAATCTGAAAGGTGAAGTATTTGCCAGATTTGTTGGAACTAACTGTAGGAACGGTTCACCTATGAAGAAACTGTGGGTTCCCAAGAGCTTCCTACAAAATCTTCAAGTGAATGTCCTCACAACACCACTGATGAAGAACAGGAACCCCAGATCAAATTCCTCACATGGACCAAAGTCTTCACTTGGACCAAACTCCTCAAATGGTCAAAAATATCATTCTCGTGCTAATGCCTTTGTTTCGCAGGGAAAATCTAAGAGTTCTGAATATGTGTATTATTCTTCAAATCATTATGTTCATAAGTCCTCGAAGAATTTCTCTTCTTATTTATATGAGTACTCTAACCCACATCCTGTGAAACAAAGGGCACTAGCTTCAATGCCTCCCTTCTCATATGGTGCTTGCAGAATGATGAACTCTTTGCCACCCCTCCAGATGTGGGTGGTGAAGAAATTGAACTAATTTCTTATGTAGGGTCAGGTCTCCAGATGAACTTGAACATATGATGAATTTGCTGGAGACGTGAGGAAATGCTTGAAAGGACGCAAGCTAACCATGTAGAAATGAATTCCTCATTTCTCACGTCCTCACACTACTTGCTTACTATCTTGTACGATGAAATTCTGTCTGATGAAATTGATGCCATATTCTTCACTCTGAAGCATATGAGTTCGTAAGTTGTACTAATTCATCTATACGATGAACCTCCAAAAGCTACTGAGTGGGTCCTCGATACTGGATGCACAAACCACATGACTGGTGACAAGAATCTACTCTTGAATTTGCCACTTGCTCCATCTCATTTGAAGCATATCACCTACGCAGACAGAGGAAAAAGCAAGGTATTGGGTCTAGGTAAGGTTGCAATCTCAAAGGACCGAACCATGGATAAGGTGATGTTAGTCGAATCCCTCGGGTTCAACCTTATGTCTGTCTCAATGCTTTGTGATCTTGATATGGTTGTCGTATTTGGAAAATATCGTGTGTTGCCATCATGGAATCTGACAATTCCAAAGTCTTAGAAGGCTTTAGGAGAGGAGACTTGTATATTGTTGATTTCTCTACGGGGCCTCAGCCGCCACATGCCTACTTGCAAAGTCCTCAGAAGGCTGGCTATGTCATCGACAACTTTAACATGCTGGTATGAGGAACTTGCACACATTCGTGAAGAAAAAACATGTCATTGGCATTGAAGATGTCAAATTCCTCAAGGACCACCTTTGTGGTGCATGTGAGTCTGGGAAGATGACCAGATCTAAGCATCCCTCAAAGACAATCATGACCATGACTCGACCCTTTGAATTGCTTCACATGGATCTATTTGGCCCCACTCATTACTCAACACTAACAAATTATTCAAGTTTGTATGGATTTGTCATTGTTGATGATTACTCTTGTTACACTTGGGTGCATATTATTCTGTACAAGTCTGAAGTGCAAGATGTCTTTAGAAGATTTGCTTCAAGGGCCTCCACTAACTTCGGCGTCAAGATCAAGCATATCAGGAGTGATAATGGGACCGATTCAAGAACACCAATCTTGATGAATATCTTGATGAACTTGGTATTACTCATGAGTTATCCGCCCCATATACTCCTAAGCAGAACGACATCGTGGAGCGCAAGAACATGACTCTTGTTGAGATGGCTTACACCATGCTTGATGAATACAAGACTCCTCGTTGGTTTTGGCCTGAGGAAAATGATAATGCATGTCACATCATCAACAGGGTATATCTTCACAAATTATTCAAGAAGACTTCGTATGAACTTATGACTAGCAAGAAACCCAATGTAAGTTATCTCAAAGTCTTCGGTGCAAAACGCTAGATTAGAGATCTTCACCATAGTTCTAAATTTGCACCTAAAGCACATGATGGTTTTATGCTTGGTTACGGAAAGGACTCGCACACCTACAAAGTCTTCAACACCTACCATCACAAGGTTGCTAAAACTTTAGATGTGCGATTCGATGAAACTGGCGGCTCGCGAAGAGAGCACCTACCTTCTGTGCTAGATGAACAGTCTCCTAAGGAATCCATTAAGCTGAAGGCTACTGAAGACGTCATACCCACTGAGGAAGTCATTCCAATGAATGAAGACATTCATGCTGATACACCTAAAGAAAATGGTGTTGAAGAAAATCCTCAGCCACATCAACCTGCTCATCCAAGAGTTGCAAATGAACTGCAGATTGACAAAATCATCGATGACATCAATGCACCAGGTCCCCTCACTCGCTCAAGAGCTTCACATTTGACTAACTTTTGTGGGCACTTTGCTTTTGTCTCTATCATAGAGCCCACAAAAGTTGATGAAGCATTCAAGGATCCTGAGTGGATTCAAGCTATGCAAGAGCAATTGCATCAATTCAAGCTCAACAACGTGTGAGAACTTGTCAAGTGGCCAATTCCTCGCAAGCATAACATCATAGGTACCAAGTGGATCTACCACAAGAAGCAAGATGAAAATGGCCTTGTGATAAGGAATAAGGCTCGTCTTGTAGCTCAAGGCTACACACAGGTTGAAGGAATTGACTTTGATGAAACGTTTGCACCTATTGCTAGACTTGAAGCTATTCGCATATTGCTTGCTTATGCTAACCATCATGATATCATCTTATATTAAATGGATGTGAAAAGTGCATTCCTCAATGGTAAGCTTGAGGAAGAAGTATATGTTGCTCAACCCCCAGGTTTTGAAGACCCTAAGCATCTTGAGAAAGTCTTCAGACTCAACAAGGCACTCTATGGCCTCAAGCAGGCCCCTCGGGCGTGGTATGGCACTCTGAAGGAGTTCCTCATGAATAAAGGCTTCAAACCCGGTTCACTCAACCTAACTCTTTTCACGAAATCCTATGACAATGAACTATTCATATCCCAAATATACGTAGACGATATTATCTTTGGCTGTACTGACAAACGTTATAGTGATGAATTTGCCTATATGATGAGTGAAGAATATCAAATGTCTATGATGGGAGAGTTGAAATTCTTCTTAGGTCTTCAAATTCGTCAACAAGACAATGGCATATTCATATCTCAAGAGAAATACCTGAAGGATGTTCTAAGGAAATTTGACATGCAAGATTGCAAAGGCGTCGAAACTCCAATGCCTTCAAAAGGCCACCTATGCACTGACAAAAATGGTAAAGATTTCGATTAGAAGGTATATCGTTCCATGATTGGCTCATTATTGTATCTATGTGCATCTAGGCCTGATATTATGCTGAGTGTTTGCATGTGTGCCCGATTCCAAGCAACACCGAAGGAATCACACCATAAGGCTGTGAAACATATTCTTCGATACTTAGCTCACACACCAATGCTTGGATTATGGTATCCCAAGTGCTCAAATCTTCACCTCGTCGGATACTCTGATGCTGACTATGCTGGAGATCATGTGGATCGCAAGTCAACCTCAGGCACATGTCATTTCCTCGGATGATCCTTAGTCTGTTGGTCCTCGAAGAAGCAGAATTGTGTGTCACTATCTACTGCTGAAGCTGAGTACATTGCTGCTGGTTCATGTTGCGCTCAGTTGTTGTGGATGAAGCAAACCCTCAAGGACCATGGCATCAACTTGAAGAATGTGCCTCTCTACTATGACAGGGAGAGTGCCATCAAGATTGCTTACAACCCAGTTTAGCATTCCAAGACCAAGCATATCCAGATTCGTCATCACATTCTTCGAGATCATGTACTCAAGGGTGACATCTCCATCTACCACATCCCTACTGAAGAACAACTGACCGACATCTTCACAAAGCCCTTGGATGAAAAGAGATTTTGCAAGTTGTGGTGTGAGCTAAATATCTTAGAATCTTCGAATGTTCTTTGAAAAAGGACACGCATCCTAACACTTATGCAAAATTGATGACTTAGATGTACAGCACACGAAGTACCGTTTTTTCTACAATCAATGAAGAATAACCCTCTAAGTGTGAAAAAAATAATGAAGAATTTGATTCTCAAAACCCTACGACAATTGTACGCGGTGTCTGAAGTCATCATTCTTATACGATGGGTCACGCCACCAACAATAGTTGAAATTCTTCAAAGTTGAGTTTTTCGTCATTTTGCAAAATTCTTCAAATTCTCAAATTCCTCAAGTTTGCAAATTCCTCAACTTTTCAAATTCATCAACCTTTCAAATTCTTCACACTATGAAACTCATGTTCTTCATTGACTATATATGCATATATTTGAGTTTTCAATGTCCTCAACAACATTCACTTATTGCTAATTCTTCAAGTTGATTTTCATCTAAGTGAATGTGATCGGACCCTTTCCCCCTCTATGCCAAACTCAACCCAGTCTGTTCACAAATTCTTCATATGCGTTCTACTTTGAAACTCATTCAAAGTCTTCACTATGTCCTTGACAGCTGAAGAATTTGCGAACGGAAACCTTAAAATTTTCACTATCAAAATTTTCGATGTTTCCCGCTCAAACCGTTCCGATTCCCTCGACTGGATAATCCACGATCCTCCACTATCGCCACTACTCAAAAAGTGGGTGGCACATGTCGCGTGGAGAGCAAGGGTTAGGGGCAATCTGGTCCAAAATCTTCGGATAGATTGGTTTTCACCTCTGCTATAAATACCCCTTCCCTTTCATTATGCTCGGTTATTCCTCACTCCTACTCTCTTCCGAGCTCAAACCTAGCATCATCGCTAAAATCATCGCCGCCGATGTGGAAGAGCTTCACTGCCTCAACCTTGCCGTCGTCGTACTCGCATCGGCCGCGGAAGTCTTCACCCCGCCGTCGCTGTAGTTGCCTCCCTCTGCCAAGCTAGGGCATGGGAGATCTGAACAGACGAACTTCTTCGATTTCTTCTCACAGTTCGTCGTGCTCTTCATCAGGGTAAATAAAAACTATTTTTACTGTCCTTGTTTGATGTTCAAGTTTTCCTCAATTTTCCCAAAGGTGTTTATTCTTCAAGAATCTCATTCTAAAACACCTTACATGTTCATACACTTGATGTTTTTCCTAAGTTATGATTTTCATCAAGATTCCTCAATTGTGTGGATCCACAACTTTGGAACCTAAGACAAAGAACACTTAGTGAAAATCCTCAAGACACCCACGGTCAAATTCCTCACACTTGATGTTATTGAAAAACTTATGAGAACGCATATGACCTCTTCAAATTCCTCGCACCTATACTCTGTTCACAGGTACAAACATGTCCGTTGATGAAACACTAGATTCTCATCAACTTAACTCATTTGCAGCGTTTCTTGAGGAAAGACTGTGCACTTCTTCAGAATCTTCAAGAATTCAGAATCCTCGGCTGAAGAAAATGGCTAATGGGAAGAAGACACAGAAGGGTGGAAAGAAACCTGATGTGTAGACTGCTTTTGAGATACCTGATGAGTTGTATGAGGAATATTGCATGCCATATGAAGAAATTCATGGCAAAGAAACAACTAAGCAGAGAAAGATCCGCTTACAGAAAATTGAGAGAAGATGGACAAAGGAGTGGAAACAATATCGCTATGTCACTCCTAAGTATATGATGAAATTCGCAGTTAAACCCCCTTGCAGCAAGCCACCATTGGCTCCAAATCAAATAGCTGATCCCACTAGTCTCAAGTCTAGTAATGACTTTCCTCATGAATGGGAAAAACAGCAAGCCAAGCTGGCAAAGAAAGCAAAAGAGGCTGTGAAGAAATTCAACGAAGACTCTACTGCTGTTGCCACTGCCGGAGCCTCTGCAAGTGGTCCGAAGAAAACTATGGTGAAGAAATCTGTTGTGAAGTCAAATTCTTCAACTTCAAAATCATCACAGCAGATTCCTCAAGCACAACCTTCAAAGGCCTCAACCGCTGGTTCAGTAGCTGCTCAGTCCTCCGCTGTTGCCTCAAAGTCCTCAACTCTTGTGCATCTAGCATCATGTCAGAGGACAAAGATATACTCAATTGCTTCAAAGATCTCTGCAAGTCCCTCTGCTCAAGCAAAGTCTTCAACAAGTCCTATTGTGTTGAAACTGAAGAAAACTGCTGGACGAGGTCTAAGACCAAGTCCTCACACTAGCAAAGCTATAGTGAATGTACCCTCAGCATCTGAGGATGATGATGAGGCTGATGATGAAGAACTAGAAGAAATCATCAGAAAAAGTCAGTAAAAGGCTACAATAGCCAAAGGCAGCCCTGTTCCTCTCATGCTGGATCCCAAGATGATCCTCAACTTCATCGACATATGGCATGAGGATACAAGCACCCACTTTCCTCACTAAACCTGCCTATTAGTGTGGACCATGTCCTCACCCACTTTATTTCTGAGGAAAAAAGGAAAAGAGATCAAGCTCAGAGAGCTAAGATGAACAGGGCTTGAAAAGAAAATTTTCTGAGGAATAACGTGATGAATTTGACTCCAAATCAACTCATCACAGTTTAATCTGAAATTCGATGCCTCTCTGAGGAACAAGAAAAATATGATGCTGAATGGAAGGGAACCAAGGTGAGATTTGTTAGGGCAGCCCAAGCTGCTGTTAAGGACCATAACTCTAGGGTTGCAGCTTGATCGCAACCACAAATTCCTCAGAGTGATGAATCTTCTCAGTCTACTAATGAAACTGCTCCCGCGGCTAAAGAAACTTAGGTTGCTGAAGAAACTGATAGGCCAGCTGCAGATTTTGCTGCGCCTAAGGAAATTGATACCACAAGGGCGACTGCATCAGTCATGCCTGAAGAAAATGGACCTCCTTCACCCTTTGTTGAAATAGCCAAATCATCAAGGGTGAATACAATCAACCTTCCTTCTGCATCAGAAGTGAAGAAGACCAAGGCTGCGGAGAAGAAGGCTCTAAAACGAAAAGCATCAACTTCAGATTCCTTAGCAGTGAAGAAACTGAAGACACTGCCAAGTTCTTCAACAAAACCGTTTGATGCAACGCCTATCAACTCCATGCCAGCCTATGCAATCGTGTCATTTGGTGTTGACTATGTCATCCCAAATGATGAGGAAAAGGATCAATCTGCTACTAACTCAGAGCTGTGAGGAAGAGGAATATTTTCCTCAGAAGGGTCACAACTCCGAAGAAGAAGAAGTTGAGGGAATCATGAAGAACATGGTATTAAACATCATTTATGGAATTCCCATCAATTATCACGATTTCTTCATGAGGACATTGGCAAATACAACATTGGACCCATTTGAACTGAAACCTTATGCTCCTTGGATCATGAAATTCATCAGATCAAGGTCTTCAGTTCCCTTCAAGGCGGACTTCCAGAGTCACTTTGGCTTTTTGCCCCCGATTGAAGTCCTCAAGAGCACAATTGCCTCAGTTGAAGGAAAAGGCAGAGCAATCATTGATGAAGGTACTCGTCCATTGGATGGTCAGTTTCGCAGAGCTGCGTCTTACTCCACCAATGATGACACCGCTACCCAGGACTCTGCTGCAAAAGCCTCAAGAGTCTGCTCCTCGTGTGATGTCAGATCGTGAACTGCTCATAAGTCTTCATCAGAAGGTTATCGCAATCACAAGTGGGTGAAGCGTCAGCTTGCTTCAATTGTTCAGAACATGACTGTGACATAGAACTCTATGAGGAAAAATCATAACTATGTGCATGAAATCTTCGATCGCGCATGGGCCATTCTCGCACATCTCAAGACTCCTGAGGAACTCAAGGACATGGACTTTCAGCAAAACTTTGACTGGTCTCATCCTCCTCAGAAGAGATTCAAGAAGGTTCAAGTTCCTCAGATGGTTACAAGTTCATATTCTTCATCGTGTGAGACGGATGAAGCTGAGAACATTCATGACACTACGGCAGGCCCGACATCGACAAACGACCCCAACAACGTTGGCGCTCCATCCTCACCAACAAGATGAAATTCTTCAAGGGGCGATAGTCCTCACTTTTTCGTTCCTTTTTGTCTTCGATGACAAAGGGGGAGAAAAATTGAGTTAGTCTTCAAGCGGGTCTCAATATATGAGATGTTTTTTGTTTAAGTTACACCATTTTCATCATGCATTTCAAATTCTTCATATCATATGTTCAAATGCGTGTATGAATTACAAGATATAGGGGGAGTTCTCCATGTTTTTAACCTGCCATGTGCATTTGCAGTCCAAAGCAAATTCCTCAAATATGCACATCTTCAGGGGGAGCTCTTCTATATCTTGCAATCAGATTCCTCAAACTCAGTACTTACACTTCATATTATTATCCCCGTTGAAAACTTAACCTATTTGTCATCAATCACCAAAAAGGGGGAGATTGTAAGTGCATCTAGTGCCCCTTAGTGAGTTTAGTGTATTAAAGACTTATAGGTTAAGGAACTAATGTGTTTGTGAGTGTACACATGCTCTATAAGTCGATGAGGAGTTTGATATATTCGGAGATTACCGACCCCTAAAAATGTATGTCTTCAACTGAAGACTTTGGTGAAGACTGTGGTGAAGACTTTGTTGAATACTTTAGTATTCCATGAAGACTTTGAAAATGATGAAGAAGTTGGTGTGAACTTGAAGATATGAACGAGGACTATGAAGCGTGAATACTTTTGTTTTCATAGTTTCATTTCCTTTCTTTGAGTCATAGGAAACATTGTAATGTTAAAGGGGGCCGAGGTAATACTAAGGAAAATTTCCAAGTGATGCTCAACTCCAAAAGCCTCAACCTATCCAATCCTTCGAGTGAAGCCTTTGGAAATCTCTTGCAGTTCAGTCAAGTTCTTCAGTGACAGAGACAATGTTCTTCTGGTCTCTCATGAAATTGATCTGAGTGAGGAGATAGGATTTCGCTAGTGCAAATTGCCTACAAGTGAGGAATATGATAAGCCTTAGGACTTTCATACTTCGAAATTCCGACCGTTGATGTGCTTAGCGCCAGCTGTCCCCAATCATCTCATCCACATAGCGGTCATATCATTGGGGGCATTTATGTCTTATCATGTTAGGTTGCACCCTGGCTATAAATAGCCACCCCCCACAACCACTAGTTGGTTGGCTGCTCCGAGAGAGAACGGACACTTGTCATTTGAGAGCAGCCCATCCTCCAATGACTTTGAGAGAAAATCATCAGTGAGGAAAAACCTAAATCCAAACCTCCAAACCCATAGTGATTGAGCATCACTGAAGAGATTGTTCATGTGTTGAACCGACGCTTGTTACCTTTGAGGATTGTGTATCCTTTAGACGGTTAGGCGTCATGGTCTAGTGCATCCTGCAATCAACTGGGGATCATGGAGTGACCTTGGTCTAGAGCATCCAGTAGTCAATTGTGGATCGCCGGGTGACCAGTTTGTGAGGGTTTTGGAAGTCTACCCTGAAGACTTACCACGAGTGTTGGGCGAGACTTTGTGACATTAGCTCAAGGAGAATATGGTAAGGACTATGTGTCCTTTGGTTTAAATACTAGGCCGCTCCAAACCAGACGTACGACTGTCACAGCAGTTGAAACTGGGTCATCAAACCATTGTCTTCATCGAGCTACATGGTTCTGTTTCCTCAACGCCTCTATTTCTCGTATACTTGTTGATGAAAGTGACCGTTACCGTTTGAAGAATTTGACTGAAGACTTTCACAATTTCCTCACTTCAAATTCTTCAAGTCACCTTGTTCCTCACCTGCTTATCATGTATCACGCTACTTGTAATATGTGCATGCTTTATTTCATCATGATGATTATGCTGTCAATGTGTTTCTCATGCACTTGAGTACTTATTCCGATGCTAGTTATTCATCACATTTCAAATTCCTCAAGTTGAAATTTCCTCAAGTGATGATTTGTAAAAATCGCCTATTCATCCCCCTTTAGTCGATATAACGCACTTTCAGATTGAATATTTTGGTTTGAGAACACTTGATGTACGTCTTGCGTGGAATACCCGTAGTGACATTGGGGTATTCTACCGATTCACTTGATATATGTTGAGGAATCAACTTGTGGATTCCGGTGACCTTGAGGATCTATGCATAGGGGTTGATTGCATGTTTTCATACCACGTTCTCCGATAGATCTTGGGTGCTCCTTGAAGTTCTTTGTGTTGGCTTGAATATGAGATCTGAGATTGTTTGATGCATGTCGCATGATTTACCCACGGATACTTGAGGTGACATTGGAGTATCTAGGTTACATTAGGGTGGATTGATATGTATCATTGGTGTTATTTTATTACGAACTCTAGGGTTGTTTGTGACACTTATATGAATAGCTCAAAAGATTGATCCGAAAGAATAACTTTGAGGTGGTTATACTACCTACACCAATTTTATTTACTTTTTCTCCGCTAGATAGGAACTTTGGAGTGATTCTTTGTTGCACGTTGAGGGATGATCATATGATTTAACTATGTTAGCATTGTTGGGAGATTGCACTAGTGAAAACATGAACCCTAGGCCTTATTTTCAAGCATTTATACAACGTTTTGCTCGTTGTTCTACACTTGTTACCTTGTTGTTTTTATATTTTTAGATTACAAAACCCTATATCCACTATCCATATTCCATTTGTATCACCATCTCTTTGCCGAACTAGTGCACCTATACAATTTTTCATTGTATTGGGTGTGTTGGGGACACAAGAGATTTCTTGTTTTTGATTGCAGGATTGTTTGAGAGAGACCATCTTCATTTTACACCTCTCACGGATTGATAAACCTTAGGTCATCCACTTGAGGGAAAATTGTTACTATCCTACAAAACTCTGCGCTTGGAGGCCCAACACGAGTCTACACGAATAAAGTTGCGTAGTAGACATCAGCCGCCACTGCCACCGACCGTCCTGGCGAGCTCCGGAAGCCTCCAGTGTCGCCATCACACCCTTGGTAATCCCTCGTTCCGCTTTACCCTTGCCACCGCATCGATTTTTTGTCCGCTTCCTCCTCTAGCTCCTCTAGCTTACCCTAGCTCGTGGTCTTGCCGTCGCTGTGGATGTTGCCATTGTTTCAGCGCCTTTCGGGAGCCTAGTAATGTTCAAAAGTCTATGAGTAAGCCAGGGACATGTAAAACCTCTGTACAATAATCCAAATGTACACTATTCCCTCTGTTTCAAAGTAATTCAAGTTCTAGGTTTGTCTTAAGTCAAACTTGTTTAAGTATGACCAGGTCTAAACAAAAATATATTAATACATAGAAAACCAAATTAGTCTCATGAGATTCTATATAAAACATATTCATGTGTATTTGGCATTGTTGACCTTGGCATGTTTTTCCGTAATAGTTGTCCAACTTAATTAATTTTGACTTAGGGCAAATCCAGAATTTCAAATATTTTAAAACACGGAAAGTATAACCTATTTCTTTGCAAATTTAGAACTCTAGACTATTTTTTGGTAAATGACCAAATTTTATAATCAAGTTAAACACAGTGCATCAGATTATACAACGACATGTTAGAACAACTTTTAAGTTTTTCTATTCTTTTAGAATAGAACAATTGTTGACTTCTATTAGACAGAACAACATATGACTATGCACACAAAAAAAATTCCTTTGAGGGAAGACTAAGCAGATAAGTGATTCGTAGTTCAATACCCGTCTAAATAGGCTGGGTCAAGATGTAGGTGTGGCGGCTGACGTACATCACGATCCTTCTTCATAACACCCACGCACGCGACCCGTGTGTAATAATTATCTCCACACGGTGTGTAATAATTATCTCCACACGGTCCGACCACTGGGCAACACCTACAACCTCCACGACGGCCGCCTCTATGTCTTCACGCGAGATAGAGGGAAGCCTCGCCTGAAGGGATGCGCATGATGGCTGACCCGGGTGCACAGGAGAAACCAACCTCGGGTTTTTTTTCACATTTTTTTATTTTTTTTCTGCCTTATATTTTTACTTATGTTTATACTTTCAAATATTATGAATGAATATGCTATAAAAGCACTTTACATAAAAACATTTGAAAAAATGTTAACCAAGCATTTAATAAGAGTTAAATGTGTATAGAGAAGATATTTATCATGTATACAAAAAAAATTGTATGATTTTTTATCATGTATTAAATAAACTGTAATCAAGTATTTAAAAAAATGTTTAACAAGTATTTGAACTGTTAATACTCTATTTGAAAAATGTTAAATGTGTATAAAAAATGTTGACCATGTATTAAAATAAGTTAACCTTGCATTTACAAAAAAAATAACCAAGCATTTCATATGTATTAAATGTGTATAAAATATACTGACTATTTATTAAAAAATGTCAAACTTGTATTTTAAAAATGCAATCAAGCATTTGAAAACCTTAAAATGTGTACACAAAAAATATTGACCATGTATTTAGAACTGTTAATATTGCATTTAATATATTATCCAAATAGCTAAAAATGTAAAAAATGTTTACGGAAAACATATTGATCATGTATTTAAAACATGTTAAATTTGTATTTAAAAATATTAAACATATATTATAAAATCGCTCTTGATGTATGCAAAAATGTATAATAAAACCAGAAGAACAAAGAAAAAAATCCAATGAAAACCCAAATAATAAATAAAGGAAATCAAAGAAAAAGTAAAACAAAAAATGAAGAAAAAATGCAAACGAATGAAAAATAGTGAAAACTGATAAAGAAACCAAGAAAAAGGAAAGAAAACCTTTGAAAACGAAGAAACGAAGAAAACAAAAAAAAAGAGGAGAAAATAAAGGAATGAAAACCACCAAACAGACTAAGAGAATTCAAAGAAATTTGAAAGAAAAAAAAACTAAATAGTCAAAAGTGTAAACGACTAAAAAGACTGAAAAGAAATAAGAAAACACGAAACAAAAATAATATAAACAATTGAATGAACAAGCTAGCAAACATATGAGAGCAACTAGTTGAAGAGCACTTCTTTGGAAGCATCTGAAGGGTCACTTTCAGGCGCCGTCACATGGGGTGTCCTCGATCGCCGTCACATGTCGCGCTCGGGGAGCTTCCTCTGGATTTTTTCCCGCACATTTTTTTGGCTTTTTAATATTTTTACCAATCTTTCTTACCTTTTGGACCAAAAAAGTTTGATTTTTTCTTGAAAAAATGTGTTTTTTTCTTTCTCGAGAGGCACAGATTTGATTTCGTGAAAGGCACGGTCGTGCCTCTTGGAAAAGAAAAAAATGTTTTTCCCCTTTTGCGAGATGCACCGTTTTGCTTCTCGAAAACGAAAAAACGCGTTTTTTTGCATGGTTTTTTGTTCAGTTTTTTTAGAAAAGAGATAGTTCGTCAAAATCTATTAACATAGAATATGGTTTTGAAGATCCCTCGACGCGATTAATTGAATGGTGAAAACAGTTCAAGATTTGGACGTACGGTTTAAGAAAGAAAATATTTTGAATAAATGAATCTAGAAAAACTATCAGCTTGCGACAAATGGCACACATGCCTGAAAGGTTGAAGTGAGCTTTGGAAGATGTACACCTCAATTAATGATTTCGCGGCGGCTACTAATTGAGGAGCGCTCTTTGGGGAGCCTCCGAAGGGTCATTCTCCGGCGTCATCATTTGACGTGTTCTCAATCGCCCTCCAATATTGCGCTCTAGGAGCTCCCATCGGATTTTTTTATTTTTCCGCATGCGTTTTGGGCTTTTTAGTTTGTTTGTTTTTCGGTTTTTTGTCTTTTCATTTTTTTCATCTGTCTTTCTTAGCTTTTGGATCAAAAAAATCAGGAAAATATTTGTTCATGAATAAACGTTTTTTTTCTTCCTTCCTCGAAAGGGATGGTTTTGATTCGCGCGAGGCATGGTCGTGCCTCTTAAAAACGAAGAAAATTTTGTTTCTATCTTTCGCGAAAGGCACGTTCTTGCTTTCGCGAGAGGTTTCTTTTTTCCCGTGAGAGGCACGGTTTAACTTCCGTGAGAGGGTTTTTTTACCGTGGGAGGCATGATTTTTCGTGAAAAAAAGTTCGTTAATATCTATTAGCATGGAATTAGTTTTGAAGATCTCGACGCGGGGAATCCAAAGATGAAAACGGTTCGAGACTTGAAGCCCGGTTTAAAAGATAATACGTTTTGAATAAACAGATTAAAAAAAGAAAACTTTCATGTTATGATAAGTGACACACATGCAGTGCGTCATTTGTCAAAAAAATAAGAGTGAAATTTAGAAGAATTAGTGATTTCGTGATTTCGCAGATCGACAGCTGGACGAGCGAGTAACACACTATTGGGCCGAAGCTAGGTGTACAGCCAAACCACGACAGATTGGAGGTCGTTCTTTTCCTCTCAACCGGCTCCTGGAACCCTAGCCACCAGATAGGCTAGCCTTCCAGCGCTGTTCTCCGGCGGCTCTCCTCTGTCGACGACCTCGGTCGTTGGTGGGGAGGGGGGTCGCAGGATCCATGCGTGTGGATAGTTTTAGCCAAAGTAGCTTAGTTTTTTAGGCTGTTCATCGTCTTGGCTTCGGCGATGACTATGGCGACGCTGAATAAAGTTTTGTCAGATCCTACTCCGACCATACAATCTGTCCTATGGTTGGGGATGTGTCTGGAATCCAGTATGTTCAAGCAAGGATGGTGCCGCAGAGGCATGATCCTCGTGGTGAACATGTGTCCTCGGGCTCCGTCGTTGCGATGGCGTTTGCTCCAGCGCCGGCGCGGAGTTTGGGAGGTAGTCCAGGAGCGGATGCAGATTGTGGTCTGCATCCGCGGCATCTGGAAGATGGCGGATCGTGTGCTAGGTTCGTGGTACATGGATGGCAGGTATGGTTTCCTCCTCCGACGTCTTAGTCATGTGGGGGTGCTAGATCTGGAGTTCGATGGCGTGTCCGTGGTGTTACCCTGGTCTGATTCGTTCAACGGTAATAGTTTCGCCTTTGGCGAGCCACCTTGAAGGTGTGCAAAGTTGCATATCAACGATGGATCCGGGTCGATCTCGGGTGTGGAGGTGATCCGTCATTTTTTTTCTTTGATGGCTACTGTGGTGGTGTCAGAGGCAGGTGACGGGCGTTAGTGTCAAGCTCAAAGGTTTTTTCAATTTTGTTTGTAATTTTACTTCTTAGCTGATGCTTCTTTGTGCAAAGGCTAAGGTTCTGCTATGTATTCAATTTTGTCTGGTCCATGTGTACGTGACTTGTAATATGATTCTTATATAACTTATAACTTATGATATAAATGAGACACGTATTAGTTGGGCCGAGATGGATGCTAGTGTCGCTATACGCGAGACATAGCATTCGCGTTCCACCTCTGCGTTCACCCGCGGCTCCAGAAAAAATCCCCTCCGCCTCCGACCCGAGGCAACAAGGCAGCTCGCATTTCGCTGCTCACCGAGCCCTCGAGGCGCGCTATCCATGGCCACCTACTACCCATCCGGCGCTTCCGCGCTCCCGCTCCCCGTCCCGCGAACTCGCGCCGCCGTAATTTCCAGCGCCTAGCACAGAAACCCTCGATTGCTCAAGGCAGAGCCGCGCCGCGCCGTACTGACGTGTTTTTTTCTAGTTCCCGCAGGGGTTTCCCGGCCCGGCTTCCGGGAGGAGCTCTCCCTGTGCAGCTGTTCAGCGGCAGAGGAGGGGAAGGGGAGTGGTGGGTGTCGTGCGAGCATGCTTCAATCCTTTCGGGGACGAACGGATCCTCCGGGAGGCCATGAAGGTAAATTCTGTGTGAAGCTGGCCTGGTATTGGGGTTGTTGAATTGGTTCGTCGGCTTGACGTTTATGTGCAGTTGAGTATACGGTTCCTTGATATGCTTGTTTGCTCTATTATATTGTTATTAACTGGCCATTAGATTTGGATCCATCAATTATGCTTAGGTAAATCTCTCGTAGTTGCAGATTTGTAGATTTTATAGTCATCAAAGAGTTCCTTTCTTGGCATCTGTATAGAGAAGAGAGAGTTTATCGTAATTGTTTGCTTCCCTTATCCAGAAATAATTGGCTACTTCGATGTTCATTCAGTGAAGGAGCACAAAAGAATTGATACATAGGGTTTACTCTTAACTGCAGTTGTTATTCTTCTGAGTGAAGGGGATAAAAACGTAATAACTTCCATTTATATGTGTGCGTGATTCTCTTTTTGTAGTAAATGTGCGGTTCCTAAAGTTCTTGCTTGCTGCCATAGAATCTCCCAACTTCATAAAATTCAGGGGTAAAAGTTTTGGAGAAAGTGCAAACAAAAGACAGAAAATTTGGGATAGCTAGTTAGAATTTTAGGGGTCATCACATTGACTATAATATCTGGAATTTACAGTTTGTTCTTTGTTCAAGCAATAACGTGTGTTGATATTTTGCATGCCTTGTGTGTAGGAGCCAGTTGCATTCATGGGTGGCGTGTTTGCTGGTCTCCTGAGGCTTGACCTGAATGAGGATCCTCTCAAGGAGTGGGTAACTCGAACGGTAGAGGCTTCTGGAATAGCTGAGGAGAACAGTGCCAAGGAATCAAATGAGGGAGCTCAAAGTGATGGACCTCAACAAATCGAGATTGAGTGAGGTGCATTAGTTGCCTTTTGCCCTCCTTTACAGCCTTACTTGTAACTTATCCTGAATATTTGTAATATCTAAGCAATAAAATGCTTGCCCGTATTTTGTGTTCATAGTACAGGTTTAAGTGAAATTAGTAGCACATTGTCATTATTCGCAAACTGTGCATCTTCTTAGTGGATACAACACTAATACTACCTCCATCCGGGTTTATTAGTTCCCCTTGTATTCTGGGTCAAACTTTGACCATAGATTTAACTAGCAAATTATAACTTTTATAGCACAAAAATAGTATAGTTGGAAACTTCTTTAAAATAGAAATCCAACAATAAGATTTTTGTGGCATGCAATTTTTTACTTTTCTAGTCAAACCTATGGTCAAAATTGGTCACAAAATATGATGGAAGATGGGACCAATAAACCCGGACGGAAGAAGTTAGAAATTTTTGTGGGCATAACAAATTGGGATGATTGGAAAGGAAAAAATGAAACCTTCACCCAAGTGATGCATACTTCTATTTGTGAGTTGTGGTAAATATTAAAATTCTAAGAAAGGCAGCTTCTAGCCCTTTTTAAGCCGGATGCCTTTTTGAGTTTACTTTTGGAATATTTTCACTTATGGTGTTGAAGCAGTTGTATATGTTGGCAATTAAGCGTGATAGCCAGAGAGTGATTTTTTCTTGGCCACTCTGTCTTCGTTTTGGTAGTTTAGCCTAATTTAGCTTCTTTTCGATGCTTTTGCGTCTTTTCTTCTCTTTGTGATTGTGTTGTCTTTTTTTTCAGTTTCATTGTAGTTGTACTTTACACCTTATTGGCTTTCTTCTTGTAATGAAACATGACATACGCTTTGTGGTGTGCTCGAGAAAAACTTAGCAAGATAGCCATATGAACATGGGCTGTCTTGTTTCTGCAGTCCGTGCAGTAATTTCGGCCCTGCTTTTATGCTATTTTTTGAACTGGTGTCATTTTCAGACCCATGAAATGTATAATGTGTTCTTCAGCAAAAAGAGAGGAGAGAACCCATAACAGTATTGATGGATAACTGGATGATCAGACATAGCCATGGCCTTTCAGTGGGTAGGCACTTGCCTATTCAATTTTGCTTGCATTGATTAGATATTATGATCTAGTTTTGGAAGTCTTGAAAATGCATTTATTTCCACTGTAGCTTGACTATCAAAATAGTGTGTTTTTCATCACCTTGTGTTGTCCTTCATCGATCTATGTCTAATATGAGCTTGTATTAAGATAATGTGTTTTTCATCTTGTGATCTCCTTCGTGATTCATATCTAATGTGACCGAAATACATTCTTTGCTCAGGCATCATGTTGCTTCAGGAAAAGTGTTAGATTGAGTCTAACCATCAGTTGACATGTGATAAGTATTCTGTATTGGGTTTGACATGGATATTATTTAATGTTTATCACTTTAGAGTTTAGACATAGTACACTAGTTCAGAGTTAAAGTTATGGCATTGTGCATGACAGCCATGACTTGCTAGAAATAGTTGTTATTGCATGGATTCATAACGTGTGTTTTGAAGAATCATTTCTAGGTGGGTTTAAAAACTGCATATGGAAATGCAGTAATCTGTCATATTAACACCCCTTACAAAGGGGAATTTTCAACTCACCAAACTGCTTTTGAGGAGCATTATTGTTGGACATTGTTTTTCCGTGCACTCAAGAAAGTAAGATTTATGGTTCATTGCTGATTTTCAAAGTCGGCTTGAGATAAAGGCCTTGAGACTCCATACGGCTATTCTTGATTTGAATGTAGTTTGTGGACATTGGTTGACCAATGGTTTCTTAGCCAGATTCTTGCTGAAATAGTTCTTGTTTTCAAAATATAGTGCATGTGTGTTGTGCTATTTCAAAATAAGTTTGTGGACATTGGTCGATCAACTGTTTTGTTTTTTGCAAGGAAGAACATGCATTTTATTTTAACGATAATATATTTTTGCTGGGTTGCTGTGGGCATATATACTCTTGGTTTAATCTAGGATGGTGCTATTTTATGTAAATTACTTCTACGCCTCACACAGATTTCTCGAATGATCAGTAGTTCTCTGTTTAACATTTCCAAAATAACATGCTTAAATATGTGAAGCCTTACCTGAGGTGGTCTGATTTTCTGAAGTGTCATGGAATATTGTTACCAGGAGAAAGCTATGGACACTGCCATTTTGCTAGGTCAATGAACAATGAAGTTTTGCCGCCAATATTTTCAAACTGGGAGAAATATAGGCTTGCGTGTCTTGACATGATAGTTCAGACAATTGTTTTGTTTTACAGGCCTTGACAATTCATGTTTCTTCAGCACTGTACCTTTATCGAGATTATCTTCAGCACCGTACCTTTATCGAGATTATCTTCAGCACCGTACCTGTTTTCACTCTTCGATTCCGGTTTCCTCAGTTGGTTTGGTTACTATGTTTATTCAGACACTCATGTTGTGGTCAAGTTGCCCTGATACTAATATTAATGCACCAAATATTGGAGATTTCTGGATTTGGGAGCCGACCTTCTCGATTTATTGGGCCTTAAGAAGTTCGCCAATTACGAAGACCTGTCCAAAACAATTATCATTGCTTCCCATCTTTTATGAGCAACGAATGTGTCGTTCCGTATAAGGTTCTGCCTTTCATGTTTTTAGTATTGGGTTTATCTCCTTTCACCTCTTATTTTCTTATTGTGTGCATATCTGGACTGGAAAGTAGGCGATCATATGTGCCTCCATAACATGCTGTTTGGCTTTTCTCGTCACCGGTCTTGTCACTTGTACAGGAACACTTCTGTATTTGCATAATTCTGCATTGACTACACTAATCAGCTTTGACATGGTGGCGGCTGTTCTGTGTCAACTAAATGTGCCATGGCTTACCAACTGTCAGTTTACACGAGGGGTTAGGCCGGTTGCTTTTAATGCACAAATGACCCACGCGTATCTATATGACGAACAAATTGTGCGTTTAATTAGCGTCAGTAGACTTTCCTTTCCATTTGTAGGCCTCTGTTTCAAGCCCAAACTTTTCTTAGTTGGACTTCGACGTAATCGGATCCCGGGTTTTTTCAGTGTTTCTGGCTGATCATTCAGTTTAGCTGTGCAGGTTGTTGGGCGGCGCTTTCCAACTAATCGAATGGCGGACAAGGATCTAGCTGCACTGGCCTGAAAGGCATCCTTCGCCTGTAAGTTTCCGGCTGCAACTTGCTTGCGAGCTGTGTTATTATGGTGTGGAATGGTTGGCATTCCAGTGCCAGTAGCTGTTATATCGTTGCTGTTTTGACCAATGACGTGAACACAAGTGATAAACCATTGCAACTGCTATCTGCCTGACGATGACTTCATTTCCTCCCTAGTTTGTTATGCTTCTTGTTGAGAAAGGACCGCCTTTGAATGCCGACCGAGAAGCGCTACAAATTCACATCCAAAATTGTTCTTCTTTCCTCGGAATAGATAAATGAATTTGAACCTCGGTTACTCTAGTAGTAGTAATCAATATAGACTGGGGAGTTGCAAACATGAGTGTTATGCCGTACATGTAGCTTAGAGCAGAGCACACACACACACACGTCGTTTCCATTGGTCACCGGGAATTTAGATGTAACTACGCAAAGTTTTATTTGCTCTCTGAGGAAGAGTTTCCTTCTAGAGTTGGGCTCTTCATCTATACCAACTTTGTATAGATTTAAATTGCAATTATACCCCTTCCTCAGTACTCATGCGTGTGAACCTGACATACTAGTACTGTTAGTGAAGGAAACTCTTCGACACCAAGTATGACTGAAAGCTCTTCGACACCGTTCAGTGTTGTCCTAATAAATGACAATGATGCAGTCTTTTGAGTCAGCCGATCAATCAACCGAACAAATATTTTATTTATCATCTTCATAGTTTAGTTTCCCTCGAGCTTAAGCGACCGTATGACAGACACCTGGCTCGGGATAGAAACAGGTCCTTGCAATCAAACTATGCAGACACAATCAGAGCGGCGTCCCGAGATGCCACTGTCAGTACACCTGTCTTTTGGCGCTGTGGAAGAATAGCTACTGCTCATGCAAGTGACCTGACGTGGCCATGGTGACCCATCTCTTCGTTGCCCGACTGAAGCACCATCAAGCGCCCATCCCTGAAAATTTGCAAGGATGGATTCCATCTGAAACCCACAAATCATGACACCCCCTTGGCTGTTCCGTCCACGGCTCCTCACGCACACAGTCACGCTTCACGTCTGCGTACGTTCATCGCCACGCCTTTGATGTTCACCGCAGTTAGGTAGCCCATGCAGATGGTTTCCATTTCCATGCCATGCATCCTTGCTGATGATGTCTCGATTGCCTATATAAGAGAAGAGTGTTACCACTTACCATGGCCTCACCTGCACCGGTAAGTAAGTAACCAGTGGCAAGTGATACGGTGACATCACATCGTCACGCAGTGACAGTGTTCGCCCGAGCTGGTCGATCGATCGACACGACGGCCAGCATGAAGACGACGTCCTGCTTCCTGGTCGTGCTTCTGCTCGCCGCCGCCACGGGGAGCAGGCTCTCGCTGGCCGCCCGCGAGGGCGGCACCCTGGGCGGCGAGCTCGGGCAGCTCATCGCCAAGGCCGGCAACTTCCTCACCTCGGCGGGCCGCGCGGGTGCGGACGGCAGGCACTCCGCCGCGGCCGCGGAGGTGGACGCGTCGGCGAGGAAGGGGCACGGCCATCCGGCGGGGACGAGGAAGCGGCTGAAGAAGGCGTCGGTGAACTGCATCCCCGCCGACATGTGCCGGAGGAAGAAGGTGCTGTGCGGCAAGCGGTGCTTCAAGACGGCGCACGCCGGCGCCGGCCTCGACCACGTCCCCTCCAACCGGTGCGTCGTGAGGTGCAAGAAGTGCGTGCCCACCTGCTAGACGCATGCGTGCACGGTCGTTCATGGGCTGCTCCTTCCCCTTGCTGTTCCGCGTTCCGTTCCGTGTCGTCGTGGTCCATCCATGCATGTTACGTAGCTACATTTGCATCAGTTGAATAAGCAGGCTGGGTAGCTTCCCGCCATCATGCATGCATGATGCATGCAGTATAGGTAGTGAACGGGTTCTACTCCAAAAGAAATGTGTCGCAATTGTTTGCCAAGCTAGTTTGAACGTGATCTCATCTCGTCTCATCTTCTCCCCTGGCGATGAATAGTTTCCTGCACGTGACAATGTTTATTCCACGTATAGTAGAGAAACGAAACCGTCAAGCACCGCGATCGTTCTGCGCAGCTTTCCGAAACGCAAAAGTCGTGTGGTCATGCGGTTGTAGGGCATGGCGATTCCCGCATCATGACGACTGTAGCCCTGTGGGGATGAGGGAGACCTCAACCTGAACAACTCAACCAACTGTTATATATACTATACTAGTGTACCAGGCTACCGTGTTTCAAAAAAAAAAGTGTACCAGGCTACTAGCTAGCACGATATTATCGTCACGTGTTGTGGATGGATGTTGCCACTCCTCCTTTCCAGTTCGATCCGTTTTGCTATTCTCGCACCGTTTTCCTCGCTGGACACCACTGTGCCGGCAGCTCGCTCGGCCCATGACCGTGCATGATTCATGAAGACGAAAACCTTCGTGGCTCAAAGACAAAGGGCCTTTTGCTGTTACCGTCGTTGTACGTACCACAATAACTGTACGTGCCCGTTTCCCGTCAAAAAATAGAACTGTATACGTATCTGTTTGCGGTTGAGGGTTTGAGCTTTGAATGCCGTTCGTTTTCCAAGTGGCACGCAGGCCGCAGACAGATACAATACTCCGTGGCACTACCATGAAACCTTCTTCTTTCGTCGCTGATCAGATCCTCCATGTGAACGCCTCTCGCCCTGAAGTCTGAACCATGCATCCTACTAGTAGTGGCTATACTAGCTAGCTATCGTGCATTTACTCGGCGACCCGTGCGGCTCCGGTGATGTCCACTCGGTCGCTCGCGTGGACTAACCATTTCACGAATATGGCTGATATCTTCTCTCTCGACGCGAACATACGATAGTAGTAGTACAGTACAATGTTTGCACGATCGAATGCAAGTCGGTGAACCCTACCGAACGCTCTAGACGGACCGCGCGCGGGGGGCCTCGGGGCTACGTTCTCTGTCAGCAACCGTTAGCAGCGGAGTAGAGGTTGACAGAGGCCATCTATCGTGGACCGTTTCACCAAGGATTTCGTTTCCTCTTTGTGCCCAAGGCAGGCACTGTGTGGTCATTCAGTCAAATCGTATGGCTGGGCACTGGGCAGTAGGAGTAGTTATGGTGCTCAAGTGGCCGGGAGAGTGGCGAGGAGACAGGAACCCACAACCGCAGAACAGAAACACGGCGCGGTGCGGTGCGGGCCTCGGACGCTTCCCTGCGACGGAGCGCCCGTTTTAGGCGTCGCCGTCAGCGTAGCCGAGATGCCAGGGGCGGAGGCGATGGCGCATCATGGTCGGGATGGGTGCGTGCGGTTGGGGCTGCACCGGGCGCGAGGCGGACCTCATTTACGGCCGGAATGGACGTCCAACTGCACCGGGGCAACAACACGACGGCGGTGTATCCACTATCCAGGCCGGCTGGCTTCGATACGGTGCATGTGTATACTCACTCATGCCGTGGCCGGCCGGCCGTACGCGCGAGACCACCTTGGGTCAAACTTGGACGCTAGCTCGGCGATCGTCTTGTTGGGAGGATGGTGGTTGAGGTCGTCTACGCTCCTTATTCCTTGTAGTACGTATCAGATACTACTTTCATTTATGTCTTTTTTTAGAAGAGGAAAACAAAGGGGTGCTGAACAGAGACGAGATAGCATCGTTTTTGGAACACATGGGCTCGGTGTGGTGGCGCCGAGTGGCCACGCACGCGCGTTTTCCCTTGTCGCGGCCGGGTAATCTGAACGGAGTTTCGGCGGCAGCCACCGGCGCCGGCCGTGACGCTTTTGCATTCAAGCCGTCGGCGGAGGCCAAGCAATTTTTTTTTGTTGTTGCGCGGAGAAGGCGAAGCGACTTGGCTAGTAGTAGTAGCTAGCTAGCTGGAGGTAGGGCAAGAGTCAAACAACTTGACTCTATCTGGACACCAAGTAGCAGGGTTTTTTCCTTTTGCGAAAAAGTAGTATCTGGGCCAGCTAGCTGGGTAGCCGCCGGCTACCGGGTATGCGCAGGAGTTGGAACCCAAGCAAACCAACGGAGTACTACTAAATTCTTTAGTCAACCTGGCACTCATCCATAACCATCTCCGTTGGTTTGCTGGTGGCAGATAGCAGCACACACCGCCGGGAGTTCAATTCCCTAATTTGACATTTCTGCAGCTAGCCGCTGTGCCTGTGTGCCCGGCCGTGCCCTTCTCCCTTCTCACGACTCACAAAACAAACGTTGACCCTGTATTATTAGTGGTAGTGGCAGGATGCACACTACAGTACTACTCTTCCAAGAATCATGCACGCAGCATGAAATAGAGAGACCGAATACTCCTGCACTGCATGCGTGTGTTGCAGCTGGCATATGCTTGGGTTGGGTTCGTAGTACGTACTACTAAAAGAGAGTTGGTTCGTTGCATCGGTCGCCCGGCCGGCCGGATGGCTCTGGATATCCACTGGTCCACAGAAAGCAAGCTTAAAGACGGGACGATCGAGTGCATAAAAGAATCGATAACTGTATATAAATGGAGATAAAGGGCGTGATGGCCGGCCGGCCGGGCGCGCAGCGGGGGCAGGCGATAATAAAGCTCCGGCACCAACGTCTACCAGTACGTGCTCTGTGAAATTGAATGCGCCCGCATCTCGCTCGTCTCCGGGCTCCGGCTCCCTTCCTCTCCGTCCGTCCGTCCGTTCCGCTCCTCGCTGTCTTCATGGCGTGTGCGCTGTGGCACGCCGTACGCAACGAGACGTGTTTGTTCTTGGCCGGCCGGCCTCTTGAGTCTTGACTGCTAGCGTCAACGTACTACTGGAAATTGGAAAATACGCACGGCTTTTGTGCTGCAGCCCATGTATGACTCGTGATTTGGCACGCCTTGCGTCCACGGCGACCACTGGGAATACCGGTGTTGGGTTCGTGCTACTACCTACCTTTCACAGCACCTGCGGTGCTAAAATCACAACGTTCGAGCTGGAAAAGGAAAAAAAAATAGACTCCGAGTCCCAGCCACAAACATGCATCATGCATGCATGTGTTTGTGTCTGGGGTTGTGGAAACTGATTGAAAATATTAGCATATGCTTACACGGATACACTCCCTCCGTTTATGATGAAACATATATGCTCGAGCAGGATGTATTTTTGGTTCACAAGTGTAGCTCATAATTTATAGTATCTCGATAATACTTTGTCCAAGAATAATTAAAATGGGCCATGCCTAGTGGAACTTCCACGGTATTTGGACAATGAGGATGCACTTTCAGCAGAAATATGTTTTGTCTAATTTGGAGCCCACTCAAAACGAGTGAAGAGAAATACATACATAACCCCACATTTTTTTTCCATAAATAATGTTTTTTGGTGTTCAAATTTTTTTCTTTGTCAAGATTGTTTTTTCGACATTTCATCCATACACTCTGAAAGGATATCAACGAGACTCATGTATCATCACAAAAAGAAAAACTCATGTCCCCGCGAGTTGCGTTGGCTGCCCTGCGCTTCTTCTTCGACGGGCTAGTCCTTCATTGGTGGTCTTGCCCATGCAAGTTTGGGTCATTGAAGTGTGTTGGCCACTTGGGTGGAAATTCTGCCTCGCCCTATGGTTTATGACCAGCGATGGCTACGCCTATGGGCATCGTTTACCTTCTTAAAGGCATCACTACTTTGCTGCCTCACCCCTCACACCCTAACTCGTCCACTGCAGCTCTGGGGAAACCCTAGATCCGTGTGATGGGACGAATGTGGTGCCTTGGCATCGTACCCCTCTTAAGGGATTTGTCTTGGAGCGAGGCATTGGCATGAGGGACTGGTTGAAGGCGGTGGCGTTAGCATCAGGACTTATGTGGCAATGATGATGTGAGCGAGCGTTTTCGAAGGCGCTACAATGCTTGCGGTAGCAGGCTTTTGTCCAGCGTGTATGTGGGATTACCTCATGTTGTCTTGTTGCAGTGAAATTGGAGTTGTGGACGGCTGTAGGATCTAAAATATGTCTAGAGGGCGGGTGATTATACTAATTAACTAATTAAAACTTATCATTTTCCAATTTTAGTTGTAGGCAAGTTTTAACATTTTTACCAAGTCAAAAAACACCCTACACATGAAAGTCTAAGAGTTGAGCGTCGAAAAATAGAGACATTGCATATGTATGTAAAGAAGGGATGAGAAGAAATCAACTGCAATGAAGACACATTTTTTTAGCGTGGTTCCAATAGGTGGTGCTATCATATGTCCACGTTGATGAAGACTTCAACCTATAGAGGGTAACGGTTGCGCGACTCCATGGAGGGCTCTGATACTTGTGGTCTGCGTTGGGTTTTCTTTGAAGAGGAACGGGTCATTGCAGCACAATACGGATAAGTATTTCCCTTAGTTAAGAAACAAGGTTTATCGAACCAATAGGAGTAACGGCCAACCATCGTCTTCAACGACTGCATACGAAAGAGCGAATACTTACACCCAACGCGAGCAAAAGGGTTGTCAATCCCCTTGGACTCGTTATTTGCAAGCAAATGAAGTGTGTAGATGATAATAGATAATTATAAATTGTGAAATAAAATAAAATACAAATAATGGCAGCAAGGTATTGATAGTGTTTGTAAATATATAAGTGAATAGACCCGGGGGCCATAGTTTTACCTCATGGCATCTCTCATTTAGGAAGCATATGGTGGGTAAACAAATCATTGTTGGACAATTGATAGAAAGCACATAGTTATGTTCATATCCACGACAATGATCATGTATATATAAGTATCACGTCCATAAGCAAATAGGTCGACTCCTGCCTGCACCTATTACAATTAATCTATCCATCGACGGCTATCCAACGTGCATCTAGAGTATTAAGTAAAACAGAGTAATGCTTGGAGAACAATGACATGATGTAGAAAAAGAGAATTTAATTAATATGAACTAACCCCATCGTTTTATCCTTAGTGGCAACAATACAAAGACGTGTCTAGTCTCTTTCTGTCACTGGGATGTAGAGCCCCGACGGATTGAACCCATTACAATGCAACCCTCTCACTGAAGAAGTATCAATCTAGTTGGCCAAACTATTTCAATAGATCGGAGAGATTTACGAAGCTATAATGATCATGCAATAAGAATCATAATATATTTCAGAGGTGACTCAAATACTTATAATGAATAATCTGAACATAAATCCATAATTCATCGGATCCAACAAACGCACCAAACAAAAGAACTACATCGGAAAGATCAAAGCGAAGATGCGATGATCGTTGTATTGAAGATCAAGAGAGATAGTCATCTTGGTACTAAGTATGGACTCGTAGGTCTGTGGTGAACTACTCACACATCACCATGAGAGCAGCAAGTATGATGTAAAGGCCCTCCGTGATCGGTCCCCCTTAGGCAGGGCACCGGAACAGGGTTGTAGATGGGATCACGGTGGAAAAGGTGTTTCGGGATACTGCTTAGGGTTTTTGAAATATATGGGAATTTATAGGCTAGAGAACGGGGTCAGGAGACCCACCAGGGAGGTGTTGGGGAACGTTGCATGGGAAACAAAAAAATTCCTACGCACACGCAAGATCTATCCATGGTGATGAGCATCTACGAGAGGGAGAGTGGATTTACATACCCTTGTAGATCGCTAAGCGGGAAGCGTTAAGAAACACGGTTGATGTAGTCGAACGTCTTCGCGATCCAAATCGCCGAGCGTCCTGCGATCCCATCACGATCCTTCTCGGGATCCAATCACGATCTGTCCCACGATCCCATCACAATCCGTCCCGCGATCAAATCACGAATCGTCTCGCGATCCTGATCACGGTCCTTCCGATCTAGCGTCGAACGGACGACACCTCCGCGTTCAACACACATACATCTCGATGACGATCTCGGCCTCCTTGATCTAGCAAGAGGGAGCAGAGAGGTAGATGAGTTCTTCGACAGTGCTACGGCGTGGCGGCGATGGTGGTGGAACTATTCCGGCAGGGCTTCGCCTAAGCACTGCCGAACTAGACTAGAGGAGAAAACGATCTAGATGAAGTAGAGGGAGTACGTGGCAATTAGGGTTGGCTCTCCCTTCTAAATCCTCTAGTATATATAGTAGGGAGGTAGGGGAGAAGGCATCCTCAAACCCTCAAGGTTTGGCCGAAATAGGAGGTGTAGGAGTCCTAGTCCAATCCTACTAGGAGTAGGATTCCTCCTCTCCACTTGGAAACCCTTTCCACCTTTCCTCCTTTGGGTTTTCCCACCCCTAGCCGCATGGGCCTTAGTGGGGGGTTCGTCCAGCCCACTGGGGGATGGTTTGACTCCTTCGAGATCCCATGAGGTCCTTTGGGTCGAGACACCCCTCCCGATGGCCCCAGTACCCTCCCGACACTCCCGATACACTATTGAAGTACCCGAAACTTTTCCGGTGACCAAAACAGGACTTCCTATATATTAGTATTTACCGCTGGACCATTTTGGAGCTCCTAATGGCATCCAGGATATCATCCAGGACTCTGAACAACATTCAATCACCACCATACATAACTCTACTATACTGAAACGTCACCGAACCTTAAGTGTGTAGACCCTGCGGGTTCGAGAACTATGTAGACATGACCGAGACACCTCCATGGTCAATAACCAATAGCGGGACCTGGATGCCCATATTGGTTCCTATATATTCTACAAAGATCTATGCCGGTTGGACCTCTATGTCAAGGATTCAGTTAATCCCGTATGTTGTTCCCTTTGTTCTTCAGTATGTTACTTGCCCGAGATTCGATCGTCGGTATCTCTATACCTAGTTCAATGTCGTTACCGACAAGTCTCTTTACTCATTCCGTAATACAAGATCCCATGGATAACACTTCAGTCACTTTGCTTGCAAGGCTTGTTGTGATGTTGTATTACCGAGTGGGCCCTGAGACATCTCTCCGTCACACGTAGTAACAAATCCGAGTCTTGATCCATGCTAACCCAACAGACACCCTCGGAGATACCTGTAGAGCACCTTTATAGTCACCCCGTTATGTTGCGACGTTTGATACACATAAGGTACTCCTTCGGTGTTAGTGAGTTGCATGATCTCATGGTCATAGGAACAGATACTTGACACGTAGAAAACTATAGCAATAAACTGACACGATCATATGCTATGTTTATAGTTTGGGTCTTGTCCATCACATCATTCTCCTAATGATGTGACCCCGTTATCAAATGACATCTCATGTCCATGGCTAGGAAACCTTGACCATTTTTGATTCACGAGCTAGTCTATTAAAGGCATACTAGGGACATGGTGTTGTCTATGTATCCATGCATGTATCTTAGTTTCCGATCAAAACAATTCTAGCATGGATAATAAACGATTATCATGAACAAGGAAATATGATAACAACTAATTTATTATTGCCTCTAGGGCATATTTCCAACAGTCTCCCACTTGCACTAGAGTCAATAATCCAGCTCACATCTCTATGTGATTTGTTATGAACCTCACACCCAATGAGTTCTGGGGTTCGATCATGTTTTGCATGTGAAAGAGGTTTTAGTCAACGGGTCTGCGACATTCAGATCCGTGTGTACTTTGCAAATCTCTATGCCATATTATAGACACTGCTACCACGCTCCACTTGGAGCTATTCCAAATGGCTACTCTACTATACATATCCAGATTGCTACTAAGAGTCATCCGAATTGGTGTTAAAGGTTGCATCGACGTAACCCTTTAGGATGAACTCTTTATCACCTCCACAATCGAGAAATATTTCCTTAGTCCTCTAGTTACTAAGGATAATTTTGACCGCTGTCGAGTGATCCACTCCCAGATCACTCTTGTACCCCTTGACACACTCATGGCAAGGCACACACATGTGCGGTACACAACATGGCATACTATATGAACCTATGGATAAAGCATAGGGGACGACCTTCGTCCTTTCTCTTTCTTCTGCCATGGTCGAGCTTTGAGTCTCACTCAACTCCACACCTTACAAATCAGGCAAGAACTCCTTCATTGACTGATTCATTTTGAACTCTTTCAAAATCTTGTCTAGGTATGTTCTCAGTGAAATTCTCATCAAGCATCTTGATATATCTCTATAGATCTTGATGCCCAACAATTAGGTAGCTTTATCCAGGTCTTCCTTTGAAAAACTCTTTTCAAACAACCGTTTATGCTTTCCAGAAATTCTACATCATTTCCGATCAATAATATGTCAACCACATATGCTTATCAAAAATTCTATAGTGCTCCCACTCACTTTCTTGTAAATACAAGTTTCTCATAAACTTTGTATAAACCCAAAAACTTTGATCACCTCATCAAAGCATATATTCCAACTCTGAGATGCTTGCTCCAGCCCATAGAAGGATCGCTGGAGCTTGCACACCTTTTAGCATCCTTAGGACTGACAAAACCTTCTGGTTGTATCACATACAACCTTTCCTCAAGGAAACCGTTAAGGAAACGACATCCATCTACCATATTTCATAATCTAAAAAAGCAACAACTGCTAACATAATTCCAACAGACTTTAGCATCGCTAACGGTGAGAAAGTCTCATCGTAGGCAACTGCTTGAACTTGTCGGAAACTTCTTCGCGACAAATCGAGCTTTATAAATGGTGACATTCACCATTAGCGTATGTCTTCATCTTAAAGGTCCATTTGTACTCAACGGCTTGCCGTTCAACGGGCAAGTCTACGAAAGTCCATACTTGGTTTTCATACATGGATCCTATCTCGGATTTCAAGGCCTCTAACCATTTGTTTGAATCCGGGCCCATCCTCGCTTCTTCAAGTTCGTAGGTTCATTGTTGTCCAACAACATGACCTCTAAGACAGGGTTGCCGTACCACTCAGGAGCAGTACGCATCCTTGTCGACCTACGAGGTTTGATAGTAACTTGATTCGAAGCTTCATGATCATCATCATTAACTTTCTCTTCAACTGACATGGGCTCCACAGAAACATCTTTCTGCGCTGCGCTACTCTCTGGTTCAAACAAAGGTTCAACAACCTCATCAATTTCTATCTTCCTCCCACTCAATTCTTTCGAGAGAAACTCTTTCTCGAGAAAGGACCCGTTTTAGCAACAAACACTTTGTGCTTGGATCTAAGATAGAAGATTTACCCGACTGTTATGTTAGGGTATTCTGTGAAGATGCATTTGTCCACTATGGGTTCGAGCTCATTAGGTGAAAACACTTTTTCACATAAGCGTCACAACCCAAACATTAATGAATGATAACTTAGGTTTCCGCCAAACCAAAATTCATACGGTGTCATCTCAACGGATTTAGATGGTGCCCCTTTTAAAGTGAACGTAGTTGTCTCTAATGCATAACCCCAAAATGATAGTGACAAATCGATAAGAGACATCATAGTTCGCACCATATCCAATAGAGCACGACTACAACGTTCGGACACACCATCACACTATGGTGTTCTAGGTGGCGTGAGTTGTGAAACAACTTTCACATTGTCTTAAGTTGTATAACAAACTCGCAACTCAAATATTCACCTCCATGATCATATCATAGACATTTTCATCTTCTTGTCATGATGATCTCAAACTTCACTCTGAATTTGCTTAAACTTTTCAAATGATCCAGACTTGTGTCTCATTAAGTAAATATACTCAAATCATCAGTGAAGCCAAGAAAATAACGATATCCACCGCACGCTAGAACACTCACTAGATCACATACATGAACATATGTCATTTCCAATAAGTTACTTGCCCGTTCCATCATATGGAAAACGGGGTCTTAGTCATCTCGCCCATGAGGCATGGTCCGTATGTATCAACCGATTTGAACAAATGAGTCCAAAGATACATCAACATGGAGTTTCTTCATGTCCTTTACACCAATATGACATTTAGCGGCAGCGCCACAAGTATGTGGTACTATCATTATTAACGTTGCATCTTTTTGGCATCAATATTATGAACATGTGCATCACTACGATCAAGATTCAATAAACCATTCTCATTGGGTGCATGACCATTGAAGGTATTATTCATGTAAACAGAATAACCATTATTCTCTAACTTAAATTAATAACCGTATTGCAATAAACATGATCTAATCAAGTTCATGCTCAACGCAAACACCAAATAACATTTATTTAGGTTCATCACTAATCCCAAAGGTAGACAGAGCGTGTGATGGTGATCACATCAACCTTGGAAACACTTCGAACACACATCGTCACCTCGCCCTTAGCTAGTCTCAGTTTATTCTGTAGCTTTTATTTCGAGTTACCAACATTTAGCAACGAAACCGGTATCTAATACCCAAGTGCTAATAGGAGTACTAGTAAGGTACACATCAATAACACATATATCAAATATACTTCTGTTGACGTTGCCAGCCTTCTTATCTACCAAGTATCTAGGGTTGTTCCGCTTCAGCAACCATTCTCCTCATAATAGAAGCACTTAGTCTCGGGTTTGGGTTCAATTTTGGTTTCTTTACTAGAGTAGCAACTGGCTTGCCATCCATGAAGTTTCCCTCCTTGCCCTTGCCCTTCTCGAAACTAGTGGTTTTACTAACCATCAACACTTGATGCTCCTTCTTGATTTCTACCTTTGCAGTGTCAAACATTGCGAATAGCTCAGGGATCATCATTTCCATCCCTGGTATGTTCATAGTTCATCACGAAGCTCTAGTAGCTTGGTGACAGTGACTTGGAGAAATATATCAATCACTGTCTTATCAGGAAGATCAACTCCCACTCGATTCAAGCGATTGTAGAACCCAGACAATCTGAGCACATGCTCATCGATTGAGCTATTCTCCTTCATCTTGCAGGCAAGGAATCTTGTTGGAGGTCTCATACCTCTAACATGGGCACGAGCCTGAAATCCAATTTCTGCCCTTGGAACATCACATATGCTCCGTGACGTTCAAAACATATTTGAAGCCTTAATTCTAAGCTGTAATGCATGGCACACCGAACTATCAAGTAGTCATCATAACGCGCCTGTCAGATGTTCCCAACATCTATAGACGACGCTTGAGGGGGTGGCACGTCGAGCGGTGCATTAAGGACATAAGCCTTCTATGCAGCAATGAGGACAATCCCCAGATCAGAGACCCAGTCCGGATTATTCCTACCATCATATTTCAACTCTATTTCTATATGAACATATAAAAAATTCAAGGGAGCTACATCGCGAGCTAGTAATGTACAACATAATTTGCAAAGACATTTTGACTATGCTCATGGTAATGAGTTAGTTAATCATATTAATTAAAAAATCCCACTCAAATTGACATCCCTCCGGTCATTCGAGTGTCACATGATCCAAATCCACCAACTCAAGTCCGATCATCACGTGAGTTGAGATGGTTTCAACGGTGAACATCTTCATGTTGATCATATCTACTATATGACTCATGTTCGAACTTTTGGTCTGTTGTGTTTCGAGGCAATGTTTGTACATGCTAGGCTCGTCAAGTTTAACCTGAGTGTTCTGCACGTGCAACACTGGCTTGCACCCATTGTATGTGAACGTAGAGTCTATCACATCTGATCATCGCGTGGTGTCTCGACACGACGAACTTTCGCAACAGTGCACACTCAAGGAGAACACAATTTATCTTGAAATTTAAGTGAGGGATCACCTTATAATGTTTCCATCGTCCTAAGCAAAATAAGATGCATAAAAGGATTAACATCACATGCAAATCGTAAGTGACATGATATGGCCATGCACTTGTGCTTTTAATCTCCATCTACAAAGCACCGGCATGATCTTCATCGTCACCTTCATGACACCATGATCTCCATCAACGTGTCGCCATCGGGTTGCCACGCCGGCTATTGCTTCCATGACTATTGCTAACTCATAGCGATAAAGTAAAGCAAAAACGGTGAAAATAATTAAAGACAACCCTATGGCTCCTATCGGTTGCCGTACTCATCGACATGCAAGTCGTGATATTCTATACAAAACATGATTATCTCATACATCACAAATATCTCATCATGTAATTGGCCATATCACATCACAACATACCCTGCAAAAACAAGTTAGACATCCTCTAATTGTTGTTGCAAGTTTTACATGGCTACCATGGGTATCTAGAAAGAACAATTCTCACGTACGCAAAAACCACAACGGTGATACACAAATTGCTCAACCTTCTCAAGGACCGACTTTGTCGAATCCGATCCAACTAGAGTAGGCGAGGCACACACCCGCCAACCATCTTTGTGCAATAAAGTTACATGTCAGTCGATGGAACCGGTCTCTCGTAAGCGTATGACTAAGGTTGATCCGGGCCGCTTCATCCCACAATACCGCTGAATCAAAATACAACCAAGGGAGGAAGCAATCTGAGTATCAACACCCACAAACTCCTTTGTCTTCTACTCGTGATCTCATCTACAAATAGACCTAGCTCATGATGCCACTGTTGGGGAACGTTTCATGGGAAACAAAAAAATTCCTACGCACATGCAATATCTATCCATGGTGATGAGCATCTACAAGAGGGAGAGTGGATCTACATACCCTTGTAGATTGCTAAGCGGGAAGTGTTAAGAAACGCGGTTGATGTAGACGAACGTCTTCGCAATCCAAATCACCGAGCGTCCCATGATCCCATCACGATCCTTCTCGCGATCCAATCACGATCCGTCCTGCGATCCCATCACTATCCGTCCCGCAATCAAATCATGAATCGTCTTGAGATCCACTAGTAGAAAACAGACCTTTCGTCCCGAGCATTAGTCCTGGTCTGGTTACGACCCGGTACTAAAGATGGTATTAGTCCCGGTTCGTGCCGGCTCCAACGTCTAGGAGCATGGCGACTTTTAGTACCAGCTCGTGAGCGATCTTTAGTACCGGTTCGTGTCACAAGCCGATACTAAAGCGGGCGTGGCAGGCTTTTGGTCAGACTTGGGCCCTGCCTGCATCTTTAGTACCGGTTGGTGACACCAACCGGTACTAAAGGGCAACCTTTAGTACCGGTTGGTGTCACCAGCCGGTACTAAAGACTTCCTACATATACGCTTTGTCGCAGCCGATCGAAGGGGCTCTCATTTCTCTGTTTTCTCCCTTGTTCTTCTTCTTGCTCGAAGCTCATCCTCCATTTTGCCAAGGATTTGTCAAGATTTAAAGGCACCCCATCTATCCAAGTGTTCATAAAGGTTAGCAACTTTGCTCCTTCATCTCTCACTGCTAGATTAGCTTGTGGTATGCTCAAAGATATGTGATTTGTGGGTTTTAGCTAGGTTTTGGAGGAGTGATCATTATGTGGGAGTTTATTTGATTTATATGCAATTTGAGCTCAAATTAACTTGTTAGGTTGCACATGTGTAGGTGTGGTTTATTTGGTGCCTTCCCATCCCCGTCCTAACCATCGTCGATCGTCCGCACCGTCTCATCGCGGCACGGGCCACCTTGGTGAGCCTCTTGTTCTTCTTAAAACCTTTTTGTTAAAAGAATTACTTGTATGATTTAGATAGATGCGTGTACGATTTACTTACTTGTATTATTGTTAGTTATTCTATAGTGTCATGGTTATGGTATCCGCCCACGTCGGCCCTCGTCCAGTCTATGATTTAGATGTGGTATGTCGTTATCTTTTATAACTATTTCACACATCATCTAATGTCTATGACAATTAATTATGCCACCAAATTGACGTAGATGTTTTTATCTATAGGAAGTAGTTGAACCAGAAATTCCAACCGACTATGCAATTCTGCTCGAGAAATTAACACAAGCTGAAAAAGAAATTGATCATTTGAAAGAAAAATTGAAAAGAACTGAAGATGAGAAGATGGGATTGGAGTTGCATGTTGCCGATATCGTCGATGATGACAAGAACAAGATGACTGGAATGTGCTTGAAGCTAGAAAGATTAGAAAATATGCCATTGATAAAGAGGCTTGGTATCATTATGTCGTTGGCTCAATTGTTACCTTAGTTGCGATTATGATCGCATTTGTTGTTGCATTTACATGTTTTAGATAGTTGTATGTTGTTTTATGAGATGTATGTATGAACTATAAGTATCTATTATTGGTAGTAATAACATTTGGTCACTGCTAGCTCTACTTTGGTTGTAATGTGATGATGAAGTTGTATTAATTTGGTCACTTCGATGTTGTGTAGTGAACATGAGCCGACAATGGATGTACGATGACCGACTAAGTCCAGGGTTTCTTAATGGCCTGCATGATTTTATTCGTGTGGCTGAGGCAAAGAAGCAAAATGGTTTCATGTGTTGTCCATGTCGTGACTATAAGAATGATAGGAATTACTCTACCTCAAAAACCCTTCACTACCACCTGCCGAAGTCCGGTTTCATGTTCGGCTATAGCAGAAGTTCATTATGATGCCAGTACTCATCCAAGGCCCTAAGCAACCCGGCAACGACATTGATATATACCTAAGGCCACTAGTTGATGAACTTCTACAGTTGTGGAAAAAACCAGGTGTACGTGTGTGGGATGCGCACACATAAGGAAATTGACCTGCGAGCGTTGCTGTTTATAACCATCAATGATTGGCCTGCTCTTAGTAACCTTTCAGGACATACAAACAAGGGATACAATGCATGCACGCACTGTTTAGATGATACTGAAAATATATATTAGGATAAATATAAGAAGAATGTGTACCTGGGACATCGTCGATTTCTACCGATCAAGCATATCTTAAGAAAGACAGGCAACCATTTCAAAGGTGAGCCAGATAACCGGAAGAAGCCTGGCCTCCGTACTAGTGAATATATATTTGTTATGGTCAAGGATTTACAGGTAATCTTTGGAAATGGTCCTGGCGTACAATTTGCTATGTGGGTGAAATTATGATGTCATGCCAAGTTACAACCTTTTCAGAGTTCATTTGTACTACTTTTCAAATTTAGGGTCATTTAGCTCAAAATAAATCATTAAATGCATGAAAAATATCAAATGAAGTCAGAAAGGGTTGAAAATTGATGATGTGCCTTTGAATGGTGCATATTGACCACACAAAAAGTATGGAGTTAAAATAAGTTATTAAAAATGAAATCCCTTTGTATAGATGAGTTTTCGTCCGAAACCCTCATACTTTGAAAAAGATTGTCCAATTTGTACATGAAGTGCATCCAGTTTTTGCCGTAACCCTATCAACTCTTTATAAGTTGCTATGTGGGTGAAATTATGATGTCATGCCAAGTTACAACCTTTTTAGAGTTCATTTGTACTGCTTTTCAAACTCAGGGTCATTTAGCTCCAAATAAATCATTAACTGCATGAAAAATATCAAATGAAGTGAGAAAGGGTTGAAAATTGATGATGTGCCTTTAAATGGTGCATATTGAACACACAAAAAGTATGGAGTTAAAATAAGTTATTAAAAATGAAATCCCTTTGTAATAGATGAGTTTTCGTCCAAAACCCTCATACCTCGAAAGAGATTGTCCAAGTTGTACACGAAGTGCATCCAATTTTTGTCGTAACCCTCTCAACGTGGGTGAAATTATGATGTCATGCCAAGTTACAACATTTTCAGACTTCATTTATACTGCTTTTCAAACTCGAGATATGACATTTCAAATGCCATTTAATCAAATTGTCTTATACAACAGTTGAAGTTGTTCAAACGTGCATGGAAATGCCATAAACAGATTCTTTATATTTTTCTGATATTTTTTCATATATTATTTATTTCCATTGGAGTCATAGATTTTTTTCTATGATTTTTTAAAGTTTAGGGGTTTTTCTAAAAACAATAATTAATAATGAATTAAAAAAACTTTAGTACCGGTGCGAGTGGACCTTTAGTACCGGTGCGTGGCTCGCACCGGTACTAAAGGGTCTTTAGTACCGGTGCGAGCCACGCACCGGTACTAAAGGTCCTCCACATATAAATAGTGGAGGCCTCGTCCCGGCCGGGCCGAGCCACGCATCGGGAGAAGCTTATTTGCGTCGCTGCCAGGCTGCCGGAATCCGCTGTCCTCGTCGCCGGACCTCATCACCCTCCTCCCCGAGCCAGCTCCTCGTCGCCGCCCCCGACGCCGTCCCCGAGCCCTGCCCGACGCCGTCGCCTCCGAGCCACGCATCCCCAAGCCCTGCCCGACGCCGTCGCCTCCGAGCCACGCATCCCCAAGCCCTGCCCGACGCCGTCGCCTCCGAGCCATCTCCAAACCCTGCCCGACGCCGTCGCTGGACTTCCTCTCCCTCCTCCCCGAGCCCGCTTCTCGTCACCGCCCCCAACACTATCGCCGGGCCCTCCCCAACGCGTCGTCCCGCCGGACCGCCCCGACGATCCATCCCGCCGGTGAGCCCCGACGAGCCCTGCCAAAATGTACTATGATGCAAAAGCTGATTTTTTAAGAATTTAGGAATTTTAGGAATTTAACTATGAATTAGATGCTAGAATTTTAGGAATTTTAAGAATTTTAGGAATTTTAGGAATTTTAGGAATGTTAGATGGATAGATAGATATGTTGTGGCAAAGTTGTTAGATGGATGTTTAGATTTTTAGATAGATATGTTGTGGCAAAGTTGTTAGATAGATATGTTACATTGGATAAATAGATGGATAGATAGAGATGTTATAGATTGGACAGATAGATGGATAGATAGAGATGTTAGATGGATAGATAGAGATGTTAGATGGATGCTTAGATTTTTTTTGCATTGGAGTTCATTTTTTTGCATCACAGCTTTGGATAGATAGAGATGTTAGATGGATGTTTAGATGGATTTATATATATATATATATATATATATATATATATAGAAAATGTTGTAATGATGATTTTTTTGTTAATAGAATTTTTTATGTTCATAGAATTTTTTTGTCCATGTATGTATATGTATGTATAGAGGAATGGATTGATGTATATAGAAAAAGTTCATATGTAGACTTCGGGAAAACATTCCCGGATGTTATTCCCCATTCATTTCATTTGTTAGATGCTAAGTGTTAATTTTTCTAATTTTATTTAATTTGTTTTCATAATTAAGTGTTTCTTCTCGACGTCGACGATGCCGATCCTGCATCCTCGTCGTCGAGTCGTTCCGGCACGATATCGAGTGCTTGTGATTTGCCAGTCATTCCGGCAAAACATAGGGAATTTTTTCTATGTCATTGCTCGATATATGGAACGAGTTGACTTTAGGTCTGTTTCGGCTCCTTATGTGTATTTCAGTGAGGGAGAGTATCCACCATATATATATATATATGAGAGGAAGAGTCCCGACTATTGTCGTGGGGTTGCTTCTCCTTCGTTCCCGTATGCGAGATATTTTGGTGTAATGCACTCGAGGACGAATGGAGGAGCCACCATCATCGAGGGTCGCAATATCAGAGGGAGTGCCCACCATATACGTGAGATGAGAGTTTAGGAAGGAAAGACTCGATAGACCTAAAGTCAACCTGTTGCATATTTAGTAATAGTGACTTGTGTGTTGATCAGTTTCCTGGTAGTTTCCTTCGATCGATTTTAAATATTTAAAATCGACCGAAGGAAATATTAGTGATATTATATCATAATACTCGGGATGTATTAGTTAATATTTGATGATGCATTAATAACTGGATTATTTGAGATGATGTATTAATGATATTATATTCGAGTTCATTATAAATGTATTAGTGGTATTTTATCAGTATAATGCGTGTGTGACTGTCGGTGTGTCGTTGCTCCTTGTGTGACTTTCATGTGTGTTCTTGATGAAGGAATCACGACTGTCGTCGTGGGGGCGCCTCATCTTTCTTCTCTTCTTTGCGATATACTTGTCGGTATAATGTGCAAGAAGAGAAGAGGTGGGGCGCCCATCACCGACGGTCGAACTATTACTGTGAGAGCGTATCCACCAACATATATACACCACCGTATCAATGTGAGAGAGTGCGCACCAACACACCATGAGATATGAGAGTTATTTCAGGAAAGCCTCGACGGACCGAAAGTCACACACGCATTAGGATCCACAGCGTGCCATAATTCTTGAATTATGAACACACGAAATGTCATCGTCATCAGACGACAATAGGATCGAAGCGTGTGAACTTTGCAGTGAAGATAAGGGTCTTCGTGACCAGCCTGGGCTGCGAGACGGCAGGTTCTTCACCATGAAGCTTTACGAGGACTTTGATATTTCTATAGTACGCAACGATGATAACTGTTTTTTCATAATCAAGCATGACTTCTGTTTCTTTCCTTCAATGCGTAATTTCTGTTTTACACAGTTCGACTAGTTCGTCCCTTGTCATGCAAGACGGTATTTCTTGGAGAGGCTCGGTTTCGAAGAGCACGAGAGTTTCGAGACAAGGACAGCCAACCTGAGGACTAAACATGGTCACACATTTGTTTTGAAAGTAATGAATGCACTTAATAACATAGAATTAATGTGCTCAAATTGGGAAGCTCTTTGCAAGGCATATGGATTTCAGGAGGATATGGAAATAACCTTCGATCTTCATCCTGAAGATCGTATTGAAGGAAACATCGACATTTGGGTGGATGTCGATATGCTTACTGTTTTACCTCCATGTGAGTTTGTCAACCGTGCATATTTGTCAAGTAATTTGCATTCTATATACATAAATATTTGGTGTTCATCCGTACTAAATTTGTTAATTTTTAATTTACAGCTTATTTCGTTTCTTCGAGTGAAATACAGAACATAATCGACACGACACACTACACTTATGGATCACATCTAACTTGAGAAGAGACGGATGATCTTATCTACTTTGTTATTGGTGTCATAGCTGGTAGGGACATCTTCCCGTATAATTTGGGAACTGACCCAAATTATACATTGTACATGACACTAGTGCATAGGTTGAGGACGGATGACATTTGCCAAAATATCTTGGTAAGAGTTGCTAATTAAGTACACTAGTATTGTTGCGTAAATTACATTGCTAACTAGGGTACTCCAGGTTTGGCGGATGATGTCGAAGCTCTCACCCGAGAAACGCTTTGTAGCACTTCAAGAGGAATTTGCGGCATTTCTTCTTCGACATGTCATTGATGTAAACGGAGAGCACTATTACTTACCACCGCCTCAATAATGCCAACAAATCAGTACTAGAAAACTAAGATTTCATCCGAAGCACTAGCTAGCTAGTCTAGGCTGGGTTTTCGTCCTTAATTTATAAGTCCAAAATATATATGGATGTGTAATTCCATTTGTATATATACTATGTATGAGATATTGTATATTATATTATATATATATGCATCAACTTGTGTAATGTTTACAGTATGTAGCACTGTAAAATAAATTTGAAATGAATGGAAAACACAATAAATAGAGAGGAAAATTAAAACTTAAAACAAAAAAACACTTAGTACCGGTTGGTATCACCAGTCGGTACTAAAGGTCCTCCACCACCAGCCCACGCAGGCAGCCACATGGTGGGCCTTTAGTACCGGTCCATGGTCCAACCGGTACTAAAGGTCTGGACCTTTAGTCCCGACCCTTTAGTACCGGTTGGAGAACCGGTACTAAAGGCCCATCCCGACCGGGACTACTGATCAACATTCTACTAGTGATCCTAATCATGGTCCTTTCGATGTAGCGCCGAACGGATTGCCCTTCGCGTTCAGCACACGTACAACTCAATGACGATCTCTACCTCCTTGATCTAGCAAGAGGGATGGAGAGGTAGATGAGTTCTCCGGCAGCGCGGCGGCATGGCGGTGATGGTGCTGGAACTATTCCGGTAGGGCTTCGCCTAAGCATTGCCAAACTAGACTAGAGCAGAAAATGATCTACATGAAGTAGAGGGAGCACATGGCAATTAGGGTTGGCTCTCCCTTCTAAATACTCTGGTATATATAGGAGTGAGGGAGGGGAGGAGTCAGCCTCAAACCCTCAAGGTTTGGCAGAAATAGGAGGTGGAGGAGTCCTACTCCAATCCTAGTAGGAGTAGGATTCCTCCTCTCCACTTGGAAACCCTTTCCACCTTTCCTCCTTTGGGTTCTTCCCACCCCTGGATGCATGGGCCTTAGTGGGGGGTTTGGCCAGCCCACTAGGGGCTGGTTTGACTCCTCCGAGAGCCCATGAGGTCCTTTGGGTCAAGACACCCCTCCCGATGGCCCACAGTACCCTCCCGGCACACCAGGTACACTACCGAAGTACCCGAAACTTTTCCGGTGACCAAAACAGGACTTCCTATATATCAATATTTACCCCCGGACCATTCTGGAGCTCCTCTTGGCATCTAGGATCTCATCTGGGACTCCGAACATCATTCGGTCACCACCATACATAACTCTAGTATACCAAAACGTCACCGAACCTTAAGTGTGCAGACCCCGCGGGTTCGACAACTATGTAGACATGACCGAGACACCTCCACGGTCAATAACCAATAGCGGGAGCTAGATGCCCATATTGGTTCCTACATATTCTACGAAGATATTTATCGGTTGAACCTCTATGTCAAGGATTCAGTTAATCTCGTACGTTGTTCTCCTTGTTCTTCGGTATGTTACTTGGCCGAGATTCGATCGTCGGTATCTCTATACCTATTTCAATCTCGTTACCGGCAAGTCTCTTTACTTGTTCCGTAATACAAGATCCCGTGGCTAACACTTTAGTCACTTTTCTTGCAAGGCTTGTTGTGAAGTTGTATTATCGAGTGGGCCCTGAGATACCTCTTCATCGCACGGAGTAGCAAATCCCAGTCTTGATGCATGCCAACCCAACAGACACCCTCGGAGATACCTGTAGAGCACCTTTATAGTCACCCAGTTACGTTGCGATGTTTGATACACACAAGGTACTCCTCCGATGTTAGTGAGTTGCATGATCTCATGGTCATAGGAACAGATACTTGACACTTAGAAAACTATAGCAATAAATTGACACGACCATATGCGATGTTTACAGTTTGGGTCTTGTCCATCACATCATTCTCCTAATGATGTGATCCCGTTATCAAATGACATCTCATGTCCATGGCTAGGAAACCTTGACCATCTTTGATTAACCAGCTAGTCTATTAGAGGCATACTAGGGACATGGTGTTGTCTATTTATCCACACATGTATCTAATTTTCCGATCAAACCAATTCTAGAATGGATAAAAAATGATTATCATGAACAAGGAAATATGATAATAACTAATTTATTATTGTCTCTAGGGCATATTTCCAACAGGAGGGACAAGCCATCAGGGCACACCCCGTTGGCTTGTGCCTCCCTCATGCGGCCTTCGGTCTCCTTCTGAAGCTTCCATGTCTTCTTTTGGTCCATAAAAATCATATAAAAGTTTCGGGGCAATTGAACTTCGTTTGGTACTATAAACCTGAAAAGCCAAAAACATGCAGAAAATAGTAAGTGGCACTGGGCACTAGGTTAATAGGTTAGTGCTCAAAAATAATACAAATTGGTAATAAATACTTAAAAAGTATCCTAGAATGATAATATTATAGCATGGAAGAATAAAAAATTATAGATACGTTGGAGACATATCAGGCTCCATCCACGAAGGATCCACAAATAAGCAACCTTTTCTATACCATCGTGGATTACGTCCACGAAGGACTAACCTCACTTGGTGTAGATCTTCACAAAGTAGGCGATCTCCTTGCCCTTACAAACTGCTTGGTTCAACTCCACACGATTTGGAGGCTCCCAAGTGACACCTAACCAATCTAGGAGACACAACTCTCCAAAAGATAATAGATGGTGTGTCAATGATGAACTCCTTGCTCTTCTGCTTTAAAAGATAGTCTCCTCAACACTCAATCACTCTCTCAAATTATTTGCTTGGTAGAAAAGAATGATTGGGTCGAAAGCAACTTGAGTAGGCTAGAAATCAAAGATTTTATGGTAGGAATGGAATCCCTTGATATCAACACATGAGTAGGTGGTTCTCTCATAGAAAATGAATGCTGCAAGTGTAGTTTCGTTCTGAGGGCTCTCTTAGAGAGTAGATGGTGGTGGAGGGGTATTTATAGCCTCCACCAAAAAATCCAACCATTGCAACTTTTATGCAAAACTCAGTGACACCAAAACAAAATCTCGTTGGGACCGACTAGTGCAAAAGGTTCCAACTTTTGGCTTTTAGGTGGGACCAAAAGAATACACTCGATGGTACCGATTTCTGATGGCTCGAGTAATATACACGCCTCAGTAATTTCGATCAATTCAACTTGGAGATTCTGAAGTGAACTCAACGGATTACAGAAACTTGGCCATTGCACTTCCGTGGGACCGAAGGCCATCTCGGTGTCACCGAGGCTTCTAGAGTTTGGCTCTTGCTTTATCTTAGACAAACTTGGTGGGTCTAGAGTGAATCAGTTTGGTGGGACCGAGTTGGCTCTTAGGGTTTAGGACAAATGGATTTGATAAAGTGGTTGAGGATTTTTGGTGCCATGTCTCTAAGCACTTGAGCAATTGAGTCATCATGAAAATCTCATCCCCTCTTAATAGTATTTGCTTTCCTATGGACTCAGTGTGATAATGATCACTTACAAAATGTAGAGTCTTGAAGCTTTTGCCATTGTGTTTCCTTGGTATCATGAGGGTTACACAATCACATATCCTAGCCATGCCATCATTGAACTCTCCTGAAATATATGTGAGTAGGCATTAGTTCAATGAGCTACATGTTGTGATAAATTACAAAAACCACCAAGAGATGGGATGCACTTTCAGTATCCCTCCTTTTTGGTAATTGATGACAACATATAGATAAAATTTTCGACAATAAATATAATCAATGCCTCATACTTGTATGTTGTGATGAATTGTTACTTGTTCATGAGAAGTTATACGATGAATTTTATGAAAAAGTCCTATGAAAAAGTTTGTTGCTGCTATGATAATAAGCATGATGCTACTATGTCAGTATTTTGTTTTTATCGACACCCCTCTCTCTCAAACCATGTGGACATGTTTTTAGATATCGGCTTTCACTTGAGGACACGCGAGGTCTAAGCTTGGGGGAGTTGATACGTCCATTTTGCATCATGATTTTATAATGCCTTTTCTCTCGTAAATGCAAGGTTTACACAAAGTGGGACAATGCCAACAACTGGAATTCTGGACCTGAAAAAGCACATCAGAGATACCTATTCTACACATCTTTAAATAAGTTGAAACTTCATACAGAATTATTTTGGAATATATAAAAATACTGGAGCAAATAACTACCGGAGGGGGCCCACCTGGTGAGCACAAGACACTAGGGCGCGTCAGGCCCCTGCGCGCCCTGGTGGGTTGTGCTCAACCCAGCTCACCTCTGGCGCCCATCTTCTCGTACTTAAGGACTTTTGACCTAGAAAATACAAGGAGAAGATTTTCGGATTGGAACACCGCCGTCTCGAGGCAAAACTTGGGCAGGAGCACTATTGCCCTTCGACAGAGCAATTCCACCAGAGGAACTTCCCTCCCGGAGGGGGAAATCGAAGCCATCGTCATCACCAACAACTCTCTCATCTTTGGGAGGCCAATCTTCATCAACATCTTCAACAACATCATCTCCTCTCAAACCATACTTCATCTCTTGTATTCAATCTTTGTATTGGAACCTCATATTGGTGCATCTGGGTGACTAGTAGTGTTCATTGCATTACGTAGTTGATTACTATATGGTTTATTTGGTGGAAGATCATATGTTAAGATCCATTATGTTATTTAATACCCCTCTTATATTGAGCATGAATATCATTTGTGAGTAGTTACCTTTGTTCTTTGTTCTTGAGGTCACGGGAGAAGTCATGTTGCAAGTAATCATGTGAATTTGGTACGTGTTCGATATTTTTATGATATGTATGTTGTGATTACCTTAGTGGTGTCATGTGACGTCGACTACATGACACTTCACCATATTTGTGCATAAGGGAATGCATTGTGGAGTAGTTATTAGATGATGGGTTGCTAGAGTGACAGAAGCTTAAACCCTAGTTTATGCGCTATTTCGTAAGGGGCTGATTTGGATCCAAATGTTTAATGCTATGGTTAGATTTTATCTTAATACTTTTCTTGTAGTTGCGGATTCTTGTGAGAGGGTTAATCATAAGTGGGAGGTTTGTTCATGTAAGAACAACACCTAAGCAACGGTCCACCCACATATCAAATTATCAAAGTAGCGAAAACGAATCAAACCAACATGATGAAAGTGACTAGATGAAATTATTGTGTACCCTCAAGAACACTTTGCTTATTATAAGATATCATTTTGGCATGTACTTTGCCACAAAAGGATTGGGCTATCTTGCTGCACTTTATTTACCATTATCGTTACTTGCTCGTTACCAATTATCTTGCGATCAAACTATGTGTCACCTACAATTTCAGTGCATGCAGAGAATACCTTGCTGAAAACCTCTTGTCATTTCCTTCCACTCCTCGTTGGGTTCGGCACCCTTACTTATAGAAAGGGCTATGATTGACCCCCTATACTTTTGGGTCATCAACATATCCTTATCTCATTGACGTGTCTTGGATTCTATGTTCAAAAAAAGATTTCCTTGGGAATAATACTTTTGACACCTATGAAAAGATGAAAATCATATTTGGACAACCCAAAATAGAGATCACTGAACCAGCCATATTACTGAGTTTTCGTCAAACTGAGTTAATAAAATAAACTAAGGACATTATGGAAACCAATTTAGAGGGTTGTACAACATGTCTACTACAATCAATGGGAACATATTGATGCAAAATAGGAGATTTGATACCTTTTTCCAAAATATTGATGCTCTTAGTATTTTGAAAGATGAAATTAGAATTACCAATAGTAATTTGGAACAACTTGTTCTTAGTGTCAAGGATGACAACACTTGAAACTATACAATATGCCTAGCTAGGGCATAAAACAATACCGCTAGTTGGGAGGCAACCCAATAGTTATCTTGATTTTTTTGTTTTTACTTTATGTTTATTTGTGAGAACATGATTATTGCCTATGTAATGATTATGTTTTTATGTTTAAATTAGTGTTTGTTCCAAGTAAAGCCTTTGGGATGACTTGCATGATAAGTAGAATGGATACGGTGCAAAAACAGAAACTTTAGCGTCCAGTGCAGAATTTCTCTGATTTCAGTGGACTGTCTTTTTAATATGAAATTTTTACAATGTATTTATATACATATTCCTAAGGTTTTCCTATTTTTTCAAAACTTTTTGAGGTACAAAAGTAAAGGTTCTCCATCTATTATTATAGACTGTTCCGTTTTAGACACATTCTATTTTTGCTTGCATAGTTTGCTTGTTTTGATGATGCTATGGATTGTATCGAGGGGTTTAAGCCATGGAGAAGTTAGAATACATTACCTTATGTAATAATAAAATATGAATCGATTATAACAGTACCTAGAGTATTTGACATGTTTACTATACTAACGGATCTCACGAAGGTTTTTGTTGAGTTTTGTGTGCTAAAGTTTTCAAGTTTTGGGTGCTATCACGATGGATGAAGGAATAAGGAGCGGAAAGAGCCTAAGCTTGGGGATTTCCAAGGCACCCCAAGGTAATATTCTATGAAGACTCAAGCGTCTAAGCTTGGGGATGCCCTAGAAGACATCCCCTCTTTCGTCTCAATCCATCAGTATGTCACTTGGAGCTATATTTTTATTCATCACATGATACTATCGGCATTCTGGGATCGAGGGTACCCAGAACTACCCGCCTGCGACCCAGCGTGTTGCCCACCTCGATGGATTGGAATGTCCTAGCAACAAGTCCCCTCAAGACGAGACCCTCACGAGGAGAACGACGCCAAGACCCCTAGAAGAATGGCCTCCTCAGGCTGCCTCCCGAGGAACGGAGATTCCTATGCAAGTACCCGACCTCATGAGGCTAGGATGACGTGAACCATGATGGTCAAGGCCAGGCGGGCGCCAGCGGGCACAGAGAGGACAGTTTCCTATTTGGTGCTAAGTAGGCAAGGACATACACGGGTTTCCAAGGAATCCCCAAAGGTTTCCCTTCCAGTCCAACAATACCAAGACCATGAGCTTGGCAGGACGGATGTCATCGCCGAGCCCACCTCCTCATCACACCTCGAAACTTTGCAGGTGAAGACCACCTTTAGTCAGGATAAGATGTACCTCCTACACCCTTTCAAATTTGGCTGTTGTGGGGTCCCTTCCCGCCCGTGCGATAAGGGAGGAGGACCAAGGCCACTATAAAAAGGGACGAGCCTCCACCATAGAAGACGGGGGACAGACTGATTCATCCACACCCAAGATCCCTCGCGAGGTCGCTCAACCACTATACTAGTTCACCCTCAACCTGCTCGTGAGGCCAAACCACCAAAAGCAAGAGTAGGGTTTCACACCGCAAGGTGGCCCGAACCTGGGTAAACCTCTGTGTCGACCTTCTTCCCCACTCACGCGTATTTGACAAGGCTAGGTCATAGGGCGATGAGCTTGAGGCTTGAACAGGTTGAAGAATCTTTGCACACGCCCCAGAGTTTGAACCTTGTTGGGTTTGCGGAGCCCCGATTCCGACATTTGGCGCGCTAGGTAGGGGCGTGTCGTGATCCTCCTTCCAGCTCTGCTTCGTCCCCGCTTCGCCACTCTTATGGCCGACGCCAGTCGGGTCCGTGCCGGAAGCCGGACAGCTCGCACCGCCAAGATGGCTCTCACGGGCCACGACGCCGTGCGCCGCTCCACCTCTCCTGCGGCCGGCGCTGCCGCTGACCCAGTTGCTCACAAGCAGCAGTATTCGATGTTGCCACTCTACACATGGCGCGATGTCCGCACCGCTACTCCGTTCCTCGCTCCCGTCGTGGCAACGTCCCCCCGCGCCCTCCATAGGCTGATGAACGGGCAGGCTTGTGGGGACCCCGACTCATAAGTCGTGATCACCGAATGCACGTGTACACTGATCCCAGAGATCAATGCTCATTGAACACATAGAAGCTGAATAACAAGAGTCTTACATCCACATTTAGCATCTTACACAAATGAAGACCACGAAGGTATAGTCTTACATAAATAGGACCACAAGGGCCAAACACTTTAAATAGAACAAGCAGTGGAAATCTTGATCGAAAGCGTGAACCCATGCCATCTGCCTTAACCTATAGGCATTCTGACTAGGAAGCGTCCTAGTTTGCATGTTCGTCACCAACGAACACTTCAACATACTCCTTTTCTTCCATGCCTGGCCAATTAAATAACCGGTGATAAGCCAATGAATACTTTGAATGTACTCTCAAGCAACCCAAGTTGTGGAACAAGGTAACAATGATGCATGATATATCACTAAGTAGGTAATTTGTGGAAAGCTAATTTTAATGCAATGACATGATCAAGTAACTAGTAAGCATGCATCAACAATTGACAGATATCCATATGAACATGTTACCGATATCATCATAAGTTGGGGTTGAACACCTCATGTTCATTCATCACACTAAGTTGTCGGGCTCAGTTCAATTCCAGTCTAAGTCATTGGACTTAGCTCAAGTGACCTATTTGTCACCAACACTTTCTCATTCACACCAAGTTTTACGAAAACATCTCGACATAGTCTAAGCAGCACCACCCAACTGTCCTCGACCGTGGACATGGCTATTCGAATAGTTTTACACTCTGGAGAGGTTGCACACTTTACCCACAAGACTCGGGGAACTTCCGTGTCATCCACGACTCGTGGTATATAGCATACCCGAGGTAAGCATCCGAAAAATGCATTTCCCATGGTGATACTAAACAAAGAGTCCACCCGTTGGTGCCATCCCTCATGATATACATCAATCGTATCATCCATGAGGGCACGCAACGGTGCGCCCAGTGCCTGTAAAGACAGCGCATGGCCTTCCACTACCAGGACGACCCCGTCTCAAGAGTGAACACTTCACTCTTGCCACTAGTAATGCGAGCTCCTTGCTATCACCAACCATAGTACTCAACAAAGCCCCTCAACAAAGCCCCGTCACATAAGGGGTATCGTGGTTGCGCATGTAAGGTTGGGACGGTCGACAACTCTTAAATCTAATCCGCTTTTGAAAACACACCCTCATCTTGTTCCGGCACACCACTTCTTTCTCAAGTGGTCACCCATCTCATCATCATCTCCCTCGGGCATTAGTGGCACCCGACGGGGTTTTCGAAAAGTCTTTGAAATCATTTCTTTCTTCCCATCACTATGCATCAATCCCAAACCCACTTGCGTAGCATCTACTAGCATCCTAATTACACCCACCCGCATAACCCTCATAAGGTGGTAGGGTCATGCATGATGCAAGTTTCAACGGTAAAAGTATCGGAGGCATCCCATCGAAGGGGGAACACCTCATCATAACATGATCAATCATCAAAACAATAAGTGCTATATGTCATGCATGAAAAAGTTTCTTAACATGGTCAAAGGGCTGCTTACCTGGCTCAACAAAGTCTCTGGGGTCTTTGAAGTCTTCGGGTCAAACTTCTTCGTCAACAGCACAATCTATCATCGCGAATAAAAGTGATAAAAATAAGCAACACACAAATTACTATAAAAAATGCTACCCTACTCTGATAAATAGCACAAGCTATACTAAAAATATTTTTCTAAGTTTTTGAACTTGAAAAGATTTTTAAAACTATTTAAAACAGGAGCTTATAATGCTAAATAGGGGTTTTAAATTAAAACAGTACATAAAATGTTTTCAAACATTTTTACATGTGGCACTAATAAATTCTAGGGAATATTCTAAGATTTTAGGTGGAAGAATATTTGGATTTAGATTTTATTTGTGCCCTGTGGAATTTTTGGAAGAAAAAAATAAAAAGAAAAAGAAACAGGGCACTGTGCCCCTCGGGCCGAAAACACCTAGCCGAACGGGCCCATAAGAGAAGCCGGCCCAGGCAAGGCACCGCTCGCGGCAAGTTTATTTTTAAACCTGCCCGTGGGCTCTACTAGGCAGAAAGAGAGGAGGGGGCTGAGGGGATGACAGGTGGGCCCCACCTGTCATCCCTATCCTTGCGACAGGAGCGGAGGGGGCTCACCGGAGTGGGGTTCCAGGCCACGGCGATTGGAATGGAGGGCACTAGCGCGCTTAAGGGGCTCCCGCGCGTCGGTGAGTGGTCGAGGGGAGCGCCGAGGCAGAGGGGAAAGTCGGCGAGGGGGCGAAGCCCGACGGTCGTGAGGGTTTGGTTTAGGAGCGGGCTCCCGACCACGGGGTTGAGCGGGCTGAGCACGGGGGAGAAGCTGAGGGTAGGAGAGAGCGAGGAGAGAGGGTCAGGAGCTCGGGGGGGGGGGGGGGGGGGGGGGGGCGCTTAAATAGGCGGGCTTCGGTCCACCGCGGGCATGGTGGGCCGGCGAGGACGTGGCCGTCTCCACAGGCCACTTGGGCTCCAGGCTGTGCCTGGGGGTTTCATGGACTCAGTCCGCTTCCAGGGGAAGGGAAGGGCAGCCAGGAGGGGGACCGGAGGTGCGCGCGTGCGAGTGCGGCCACTGGCAGGCTCGGGCGGTGCCATGCATGTGCGATGGTGGGCAGGAGAGGAGGAGGGAGAAGGGGGCCCGACCATCTGGCGTCTTGTGGACGTCGAGGGCGGCCAGGGTACATGCTGGGGAGGCCCAAGGTTATCGGGCGGCACCGGGCAGGGGTGGCTATCGTGCAGGAGCACACTGTAGCACGTTCCAGAGCGCCCATATGGCTTGCCCTGGCATAATTTAAGCCCCCCAGTGTGTCCTCTAGTGTCTTGGGGTTACTGGAGGTGCCCTAGGGCTAGGAGAAGCTAGGGGAGGGTTTTGGAGGAGCCTTAGGGTATAATGAAAGGTAGAAAAAGATGTTGCCAGGGGGTAAATGGGGGTTTTACCCCACCTTCCAGTGTCTTGATAACTTGGGATTTCTACTGAGGGTGCTTGGGCATTGCCAGAAGGTGTGGCAAAAATTTGGGGGCAAGGGTAAAAGAGGAAGGGGTGGAAATAGTGTCTTTACTATTTTACTAGAAGGTGTTTGATAGGGTTTTGGGCAAGAAGAATCTACCAACTTACTGAGTTATTTACCAGGGTCAAATGTTAGGTAAAATGTGATGGATCACCAAGTTTGAGCTCAAGGGGGAAAAGTTGACAATGGAAACTTGGTAAACCCTAGAAACTAATAGAATCAGGTTTCTGTAGATCTAGTGATGCTAGGCTTTTACCCTTGATGCACCACTTAGTGTGGCATCACTATTTGGTCATTAGAGCATGCCCACCAAGTTTGAGGTCAAGGGGAGAAACTTCACAATGTAAAGTTGCTCAAGTTTGAATCTGGACAGGGAGGGTTTTAGGATGGTTTGATGAACCAAATCAACTTGGATTGAGGTGAAACTTTGCAAGATCATCACTTATGATAGTGTTGACTTACTGGAATTTTCCTGGAATTTATTGAGAATATTTCTTGTAGAAATATTCCAAAAGCTTGATTTGAACAGAAAGGGTTTTGAGGCGTTTTGCCTATGATTTGATCATGCTCATGAGTTGAAACCCATATATATGGAAAATATATGTCCACTGAGTTTCCCTAAATTTTCTCAAATGTTTTAAAATCATTTAAATAATTTTTCCCTATGAAAAACCATCTCTGGTCTCAAGAAAAAGCCTTTAAATAAAATATAAAGATAATCTTTGAAATTAACATTTGGTTGTTTTGGAAAGACTTTTATATAGTAGGTTTGAAGAAAAGCCTTTGGGGAAGAAGAATCCACCCAATTTGAGGACTTGAAGTGCAAACCTCATTTCAGGGGGTTTTGAAAATCCAATTTGAATAAATCATTTTTGGTTAGAACATAATTTGACAAAAATAGTTTTGGGCACTAATCACATGGCATGATCATTAGGCAAGAGGTTTGGGTCAAGGAAAATGGATATGGAGAGGGATAGAATCTAAGAGTGCCATATACCACAATCATCAAGCAAGCAAACAACATTGCAAACAAGCACACGCACTTGAAAAAGTTTTAGTTGGTTCCAAATTTTATAAACCCAAACATATCAAGGTGATACAAACACAGGGTGTGACAGACCTTCCCCCCTTACAAGAATCTCGTCCCCGAGATTCCTAGGCTAAGCGTTAAAACGATAAGGGAACTCAGATCTAAGATAGTCTTCATGCTCCCAGGTTGCTTCAGCTTCAGTATGGTTGCTCCACTGGACCTTGAAGTACTTGATGGTGCAGCTTCGGGTGCAACGCTCGGCTTCGTCCAAGATGCGAATTGGCCTCTCACGATAAGTGAGGTCTGGCTAAAGATCAATGGCTTGATGATGTCCTTGTAGAGGTCAGGGCGGTTGGGAACTTGCAGACACTTCCAGAGTTGTGACACATGAAAGACATTGTGCACATCCGATAGCTCAGAAGGTAGCTCTAGCTGGTAGGCAACTTCTCCTCGTCTTGTGGTGACCTTGAAGGGGCCGATGTATCTGGGTGCAAGCTTTCCCTTGACGTGGAAACGCTTGGTTCCTTTGAGAGGCGTGACTCGGAGGTAGACATGATCTCCGTTGTTGAAGCCAAGTTTTCGGTGGTGAGAGTAGGCGCAACTCTTCTGTCTTGATTTGACGGTCTCCAGACGCTCTCGGACAAGTTGGACTTGCTCTTCTGCCTCACGGAGGATATCTGGTCTAAAAACTAATCCTTCTCTGGTCTCTAACCAGTTGAGGGGAGTACGACACTTGTGTCCATACAACACCTCAGATGGTGCCATCTGAAGACTCGACTGATAGTTGTTGTTGTAGGAGAACTCGGCGAATGGTACGCAATCTTGCCACTTGGATCCATATGCCAAAACACATGCGCGGAGCATATCCTGGAGTATTTGGTTTACTCACTCTGTTTGCCCACCAGTCTGGGGGTGAAAGGCGGTACTGAAGGAGAGCTTGGTTCCCATGGCTTCTTGAAACTTCTTCCTGAATCTTGAGGTGAACTAGGTTCCTCGGTCCGACACAATTTCCTTTGGAACTCCGTGAAGTCTTATGATGCGGTTAATGTAGAGGTTAGCGAGCTGGCTTCCATCATAGGTGGTTCTGACGGGAATGAAGTGGGCTACCTTGGTCAGGTGATCGACGATGACCCAAATGGAATCATGTCCCTTACTCGACCTTGGTAAACCGGTGATGAAATCCATCCCTACTTTGTCCCACTTCCATTAGGCACTTTGAGAGGTTGAAATAGCCTAGCAGGTCACTGATGCTCAGCTTTGACTCTCTGGCATATGTCACACTTAGCAATGAATGTGCCTATCTCCCGTTTCATGCCATGCCACCAGAATCTTGCCTTGAGGTCTTGATACATCTTGGTTCCTCCAGGATGGATAGAGTAGGGAGTGTCATGAGCTTCTTGCAAGATCAAGTTCTTGAGCTCCTCTTTGTTGGGTACGCAAATGTGATTCCCGAACCATACTACTCCTTGTTCATCCACTGAGAATCCTAGGGCCTTGCCTGCCTTGATCTTCCTCTTGATGCCTATAATGCTCTCGTGTCCCTTTTGGGCTTCTTTGATATCATCCATCAAGGTAGGCTTTGTTTCGAGGTTGGCAAGGAATCCAGGTGCAACTAGTTCCAAGCCGAAGCTCTTAAGTTCTTCATACAGGGTGGGTAGCCTTTCCTTCATCATAGCATTCAAGGAACAAGCCTTTCTGCTTAAGGCGTCTGCTACCACGTTGGCCTTTCCGGGGTGGTATTGAACACTGAGGTCGTAATCCTTGATCAATTCCAACCATATTTGCTGCCTCATGTTCAATTCCCTTTGAGTGAAAATATATTTCAAACTCTTGTGGTTTGTGAATATTTCACATCGCTTCCCTAGAAGCAAATGTCGACATGTCTTCAAGGCATGAACCACGGCTGCCAACTCAAGATCATGAGTTGAGTAGTTCTCTTCATGAGGTCGTAGCTGTCTGGATAGATATGCTACAACTCTGCCTTCTTGCATTAGAACACCTCCAAGCCCGGTTCTTGATGCATCACAATATATCACAAACTCCTTGTGAATATCGGGGGTGGCCAAAACTAGGGTTGTGGTCAATCTCTTCTTGAGACCCTGGAAGCTTTCCTCGCACTTAGCAGTCCATTCAAACTTCTTGTACTTCTTCAAAAGCTAGGTCATGGGTCAGGCAATGCTCGAGAATCCTTCCACGAACTTGCGGTAATATCCCGCAAGTCCGAGGAAGCTCCCGACTTCCTTCACGGTGGTTGGGGTTTGCCACTTAGTCACGGCTTCAATCTTGGCAGGATCCACTAATAGTCCTTCTACCGTCATCACATGACCGAAAAATCCAACTCCATGGAGCCAAACTTCATACTTGCTGAACTTGGACCAGTCTCAGGTGTTCCTCATGCTCTTCTTAAGACTTGGAGAAGACGAGTATGTCATCAATGAAGACGACAACAAACTTGTCCAAGTACTCCATGAAGACCTTATTCATGAGGTACATGAAGTAGGTAGGGGCATTAGTTAACCCGAATGACATGATTGTGTATTCATACATGCCATACCGTGTTACAAATGCCGTCTTCGGATGTCTTGGGGTCTGATCTTTAGCTGGTAGTACCCAGACCTGAGGTCGATCTTGGAGAACACCTTGGCTCCATTCAACTGATCAAATAGGTCTTCAATCTTGGGGAGTGGGTACTTGTTATTTATCGTGACTTCATTGAGAGAATGGTAATCGACACAGAGTCTGATGGTTCCGTCCCTCTTTGACACAAATAGAACAGGCGATCCCCAAGGAGAGGCACTAGGGCGAATAAATCCTTTTCTGAGCTGCTCTGTCAGTTGCTTCTTCAATTCAGCCAACTCTTCGGATCCCATCCTGTAGGCCTTCTTATAGATGGGCCTTGATCCGGGCATAAGCTCAATGATGAACTCAATGTCGCGGCCAGGAAGCATCCCGGGCAGCTCATTAGGAAACACATCCGGGTACTCACATACCACTGGCACTTGATCCAACTCAACTCCCGATAGACAGTTAGCTTGAGGGGCTTGAGTGGAGAGAGGGTTGGGAACATACTTGACTTCCACTCCTTGGCTATTGGTCATGGTGACAATCCTTTTGGCATAGTCTAGCATGCCTTGGTGCTTGGTCAACCAATTCATGCGAAGGATAACGTCCAAGCCTGGTGAATCCAGAACTATAAGGTCTGCTAGGAAGTCTACCCCTTTGATGTTAATCTCCACTCCTTTACAACCTATCCCAGACTTCATAACTAATCCCGGGGTTTGTATCAACAAGCGACTACCCAGGGGTGTAGGTTTAATGCCACTTTCTAATGCAAACCTTTGGGTGACAAAAGAATGCGAAGCTCCACAATCAAATAGTACTGTTGCTGGGGTTGAGTTGACGAGGAACGCACCTAGTATGACGTCTGGGTCTTCCTGGGCTTCCTCAATGGTGACATGATTCACACGACCCTTGCCATTGTTGGGCTGGTTGCGGGGAGCTGGGTTCCTTGGTGGTGCTCCATGATCTTGACCTTGAGCTCGTGCATTGGGGCGCGGTGGATCTGGCTTCCTGTTGCAGTAGAGCTTAGAGATGTGTCTAGACTGACCACATCCAAAGCAAGTGCCTTGCCCAGGGTTGTTGTTGAAGTTTCTGCCACCGTTGTTGTTATTGGGGTTGTTGTTGTAAGATGGCATGGGATTGGCATACTGCTGAGGCTGGTAGCTCGGACAAGGCGCAGGAGGTCTAGCCTGCTGTGGCTGATAGGTTGGCTTGGCTGGGGCTGGCTGCGAGGGGTGAGGCTTCTGGTTGTTGGGGCTACCCTTGCTGATCATTTTGCACTTGCGAGTGTCAACTATGGCATGACGCTTATCTTCCAGCATGAGGGCCTTGTTCACCAGGTCGAAGAAGGTGCGACAGTCGCAGATAATGAGCTAATACTGCTGGGTCTGTTGAAGTCCTTCCATGAAGCGTTCCTTCTTGGCAGCCTTTGTGCTGACGTCTTCCGGTGCATACCTTGACAACAGGTTGAACTTCTGCAGGTACTCCTTGACAGAGCCACTTCCTTGTTTTAGCGCTCGGAATTCTCTCTTCTTGATAGCCATGCTCCCAGAAGGAATGTGGGCGGTGAGGAATCCTTCCTTGAAGTCATTCCAAGTGATCACACGCTCACCTTGCATGACCTTGAATCCGTCCCACCAAGCTCGGGTAGTACCTCCGAGGCAGTGAGAGGCATAAAGCACCTTCTCACGGTCCTCATTGCAATTGACCAATGCAAGGAGGTCCTCGATGGTGCGGATCCAGTCATCAGCATCCAATGGTTCAACAATCTTGGTGAAGGTTGGGGGCGAATTCCTCATGAACTCAGACAGGGTGGAGCGGCCATTGCCGTTCTTACCTTGCTGCTGGTTGTTCACTAGGGCCTGAGCCATCTGCTGGATAGCAGCATTGTTGGCTTGGCGCTCCTCCCGGAGAACTTGGAGAAACTGAGCTATGGTCATGTTCTCCAATGGAGGTGGTGGCGGGGGAATGTCGCATTGTGCTTGCTCCTGGTGTCCTCCAACGTGAGCAGCCCCACCAGCTCCTTGTTGCTAGCTTGAGTTGCCGGCTTCAGGGTTGGCGAAGTTGCTGTTGTGGGTAGCAGTCACCGTCCTGTTTGGAGCAGCCAAGTCAAACAACTGGGACGGACAAGAAGAAAAGCAGCAATGGAAAAATGTGCCTAAGGGGGTTGGTCAAGTGCAAGTGTGTTAAAACAAAGGTCGAAAGACCAACATATATTAAGATAGACGATGGAGTCGCTTACATGTTGCCTAAGGCAAAAGCGCTACTTGCATCGGAACACAAACAACAAAGCAAACAACAAGCACACACGGTTTCATATGAACCATTACACGAACTCGACTTCGCATGAGCGATGACTGATCCTACCCTAGGGGTTCTCGGACTCGGGTGGTGGAGTGCTCGGTCTCGTAGTCATGCTCCTCTAGGTCTTCCTCCTGTTCATCATCTGAACGGGCATTATTCCTGGTCGAAGGGGTCGGGGAACGAGGAGGTCCATCCTGACGACGCTTTGCAGGCAGGTCGGTGAAGAGCTCACTGTACTCCTTTGCACTCATGCGATGACGACGTGTGGGTGCATCTCTAGCTGCGGGTACTCCTCCTCGATAAGTGACAGCTGGTCGTCCCTCGTGGACTCCATCCTTCTTGATCTTGTCTGGCTTCGTCTTGGCTTGCCAAAGTAGCTCTCAGGTGTGGTGAAGTTCCTCGCGGAGCTTCATGGAGTCCTTAATCAAGTGGTAAACCAGACTATCGGCGGAGAGGCTAAAGTAGGTCTGGAATCTGAGTGGTGTGCCATCCTCCTGGGTCAGAACCAGTGTCCAACTCTCGACAAGATCATCCTTTCTGAAAGGAAGGTAGCTAGTACCCGGCTCACCAGCCATCTCTGGAATGATGTCTCGAAGGTGTAGGAGTGCCTTGCGTGCAGCTGACTCAACTACAAGTATCATGGTCTCCATCCGTGGTCCTTCAAAGAACCAACTAGTCGGGGAGTCATTTGCCTTCATGACCACATCCACGTGGTACTCCTTTGTGACGGTATGGACCCAGTGCTCGTGGTAGAGGAAAATGGGTGGTTGGCGAAACTGTCACTTCTCCAGGCTATCCCCAAGGAGTACGGGAAAGCCGGATGTCAGGAAGGTTTCGGTTATGACAGCCATATACAAAGGTTCGAAAGGAGGAGAGTCAGCAGAGTGTTGTGTGAAGAATAGGAGAGGTAAATAGTGTGGAAATCCTAGGTATAGATGCTAGCTATAGTTTGAAAATTGGTTTTATCCTGACTAACGTCCATGCTAACTAAGGGCTTCCTACAGTCAGGATGGCTGTGATGCCAGCTCTCTGGGACCTCGACTCATAAGTCATGATCACCAAATGCACGGGTACAGTGATCCCAGAGATCAATGCTCACTGAACACACAGAAGCTGAATAACAAGAGTCTTACATCCACATTTAGCGTCTTACACAAATGAAGACCATGAAGGTCTAGTCTTACATAAATAGGACCACAAGGGCCAAACACTTTAAATAGAACAAGCAGCGGAAATCTTGATCGAAAGCATGAACCCATGCCATCTGCCTTAACCTACAGGCATTCTGACTGGGAAGCGTCCTAGTTCGCATGTTCGTCACCAACGAACTCTTCAACATACTCCTGTTCTTCCATGCCTGGCCAATTAAATAACTAGTGCAAAGCCAATGAGTACTTTGAATGTACTCACCAACCCAAGTGGTGGAACAAGGTAACAATGATGCATGATATAGCACTAAGTAGGAAATTTGCGGAAAGCTAATTTTAATGCAATGACATGATCAAGTAACTAGTAAGCATGCATCAACAATTGGCAGATATCCATATGAACATGTTACCGGTATCATCATAAGTAGGGGTTGAACACCTCATGTTCATTCATCACACTAAGTCGTCAGACTCAGTTCAATTCCACGCTAAGTCATCGTACTTAGCCCAAGTGACCTCTTTGTCACCAACACTTTCTCACTCACACCAAGTTTTACGAAAACATCTCGACATAGTCTAAGCAGCACCACCCAACTGTCCTTGACCGTGGACACGGCTATTCAAATAGTTTTACACTCTGGAGAGGTTGCACACTTTACCCACAAGACTCGGGGAACTTCCGTGTCATCCACGACTCGTGGTATATAGCATACCCGAGGTAAGCACCCAAGCAATGCCTTTCCCATGGTGATACTAAGCAAAGAGTCCACCCGTTGCTGCCATCCCTCATGATATACATCACTCGTATCATCCATGAGGGAACACAACGGTGTGCCCGGAGCCTGTAAAGACAGCGCATGGCCTTCCACTACCGGGACGACCCGGTCTCAAGAGTGACCATTTCACTCTTGCCACTAGTAATGCGAGCTCCTTGCTAGCACCAACCACAGTACTCAACAAAGCCTCGTCCCATAAGGGGTATCGTGGTTGCGCATGTAAGGTTGGGATGGTCGACAAATCTTAAATCTAATCTGGTTTCGAAAACACGCCCTCATCTTGTTCCGGCACACCACTTCTTTCTCAAGTGGTCACCCATCTCATCATCATCTCCCTCGGGCATTAGTGGCACCCGATGGGGTTTTCGAAAAGTCTTTGAAATCATTTCTTTCTTCCCATCACTATGCATAAATCCCAAACCCACTTGCGTAGCATCTACTAGCATCCTAACTACACCCACCCGCATAACCCTCATAAGGTGGTTGGGTCATACACGATGCAAGTGTCAACGGTAAGAGTATCGGAGGCATCACACCGAAGGGGGAACACCTCATCATAACATGATCAATCATCAAAACAACAAGTGCTATATGTCATGCATGAAAAAGTTTCTTAACATAGTCACAGGGCTGCTTGCCTGGCTCAACAAAGTCTCCGGGGTCTTCGAATTCTTTGGGTCCAACTTCTTCGTCAACAGCGCAATCTATCGTCACGAATAAAAGCGATAAAAATAAGCATAAAACAAAAACAGAGCACACAAATTACTATAAAAAATGCTACCCTACTCTAATAAATACCACAAGCTATACTAAAAACATTTGTCTAGGTTTTTGAACTTAAAAAGAATTTTAAAACTATTTCAAATAGGAGCTTATAATGCTAAATGGGTGTTTTAAATTAAAACAATACATAAAACGTTTTCAAACATTTTTACATGTGGCACTAATAAATTCTAGGGAATATTCTAAGATTTTAGGTGGAAGAATATTTGGATTTAGATTTTATTTATGCCCTGTGGAATTTTTGGAAGAAAAACAGAAAAAAGAAAAAGAAATAGGGCACTGTGCCCCTTGGGCCAAAAACACCCAGCCAAACCGATCCACAGGGGAAGCCAGCCCAGGCGAGGCGCTACGCGCGGTAGGTTTATTTTTATACCTGCCCGCGGGCCCTACTAGGCAGAGAGAGAGGGGGCTAAGGGGATGACAGGTGGGCCCCACCTGTCATCCCTCTCCTCGCGACAGGAGTGGAGGGGGTTCATCGGAGGGGGGGTTCCAGGCCGTAGCGGTTGGAACGGAGGGCACCAGCACGCTCAGGGGGCTCCTACGCGTCGGTAGGTGGTCGAGGGGAGCGTCGGGGCAGAGGGGAACGCCGGTGAGGGGGGGAACCTCGACGACGGCGAGGGTTTGGTTTGGGAGCAGGCTCCCGACCACGGGGTTGAGCGGGCTGAGCACGGGGGAGGAGAGAGCGAGGAGAGAGGGGCAGGAGCTTGGGGGCGCTTAAATAGGCGGGCTTTGGTCCTCCGCGGGCGTGGTGCGTCGGCGAGGACGTGGCCGTCACCACAGGCCGTGGGGGTCTCTAGGCTATGTCTGGGGGGTTCGTGGACTCAGTCCGCGTCCAGGGGAAGGGAAGGGCAGCCAGGAGGGGGACCGGAGGTGCGCGCGTGCGAGCGCGACCACTGGTTGGCTCGGGCGGTGCCGTGCGCGCGCGATGGAGGGCAGCAGAGGAGGAGGGAGAAGGGGTCCCGACCATCTGGCGTCTTGCGGGCATCGAGGGCGGCCAGGGGACATGCTGGGGAGGCCCGAGGTTGTCGGGTAGCACCGGGCAGGGGCAGCTAAAGTGCGGGAGCGCACTATAGCACGCTCCAGAGCACCCATATGGCGTGCCTTGGCATAATTTAAGCCCCCCAGTGTGTCCTCTAGTGTCTTGGGTTACTAGAGGTGCCCTAGGGCTAGGAGAAGCTAGGGGAGGGCTCTGGAGGAGCCTTAGGGTAGAACGAAAGGTAGAAAAAGATGCTGCCAGGGGGGGGGGTCAATGGGGTTTTTACCCCACTTTTCAATGGCTTGATGACTTGGGATTTCTACTAAGGGTGCTTGGGCATTGCCAGAAGGTGTGGCAAAAATTTGGGGGCAAGGGTAAAAGAGGAAGGGGTGGAAATAGTGTCTTTAGTATTTTACCAGAAGGTGTTTGATAGGCTTTTGGGCAAGAAGAATCTACCAACTTACTGAGATATTTACCAGGGTCAAATGTTAGGTAAAAATGTGATGGATCACCAAGTTTGAGCTCAAGGAGGAAAAGTTGACAATGGAAACTTGGTAAACCCTAGAAACTAACAGAATCAGGTTTCTGTAGACCTACTGATGCTAGGCTTTTACCCTTGATGTACCACTTAGTGTTGCATCACTATTTTGTCATTAGAGCATGCCCACCAAGTTTTAGGTCAAGGGGAGAAAGTTCACAATGTAAAGTTGCTCAAGTTTGAATCTAGACAGGGAGAGTTTTGGGATGGTTTGATGAACCAAATCAACTTGGATTGAGGTGAAACTTTGCAAGATCATCACTTATGATAGTGTTGACTTGCTGGAATTTTTGTGGAATTTAATGAGAATATTTCTTGTAGAAATATTCCAAAAGCTTGATTTGAATAGAAAGGGTTTTGAGAGGTTTTGCCTATGATTTGATCATGCTCATGAGTTGAAACCCATATATATGGAAAATATATGTCCACTGAGTTTCCCTAAATTTTCTCAAATGTTTTAAAAGCATTTAAATAATTTTTCCCTATGAAAAAACATTTCTGGTCTGAAGAAAAAGCCTTTAAATAAAATATAAAGATAATCTTTAAAATTAACATTTGGTGGTTTTGGAAAGTCTTTTATATAGTAGGTTTGAAGAAAAGCCTTTGGGGAAGAAGAATCCACCCAATTTGAGGACTTGAAGTGCAAACCTCATTTTAGGGTTTTTTGAAAACCTAATTTGAATAAATCATTTTTGGTTAGAACATAATTTGACAAAAATAGTTTTGGGCACTAATCACATGGCATGATCATTAGGCAAGAGGTTTGGGTCAAGGAAAATGGATATGGAGAGGGATAGAATCTAAGAGTGTCATATACCACAATCATCAAGCAAGCAAACAACATTGCAAAGAAGCACAAGCACTTGAAAATATTGTAGTTGGTTCCAAATTTTATAAACCCAAACATATCAAGGTGATACAAACACAAGGTGTGACAAGGCTGCGCTGCTCGCGGCACGCAAGGAGCCTTGCGGTCGGTTCTTCGCACATTTCATGGCTCCCAAGCCTCGCGCGGTCGCCTGTATCCTCGGCGGATTGCAGGCGCCCACGTCCGGTCACCTGTAAATATGCTTCTCCGCCAGGGGGCGCCGCTCAGTCGTGGCCTGAGGCTCTGCGGGGTAGGGCGAGGCCAGAAACCGACGTCATCTTCGACTCCACAGACTATCCCAGGACTGCGGTTGCCGCGGGTGCACTCCCATGTTATGCATGCCCACCATCAGCAACGTCGTAGTCACCAAGACCCTCATCGGCGGCGACACAGGCCTCAACATCCTTTCCGTGGAGGCCTTCAATACGCTTCAGGTGCCCTACGACCAGCTCGTGCCTACCAGGTCCTTCTCAGGTGTGGTTAAAGGCTCCACCGTCCCCTTGGGGCAGGTGCGCCTCCCGATCACCTTCGGCACTCGCGACAACTATCGCACCAAGCTGATCGACTTCGACGTGGCCCACAACGGCCTCCCGTACAATGCCATCCTGGGGTATCCTGCCCTCACCAAGTTTGTGGCGGCAACACGCCCAGGCTACAACATCATCAAGATGCCTGGTAGCAGCGGCGTCATCTTTGTGGCCGGAGACACCAAGGACGTGGTTCGAGCCCTGAAGCTCGTATGCAAGGCTGCAGCAGCCACGCGCCCCGACGCCGGGGGCGCCACACCAGCTCCGGAGGCCGCGGCGGCCTTGTGCCCCGGCGTCGAGGGCGTTGTGCGGGCTCTGGAAGCTGCGCCCATGAATAAGAAACATTTGTTCTCTCAGGACCAGGCAGAGACGATGCAGGTGTTCGTTGATGGCGGGAGCTCGGGCCCCACCTTCACCATTGGCGCTCGCCTTCCCTCGGAGCGGGAGAAGGCACTGGTCGACTTCCTCCACGCGAACAAGGACGTGTTTGCGTGGGAGCCGTACGACTTGGTGGGTGTCCCGAGGGAGGTGATTGAGCACCACTTGATGGCTTGCCCCAATGCGCACTCGGTAAAGTAGAAGGCAAGGAGACAAGCACACGAGAAGCAAGCGTTCATCGTCCAAGAGGTCCGCAAGTTGCAGGTAGCCGGTGTTATTCAGGAAGTGTGATACCCGGATTGGCTGGCCACCCTTGTGATTGTCCCCAAGAAGGGTGGGAAGGAGCACATGTGTGTCGACTTCACGAGCCTCAACAAAGCTTGTCCGCGGGACCCCTTCCCGGTCCCGCGCATCGACCAGATTGTGGACTCCACCATCGAGTGCGATCTAGTGTGCTTTTTGGATGCTTTCTCAGGTTACCACCAAATCAAAATAGCAGTGGAAGATGTCGAGAATACAACCTTCCTCTCCGCGTGCGGCGTTTACTGCTACACAGCATGCCCTTCGGACTGTAGAACGCAGGCGCGACCTTCCAGCGGTGGATGCACATCGCCCTTGGCGAGCAGCTCGGGAGGAATGTAGAGGCATACGTTGACGACATCATGGTCAAGTTGCGAGAGATAAGGACCCTGATCGAAGACCTGGAGGAGACGTTCACCAGCCTACGTCGGGTGAACCTGAGGCTTAACCCAAAAAGGTGCGTTTTCGGTGTTCTGTCCGACAAGCTGCTCGATTTCCTGGTGTCGCACTAGGGGATCGAGGCGAACCCATAGAAGGTCAAGGCGATCGCGAAGATGCGCCTGCCTCAGACCCTTAAGGAGATACATAAACTGACGGGCTGTTTGACCTCCTTGGGGCGCTTCATCTCCAAGCTTGGCGAGCGCGCCCTCCCCTTCTTCAAGCTCATGAAGTGGAAGGGCCCCATCGAATGGACCCCTGAATCAGAAGCGGCCTTCGAGGACCTAAGTTGGTACCTCATGAGCCCACCTTTTATGGTGGAACCTCGTCCTCATGAGCCCCTTGTGCTCTACTTGGCAGCCACCCATCACTCAGCCAGCGCAGCGCTCGTGGCAGTCCGGGAGGGGCGCGCTGGCACAGGCGAGGAGCAAGGCGGCCCGCGCGGGGCCATGGAATGTTTGCCGCTTCAGGCCCTCGTCGCTTCATCAACCCACGGAGCACCAGAGTCCCTCGCGCTCCACGCGGGGTAGGACGATGCTGGCGACACACCCCTCATCAAGCATCCGGTGTACTTTGTTAGCATTGTGTTGCGGGATGCGCACTCGCGCTACCCCATGCAGCAGAAGCTCTAGCTTGCCCTCCTTGTCACCTCAAGGATGTTGTGTCATTACTTCCAAGGCCACCCCATCGAGGCCGTCTCTGCATACCCCCTGGAGAAAGTGATGTGCAACCCGAACACTGTCGGAAGGGTTGCAGAGTGGAACATCGACTTGCAAGCCTTCCCGCTGGAGTTCAGCACAACCAGGGTCATCAAGGGTACGACCCTCGTTGACTTCCTAGTGGAGTGGACGGACGCACCTGACTGGGGTCTGAATGAGAGCCTATCGCTCGCGCCTGGCGATGAAGCGCCCGACGGCTGGGTCATGCACTTTGACGGTGCCTTCGCGCGGCACGACACGGGGGCTAGAGTCGTTCCCAACACACCAACCCAGGACAAACTCTACTATGCCATGCAGCTTTGCTTCCAGCATGGTGAGAAGGTCTCCAATAACATCATGGAGTATGAGGGCCGGATCGCTGGCCTCAAGGCTACAGCTGCCCTAGGGGTCAAGCGACTCACCGTCAAGGAGGACTCCCAGCTCCTCGTCAACTTCTCCAACAAGGAGTACAAGCCGAAGGACGAGCACATGGAGGCATACTTGGAAGAGGTATGCAAAATTGAAAAGCGCTTCTTGGGCTTGGAATTGCAACATGTCCCGTGCAGCACGAATAAGGAAGAAGACGACATTGCCAAAAGGGCGTCACACCGCGAGCCTCAGGAGTCGGGCGTCTTCAAGGGGAGGCTCCTCAGTCATCGACGGTGCCTTGGGCCTCAGGTCCGGCGTTGCTCCAGGAAGAGCTCCCACCGGCTCCGCCCTCAGGTTCCCCGCCCTGTGGTCTGGCCTCAGGAGCGCGGCTACTCTTGGTGCTGGAACCTCAAGCCGGCGACTGGACCAAGGAGTTCAAGGCATACCTGCTCCGTGGTGCCTTACCGGAGAAAGAGGAAGATGCAGAGCGCGTGGCTCGCCAGGCCACGGCTTACTGTCTGCAGGACAACGAGTTGTACCGCAGGCACCCCAACGATGTGTCGTTGTGATGCATATCCAAGGAGTAGGGGCGTGGGGTATTGGCCGACATCCACGATGGCGACTGCAGGCACCACTCCTCGTCTTGCACCCTCGTGGCGAAGGTGTTCCGTAGCGTCTTCTACTGGCCCACGGAGCTCGACGCCGCCACCGAACTGGTTTTATCATGTGATGCCTACCAATTTCACGCCAAACAGATTCATCAGCCTGCACAAGGTCTCCAGACCATCCCACTCTCTTGGCCCTTCGTAGTCTGGGGGCTAGATATACTAGGCCCTTTCCCTCGGGCAGCCGGCAGCTACCGTTACATCTATGTCGTCGTTGACAAGTTCACCAAGTGGGCGGAGGTGGAGCCCATGCGCACCATCCCCGCGGGCTCGGCCATCAAGTTCATCAAGGGCCTCGTGAGCCGCTTCGGTGTCCCCAACCGTATCATTACTGACAATGGCTCACAGTTCACAAGCAACCACTTTAGGACATATTGTGCTAACCTTGAAACGCAGATATGTTACGCTTCGGTGGCACACCCACGGAGCAATGGCCAGGCTAAGCATGCCAATGAGGAGGTCCTGGGGGGCCTCAAGGTGAGGAGCTTCAAGAAAAATCTTGAGTCATGTGGTAGGAGTTGGCTCGGTGAGCTTCAGTTCGTGTTGTGGTCCATTGATGTCTACTACACAACCTTCTTCTTGTAGACTCGTGTTGGGCCTCCAAGCACAGAGTTTTGTAGGACAGTAGCAATTTTCCCTCAAGTGGATGACCTAAGGTTTATCAATCCATGAGAGGTGTAGGATGAATATGGTCCCTCTCAAGCAACCCTACAATCAAATAACAAAGAGTCTCTTGTGTCCCCAACACACCCAATACAATGGTAAATTGTATAGGTGCACTAGTTCGGCGAAGAGATGGTGATACAAGTGCAATATGGATGGTAGATATAGGTTTTTGTAATCTGAAAATATAAAAACAGCAAGGTAGCAAGTAACAAAACTGAGCACAAATGGTATTGCAATGCTTAGAAACAAGGCCTAGGGTTCATACTTTCACTAGTGCAAGTTCTCTCAACAATACTAACATAGTTGAATCATATGTAAATCCCTTACGTGCAGCAAATAGTTCACTCCAAAGTCAGAAATAGTGGAGAACAAACGTAGAAATTATTGTAGGGTACGAAACCACCTCAAAGTTATCTTTTCTGATCAATCTTATGAGCTATCCCTATAAGTATCACAAACAGCCCTAGAGTTCGCACTAAGATAACACCTTAAGATACACATCAACCAAAACCCTAATGTCACCTAGATACTCCAATGTCACCACAAGTACACATGGCTTGATTATACGATATGCATCACAGAATTTCAGATTCATTATATTCAATCCAACACAAAGAACTTCAAAGAGTGCCCCAACGTTTCTACCGGAAAGTCAAGACAAAAAACGCGTGCCAACCCCTATGCATAGATTCCCAAGGTCACATAACCCGCAAGTTGATCACCAAAACATACATCAAGTGTATCAATAGAACATCCCATTGTCACCATGGATATCCCATCACAAGACATACATCAAGTGTTCTCAAATCCTTAAAGACTCAATCCGATAACAAAACTTCAAAGGGAAAACTCAATTCATCACAACAAGATAGAGAGGGGAAACACTCCATATGATTCATCTATATTAATAAAGCCCGTGGTGATGAGGACATCCCTGCTAATGCTACACCCACAACTCCGACTGCTATACATACAAGACCAATTACTAGAGCTCGTGGTGATGAGGACATCCCTGCTAATGCTACACCCACAACTCCGACTGCTATACATACAGGACCAATTACTAGAGCTCGCGCATGTCAATTGAATTACCAGGTACTTTCGTTTCTTGCAAATCCTTCTAATGTTCATGAACATATGATGCTGCCTAAATTATATACTTTTGTTTTACTTATGAATGAAGGACATGGCATGGACAAGAAGGATGGCCATTGGAGCGGGATCCGGCATGGAGAAGAAGGTGCGCTTGCGGGAAAGAACAATGGAGCTTCCAGTGATGATTTTCACACTTTGAAGCCACCATAATGGGAGCAAGAAGCCTTGGACCAAATATGCATGATGCCACTTTATAAAATTTGTCTCTAGGCTAATATAGGTGTTGCGCCACCTTATTGTTGGGCCAGGCCCATGTAATATCGAAATACCATATTCTAGGCTGTTTTTAGAGTCCGTATGTATGGGGAAACTGAGTTAGGGTCGGTTCAGACCCCTCCTCCAATGGGCCACGAAATTCCCCTCTATTCCCCCATGAATATAGCCCTTAGGGATTCGTTTTAGGTTTGGGTTTTGTTTAGATTACAAGTTCGCCATAGCTGCAACTTCGCGTTCTTCATTTGTGTTCCACGACCAGACAAAGGCGTCACAAAACCCCACTTCATCAATAAAGCTTTCCTCTTATATTCGCAATATCCAGATTGCAATCTTAGTTCCTTGCTTGTTCTTCATTTGCGTGCAAGAAATAGACCCTCGTGGTCAGGTTGATCGTGCTCCGGCATGGTACTTTCGTTTCTTGCAAATCCTTCTAATGTTCATGAACATATGATGTTGCCTAAATTATATAATTTTGTTTTACTTATGAATGAAGGACCTGGCATGGACAAGAAGGATGGTCATTGGAGCTGGATCCGGCATGGAGAAGAAGGTGCACTTGCGGGAAAGAACAATGGAGCTTCCAGTGATGATTTTCGCACTTTGAAGCCACCATAATGGGAGCAAGAATCCTTGGACGAAATATGCATGATGCCACTTTATAAAATTCGTCCCTAGGCTAATATAGGTGTTGCTCCACCTTATTGTTGGGCCAAGCCCATGTAATTTCGAAATACCATATTATAGGCTGATTTTAGAGTCCGTATGTATGGGGAAACTGAGTTAGGGTCGGTTTCGGACCCCTCCTCCAAGGGGCCATGAAATTCCCCTCTATTCCCCCATATATACAGCCCTTAGGGCTTCGTTTTAGCTTTGGGTTTTGTTTAGATTACAAGTTCGCCATAGCTGCAACTTCGCGTTCTTCGTTTGTGCTCCACGACCAGACAAAGGCGTCACAGAACCCCACTTCATCAATAAAGCTTTCCTCTTATATTCGCAATATCCAGATTGCAATCTTGGTTTCTTGATTGTTCTTCGTTTGCGTGCAGGAAATAGACCCTCGTGGTCAGGTTGATCGTGCTCCGGCATGGTCAATAACCTCTCGGAGTTGGTTTAGCGATTGCTAAGGCGCGGCATCATCACACGTTCATAGTCGGATCGTCAAAGTCTACTCCACCAAAAATGATAGGCACCATCTCATCGAAAGATCGGGACCCTCGCCTCTATCACGCGGTACATCAAGATCGTGCCATCTCAAGAACACGAGAGAGAGAGAGAGATCAAACACATAGCTACTAGTACATACCCTCAGCCCCGAGGGTGAACTACTCCCTCCTCGTCATGGAGACTGTCGGGATGATGAAGATGGCCTCCGGTGATGGTTTACCCTCCGGTAGGGTGTCGGAACGGGCTCTCGATTAGTTTTTCCTGGCTCTGGGGACTTGCGGTGGCGGAACTCCCGATCTAGGTTCTGCATTGGGTTTTGTGGAATATTTGAGGATTTATAGAGCTGAGAGGGAGGTCGGTGGACTCCCGAGGGGCCCACAAGCCTGGTGGGCGCGCCTAGGGGGGTGGCCACTCCCCTGAAGCTTGTGGCCTCCTCGAGAATCTTCTGGCTTCATCTACGGTGTCTTCTGGTCCATAAAAAATCACCGTAAATTTTTATTCTATTTGGACTCCGTTCGATATTCCTTTTCTGTAAAACTCAAAAACAGGGGGGGAAAGGAACTGGCACTGGGCTCTCGGTTAATAGGTTAGTCCCAAAAATAATATAAAGTTGTAGTAAAATGATTGTAAAACATCCAAGAATGATAATTTAACAACATGGAACAAGAAAAAAATTATAGATACGTTGGAGACATATCATCCATCCGCACGACCACGACTAAGCCCATCGGCGAGACCCCGTTCTTCCTCGTCTACGGGGCTGAGGTAGTACTCCCGCACGAGGTTAAGCATCGCTCCCCATGGGTCTTGGCATTTCGATGAGGAATGTCAGGATGGCTCGCGGGGGACAGATCTCATTCTTAGGGAGGAGGCCCGTCGCCAAGCCTCGGCAACGAGGTACCAGCAGGCGCTGCGGCGATACCATTGCTGCATCGTCCGCTCCAGGACCCTCGAAGTCGGCGGGTCCTCTCCAGGGAGGGCTTGCACAAGCTCTTGCCCATGTGGGAGGGCCCGTTCAGGGTCGCCCGCGTCTCCAGGCCTGGCGCCGTACGTCTAGAGACTCAGGACGGGGTCCCCATCCAGAATGCCTGGAACACCTAGTACCTCCGGAAGTTCTACCCGTGACACTCCCACGTAATAATGAGTGGGTTGTACATGCACGGAGCCCCCCGAGGACGTGGAGGGGTTCCCACCCACGCCCAACTGGAAGTCCCATGCTCCGCGCTGGCGGACGACACTGTCTTTCAATGACTATGCCCACGCCTAGTGGAGGCCCCATGCTCCGCGCTGGGGGAAGACTGAAGACTAGTTTAGGTGCCGGACGCGGATTTTCTTTGCTCTCATTTGTAGCAAAATTTGCCACCTTTTGGAATTAAGCTTGAAGTTTTCGCGTCTTTATTTGGAAAAGGGGGGATTTTTTCCCTTTGCAGCTCTTACTATTTTTCAAGTCTCGCTTTTTTGCTCTCTCTCTCTCTCCCTCGTGTCTCGCGAGCAGGGGCTGGACACGGTGTGCATGCTTGGGCCCTCCCCCGAGGGCGGGGGCCTAGGACGCATGCACACCTAGCCAAAACTTTGGCATTCTAATCCTCGTGCGACGCTCTCAAGTGAACCAGCGGGCGCATACTTCCTTCTCCCCTGGCCTCAGGAGCGCTCATCCCCTGGCCTTGCCGGGCATCACGCCCCGGCATACCAGCGTCGACCGACCATCGCTCAGGGGCTCCAACCCAAAATGGTTGCTAGAAGGAGGACGGTCAAGGAAAGAAGCTCTAGAGGAGCGCGTCCTCACGGCGTAGGAACCCACCACAAGCACGCCAAGCTAAGTTATCCTAATCATGATGAGTGGGAACATTTCAATTTGTAGCGATATAAATGCTAGGGTACGAAACAAAAAAATGCTAACATAAAGGCACAAGCGCCATAGTTCATTAGACGCCCCCACGGGGCCCTTCGTGTTTCTTGGTGCAGGAAATAAGAAAACAAAAGGTGGCCTCAGGAGGACCGCCGCTCTTGAGGCCTGGCTCCGGCACCACCATGTTCAGTCGGTATCTTCCTCCTCCCTAACACGTGTTAGAGCATATTTCTCCATATGTGGTTTTGGTAATTGTTGACAATGCCTATGGACTAATGGTTGCCTTGAATTATATTCTAAGGATTTTTCCATAGGCACTTCTTGAAGTACATGTGTTGTTTTCAAGGATTTTATATTGTGACCAAGGTGGTATTCAAGGTTTATCCAAAGATTGGTCATAACATAAGACACAAGGTTGATCAAGACTAAGTCATAGAGTGAATCAAGTTGATTAACACACAAAGCGTACAAGATGTACCGAGAGGGATCAAGTGATCCCATGGTATGGTAAGCATTGTCCATTACGCTTTGTGTACTAACCCATGGTCTACGTAAGAGTTCTTTGTGGGGTTAGGTATATATCCATGGGATTGCATCAAGAGGAATATCCCATACATCCCATGGAGGATGACATCAAGTGGTGATCGTCATCAAGGTTGTGGTGTTCAAGTTCAAGCGGTGCATCACGAAGAGATCATGCTTGAAGCTTGCCGTCCATTGTGGTGACAATGGACTTGTGAAGATGTGCCGAAGAATGGCTCACCCATAGTGGAGTATGGGGGAGCAATCAACTAGTCTTGATCGAGCCAACAGAATCAAGAAAGGTGGTCCATCTTGAGGAAGTCAAGTTCATCATCATCTAGCTCAAGTGGACCATGTGCAAGGTATTAGTTTGACATTGATAGGGTTTTCTATTTTACCGGTCTCATGGTGGTAGTTGGGAGACCTGATTATAGGATCGATAGCCGTACTATCAAGGGGGGCTCTCAAATGAGTAGCTTGATCATATCGTTCGTTCAGAGCTCAAATGAATTCTTGGCATCATCATCTTTCTTGGTTCTTGGTTGGATTTTCTCTTTGTGGGTTCTTGAGCTTATGGTCAGCTTCATGACATGCTCAAGTTCATCGAAAATGTAGTCCATATGCTTCTTCAATGATGTTTTCGATGTTGGAGTTTTTGCCGGTTCTTCATTCATAGAGATTTCACATCTCTATATAATTGGCATTTTCATAGCTCTTGTCGTGCTGAATCCAGCAAGCTTGAGTTTGCTCAATTCGGAGTTCATTTGCACAAGTTATGGCAGTTTTAGTGCGAGGGCAGTTGTTCTCTAGTCTAGCGGTAGTACCGCTCGGTACCAAGGTAGTACCACTTCGGCGGTACTTCCGCTATGTTCTACCGCGGTTACTACCGCTTGTTTTTACCTTCTGGTGCCTACGGGGCCTATTTTCGTTTTCAGCAGAAGTACTGCTCTCCCTAGAGCGGTAGTACGACTCCAGCAGTACTGCCGCCCTAAGGTTCCGTGGCTACTTCCGCCTAAGTTTTTCTTCTGGCATTTGGGATTATTTGAGCATAAGTATTGATCCCTCCAGAGCGGTACTACCGCTCTGTTGTTCTAGGATGGGTATAAGCATAAGTACCGCTCCCCTGAGCGGTACTAGCGCTTGTATGCGGGCTGTAGGGGTAACGGTTGGATTCCCCCCCCCACCTATAAAAGGGGGTCTTCTTCCCCAATGGTTTTTATCACTTGAGCTCGCGTTCTTCCCCATTGTTGACCTTCTTCGGGCTTGCTAACTCTCAATCCCTCCAATGATTCTTGCTAGTTCTTGATGGAAAAGAGAGAGGAGATCTAGATCCACATTTCCACCAATCACTTTCTCCTCTTTGTGAGGGGAACCCCTTGGATCTTGATCTTGGAGTTCTATGTGTTCTTCTTCGTTCTTCCTATTTTTTTCCTCCATAGCATTAGTTGTTGTGGTGGGATTTGGGAGAGAAGGACTTGGGCACTCCGTGTTCCCTTGCCATTGCATTTGGTGCATAGGTTTGAGTTCTCCAAGATGATACATGGAAGTGAGAAGTTGAGAAGCTTATTACTCTTGGGTTTTTGTGCACCTTAGAGCTTGTTCCTCTTGGGTGCCGTGGCGCCCTAGACAGTTGGTGGTGCCTCGAATCTCAATCATTGTGCTGCAAAGCTCCGGACAAGCGTCGGGATCTCCAATTAGGTTGTGGAGATTGCCCCGAGCATTTGAGATCACCTCAGAGCCACAATCCATTGTGGTGAAGCTTCGTGGTGTCATTGGGAGCCTCCAATTAAGTTGTGGAGATTGCCCCAACCTTGTTTGTATGGGTTTGGTGACCATCCTCAAGGGCCCCTTAGTGAAATCACGACATCTTGCATTGTGCGAGGGAGTGAGGATATTACGGTGGACCTAGTGGCTTCTTGGGGAGCATTGTGCCTCCACACCGCTCCAAACGGAGATTAGCATCCACAAGGGTGTAAACTTCGGGATACATCATCGTCTCCTCATGCCTCGGTTATCTCTTACCCGAGCCCTTTACTTATGCACTTTACTTAGTGATAGTCATATTGTTTGTTGTTATATATCTTGCTATCACTTAGTTGTCTATCTTGCTTAGCATAAGTTGTCGGTGCACATAGGTGAGCCTAGTTGTTTTTGGTTTTGTGCTTGACTAATTAAACGATAGTTTTATTCCGCATTTGTTCAAGCCTAAACTGTAAATATTTTAAAGCGCCTATTCACCCCCTTCTAGGAGACATCCACGTCCTTTCAACAGGGGCACGGCGCAGCGGTGGCTCACTGTCCTCCCTGGTCTGGGCGCGGCGACGTGGTGGCTCGTCATAGTCGTCGTCGCTCGAGATTCCCTCGGAGGAGGCGTGGCAAGCACTGGAGGTGCTATGGCCATCGCCAAGGGCAAGTTCACCATCGAGGACGCCGTCGTCGCAATGGCCGTCGTCGGCGGGGAGGCGATCGATGTCGCCACCGTCACCCTCAGGGTAGCAACCAAGCGCCCGCCATCTTCCCCGAAGATCTTGACGAAGAGCGTCGATGCCCCGTCGTACTTGAAGTGGAGGGTACACCTCCCCTGCAAGCCGCGAGCGCAGGCGAATGTCTGCCACTCACGGGTCAGGAACACATAGCCTGTGGGGTGACTTTGACCTCCACCCACGAGGCCTTGCTATAGCAACCGTCGGCCTGCAGCCATAGGCATGCGGGACCTCCGGCCGGCAGCGCCCCCGTGAAGTAGCGTAGAAGCTGGAGCCAGGTGATCGCCGACCCCTCCTCCCACACCATGAACTCCTGGGCCTCGTCCGTCGAGTGGGATCGCGGGCGGAGCAGCCGGGCGGCCCCGCAAGCTTCCCCCCTCTGCCACGACCACCACGGCTACTATAGCCGCCTGCATGTCCCATGGCTGCCGGAGGTAGCCCTGGCCCTCACAGGAGTGCGCTCGCGCCCTCGGGGAACCACCGCCGGTATCGCGGTGTACTTGTGGGGACGGTTGTGGACCCTCTTGGGTGGCGGAGAGCTTGGTGCCTCTAAGGGGGCTTTCCCCTTCTCGGCGGCAAAGAACCTTCTCACTGGTGCCATGGCTGCAGAAGCGATGGCTTGAAGTGGGGAGGCAAGAAGATGAAGACTGGTTGGGGGCTTTGCCTCCCTTGCCCATTTATAGTCGCTTGGAGGCTGACGTCCCTCCGCATTGTGGGCAGTGATGTCCCCGTGGAACGTGATGTCTACTACACAACCTTCTTCTTGTAGACTCGTGTTGGGCCTCCAAGCGCAGAGTTTTGTAGGACAGTGGAAAATTCCCTCAAGTGGATGAACTAAGGTTCGTCAATCCGTGGGAGGTGTAGGATGAAGAATCTCTCTCAAACAACCTTGCAACCAAATATCAAAGAGTCTCTTGTCTCCCCAACACACCCAATACAATGGTAAATTGTATAGGTGCACTAGTTCGGCGAAGAGATGGTGATACACGTGCAATATGGATGGTAGATATAGGTTTTTGTGATCTGAAAATATAAAAACAGCAAGGTAACTTGTAACAAAAGTGAACACAAACGGTATTGCAATGCTTGAAAACAAGGACTAGGGTTCATACTTTCCCTAGTGCAAGTTCTCTCAACAATACTAACATAGTTGAATCATATGTAAGCCCCTCTCGTGTGACAAAGAGTTCACTCCAAAGTCAAAAATAGTGGAGAATAAAAAAACAAATTATTGTAGGGTACGAAACCACCTCAAAGTTATCTTTTCCGATCAATCTTGTGAGCTATCCCTATAAGTGTCACGAACATCCCTAGAGTTCGTACTAAAATAACACCTTAAGACACACATCAACCAAAACCCTAATGTCACCTAGATACTCCAATGTCACCACAATTACCCATGGGCTTGATTATACGATATGCATCACATAATTTCAGATTCGGCATGTTCAATCCAACACAAAGAACTTCAAAGAGTGCCCTAAAGTTTCTACCGGAAAGTCAAGACAAAAACGTGTGCCAACCCTTATGCATAGATTCCCAAGGTCATGGAGCCCGCAAGTTGATCACCAAAACATACATCAAGTGGATCAATAGAACATCCCATTTCAGCACGGATATCCCATCGCAAGACATACATCAAGTGTTCTCAAATCCATAAAGACTCAATCTGATAAGAAAACTTCAAAGGGAAAACTCAATTCATCACAAGAACATAGAGAGGGGGAAACTCCATATGATTAATCTATATCAATAAAGCTCGCGGTACATCAAGATCGTGTCATCTCAAGAACACGAGAGAGAGAGAGATCAAACACATAGCTACTGGTACATACCCTTAGCCCCGAGGGTGAACTACTCCCTCCTCGTCATGGAGAGCGCCGGGATGATGAAGATGGACTCCGGTGATGGTTTCCCCCTCCGGCAGGGTGCCGGAACGGGCTCCCGATTGGTTTTTCGTGGCTCTAAAGGCTTGCAGCGGTGTAACTCCCGATCTAGGTTTCTTTTCGGAGGTTTGGGTATTTATAGGAATGTTTGGCGTTGGAATCATGTCAAGGGGTACCACGAGGCGGTGAAAAGCCTCCTAGGCACGGTCAGGGGGTGGCCATGCCTGGCAGGCTTGTGACCTCCTCATGGCTCTTCTGACCCAACTCTAATCTTCGGGGGTCACTTTTGGTCCCAAAAAAGTCATACTAAATTTTCAGCCCATTCCGAGAACTTTTATTTCTGCACAAAAAACGACACCATGGTAGTTCTGCTGAAAACAACGTCAGTTCAGGTTAGTTCTAATAAAATCATACAAAAATCATATAGAATTATTGTAAACATGGCATGAATACTTCATAAATTATAGATACATTGGAGACGTATCAGCACGCGCCAGCCTTTGTCAGCCGGGGCAGTTACAAAGGCAACATGGGGAAGTGGAGGCGTCCGCGTCACATCGTGCGACACGCGTCAAGCCTGGCTTATAGGCTATTGGGGCCCGTGATGCTTCGGACTTCCTTCCTCGGCTTTACCCTGGAGCCAGCCCGAGCGCGCCTTGGGCCCGAGGGCTACTGTCGGTGTTCTGAGATCTAGGGTACCCAGAACTCCCTGCCTGCGGGCCAGCACGTGGCCCACCTCAACGGCCCGGAACGGCCTAGCAGCAAGTCCCCTCAAGACAAGACCCTCGCGAGAGCCCTAGCCTCGCGAGGAGAACGACGACAAGAACCCCAAAAGATTGGCCTCCCAGGTTGCCTCCCGAGGAGCGGAGATTCCTATGCAAGTACCCAATCTCATGAGGCTGGGATGACGTGAGCCATGACGGTCAAGGCCAGGCGGGCTCCAGCGGGCACAAAGAGGATAGTTTTGTCTTTGGTGCTAAGAAGGTAAGGACGTACGTGGGTTCCCAAGGAATCCCCCAAAGGTTTACCTTCTAGTTCAACAAGACCAAGACCACGATCTCGGCAAGACGGATGTCATGGCCGAGCCCACCTCCTCGTCACGCCCGAAACTTTGCAGGCGAAGACCACCTTTAGTCAGGATAAGATGTACCTCCTGTCCCCTTTCAAATTTGGCCGTTGTGGGATCCCTTCCCACCTGTGCGATAAGGGAAGAGGACCAAGTCCACTATAAATAGGGACGAGCCTCCACCATAGAAGACGGGGGACATACCGATTCATCCACACCCAAGAGCCCTCGCGAGGTCACTCAATCGTTGTACTAGTTGATCCTCAACCTCCTCGTGAGGCCAATCCACCAAAAACAGGAGTAGGGTTTTACACCACTAGGTGGCCTGAACCTGGGTAAACCTCGGTGTACACCTTCTTCCATGCTCACGCGTATTCGACAAGGCTAGGCCATAGGGCGACGGGCTTGAGGGTTGAACTGGATGAGGAATCTTCATACATGCCCCAGAGTTCGAGCCTTGTTGGGTTTGCGAAGCCCCGATTCCGAGAGATATGAGTTTTGCTTGGAGCGTCGTTTGCTTTAGTTTGTTTTAGTTTTAGTTTTCCACAATCATTGTTTGGTAGACACGTCCACTTGAGAGGCACAGAGGATCACCATTATTTATTAGAACACTTTGTGCTTCACTTATATCTTTTGAGCTAAGCAGTTGCTCTGGTACTTCACTTATACCATTTAGAGCATGGTGACGTATAGATTTTAAAGAAATAATTGCACTCTCCTTCTTCACTTGTATTTGTCTCAGAGTTAATAAACAGTGACAATAATTTGCATGGGTTATAAGACTAGTCCAAAAATAATAGGTATTCAATGAATGCATAATCAAAACCACATGTAGCACATAAAATAGAAATTGTGGGTTAATGATATTGATGTGTTAATGTGAAAGGGCATGAATATTTGATCATTGGTTAGTAAGAATATCGTAAATTAGAGGGTGTTAATTTGCTTTCCATCTAAATATTTTTATGGCATGGTGATGATTGATACGTCCATTTTGCATCATAATTTATTATTACTATCTACTTCATTCTTGTCCACTATTCCATATTATTACAGAATTCTTATGCCTTTTCTCTCTGAATATGCAAGGTACATCGCAAGAGGGAAATATCAGGAAACTAGAATTCTGGATCGGAAAACCGAGAAAAAGGCAGAAAAATCACCAGACTCCAAATGACCTAAAACTTCACGAAGAATATTTTTGGAATATTTAAGAATTTTTGAGCCAAAAATATACCAAAGGGGGCCCACCAGCTAGCCACAAGCCATCAAGGAGCCCCCTAGCTCGCACCATGATAGCTTGTGGGGCCCCTGTTGGCCCCCCGACACTCCTCTTCTCCTATATGGTGTGTTTTACCCTAGAAAAAATCATAAGCAACCTTTCGGGATGAAGCGTCTCCGTCTTAAGGCGGAAACCTGGATAGAGGCCCTTTTGCACTCCGGCAGTCAGATTTTGCTGGGGAAATTCCACTCCGGGAGGGGGAGATCAAAGCCATCATCATCACCAATGAGTCTTCCTTCGTGGGAGGACCAATCTTCATAAACATCTTCACCATCGCCATCTCATCTCCAACCCTAGTTCATCTCTTGTATTCAATCTTTGTCTCAAAACCTCAGATTGGTACATGTGGGTTACTAGTTGTGTTGATTACATCTTGTAGTTGATGCTTGTTGGATTACTTGGTGGAAGAAGCTATGTTAAGAGCCTTAATTATTATTATTATACCTCTGATCTTGAACATGTTGATGAGGTGCGAGTAGTTACTATTGTTCCTGAGGACATGGGAGAAGTCTTGTTATAAGTAATCTTGTGAAGTTGGTATTCGTTCGATATTTTGATGATATGTATGTTATTACTTCTCTTAGTGGTGTCATGTGAACGTCGACTACATGACAATTCACCATGTTATGGGCCTAAGGAAAGTCATTGTGGATTAACAAGTAGATGATGGGCTGCTAGAGTGACAGAAGCTTAAACTCCAGTTTATGTGTTGCTCCATAAGGGGCTGATTTGGATCCACATGTTTCATGCTATAGTTAGATTTATCTTAATTCTTCTTTCAGAGTTGCGGATGCTTGCGATGCGGGGTAATCATAAGTGGGTTGTTAGTTCAAGTAAGAACAACACCTTAGCACTGGTCCACCCACATATAAAATTATCAAAGTAGCGAACGCGAATCAACTTAACATGATGAACATGACTAGACGGAAATTCCCATGTGTCCTCGGGACCACTTGCTTAATATAAGAGTACTTTCAGGCCTCTCCTTTGCTATAAAAAAGGATTGGGATACCTTGCTGCACCTTGGTTACTATTGTTACTTGTTACGATTTACCTTGCTATAAAAATATCCACTATTGTGACTTACAACACTTGGAGAGAATACCTTGCTCAAAACCGCTTGTCATTTCCTTCTACTCCTCGTTGGGTTCGACACTCTTACTTATTGAAAAAACGACGATTGATCCCAAACACCACCACCATCATCGAAGAACACTTGAGTACACGGGTATGGGCACCACCCTTGGCTTGTCCCGAACTTGGGGGAGGTGCCCCGGTATATATCACCATCACTCTTATCACCATCATCTATCTTAGTTCGGTCTTTAGTTTTTCATGATTTAGAGAGTTAGAATTTCAGATTTGCTTTGTTTAGATTTTTGCTTTGAGATCTACCTATCCTTGTAACCGAGTGTGAGAGTTATATAATAAAGTTAGTCGAATTTGTGTGCCTTACCCTCACATGCACCCATCATCATATCATTGGAAATAAAAAAAGAATAGAAAAAAATACCATATGCTTATCTCATGAGAGGTAATGACTTCACATAGAAAAGAGGTGTAACTAATAAAAAGTGTTGAAAACGAACAAACATAACATTAGAGATTATTATAGTCGATGCAAAAGTATGGTAGAGAAGAGGAGATTTACATATAAATATACTATCGGGAACACCTTCTATGACTGTGAGCTCCCATCAAATATTACATAGTGACCAAGTGTTGAAGTTGGACATGGAAGACAACCTAATGGTCATGGTAGGTTACATTTCATAGAAGTTATATGGTATTGGGTCCCTTAACACGTGATGCTTTCTTAGGATCTTTTGCTAGCTCAAAGATTCGCACTAAGTAGAGATACTACTTGTGCATTCAAAACCCTTAAACTTAGTTTCTTTCCATGAGAGTCCACCATAACTACCTATGGATTGAATAAGATCCTTCAAGTAAGTTACCATTGATGCACAAGGCAATAAAAATTGCCTCTAAGCATGTAAGATATTTTATTATAAGGGAAATTAAGCTTTGCACGATCTTGTGATAGTGAAGAAATAAAAAGCGACGGCGTGCATAATAAAGTTCACTATCACAAGGGGCAACATAAAGTGATGTTCTTTAGCATGAAGAGATTGCACACATCAAACAAATAAAATCTCATGACAACCTCTACTTCCCTCTGCGAAGGGCCTATCTTTTACATTCTTACAAAATTTTATTTTCATGCAAGAGTCAATAATATTTCACCTTGTTCCTATATATCAACTCTTTAAGTGGCAAGCATGGTGTGTTAAGGAAAGATACAAAAAAATATCCAGATGAATGTAGATGATCATGAATTATTATCGTTGACATTATCCTTGATCTAAATAAGTTGGGTGGAAAGAATAATAGAGCCCCCATCTTCCTATGTGCCCCACGGAATCACTGGTTCCAAAAATATGCAATGTGTGTCCACAATCATACAAGGCTACATCATAGTTGAATATGTGAACTTGCTAGAAATACAAGCTCTTAGATAGACTCTTCTCTTGATTATAATATCTATGATTATCTCACTAACTAATGACATTGCTTGTCGGTTCTTAACAAATATTATGCTTCATACTTCTTCAGTTGTGAATAGATTCTTACTTGTTTATGAGAAGTTATATGATGAAAATCTTGCTGCTATAATGATATTCATGATGCTCTCATGTCCATATTCTGGTTTTATCGACACCTCTCACTCAAATCATGTGGTCAATATTTTAGAGTTCGGCTTTCGCTTAAGGATAAGCAAGGTCTAAGCTTGGGGTAGTTGATACGTCCATTTTGCATCATGATTTCTTATTACTACCTACTTCATTCTTGTCCATTATTCCATATTATTATACAATTATTATGCCTTTTCTCTCTGAATATGCAAGGTACATCACAAGAGGGAAATATCGGGAAACTGGAATTATGGACCAGAAAACCGAGAAAAAGGGAGAAAAAACACCAGACTCCAAATGACCAAAAACTTCATGGAGAATATTTTTGGAATATTTAAGAATATATGGGCCAAAAATGTACCAGAGGGGGCCCACCAGCTAGCCACAAGCCAACAGGGTCCCCCCCTTGGCCACACCCTGATAGCGTGTGGGCCCCCTATTGGCCCTCCGACACCCCTATTATCCTATATGGTGTGTTTTATCTTAGAAAAATTCATAAGGAACCTTTCGGGAGGAATCGCTGCCGTCTCGAGGTGGAAACCTAAGCAGAGGCCCATTTGCACTCCGGTAGTCAAATTCTGCCGGGGAAATTCCTCTCTGGGAGGGGGAGATCGAAGCCATCGTCATCACCAACGCTTCCTCCGTCGTGGGAAGACCAATATTCATCAACATCTTCACCAGCACCATATCATATCCAACCCTAGTTCATATCTTGTATTCAATCTTTGTCTCAAAACCTCAGATTGGTACCTGTGGGTTACAGTTGTGTTGATTACATCTTGTAGTTGATGCTTGTTGGATTACTTGGTGGAAGAAGTTATGTTAAGATACTTAATTAGTATTATTATACCTTTGGTCTTGAACATGTTGATGAGGTGTGAGTAGTTACTACTATTCCTGAGGACATGGGAGAAGTCTTGTTATAAGTAATCGTGTGAAGTTGGTATTCGTTCGATATTTTGATGATACATATATGTTGTTACTTCTCTTAGTGGTGTCATGTGAACGTCTACTACATGGCACTTAACCATGTTATGGGCCTAAGGGAAGTCACTATGGAGTAACAAGTAGATGATGGGTTGCTAGAGTGACAGAAGTTTAAATCCCAGTTTATGTGTTGCTCCATAAGGGGCTGATTTGGACCCACACGTTTCATGCTATTGATTAGATTTTTCTTAATTCTTCTTTCATAGTTGCAGATGCTTGCGTGAGGGGGTAATCATAATTGGGTTGTTAGTTCAAGTAAGAACAACACCTTACTACCGGTCCACCCACATATCAAATTATCAAAGTAGCGAACGCGAATCAACTTAACATGATGAGCATGACTAGACAGAAATTCACATGTGTGCTCGGGAGCACTTGCTTAATATAAGAGTACTTTCAGGCCTATCCTTTGCTACGAAAAGGATTGGAATACCTTGCTTCACCTTGGTTACTATTGTTACTTGTTACTTGATACGATTTACCTTGCTATAAACTATCCACTACTGTCACTTACAACACTTCCAGAGAATACCTTGCTGAAAACCGCTTGTCATTTCCTTCTGCTCCTCGTTAGTTTCGACACTATTACTTATCGAAAGGACTACTATTGATCCCCTATACTTGTGGTTCATCATTGATGTGTGAGCATTCTTATTCCTCGTTGAAATCCTAGTGTTGTTTAAGTCAGAGGCGCGCGATGGTTAACTCCTCCCAACCTCCTCCCTAGGGGCATGCGGGTAGTACTTTGATTTGTGATAAAAGTAATAAAACTTTGCAATACGTATATGAGTTCTTTATAACTAATGGTAAACCATGGACATACACAATCTCACCTCCTCATATTTTGCTAGCCTCTTCAGTACCGTGCATTGCCCATTCTCACCTCGAGGATCGGTGCAACCTTCGCCGGTGCATCCAAACCCCGTGACATGATACACTCTATTGCACATAAGCCTCATTATATCTTCCTCGAAACAGCCACCATACCTACCTTTTATGGCATTTCCATTGCCATGCCAAGATATATCGTCATGCAACTTCCACTATTACATCATATGACTAGTACTTTCATTGTTATATTGCTTTGCATGATCATATAAGCTGACATAGTATTTGTGGAAAATCCATTGTTCATCATTTTTATACATGTTATGCTTGATCATTGAACATCCTCGTACACTTCCAGAGGCATTCATATAGGGTCATACTATAGTTTTTTATATTGAGTTGTACATAAATAAAAGTGTGATGATCATCATTATTAGGGCACAGTCTCAGTAAAGAAAGGATGATAGAGACAATGATTCCCCCCACAAGTCGGGATGAGACTCCGGGATAAAATAAAATAAAAAGAAATAAATAAAATAAGGAAAAAGATAAAAGAAAAAGCAAAACAAAAAGAAAAATGAGAGGAAAGAGAGAAGGGACAGTTGAAAGCACAACTTCTCCCTAGGTGGTTTTGGTAATTAATAACAACATATATTTCATTGGACTAATATTCCAAGTGTATCTCGGGAAAAAGTTCAATGATGGGATGGCTAAAGGATTGTGTGGAAAACCTCCCCAAGGAAAGGAAAGGAATATGATTGGCCATGATTCAAGCTACAAGACTCTACATTTTATATTTTGTGAGAAATCACTCTTGAGTCCATAGGAAAGCCAATACTATTAAAAGGGGGTGAGGTAAATATTATGATATGGTTGCTCAAGTGCTTATAGATTAGCCACCAAATATTACTCATCATATCTCCCACAAAATTCTCTGTCCAAAATCATTCATTCAAAATTGGTGCCATCAGGATTCTCATTTCGGACATACTGATTTTCCCTTAAGACAAAACCTAGCCAAAACCCTAGCAACTCGGTAGAACCAATACTGGTTTCGGTACGACCGAGAATCAGTGACCAACTCTCTGGTTAGCTAATTGGTAAACTCAGAGTTCCCTAGTTTGGTGACTCGGTGTCACCGAGATGGGGAACTGCCCTAGTCAGACCAAAATCGGTAGGACCGAGTTGTGTATATCATTTTCACCGAAAAGGCCAAAGTTGCCACATTTTGCACTAGTCGGTAGGACCGAGTTTTCACTTTGGTTTCACTGAGTTGGGAAATAATGTTTTGAGATGCCTATATATACCCCTCCACCACCTCTCACTCGTAGAGGGAGCACTCAGAACAGATCTACACTTGCCCCATCTATTTTTCTGAGAGAGAGCCACCTACTCATGTGTTGAGATCAAGATCATCCAATCCAACCATAAGGATCTTAATTTCTAGCCTCCCCAAGTTGCTTTCCACCCAATCAATCTTTTCTACCCATGCCAAATCTATGAGAGGGTGATTGAGTTATTGAGGAGACTATCTTTTGAAGCACAAGAGCAAGGAGTTCATCATACTACCACATCTATTACTTTTGGAGGGTGGTGCCTCCTAGATTGGTTAGGTGTCGCTTGGGAGCCTCCTTTTTATTTATTGTGGGGTTGCACCAAGAAGTTTGTATGAGCAAGGAGATCACCTACTTTGTGAAGATCTACCCATAGTGAGGCTAGTCCTTCGTGGATAGAAGCCATGATGGAATATACGAGATTGCTACTTCGTGGACCCTAATGGGTGGAGCCCTCTGTGGACTCTCACGACCACTACCCTCTGTGGGTTGAAGTCTCCATCAACATGGACGTAAGATAGCACCACTTATCAAAATCATGCCAAAATTCTCCGTGTCAACTTTGCGTTTGATCTTCCTATCCATATCCTCTATTTACAAGTGCTTGTCTTTACTTTCCGCTGCTATACTCGTAGACATGCATGTGTAGGGTGTACTTGATTTGCAATAATTGCTAAAACTTGCCTAGAACTAAAATTGGGAAAAGATTAGGTTTTTATTTTGTCAAGTTGTCTAATCACACACCCCCTCTAGACCTACTTTCGATCCTACAACAGTGCTACTACCTCTTTTTCCACACTTGTGCCTCACAGTGGCACCATGTTCTTCATATAGAGAGTCTTTTGTTTTGTCACTTTCATATGCTAGTGAGAATTTTTCATTATATAACTTGTCTTCTATATTCCAATGACGGTCTTCCTCAAATGCCCGAGGTCTTCATGAGCAAGCAAGTTGGATGAACACCCACTTAGCTTCAGTTGAGATTTCATACACTTATAACTCTAGTGCATCCGTTGCATGACAATCCCTACTCCTCGCATTGATATCTATTGATGGGCATCTCCATAGCCCATTGATACGCCTAGTTGATGCGAGAATTCTTCTCCACTTTTACCACTTTGAAACCTACCACCATATTCTATTCCACCTTTATGATATATCCATGGTTCACGCTCATATATTGCATTGGTAATAAAAAGCTGAAGCACGTTAAAAAGTACGATCCAATTGCCTGACTTAACACCTGGTGCTTGACATTTGTATTTATGTGGTGAAGACAAAGCCATGCCATGATAATATGATAAAATGAATAGGGGTGAACATTCTTTAAGGATTGCATATTTTGAAATTTGATGATTATGTTACTTATGTGTATGAATATTCCGATCTTGATGTTTATTAATTCATCGTTTCCCAATGATCATACCTGCAATAGATTACATGTTGGGTAGCATGTCACATCAAAATTTCCGTTTTTATCATTTACCTACTCGAGGAAGAGCAAGAATTAATCTTAGGGATGTCGATACGTCTCCTACGTATCTATAATTTTGGGTCCCGATATTCACCACACATGTGACATCTTAGACATGCGCTCACACGCTCTGTGTGGCATAATCAGGAGGCAGCCCACACGGATCATGTGTGGGCGAACATGAGAACTGCCCACACGTGTGGGTGCAACTACTTCGTGCCACACGCCCAATAACTACTACTCATCACCACCCCACGCGTGTGGCATGAAGCAAATCTGCCCACACGTCATGGCACATGTACATCAGTTACCCACGGGATGACACTTTAGTTACCCCGGGGCATGGCAACTTTAGTTACCGGGATGGCAAATCTAGTTGTAAAAGCATGGCAACTCTCTTTATTTTGGTTAACTATAGTTATCTGTGGGTTGACACTTTAGTTACCCGGGGATAGTTGCCATGTGTGCTTACCTAGTTGCCACATGTGGTCCAACCATAGTTGCCATGTATGGTTAATCGTAGTTCCCATGTGTGTTTACCTGGTTGCCACATATGCGCGATTGCAGTTTCCATCTAGCAACGAATCATAGTTGCCATGTGTATTTACCTAGTTTCCACGTACGCGCAACTGTAGTTCCCATCTAGCAACGTACGAGCATCGTGTAGGCGAAGAGCAGTTCGCCCACACGCGCATGGGTTAGGTGCTGATTGTATGGGCAGAACCTGGTTCGCCCACACGGAGCAGCTCGCAACCGCGCATTGCGTGTGGTGTGGGCGAACTCTCCAACACCCACACATGCGATAATGCCTACGTTGCACTGAAATTCCAATAGATTTCTTTAGGATTCATGCAAAACAGAATCAACGTGGATTGACGCGTCTGGGCAAAGTGCAAACATGCCACACGTGTGGGCGTTAACATTTGGGATAATTTTTTATTGTTCCATGCTATAATATCATCATTCTAGGATACTTTTTGGGCGTTTATTTATCAATTCATATTATTTTTTAGCACTGACCTATTAACCGAATGCCTAATGTCACTTGTTGTTTTCTGCATGTTTTTGGCTTTTCAGGTTTACAGTACCAAACGAAGTCCAATTGCCATGAAGGTTTTTTATGATTATTTCTGGACCAAAAGAAGACCTGGAAGCTTCGGGAGGAGACCGGAGGCCGCACAATAGAGGCACCATATTGACTGAATTATCTTTGTCTACATCATGTCATCATTCTCCAAGCATTACTGTGTTTGTCATGAACTTAATACTTAGAGAGGCAAGCATAGAACTGCTCTCAACGTGGAATAATAGTAGTAGGTGCAAGCAGGAGTCAGTCTATTTGCTTATGGACGTGATGCTTATATATACATGATCATTGTCGTGAATAAATATTGCATAACTATCCGCTTTTATATCGATTGCCCAACAATAATTTGTTTACCCACTATATGCCTACTACATGAGAGATGCCACTAGGGAAAACTATGGCCCCCGGGTCTATACACTTATATATTTACAAAAGCTTTCATTACCTTGCTGCTATTTATTTTTATTTTATTTATTTTACAATTTACAATTATCAACTATCACCTAAACACTTCATTTGCTTGCAAATAACAAGTCCAAGGGGATTGACAACCCTCTTACCCGCGTTGGGTGAAAGTGTTTGCTTCTTTGCGTGTAGTCGCTGAAGGCGGGGGTTGTGTGCTACTCCTGTTGGTTCGATAACCTTGGTTCTCACTAAGGGTATAAACTTATCTATATTGTGCTGCATCACCCGCTCCTCTTCGCGGAAAACCCAACGGAGATCACAAGTATCACATATCAAACAAAGTATCCCAAGTTTCCTTGGTATTTTCAAGGTGACTAATCTTGTTGAACTCCTCGAGACACAAACAATTGAATAGGAAGTCACATGATTGAGTGTTGTATTGCAACATCTTCAATTCTTCTACGTAGCTTCACGATCCGGTTCTTTTCCATCTTCGAAGAATTCACCTTGCAAGCCAACGTGAGCAATGGCCCAAACGGCAAGGTTATGACCAAGAATATAGATTTTCATATTATTGTTCCAACTAACAAAGTTGGTACCATCAAAATATGGACCTCTACAGTTAAAATTTCCCTCATTAGATGCCATACTCTCCTAGGTTTTGAAATCAATGCAATAGAGACCAAAGCTCTGATACCACTCGTAGGACCGAAAGTATGTCTAGAGGGGGTGATTAGACTACTTGACCAATTAAAAATTATCATTTCCCCAATTTTAGTTGTAGGAAAGTTATGGCATTTTTACCAAGTCAAGCAACACCCTACACATGCAAGTCTAAGAGTTTAGCAACGGAAAATAGAGAAATTGTGTATGTATGTAAAGGACAGATCAGAGAAATCAAACGATGAAGACGTAGTGTTTTTGGCGTGGTTCTGATAGATGGTGCTATCGTACGCCCACGTTGATGGAGACTTCAACCCATGGAGGGTAACGGTTGCACGAGTCCATAGAGGCTCCACCCACGAAGGATCCAAGAAGAAGCAACCTTGTCTATGCCATCATGGCTTACGTCCACGAAGGACTAACCTCACTCGGGGTAGATCTTCACGAACTAGGCGATCTCCTTGCCCTTACAAACTTCTTAGTTCAACTCCACATGATTTGGAGGATCCCAAGTGACACCTAAACAAGCTAGGAAACACCAATCTCCAAAAGGTAATAGATGATTTGCTAGGTAACTCCTTTCTCTTGTGCTTCAAAACATAGTCTCCTCAACACTCAACCACTCTCTCACGGAATTTGGCTTGGTAAAAGAGAAGGATTGGGTGGAAAGCAACTTTAGTAGGCTAGAAATCAAGGATCTTATGGTAGGAATGGAATCCCTTGGTCTCAACACATGGGTAGGTGGTTCTCTTTCAGAAAATGAATGGTGGAAGTGTAGTTTCGTTCTGAGGGCTCTCTTAGAGAGTAGGTCATGGTGGAGGGGTACTTATAGCCTCCACCAAAAATCCAATTGTTACAACTTTTATGCAAAACTCGGTGACACCGAAACAAAATCCCGGTGGGACCGACTAATGCAAAAGGTTCCAACTTTTGAATTTTCGGTGCGACCGAAAGAACACACTCGGTGCTATCGTTTAGTGATGGCTGAAGTAGTATACACGTCTCGGTAATTCCGATCAGTTCAACTCGAAGATTCCTAAGTGAACTCAACAGATTACAGAAACTTTGCCACTACACTTTGGTGGGACCGAAGGACATCTCGATGTCACCGAGGCTTCTAGGCTTTGGCTCTCGCTTTGTCTTAGCTAAACTCAGTGGGTCCAAAGTGAAGCAGTTCGGTGGCACCGAGTTGGCTTTTAGAGTTTAGGCCAAATGGATCTAAGAAAGTGGTTGAGGATTTTTTTTTGTGACATGCCTATAAGCACTTGAGCAATTGAGTCGTCATCAAAACCTCATCCTCTCTTAATAGTATTGGCTTTCCTAAGACTCAATGTGATCAATGATCACTCAAAAATAAATGTACTCTTGAAGCTTTTGCCAATGTGTTTCCTTAGCATCATTGGAGTTCCACAATCATGTATCCTAGCCATGTAATCATTGAAATCTCCTCAAATATACTTGAGTAGGTATTAGTTAAATGAGCTATATTTTGTGACAAATTACCAAAAACACCAAGGGATAGGATGCACTTTCAGCGGCGGGTCCTTGTAGCGATGATGAAAGGCGGCAAGTGGTCTTTCGTGATGTAGACCTTGCTTGGTTCTCCTTCAAAGCTCTCCATTAGAGTCGGAGTTGCGCCCCTCACCCCCTCCGTGTGGGTGGCTGAGGATGGCACATGTATTATTGTGTTTTCGTATGACCTCTACTATGAGGGTTGGGTCGACATTCATCGTTGGCGATGTTAGAGTCGCTTGCTTGAAGATTTGGGAGGACGATGTCGCTTGTTGGGGAGATGATGATGATGACACCAAAGTGTATCTTGACAAGACTCTCCTTGTTGAGGCGTGCGTGTTGTCGGGGTTCCCTGTGTGCCACTTGGCGGTTTGTGGCGATTTTAGCCCAGTTTTCCACTAATTAACATGGCGGCTCTCTTGTGCTTAATTTAGATGAGTCAAATCTTTTGCCTCATTTAAAAAAATCATATAGGCTTCAACATTTTTGGTAGTGTATATAGTGTTCCTTTTGTGGTTTTGGAGTATTTACGACAAAAATGGTTAAGGCATTAATGTGTTTGTGAGTATTCACACGAGAAATCCCTCGGGATTTGGTTTAACCATCAAAGACGACCCCTAAAATGTATGGAAACATTTAACATTTTAGTATGCCCTCATGAAGACTTAGTCAAAGATGTGGAACTTGAAGAGTTGGTCTTTTGGCATTTTTTTCTTCATATTTGAGTCTTATAGAACACCTTAAAGTTAACAAAGGTCTAGGTGATACGAAGACAATATTTCTGAAGTGATGCTTAAGCAAAGACTTCGAAAATCACTTGTTGCGTAGCTCATTTTCTTCGGCATCAGAGATGATGTTCTTCAGGACTCTGTAGTCAATATTCTCGTTGAAGAGATAGGAAACCATCAATCTGGTTTTCCTACCACGAAGACTATGAGAGTTCCAAGTTTCGATCTTTGTCGAGTTGGCAACAGTTGTTTAGCAGGTCTCACCTTGCCAACGGTCATATTAGGACCTTGGTTTGCGACCCGGCTATAAAAAACCATCCCCAACCACCATTTGTGAGTTGGTTACTTTGAATTATTACATGACAAGTGTAATTTGATAACCAATCATTCGAAACATTTGAGCAAATCCTACAGAAAAAAAAAATACCTAGAGCCAAAGTGATTGAGCATCATTGAAGAATCTATTCTAAGTGACCAAATACTTATTACTCTTGAAGATTATGATCTTCTAGATGGTTAGGATTGAAGTTCAGATCTTCCAAAAGTCATTGTGGAACTCTCAAGAACGAGTATGTGAAGGTTTCAGATGTCTATCTTGAAAACTTACCACAAGTGTCTGGCCGAGGTCCAAGTGACCTTAGCTCAAGAACAATAAGGAGGAGACTTGGTATTCTGAGTTTAAATTGTGACCTCTCTAACGAGACGTAAAGTTATCACAACAACTTAAACTGATCAAACAATTCCATTGTCTTCTCCAAGCTAATGGTTTCATTTCTCCACCTCTTTAATTTTTGTACTTGTGTTGTGAAGACTTTGTCTCGTTCTTTGTCTGAAGACTTACCTATGCACACTTTCACCTTCAACTATCTTTCTTCTAAGGGTTTACAACCTTTGACTTAAGACAAACCTAATATGCAAAGTAAAAAAGGCAAAGGAAATACTTCATTTTTTCCCTCCTTGTCCTAAGGAAAAAGGTACGTATATTTAATCTCTCAACTATTGTTGGAAGTCAAAGTTTGATCTCTAAAATCCAATAAGAAATGGTTGATCCCTCAAATGCCAAACTCTTATAAATTTGGTCTCTATTGCTCTAGTAAAACATGTGTTCCTTCCCTCTAGTACCCTTCCAACCTAGCCGCCATAGCCCCATATAGAGAGGTGAACCGGTCACCAACATCACCGATGTTCCCTCACCTCCATTGGTTTCTCCAACGATGACGGGAGGAAGGGAACCCGAGGATCTTGTCACGTGTATGTTCAGTAGTCTAGATTCTTTTTCAGTTTAGGTCTTTGTGTATCCATGGCTGAGGCTTCGCAGGTGGCGATGACAACAATGCATAAGGTTTCTACAGTCATTCTCTAACGCGGTGACTCTCGTAGTTGTTGGTGTTGGATCTAGGAGGGAGTGTATGCAGATTCTAGATTCTTTTAGATCTGGGTGGACGCTTTGTGCGTCTTGGTTATAGTGTCGTGGTAATGGATGATCTCATAATATTCAGTGTATTCTTAGTATCCTTCGATGCTCTGTTTCTCCGAGGTGGAAATCTGCTACGCAAATTACAACCAACGATGTCTTCTAGTCTACATCGATGACTTCCCGATAACTACTTCTACAAACTCATGGATTTTAACAAGTTTGCTCCGTCAAGGTGGAGGCCCAGAGGTGGCCACAAGCTTTGATCATGGTGGATGCAAAAGGAAGAAAACTTCAGCACCAAAAAGATTTGGATTCATTTTCCGTTTTCTATAAGGGTGTGCTCGGAAGGACCTAATGCTTAATATATGACCTTATACCTTTCTGCAAAAATTGTAAGAGGTGTTGTAATGAAAATGTCGAGAGTTTCACACACACACGACAACCCAATCAGCACAGAAAACACTATTATGAGAATGGGGGGTATAAAATATAATAGTAAACGTTAAGGGGGAAGGCATAAAATACTAGAAAAGGTACAGAAGTGTTTGGGAAAAAAATGCAGAACAATGAGAAATATACAGGGATCCAATAGAATTCAAGAAAAAACAGGATATTTCTTCTTAGAATTATTTATATTATGATATAAATGCCCATCACTTCCAATAAACCTTCTCAAGTATTTCTAGCTTTTATGTACATCTACAAGTATCTTTCTTGCAGTTCTATATTTTTCCCTATGTCCAATTTCTCATAGAGAAACCATTTTAATAGATTTTTAGTTTGTGGATTTTTTCTACATATTGTTTCTCCCAAGATGCCTGATTGGAAAAAGAAAATAATTTTATTTTCTCCGGATTTTATTCATTCTATGATGATGAAGTTTTCACATGCATGAAGCCACCCACACATCTTACTATTAAAGGAGAGTCTGTTGTCCAGATGGTAGGTTTGTGTTTGTACATTCGTTTGTCGCCCCTACGTTCAAAATCACATCCTATATTAATTTAATCAAATTAAATCTTAAGAAAACCTCAACTAAATAAAAAAAACCTTGCCTTTCCATAGGTATAACCAAATCAAATCAAATCTTACGAAAACCCCAATTTAATCAAAACATTCCCTGCCATCTCTACCTGTAGTCAAATTAAATTAAATCTTACCAAAATTTAGAATATTATAGGTGTAATAAGGTATTTGTCGACCACAAATGGTGTTAAACCTGTAGAATAGGTATGTCTCTGTTGCAACACACGAACAATTAACTAGTCAATACTAAAAATGAAATGATCCAGAAAGAGATAAGATCTAAAAGGTTTTGACAATTAGAGACCAAGAGTGGGAATGAAGAGACCAGCCTTAGACCATGGAGACTAAAATTAATGGGCCAAGGAGAAGAGAAAATTAAGAGATGTTTCTTCAGATTTGTTGAATGAATTTAAATGAAACGTTATTGGTCATCTTTTCTCGATGGATTTGCCGTGCTTGCTAAAGAAAATTGTTATCTTCGCAACAACGTAAATTGCCATGAAAATGTTTGTTTTGTCATGCTTAAAGATCCGACATCGGTTTCTTTACATTTTCAGGGGGGGAAAGGTGGAAGGTTTTTCTGGATGTATTCCGTACATAAATAAAAGATTCCTATCGTCACACAATTTTCCCAAAAGTGGCTTGGTTCCAAACAAAACCCTGACCCAGCACTGTTTGCATAATAACAGGAGTAGGGTTGGAGTAGGCCATGGGCTGTCAGCCAAAGCCTAAAGAAGACAATTGGTTGTCAGTTTGTTAATAGATGGGCTCGCAGCCGCACAGCTCTCCCTCCGATTGCTCCATCCATCCATTAACTCCCACCTTCATTATGCATGCATGCTTTCCCTTCCTCCTTTATAACTCTTGCCTTGCTACCCTCTCCCTCCCTCCTACAGCAGCAGCAGCAGCAGCTAAGCACAAGCCTCACTCCACATCGCATCGCGTCGCATCGACCGGCCTCTCCCTCCGAGGAGAGCCTCCGAACGTCGCCGCGAGTGCGGGCGAGAGCCATGAGAGGAGGAGGAGGGGAGGACACGCGGAGGACGGCGGCCGGGCAGGCCATGGTGGAGCTGCAGGCCAACGGGGCGACCGCGACGTCGGCCAGCGGCGCGATGGTGGTGGGGCTGAGCCCGCTGAGCGAGACGCTGTGGCGGGACAGCAAGGCGTTGCCCGGGGCCGGCGCGGCGGCGCTCATCGGCGAGGTGTCGGCGAGGCTGACGTGGAAGGACCTGTCGGTCACCGTGGCGCTGGGCCCCGGCAAGACGCAGACCGTGCTGGACGAGCTCACCGGCTTCGCCGAGCCCGGGTCGCTGACCGCGCTCATGGGCCCGTCCGGCTCCGGCAAGTCCACGCTCCTCGACGCCCTGGCCGGCCGCCTCGCCGCCAACGCCTTCCTCTCCGGCAGCGTCCTGCTCAACGGCCGCAAGGCCAAGCTCTCCTTCGGCGCCGCGGTACGGCCAGCCACCTCGTCTCACCCCCCCTTTGCCTCGGTGCTCGGTTTTACCTTCACTTGCTTGGCTCGTTTTTATCCGACAGCGAAACCGCCATTTTGGGGCATTAGACTCCCCCATGTTACTTTCATCCACCATAGTTAGTGTCCATGCCATTTCCGAGCATGGAGTAGATGCCATGGCGAGCGGTAGAGCGGCGCAGTACGGTCGCGCTCACCGGCTAATTAATTCTGCACCGGTGCGTAGTTATCGACGCCATGAAAATCCACGGGGTACGCGCGCGACCAGTTCTCGATTCGTCTCCTTGGCTTCGCGCCTGTCCCAGGCGGGCGGGCGGGGGGAGCTGTACATGCATATGGCGCCCTACCCCAGTGGCCAGTACCCCCTACGCTAGTAGTGGTAGTGGTAGCTCTCCTACGGGCAACCGGAGCGAGCGATAGCGTGCCGTGTTGAGTGGTTGGGTGCAGCAATTAATACGTTTGTTCAGTTTTCTGATCCCTCGCTGCTTTGCTTTCAATTCGATGCCCCTTGATACACAGATCTCGTACGCAAGCAACGTTTATTTTCTCTCCGTCGAGTCGACCGATCTCAACGGCGGAAATATCCTCCGTGCATGGTTGAAAGAGAAATGGAGAAGGGCGACCTACCCACCCCTGACCCTGAGTAGTAACATAAATACAGACAGTTGTGTAGTAATTTGTTATTGTGGCACTGTTGCGCAATTTATGACGATGTGCTGGCTTACACTTGCGGTTTGAGCATCTTTTTCTACTCCCCGGTAGTAAAACTGAGTGTCCCGCAAAAATAGAGTAATAGTAAAACTGAGTGGTTAGTTTTGCCAGCATGAGACGAAAAACAGTGGCTGGCCCTCTGGATATGTACTGGTACTCTGGAGTACTTACTTTGGATGCAACGAAACCACCAGGATACTACTTTTCGGATCATGGCAACGTGACCAATCCTCGTAGAAGAATGCTACTACTACTAGGTGATGATGTTGTCGTGCATGCATATGGATATGCAGGCGTACGTGACGCAGGACGACAACCTGATCGGGACGCTGACGGTGCGGGAGACGATCGGGTACTCGGCGCTGCTGCGGCTGCCGGACAAGATGCCCCGCGACGACAAGCGCGCGCTGGTGGAGGGCACCATCGTGGAGATGGGGCTCCAGGACTGCGCCGACACCGTCATCGGCAACTGGCACCTCCGCGGCGTCAGCGGCGGCGAGAAGCGCCGGGTCAGCATCGCCCTCGAGCTCCTCATGCGGCCCCGCCTCCTCTTCCTCGACGAGCCCACCAGCGGCCTCGACAGGTACCACAATACGTTCTCCACCGTCGATCTGCGCCTGTGCCTGTGTGGTCGTGTTGTTGGAGAATTGAATTGAAACTGAATTGAATCGACGGCTGTGGTTGCGCGCGCAGCTCCTCGGCCTTCTTCGTGACGCAGACGCTGCGGGGCCTGGCGAGGGACGGCAGGACAGTGATTGCGTCCATCCACCAGCCCAGCAGCGAGGTCTTTGAGCTCTTCGACATGCTCTTCCTGCTCTCCGGGGGCAAAAACGTCTACTTCGGACAGGCAGCGCAAGCATGTGAGGTACGTAACGTACTCCACGCAGCAATCAATTCCTCCCTCCACGCTCCAGCCTCAGTTCAGTAGTATCTATCCATCACAGATCACAGTAGTAACTTCCTTCCTGCCACACATATAATGCATCGGTGATTAATCACTTCCAGAGTGCCAGTGCAGTGCTCCCTGCTTCTTCTGCAGCACATACAGTATGTCACCCGATCGATCACTTACCTGGGCTTGTTTCCTCCCACACACGCAGTTCTTCGCTGAAGTTGGTTTCCCGTGCCCGCCCATGAGGAATCCCTCGGACCATTTCCTGAGGTGCGTCAACTCCGACTTCGACAAGGTCAAGGCCACCCTTAAAGGATCGATGAAAGCAAGGGTAAGACGGTCGATAACCTCACAATTCATATGTACTGACGGAGTATATAACTTGTGCCAACATGTTTCTTTCCTGCAACTGGTCTAATTTCCATGAACTTTGCAGATCGAAAGGTCCGACGATCCTCTAGATAAGATAACCACGTCAGAGGCCATCAGGAAACTGGTCTCTGCCTACAACAGGTCGCAGTACTACTACGCTGCTAGGGAGAAAGTTAATGACATTGCACGAATTGTACGTCCTCGCCGATCCCCTCCCCTAAATGCAACATATATGGTTCTCTGTCCTTTTTATTTTGTGTGCCACTGCAATTACGATAGCATCCACACAGCAAATGACCAAATGAAATGCATGTATTGTTTGCTGCAGAAAGGAACGGTGATGGATTCAAGGGGCAGCCAGGCCAGCTTCTTGATGCAGGCGTGTACACTTACCAGGCGCTCGTTCATCAACATGTCGCGCGACTTTGGGTACTACTGGCTCAGGCTCTTGATCTATCTCCTCGTGACCGTCTGCATCGGCACAATCTACCTGGATGTCGGCACCAAATACACATCCATCCTGGTAAGTGTGCCATCATTGATCAGGGGTTATCTGGATCAGGATACTATGAATTTGTAATAACAAATAGTCATATGAGCAATGACATTAAAACAATAAATAGGTTTAATGTGTTACCTCCCTCTTCTTCACAGGCCAGGGCAGCATGTGCAGCATTCGTCTTTGGATTCGTCACCTTCATGTCCATTGGAGGATTCCCTTCATTCGTGGAAGAAATGAAGGTGAAGTTTCAGGCTGCATCATTTGATATTTCAATCGGGAGTCGGAACTGCTATGCACAATTTACTCACCTGCTTCTTGAAACGTTGACAGGTTTTCCAACGGGAACGGCTGAATGGGCACTACGGTGTTGCAGCATTTGTCATTGCCAACACCATCTCGGCTCTGCCATTCCTGGTCCTGATATGCTTCATGTCAGGGACAGTATGCTACTTCATGGTGCGTCTTCATCCTGGTTTCTCACACTACATCTTCTTCGTCTTGAACCTCTACGCCAGTGTCACCGTGGTTGAGAGCTTGATGATGGCCATTGCAAGTGTCATACCCAATTTCCTCATGGGCATCATCATAGGAGCTGGAATTCAGGTACGTTTGAGCCCAATTTTCATGTGGTATTCTATACTCCTATCAACTCTAGTCATGTCTTCAGATTAAAAAAAAATAACTTTGCCGCCTGTTTCTTAAAACTATGATCCTTGCGGTGGCCAGTAAATGGACATGATAAATTAGAACTTAATAGTTTCGAATCTAGTGCAATTCTCTTTACAGGTAGGGGATTAAAGCACCTTGCTAAGTTAAAGGAAAAATAAAACGAAGCCTGTTGTTTCTCTTTGTTACCGTTTTTAAGCCTGTAACTTTTATGGCGTAAGATGTGTTCATCAATGAGAGAACTCCAAACTTCCAAAATGTTCTAGAACAGAAAGGCTTCGACAAACATGTAGTACTTCAACCATCAAGCTTGACAAACAAATCAGTACCGAACAGCATTGTTACTATATATTGAAAAGTAGTGTAGCTTTGCTACATACTGACCAGAATAGCCGTATGACTTCATCAGCACATATAAAAGACAGCGTGAGATCTTCCAATGATCTTATTATGGTCTAGGACAGCATTGTTATTCAGCTACTATGTTATGTTACCGCGTTGCAAAAATAAACGTATATGTACATCCCTGGAAGGTTTTCTTCCTGAGAGCTGCACATGAAGAAATTCTCACATTTTTTTCTTGGACAGGGAATATTCATGCTTGTCTCTGGATACTTCAGACTTCCGTATGACATCCCCAAGGTTTTCTGGAGATACCCCATGCAGTACATCAGCTTCCATTACTGGGCGCTACAGGTAAATTCGGTGCTGCTACAGACCACGACAGTAGGGTGGATTCCAATATGAAATTTGACATCAAACTCTATCCGTCCACAGGGCCAATGCCAGAATGACATGGATGGTCTCCTATTCGACAACCAATACCCGGACCAGCCGAAGATCCCTGGCGACTTCATACTGAAGTACATCTTCCAGATCAATGTGCACCGGTCAAAGTGGATCGACCTGTCGGTCATCTTCAGCATGATCTTCATCTACCGCATGCTGTTCTTCATCATGATCAAGGTGAATGAGGACGTGATGCCCTGGATCCGGGGCTACATCGCAAGGAAAAGGCTTCAGAAGAAGGTGCCTGCCATCGGCAAGACGCCTTCCCTGAGAGGCTACGTTGTGGATCCGGAGCTTGGTCCTAACGAAGGCTAGGGAGAAGATAAGCTGGGGGGTTGCTGGGTAGCACAAATAGGAGGTCTCCTACCGGTTCTTGGCGTAATATGTATCTATGATCAGAGAAACTGGTAACTTTTATACGTTTTGCAAGGTGAAGCCCGTTTGAGTAGAGGTACATACATACATGTAATGCGTTCAGAAATGGCATCGGCGATGCAGGGTGACACATAATTGGACGTTCACAGTTTGCTGCTGTCTTGGAATGACAGCAGACTAGGCAGTAAAGGCCGGGAAGCAGTACACACATGGCTTCGCTGTATGAGCACAGCGATCCTGCTCGCTTGCTTGCTTGCAGATTACTTACTGAGACGACAGTACAGTACTATTCAAGTTCCAATAAATATCCATAATTGCGGTTAGATAGATTGACAGGTTTACAAACATTCCACATGGATTGACAGCTTCTCTAGACATTCCACATGGGGTCTTTCAAGTTGTGTTTGTAAATATCTGCCCTTCCTTTTCAAAACTAGTAGGAGTATGCTACTACAAGTCACTGCTGACCAACAACAATAGTTAATGCGGTGCAGTGAGTGGCACCACGAACTAAAGATTTTAAGCCACCCTGTGGACGCGTGTACTGTGTACAGCGTGTACAGGAAGACTTTGGTGCTAAGCTGCTGCTACTACATGCAGAACGATTTGATGCTAGGTTGGTCCCCTTATGCCAGGTTCTTAGCGTGGAGTACTGTGCACAGCACAGCGTGTACAGGAAGACTTCGGTGCAGTGCATACATGCAATTTAACCCGGCAAATGCTTTTTAGAGAACTTGCTTTTGTTTGTTTCAGTAAGGCCCAAAACACTTCGTTTATTCATAAACTTTTCACGCACATAAAATGCACCAACATGTGTGCTCTAGAAAGCCGATTGGCTGCCCACCTGTGTGCCCCTGATCTTCACTATCAATTGTCGTTTTCATCAAAATAAAAGGGTCCCTCTATTGGTTTCCTCTAAAATATGTCCCAGATCCCTTTTAGGCATGCATAAGTCAGAGCACATTCTAATAGAGTATATTTCTGCATTCCCAAACGGCCAAAAGGGGTTAATACTCCATAGACGATAAATCTTGATTGGAAGTGTCGGTCAAACAGTCATTATTCTGACGTTAAATGCCATGGATGGTACTGTAGTATGATTGTAGTGGCGTCTAGTGGTGTGTTTACTGTGTTTCCCTGAATGGGACCATTTTTTCTTTTTACAGAATTGACTGGCTTCATCTAGAACAGGTGTTTTAACTTCCAAAATGTATTCATCTTTAGAATGAATGAGCAGACCTCCTTCCACCCAAATCAAAAACAAATGGCACGGTGATAGAAGCAATGAGACGAGTAAATAAGCAACAGAGAAGATGCCATGTGCGATGCAGGGAAACGTTATGGGTGAGACATGCATGTGCTGATAAGAAAGTCTGCCAGCATTGGAGAAACCGGTGGCTTCATTTAACAGGGATCTGGAGGTTTACTGAAGCGTAGCTAGCCCAAATAGATCCCATGGAATGAAAACCCAGATTCGCATATCTGGCTTAAGAGCTATACCAGAAGTTCGAATCCATGTATATAAAGCACTGCCTAATTGCAAGGACAGTTTTTTTTGGGGGGGGGGGGGGGGGGGGGGCGTTATGCAATTCTATCTGGTGTTTTCCATATGAACAAGCAGATCATTGCAAGACATGAAGTTAATATATATGAAAGCAACAAGCAAGTAAATTAAAGGTACATCAGCTACATAATGCTACCCAACCTAATCTACTGATACTAAAAGCAAGTAAGTACCATGCTGTGGTATAGTTTTACTTTAGCTGGTGCCAGGGTCAAGGACTGGAAGCCTACAGTAAAAGCTAATGGATTTGTCCGTCAAACGTGTTCCTGGAATGAAATACTGGAATATCACTGTCAAGCAAGCACCATTAGGAGCAATACCTGTACAAAAAATCAAGGAAATAGTTAACACAAATTTAGATTATTGTTCAACAGGTTTAAAGAAACAGCTGAAAAACAAACCATAGAAGGTACAATCTGGTTTGGCCAAATGACATTGTAGGCTCTTAACTAGGTGCTTCATACTGACTTGCTGCGAGAAAATTGAATGACAGACACATGTGAACATCTGACATGAAAAGAATAAAATGATGAATGAATAAATAAATGAAGCTTGGGAACAATACCACTGACAGTGCTTCCCCTCTCTCAACTGCCATTTCCATACGAATGGTAGCACTCACATTTTGATCAACAACAGGTGCATTTGCTGAAATTGAAAACCTCGTTATACAAAAGTGAACTGATTTGAGCACTAATGACACCTACTTTGGAATTTAAGGAAGCTAATGCTGAATGCTGATTACAGGAAGCCATAGTTTACCACGAGCACCAAGAATCCGAAGCCTTTTGAATTCTGAACCAACGGTAACAAGAGAAGTTGAAACTTGTAGATGGATATCACCATATTGGGTAACGGTTACAGAGAGCAGATCACCAATGTTTTTTAGACGATCCACCAAGTTCTGTAACTGTTGCAGATCAGGAACCTGGACCAGAGTCTGCAGAAAGATAAATTTCTTCTAATAAGCGGCTGACAATAGAAAGATAACACCAGCGAAGTATGAAACCTACAAGGACGGGTAATAGCTAACAACAATATAATAAATTTCTTCTAACAATCATCCAAGTTGAAGATATCTTTAGATCAAAAGCAGTACAGACCTCTGAGTAGATACAGATATTTCACCGAACAAAAATACTTAGCATTAAAAAGAACATCTGAACTCGGAGGGAGTATTAAATAGGCATCGTCACGATTTTAACATTTTATATTTCTGTAATCATGTGTTGACATTTGTTAGTATGAATCGCATCTTTCCCAGTTTCTTGCTGGCAGATAGATAATTTTAGTAAATTCCCAAAGGCATAACAATGCAAGATAGGAATATCCACATCAATTAAAATGGACTAGACATCTAGATCAGTGCTTCAAACAATGGGACACAATCAAACCTTACTGTATAAATACTAAACATCTTTGCTACCAATAAATTATGTGAATATGTCATTCACAATTTCACATATTCATATTTTTTATACTTCTACACTTCAGATTTTAATTATTTGTTGGCTATTGTTAAATGGATATTTTGTGCGGTATCTTGCTGGAACATGGATGTCTTGAGGATTTTTTGGTACAGCAATTTAAGAGTGGTTCTGTGCATCAGCTTTACATTGATTATCTTCACTACTGGGTACTGGCAACCTATGTGAATATCAAGTTCGCGGGTTCAACAAACAAAATGTGGTCTGGAGGATGGATCCAGGTCACTACTAATTCTTTGACTTAGCCTGTATGAATTGGTACCTAATTTTGTTTCTGCACTCCAGCATCACAACAAGCCATCAGAAATTGCATAGCCACCACCTGCTTCTATTTGACTAATTATTTTCACATTTGGACAGCTAGTGTAGATTATGTTGTGAAAACATTGAATCGAATAAACAATAGGATAGTTTGCTTTACTGATGAATGATAAAAAACTAGAAAATGCCATGTGAGAACACCAAACCTCAGGAAGCTCTTGGGCGGCGTCAAGTGCAGCCTGCAAGCGCGCAACATCGGAGCGTGACAGTGGTTTCGAGATAGGCACGTCCTGCACGACCGCGGAGCGAGAGCCCTTGGTCTCGAACGTGAGGAACGGGGCAGCGGAACGGGACCCGGGGGTCTGCTTGTTGACGAGCTTGACCTGAATCGCCGCGGGGGCGTCCCCGGCAGCCGGCGACTGCGCGTGGACAGCAAGCGCGCTACGGAGGGCGCGGTGGAGCAGCGCGACGTCGACGGAGAAGGCGACGCGGTTGCCGTCCCGCGACGACACGTTGTACTCGCAGAAGAGGAGGTCCTTGGCGAACTGCGCGAAGCACTGCGGCCCGTCGCCTTCAGGCCCCGTGGAGCCGAGGAGGTTGTGGAGGAGCATGGCGTGCGTGGGGGTGAGGTAGACGTGGCACACGCGGCCCACCTTGTCGATGGCCGGAAGGAACCCTGCGGTGACGGGAGACGCGCGTGAGGTGTTCGGCGAGATGCGAGCGGAGGGAGGGGGGTTGAGGGGTGTGCTGCGCTGGGGCTTACGCTTGTCGAGCAGGGAGATGCCGTCGTCGGTGAAGGAGGCCTTGAACTTCATGGTGGCTTGCGCTCCTCGGTGGATGCGGCGGCGGATTCCGGCTTCGTCTCCTCGGCTGGCGGCGAGGGACTGGTGGTGGGGCTCGCCGTGCAGCCGTGTTTTCGACTCTTCTGGATTTTGGCGCTCCTTTTGGGAGGCTGCGCGCGTAGCGTAGGAGAGGTTGTGGGCCTTAAACTTTCGGCTCGCCTCTTCTAAAAATCTGTGGGCCTACTGCCTTCGTACTTGCTCAACAAAGTGGGATGGGCTGTGCTTTTCAGAGATGGGCTTAATTCTGAGGGAAATTTTACAGCGGCACATGAGCTGAATTGCAGGAGAAAAGGGAGCTCCCCTCAACAAAAAAAAGGAGAAAAGGGAGCTCTCCTCACTGCGAATGAACCACCTCATTTTTGTTAACTCCAAAAAAACTTCACTTTTGTTTATCAATGACAGCCAGCTGTTTTTAAAATTAAGTAAAGAAGGGGCGGGGGAAGCGTCACAACTATTGAATGTTTATTGTAATGCATCTGGTTGAAGAGTAGATCGAGATAAATCATCAATCTTTTCCAGGAAGGGTTGCCCTCAAACCACTAAGGATGAAGTGAAACTCAGTCTCAGTGTAAAACATGAATCTCTCAATGAGAAGTACTTGAGTATGCTTTCTGATATTTGGAGATCTAGAAATGATACTTTCAAATATTTAAAAGATAGGATTTGAAACAAAATTCAGGGATGGCATGAAAAATTACTATTTGTGTGTGGGAGGAAGTTCTCATCAAATCTGTTATGCAGACTATCCCGGTGTACTTCATGACCTGTTTAAACTGCCTCGTGGATTGTGTGAACACTTGAATATGGTGGTCATGCAATTCTGGTGGGGAAGCAAAGAAGGAAAACAAAAGTCCACTTCGGTGTCATGGGAGGTTATGACTAGACCTAAATATTTTGCAGGATTGGGTTTCAGAGATTTGGAACTAGTCAATTTAATTCTTTTGGCTCGCCGGGCATGGAGAATTCTTCAGGACCCAGACTTTATGAGTGCACAGTTACTTTTAGTCAGTCTATTTCTAGACACATTCATTTTGAATGCAACAGTGGGCTCCCACCCTTCTTAAATTTGGCGATTGATTATTGAAGGAAGAGATGTTTTGGTTTGGGGTTTAATTCTACATAATAGGTGATGGGGCTTCAACTAAGATATGTAACCCCAACCGGTTACCAAGAAAGAGCTCCATGAGTTCGATTACTACAGCACATACCAATGTTTATATGGTCTCAGACTCAATAGATGAAACATCTGCAAGGTAGAGCAGTCATTCTAGGCATCCCTCTACGTACTAGAAATATAGCATATTTTTGAGCTGGGCACATGAAAGAAACGGTTGTTTCAGAGTTTGTTCTACATATCTAATCATGATAAACACAAAACTCAACCTAAGGGATGGTTGTTTCATAATGGTGGCCCTTCTGATCATATGTCATCAACAAAACATTGGACAAATCTATGGGGGTCCCTAGTTCCGTCAAAGCTCAAAAAATGCCGCTTGGCCTAACTTTCGATGTTTTGGAGCACAGGAAGATGGATGACACACCTAACTGGCCACTCTGTGGATCTCTCGATTCATTGAACCACACTTTGCTTGAGTGTTCTATGGTGAGGCACATCTGGGCCCTTGTAAAGGGGGAGATGGTGCAACACATGATCATGTAAAAGGGGAGATGGTGCAACACATAATCATGACAAGTATTACATACAAAACATTTGCATGGTCTATCTTCCATGCAGGAATCATTATCGACAGTGGACCTAACGGAGATGGTTGTTACACTTTGGGAGGTATGGTACGTGAGATGAAGAGGAATTTATGAACAAGATTTCAAATATACGAGCTTTATTTCAGAGCTTGAGAAAATTGCACAAAATAAGCCAAAACTGTCAAAGGGGCCAATTCGGAATTATGCCCGACAAGCTTGGATAAGGCCTCCACAAGGTACGTTCAAACTAAATGTTGATGGGGTTGTTGCAAGGAATGGTGCAAGGGTGTTGTCGCGGTAGTTTGTCATGATGACCATGGAATTTATTTCAGTCCGTTGTCCATCGCTTTTCGAGGTATTGCTACCTCTTGAGCTTGCGTTGGTTTTTCCTTGAGGAGAAACAAGCAAGTCACCAATGGATGCACCTACACAAACAATCAAACTCTTGCACCCAATGCTATAAAGAGGTTGTCAATCCCTTCACGGTTATTTGCAAGGATTAGATCCGATAGAGATAGATGTAAACGAAAACGGAAAGTAAAAGATAAGTAAATTGCAGCAAAGTATTTTTGGTATTTTTGGTTTATAGATCTAAAAATATATTATGGAAAGTAGAACCGGGGCCATAGATTTCACTAGAAGCTTCTCTCTTGAAGAAAAATATCATGGTGGGTAGACAAAATACTGTCAAGCAATTGATAGAAAAGCGAATGATCATGTAGATATCCAAGGCAATGATCATGCATATAGGCATCATGTCCATGTCAAGTAGACCGAAACGATTCGGTATCTACTACTATTACTCCACACATCGACCGACTCCTGCCTGCATCTAGAGTATTAAGTTCATGAAGAATAGAGTAACACATTAAGTAAGATGACATTGTGTAGAGGGATAAACTCAAGCAATATGATGAAAACCCCATCTTGTTACACTTGATGGCAACAATACAATACATGCCTCGCTACCCCTACTATGTCACTGGGTGAGACACCACAAGATTGAACCCAAAACCAAGCACTTCTCCCATTGCAAGAATTACAAGTCTAGTTGGCCAAACCAAACCAATAACTCGAAGAGACTTGCAAGGATATGAAATAATGCATATAAGAATTCAGAGAAGATTCAAATAAGATTCATGGATAATCTGAACATAAAATCACAATTCGTCGGATCTTGACACACACACTGACGGGGTTATTACCCCTAGGTAGGCCAAAGCTACGGGGTTCTCTCCCCCGCTTCAAGAAAAATCACGTCGTCGGCTCGTCCTTGGCCGGCGGGTACGCTGTCAGCAGCCCCGCGGCCAGCGGGCTCGTTACCCGCTGGCTCGTGGCCGGCTGGCCAAGGAGCCGGCTGGGCCACGGCCGGCTGCCTCCAGGCCAGCTCTTCCGTTAACCCTCGGGCGAACAGGCTCCCGTCCCATCTCTTTGTGAGCGGGTATGGCGACAAGAAAAGACCCCCACGACGGACCCCAACGCACCCACAGTGATCGCTGACACGCGGACGCGCATGGCTACGGTCTAGCCGGCCGTACCGCTGACCTTGGCTGACCGCGACCGGGCGGGGCAATAGTGCCGGCATGCCTCAGCCCACTCCATTACCTGCCCTCGCGTGGCTACAACGCTACCAGCCGTACCGGAGACCTCGGTCGACTGGCGCAAGGCGACACCGCTTGGGGCGGCACGTAACGTGGCAGGTGGGCATGGGCCAATCGTGGAGTCGGTTGGCGGGCCCTAGTGGGAGATGGGACCGCGCAGCCGGTGGGCCCTACGAGCAATGAGACGGCTCAATGGGTGGACCCCCTGGCCTGTCGAAGAGGCTGCTAGACGGGTCCCCCCACCTAGTACTTTAGGGATATTGTAAGTCGGGGGGGTGGCCTATAAAAAACCCCGAGCCCCCCATGGATAGGGGGCAAATTGAAAACACACACACACGGGACCTCGTCCTCCCACACCCACTCATGTAGCAAAGGAGGAGTCGGCTACTCCTTCCTCCACCTCCAAACAACAGCTCCCAAGAGCACCATTGTAACCAACCTCGTCTATCAACCTAGACCAAGCAGGACTAGGGGTATTACCTCCCACGAAGGGCCCTGAACCTGGGTACATCGTGCGTCCTTTGCCGCTTGTGCCTAATCCCGCTCCTGGAGCCTGTTGGCGTCCTTCGGCCCCAACCACCTTCGATAAGCCTACCCATGGCATCTATCATGAGAAAACGACGACAGTTGGCGCCCACCATGGGGCCGTACGCGGTGCCGGCTGGAGTCACGCTTAGGGCGGGACCCTTCACCACCTCCTCTGGCCGCTCCGCGTCCGGATGGAACCGCAGGCACGTAGGGCTTGCTTCGGCAGGCCCTGCGAGCAACAACGTTAGCTTCCCCAACAAACGCCTTGGCGGCGACCTCGCGCGCGACATTGCCACGCTCACCGAGCGCTTCGGCAAGCTGAGCCTCGCCGACGAGCCAGCGGCCGACGAGCACCCTAGCCAGGTGCTCTGCTGCACCGATCCACCCTCGTCTGTTGGGGCTCTCCTCCCGGCCGAGTCCAACTGCTCCCACGTCCGCGTGGGGGTGATGGTCATTGCTTCATCCACCTCCTCCGACCATGCACGGGTCGAGGCCCACGCGGCCGCTGCTCTCGCCGGCACCTCGGACCCGCTCGATGCTACCCTCATGGGGCTGAGCACTCCCATTGCCCCAACGGTGAACCCAGACGCCATCGCGGCCGAGCTGGAGGCAGCTCGCCACCTGCTGCTCGAGGACGCTAGCACCCTCGTGGCTAAGTGGCGCCGTATGGAGGCCGCTCAGCGGGAGTACGCCTCCGCTTACAGTCTCACCCCGGCTTGCATTGAGCCCAGCCGGTGTGGGCTGTGCGCGACCGCGGCCGCGTGGTCACGGAAATCCTCGGCGGCAACCTGCCTGTCTACGACACCCCCGCGGCTAACCCGCGGGTTGCCAAGGTAGCCTATGAGGACTTGGCTACCTTGGCAGGCAAAGAGCGCACCTCGCGCGAGCGACACATCAAAGATCTCATCGACACCACCAACGAGCAGCAGCTCCTGCTCACCCCCGGTGGAGCCGCCGCTGAAGTTCCCCGTCCCGTGGGCGAGGCATTGGGGCATTTGGCCGTCAGTCGGCTTAGCACTCCTGCTCCCCTCGTGTCTGGCCGGTGGGCCGAGGCAAGCAACCCCCGGCGCTCCCAACTGCCTGGGAACGAGCAGTCGGCTATGAATAGCCGGCACAACAACCATCCAGCTTGCAGCAAACGCCACGATGAGGCACTGGCTAGCGGTAGCTGGTGCAGCCGCGGGCACACGCCGCCTCCACGGCATGAACCGGCACGGTCAGTCCTGCCGGCCATCTGCCCAGATCTTGTGGCCCGGCTCGGACCACGGGTCCCCCATAGCGACAATGACGCACGCCTCCGCCTCGACCAGCTGGCGCACTCGGCCCTCCTCTTGAGGAGGGCTTGATCGGTCCGGCGTGCTTCGGCCCCCGGATCCACAATGAGCCGTTCCCGACCGGCTTCACTCTTCCCCGGGACACCCCGAAGTACAAGAGGGCCGCCAAGCCCGAGGACTGGCTGATCGACTACACCACCACAGTCGGCGTCGCCAAGGGGAACAAGCGCGTAGCCGTTCACTATGCTCCCCTCATGTTGATCGGCTCGGCTCGCACCTGGCTCAACAGCCTGGCGGCTGGCAGCATCAACACCTGGACCGATTTTGAAGAAGCATTCGTCCACAACTTCACCGACACCTGCAAGCGACTGGGTCGTCCCCGTGAACTAGCCATGCGCGTTCAGGGGCCGGACGAGGCCCTCCACGACTACCTCACCCGATGGACCGAGCTCCGCAACTCCTGCGTAGGGGTGCACGAGGTGCAGGCCATCCAGTACTTCATCGAAGGTTGCCGCGACGAAACCTACCTCAAGCACAAGCTCCTGTGCTCCGAGCCGGCTACGCTGGTGGAACTCATGGCCAAGGCGGACAAGTACGCCACGGCCGACTCCGCAATCCGGGTCAAGACGAGCATGCCCGCCAAAGCGGCACCGACGTTGGTTGCTCGCGACCGGCTGCCGACAACCGGCGGCCGCAGAACAACAAGCGCAAGACCGACCATCCTGACTCCCACTACGGGAGCCTATAGGTTGCCACCATCGAGGAAGAGGAGCCGGCTGCCCAGCCTTCCGGCCAGCATTAGCGCACCGGCAAGGATGTCTGGCAGCCCAAGCTCACGTTCAAGCAAATGCTCGACCTCCCCTGCAAGAACCATTCTGGAGCCAAGCCCTCCACACACATGCTCCGGTAGTGCAGCTTCTCACAACAGCTGGCCCGGGGGGATGGCCTGCCGGCTCCCCACGCGCCGCCTGCCCGAGCCCTAGTGCCGGTTCCGGCTCCCGCTTCGACTTCGACTCCAGCCCAGAACGACAGCCACTTGCTCGACTAGTTCCCCAACTGAGACGGTTCCTATGTCGTCTTCACCAGTGAAGAGACTGACAAGCATGCTCAGCGCTAGCTCCACCGGGAGGTGAATGCCACCATGCTTGTGACTCCCCAGTTCATGCACTGGTCTGAGAAGCCGGTCACCTGGAGTCGGGCAGACAACCCGGCCATGATGCCAAACCCTAACAGCTATGCCCTGGTCCGCGACCTCTACCATCGCCTCCGAGAGGCGCACCTGCCACTTCTCGCGGGTACTGATCGATGGCGGCAGCAGCATCAACAACCTCTACCTCGACACGATGCAAAAACTGGGGCTCAAGGCAGAAGATCTGCAAAAGAGTCGGACCGTTTTCCACGGCATCATGTCGGGAAAGTCCTGCACCCCCATCGACAAGATCAAGCTCAACTTCCTCTTCGGCGGTCCAAGCCACTTCAGTCGCGAGCTGATATGGTTCGAGGTAGTGGACCTCGACAGTCCCTAGCATGCACTGCTGGGCTGGCCGACTCTCGTCAAGTTCATGGCGGTCCCCCATTGCGCCTACCTCAATCTCAAGATGTTGGGTCCCAAGGGGATCATCACTGTCACCGGCGACTACATGCTGTCCATCGCATGCGCATGAGACGACAGCTGGCTGGCCAAGGCCTTGGAGATAGCAGAGGAGAAGCGTCAGCTCGACCGGCTCGTGGCCCTTGTCGCCAGCTAGCCGGCCGTACCAGCTCCTCCCTCGCAGTCGGTCGGTGAGGCTTCGTTCCAACCGTCTAAGAACACCAAGCAGGTCCCGCTCGACCCCGCCAACCCCGAGCAGTGCGTCACCATCGGCTCCCGCCTCGACAGCAAATAGGAAAGCGAGCTCGTCGTCTTCCTCTGTGAGAATCGGGACATCTTTGCATGGTCCCCCAAGGACATGTCGAGTGTTCCGAGGAAGTTCGTCGAGCACAAGCTTCACGTATGTCTGGACGCGAAACCGGTCAAACAACCCCTACGCTATTTCTCCAAGGAGAAACGACGTACTTTAGGAGAAGAGATTGCCCGGCTACTCGCGGTCGGCTTCATCATGGAAGTTTTCCACCCGGACTGGTTGGCCAACCCAGTCCTGGTGCTGAAGAAGAACAAGACCTGGCGCATGTGCATCGACTACACTAGCCTGAACAAGGCGTGCCCCAAGGACCCGTTTGGCCTGTCGCGGATCGATCAAGTCATCGGCTCCACGGTCGGCTGTGACCTGCTGTATTTCTTGGACGCCTACTCCGGCTACCACCAGATCAAGCTCGACCCGGACGACCGGCTCAAAACCTCCTTCATCACCCCTTCATGGCCTACTGCTACATCACCATGTCCTTCGGCCTGAAGAATGCATGCGCTACCTTCCAGCATTGCATGCAGAAGTGTCTCCTACCTCAGATAGGCAGGAACATCCACGTCTACGTTGATGACATCGTCGTCAAAACCAAGAAGCACTTCAGCCTCCTCGGCGATCTCCGGGAGACGTTCGCGAACCTACGCGAGTACAAGATCAAGATCAACCCAGAGAAGTGCATCTTCGGCGTCCCAGTAGGCCAGCTCCTGGGTTTCTTCATGTCCGCTCGTGGCATCGAAGCTAACAACGAGAAGATCAGGGCGATCGAGCGTATGCCTAAGCCGACCCGGCTCCATGACGTCCAGAAGTTCACTGGCTGCCTCGCCTCGCTCAGCCGGTTCATCAGCCGGCTGGGAGAGAAGGCTCTGCCCCTCTACGGGCTCCTACGGAAGACGGTCCTGGTCAAGCCGGGCTGCACCCTCACAAAGAAGCCGACCATGTTCGACTGGCCTAACGAGCCGGACGAGGCCTTCCGTGGCCTCATGCAGGCCCTCACCAGCACGCCCATCCTAGCCGCGCTGGCTGAGAAGGAGCCCTTGCTGGCCTACATCGCGGCGACCACACGCTTCATCACCATCGTCCTAGTGGTCGAGCGGCTAGAGGAGGGCAAGATGCTGCCGGTCTAGTGCCCCGTCTACTACCTCAGCGAGGTCCTCTCCTCCTCCAAGCAGAACCACCCCCACTACTAGAAGATGTGCTACGGCATATACTTCGCTGCCAAGAAGGTCAAGCAGTACTTCCAAGAACACACCATCACCGTGGTGAGCACGGCCCCACTCCGCGAGATCATGAGAGGCCGGGACTCCACCAGCCAGATAATCAAATGGGTCATCGCCCTCGCCGACCACGAGATCCGATACGAACCACGTACCGCCATCAAGTCGTAGGCGATGGATGACTTCCTCGTCGACTGGGCGGAGACCGAGTTTGTGTCGCCTCCCCAAACTCTACTCATTGGTGCATCAACTTCGACGGCTCGAAGATGAGGACCGGCCTGGGAGACGGCATAGTCCTCTCCTCCCCAAAGGGAGACCAACTCAAGTACGCTCTTCACATCCACTTCACCACCTCCAACAACATGGCTGAGTATGAGGCGCTCGTCCACGGACTCCGGCTTGCCAAGGAGATTGGCATCAGGCGCATCCTATGCTTCGGCGACTCCGACCTCGTGGTGTAGCAGGTCTCTGGCGAATGGGACGCCAGAGGCGCCAACATGGCCAGCTATCGCTTCCTCGTCCAGCAGCTCACCGGCTCCTTCGAAGGCTGTGAGTTCCACCATGGCTAGCTATCGCTTCCTCGTCCAGCAGCTCACCAGCTCCTTCGAGGCGACCGATACACTGGCAAAAAATTGGCTTCACCCAGCAGGCCATCCCAGCCGGCGTCTCCCTCGAGCGGCTGCTCAAGCCGTCGATCAAGCCCTCCGCCAAATCAGAGTCCATCTTCGTGGCGACCAGCGCTGCCGGCCCATCGACGGCTCTGGCTGCTCCACCGCCGGCCCCGTCAGCTCTGGCTGCCATGCCCGCACCTGCGGTGTCGGCTGCCCAGTCGGCGTCACCAGCTTCAACTATCGAGCCGGCCGCGTCCGAAGCGGCCGGCTCCAATGACGTGGCAGTCATGATGGCGATCGATGCTCCTCCTGCCGCCTTGGCCCCGGGGACTGGCGAGCTGGTCCCGAGGGCTGGCAATCAGGTCCCGAGGGCTGATCACTTAGGCTTGTGGGCTCCGGAGCCAGCCCCCGTCTCGGCTCCCTCATGGGCCCAACCCATCCTAGCATTCCTTCTACGCGACGAGCTCCCCCCCGACGAGGCCACGACGAGGCAGATTCAATGCCGAGCTCCGCCCTACAGCATCATCAACCGTGAGTTGGTCCATCACAGCACCACCGGCGTCTTCCAACAATGCGTCGAGCCGGAGAAGGGATGGGAGATCCTCCTCGACATCCACCAAGGTGAGTGCGGGAACCACGCCGCCTCCAGCACCCTAGTCATCAAAGCATTCTGACATGGCTTCTACTAGCCGACTGCCTTGGAGGAGGCCAACCAGCTGGTCGTCAAGTGTGAAGGCTGCCAGTGCTTCAGCACACAGACCCACCTACCGGCTACGGCCCTCCAGACCACCCCCCTCTCGTGGCCCTTTGCCGTCTGGGGGCTGGACATGGTGGGTCCCTTTAAAACCAGACGAGGCGGCATGACGCATTTGTCGGTAGTCGTTGACAAGTTCACCAAGTGGATCGAAGCCAGGCCGATCAAGAAGCTGTACGGCCCCACAGCCGTTCGGTTCATCGAGGACATTACGGTCCGCTATGGCGTCCCCCACAGCATCATCACCGATAAAGGCAGAAACTTTCCAAGGGCGCGCTAGCGTGTTTCTGTGCCAAGCAGGGCATCCGGCTCGACTTGGCATTCTTCTCTCATCCACAATCAAACGGCCAGGTCGAGAGGGCGAATGGCCTGATCCTGGCTGGCATCAAGCCCCGTCTCATGGCACCGCTAGTCAGGTCAGCCGACTACTGGATCGAAGAGTTGTCGACTGTCCTTTGGAGCCTCAGGACCACGCCTAACCAGTCGATTGGCTACACCCCTTTCTTTCTTGTTTACGGGTCCGAGGCAATCATCCCCATCGACATCGAGTTCGATTGGCCTCGGGTCGCCCTGTATACAGAGAAGGACGTGAAGGAGGCAAGGGAAGACAACGTCGACCTACTCGAAGAAGCACGTGAGCTGGCTCTGAGCCGGACGGCCATCTACCAGCAGAAGCTCCAGCACTACCACAGCAAGCGGATCCGGCCAGTCTCTTTCTGCAAAGGAGACCTGGTGCTAAGGCGGATCCAACGAACCACCGGCCAGCACAAGTTGTCCTCCCCATGGGAGGGCCCGTTCATCATCAGCAGAGCGCTGCACAACAATGTGTACTACTTGATAGACACCCAGAAGCCGCAAAAGCACAAGAGAGATGCCTGTGGCGAGGAGATGGAGCGCCCGTGGAACGCGGCGCTCCTTCACCTGTTTTACTGTTGAAAAACCAGTGTATGTATGTATCCTTCCCTTTTTGGGCTCATGAATGCAACGGGTGCCCCTAGCAAGCTCTTGGGACACGCCCCTTTCGTTTCCTTCCAAAGTTTGCTCGATTCACCGGCTCCCGGACCCGGCTCCTAGTCCCGGGGTCTCGCCGGCTGGTCCTAGGCATCCTCCCCTGAAACCGATCAAGTAATATGAACTAAACAAGCCCTCCCACCCCTCCTAGCTACAGACCGTCTCCCGGCTGTCCAGCTGACGGGTCCTCTAGGCGGCGAAACTTAGCGCACGCGAAAAATCGATCGCAAGGGGATCGCCGGCTAGGACTAGTCGGAGCACTCTCTTGCCTTTGTCACTTGCCTTACCCCAAAAACTCTTGCTGTTTCCAAACTCAGAACCAACTCCCTCGAGGCGGATGCCCCGTACCAGCTACAAACCGACTCCCGGCTGTTAGGCTGGCGGGGCCGAAACCAAGGGGGCAAGGGGTTGAGCAGACGGAACCAAGAGGGCAAAAAGGGGTAAGGACGAGCTGGCACGCATAAAACAGCATTACAACAACCAAAAGCACAAGTTAAAATGATAAAGGCCACCGTCCATAGGTTCATTACAATACACCCCGAGTGGGTGGAAATGTGTCTTAAAAACAATATTATAGCAAAGGGAGAAACAAGTAAAACATGTGGGTGGCTCTGGCTGCCGGCGCATCGCCAGCCGGCTCGACGTTTCGCCCGAAATAAGCTGCGGCCTTCGGGTCCGCCTCTATGGTCTCCTGGCCTCGGTGCCGCCACCAGTGTTGGAGGCGGTGCTCTCTTTTGAGACCTCCTCATCCTACGGGCCTTGGAGGTTGCCGAAGGAGTCCTCGGCAAGCGGCTTGCCATCATCGCCGAGAGCCGCCAGGAGTTCGTCTAGGTCAACATCAAGGCAAGCTCGTTGGCCCGATGGACAAGGGCGCCTTCACGAGCCGCTTGCTCCTCCTCCGGCACGTCCCGCATGGTGGCCAGCCGATCCAGGTCGACGCCGCGGTACCACGACATGACGAACCGGAGCCCCATCTGCGCACTGGCTCGAGCCGCCTACGCCTTCCAGGTTTCGAGCCGGGCCACGGAGTTCTCCAGCCACAGTGCCATGCGGCTATCCGGGGCCCCACGACCCGGCCACAAGGCGGCAATCACCTCCTTGCCGACTGTCTTCAGTCGCTCCATGCTACGCTGGAGATTGATCAGCCGGTTCTCAATGTCCAGCCCAAGCTCCGCCACGTCTCAGCCTGCGTTCTCCACGAGCTTACGCCCGCGCTCCCATAGATACTCCCGGTGTTCTGCCATGTCTCACTCAGCGTGGCGCTGGGTCTTCGGGAAGCGCTCTGGAAAAGGGAAAGGGGAATCATAAAAACAACTCAAGGGCAAGAAAAACACAGCCGGCTAAAAAGGAAAATGGAGACTTATGCTGGAAGGAATCGTCCAGCTCGAGGGCAAAGTGCAGCGACGAGTCTTGGTCCCTCTCGAGCGTCGCCTTCGCCTGGGCTAGCTCAGCCCCGCGCGCCTCAAGCATCTTCTCGAGGCGGTTCACCTTGCCTTGGAGAGCGGTGGTCCGCTGGGCGGCATTAGCCGCCTGCTTTGCGGCGTCCTCCCTGGCCGCTACCTCCCGCTGCACGTCCGCCTTCAGGCGCTCTTGGGCCGCCTGCTCGTCCACCAGCAGGCCCCCCAGCTGGTCCCTCTCCGAGGTGATCGCCTGGACACTCTGCGCCAGCCGGTCCCGCTTGGAGACCGACCCGTCCTTCTCCTCCCGGAGGGCGTTCAACTCTCGTGCAAAATAAAATCGGCGGCGGTTACTAAAAACGCACAAGACCCAGCCCGGCTGCCAAGCAACCGACCTGACTCTCGAGGGCTACACGCCCCCACTGGATCAAGCGTACCTTGGGTCCTCTTCAGCTCCTCCTCTAGCTGGTAGAAGCCATGCTTGCCGCGGTTGTGGATGGCAACCACCTCGTCAAAAAACTCATGTTGCCGGGCGTTCCCCGCCTGCTCCAGGAAGCCAGAGTTAAAAGAATATAGGCGAAAGTAGATCCGGCCTGGCTGCCCCGCAGCCGGTCAGCCGACCCGCATCTCAGGGGCTACACCCAGTGGGTGCGCTCACACACCCCCACTGAAAAGCGAAGGCAAGCAAAATGCAAGCGAAAGAAGATCTAGCCCGGCTGCCCTTCAGCCGATCAGCCGGCCCGCATCTCGGGGGCTACACCCGGTAGGTGCGCTCGCGTGCCCCCACTGGAAAACTCAACGAAGATGAACGAAGTTTACCTTGGCACGCTGCAGGACGCTGTCGGCCGCCTTCGCAAACCTGGCCAACTCCTCGCGGCATCACGCCAGGACGCCGCCCAGCTTCCTCAAGTGCCAGTACCAGGCCGCCGGCCAGCGGAGGCGGGACGGTGGGGACGCGAGCCAATACCTCCCAATCCTGGATCACGTCCAGAATGGACCGCCGGGATCGGATCTGCCCGCCGCCCGTCCCGACATCTGCCGTGGCACCAGCTGCCGGGGGGCGGTTGAGAACGAAAAGGGCGCGGGAATCAGCTCCTGGCAGCCCCGCGTCCGGCGCCGTTGCTGCCTCTGTTCAAAATATGCCCTAGAGGCAATAATAAATTGGTTATTATCATATTTCCTTTCTCATGATAATCGTTTATTATCCATGCTATAATTGTATTGATCGGAAACTCAGATACATGTGTGGATACATAGACAACACCATGTCCCTAGTATGCCTCTAATAGACTAGCTCGTTGATCAAATATGGCTATGGTTTCCTAGTCATGGACATGAGATGTCATTTGATAATGGGATCAAATCATTAGGAGAATGATGTGATGGACAATACCCAAACTACAAACGTAGCATATGATCATGTCAGTTTATTGCTACTGTTTTCTGCATGTCAAGTATGTGTTCCTATGACCATGAGAACATGCAACTCACTAACGCCGGAGGAGTACCTTGTGTGTATCAAACGTCGCAACGTAACTGGGTGACTATAAAGGTGCTCTACAGGTATCTCCGAGGGTGTCTGTTGGGTTGGCATGGATCAAGACTGGGATTTGTTACTTTGTGTGACGGAAAGGCATCTCAGGGCCCACTCAGTAATACAACATCACAATAAGCCTTGCAAGCAATGTGACTAAGTGTTAGTAACGGGATCTTGTATTATGGAACGAGTAAAGAGACTTGCCAGTAACGATATTGAACTAGGTATGGAGATACCGACGATCGAATCTCGGGCAAGTAACATACCGAAGAACAAAAGGAACATCATACGGGATTAACTGAATCCTTGACATAGAGGTTCGACCGATAAAGATCTTCATAGAATATGTAGGAACCAATATGGTCATCTAGGTCCCGCTATTGGTTATTGACCGTAGAGGTGTCTCGGTCATGTCTACATAGTTCTCGAACCCGCAGGGTCTGCACACTTAAGGTTCGTTAACGTTTCGGTAGTATAGAGTTATGTATGGTGGTGACCGAAGGTTGTTCAGAGTCCCGAATGAGATCCCTAACGTCACGAGGAGCTCTGGAAGGGTCCGAAGGTAAAGATTGATATATAGGAAGTCCTGTTTTGGTCGCCGGAAAAGTTTCGGGCTCATCGGTAGTGTACCGGAAGTGCCGGGAGGGTACCGGGGGACCATCAGGAGGGGTGTCTCGACCCAAGAGGCTACATGGGCTGTTGGAGGAGGTAAATCAGCCCCTGGTGGGCTGGCCGAAGCCTCCTCTAAGGGCCCATGCGGCTGGAGTGGTTTGAGAAGGAAAAAAAATCCAAAGGTGGAGAGGTGGAAAGAGTTTCCAAGTGGAAAGGAGGAATCCTACTCCTAATAGGATTGGAGTAGGACTCCTCCACCTCCAATTTCGGCCAGGTTTGAGGCTGCCTCCTCCCCTCCCTCCCTCCTATATATACTAGAGGATTTAGAGGGAAGAGCTAACCCTAATTGCCACGTGATGCCCTCTTCTTCCTCTAGATTGTTTTCTCCTCTAGATCGGTTTTCAACGGTGCTAAAGTGAAGCCCTGCTGGAATTCGTCCACCACCATCGCCGAAACACCGTCGCGCTGCCGGAAAACTTGTCTACCTCTCCGCTCTCTCTTGCTGGATCAAGAAGGCGGAGATCGTCATCGAGCCGTACGTGTGCTGAACGCGGAGGTGTCGTCCGTTCGGCGCTAGATCGGAAGGACCATGATTAAGATCGCGAGATAGATCGTGATGAGATCGCGGGACGGATCGTGATGAGATCACGGGACACTCGGCGATTTGGATCGCGAAGACTTTCGACTACACCAACTGCGGTTCTTAACGCTTCCCGCTTAGCGATCTACAAGGGTATGTAGATCCACTCTTCCTCTCATAGATGCTCATCACCATGGATAGAGCTTGCGTGTGCGTAGGATTTTTTTTTGTTTCCCATGCAACCTTTACCAACAGTGGCATCATGAGCTAGGTCTATGTGTAGATGAGATCTCGAGTAGAACACAAATAGTTTGTGGGCATTGATGCTTAGATTGCTTCCTCCCTTGGTCGTGTTTTGGTTCAGCGGTATTGTGGGATGAAGCGGCCTGGACCAACCTTACTCGTACGCTTACGAGAGACCGGTTCCATCGACTACGTGTAACTTCGTTGCACAAAGATGGCTGGCAGGTGTCTGTTTCTCCTACTTTAGTTGGACCGGATTCGACAAAGGCGGTCCTTGAGAAGGTTGAAAAGAAATTTATGTATCACCGTTGTGATTTTGCGTAGGTGAGAATTGTTCTTGTTAGATACTCGTAGCAGCCATGTAAAACATGCAACAACAGTTAGAGGACGTCTAACTTGTTTTTGCAGGGTATGTTGTGATGTGATATGGCCAATTACATGATGAGATATATGTGATGTATGAGATGATCATGTATTGTATAGAATATCATGACTTGCATGTCGATGAGTACGGCAACCGGCAGGAGCCGTAGGGTTGTCTTTAATTATTGTATGACTTGCGTGTCAATCATTAAGCGCTATGTAATGCTTTACTTTATCGCTAAATAGTAGCAATAATAGTAGAAGCATGGTGGGCGTGACAACCCCGATGGCAACACGTTGATGGAGATCAAGATGATGGAGATCATGGCGTCATGCCGATGACGATGGAGATCATGCCAGTGCTTTCAAGATGGAGATCAAAAGCACAAGTTCATGGCCATATCATGTCACTTATGATTTGCATGTGATGTTAATCCTTTTATGCACCTTGTTTTGCTTAGGATGACGGTAGCATTATAAGGTGATCCGTCACTTAATTTCAAGATAAATTGTGTTCTCCCCGAGTGTGCACCGTTGCGAAAGTTCGCCTTGTCGAGACACCACGTGATGATCCGGTGTGATAGACTCTACGTTCACATACAACGGGTGCAAGCCAGTGTTGCACATGCCGAACACTCAGGTTAAACTTGACGAGCCTAGCATGTATAGACATGGCCTTGGAACATAAGAGACTCAAAGGTCGAACATGAGTCATATAGTAGATATGATCAACATGATAATGTTCACCATTGAAACCACCTCAACTCACGTGATGATCGGACTTGAGTTGGTGAATTTGGATCATGTATCACTCGAATGACCGGAGGGATGTCAATTTGAGTGGGAGTTCTTCAGTAATATGATTAATTGAACTCATTATCATGAACATAGTCAGTTGTGTCTTTGCAAATTATGTTGTAGATTACTTGCTCGCGCTGTAGCTCCCTTGAATTTTTATATGTTCCTAGAGAAATAGAGTTGAAAGATGATGGTAGCAATATTGCGGACTGGGTCTGTGATGTGAGGATTGTCCTCATTGCTGCACAGAAGTCTTATGTCCTTAATGCATCGCTCGGTGCGCCAACCCCTCTAGCGTCGTTTGTAGATGTTGTGAACATCTGACGAGCACGTTCTGATGACTACTTGATAGTTTAGTGCGTCATGCATTACGACTTAGAATTGAGGCTCCAAAACGTTTAGAACATCACAGAACATACGAGATGTTCTAAGAGCTGAAATTAGGATCTCAGGCTCGTGCCCGTGTTGCGAGATATGAGATCTCCAAGAAGATTCTTTGCCTGCAAGATGAAAGTGAATAGCTCAATCGTTGAGCATGTGCTCAGATTGTCTAGGTGCTACAATCGCTTGAATCGAGTGGGAGCTGATCTTCCAGATAAGATAGTGATTGATATAGTTCTCCAAGTCACAGTCACTATCTACTAGAACTTGGTGATGAACTATAAAATGCGAGGGATAGAAATAATGATCCCTGAGCTGTTCACGATGTTTGACACCGCAAAGGTAGAAATCAAGAAGGAGCGTCGAGTGTTGATGGTTAGTAAAAATCACTAGTTTCGGGAAGGGCAAGGGCAAGGAGGGAAACTTCATGGATGGCAAGTCAGTTGCTGCTCGAGTGAAGCAACCCAAAGTTGAACCCAAACCCGAGACTAAGTGCTTCGATTATCAGGAGAGCGGTCGCTGAAGCGGAACACCCCTAGATACTTGGTAGATAAGAAGGCTGGCAACGTTGACAGAAGTATATTTGATATACGTGTTATTGATGTGTGCCTTGCTAGTACTCCCAGTAGCACCTGGGTATTGGATACCGGTTCGGTTGCTAAATGTTAGTAACTCTAAACAAAAGCTATGGAATAAACGGAGAACTAGCTAAGGGTGAGGTGACAATGTGTGTTTGAAATGTTTCCAAGGTTGATGTGATCAACATCGCACGCTCTCTCTACCTTCGGGATTAGTGACGAACCTAAATAAATGTTATTTGGTGTTTTGCGTTGAGCATGAACGTGATTAGATCGTGTTTATGGCAACACGATTATTCATTTAAGTTAGAGAATAATGGTTATTCTATTACATGAATAATACCTTCAATGGTCATGCACCCAGTGAGAATGGTTTGTTGTATCTTGATCGTAGTAATACACATATTCATAACAATGATGCCAAAAGATACAAAGTTAATAATGATAGTACCACATACTTGTGGCACTGCCGCTAAATGTCATATTGGTACAAAAAGCATGAAGAAACTCCATGTTGATGGATCTTTGGACTCATTCGATTTCGAATCAGTTGAGACATGCGAACCATGCCTCTTGGGCAAGATGACTAAGGACCCCGTTTTCCGGATTGATGGAGCATGCAAGTGATTTATTGGAAATGATACATGTTGATGTATGCAATCCAATGAGTCTTGTAGCGTGCGGTGGATATCGTTATTTTCTTACCTTCACCGATGATTTGAGTAGATATAGTGTATATTTACTTAATGAAACACAAGTCTGAATCGTTTGAAAGGTTCAAGCAAATTCAGAGTGAAGTTTAAGGTCATCATGACAAGAAGATAAAAATGTCTATGATATGATCATGGAGGTGAATATCTGAGTTACGAGTTTGGCATACACCTTTAGACAATGTGAAAGTTGTTTCACAACTCACGCCACCTGGAACACCATAGTGTGATGGTGTGTCCGAACGTCATAGTCGTGCTCTATTGGATATGGTGCGTGCTATGATGTCTCTTATCGTTTTGTTACTATAATTTTGGGGTTATGCATTAGAGACAACTACATTCACTTTAAATAGGGCACCATCTAAATCCATTGAGATGACACCGTGTGAATTATGGTTTGATAGAAACCTAAGCTGTCATTTCTTAATGTTTGGGGCTGCAACGCTTGTGTGGAAAATGTTTTCACCTAATGGGCTTGAACCCAAAGCGGACAAATGCATCTTCATAGAATACCCTAAGAACAGTTGGGTGAACCTTCTATCTCAGATCCAAGCATAAAATGTTTGTTGCTAAAACTGGGTCCTTTCTCGAGAAAAAGTTTCTCTCGAAAGAATTGAGTGGGAGGAAGATATAACTTGATGAGGTTATTGAACCTTTGTTTCAACAAGACAGTAGCGCTGCGGAGGAAGATGTTTCTGTGAAGCCTACGTTAGTTGAAGAGGAAGTTAATGATGATGGGAAGCTTCGGATCAAGTTACTATTGAACCTCATAGGTCGACAAGGACGTGTACTGTTCCTGAGTGGTACGACAACCCTGTCTTAGAGGTCATGTTGTTGGACAACGATGAACCTACGAGCTATGGAGAAGCGATGATGGGCTTGGAATCTGACAAATGGTTAGAGGCCATGAAATCCGAGAAAGGATCCATGTATGAAAACCATGTATAGACTTTGGTGGACTTGCTCGTTGGACGGCGGGTCGTTGAGTACAAATGGATCTTCAAAATGAAGACAGACGCTGATGGTGAATGTCACCATTTATAAAGCTCGACTTGTCGCAAAGAAGTTTCCGGCAAGTTCAAGGAGTTGACTACGATGAGACTTTCTCACTCGTAGCGATGCTAAAGTCTGTTGGAATTATGTTAGCAGTTGCTGCATTTTTCAATTATGAAATCTAGCAGATGGATGTCAAAGCATCGTTTCCTTAACGGTTTACTTGAGGAAAGGTTGTATGTGATACAACCAGAAGGTTTTGTCTATCCTAAGGATGCTAAAAGGTGAGCAAGCTTCAGTGATCCTTCTATGGACTGAAGCAAGCATCTCGGAGTTGGAATATACACTTTGATGAGGTGATCAAAGTTTTTGAGTCTATACAAAGTTTATGAGAAACTTGTATTTACAATAAAGTGAGTGGGAGCACTATAGAGTTTCTGATAAGCATATGTGGTTGACATATTGTTGATCGGAAATGATGTAGAATTTCTAGAAAGCATAAAGGGTTGTTTGAAAGGAGTTTTTCAAAGGAAGACCTGGATAAAGCTACCTAATTGTTGAGCATCAAGATCTATAGAGATAGATCAAGATGCTTGATGAGACTTTCAATGAGTACATACCTTGACAAGATTTTGAAAGAGTTCAAAATGGATGAGTCAGAGAGAAGTGTTCTCGCCTGCTTTGTAAGGTGTGAAGTTGAGTGAGACTCAAAGTTCGACCACGACAGAAGAAAGAGAAAGGAGGAATGTCATCTCCTATGCCTTAGCCATAGGCTCTGTATAGTATGACATGCTGTGTATCGCACCTGTGTGTGCCTTGCCATGAGTCCGTCAAGGGGTACAAGAGTGATCCAGGAGTGGATCACTGGAGAGCGGTTAAGATTATCCTTAGTGACTAAAAGACTAAGGAAATGTTTCTCGATTATGGAGGTGATAAAGAGTTCGTCGTAAAGATTTACGTCTATGCAAGCTTTAACACCAATCCGGATGACTCTTAGTAGCAATCCGGATATGTATAGTGGAGCAGCCATTTGGAATAGCTCCAAGTGGAGTGTGCTAGCAGTATTTATAGTTTAACATAGAGATTTGCAAAGTACACACGGATTTGAATGTCGCAGACCCGTTGACTAAAAGACCTCTCTCACATGCAAAGCATGATCGAGCCCCAGAACTCATTGGGTGTTAGATTCATAACAATGCGGATCACATGGTGCTGTGAACTAGATTATTGACTCTAGTGCAAGTGGGATACTGTTGGAAATATGCCCTAGAGGCAATAATAAATTGGTTATTATCATATTTCCTTGCTCATGATAATTGTTTATTATCCATGCTATAATTGTATTGATCGGAAACTCAGATACATGTGTGGATACATAGACAACACCATGTCCCTAGTATGCCTCTAATAGACTAGCTCGTTGATCAAAGATGGCTATGGTTTCCTAGTCATAGACATGAGATGTCATTTGATAACGGGATCACATCATTAGGAGAATGATGTGATGGACAATACCCAAACTACAAACGTAGCATATGATCGTGTTAGTTTATTGCTACTGTTTTCTGCATGTCAAGTATGTGTTCCTATGACCATGAGATCATGCAACTCACTGACGCCGGAGGAGTACCTTGTGTGTATCAAACGTCACAACATAACTGGGTGACTATAAAGGTGCTCTATAGGTATCTCCGAGGGTGTCTGTTGGGTTGGCATGGATCAAGACTGGGATTTGTTACTTCGTGTGGCGGAGAGGTATCTCAGGGCCCACTCAGTAATACAACATCACAATAAGCCTTGCAAGCAACGTGACTAAGTGTTAGTCATGGGATCTTGTATTACGGAACGAGTAAAGAGACTTGTCGGTAACGATATTGAACTAGGTATGGAGATACCGACGATCGAATCTCGGGCAAGTAACATACCGAAGAACAAAGAGAACATCATACGAGATTAACTGAATCCTTGACATAGAGGTTCGACCGATAAAGATCTTCGTAGAATATGTAGGAACCAATATGGGCATCTAGGTCCCGCTATTGGTTATTGACCGTAGAGGTGTCTCGGTCATGTCTACATAGTTCTCGAACCCGCAGGGTCTGCACACTTAAGGTGCGTTGATGTTTCGATAATATAGAGTTATGTATGGTGGTGACCGAAGGTTTTTCGGAGTCCCGGATGAGATCCCTGATGTCACGAGGAGCTCCGGAATGGTCCGGAGGTAAAGATTGATATATAGGAAGTCCTATTTTGGTCAACGGAAAAGTTTAGGGCTCATTGGTAGTGTACCGGGAGTGCCGGGAGGGTACGGGGGAACCATCGGGAGGGGTGTCTCGACCCAAGAGGCTACATGGGCTGTTGGAGGAGGTAAACCAGCCCCTGGTGGGCTGTCTGAAGCCTCCTCTAAGGGCCCATGCGGCTGGAGTGGTTTGAGAAGGAAAAAAATCCAAAGGTGGAGAGGTGGAAAGAGTTTCCAAGTGGAAAGGAGGAATCCTACTCCTAATAGGATTGGAGTAGGACTCCTCCACCTCCAATTTCAGCCAGGTTTGAGTCTACCTCCTCCCCTACCTCCCTCCTATATATACTAGAGGATTTAGAGGGAATAGCTAACCCTAATTGCCACGTGCTGCCCTCTTCTTCCTCTAGATCGTTTTCTCCTCTAGATCGGTTTTCAGCGGTGCTTAGGCGAAGCCCTGTTGGAATTCCTCCACCACCATCACCGCAACGCCGTCGCGCTGCCGGAGAACTCGTCTACCACACCTCTCTCTCTTGCTTGATCATCATCGAGCCATACGTGTGTTGGACGCGGAGGTGTCGTCCGTTCGACGCTAGATCGGAAGGACCGTGATCAAGATCGCGAGACGGATTGTGATGAGATCGCGGGACGGATTGTCATGAGTTCGCGGGATAGATCGTTATTGGATCGCGGGATGGATCGTGATGAGATTGTGGGATGCTCGGCAATTTGGATCGCGAAGACGTTCGACTACACTAACCACGTTTCTTAACGCTTCCCGCTTAGAGATCTACAAGGGTATGTAGATCCACTCTCCCTCTCGTAGATGCTCATCACCATGGATAGATCTTGCGTGTGCGTAGGAATTTTTTTGTTTCCCATGCAACGTTTCCCAACAGCCTCCCCCCAGCCGACTCGGCATGATGATAGAGGCAGCCGGCACCTCCGTCTCCTTGGCCGGCAACTCCGGTGCCGTCTCCCGCGCCACCGGGGCCGACTCGGCGACGGGAGGCTCCACCGTCGGCTCCACCTGCCGGGGCTCCTCGGGGGCCGGCTCGGGGGCTGCTCTCCCCAGCCGAGCCGTTTCTGCTACGGACTAAGGCGCGACTACCTCCGTAGTCGGTCCTTGTGGCTCGCTTGACGGAGGTCTCGACATACTGGTCGATTCTGCCGCTGAGTCCGATGCCCGTGTGGGGTCTGTAGACCTCCTCCGCCTCCCGTCGCTCAAAGACTCGGAGCAAGAGGGTCTTCCCTGGGCTCCTAACTTCGATGCTCGCAGTTCCGTGAGCCTCCTCTTCTCCTCATGCAGCGTGGCTGTGTGCTCCTGAGCCAGTTAGCTAGCTGCCTCCACCGGGCCGGCTGTCGACTCCACATCATGGAGCTCGATGGGGTCCCTAGAGTAAGCAAACAATCAAAATGCCGGCCGGCACACGACTCACAGAGAAAGACCCACACAAGGAACGAAACACTTACCCTCCGACAACGGGCAGGGCCCGCTTGGCACACGCCAGCGGCTTCGTCGCGACCGCCTTAGCTTGCTTGCGAGCCGACAGTTGGGCCACCGGCTCCACCTGAGCCGGCCTCTTCCCCTGGCTAGAGGTCCCTACCATCGGGGAGCGCGCCGGCTGCTCCTCGCTCCGCCCGCGCGATCCCTATAGAGCTATGGGGGTGGTGCGTTCAGGATCCAGACGTCATCATCATCATTGTCGTCGTCATCGGTCCAATCTTTGATCATGGGGCCGGAGGGGAACTCACCAGTAGCTCTAGACCCGCCGGCTCCTGGGTCACCCGCCGCCTCGGCCTCTCCCAAGGAGTCGCCCCCCTCTTTGGGTCCGCCTCCTAGTTCATAGTCCTCGGAGTCAGACTCGGCGCATTCCGCCTCGAAGATCTGGGGCGGACCGTCCGGCGTGTTCTGTCGAACGAAAACCTGCAGTCAACGCGTCAAGTGAGACCGGGAGTCGACCGAAAGGATTCAGAGAAAAAAGAAAAATCACCTCGACGACGCATACCAAGGGTACCGGGCTTTGCCAGTCGTATGTCTCCTTGCCGAAGGACCAAGTACCCGGCGCCATCCTGAAGGTCGTGATGGCGTTTAACTGGGCCACCACTTGAGTCGGCGTTAGCTCAACGGATAACAACCGGCAGGGATCTCGGGGGCTGGACATATCGCGAATCTGGTGCGGCCTCAGCTGGAGAGGCAGCACCTGGCGGGCAATGAAGGCAGCCACCAGATCGGAGGCGACCAACCCTTCCCCACTCCTCATGGCCAGGAGCCGGCCCAGCTCTTCAAGCACGGCCCCGTGCGGAGCGGACCCCGACCAGTTCACTCCGGTGGACTTGGCATTGACGAACGCCAGCACCCGGATGTAGTCCTGCTGTGGGTTGGCATTCTTCACATAGAAGAACGTCCGATTCCACCCCTTGACAGATTCGATGAGGCTGAAGTGGGGAAAACGCGAGCCGTGGCAGCACACCACTGCGCCCCCGTAGGCGTATGGCTCCTCGTTGTTCTTTAGAGCCTTGAGATAGAAGAGCTTCTTGAAGAGCTCCACGTAGGGAAGCATCCCAAGATAGCCCTCGCACAGGGTCATGAAGCCCGCAATGTAGAGGATGGCATTAGGGTCGAGGTGGTGCTGTTGGAGATCAAAAGTGTCCAGCAAGAAGCGGAAGAAGAGGCTGACTGGCAGGCCAAAGCCACGCGAGAAGTTGCAGGCGAAGATGACGTGCTCCCCCGCCTGCAGCTTGGGCACCACCTCATCGCCCGGCGCACGGGCGACCACGCGGTCCTCCGATGACAGCATACTGGCGCGACGGAGCTCCATGATGCTAGCCTCTGTGACGATGGAGCCAGCCTAGCTTCCGGAGGGGCTGTCATCCATCACTGCATTGGGACGGCATGGGATGGCGAGTGGGCGAAGTAGCGAGCGAAGCGGGCGGAGCAGGAGCGGAGAAGGCAAAGAGAAAGATGACAAAAGGGGCAAGCGAAGCGCGGCTGCCTCCGCCCCTCGCCCTTCCCCTTTAAATACGGGGGCGATGCCCATAGGAGGTGGGGATTCACTGCGCCCACTCCCCCGGGATATCCGCGCGGTCGTGGGCACCTCGGGCTACAGCCCCTGTGGTCTGAGCACAGAAGATCTCAGCCTGCAGCACGAGGCCTACTGGGCTACACCCGCGGCCTAGCGGGCTAGGCCCAGGGCGACGTCCCGTCTGCCCACGAGCACGGGCCCCATGGCATCATTACACTCCGCATGGTGCATCACGGGGCGGCACGGGACCCGGAGTGGCACGACGGAACCCGAGGCGTTGGGGGCAACCGCTGGCTCGACCAGCCATTCTACCCCGTGCGGGAGGCGAGCGCCGCATGAAGGAAGTCGCCGGCTCCCCCTCGTCTGGTGGGCGTGGCCCCCTACCGGCTTTGGGGACTACTGATGGGGTTATTACCCCTAGGTAGGCCAAAGCTACAGGGTTCCCCCCTCAAGAAAAAACAAATCCCCGGCTCGTCCTTGGCCGGCGGGTATGCTGCTGGTAGCCCCGTGGCCGGCTGGCGCACACCCAACACGCTCATTACCGGCTGGCTCGTGGCCGGCTGGCAAAGGAGCCGGCTCGGCCCTGGTCGGCTGGGCCACGGCCGGCTGCCTCCAGGCCGGCTCTTCCGTTGACCCTCGGGCGAACAGGCTCCCATCCCATCTCTCTGTGAGCGGGTACGGTGACAAGAAAAGACCCCCACGACGGACCCCAACACAGCCACAGTGACCGCTAACATGCGGACGTGCATGGCTACAGTCTAGCCGGCCGTACCGCTGACCTTGGCTGACCGCGACCGGGCGGGGCAACAATGCCGACACGCCTCAGCCCACTCCATTACCTAGCCTCGCGTGGCTACAATGCTACCAGCCGTACCGGAGACCTCGACCGGCTGGCGCAAGACGACACCGCTTGGGCGGCCCGTGCCATGGCAGGTCGGTGCGGGCCAATCGTGGAGCCAGCTAACGGGCCCCAGTGGGCGATGGGACCGCGCAGCCGGTGGGACCTATGGGCGACAAGACGGCCGAATGGGTGGACCCCCTGGCCTGCCGAAGAGGCTGCCAGCCGGGTCCCCCCGCCGAGTACTTTAGGGATATGGTAAGCCGGGGGGTTGGCCTATAAAACCCCCCGAGCCCCCATGCATAGGGGGCATATTGAAAACACACACACACACAAGGGACCTCGTCCTCCCACACCCACTCACGTAGCAAAGGAGAAGGAGCCGGCTGCTCCTTCCTCCACCTCCAGACAACATCTCCAGGAGCACCATTGTAACCACCTTCGTCTATCAACCTAGACCAAGCAGGACTAGGGGTATTACCTCCCACGAAGGGCCCTGAACCTGGGTACATCGTGCGTCCTTCGCCACTTGTGCCTAGTCCCGCTCCCGGAGACTATCAGCGTCCTCTGGCCCCAACCACCTTCGATAAGCCTACCCATGGCATCTATCGTGAGAAAACGACGACACACACCACAAAAGAGTATTACATCGGATAGATCTCCTGTAATAGCCTCACATATTAGGGATGATAGACTACTCTATCAATAAGGAATTTCTTCTTTTTCGGGAGCCCATTCAAAAAGAACTCCCGGGTTAAGCGTGCTTGGCTTGGAGTAGTTCTAGGATGCGTGACCGACCGGAAAGTTGGTCCCGGGTGCGCATGAGTGAGGACAAAGTGCGCAAAAAAGACTAGTATTGATTTGTGGGACCAGTCTAGATCCCGCCAGGAGTAACGACTACCGGTGGGTGTGTTCGGGGCGTTACATCTCCATGAAGATCATGAATAACATGGTATTGAAGATCAAAGAGAGAGAAGAAGCCATCTAGCTACTAGCTATGGACCCGTAGGTCTATGGTGGACTACTCATGCATCATCGTAGGGGCAATAGAGTTGATGTAGATGCCCTCCGTGATCGAAACCCCCTCCGACAGATTACCAAAAAAGGCTCCAAGATTGGATCTCTCGGGAACGGAGGCTTCTGGCAGTGGAAAAGTATTTCTGTGTCTCCTTCTTGTGTTGGGGGAATATTTGGGTATTTATAGGATGAAGAATAGGGTTAGGAGACCTACCAGGAGACGACAAGCCTGTCAGACGTGGCCACGAGGGTGGTTGCGCCTACCAGGCTTGTGATCTCCTGGTAGATCCCCTGGCGTGCACTCCAAGTCTCGTGGATCTCTTTCCTTCCCATTTGGACTCCGTTTAATATTCCATATCTGCAAAACTCAAAAAAAAGGAAAAACAAAAACTGGCACTAGGCGCTAGATTAATAGGTTAGTCCCAAAAATAATATAAAATAACATATTAATGCATATAAAACATCCAAACAGATGATATAATAGCATGACATCGTCAAAAATTATAGATACGTTGGAGACGTATCAGCATCCCCAAGCTTAATTCCTGCTCGTCCTTGAGTAGGTAAATGATAAAAACAGAATTTTTGATGTGGAGTGTTACCTAACATATCTATCCATGTAATATTATCTATTGTGGCATGAACATTCAGATCCATAAGACTCAAAACAAAAGCTTAATATTGATATAAAAACAATAACATTTCAATCATACTAGCAAAGCAATTGTATCTCTTCAAAATATAATGGCAAAACAAAGTTATCCCTACAATATCATATGGCCTGGCTATGCTCCATCTTCCCCACACAAAGTATTTATATCATGCACAACCCCGATGACAAGTTAAGCAATTGTTTTCACACTTTTATTTTCTCAAACTTTTTTCAACTCTCACGCAATGCATGAGCATGAGCCATGGATATAACACTATAGGTGGAATAGAATATGGTGGAGGTTGTCAAGGAAAGGGAGAAGATAGTCTCACATCAACTAGGCGTATCAACGGGCTATGGAGATGCCTATCAATAGATATCAATGTGAATGAGTAGGGATTGCCATGCAATTGATGCACTAGAGCTATAAGTGTATGAAAGCTCAAGAGGAAACTAAGTGGATGATACGTCTCCAACGTATCTATAATTTTTGATTGTTCCATGCTATTATATTATCTGTTTTGGATGTTTTATATGCATTAATATGCTATTTTATATTATTTTTGGGACTAACCTATAAATCTAGAGCCTAGTGTCAGTTTCTGTTTTTTTCCTTGTTTTTGAGAATTGCAGATAACTAATATTAAACGGAGTCCAAACGAAATAAAACCTTTGGAATGATTTTTTCTGGACCGAAAGGAAACCACCAAGCTTGTGGGCCCACGACAGCTCTCCTAACCCTAATCTTCGGCCTATAAATTCCCAAATATTCCCTGTATATCAGAACGAGCCACGAAAACACTTTTCCACCACCAAAAGCCTCCGTTCCCGAGAGATCCAATCTTGGAGCCTTTTTCGGTAATCTGTCGGAGGGGGATTCGATCACGGAGGGCATCTACATCAACTCCATTGCCCCTCCGAGGATGCATGAGTAGTTCACCACATACCTTCGAGTCCATAGCTAGTATCTATATGGCTTCTTCTCTCTCTCTTTGCACTTCAATACCATGTTCTTCATGATCTTCATGGAGATCTATTCGATGTAATACTCTTTTGCGGTGTTTTTTTCGAGATCCGATGAATTCTGGGTTTATGTTCAGATTATCCATGAATATTATTTGTGTCTTTTCTGAATTCTTATATTCATGATTTCATATCTTTGCAGGTCTCTTCGAGTTATTGGTTTCGTTTGGCCAACTAGATTGGTAATACTTGCAATGGGAGAAGTGCTTAGTTTTTGGTTCAATCTTGCGGTGTCCTCACCCAGTGACAAAGTAGGGGTAGCGAGGCACATATTCTATTGTTGCCATCAAGGATAACAAGATGGGGTATTCATCATATTGCTTGAGTTTATCCATCTACATCATGTCATCTTACCTAATGTGTTACTATGTTCTTCATGAACTTAATACTCTAGATGCACGCAGGAGTCGGTCGATGTGTGGAGTAATAGTAGTAGATGTAGAATCGTTTCGGTCTACTTGACACGAACATGATGCCTATATGCATAATCATTACCTTGGATATCTTCATAATTATTTTCTTTTCTATCAATTGCTCGACAGTAATTTGTTCACCCACCGTAATACTTGCCATCATGAGAGAAGCCTCTAGTGAAACCTATGGCCCCCGAGTCTATTTTCCATCTTATACTTTCAGATCTAAAACCAAAAATACTTTGCTGCATTATTTTTACCTCTTGTTTTACTTTTCGTTCAAGCAATCTATCTCTATCATATCTCATCCTTGCAAGTAACCGTGAAGGGATTGACAACCCCTTTATAGCGTTGGGTGCAAGAGTTTGATTCTTTGTGTAGGTACATCTATTGGGGACTTGCTTGTATCTCCTACTGGATTGATACCTTGGTTCTCAAAAACTAAGAGAAATACTTATCTACCTTGCTGCATCACCCGTTCCTCTTCACGGAAACCAACGCATGCTCAAGAAGTAGCAAGATGGATTTCTGGCGCCGCTGCCGGGGATATACATAGCAAGTCAGGATAAGAGCTCTCCCGTCAACTTGCCAATTTCTGACGCCATTGCCGGGGAGATCTACATCAAGCCTGCCAAGTACCTATCACAAACTCATCTATTTCATTTACATTATTTGCCATTTGCCTCTCGTTTTCTTCTTCCCCACTTCTAAAATGATTTCAAAAAATACCAAAAAGATTTGCCTTTTTATTCGCCCTTTTTCGTTCGTCTTTTCGTTTGCTTTTTGCTTGCTTGTGTGCTAGATTGCTTGCTTTGTCACGATGACTCAAGAGAATACCAAGTTGTGTGACTTTTCTAATACTAATAATAATGATTTTATTACTACTCCGATTACTCCCGCCACTAGTGTGGAATCTTATGAAATTAATGTTGCTTTGCTCAATCTTGTTATGAAAGAACAATTTTCCGGCCTTGCTAATGAAGATGTCGCATCCCATCTAAATACTTTTGTTGAGTTGTGTGATATGCAAAAGAATAAAGCTGTGGATAATGATATTGTTAAATTGAAGCTATTCCCGTTCTCACTGCATGATCGTGCTAAAACTTGGTTTTCATCTTTGCCTAAAAATAGTATTGATTCACGGAATAAGTGTAAAGATGGTTTTATTTCCAAGTACTTTCCGCCTGCCAAGATCATCTCCCTTTGGAATGATATAATGAACTTTAAGCAACTTGACCATGAACATGTTGCACAATCTTGGGAAAGGATGAAATTTATGATTAGGAATTGCCCCGCGCATGGTTTGAGTTTATGGATGATTATACAAATTTTCTATGCTATATCAAATTTTGCTTCTAGGAATCTCTTAGATTCTGCCACGGGTGGTACTTTTATGGAAATCACATTAGGAGAAGCTACTAAACTCCTAGATAATATTATGGCAAATTACTCTCAATGGCACACTGAAAGATCCCCTACTAGTAAAAAGGTGCATGCTATTGAAGAGATTAATACTTTGAGTGAAAAGATGGATGAATTGATGAAATTGTTTGCTAGTAAGAGTGCTCCTATTAATCCTAATGATATGCCTTTATCTTCTTTGATTGGAAATAATAATGAATCTATGGATGTGAATTTTGTTGGTAGGAACAATTTTGGTAATAACGCTAATAAAGGTAATTTCAATGCTAGACCGTTTCCTAGTAATTCCTCTAATAATTATGGTAATTCCTACAAAAATTCTTATGGAAATTATAATAATATGTCCTCTGATATTGAGAATAATATTAAATAATTCATTAGTACGCAAAGAGGTTTCAATGCTATGATTGAAGAAAAATTGCTCAAGATTGATGATTTGTCTAGGAACGCTGATAGAATTTCTCTTGAGATTGATTCTTTAAAAAATAGATCTATTCCACCCAAGCATTATATTAATGAGTCTTTAAAATCTATGATAATTTCTATTGATGAGTGTAAGGAAAGAACCGCTAGAATACGTGCTAAGGGTGAATGGATTGAAAAAGTGTGTTCTCGTGATAATATTGATGAAGATCTTAAAGTGATTTATGTGACTCCTATTTAATATATTTTTACAATGTTAATCTTGATAAATATGGGACTGGAGATGAGTCAAATTTAGTTAAAAGGAGTCCCAATGATTTGGAGTTTATAGATCTTGCTAATAAAAGTGGGATTGAAGAGGTCAAAACTTTAAATAGCAATGAACCCACTCTTTTGGATTTCAAGGACTTTAATCATGATAGCTGCTCTTTGATTGATTGTATTTCCTTGTTGCAATCCATTTTGAATTCTCCTCATGCTTATAATCAAAACAAAGCTTTTACTAAACATATTGTTGATGCTATGATGAAAGCTTTTGAAGAAAAACTTGAGTTGGAAGTTTCTATACCTAGAAAGCTATATGATGAGTGGGAACATACTATTAAGATTAATATTAAAGATTATGAGTTCCATGATTTGTGTGATTTGGGTGCTAGTGTTTCCACGATTCCAAAAACTTTATGTGATGTTCTAGGTTTCCGTGAATTTGATGATTATTCCTTAAATTTGCATCTTGCGGATTCCACTATAAAGGAACCTATGGGAAGGATTAATGATGCTATTATTGTTGCAAATAGGAATTATGTGCTTGTAGATTTCATTGTTCTTGATATAGATTGCAATCCTACACGTCCTATTATTATTGGTAGACCTTTCCTTAGAACGATTGGCGCAATTATTGATATGAAGGAAGGGAATATTAGATTCCAATTTACATTAAGGAAAGGCATGGAACACTTTCCTAGAAAGAAAATAAAATTACCTTGTGAATCTATCATGATATCTACTTATGGATTGCATACCAAAGATGACAATACCTAGATCTTTTGCGTTTCACCTAGCTAGGGGCGTTAAACAATAGCGCTTGTTGGGAGGCAACCCAATTTTATTTTGCTTTCTGCTTTTTGCTTCTATTTTGGTGTGTTTTGCACACTATTACTTATGTAGTAATTTTGTTTTGGTATTTTAATTAGTGTCTGAGCCAACTAAACCCTTTGGGGTGATCTATGGTAGTTGTTGATTTGGTCTTGCTGAAAGACAGGAACTTTTGCGCTCAGTATAGGAATTTTCTAAAATTTTCAATGAGTCTAATTGATCTGAATTTTTTGAAAAATATTGAAATACAAATTTACCTTATTTTACTAATTTTTCAGAATTTTAGAGTTTCAGAAATATTCGAAGTTTACAGATTTCTACAGACTGTTCTGTTTTTGACATATTCTTTTTTCTTTGTGTTGTTTGCTTATTTTGATGTATCTATGGGCCGTATCGGGGGGGGGGGGTATGAACCATGGAGAAGTTAGAATACAGTAGGTATTACACAAATACAAATAAATAATGAGTTCAAAATAGTACCGAAAGTGGTGATATAGTTTTCTTATACTAACGGATCTCATGAGTTTTCTGTTGAGTTTTGTGTTGTGAAGTTTTCAAGTTTTGGGTGAAGATTTGATGGACTATGGAATAAAGAGTGGAAAGAGCCTAAGGTTGGCGATGCCCAAGGCACCCCAAGCCATATTTAAGGATACCAAAAAGCTTAAGCTTGGGGATGCCCCGGAAGGCATCCCCTCTTTCGTCTTCAATCCATCGGTAAATTCACTTGAGGCTATATTTTTATTCACCACATGATATGTGTTTTGCTTGGAGCGTTTTGTATGATATGAGTCTTCGCTTTTTAGTTTGCCACAATCATCCTTAATGCACACATTATTTGATAGAGACATGCTGAATCGTGAATTTATTAGAATACTATTTGTGCTTCACTTATATCTTTTGAGCCACGCAATATTGCTCTAGTGCTTAACTTATATCTTTTTAGAGCATGGTGGTGTTATATTTTTTAGAAATTGTTGAACTCTCATACCTCACTTATATCATTTTGAGAGTTTCTTAAAACATCATGGTAATTTGTTTAGGTTATGAATTTAGTCCTAATATAATGGGCATCCAAGAGGGATATAATAAAAACTTTCATATAAAGTGCATTGAATACTATGAGAAGTTTGATTCCTTGCATATAGTTTTGAGATAATAGATATGGTAATATGAGAGTCATGCTAGTGAGTAGTTGTGAATTGGAAGAGATACTTGTTTTAAAGTTTGTGATTCCCGTAGCATGCACGTATGGTGAACCGTTATGTAACGAAGTCGGAGCATGATTTGTTTAATGATTGTCAACCTTTGTGTGAGGGTCAGGAGCGTGCGATGGTTAACTCCTACCAACCTCTCCCCTAGGAGCATGCGTCTAATGCTTTGTTTGATAACTAATAGACTTTTGCAATAAGTATGTGAGTTATTTATGACTAATGTTGAATCCATGGATTATACACACTCTCATCCTTCCACCTTTGCTAGCCTCTCTAGTACCGCGCAACTTTCGCCGGTACATCAAACCCTCCTTCCTCAAAACATCCACCATATATTCCTCAAAACAGCCACCATACCTTCCTATTATGGCATTTCCATAGCCATTCCGAGATATATTGCCATGCAATTTCAACCATTTAGTTTTTTATGTCATGCACCATCACTTCATCTTGCATATAAAGCCATACTTTGTTATAGTTATCGAGTTGTAATTTTATTTTTTCAGTTATAAGTAAATAAAAGTGTGATGATTTTCATTAATAGAGCATTGTCCCGTGAGAGAAAAGGATGATGGAAGCCATGACTCCCTCACAAGTTGGGGTGAGTATCCGGACTTTACAAAAAATAAAAGAGGCCAGCAAAGCCCAAACAAAAAAAAATAAAAGAGGCCAAAGATGCCCACCAAAATAAAAAAATAAAAAATGAGAGAAAGATAGAAGGGACAATTGCTACTATATTTTCCCACACTTCTTCTTGAAAGTAGCACCATGATCTTCATGATAGAGAGTCTCCTATTTTTTCACTTTCATATAACTAGTGGATATTCATCTTGCATGACCACTTAGTTTTCTTTTTGAGATTTCATACACTTATAGCTCTAAGTGCATTTGTTGCATGGCAATCCCTACTCACTCACATTGATATCTATTGATGGGCATCTCCATAGCCCATTGATACGCCTAGTTGATGTGAGACTATCTTCTCCCTTTTTCCTTGCACCTCCTTCATATTCTATTCCACCTATAGTGCTATATCCATGGCTCACGCTCATGTATTGCGTGAGAGTTGAAAAGGTTTGAGAACACCAAAAGTGTGAAGCAATTGCTTGACTTGTTCATTGGGGTTGTGCATGATTTAGATACTTTGTGTGGGGAATATGGAGCATAGCCAGACCATATGATTTTGTAGGGATAACTTTCTAAGGCCATGTTATTTGGAAAGGACACGACTACCTTGTTGGTGTGCTCGAAGTATTATTATTTTTATGTCAATATTAGAGTGTTGTTTTGAATCTTACGGATTTGAATATTCATGCCACAATAAAGAATATGACATGGATAAATATGTTAGGTAGCATTCCACATCAAAAATTCAGTTTTTATCATTTACCTACTCGAGGAAGGGCATGAATTAAGCTTGTGGATGCTGATACGTCTCCAACATATCTATAATTTTCTATTGTGTCATGCTATTATATTATCTGTTTTGGATGTTTTATATGCATTAATATGCTATTTTATATTATTTTTGGGACTAAACTATTAATCTAGAGCCCAGTGCTAGTTTTTGTTTTTTCCTTGTTTTTGAGAATTGCAGATAAGGAATATTAAACGAAGTCCAAACGGAATAAAACCTTCGGGATGATTTTTTCTAGACTGAAGGAAACAACCAAGCTTGTGGGCCCACGGCAGCTCTCCTAACCCTAATATTCGGCCTATAAATTCCCAAATATTCCCTGTATATCAGAACGAGCCACGAAAACACTTTTCCGTCGCCAGAAGCCTCCGTTCCCGAGAGATCCAATCTTGGAGCCTTTTTTGGTAATCTGCGAGAGGGGGATCCGATCACGAAGGGCATCTACATCAACTCCATTGCCCCTCTAATGATGCGTGAGTATTTCACCACAAACCTTCGGGTCCATATCTAGTAGCTAGATGGCTTCTTCTCTCTCTTTGCTCTTCAATACCACGTTCTTCATGATATTCATGGACATCTATCCGATGTAATACTCTTTTGCGGTGTGTTTGTCGAGATCCGATGAATTGTGGGTTTATGTTCAGATTATCCATGAATATTATTTGAGTCTCTTATGAATTCTTATATTCATGATTTCATATCTTTGCAAGTCTCTTCGAGTTATTGCTTTGGTTTGGCCAACTAGATTGGTAATTCTTGCAATGGGAGAAGTGCTTAGTTTTGGGTTCAATCTTGCGGTGTCCTCACCTAGTGACAAAGTAGGGGTAGTGAGGCACGTATTGTATTGTTGCCATCAAGGATAACAAGATGGGGTTTTCATCATATTGCTTGAGTTTATCCCTCTACATCATGTCATCTTACCTAATGCGTTACTCTGTTCTTCATGAACTTAATACTCTAGATGCAGGCAGGAGTCGGTCGATGTGTGGAGTAATAGTTGTAGATGCAGAATCATTTCGGTCTACCTGACAAGGACGTGATGCCTATATGCATAATCATTGCCTTGGATATCTTAACAATTATTCGCTTTTCTATCAATTGCTCGACAGTAATTTGTTCACCCACCGTAATAATTGCCATCATGAGAGAAGCCTCTAGTGAAACCTATGGCCCGCGGGTCTATTTTCCATCTTATACTTTCAGATCTAAAACCAAAAATACCAAAAATACTTTGATGCATTATTTTTACCTTTTGTTTTACTTTCCGTTCAAGCAATCTATCTCTATCAGATCTCATCCTTGCAAGTAACTGTGAAGGGATTAACAACCCCTTTATAGCGTTGGGTGCAAGAGTTTGATTCTTTGTGTAGGTACATCTATTGGGGACTTGCTTGTATCTCCTACTGGATTGATACCTTGGTTCTCAACAACTGAGGGAAATACTTATCTACTTTGCTGCATCACCCGTTCCTCTTCACAGAAACCAACGCATGCTCGAGAAGTAGCAGTGGGTGTGCATCCAACTTGCTTGCTCATGAAGACCTACGGAAATTTGAGGAAGCCCATTATTGGAATATACAAGCGAAGTTATATTAAGAAAAATTCCCACTAGTATATGAAAGTGACAAAACAGGAGACTCTCTATCATGAAGATCATGGTGCTACTTTGAAGCACAAGTGTGGAAAAACATAGTAGCAATGTCCCTTCTCTCTTTACTATCATTTTTCTTCTTGGTGGGCATCTAAGGCCTCTTTTATTTTTTATTTCGGCTTTGCTGGCCTTTTTTATTTTTCATAAAGTCCGGAATCTCATCCCCACTTGTGAGGGAATCATAGCTTCCATCATCCTTCCCTCACATGCTCTAATAATGATAATCATCACACTTTTATTTACTTACAACTCGAAAGAAAGTTACAACTTGAAATATGACTCTATGTGCAATATGGAAGTGATGGTGCATGTCATAAAAGGAAACGGTGGAAGTTGCATGGCAATATATCTCGAAATGTCTATGTAAATGCCATGGTTGGTAGGTATGGTGGCTGTTTTGCGGAAGGTATATGGTGGCTGTTTTGAGGAAGGTGGGTTTGTTGTACCGACGAGAGTTGCGCGGTACTAGAGAGGCTAGCAAATGTGGAAGGGTGAGAGTGCGTATAATCCATGGACTCAACATTAGTCATAAAGAACTCACATACTTATTGCATTAGTATTTAGTCATTGAAGCAAAGTACTAAACGCATTCTCCTAGGGGAGAGGTTGGTAGGAGTTAACCATCGCACACTCCCAACCCTCACACAAAGGTCAACAATCTATAAACAAATCATGCTCCGACTTCCTTACATAACGGTTCACCATACCTCCATGCTATGGGAATCACAAACCTTTACACAAGTATTTTTACCAAATCAGAATTACTTCCTAACATGACCTTAACATTACCATATTTATTTCTCAACACTTTATGCAAGGAATCAAACTTCTCATAGTATTCAATGCACTTAATATGGAAGTTTTTATTATGCCTATCATATTAGGACTAAATTCATAACCTAGACCAATTGCCATGCTGTTTAGAGACTCCCGAAATAATTTAAGTGAGGTACAAGAGTTCAATTATTTCTATAAAACGCAAACGCCACCGTGCTCTAAAAAATATAAGTGAATCACATAGAGCAAAAATTGCGTATCTCAAAAGATATAAGTGAAGCACAGAGAGTATTCTAATAAATTCACGATTCAGCATGTGTCTTTGAAAATATGTGTGCAGTAAGGATGATTGTTGCAAACTAAGAAGCAAAGACTCATATCATACAAGACGCTCCAAGCAAAACACATATCATGTGGTGAATAAAAATATAGCATCAAGTAAATTTACCGATGGATTGAAGACGAAAGAGGGGATGCCTTCTGGGGCCAAGCTTAGGCTCTTTGGCATCCTTGAATATTACTTGGAGTGCCTTGGGCATCCCAAAGCTTAGGATCTTGCCACTCTTTATTCCATAGTCCATCAAATCTTTACCCAAAACTTGAAAACTTCACAACACAAAACTTAACAAAAAACTCGTGAGATCCGTTAGTATAAGAAAATAAATCACCACTTTAGGTACTGTTGTGAACTCATTATTTTTTATATTGGTTTTATACCTACTGTATTCTAACTTATCCATGGTTCATACCCCATGATACAACCCATAGATTCATCAAAATAGGCAAACAACTCAAAGTCAAAAACAGAACAGTCTGTAGAAATCTGAAAACTTCGTATACTTATGTAAGTTAAATAATTCTGAAAAATTAGGGAAACCTCGGAAATTTATATATATATATCTTGTGTAAAATTTCAGACTCATTCTACGCTCTAAAAAATATAGAAAACTCCTGGGATGGGTACAAAAGTTTCTGTTTTTCAGCAAGATCAAATCAACAACTACCATAGATCACCCCAAAGGTTTTAATTGGCTCAAACACTAATTAAAACACCAAAACACATTTACTACAGAAGTAATAATGTGGTAAAAACTCAAAAATAGAAGCAAAACACACAACACAAAAATAAAGTTGGGTTGCCTCCCAACAAGCGGTATTGTTTAACGCCCCTAGCTAGGCAAAACGCAATAGATCTAGGTATTCTCATCTTTGGTATGCAATTCCTCAATTGCACACTTATAAGCCTTAGGAGGTCCATTGTTCTTATCAATAATAATTCTCCTAGTCAAAAATTCAAGAGATTCCATGATGTCAATTGGTTCCTTAATAATATTGAAAAAGCTAGGGTGAATACCTATCATCTTAAGATCTTCACTAGAAGACACACCCTTATTTGTAGGAACATAAACAAACTTGGCAGCCTTAGGAGGGAGAGGAGTAGGGTTAGTTTGAACCAAAGCAAAAGCAGATCCCAAGTTGGTAATAATGTCCTCTAGCTTGCCAGTTCTAGAGGAGTCTTGTTCCAATTTTTCATTAACTATGAGTTCCTTTTCCTTTAGATTTTTTAATGTAACTCCTACTTTAGATCCATATTGAGTAATGTAATTATGAATCTTTTTATCCAAGTTTTCAATAAGCTCAACTGTAGCAACCTTTTTTTCAATAATATCAAGCCTCCGCATCACATGTTCCAAGGTCAAGTTTGTTCCATTAACCATGATTGGGGGTGAACCTACCAAATTTATCATAGCGCTATACGAGTCAAAAGTATGACTTCCCAAGAAATTACCTCCCATGATGGTATCTAGAACATATCTATTCCATGGAGTAATACCCACGTAAAAATTGCGAAGGAGAACGGTAGTAGATTGCTTACAAATAGATCTATTTTGAGCATTGCAAATTCTATACCAATCATCTTTTAAGTTTTCTCCCTCCCTTTGCTTAAAATTAAGAACCTCATACTCAGGAGTATTAGCTATAGTGGTAAGGCTAGCCATGAGTTCAAGCAATCCAACTCATGAGCAACAAAAAGTCAAATGAAAGGAGGGCGAATAAAATGGCAAATCTTTTTGGTATTTTCTGAAAATCATTTTAGAAGTGGGGGATAGGAAAATCAGAAGCAGATGGCAAATAATGTCAATGCAAGAGATGAGTTTGTGATGGGTACTTGGTGGGTTTGATGTAGACCTATCCTAGCAACGCTGCAAGAATTGGCAAGTTGACGGGAAAGTTCTTGGCTGGACTTGCTATGTATCCTCCCCGGCAACAGCGCCAGAATCCTTCTTGCTATCTCTTGAGCTTGCGTTGGTTTTCCCTTGAAGGGGAAAGGGTGAGACAACAAAGTAGATAAGTATTTCCCTGAGTTGACGAGAACCAAGGTATCAATCCAGTAGGAGGAACAATCAAGTCACCAATGGATGCACCTACACAAACAATCAAACTTTTGCACCCAACGCTATAAAGGGGTTGTCAATCCCTTCACGGTTATTTGCAAGGATTAGATCCGATAGAGATAGATGTAAATGAAAACGGAAAGTAAAAGATAAGTAAATTGCAACAAAGTATTTTTGGTATTTTTGGTTTATAGATCTGAAAATATATTATGGAAAGTAGACGCCAGGGCCATAAATTTCACTAGAGGCTTCTCTCTTGAAGGAAAATATCATGGTGGGTAAACAAATTACTGTCAAGCAATTGATAGAAAAGCGAATAATCATGTAGATATCCAAGGCAATGATCATGCATATAGGCATCACGTATGTGTCAAGTAGACCAAAACGATTCTGCATCTACTACTATTACTCCACACATCGAGCGACTCCTGCCTGCATCGAGAGTATTAAGTTCATGAAGAACAGAGTAACGCATTAAGTAAGATGACACGATGTAGAGGGATAAACTCAAGCAATATGATGAAAACCCCATATTGTTACCCTTGATGGCAACAATACAATACGTGCCTCGCTACCCCTACTATGTCACTCAGTGAGGACACTACAAGATTGAACCCAAAACCAAGCACTTCTCCCATTACAAGAATTACCAGTCTGGTTGGCCAAACCAAACAAATAACTTGAAGAAACTTGCAAGGATATGAAATCATACATATAAGAATTCATAGGAGATTCAAATAAGATTCATGGATAATCTGAACATAAACTCACAATTCATCAGATCTTGACAAACACACCACAAACGAGTATTACATCGGATAGATCTCCATGAAGATCATGAAGAACATGGTATTGAAGATCAAAGAGAGATAATAAGCCATCTAGATACTAACCATGGACCCGTAGGTTTGTGGTGGACTACTGACGCATCATTGGACGGGCAATGGAGTTGATCTAGATGCCCTCTGTGATCGAAACCCCCTCCGATAGATTACCGGAAAAGGCTCCAAGATTGGATCTCTCAAGAACGGAGGCTTCTGGTAGTGGAGAAGTATTTGCATGGCTCCTTCTGGTGTTGGGGGAATATTTGGGTATTTATAGGATGAAGAATAGGGTTAGGAGACCTGTCAGGAGACGGCAAGCCTGCCAGGCGCGGCCAGGGGGGTGGACGCACCTACGAGGCTTGTGATCTCCTAGTAGATCCCGTGGCATGCACTCCAAGTCTCATGGATCTCTTTCCTTCTAGAAAAAATCACCCTGGAGATTTTATTCCATTTGGACTCCGTTTAATATTCCATATCTACAAAACTCAAAAACAAGGAAAAAACAAAAACTGGCAGTAGGCTCTAGATTAATAGGTTAGTCCCAAAAATAATATAAAATAGCATATTAATGCATATAAAACATCCAAAACAGATAATATAATAGCATGACATCATCAAAAATTATAGATACATTGGAGACGTATCAGGTACCATGGATGCTAGCACTTTGGGAGCTCTAACTGTCGTGTGGTGTTCGAACTCGTGAATTATCTTCACGCCTCTTGTATTCTAGTGTCTTCGGACTATGCAGATGTGATTACATATCTCAAAGGTAATGGTGGAGGTTGTTACATGGCTATCATCAAGGAGATCCAATCTCAAGCAAGAGAGTTCGAGAGTTGTAATTTTCTGCATGAAAGTGGAACAAGAAATTTGAAGCGGATAGTCTAGATAAATACTCCATGTCTTTAGATGCGCACACATATGCTTGGTTTTTCCAACCGCATGATATTGTAATGATTCCCATGAACCCGGTTGAATAAAAGAGTCGTTGTCTCCCCTAAAAAAGAAGGACATAAGCAATTAGTTGATGAGTGTTATTTTTACACTTATTTACCCTGAGTTTAAACTGCTATATTTCATTCAAACCAAGATATTTCCTCTGTTATTACCACTAATGACTAATGAATGAAAATGATTTCAAATATTTGATATTTATTTTTTCCCATTAGAAATGGGTTATATATGGACAAAATCAAGTCAATACTTGGAAAGGAGTAAAGGGAGAGATAGAAGAAGTCAAGTGGGAGGAGCACGAGAGGACACCAAGCAAAAATGGCCTTCCAAATGACCGTGCGCGTCCATATGCATGATCGTATGGCATGGAAACGGATGCTCCTCATCCATATGAACATTATTTATAAAGGGCCCAATGCTAAATGAGCTAATGGAGAGCCAGAAACGCTGCATCTTTGTCATCATCAACATAAGCCATCTCCACCAACCCTAGCCGTCACCATTCCCCATCTCCATCTCCATAGCCACCATCTCTACCACCACCACCATAGTTTTTAGTAGGCTAGACATACTTCTAATTGTGTATCACACAAGTCCCTATTATAACACATATTATCAATAAAATCTTCATGATGTGTTCTTCAATGAGTGCTTCACGTGATCTGATCTCCATGTGTGAGTAGTCCGGTAAGGTATGGGTTAAGGCAAGAGCCTCGCAAGGGTTGAGGCAAGAGCCTTGCAACCGATGCATTTTTTAGGAGGATCAATTGAAGACCTTTGAATCAATGCCTCATATGTGTGAAATAAAATTGTTCCGTAGTTGTCTTTTGTCTCATTCACGTTCTTCATCCCTGCAAGTACTCAGGATCGTGATGAACGAGCCACACAGAGGCTAAGGGCATGGACATCGTGAAGTGTTATTATGAACGCTAGTGCCAGAAAGGTTTAGTATGGTAACAGATATCCTATACGTGTGGATTCAAGAGGTGTAGTCATTGAAAACCCAATGCTTTTGTCTGATTATTGCAATCTTAGTTATCAAGACAACCCCGTGAGATAGATAGGGCATTCGGTTGGAAACTGACTCTTGATGCAGGATGCATGCCAGTCAAGATGTAATTTGTACATATCCCCCACTTTAGTTTGTAACAAGCACATCTCGATGGGTGACTTCGAGCGCAAAAATTAAGATCATATCTGGTTCTTTCACAAATGTATGGTTGTAAGAATTAAGACCTCATAGTCGTACCTATTTGTATTATAAGATTTTGCAATCTGATTTTCTATCCGGTTCAGATGCTGGAATTGATTCTTTAATCAAAGTTTGGTAAAGACCCTAGCTTAAAGGGCATCATTTTCCCAGGGGTTCGATAACTCAGGGTCACCTCTGGGGGAAAAGGGCGAGGATCCTTGCTGCTGCATTTCCAGGGATCCTTGCTGCTCCATTTCCGAATCACTAAGGGATGTAATCACTAGTTAGAGGTGCTTCCTAGGTGAATTTTCTAGAGGTCACTCATGGAAGCGCTCTAGTGGCACATGTGGTGCACTTAGCACCCCACGTGTCACGTATTGCACACCTTCCTCACTCGTGTTTTTGGGGTTTTTCCTTGGTGTATTTTTTGTTTCCTTTCTTTAGGTTTATTTTATGTTATAATCATTTTCCTGGTTTATCTATGTTTTCTATTTATTTGGTATTTTTATTCTCCTCTATTAGGCGCATGTGTGTGATGCGCTTTTGCATCAAGCATTCTTTCTTATTTGTTCATAATTTGGGGAGTACACAAAAATGAGGGAAACTAAGGTTCTTGTACAAAAACAAGTAGACATTCGTTTCAATCATGTTGCAATGAAGAAAAGCAAACACAAACAAAAAAATTATTAAATTGCACTGAAGTAAACGCAGGCAAACATGAAACACAAAATAAAACATGACAAAAACTTAAACTTTAACACTAGAGCGCCTCCTCCTGCTTATGCTCACTCCTGGTCTCTGAGCTCGAGGAACTGTAGGAGATGGACTTTGATCTCATCAAAGGAGATATAAGAGAACACATTGCTAACATGGAAAAAATGTTGAAGTCGTGGTAGTAAGCATATCCAACGATGATCTTGGTGTCTAGAGGGTCGTCGAGATGCGCAATAATGACCGAATATGTGCCAAGCAACAACCTAAACCCATGAGGCTGATTCTTATACCCGTAGGAGAGGAAATCCATTGTCATCTACAACAAGTTCCTCCTCGTTGAGAAAGCAAACATGCGCAATGTGTCCTTGATAAACCACAAGTGTAGGGGATCGTTTGTAGCCTTTTTCGACAAGTAAGAGTGTCAAACCAATGAGGATCTAAAGGTAGAATTAATATTCTCTCAAGTTCTATTGACCACTGATACAACTCTATGCATGCTAACGCTTACTTTAACTAGAACAAGTATGAAACTACTTTGCAGGAATAAAACTAGAAGTACTTAGTAGTATGATAGATAGTTTTGCAAGATAATAAAGAACGTGGAAATAAAAGTTACGTGTTGTTTCAATAAAAGAACAATAAAAGTAAATAGTTTAGTACAAAGCTTTTTGTGTAACGCAAGAGAAAGATTGTCCATAGGCAATTTAATATAACATGATAGATACTTGTCATATGCAATGAGGGAGAGGCATACACTAACACAATTTCTCTACTTGGATCATGTGCACTTATGATTGGACCTCTAGCAAGCATCAACAACTACTAAAGATCATTAAGGTAAAACCCAACCATAGCATTAAACATCAAGTCCCCTTTAATCCCATACGTAAACAATCCCCTTACCTGGGTTTGTGTTTTATTCACTCACCAACCCTCTATAAGCGAATCATGAACATATTGCAAAACCTCCAGCGGGATCCCTTCATGTTTGTACCTCACGAAAGGCACCTTAGGACAACACCATATCAACATACAACTCATATCAATAACATCATACCACAATTAACCCGTAGGACAAAACAAATCTACTCAAACATCATAGGATAGCCACACATCTTTGCATAATAATGTATAGCATCAAGCACCATCTTCAAGTATAGATTAAAGCGGGGAAGAGAGGTTTTACACCACTACAAAGAGGGGGGGAGAGTTGGTGGTGACAGCGGCAAAGTTTCTCGCGTGGATCACCGTCACGATGGATGCTTTGGTGGCGCTCTAGCGCCACGAGGAAAGAGGGGGAGATCCTCCTCCTTCTTCTTCTTCCTTGGCCTCCTCCCTAGGTGGCATGAGGGTTTACCCTCTGGTCCATGGCCGCCATGACTCTCGGAGGGTAGCAGCCCCTCCAAGATTGGATCTCTCTCTCTGTTTCTCTTCTATTTTCGCGACTGTTTTGTGAACCCTTCACCATTTTTTTAAATATCTAAAGATCCGTAACTCTGATCGGGCTGAAATTTTGAGGGGATTTCTATCGCGAAAATATATTTCTTGCGCAAGAAGGAGAGCCTCAACTGACCTAAGGGCTGGCCACCAGCCATGAGGGCGCCCCCCTGATGACCCACAAGTATAGAGGATCTATCGTAGTCCTTTCAATAAGTAAGAGTGTCGACCCAACGAGAAGCAGAAGGAAATGACAAGCGGTTCTCAGTAAGGTATTCTCTGCAAGCACTGAAATTATTGCTAATAGATAGTTTTGTGATAAGATAATTTGTAATGGGTAGCATGTAACAATTATAACAAAGGTGCAGCAAGGTGGCCCAATCCTTTTTATAGAAAAGGATAAGCCTGGACAAACTCGTATATAAAGCAAAGCGCTCCCGAGGACACATGGGAATTTATGTTAAGCTAGTTTTCATCATGCTCACTTGATTCGCGTTCGCTACTTTGATAATTTGATATGTGGGTGGACCGGTGCTTGGGTGCTACCCTTACTTGGACAAGCCTCCCACTTATGATTAACCCCTCCCGCAAGCATCTGCAACTACGAAAGAAGAATTAAGATAAATCTAACCATAGCATGAAACATGTGGATCCAAATCAGCCCCTTACGAAGCAATGCATAAACTAGGGTTCAAGCTTCTGTCACTCTAGCAACCCATCATCTACTTATTACTTCCCAATGCCTTCCTCTAGGCCCAAACAATGGTGAAGTGTTATGTAGTCGACGTTCACATAACACCACTAGAGGAGAGACAACATACATCTTATCAAAATATCGAATGAATACCAAATTCACATGATTACTTATAACAAGACTTATCCCATGTCCTCAGGAACAAACGTAACTACTCACAAAACATATTCATGTTCATAATCAGAGGAGTATAAGTGATGATCGAGGATCTGAACATATAATCTTCCACCAAGTAAACCAACTAGCATCAACTACAAGGAGTAATCAACACTACTAGCAACCCACAGGTACCAATCTGGGGTTTTAAGACAAAGATTGGATACAAGAGATGAACTAGTGTTTGGAGAGGAGATGGTGCTGGTGAAGATGTTGATGGAGATTGACCCCCTCTCGATGAGACGATCGTTGGTGATGACGTGGGCTTCGATTTCCCCCTCCCGGAGGGAGGTTTCACCGGCAGGATCGCCCTGCCGGAGCTCTAGATTGGTTCTGCCCAAGTTCCGCCTCGAGACGGCAGCGCTTCATCCCAAAAGGTCTCTTATGATTTTTTCCTCGACGAAACCCTCCATATAGCAGAAGATGGGCATCGGAGGGCTGCCAGGTGGGCCACAAGCTCGCTAGCCGCGGCCAGGAGGGCCATGACCAGCAGGCTTGTGGCTCCCTCGTGGGCCTCCTGATGTATTTCTTTCTCCTAGTATTTTTAATATATTACAAAATGATTCTCCGTTGATTTTTAGGACTTTTGGAGTTGCGCAGAATAGGTATCTCAGATTTGCTCCTTTCCCAGTCCAGAATTCCAGCTACCGGCATTCTCCCTCTTCATGTAAACCTTGTAAAATAAGAGAGAAAAGGCATAAGTACTGTACCAAAATGTGAAATAACATCCCATAATGCAATAAATATCAATATAAAATCATGATGCAAAATGGACGTATCAACTCCCCCAAGCTTAGACCTCGCTTGTCCTCAAGCGGAAGCCGAAATCAATAAATATGCCCACATGTTTAGAGATAGAGGCGTCGATAAAATAAAATGTAGACATGAAGGCATCATGATCATCTTTAGAACAACAATATATTTTGACATATAATTTCTTATGCTAAAGTAACAATTCATTCACAATGGCAAAGTATGAATCAAGAACCCTATTGAGAACTGACAAACTATGATCTCAGTCATTGAAGCAATTCCAATTTATCATAATGTAGGAAAGATATGAGAGCTTGTAAAGCAAACCCACATACTCAATCATCTTTTAGTCTTTCACAATTGCTAACACTCACGAGGTACCTATGAGTTCAAAGTTTCAATCGGACACAGAGAAAGATAGGGGCTTATTGCGTTGCCTCCCAACTATTTACCTCAAGGGTAACGTCAACAGTAATAACTCATGCTCACCCACTTCCGAGTGGATATATGTGCCTAGATCATTCCCCAACATGTGTCACTTGCCAGAATATAAAGGCAAAAATAACGAAGGTGATTGAGATCACCATGACTCTTGCATAAAGGTAAGTACTAGAAAATAAAAGTAACAGATAGGCCCTTCGCAGAGGGAAGCAGAGGTTATCATGCGCTTTTATAATTGGATGCACAATCTCTTAATGAAAAAGAACGTCACTTTATATTGCCCCCTGTGATAGAGAACTTTATTATGCAGTCCGTCACTTTTATGTCTTCCCTATCACAAGTTCGTATAAAGTTTATTTCCTCACATCACACATATTTAGAGAGGAATTTTTATTGCTTGCACCGATGACAACTTACTTGAAGGATCTTATTCTATCCTTAGGTAGGTATGGTGGACTCTCATGGCAAAACTAGGTTACGAGTGTTTGGATGCACAAGTAGTATCTCTACTTGGTGCGGAAGTTTTGGCTGTATGAGGTGGAAGCAAGCGTCACATGTTGAGGGATCTATAACAATATAACTTATATTCGGAAATAAGCAAACATAAACCATTATGTTGTCTTCCTTGTCCAACATCAACTTCTTAGCATATAATATTTTAATGGGTGCTCACAATCATAAAAGATGTCCAAGATAATATATTTATATGTGAACCTCTCTTTATTTATCACTTCCTTTTAATTGCCCCAATGACCAACAGCTATGTTTGTCAACCCACAACAGGTTTCAATCGACATACTTTTTATACGTGAAGTCATCACTCCCCATGAGATTTTCATATGAACTCTTTGCTTTTATTCTACACTTCTTTCTACTTCATCTTTCTCAAGATTAAAATCATACTAAGCAAGGCCCTCAACTCAAAAGCACTTTTCATTATATAACTCACGGACTTGCTTACATAGAGGGAATCATAAAGAAAAGACTCAAAGCTAGATCACACGAAAACTTTATTCTACTAGATCAAGATATAACCAAAAGGATTTAACTAAGAAAAGATGATGAAAATAAAAATAAAAATAAAAATAAAAATGAAATATGTGGTGGTGATACGATACCGGGGCACCTCCCCCAAGCTTGGCACAAGCCAAGGGGAGTGCCCATACCCATGTGTTTAGTTGTCTGGCTTTGGAGGCGATGATCTGGGAGTTGTTGATGGGGCTGGAAGCCTTTCTAGTTTCCTCCTAAGCATAAAATTATGCTCCCTCAAATCATCCACTTCTTGCTCGAGCTTCAATATCCTTTGACATAATTCTTCCTTGCTTTCCTGCAAGAAACGAGAAGGAATAAATGGAACCTTGGGTTTTCTCCTTGTGTTTGGGAGGCTGATTTCTTGAAATCCATGTGCATATCTCCTGGCTGAAGCAGGGGGGCCTGTTCTTCATTTGAGCTTTCTTCCTCGTACTTGCCTTCCTGTTCCTCCTCTGAGAACAATCCATAAGGGTCCAAGTCCCCATAGAGCTTGGGATTGGCAAGATAATGTGATATGAAGCTCTCCCCATCAGAATCTTGGGACGAGATATTGCTCTAAATCTGTAGCAGAAACAACTCAAAAATAAAATGGGAGGTACTGTCGTGATACGAGAGTCAAAACCTTTGGGAGATTATATAATGAATTTTTACCGACCCGAAGGAGTATGCCACAAGAAAACAGAGTCCGGGTGGTGCACGATGTGGCCACAAGCCCTAGGAGCACGGCCAGGGGGTGGCCGCGCCGAGCAGGCTTGTTGCCTCCTCATGCACTATTAGGACTACTTTAAATTTTCCTAATTTTTTAAATATTCCAAAATAGATGAAAATTGTCATAGAAAAAGTTTTGGTGTCTTTTTACTTACCGTACAACGTATCTATTCCTTTTCGGGGTCTGAAATGTTTTGGTAAGTCTCCCTAATGTACTCATCCGGAGTTATGGTATTGCTGATATTGGTTTCAACATTTATGGGAGTACCTAAGATATAATGTTTGATTCTTTGACCGTTCACCACCTTTGGGTTTGTGCCTTCGGCGTTGTTAATCTTGATGGCACCGGAACGGTATACCTCTTCGATGACGTAAGGAGCTTCCCATTTGGAGAGAAGTTTTCCTGCAAAAAATCTTAAATGAGAATTATATATCAAGACATGATCACCAACATTGAATTCACGCTTTTGTATCCTTCTATCATGCCATCTCTTAACCTTTTCTTTAAACAACTTAGCATTCTCATAGGCTTGGGTTCTCCATTCATCAAGTGAGCTAATGTAAAATAACCTCTTTTCACTGGCAAGTTTGAAATCATAATTGAGCTCTTTGATTTCCCAATAAGCCTTATGTTCTAGCTCTAGAGGTAAGGGACATGCTTTACCATAAACCATCTTATACGGAGACATACCCATACAATTTTTGTAAGCAGTTCTATAAGCCCACAATGCATCGTCAAGTTTCGTAGACCAATTCTTCCTAGATGTATTAACAGTCTTGTACAAAATCAATTTAATATCTCTATTGCTAAATTCTACTTGACCACTAGACTGAGGATGATAAGGAGATGCAACTCTATGGTTAACATCATATTTAGCGAGCAATTTACAGAAAGCACCATGAATAAAATGTGAACCACCATCAGTCATCAAATATCTAGGGACTCCAAATCTAGGGAAAATAACTTCTTTAAGCATTTTAATAGAAGTGTTATGATCAGCACTACTAGTTGGAATAGCTTCTACCCACTTAGTGACATAATCGACAGCAACTAGAATATGAGTATACCCGTTAGATTGTGGAAAAGGTCCCATATAATCAAAGCCCCAAACATCAGATGGTTCGATAACAAGAGAGTAATTCACAGGCATTTCCTGACGTCTACTGATATTACCAATTGTTTGACATTCATCACAGGATAAGACAAATTTACGACCATCCTTGAAGAGAGCACGCCAATAAAACCCAGATTGTAGTACCTTGTGTGCAGTTCTATCTCCAGCGTGATGTCCTCCGTAGGCTTCGGAGTGACACTTGCGTAAGATTTGTTCCTGTTCATGCTTAGGTACACAACGTCTAATAATACCATCTACTCCTTCTTTATAAAGATGCGGGTCATCCCAAAAGTAATGCCTTAAATCATAGAAGAACTTTTTCTTTTGTTGGTATGTGAAACTAGGAGGTATAAATTTAGCAACAATGTAATTGACATAATCAGCATACCAAGGAGCATTATGTGAAGTATTCATGACAGCAAATTGTTCATCAGGAAAGCTATCATCAATAGGTAGTGGGTCATCAAGAACATTTTCTAACCTAGACAAGTTATCTGCTACAGGGTTGTGAGCACCCTTTTTATGAATGATATGCAAATCAAATTCTTGTAGCAGAAGGACCCACCTAATAAGTCTAGGTTTAGCATCTTTCTTCTCCATATGGTACTTAATAGCAGCATGATCGATGTGAACAGTTACTTTGGAATCAACAATATAAGGTCGAAACTTATCACAAGCAAACACAACTGCTAGAAATTCCTTTTCAATAGTAGCATAGTTTCTTTGAGCATTGTCTAGAGTTTTACTAGCATAATGGATAACATTTAATTTCTCATCGACTCTTTGTCCTAGAACAGCACCAACAGCATAATCACTAGCATCACACATAATTTCAAAAGGTACGTTCCAGTCGGGTGGTTGAACAACAGGTGCGGTAATCAAGGCATTCTTAAGAATTTCAAATGCTTCTACGCAATCATCATCAAAAACAAACAGAACATCTTTTTGTAGAAGGTTTGTGAGAGGCCTAGAAATCTTAGAGAAATCTTTAATAAACCTCCTATAGAAACCAACATGACCAAGGAAACTTCTTATACCTTTGATATCCGTAGGGCACGACATTTTTTCAATAGCATCAACTTTAGTTTTATCAACTTCAATACCTATTTTGGAGATCTTGTGCCTGATGACAATACCTTCATTAACCATAAAGTGGCACTTTTCCCAATTCAAGACAAGATTAGTTTCTTCACATCTCTACAAAACTCAATCAAGGTTGCTTAAACAATCATCAAATGTAGTTCCGTAAACGGAAAAATCATCCATGAAAACCTCAAGAATCTTGTCACAAAAGTCAGAGAATATAGCCATTGTACATATTTGAAAGGTAGCAGGTGCATTGCATAAACCAAAAGGCATATGTCTATAAGCAAAGGTATTGAAAGGGCAAGTGAAAGTGGTTTTTTCTTGATCCTCGCTTGATACAGGTATTTGAGAAAAACCAGAGTAACCATCTAGAAAGAAAAAATGAGTATGTTTGGATAATATTTCTAGCATTTGATCAATAAAAGGTAAAGGGTAATGATCTTTCTTTGTAGCTTTATTTAATTTCCTAATATCAATTACCATTCTATAACTTGTAACAATTCTTTGCAGGATCAATTCATTTTTATCATTAGGAACAACGGTAATACCTCCCTTCTTAGGGACACAATGGATGGGACTAACCCATCTACTATCATCAACAGGATAAATTATACCTACCTCCAGAAGCTTTAGTACTTCTTTTCTTACCACTTCTTTCATCTTAGGGTTCAATCATCGTTGTTGATCAATAACTGGTTTGGCATCAGGCTCCATATTAATTTTATGCTGTCATAGAGTGGGAGTGATGCCCTTAAGATCATCAAGAGTATATCCAATAGCAGCATTCCTTAGAGTTTTCAATAATCTCTTTTCTTCATGCTCTGAAAGGTTAGCACTAATAATAACAAGATATATCTCTTTTTCATCAAGATATGTATATTTCTACATATCGGGTAATTGCTTAAGCTCAAACACGGGATCACCCTTGGGTGGAGGAGGATCCCCAAGTATTTCAACAGGCAAGTTATGTTTCAACATAGGTTGCTGCTCAAAGAAAATTTCATCTATTTCATTCGTCTCATTCATATGCATATCATTTTCATGGTCTAGCAAATATTGTTCTAAGGGATCAGTAGGAGGCACAAAAATAGAAGCGAGACCAATAATTTCATCTTTAATAGGCAATTCCTTGTCATGGGGTTGTCTACGAAATTTAGAGAAATTAAATTCACGAGACACATCCCCAAAGCTCATAGTAACTACTTCCTTCTCACAATCAATCTTAGCATTAACAATATTCAAGAAGGGTCTGCCAAATATAATGGGACAAAAATTATCTTGTGGGGAACCAAGAACAAGAAAATCAGTAGGATACTTTACTTTCCCACGCAAGACTTCAACATCTCTAACAATCCCCATTGGTGCAATACTATCTCTATTAGCAAGCTTAATAGTAACATCAATATCCTCTAGTTCAACTGGTGCAATATCATGCATGATTTCTTCGTATAAGGAATAGGGAATTGCACTTACGCTAGCAACCATATAACATAAGACATGATAACAATGATCTCCTATTTTAACAGAAACAACAGGCATGCCAACAACTGGTCTATGTTTTTGTTTAGTACCAGGTCTACCAATTCTATTAGCTGCATCACAAAAATGAATAACATGCCCATCAATATTATCAACCAATAGATCTTTAACCATAGCAACACTAGGTTCAACTTTAATTTGTTTAGGGGTGTAGGTGTTCTAATACAACTCTTACGAACCACAGTTGAAGCTTTAGCATGTTCCTTTATCATAACAAGGAAAGGTGGTTTCTCGATGTAAGCAGTAGGGATAACAGGATTAGCATTGTAAGCAATAATTTTCTCTTCAACTTTAATAGGTTCCACTACTTTTACTTCAATGGAGGATGATATTCCGTCACAACCCTAGCAAGTTGTCCTAGGATAGCATTTGTGCTTGCATCATCATCATCATCATCATTGCATTAATGTGAAATGGGGAGAAAGAAAAGAAACCCCAAGCACTTAATGAAATAAAGAAATTCAAGTTTAGTGAAATTTCAACAAATCCAAAATGCCCATAAAAAATGTTCCCTATGTCTGATAAATTTGGACAAAGTTATAACAGGGAACATTTAAAATATTTGAGCATCAGAAGCAATTTAAAAATAATGATTTAAGTCTCTAAAATTGATAACTAAATCATTATCATGACTATTGTTTTCATAATAATCTAAAACTTTTACTACAAGTTTGAAATATTCAAACTTTATTTTAGAAAATGGTTGGGATATTTTGAAAAGTCAATTGGACCTGCAAATAAAATAAAGAAAAGTTAGAAAACAGAAAACAGAAACAAAAAAAAGAAAAAGCCTACCTGTGCCAGGGGAGAGAAGTCGGCCCAGCCCACAGGGGCGAACCGGTCATCTCCCACCTCTGGCCAGGAGGACGCCGGGCGTGTGGTCGCCGCGCGCCGGCCACCTCCTCCCTGCCTGGCTCCTTGCTGGAGGGCTGGGAGTGCGCCAGCGCGAAGCTGCTCGCCGCCGTGCCCCTTCTCCTCTCTCTCTCCCGCGAGCGCTCTCTCTCTCGCGCGCGCATTCCCCTCTCTGCTGCCGCCTTGGCCGACCTGCGCTTCTCCGTCGTGCCGACATTCTAGCCACCCCCGAACCCATCTGAGCCTGCCAGAAGCTCCGCCCGGACTCCTCTTCCTCCTAGCCAAGCTACGCATCGCCGGAAGCCCCTGTCGATGACGCGCCATCGTCTTCCTCCTCGCTGGAAAGGGAATCGAAGCTCGCCGCCGTTTTAGACCGTCCCCGAGCCCGCTTCCGATGCCCCTGCGACCGCTGTGAGCTCCTGCTCCTTATCCCCTCCTTTCCCCCTTCGATAGAGCTCTGTAGCACCGGATTCCTCCGAACCCGAAAGCTTCCCGCCGCCGGCGAGGGCGTGGTCGCCGTTGTGGCGACCCAAGCTTGCATCTGAGCACGCGGCCGTGCTCAGAAGGCTTCCTAGTAGCTTCCGGAGGCCTTAACTGCCCCATTTGAGCTCCGGCTCGACGAGACCGTGCCCGCCTGAGTTCCGGCAGCCGCCGTGCTTGTCACCGGCATCAATTCCGACCACCCCAGCCCCTGGGAGGTATCGGGTTCGATGCGCGCGAGCAGTGCGAGCCGTCTGGTGCCCTCCGCCGTCTGTTTGGTCGCCGGAGACGCGGTTCCGACGAGTCGCTGCCGTGCGGATGGTCGCCGCCGGCCTCACTTCGGTGGGCGCTGACGTGGCAATCATTAGGGTGCTAATCCCCCTAATTAGTTCGGCCCCAGTCGCTGACAGTGGGACCCCAAAGGTGGGTCAAACCTGAGTCAGCGTGGGATTAAGACCCCTGACGCTGACAGGGAGGTCCCACCTTGTCAGGTTTGACCTGGAGCTGGTCATCCGACCAGCTGACGTCAGGCTGACGCCATTAATCCATTTTTTTAGTTTAAAAATAATTCCAGAAAATGTTTAAAACTTTGAAAAATCATATAAAAAATCTGTAAGTCAAATGAAAATAATTTATATATGAAAATTGATCAGAAAAATCCAATGAATCCAATGGTGCTATTCTCATGCATGTTAGAGCAATCTAAATAGGTGAACATGGACATTTGCCATTAGGTTAATATATGGAATTTGAAAGAAGAACGATTTTGAACCTTTATTCAAATTCTTTTCAAATCAACATGAACACTAGTTGCATTAACTCATCCATACCTGCCATCATGCCATGATCATGCATCATATTGTTGCACTTGCGTGTATTAATTGTTTCTTATCTGCGTAGCGGTAGGCCCTAATCCGGAAGATACCACCCCGTATCCCGACGAAGGAGAGAACTCCTCCGCAACTCAGCAAGGCAAGCAACCCCATTGATCTTTCCGATAACATCCCACTCTCTCGCTCCTGCTCTTGTTTATTGCATTAGGACAAACGGTCACATGTCAGTCACACATGATAGATGATCCTATTCCTATGCATGACCTGATTTTGTCACAGTAATTAGCTAAACCTTGCAACCTAGCATACCTGGTAGATGCTTGTGCCATGATGTGCTTAGCTTACTTTGCCTGCTATGCTTGCTATGCTTAGAGTTGAGTCAGGTCTGATTCATCTGGGTGATGAACTGAGTGAAACAGTGTTGTCTGATGTGATGAGCTCATACTGAATACGATTTGGTAAAGGTAGCGATGAGAGGCTATGTAGGAGTACATAGTGGGTTGTCTCATTGGGACCGTTCTTAGGAACTGGGTTATGTGTTTGTGATCCAACACTAGATACTACCACATGCTGGGCCCTGAAATATGACCCCGCTCAACTCATCAGTCGCTTAGTCCTTGGTCCAGGTATTGCAAGTAGTTTCTGGTCTTTATAGCATGATAGAGGCCGTGCGTAGCGCTGACCCTAGGGGTGGGTTACGACGCGGTAGGCAGTGGCACGGTGTACCAAGGGTCACCCGAATGGTGGGCTTGGGAACCCTACGCACATCGTTTGGGGCCGTAGCGGAAACTTCGGCCGGACTTCCGTGTGGGTTCAGTCTCAAATAGGCGATAGCCTGGACTAGAGGTCTTATGTGATTGACGGTCATGGCCGACTCCCTCGCTGGGCATCCGCTTGAAGGTTGCCGAGGTGCATGGTTTATGGCACACATCAATAAGTGGCGAGAGCGTGTGTGAAGAAGTACACCCCTGCAGGGTATGAAACTATTCGAATAGCCGCGTCCTCGGATATGGACTATTTGGAGAACTTATGCTGTTCATAGATAATCAAATGGATACTTCTAAAAATATCAAGACAAGTGTGAGTACCATGGATGGCACTCTTCCGGAAGGGGAAGGTGAATCCATGGTAGTGTATTGCGATACAGATAGTGGACTCGTGTGCGATAACTAAAATTGTAACAAAGAGTTTAAAACTGAGTAGTGTAGGTTAGCCTTGAGTCAAAGCTGGCATTGCTGCTTAAACTCCACCACTCCCCCTTGTTGATACATGAGCATAAATAGACTAGGTCTGTTTTAAAGACTTGCTGAGTACGTTTGTACTCATCCTTGCTTAATTAATGTTGCAGAAGAGAGCCAGGACCCATCAGGTGGGTTCTATCTCGACGTTGACGATGCCGAATAGCTGGTGTCCCAGCTACAATCTTGCCCGTGTGGTGGGCTGTAGATAGTCAGGCCGTGTGCCTCTTTTCTATTTTCGCCGTCTGTACTCAGACAGCTTAAGTTTCCGCTGGCTTGTATGATTTTGTTTGTATGACTTGAGTGTCGGGTCATGTGACCCCTATCTGTAAGAACATATTATGCAAGGCTCGTCTGAGCCTCTTAAATAAAAGTCATGTTGTTGTATGGTTATGTTGTGATGCCATAGTTGTATCTATGCATATCGGGCATGTCGTGCGTACGTGTGACGTGCAACGGTATGTATGGGATCCGACACCTAGTCGTGTGCGTTTAGTAGTACTCTTTACGGGAAAGTGCCTCTTTGTGCTTCCACCGAGCCATGGTAGCTTGCTACTGCTCCAGACACATTGATTGACCGACATGTATCCTTCTTTGCTGCTGTGTCTATCCCTTCGGGGAAATGTCTCGCAGTGTAATGGAGTCCCTGTAGCTTGCTACGACTCGTCTACGTGCAGTGATGACATTTGTGTCTCGTGACGTAATGGAGTCCTTGTAGCTTGCTATGACTCGTCTACACACGCTTGAGGCCGACACCTGCATTGCTGGGTTATGTATGCCTGTTTCCGTACGGATGTGCCACTTGGGTTCTATGACTAGTTATGTCGGCCCGGGTTCTTTGTCTTTGTGATTGCCGGCGACATGTTCACATACGTGAGCCAAAATACGCAAACGGTCCCGGCCAAGGTAAGGCTGCAGCTGTGGAGTGCCGTGCGTGAGGCCACAAAGTGATGTGACTTGTTATAGTATGGAATCATATGACTTAGGATCGGGGTCCCGACATATTCAAACCACTTCTCCTTAGGGATATCAACATGAGTAGCAAAAGATTCACAAAAAGAAGCTACTATCTCAAAGTCAAGTCCATATGTAGTGCTAAATTCACGAAAAGCATCGGTGTCCACGAAGGATTTAACACAATCAAACTTAAGATTTATAACTAACTCCTTACCTTCGCTGAGTTCCCAATCTTCAGAGTTGCGTTTAATTCTTTCCAATAAATTCCATTTGAATTCAATATATTTCTTCATAAAAGAACCAACACAAGAAGTATCGAGCATGGATTCATCATTACGAGAAAGCCGAGCATAAAAATTCTGAATAATAATTTCTCTCGAGAGCTCATGGTTGGGGCATGAGTATAACATTGACTTAAGCCTCCCCCAAGCTTGAGCGATTCTTTCTCCTTCACGAGGCCAAAAATTATAAATATAATTTCGGTCACGACGAACTAGATGCATAGGATAGAACTTCCGATGAAATTCCATTTTCAACCGGTTGTAGCTCTGTGATCCAATATCATCACATAGCCTATACCATGTCAATGCCTTCTCCTTCAAAGATAAAGGAAAGACCTTCTTCTTGACATGATCCTCGGGCAGACCTGCAAGCTTAAATAATCCACAAACTTCATCCACATAGATTAGATGCAAATCATCATGTAGTGTTCCATCTCCTGCATAAGGATTAGCTAGAAGTTTTTCTATCATACCCAAAGGAATTTCATAGTAAATATTTTCAGTAGGTTCAGTAGGTTGAGGGACAACTCTTTGTGTTTCTAGTCGAGGTGAAGATACCCCGAACAAGTCCCTCAAAGTATTACTTTCCATAGTAATAAGTGACAACAAATTTCAGCACACTATATAATTTTTTTCCTTACCAAGTTCCATTCACCAAAGGCGCTTCACTCCCCGGCAATGGTGCCAGAAAAGAGTCCTGATGACCCACAAGTATAGGGGATCCATCATAGTCCTTTCGATAAGTAAGAGTGTCGAACCCAACAAGGAGCGGAAGCAAATGACAAGCTGTTCTCAGTAAGGTATTCTCTGCAAGCACTGAAATTATTGGTAACAGATAGTTTTGTGATAAGATAATTCGTAACGGGTAACAAGTAAAAATTGTAACAAAGGTGCAGAAAGGTGGCCCAATCCTTTTTATAGCAAAGGATAAGCCTGGACAAACTCTTATATAAAGCAAAGCGCTCCCGAGGACACATGGGAATTTATGTCAAGCTAGTTTTCATCATGCTCACTTGATTCGCGTTCGCTACTTTGATAATTTGATATGTGGGTGGACCGGTGCTTGGGTGCTGCCCTTACTTGTGCAAGCCTCCCACTTATGATTAACCCCTCCCGCAAGCATCCGCAACTATGAAAGAAGAATTAAGATAAATCTAACCATAGCATGAAACATGTGGATCCAAATCAGCCCCTTACGAAGCAACACATAAACTAGGGTTTAAGCTTCTGTCACTCTAGCAACCCATCATCTACTTATTATTTCCCAATGCCTTCCTCTAGGCCCAAACAATGGTGAAGTGTTATGTAGTCGATGTTCACATAACACCACTAGAGGAGAGACAACATACATCTTATCAAAATATCGAACGAATACCAAATTCACATGATTACTTATAACAAGACTTATCCCATGTCCTCAGGAACAAATGTAACTACTCACAAAACGTATTCATGTTCATAATTAGAGGAGTATAAGTGATGATCGAGGATCTGAACATATAATCTTCCACCAAGTAAACCAACTAGCATCAACTACAAGGAGTAATCAACACTACTAGCAACCCACAGGTATCAATCTGAGGTTTTGAGACAAAGATCAGATACAAGAGATGAACTAGGGTTTGGAGAGGAGATGGTTCTGGTGAAGATGTTGATGGAGATTGACCCCCTCTCGATGAGAGGATCATTGGCGATGACGAGGGCTTCGATTTCCCCCTCCCGGAGGGAATATTCACCGGCAAGATCGCCCTGCCGGAGCTCTAGATTGGTTCTGCCCAAGTTCCGCCTCGAGACGGCGGCGCTTCGTCCCGAAGGTCTCTTATGATATTTTTTCGACGAAACCCTCCATATAGCAGAAGATGGGCACCGAAGGGCTGCCAGGTGGGCCACAAGCTCGCTAGCCGCGGCCAAGGGGGCCGCTGCCAGTAGTCTTGTGGCTCCCTGGTGGGCCTCCTGATGTATTTCTTTCGCACAGTATTTTTTATATATTCCAAAATAATTCTCCATAGATTTTCAGGACTTTTGGAGTTGCTGGCATTCTCCCTCTTCATGTAAACCTTGTAAAATAAGAGAGAAAAGGCATAAGTATTGTACCGAAATGTGTAATAACAGGCCATAATGCAATAAATATCAATATAAAATCATGATGCAAAATGGGCGTATCAACTCCCCCAAGCTTAGACCTCACTTGTCCTCAAGCGGAAGCCAAAATCAATAAATATGCCCACATGTTTAGAGATAGAGGTGTCGATAAAATAAAATACGGACATGAAGGCATCATGATCATCTGTAGAACAACAATATATTGTGACATATAATTTCTTATGCTAAAGTAACAATTCATTCACAATGGCAAAGTATGGATCTTGACAAACACACCGCAAAAGAGTATTACATCGGATAGATCTCCATGAAGATCATGAAGAACATGGTATTGAAGATCAAAGAGAGAGAAGAAGCCATCTAGCTACTAGCTATGGACCCGTATGTCTGTGGTGGACTACTCACGCATCATCAGAGGGGCAATGGAGTTGATGTAGATGCCCTCCATGATCGAAACCCCCTCTGGTAGATTACCAAAAAAGGGCCCGAGATTGGATCTCTCGGGAACTAAGGCTTCTGGCAGCGGAAAAGTATTTGCGTGACTCTTTTTGATGTTAGGGGAATATTTGGGTATTTATAGGCCAAGAGTTAGGGTTAGGAGACCTGCTAGGAGGCGACAAGCCTACTAGGCGTGGCCAGGGGGCCCCGCGCCTAGTAGGCTTGTGGCGCCCTGGCACCTCCCGCGACGTGCACTCCAAGCTTGGATGACTTGTTTCCTTCCAGAAAAATTCCTTCCGAAGGTTTTATTCTATTTGGACTCCGTTTAATATTCCATATCTGCAAAACTCAAAAACAAGAAAAAAAACAGAAACTGACACTTGGCTCGATTAATAGTTTAGTCCCCAAATTAATATAAAATAGCATATTAATGCATATAAAACATCCAAAACAGATAATATAATAGCATGCCATCATCAAAAATTATAGATACGTTGGCGACGTATCACCTGCCATAACATTATTGCATAATTATAATCTAACATTACCCACTCTATTCTATCACAGTTCTATGTCTCCCAAGTCAATGAGGCTCAACAAGAATTCAAGCATAAGCACACAAAGCAACTATAACAACAATCTGTCAAAAACAAGACAGTTTGTAAAGATGCAGATGGATACAATACTTGTGTAACTCAAAAAATTCTGACAAATTAGGACGTGGTAGATAATTATTATAACAGTATTGGGTAAACATTTCAAAAGCTTTTGACGTTGTAGTAAAATATGAAAAATCAAACACTGCAAATTATCCATGAATTGTTCATGCTCATTTATTACCTACAAATTATCTCAAAACAAGTGCAAAAAATTGATTTCGCAAGTTTACAACTCGTAGTGATTGTTCATGCAACTTTTTTTATCATACCATCAAAGCATACCTATGAACTTTAGTGCGAACATATTAATGTCATGCCAACAACCAATTTATACTTAACCCTCTAAAAAGATATAAAGTGAAGCAAAGAGAGTTTTTCATGTTTCTATTTAGACTACATGCACTAACGAGTATAAGTGAAACAGTAGGAAAACTCTATAAATACATGAGCATGTGATAACCCACAAGCACAGGGAATCACAACAGTTTTCGAGGGTAGAGTATTCAATCCAAATTTATAGATTCGACACAAGGGGAGCCAAAGAATATTTGAGAGTATTAGAAGTTGAGTTATCAATTCAACCTCACCTAGAGATAAATATCTGCAGCAAAGCGATCAGTAGCACAGTAATATGATAGTTTGATATTAGTAGTAGCAATAACATTAGCGGTAACGGTAACAGTAGTGATTTTGTAGCAAGTGTAATAGTAGCAGCAATAGTAGGAACTTAGCAAGAAAAATAAGTGGAAAGCTCGTAGGCACTTGATCGGTGTATTCATTGGATGATATTCATCATATAACAGTCATATCCTAGGGCGACACAGAACTAGCTCCAGATCGTCAATATAATGTAGGCATGTATTTCGTATATAGTCATACATGCTTATGGAAAAGAACTTGCATGACATCTTTTGTCCTACCCTCCCGTGGCAATAGGGTCCATAAGGAAACTAAGAGATATTAAGGCCTCCTTTTAATAGAGAACCGGAACAAAGCATTAACACTTAGTGAATACATGAACTCCTCAAACTACGGTCATCACCATGAAGTATACCAACTATTGTCACTATGGGGTTGACGGATCATAACATGTAATAGGTGCATATGACTCGGCAAGATCAGATCAAGGACATAGATATAATGATGATAACATAAATGGTCCAGATATGAAATCATGGCACTCGGGCCCTAGTGACAAGCATTAAGCATGGCAAAGTCATAGCAACATAAATCTTAAAACGTAGTGGATACTAGGGATCAAGCCCTACCAAAACTAACTCAATTACATGATGAATCTCATCCAAATCCTCACCGACCAGCAAGCCTACGAAGGAATTACTCACTCTCGGTGGGGAGCATCATGGAATTGGCAGTGGAGAAGGGTTGGTGATGACGAAGACCAAAGATTCCCCTCTCGGGAGCCCCAAACGGGCTCCAGATCTGGCCTCCCGATGAAGAACGGGAGGTGGCGGTGGCTCCGTATCGTGAAACGCGATGAAACTTTCTCTCTGATTTTTTCTGTAAATTTGTGAATTTATAGCGCTAGAATTAGGGTCGAGGGGGCCACGAGGTGGCCACCGTCCACCAGTCCGCGCCAGGGCGGTCTAGCGCACCCTGGTAGAGGGTGGGCCCCCTGGGCCCCCTCTCAGGTGGCTTCTGGATACAAAATTCCTCATATATTCCAAAATAATTCTCCAAAAAATTTCGTTCCATTCTGAGAACTTTTATTTCTGCACAAAAACAACATGATGGTAGTTCTGCTGAAAACAACACCAGTTCGGGTTAGTTTCACTCAAACCATCCAAATTAGAGTCCAAAACAAGAGCAAACGTGTTAGGAAAAGTGGATACATTTGAGACGTATCAACTCTCCCAATCTTAAACACTTCCTTGTCCTCAAGTAATTCAGTTGACAAACTGAAAGTGAGAAAGAAAAACTTTTACGAACACTTTTCTTTTTGTTTACATACATATGCTTAAGTAGTACCCATGTTTTTAGCAAAGATTATGACTAACCTTGTCAACAATAACTCTTAAATATTATATTAACTCATATCAATGACACAAGCAACTAGCAAACAATAATAAGATATCTCAAGTGCAAACATTTGTCAAAACAATCATGATATAATATGACAATAGTGGTATCTCGCTACCCTTTCTGAGACCGCAAAACATAAATGTAGAGCATCTCCGAAGTTTGAGTAGCGACTAAACATTGTAATTCATGGTAGAAAAGATCCAATCATGATGCATCCAACATTCACTATACACAATGCATGAGGATGACAATAGTGCTCTCAGATCCGACGCTTATTTTTAGAAGGTGGTGACTCAACATTAAAGTAAATAGATAGTCCCTTTGCAGAGGGTAGCATGGATTTGTAGAGGTACCAGAGCTCAAGGATTAAATAAGAGATAAGTAAAATTTTGAGAGGTACACCCTTCCTATCAATGTTACGACCAAGAGCTATCAATATCTTCCATGTTAAACAAATTAGCGGCGGTTCAAAAGCGGTAAAAGTAAATGTTTACTCCCCCTCGACCAACAAACACACTCCACGGCGAGCCGAATCCATGGGTACCATCCAAACCAACAACGTTCCTGGGAGATTTTTTTTAATTATTTGCATTTATTTTGATCTCGGGACTGGGAATCCCTATTACCGCCCTTCTCGTGCAAGGACGAGTGAATAAACACTCATTATGAGAGTAACCCGCTTAACATGGAAGATACCGACCACCCCATGTCGCTCCATGAGTGGATCAGGCACACAAAACAGATGTTCATTTGAAATTTTAGAGGTGGCACATGCAAATTTACTTGGAACGGCCGAGTAATACCGCATATAGCTAGATATGGTGGACTCATTTGGAATAACTTTGGTTTAAGGATATTTGATGCACAAGCAGAATCCCCGCTTAGTACAGGCGAAGGCTAGCAAATAGATTGAGAAGCGACCAACTAGATAGAGAATAGGATCATAAACATGCATTACGAATAATAAACATTGAATGCTATCATGAGTAGGATATGGACACCATGAACATAAATATCATGAAGGCTATGTTGGTTTTGATTCAACTACATGTGTGAACATGTGCCAAGTCAAGTCGCTTGAAACATTAGGAGGATACCATATCATCATACTACATCACAATCATTTTAATGCATGTTGACGTCCAAGATAAATCATTATCCACTCCTAGTTACTTGAGCATGGCATGAACCACTATAATCTCTAATTGTCATTGCAAACATGTTCAATCATAATATGCTGAATCATGGATACTAGGTTAAACATATTTACAAAAACAAGAACAAGTTGAGTTCATACCCGCCTTTCTCTGCCACAGCCAATTCATCAAATATCGTCATTATTGCCTTTCACTTGCACAATCAAATGATATGGAAATAATAATAGTACAAGAGTGCCGTGGACTAAGCTAGAATCTGCAAACATTTTATTCAAAAGGAGAAGCCAAGGTAATATGGGCTCTTCGTTAGATCAACAGTAATGCATATGAGAGCCACTCAACATTTTCATCGTGGTCTTCTCCTTGGTATGACTTGATAAAAGAAAGCGAATTTTAGAGAAACACACTGAAATATTTTTGGAGTTTTTAGTTTTTCTTGAAGAGAGCAAATAAGAGAAGAAAAACAAAAACGAGAAAAACTATTTACATGGGAGAACTCCCAACAAGAAAAAGAAGAAATAAGAAATCTTTTGGGTGTTCTTTTAATACCACAACTAACTAAACTGAAAAGGAAAATTGAAAAGTAGCAAGAACTATTTTTGGATTTTCTCAAAGTTTTTCAAGCACACAAGAAGAAAATGAGAAAAATAAATCTAACATGGATAATACAATGAAAGAGTATGGACACCGACAACTGAAATAAAATGTGTGAACATGAATGTAATGTCGGTGGAAATATGTACTCCCCCAAGCATAGACTTTTGGACTAGCTTGGTAATCACCAAATGTGGCCCGGATAATGGCCTGAGTGATAGCCTACCGAGGCTCTTGGTGCAACCACCTCAGCCCTCCTGGCAGCTTCAACCTTTGCATTGTACACACGAGCCTCGCTCTCAAGGACGTAGTATCTTCCCTTGCTGTTAAAAGCAAACAGAGCAGGAGCAGGCAATACAATAGGGACAATGGGACCGTTATCAAACCTCAAGTTGTAAGTATAGTTATTAACTGTGCCTGTGAGGAATCTATGGCGTTTCATGGCATCAAAGTCTAAGTACTGGTTAGTTAAGATAGGATCATTAGGCCAAGGGGCAATCCCAACCTCGTGGCGAGACGAGAGGCATAAATCCCTCCATAAAAATTACCGTTAGAACCATTTAGAGTCAGTCTCCATGCAACAATTTCTCCTAAGTTGTAGTCTTTAATTCCAGTTAAAGCAGTGTATATAAGACTCAAATCATGGGCACAAAGTGTGCTACAATCCTGCTTGCCTACAATGCGTTTTCCATTAAAGAGTGCAAGGTACTGTATAGACGGAAAATGGATGCTTTTTATTCTGCCTTGTGTCACCCCTCTAATTTCACTGCAACAAAGATTTCTCAATAATGACTCATACTCAGGTTTTGTTAGTTCATCTAGCGAACCCCTATACGGAATTTTACACACGTCGCAAAATGCTTCTAAAAGCATGGTGAAAGCATTATTATAAAGACTAAATGAAACTCTAGACTCCCGAGGGAAATATTTGAATTTTTTAGTAAATGTCTCTGTGAGAGTGAGGTGTTGAGTGCACTTATCTACGATGAAGGGAACCAGATCGGCGTTGCGAACATACTTTTCAAATTCTTCCTTAATACTTGCACCTTCCATGAAGGTATTACACGGCCAAAGGCATGCTTTGGTTTCAGCATCCAATATCGAGCTTGCACTAGGCTCAACATAAGGTTGTCATATGGAACTTTCACTTGATGATGCCCTCAAGGATCTCCTCCTTGAAGAACTCTTGAAGAATTGCATTTTATTTGCGAACAATTTCTGGAAAAAATTGTGACACAAAATTTTGTTAACAAAACTAAATAATATTGATAGCAACTACTCCTAGGGATGCATAGAGGCCATATCAAGCATTCCAACTACTTATAACTCTAAGAATTCAACATGCAAGCTCATTTACAGCAGCACCAAGAGTAGCTAGTTATTCTGAAAATAAACCACTAAATCAAAAACTAATTAGAGCAATCAGGGAGTTACATACCAAGAGCAATCCCCTAAAATAGTTTCAGAAATAGAGGTTTGAGCAAAGAGATCGAAATCCAAGGGTTCTTGAGCAAGAACACGAGGGAGAGAGCAATGGTGAATTTTTTTCTGGAGGTAAGAGATGGCATGGGCTAAAGGAATAAGTGGGGGACCCACCTGGGACCCACCCTCTACCAGGACGTGCCAGGGGGGTCTGGCGTGCCCTGGTGGAGGGTGGCCACCAGGTGCACCCCCCTCTCGTGTTATTTGTTCCAGAAATTCATAAACAATAAGAAGAAAATCATGTTAAATTTCCAGGACATTCTGAGAACTTTTATTTTTATGTCATTTTTTATTGCACGGGAAAATCAAAAAACAGGATAAACATGGCATTTTTTTTATTTAACTAAGAAAAATAGAAAACAAAAATGTGGATACAGAGAGTTGTGTCTACTAAATTCATCAACTTCATACTTCTCAAAAATGATTCATTAATAAGGTTGATCAAGTCTTATTAACACCCACTTTCAATTAGCATGAAACCAAAGAACTTTCATAAAACACTAGGTTACCTCAATGGGCATAGGTATATCACAAACCATAATAATATCATATCTCTTTTTGATAGTAGGTAGAGGTAATTGAAAGCTTCCAATAATGAGTGTCGGAGAATTTTTAATAACATTCACACCATTAACTTGGAATTGTTTCTTCGGAAAGTGTATCGTATGATCATTACCATTGATATGAAAAGTGACCTTGATTTTATTGCAATCAATAATAGCCCCTGCAGTATTCAAAAAGGGCCTACCAAGGATAGTCGACATATTTTCGTCATCGGGCATTTCAAGAATAACAAAGTTCGTCAAGATAGTAACATTTGCAACAACAACGGACACATCCTCACAAATACCGATAGGTATGGCCATTGATTTGTCAGCCATTTGCAATGATATTTCAATAGGTGTTAGTTTATTTAAATGAAGTCTTTTATATAAATAGAAAGACATAACACTATCACCGGCTCCCAAATCACACAAAGCGGTTTTGACATAATTTCTTTTAATGGAGCAAGGTATAGTTGGTATTCTAGGATCTCTAAGTTTTCTAGGTACTCCATCCTTAAAAGAATAATTAGCAAGCATGGTGGAAATTTCAACTTTAGGTATCTTTCTTTTATTAGTGGTGATGTCTTTCATGTACTTAGCATAAGGAGGCATCTTTAAGATATCCGTTAAACAGGTACGCAAAAAAGATTGGCCAAATCATTTTAGCAAAGCGTTCAAATTCTTCATCATCCTTTTTCTTAGATGGTTTAGGTGGAAAAGGCATGGGTTTCTGAACCCATGGGTCTCTTTCTTTACCATGTTTTCTAGCCACAAAGTCTTTTTTTATCATATCGTTTATTTTTAGGTTGTGGGTTATCAAGATCAACAGCAGGTTCTATTTCTACATCATTATCTAGTTCTTTATCATTACTAGGTTGAGTATCCTCATGAACATCACTATCATTATCATTATCACTAGGTGAAAGTTCATTACCAAATTGAGTTTCAGCATCAGAAATAGAAACATCATTAGTATCATCAGGAGGTTTTTCTATCTCACGTTCACTAGAAGCATGCAAAGTCCTACCATCTTTCTTTTTCTTTTTATTCTTAGAAGGACTAGGTGTATCGGCATTAATTCCTTGAGACTCTTATTCAATTCTTTTAGGATGACCTTCGAGATAAAGAGGTTCTTGGGTCATTCTACCTCCTCTAGTTACTACTCTAATAGCATGATCATTCATATCATTACTCATTTCATCAAGCAATTCTCTTTGAGATTTAGCAACTTGTTCTAACCGAGTTTGAACCACAGATGTATGTTTTACTACACCTCTAACATCATTACTGGTTCTAAATAGCAAGTCACTCAAGCGGGCAATCATATCAGAATTATATTTCAAGTGTTTCAGAACATTTGCATTGAAGTGCTCTTGCTTCATAATGTAGTTATCAAACTCATACAAATCCAAGCATTGACTAGGATGTTTATTGTAAGGGGTATCACCTCATCAAACTTTAATAAATAATCTACCTCTACCACTTGTGGAGTTGGTGGTGTGTTGAGTCCATGAATTTCTTCAATAGGCAGTAAATTCTTAACATCCTCAACTTTAATACTTTTTTTCCTTCATACATTTATTTGCCTCTTGCATATCTTCAGGACTGAGAAATAAGATACTCCTCTTCTTCGGAGTAGGTTCAATTGGTGGTTTAGGGAGAGTCCAATCATCATAATTCTTCAATATATTATTCAATAGTTCCTCAGCTTGTTCAACGGTTTGTTTCCTAAAAACACAACCATCACAACTATCTAGGAAGTCCCTAGAAGCATCAGTTAGTCCATTATAGAAGATATCAATTATTTCATTTTTCTTAAGAGGATGATTAGGCAAAGCATTAAGTAATTGGAGAAGCCTCCCCCAAGCTTGTGGGAGACTCTCTTCTTCACTTTCCACAAAGTTAAATATTTCCTGTAAGGCAGCTTGTTTCTTATGAGCAGGAAAATATTTTTTAGAGAAGTAGTAAATCATGTGCTGGGGACTACACACACAACCAGGAGTAAGAGTATTGTATTAGCATCACCCATTAATGAGAATGGAAATAATTTGAGAATATAATAGTAGTGAATCTTCTCATCATGAGCAAATAGGGTGGCTATGTCATTCAGCTTAGTAAGGTGTGCTACCACAGTTTCAATTTCATAGTCATGAAAATGATCGAATTCAACCAAAGTAATTAACTCTGGGTCAACAAAGAATTCATAATCCTTATCGGTAACCAACATAGGTGAAGTAGCAAAATTAGGATCACATATGATTTTAGCATTCAAAGTGTTTTCCTTATACTTGCATGGTAGTTTCTTAAGATCATATCTATCCTTACAAGCAAGATTTTCTCTAGATATCTCTCCATCCAAATCATAATCTTTAGGTATCTTAGGCATTTGAAATCTAGGGGAGCTAGGCCTATTAGGTGTTTCATAATCACTAGTTTCAAAGATCTCATCAGTTTCAACAGTTTCATCATTTTCAATGATTTCATTCTCTCTAGCTCTAGCAATTTGTTCATCAAGAAATTCACCTAATGGCACAGTATCATCAAGCATGGCACTAGTATCATCATAAGCATCATTCATAGCAGAAGTAGTATCATCAATATCAGGATTAATAACATGTGGTGGTGTTGCAAGCTTACTCATAAGAGAAGGTGAATCAAGTGCAGAGTTGGATGGCAGTTCCTTACCTCCTCTCGTAGTAGAGGAAAAAAATCTTGGTTTTAGTATCCTTCAAATTCTTCATGGTGATCAATTGATATAAATCCCAATTGACTCAACAAATATAGCTATGCTCCTCGGCAACGGCGTCAGAAAAAGGTCTTGATAACCCACAACTATAGGGGATCACAACAATTTTCGAGGGTAGAGTATTCAATCCAAATTTATAGATTCGACACAAGGGGAGCCAAAGAATATTTGAGAGTATTAGCAATTGAGTTGTCAATTCAATTATAATTGGACATAAATATCTACATCAAAGTAATTACTAGCACAGTAATATGATAGTTTGATAGTAGTAGAAGCAATAACAATAGCGGTAACGGTAGCAGTAATGATTTTGTAGCAAGTGTAACAATAGCAGCGACCCCTGTTCAAGAATTCGTCCGATTAACCAGTTAACTTGCCGATTAATCCCTACTTGTAGGGTCACCAAGTAGTCGATTAAGTGATTAATCACCCGATTAATTGATTAAATGGCCGATTAACTTGCCGATTATCCTATTAATCCCCTATTCGCCAACCAACCGAGCAGCTACCAGTTAATGATTTCCTCAAAGTAGGAACTTAGCAGGAACAATAAGTGGAAAGCTCGTAGGCACTGGATCGGTGTATTCGTTGGGTGATATTCATCATATAACAGTCATAACCTAGGGCGACACAGAACTAGCTCCAGTTCATCAATATAATGTAGGCATGTATTCCATATGTAGTCATACGTGCTTATGGAAAAGAACTCCCATGACATCTTTTGTCATACTCTCCCGTGACAACAGGGTACATAAGGAAACTAAGGGATATTAAGGCCTCCTGATGAAGAATAGTAGGTGGTGGCAGCTCCGTATCGTGAAACGCGATGAAACTTTCTCTCTGATTTTTTTTCTGAAAAATCGTGAATTTATAGCATTGGAATTAGGGTCGGGGGGCCCACGAGGTGTCCACCCTTCACCAGGTCGCGCCAGGGGGGTCTGGCGCGCCCTGGTAGAGGGTGGGCACCCTAGGCCCCCTCTCAGGTGGCTTCTGGCTCCAACATTTCTCATATATTCCAAAATAATTCTCCAATTTTTTTGTTCCATTCCGAGAACTTTTATTTTTGCACAAAAACAACACCATGGTAGTTCTGCTGAAAACAACATTAGTCCAGGTTAGTTTCATTCAAATCATGCAAATTAGAGTCCAACAGAAGAGCAAAACTGTTAGGAAAAGTGGATATGCTGCAGAGCGATGGAGAAGGGTTGGTGATGACGAAGACCGAAGATTCCCCTCTCCGGAGCCCCAAACGGGCTCCAGATCTGGCCTTCCGATGAAGAACAGGAGGTGGCGGCGGCTTTGTACCGTGAAACGCGATGAAACTTTCTCTTTGATCTTTTTTTGGCAATTTGTGAATTTATAGCGCTGGAATTAGGGTCGGAGGGCCCACGAGGTGGCCACCCTCCACCAGGCCACGCCAGGGGGGTCTGGCGTGCTCTGGTAGAGGGTGGGCACCCTGGGCCCCCTCTCAGGTGGCTTCTGGCTCTGAAATTACTCATATGTTCCAAAATAATTCTCCAAAAAATTTCGTTCCATTCCGAGAACTTTTATTTCTGCACAAAAACAACACCATGGTAGTTCTCCTGAAAACAACGTTAGTTCGGGTTAGTTTCATTAAAATCTTGCAAATTAGAGTTCAAAACAAGAGCAAAAGTGTTAGGAAAAGTGGATACGTTGGAGACGCATCACCATGCACAAGCTCTCTCAAAGCAATTTGTTCGTATGTGATGATTGTAGTACAAATAGAAATAAAAGTATGCTTGAAGAACAACACATAAGACATGGACAAATAAAAACATAGGTCAAACTGAGACAAATCAATAATTGTTGATGAAGAAGGGAGATTCTTAAGGCATCCCCGAGCTTAGATGCTTGCAACCCTTGAATTATTTCTTGGGGGAAACCTTGGCATCCCCAAACTTTAGAGATTGCATCTCCTTATTCTTCTCATATCACTATCTCACCCGGGTCTTAAAAACTTCATCCATACAAAACTTACACGAAACTCATGAGATAGATTAGCAGAAATAACATTGAAACCTAATCATGCCTTCCTATAATATAATTGTAAAAACTATAATTCCTCACTAGCATAATATTAGAATTCCTACACCCCTATAAGAACAATAAAATTGCAAACATAAGCAATTAAGGACAAAATGTAATATCAATCTGTCAAAATAGCGTAGTCTGTAAAGATGTAAATGCAATCCATATTTTGGAGGAAATTATTTTTTCATCCACTCAAATCTCTTGTAACAATTCTTTTGCTTTACCCTTCGTATAAAACGCTACTTGATGCAAATTCTTGTAGGATTCAATAGGATATGACGCTCTAATCTTGTTTTTTCTTCCTATTCTTATGTTTTGAGGAACACTTGAATCAACAAAGGCTCTAGAAGTTCACCAACACTCAAACAAAATGATATTATTAAAAATAAGAGATGATGTCTTTATATAATAAAAATAATGTAGCGTAAGTAGGACAATATTGCTGAATATACTTACAACGCCAAAATATGTGCTATCCTTGTCCAAAAAGAGATGAACGAAATGAAAATGCTTTCATTGAAAGTTAAACCCATTCTCCACCGTCGGCTTACTAATTGCATGATCATGAAGAAGATTGAAGCTCGATGATGACAGTTCACACTCTCTAGGTTCCTTCGTGGTCCGAACGAAGAAGCACATCGCTTGGCTGGAGTGGCATACTCCTTCGTGGTTCGACACTATGTTTGGTTCATAAACCCTCTAACTAATTTTTGTATTCCCCATTTTGTAAGTAATCAATAATTCTTGTCGTTATCTTTAAAAAAGCGAGATTGCAACATCGAAAAAGCATCATGTTACTAATATGAACTCAACACAGTTAGGGCTTCTTTGATTCAAAGAAAATTAAGGAAACTTGGGAGGATTTGAATCTTTAGGATTTATTTTTCCTATGTACATCATTTGATTCGCGTGATGAAATCCTCATGAGTATTTTATTCAAAGGAAGGCATTGCATTCTGTTTTGGAGGAAAATTTTGAACTACTCAAATATGTTGTTACAATCCTTTTGTTTTTCTTGTGATATTAAGCACTCTTCAATGCAAATTCATGTAGGATTTGATGGGAGATGACACTATAATCTTGGGGTTTTGCTATTCGTGAGGTTCATGAAGAAATGAGAGACGTTGTCTTTCTAGAATAGAGACGACGCATTCATAAAAGTAGGTAAATATTGCTGAGTACATTTAGGAAGCCAAAATATGTGCTAACTTTGTCAAAAACTTGTTAAGCAAATGATAATGCTTTCATTGAGAGTTGAAACTCAAGACCTCCCGCTTACTAAACGGGTGCTCTAACCAACTGAGCTATGAAAGCGTTGTGCATGTAATTTAAAAAACATACCATAGATTGATTACGGGATCAACTAATTACTCTTCGAGTATTGCAGTTCCATTTCGTAATGCATCTATCTAAAATTGATGGGTCTTATAACTCGTTTCAACAAATTAGAGGTGTTCAATCGCATTACGAGCACATGATATATAAGAATTGAACATAGAAGAATACAAATTTTTCTAGGAAACAAGGAGGTGCGTATAATCCATTTCAGAAGTTAAATATTCATAGTTCAAGCGAACTAGTTTGCGTGAGCGATTTTTCACTAAAATTTTTTTGCACTCAACTCTCGGCATATCATCAGTAGATTACCAAGGATAAGTACATCGCAAAGATATTATAAAATGAATCAAGAAAAAACAGCAACCCGTCTTGCCATTACAAGTTTAAAACCAGGAACGCCTAAAATGACAGTAGCGTCGTTATTTTTGTTAAGCGCTAGAAGAGTTCGCTGACGCGGTACGAACATCTGATCGCGCGACGCTGCCGCCGCCCCGATGAGCACCGCTGGCAGAGCCAAACCGCGTACGGACACCAGACTCCTGCTTGCTCTGCCAAGATAGTTCCAGTGTGCCGGCCGTGCCGCCGCTGAGCTGCTCGGCATCGTCGCTGTTGGACTGCGAGGCCGTCCACGTCCGGTCGGTGGAGTCGACGGAATTGGGCTCCCAGGAGCACGTCCACGGGTTGCCGGCGAAGCTGTTGCTCCCGGAGGACTCCTGCGGCTCGGCCTCGCCGCGGATGTCCCGCACGGACACGTACTTGTGCAGGCTCGGCTCCATGAGGTCGTCCTTGACGACGACCTCAGACTCGACGACGTGCGTGCAGCTCACGTTGGCCGACCCCTTGTCGTCGGCCGACCGGTCCAGCTCGAAGCTCCTGTTCTCCGACGGCGAGGAGTTGAGGTCCGCCACCGCTTCAAGGATGGAGCAGGCTTTGGACACGCAGGCCGGGAGTGAGAACGCCGGCGCCGCCGCGGCCGTGTCGCTGGCGTTCTGCTGGTGGTAGCTCTGAATGTCATCCAGGAGCAGAGAGGCATAAGAGTTGCCGTTGTGGTCGAAGTCGCGGGAGGACCGCCTGGACGACCGGCCCGCCGGCCCAGCCTTCGGGTTGGCGACGCTCTCGGCCACGACGCTCACCGTGTGCGTCGCGTTCATCCTGGACGACGGCGCTTTTGTCTCCGACGCCATGGCCTCATTCAGGAAGGCGTGGTCGAAGTCGCGAGACGACCTCCTCGACGACCGGCCCGCCGGCACCGCCTTTGGGTTGGCGACACCCTCGGCAACAATGTTCACCGAGTGCGCCGCGTTGATCTTGGAAGACGGCGCTCTGGAGTCTGGCGCAACGGCATCCTCCATGAAGGCGAAAGAATTGCCGCTGTGGTCGAAGTCCCGCGACGAGCGCCTCGACGACCGGCACCCAGGCCCCGCCCTCGTGTTGTTGACGACGCTCTCGGCCACAATGCTCACCGTGTGCGTCGCGTTCATCCTCGCGGACGGTGCCTTGGTGTCCGACGCCACGGCCTCCTCCACGATCTCCGGCTTGTCCCTGGTAATCTGGCAGCGCTCCCCCAACCTCTGTGAAACGGCGGCGACACTCTCGATGGGTTTCTGCGCGCAAGGGCAAGGCAATTCAAGCATTTGAGCAATTTGGTTTCCAAGATTGATGGCTAAAATTCTCTAAATGCTGAAGCTTTTATTGACCCGTACCTTCTGAATTTGGGACCTGCCGTTGTTGGTGGTGTGGTGGTTGTTGACCATGGTGTTCTCGTCGAGCTCCGACATGGGGTTGCGACGGTACGGTGAGTGATCGGCCTTCCTCGACGAGCTTCGGCTCAGCGACGGCCCGTGAGTTGGCTGCACCCCGGCGTTCTCATTCGCAACGGCCGCCGCCCTTGCCGGGGAGTTGGACCTCAGAGTTGGCGACGCATACCTCTTCCCGGACGGCGCAGCCTTCACCGGCGACGGCGCGCGTCCTTTGTCCCGGGCCGGGACCGACACCATCTTCCCGGGCTGCCGCGCGGCCCGCTCGACGCCCACGGAGCCCGCCGCGGCTGGTGCAACCTCGCCGCGCCGTCCCGGCGAGCGGCTCACCCTCCTGCTCCCGCTCCCGGCACCGCTCCGGCTCTCGTGGCTCGCCGAGCGCTTACGGTCCGGCGTCCTCCGGCGCGGCGAGGGCCTCGACGCGGCGGCGCCGCCGAGCCTGTCCCAGTCGCACTCGTCGTCGACGCCCGCAGCCCTCCTCTCCCGGTCGAAGTCATAGCTCCTCTTGGATCCAGCGTACCTCCGGTACCCTGGACCACTCTCGCCCGACGGAGCCGCCTTCCCCGACGCCGACGAGCTCCGGCTGAGCCGGCCGCACTGGATGAGAATCGCGTCCACCTCCTCCTTGGTGCAGCTGGAGGTCCGCACCGGCACCCTGCTAACAACCGCCGGCTTCGCTGACTCCTCTACCGGCGCGGCCGGGACGGGCGGCGCCCTCTTCGCCCCCTCGCTCTCCCCGCCGTTCGCCTCCGCGGCCACCTCGGCGGCCGCGGCGGCGGCGGCAGCCTTGACCACGAACACCGTCCGCTTGTCCGCCGCCGGCTCCTCCGCCCTGGGCGCAGTTGCCTTCCTGGACGGCGCCTGCTTGGCCGCTGTCGGCGCCTTCTTCGTCTCCGGGGCTAGCGCGGCGGCCTCTTTGCCACTCCTCTTCTTGGCCGCATTGCACGGCTGCTCCTCTTGCCGCCGCTGCTGCTTCTTGCTGAGGCAGAGACCCATTGTCTCAGACGGATGCGGTGAGGTTGGGGGTGGAGCGGTGGTGAGGTTGGAATTCCGGTGAGGTTGGGGGTGGGCCGGATTTGAGGTGAGGTGGTGGTGCTTGAGCACAGCTTTGGGGCGCGTGGATTACAGTAAAGTGCGCGTCGGAGAGTGTGTTTTGTACCACTGGATGCTGGCAGTGGTGTCTGGTGAGCGAGAGCGAGAGAGGATTTCAAAAATTTGGAGCTGTTCCGCCCCGTGCATCGGGGACTGTGCGCGGCCCGAGCGGCGCATGGTGCGCGGCGCACAGGAGAAAGCCGTTGTGGGCACGGCGAATGGTATAGAGTAGATTCAAATTGAGAGTGGACATCGTCAGAGAGGAGGTGTAGATGGATGAGCCACTTCCAGCATTTGTATATGTCAATATGTGTATTATTATTTTTTGAACGCAAAGTATCGACCGTTGTGTTGGGAGCACGTCCAAAGTCATGTGTCATGCTGATTTGAGTTTGGCCGCGGGCAGCGTCATTCTTCGCTGGCCTCAACGGGGAGAGAAGAGAATCTCGCCTTCACGTGTCGTGGAGAACTGAATTGCAGCCGTGCGATTTTCCTTTTTTTTTGGGGGGCGTCGCATCTGGATAGGATGGACCATGCGTCCGTCCGTCACCCTTGGTTCGTTGACCTTGGCTCAACATTTGACCGCCCATTCCACTGTCGCAACGCAAGCGTCACCTCCATCTTGCACCCAACGGTAAAGCTTCGTACTGGCGACTAGGGCGGCTTGGGATTCAAAATACGTGGTGTGGTGGTATTTTCGACCAGCGGAATCCAAAGTTCAGAGCACGCAGCATAGACAAAAGTATGCGGTAGTATTTGATCAGTGCGACTGCAGCGGGGGGCCCGGCCTACCGCACTGTCACGGAACAACCAAAGCTGAAAAGCTGGACGCAAAGCAATAACCGCGAGCGAACAAAAGGCCCTCAGCAGTCGGCAGAGGAGCGAAAGAGAGCTGTCTCGTGTCCCAGCCCTTTTTTGCATATCTAACCTTGATTCTCATTTTAACATGAACGGTGACGGCCGAAACAGTAACAAAAACGTATGGCCGGAACTCTTTCAAACTACTATTTATTTTTTGGAAAGAAAAAGATTTAAACATCGGCCGCTGCATTACTAAATACTCCATCTGTTTCATTTCTTTTTTCAAAACCAAACGAGATCATGTTTGACCGAGTTCTTTAAAAATATATCAATATTTACAATACAAAATTTAGATCATATGATACATCATAAAAAGTAGTTTCATATTTTACTTATATGATATCGCAGAGGTTGTTAATTTATTCTATAAGCTTGATCAAACATTAAATGGTTGATCTACATGAAAAAACAATCCACCTTATATTCTGGAAGGAAGGAGTAATATTCTACCCATCCGTCCAGAATTAATTTCGTAGAAATGGTTGGTAATGGACATTCATCCTAAATTATTTGTTGCGAAAATGAATGAATGCGAAGTCAATTCAGGGTGGAAGGAGGATTAAGCAGGTACATGATCTCTACTCCTAAAGTCTCAGTAGGTAGTGTCGCCTCACTGCCCACCACTCCATCGACAAACACTATATTCTTACATGCGACATTTTGCTCAATTGCATTCAATTTTGGTCGGCTCATTTAACATGTGCATTAATTCAATCAAATCGGGTCTTTCCTGAAACAATGCCATACATTAACTTTTCCAAATCAAATTGTTGCTTACCAAAACATCAACCTACTATTAACTCAAGCAAATGGCCTCTTTCCTAAAACAACGCAGTACGTTAAATTCTCCAAATCAAATCATCACTTACAAATACATCGACCTACCATTAAATCAATCAAATCGTCTCTTTCCTAAAACAACGTCATACATTAACATGTTCAAATCAAATCATTACTTACCAAAACATCATTCTACTATTATTTTTCTATACTCGTAAAAGGGCAGCTCCTACATCGTTCGTTAGTACTGCACCAACACCGGTCGAAGGAATCGATCAACCCACCCCATCATTTTTTTTATGTACAAAACACACCCACACAAACCTGTTTTGGATAAGTCCTGATGTCTTTCCTTCAATCGCTCCCTCTCCATTCATGATCTCCTTCCAAATTTAGACTTCTTTTTTCCTTTATGGTCTTTTGTTTCCTTTTAAATCGACTGTAATCTCACCTAGAACTGGTATAAGTGCTTATTCAATGCGACCCTCGGCGCTAGAGCTCCCTCAAGATGGGCGCACACAGGGTGTGCATCAGTATCCCCATGGATGTGCTCGTGGACGCCGCCAAGATCCACCTCTCCATCGATCGCGCCGAAGAGTTTGACTAAGAGATCAACCTCATCAAGGGACGTGGTGGCTAGTTTCTTCGCGAGAAGATGATCTATGTGCTGATGGCCACTTTGTCGCCATCGCCGACGAGTCTAGGCTCTCTCCTTGCCGACTGCACAGGTACCATACCCGCCTTGGCTGCAGGGAGAAGGCCTCGTTAAACAACGGGGTCTCACAGGAGGCATCATCGTTCGCGTCATGGACCACGACCTGTGACTGGTGATGACCGCTTTTTTCTCCGGCAACCAAATCGGAAGCCGCGGGTTCAGGGCGGTGTACATGACGGTGTCAGTCCGGGGCTCCCAGCGCAACCTATTGCCTTCAAGAAACACTGGTGGCAGGTCGACGACTAAAATGATGGCTACCTTAAGGAACTACGAAGTGATGGTTTGCGTACTACTTAGAGCATCTCCAGCCGCGGTCCCAAAGGATGTCTCCATGCCCCTTTTTTTATCGCCGACGGGCGAAAAATGCCCAGTCACGGCCCCAAGACGTCGATTTTCGCCGGTTGGTGAAAGCACATTTGCTCCCTTGATGGTTTTGGTAATTAATAACAACATATATGTCATTGAACTAATGTTTCCACTAAGTATGTTTCAGGAAAAGTTCAATGATGGGTTGGCAAAAGGATTGTGAAATACCCCAAGATGTAAGGAAATAAATTGGCAAAGCTTCAAGCAAAGGACTCTACATTTTACATTTGTGAGAAATCACTTTGAGTCCATAGGAAAGCCAATACTATTAAAAGGGGGTAAGGTTTTGTTGGTGAACAAAATGCTCATACGCGCACAAGTGATGGTCACCACATACACCCACAAGCTCTTCCATAAAAGTCTGTCCAAAGCCAAATATTCAAAATCGGTGCAACCAACACTCTACATTTGGTGCCACTGATTCCAAACCCTAGACAGACTCAGCCAAACCCTAGCCACTTCGGTGCGACCGATTTTGCTTCGGTGCCACCGAGTTTGGGTTGCCAACTTTCTGTTACGCAAGTTTACAAAATCGGTCCCTCCGAGTTTTGTGAATCGGCGTCACCGAGAATGGGCAATCTGACCGTTGGTCACCTTATCGGTGCAACCGAGATTCCTATATAGGTCTCACCGAGATTCAAAAGTTGCCACCTTTTGGTCACTTCGGTGTAACTGAGATTAACACATCGGTGTCACAGAGTTGGTCATTTTGTGTGTAACGGTTGAATTTTTGGAGATGCCTATATATACCCCTCCACCACTACTCACTCGTAAGAGAAGAACTCAGAACTGTTCCCCACTCATACCTACTGATTTGTTGAGAGAGAGACACCTACTCATGTGTTGAGATCATGCCATTCCATTCCTACCATATGAATCTTGATCTCTAGCCTCTCCAACTTGCTTTCCACTCAATCAATCTCTTCTACCAAGCCAAATCTGTGAGAGAGTGATTGTGTGTTGAGGAGTCTATCATCTTGAAGCACAAAAGCAACCAGTTCATCGACATTATCGAGCCTATTACCTTTTGGAGGGTGGTGCCTCCTACATTGGTTAGGTGTCACTTGGTAGCCTCCTACTTCGTGTTGTGGAGTGAACCAAGAAGTTTGTAAGGGCAAGGAGATCGCCTACTTCATGAAGATCTACCCCGAGTTAGGCTAGTCCTCCGTGGACGTAGGCCATCATGGTATAGTCAAGGTTGCTCCTTCGTGGAACCCTCCATGGGTAGAGCCCTCCGTGGACTCTTGCGACCATTACCCTCTGTGGGTTGAAGACTCCATAAACGTGGTTGTACAATAGCGCCACCTATTGGAACCACGGGAAAAAATCATCGTGTCACCAATTGTGTTTGATCTTCCTACGCTCTCTTTACTTACATGCCGGTCTTTACTTTCCGCTGTTATACTCTTAGACATGCATGTGTAGGGTGTACTTGACATACTATGGATGCTAAAATCTGCCAACATTTAAAATTGGGAAAAAGTAGATTTTTATTTGGTCAAGTAGTCTAATCACCCCCCCCTCTAGACCTACTTTCGATTCTACAGTTGGGGCTTTTTTTGGCCGGCAAACCCAGGCCGAACCCAGGGCACTGGGGGTCTCTTGGGCGCGCCGGCTAAATCAAAAAGGCGTGTGGGGCCGAGGTGTCGGTGAGACAGGCTGCCACTTCCCGCGCTTTCCCTCTCCTTTTCCTCTATCTCGCCGTTTCTTCCCTCCATTATCTCCATTACCCTCCATCTCCCTCTCTTCACCGCCATGCCATCGAAGAAGTACGTCGCCCCTTGGCAAGACCCCAGCCCGACCGTCGCCATCGCCAAACCGCGTAAGGTCCGATCGCCAATGACACCGGCTTCGACTTCAAGTTCCTTCATGTCTTCACACGGATTGAGTCCTGCGAGAAATGGGCCGAGGTCTGGCATCAGCTTGCCAACAAGGACAACATGCTCAACCTGGATGCGCGTGTTCCTGGGGCAGCAAAAGGGCGGCCAGATGGGAACAAGAAGGCAAAGAAGGCCAGGAACGACGCGCCGGCTGCCGAGCGCCTGTAGGCGTCGATCGAGCAATGCATTGTCGATGCAAAGACTGACTCTGCCCTGAGGGAGGAGAAGGAGGGGGCGAGGTGGTCGGTGTTGATGACGAAGCAGGACACCAAGCTCGACCTTCTCAGGACCAACGTCGTCGCGAAGAAGCGCGACACCGACCTGGCGTTTCTCATGGGAGGCGTCAAGGCGGACATGGACCCGATGGTGAAGGCTCTTGGGGAACGTCGCATGGGAAACAAAAAATTTCCTACGCACACGTAGATCTATCCATGGTGATGAGCATCTACGAGAGGGAGAATGGATCTACGTACCCTTGTAGATCGCTAAGCGGGAAGCGTTAAGAAACGCGGTTGGTGTAGTCGGACATCTTCACGATCCAAATCGCCGAGCGTCCCGCGATCTCATCACGATCCGTACCGCGATCCAATCACGATCCATCCCGCTAACTCATCACGATCCGTCCCGCAAACTCATCACGGTCCGTCCCGCGATCTCATCACGATCCGTCTCGCGATCTTGATCACGATCCTTCAGATCTAGCGCCGAATGGACGACACCTCCGCGTTCAGCACACGTACAGCTCGATGACGATCTCCGCCTTATTGATCCAGCAAGAGGAAGCGGAGAGGTAGAAGAGTTCTCCGGCAGCGTGACGGCACTCCGGAGATGATGGTGGAGCTGTTCCGGCAGGGCTTTGCCTAAGCACTGCAGAAATCCGATCTAGAGGAGAAACTATGCACTAGAGGAACGGGCAGCACGTGGCTAAAAATCAGGTGCCAAAAACCCAAAAACCTCTAGTATATATAAGAGGAAGAGAGGAGGAGGCTTGGCCCTCAAGGGACAAGCCCTTTGGTTTGGCCGAACTAGGAGAAGAGGTGGAATCCACCTCCAATCCTAGTAGGACTAGGATTCATCCTATTTTTGCCTTTTTTGCCTTTTTTCCACCTTTTCTCTTTGCGCTTTTCTCTCCCAGCCGCATGGGCCTTGTGTGGGACTTCCACCAGCCCACTAAGGGCTGGTATTCACTCTCCCACAGCCCATGTAGCCTTTTGGGTCGAAATACCCCTCCCGATGGTCTCCCGGTACACTACCGGCACTCCCGATACTCTACCGATAAGCCCGAAACTTTTCCGGCGACCAAAATAGGACTTCCTATATATCAATCTTTACCTCCAGACCATTCCGGAGCTCCTCGTGACGTCCGGGATCTCATCCGGGACTCCGAACAACCTTCGGTCACCACCATGCATAAATCTATACTACCGAAACGTCACCGAACCTTAAGTGTGTAGACCCTGCAGGTTCGAGAACTATGTAGACATGACCGAGACACCTCTACGGTCAATAACCAATAGAGGGACCTGGATGCCCATATTGGTTCCTACATATTCTATGAAGATCTTTATCGGTCGAACCTCCATGTCAAGGATTCAGTTAATCCCGTATGATGTTCCCTTTGTTCTTCGGTATGTTACTTGCCCGAGATTCGATCGTCGGTATCTCCATACCTAGTTCAACCTCGTTACCAGCAAGTCTCTTTACTCGTTCTGTAATACAAGATCCCGTGACTAACACTTAGTCACATTGCTTGCAAGGCTTATTGTGATGTTGTATTACCGAGTGGGCCCTCAGATACCTCTCTGTCACACGGAGTAACAAATCCCAGTCTTGATCCATGCCAACTCAACAGACACCCTCGGAGATACCTGTAGAGCACCTTTATAGTCACCCAGTTACGTTGCGACGTTTGATACACACAAGGCACTCCTCCGGTATCCGTGAGTTGAATGATCTCATGGTCATAGAACATATACTTGACATGCAGAAAATAGTAGCAATAAACTGACACGATCATATGCTACGTTTGTAGTTTGGGTCTTGTCCATCACACCATTCTCCTAATGATGTGATCCCGTTTATCAAATGACTTCTCATGTCCATGGCTAGGAAACCTTAACCATCTTTGATCAACGAGCTAGTCTATTAGAGGCATACTAGGGACATGGTTTTCTCTATGTATCCACACATGCATCTAAGTCTCCGATCAATATAATTATAGCATGGATAATAAATGATTATCATGAACAAAGAAATATGATAATAACTAATTTATTATTGCCTCTAGGGCATATTTCCAATAGTCTCCCACTTGCACTAGAGTCAATAATCTAGTTCACATCACCATGTGATTCGCATTGTTATGAATCTAACACCCAATAAGTCCTGGGGCTTGATCATGCTTTGCATGTGAGAGAGGTCTTATAGTCAACGGGTCTGCGATATTCAGATCAGTGTATACTTTGCAAATCTCTATGTCAAACCGTAAACACTGCTACCACACTCCAATTGGTACTATTCCAAATGGCTGCTCCACTATACGTATCCAGATTGCTACTACGAGTCATTCGGATTGGTGTTAAAGCTTGCATCGACGTAACTCTTTACGATGAACTCTTTATCACCTCCATAGTCGAGAAAAATCTCCTTAGTCTTTTAGTTACTAAGGATAATCTTGACCGATGTCCAGTGATCCACTCCTGGATCACTCTTGTACCCCTTGACGGACTCATGGCAAGGCACATACAAGTGCAGTACACAGCATGTCATACTATACAGAGCCTATGGCTAAGGCATAGGGGATGACATTCGTCCTTTCTCTTTCTTCTGCCGTGGTCGAGCTTTGAGTCTCACTCAACTTCACACCTTACAAAGCAGGCGAGAACACTTCTCTCTGACTAATCCATTTTGAACTCTTTCAAAATCTTGTCAAGGTATGTACTCATTGAAAGTCTTATCAAACATCTTGATCTATCTCCATAGATCTTGATGCTCAACAATTAGGTAACTTTATTCAAGTCTTCCTTTGAAAATTACTTTTCAAACAACCGTTTATGCTTTCCAGAAATTCCACATTATTTCCGAATAGCAATATGTCATCCACATATACTTATCAGAAACTCTATAGTGCTCCCACTCACTTTATTGCAAATCAAGTTTCTCATAAACTTTGTATAGACTCAAAAACTTTGATCACCTCATCAAAGTGTACATTCCAACTCCGAGATGCTTGCTTCAGTCCATAAAATGATCACTGAAGCTTGCACACCTTTTAGCATCCTTAGGACTGACAAAACCTTCTGGTTGTATCACATACAACCTTTCCTCAAGTAAACCATTAAGGAAACGATGTTTTGACATCCATCTGCCAGATTTCATAATTGAAAGTGCAGCAACTACTAACATAATTTTAATAGACTTTAGCATCGCTACGAGTGAGAAAGTCTCATCGTAGTCAACTCCTTGAACTTGTCGTAAACTTCTTTGCAACAAGTCGAGCTTTACAAAATGGTGACATTTACCATCAGCGTTTGTCTTCATTTTAAAGATCCATTTGTACTTAACGACTTGCCATCCAACGAGCAAGTCCACCAAAGTCTATACTTGGTTTTCATACATGGATCCTTTCTCGAATTTCATGGCCTCTAACCATTTGTTGGTTTCCAGGCCCATCATCGCTTCTCCATAGTTCGTAGGTTCATCGTTGTCCAACAACATGACCTCTAAGACAGGGTTGCCGCACCACTCAGGAGCAGTACACGTCCTTGTCGACCTATGAGGTTCGATAGTAACTTGATCTGAACCTTCATGATCATCATCATTAACTTCCTCTTCAACTAACGTAGGCTTCACAGGAACAACTTCCTGCGCTGCGCTACTCTCTGGTTGAAACAGAGGTTCAATAACCTCATCAAATTCTATCTTCCTCCCACTCAATTCTTTCAAGAGAAACTTTTTCTCGAGAAAGGACCCAGTTTTAGCAACAAAACTTTTATGCTTGGATCTGAGATAGAAGGTTCACCCAATTGTTCTTCGGGTATTCTATGAAGATGCATTTGTCCGCTTTGGGTTCGAGCTCATTAGGTGAAAACATTTTCCACACAAGCGTCGCAGCCCCAAACATTAAGAAATGACAGCTTAGGTTTCTATCAAACCATAATTCACACGGTGTCATCTCATCGGATTTAGATGGCGCCCTATTTAAAGTGAATGTAGTTGTCTCTAATGCATAACCCCAAAATTATAGTAACAAAACGATAAGAGACATCATAGCACGCACCATATCCAATAGAGCACGACTATGACGTTCGAACACACCATCACACTATGGTGTTCCAGGTGGCGTGAGTTGTGAAACAACTTTCACATTGTCTAAAGTTGTATGCCAAATTCGTAACTCAGATATTCACCTCCACGATCATATCGCAAACATTTTTATCTTCTTGTCACGATGATCTTAAACTTCACTCTGAATTTGCTTGAACCTTTCAAACGATTCAGACTTGTGTTTCATTAAGTAAATATACACTATATCTACTCAAATCATCAGTGAAGGTAAGAAAATAACAATATCCACCTCACGCTACAAGACTCATTGGATTGCATACATCAATATGTATCTTTTCCAATAAATCACTTGCCCGCTCCATCAATCCAGAAAACGGGGTCCTTTGTCATCTTGCCCAAGAGGCGTGGTTCGCATGTCTCAATCGATTCGAAATCGAATGAGTCAAAAGATCCATCAGTATGGAGTTTCTTCATGCGCTTTATACCAAAATGACATTTAGCGGCAGTGCCACAAGTATGTGATACTATCATTATTAACTTTATATCTTTTGGCATCAATGTTATGAACATGTGTATTACTACGATCAAGTTTCAACAAACCATTCTCACTGGGTGCATGACCATTGAAGGTATTATTCATGTAAACAGAATAACCATTATTCTCTAGCTTAAATGAATAACCGTGTTGCAATAAACACGATCTAATCATGTTCATGCTCAACGCAAAACACCAAATAAAATTTATTTAGGTTTGTCACTAATCTCGTAGAGAGAGCGTGTGATGTTGATCACATCAACCTTGGAAACATTTCCAACACACATCGTCACCTCACCCTTAGCTAGTTCTCCGTTCATTCCGTAGCTTTTATTTTGAGTTACTAACATTTAGCAACCGAACCGGTATCCAATACCCAGGTGCTACAAGGGTACGTAGATCCACTCTCCCTCTCGTAGATGCTCATCACCATGGATAGGTCTTGTGTGAACGTAGGATTTTTTTCCCCATGCGACGTTCCCCAACACTGGCATCGTGAGCTAGGTCTATGTGTAGATGAGATCTCGAGTAGAACACAAAAGGTTTGTGGGCGTTGATGCTTAGATTGCTTCCTCCCTTGGTCAGATTTTCGTTCAGCGGTATTGTGAGATGAAGTGGCCCGGACCAACATTACTCGTACGCTTACGAGAGACCGGTTCCCTCGACCGCAACTTGTTGCATAGATGGCTTGCGGGTGCCACTTTCTCTCACTTTAGTTGGATAGGATTCGACAAAGACGGTCCTTGAGAAGGTTGAAAAGCAACTAGTGTATCACCGTTGTGGGTTTTTCGTAGATGAGAATTGTTCTTGCTAGATACCCGTAGCAACCACGTAAAACATGCAACAACAATTAGAGGACGTCTAACTTGTTTTTACAGGGTATGTTGTGATGTGATATGGCCAATTACATGATGTGATATATGTGATGTATGAGATGATCATGTGATGTATAGATTATCACGACTTGCATGTCGATGAGTACGGCAACCGGCAGGAGCCATAGGGTTGTCTTTAATTATTGTATGACATGCATGTCAATCATTAAGCACTATGTAATGCTTTACTTTATCGCTAAACGGTAGCAATACTAGTACAAGCATGATGGGCATGACAACCCCAATGGCGACACGTTGATGAAGATCAAGATGATGGAGATCATGGTGTCATGCCAGTGACGATGGAGATCATGCTGGTGCTTTCAAGATGGAGATCAAAAGCACAAGTTCATGGCCATATCATGTCACTTATGATTTGCATGTGATGTTAATCCTTTTATGCACCTTGATTTTCTTAGGACGACGGTAGCATTATAAGGTGATCCCTCACTTAAATTTCAAGATGAATTGTGTTCTCCCCGAGTGTGCACCGTTGCGAAAGTTCGTCGTGTTGAGACACCACGTGATGATCGGGTGTGATAGACTCTACGTTCACATACAACTTGACGAGCCTAGCATGTATAGACATGGCCTCGGAACACAAGAGACCGAAAGGTCGAACATGAGTCATATAGTAGATATGATCAACATGATGATGTTCACCATTGAAACCACCTCAACTCACGTGATGATCGGACTTGAGTTGGTGAATTTGGATCATGTATCACTCGAATGACCGGAGGGATGTCAATTTGAGTGGGAGTTCTTAAGTAATATGATTAATTGAACTCATTATCATGAACATAGTCAGTAGTGTCTTTGCAAACTGTGTTGTAGATTACTAGCTCATGCTGTAGCGTCCTTGAATTTTATATGTTCCTAGAGAAATAGAGTTGAAAGATGATGGTAGCAATATTGCGGACTGGTTCCGTGATCTGAGGATTGTCCTCGTTGCTGCACAGAAGGCTTATGTCCTTAATGCATCGCTCGGTGCGCCAACCCCTCTAGCGTCGTGTGTAGATGTTGTGAACATCTGACAGGCACGTTCTGATAACTACTTGATAGTTTAGTGCGTCATGCATTACGGCTTAGAATTGAGGCTCCGAAACGTTTTGAACATCACAGAACATATGAGATGTTGTTCTAAGAGCTGAAATTAGGATCTCAGGCTCATGCCCGTGTTGCAAGATATGAGATCTCCAACAAGATTCTTTGCCTGTAATATGAAAGAGAATAGCTCAATCGTTGAGCATGTGCTTAGATTGACTGGGTGCTACAATCGCTTGAATCGAGTGGGAGTTGATCTTCCAGATAAGATAGTGATTGATATAGTTCTCCAAGTCACTGTCACTAAGCTACTAGAACTTGGTGATGAACTATAAAATGCCAGCAATAGAAATAATGATCCCTGAGCTGTTCATTATGTTTGACACCACGAAGGTAGAAATCAAGAAGGAGCGTCAAGTGTTGATGGTTAGTCAAACCACTAGTTTCGAGAAGGGCAGGAGCAAGGAGGGAAAACTTCATGGATAGCAAGTCAGTTGCTGCTCCAGTGAAGCAACCCAAAGTTGAACCCAAACCCGAGACTAAGTGCTTCGATTATGAGGAGAGAAGTCGGTGAAGCGGAACAACCCTAGATACTTGGTAGATAACAAGGCTGGCAACGTCGACAGAAGTATATTTGATATACGTGTTATTTATGTGTACCTTACTAGTACTTCTAGTAGCACCTGGGTATTGGATACCGGTTCGGTTGCTAAGTGTTAGTAACTCGAAATAAAAGCTACGGAATAAACGGAGCACTAGCTAAGGGTGAGGTGATGATGTGTGTTGGAAATGTTTCCAAGGTTGATGTGATCAACATTGCACGCTCTCTTTACCTTCGGGATTAGTGACGAACCTAAATAAATGTTATTTGGTGTTTTGTGTTGATCATGAACGTGATTAGATCTTGTTTATTTCAACACGGTTATTCATTTAAGTTAAAGAATAATGGTTATTCTGTTTACATGAATAATACCTTCAATGGTCATGCACCCAGTGAGAATGGTTTGTTGAATCTTGATCGTAGTAATACACATGTTCATAACATTGATGCCAAAAGATACAAAATTAATAATGATAGTACCACATACTTGTGGCACTGCCGCTAAATGTCATATTGGTATAAAGCGCATGAAGAAACTCCATGCTAATGGATCTTTGGACTCATTCAATTTCGAATCGGTTGAGACATGCGAACCATGCCTCTTGGGCAAGATGACTAAGGACCTCGTTTTCTGGTTTGATGGAGCGGGCATGTGATTTATTGGAAATGATACATGTTGATGTATGCAATCCAATGAGTCTTGTAGCATGCGGTGGATATCGTTATTTTCTTACCTTCGCTGATGATTTGAGTAGATAATAGTGTATATTTACTTAATGAAACGCAAGTCTGAATCGTTTGAAAAAGTTCAAGCAAATTTAGAGTGAAGTTTAAGATCATCATGACAAGAAGATAAAATGTCCACGATATGATCGTGGAGGTGAATATCTGAGTTACGAGTTTGATATACAACTTAAGACAATGTGAAAGTTGTTTCACAACTCACGCCACCTGGAACACCATAGTGTGATGGTGTGCCCGAACGTCATAGTCGTGCTCTATTGGATATGGTGCGAATTATGATGTCTCTTATCATTTTACCACTAACGTTTTGGGGTTATGCATTAGAGACAACTACATTCACTTTAGATAGGGCACCATCTAAATCCGGGTTGAGATGACACCGTGTGAATTATGGTTTGATAGAAACCTAAGCTGTCATTTCTTAATGTTTGGGGCTGCAATACTTATGTGAAAAAGGGTTTTCACCTATGAGATCGAACCCAAAGCAGACAAATGCATCTTCATAGAATACCCTAAAGACAGTTGGGCAAACCTTCTATCTCAGATCCAAGCATAAAATGTTTCTTGCTAAAACTGGGTCCTTTCTCGAGAAAGAGTTTCTTTCGAAAGAATTGAGTGGGAGGAAGATAGAACTTGATGAGGTTGTTGAACCTTTGTTCAACCAGAGAGTAGCACAGCGCAGGAAGATGTTTCTATGAAGACTACGTTAGTTGAAGAGGAAGTTAATGATGATGATCATGAAGCTTCGGATCAAGTTACTATCGAACATCGTAGGTCGACAAGGACGTGTACGGCTCCTGAGCGGTATGACAACCCTGTCTTGGAGGTCATGTTGTTGGACAACGATGAACCTACGAGCTATGGAGAAGCGATGATGGGCCCGGATTCCGACAAATGGTTAGAGGCCATGAAATCCGAGAAAGGATCCATGTATGAAAACCAAGTATAGACTTTGGTAGACTTGCTCGTTGACGGCAGGTCGTTGAGTACAAATGGATGTTTAAAATGAAGACATACGCTCATGGTAAATGTCACCATTTGTAAAGCTCAACTTGTTGCAAAGAAGTTTACGACAAGTTCAAGGAGTTGACTACGATGAGACTTTCTCACTCGTAGCGATGCTAAAGTCTGTTGGAATTATGTTAGCAGTTGCTGCATTTTTCAATTATGAAATCTGGCAGATGGATGCCAAAACATCGTTTCCTTCCTCAAGGAAAGGTTGTATGAGATACAACCAGAAGGTTTTGTCAGTCCTAAGGATGCTAAAAGGTGAGCAAGCTTCAGTGATCCTTCTATGGACTGAAGCAAGCATCTCGGAGTTGGAATATACACTTGATAAGGTGATCAAAGTTTTTAAATCTATACAAAGTTTATGAGAAACAAGTATTTGCAATAAAGTGAGTGGGAGCACTATAGAGTTTCTGATAAGTATATGTGGATGACATATTGCTATTCGGAAATGATGTAGAATTTCTGGAAAGCATAAACGGTTGTTTGAAAAGTGTTTTTCAAAGGAAGACCTGGATAAAGCTACCTAATTATTGAACATCAAGATCTATAGAGATAGATCAAGATGCTAGATGAGACTTTCAATGAGTACATACCTTGACAAGATTTTGAAAGAGTTCAAAATGGATCAGTCAGAGAAAGAGTTCTCGCCTTATTTGTAAGGTGTGAAGTTGAGTGAGACTCAAAGCTCGACAACGGCAGAAGAAAGAGTTCTTGCCTGATTTGTAAGGTGTGAAGTTGAGTGAGACTCAAAGCTCGACAATGGCAGAAGAAAGAGAAAGGATGAATGTCGTCCCCTATGCCTTAGCCATAGGCTCTATATTATGCCATGTTGTGTACTGCACCTGGTGTGTGCCTTGCCATGAGTCAGTCAAGGGGTACAAAAGTGATCCAGGAGTGGATCACTGGACAGCGATCAAGATTATCCTTAGTGACCAAAAGACTAAGGAGATGTTTCTCGATTATGGAGGTGATAAAGAGTTCGTCGTAAAGAGTTACGTCGATGCAAGCTTTAACACCAATCCGGATGACTCGTATTAGCAATCTAGATACGTATAGTGGAGCAACCATTTGGAATAGTACCAAGTGGAGTGTGGTAGCAGTGTTTACGGTTTGACATAGAGATTTGCAAAGTACACTCGGATCTGAATATCGCAGACCCGTTGACTATAAGACCTCTCTCACATGCAAAGCATGATCGAGCCCTAGAACTCATTGGGTGTTAGATTCATAACAATGCGTATCACATGGTGATGTGAACAAGATTATTGACTCTAGTGCAAGTGGAAGACTGTTGGAAATATGCCCTAGAGGCAATAATAAATTAGTTATTATCATATTTCCTTGTTCATGATAATCGTTTATTATCCATGCTATAATTGTATTGATCGGAGACTTAGATGCATGTGTGGATACATAGACAAAACCATGTCCCTAGTATGCCTCTAATAGACTAGCTCATTGATCAAAGATGGTTAAGGTTTCCTAGCCATGGACATGAGATGTCATTTGATAATGGGATCACATCATTAGGAGAATGGTGTGATGGACAAGACCCAAACTACAAACGTAGCATATGATCGTGTCAGTTTATTGCTACTGTTTTCTGCATGCCAAGTATATGTTCCTATGACCATGAGATCATGCAACTCACTGACACCGGAGGAGTGCCTTGTGTGTATCAAATGTCGCAACGTAACCGGGTGACTATAAAGGTACTCTACAGGTATCTCCGAGGGTGTCTGTTGAGTTGGCATGGATCAAGACTGAGATTTGTTACTCCGTGTGACGGAGACGTATCTCAGGGCCCACTCGGTAATACAACATCACAAAAAGCCTTGCAAGCAATGTGACTAAGTGTTAGTCACGAGATCTTGTATTATGGAACGAGTAAAGAGACTTGCCGATAACCAGGTTGAACTAGGTATGGAGATACCGACGATCGAATCTCAGACAAGTAACATATCGAAGAACAAAGGGAACATCTTACGGGATTAATTGAATCCTTGACATAGAGTTTCGACCGATAAAGATCTTCGTAGAATATGTAGGAACCAATATGGGAATCCAGGTCCCGCTATTGGTTATTGACCGTAGAGGTGTCTCGGTCATGGCTACATAGTTCTCGAACCCGCAGGGTCTGCACTCTTAAGGTTTGGTGACGTTTCGGTAGTATAGAGTTATGTATGGTGGTGACCGAAGGTTGTTCGGAGTCCCAGATGAGATCCCGGACGTCATGAGGAGCTCCGGAATGGTCTGGAGGTAAAGATCCATATATAGGAAGTCCTATTTTGGTCGCCGGAAAAGTTTCGGGCTCATCGGTAGTGTACCGGGAGACCATCGGGAGGGGTATTTCGACCCAAGAGGCTACATAGGCTGTGGGAGAATAAATACCAGCCCTTTGTGGGCTGGTGGAAGTCCCACACAAGGCCCATGCGGCTGGGAAGAAAAGCCCAAAGGGAAAAAGGTGGAAAAAGGCCAAAAAAAGGAGGAATCCTAGTCCTACTAGGATTGGAGGAGGAGTCCTCCTCTCCTCCCCACTTCGGCCGACCCAAGGAGGCTTGGCCCTTGCGCCAAGTCCTCTCCTCCCTCCCTCTTATATATACTAGAGGTTTTAGGGTTTTTTGCACATGATTTTCAGCCACGTGATGTCCGTTCCTCCAATGCATAGTTTCTCCTCTAGATCGGATTTCTGCAGTGCTTAGGCGAAGCCCTGCCGGAATTGCTCCACCACCATCACCGTGGCGCCGTCACGCTGCCGGTGAACTCGTCTACCTCTCCGCTCCCTCTTGCTGGATCAAGAAGGCGGAGATCGTCATCGAGCTGTATGTGTGCTGAACGCGGAGGTGCCGTTCGTTCGGCGCTAGATCGGAAGGACCGTGATCAAGATCGCGAGACGGATCGTGATGAGTTCGCAGGACGGATCATGATGAGTTCGTGGGACGGATCGTGATTGGATCGCGGGACGGATCGTGATGAGTTCGCGGGACAGATCGTGATTGGATCGCGGGACGGATCGTGATGAGATCACGGGACGCTCGGCGATTTGGATCGCGAAGACGTTCGACTACACCAACCGTGTTTCTTAACGCTTCCCGCTTAGTGATCTATAAGGGTACGTAGATCCACTCTCCCTCTCGTAGATGCTCATCACCATGGATAGGTCTTGTGTAAACGTAGGAATTTTTTTGTTTCCCATGCGACGTTCCCCAACACTTCCCGACATGTCCAAGGTGCTCTTCCGTGGTTGCTGGGTTGCTTTGAAGTCGGAGCTGCGTTGGAGCGAGTCCAGTGAAGACGATGACAGACATTCGGTGGTCATTTGCGGTGGGCATGGTCGGCGCAAGTCCTGCTTATTTCCCTTGTGTTGCTCGTCGTCTAAGTCAGACCTGTCGGTTGCTTGCGCGTGTGGCCATCCATTGGCATGTGCCGTTGTGGCTTGTTCCATGGCGGTGGCTAGGTTGGTTGGTGGTGCCCATGTCTTGTGGGTTGTGATGTATCGGTTTTAGTCCGGTTTTCCGTCAATTAACCGAGAAATTCTCTTCTTCTTAATCAATGAAAATGGCAAGTCTTTTTCCTCGTTTCAAAAAATATATTAGTTCCATGGATTGCTTTGTGTAGTAAGTTGTGATGTGCTTAGTGTAGTAATGGGATATGCTTTAGTCATGTGATATATTGATTATAGTCTAGTAATGTGATGATATGCTTACCGTAGAATTTGATGATATGTTTAGTGTAGTAATTAATGTGCTAATATGCTTATAGTGTAGTAATGTGATATGCTTACTATATTATGTGATGATATGCTTAGTGTAGTAATGTGATATGCTTTAGTAATGTGATATATTGATTATAGTGTAGTAATGTGATAATATGCTTAATGTAGAATTTGATGCTTATAGTGTAGTAATGTGACATGATCATTTATCATATTTATTTATTTTCCAGAAATTACCTAAGAGGCTATGTGTGAGTTGTGGCATCGATTCAGATGAAGCGAACATTGTTGGACTATGTCTTATCACAAGGGGCTCCACCACCATCTGTCCTTACACAGTGGACACAGACGGCCGTACTATCTTCAGTGCGGCTGGGTGGAGCAACTTCCTTGCTGGTAAGAATCTTCATGTTGGATAGGCCGTCTTAGTCACTATCAAAAACATCCCACGCCATGACTTAAAGATGTTGATTGTCATCGACCTCCTTTAAAAATATGTTTGTGGCCATCGATGTGAAACGAAGTCTTTATTAACTATGTTAGTTTGCTCATGTTTCTGAGAATTGTCGTTTATTAAATAGCTACCTAGCTCTAATACCGCTTGTGAGATTGTCACATATTATTAACTGGAATGAATTGTTATATTAGTCTAGCTTTAGTACTGTTTGTGAGATTTTTTTTGTCTGCATGAAACGTTCCCAACGTGCAATGTCGCTAGATGAGCAATTATAGTGGTGGCATTGTCCACGTGGCACGCCATCAACACCTAGAATACTGCTGACGTGTTAACCAACACCACCATTTTTAAACAGTGGCACCATATTGCTCAGGCCGGGCTGTCACACCAACAAAGCCCTTTTTGCCACACCATAACTAGACTTTTCTACACTAATATGACAGTGTTTTTGTCTACGATCGTGTGTACCGCCATTGGTGCCTTCGCGTGTGCTTGCTCGTGACCGTGTTGCAAGAGGTGGTGTAAGAGCAACTCTATCAGACCTCGCAAAAGCCACGAACCTGCAAAATTCCGGCGAGTATGCGGCCTCGGCCCAATTTTCCGGCCAGAAAAGAGCCGGCATACTCGCTCGACCCGTAATTTTTTTTGCCACGGCCCACAAACCGCACGCCTCGACCATTATATCTGCGGGTTCATGACGCGTTTGCGGGTCGAAACCCTATCCCCCCGCCACCGAGCTACGCAATTCCCACCCTCCTCTCCACATTTATCGCCGTTGGCGACCCCCTTCCTCCTCCAGCCGTCATGTGGGGCCGCATGTGAAGCTCCGGACGTGGCTCCGATAGCAGATCCGACGGCGGCAGCGACCCCGAGCGCGAGCAACGTGTCCAGTCAAACGGCACGAGGAAGCGCGAGGCGAGGAAGTGGACCAACCGCGGCCTCTCGCCGCCGCCGAGCTTCCGCATCGCAAGACGGATGAGTACGACCGTCGGCACGGCCATACCCCGTCCTCTGCCGCGTCCTTCTCCTCCGTGGCGAGATCTTCCTACGCCGGGAGCTCCTCCTCTTCCGGCGCAGGCCTACTCCCCGTGAAGAGGGAGTGGTCGGAGGAGCCGGAGGACGTCGAGTTCGTCCCCGTCAAGGAGGAGCCCGAGGGGCTCGGCCGCCGTGGAGTCGTCGGCCCGAAGGACTTCGTCGTCGATGTCGACGCTGTTGCGGCCGCCGTTGCCAAGCGGAGCGTGCGCGAGGAGGCGGAGCGCCGGCGCCACCACGAGGAGCTCGAAGACCTCGAGTTCCGGCAGGCGGTCGCGGCCAACCTCGCCGCCAAGGAGAAGGACAACGAGTGGCGGCGCATCCGCGAGGAGCAGAGAGCGAAGTACATCGACCTCGGTAGCTCCAGCGAGGAGGATTGAGCTCCTTCACAACATCGTCCATGGTCGCGAGCTCGCCGCCGTGAGATCCACACCCCTCTAGTACTAGTACTGACGTAGTATGTAGTATGACCTAGTGTTTGTAGTGTTTGATCATGTAAAATATATGTAGTACGTGATGAACTACGAGGTGCAATTTCTCCCGCGAAACTGTTTTTTGAAACTATGTAGTTTCATCTACGGTTTCTGTTTGGCCGCGCTCGTTCTTGACCCGCAAACGAGATCTTCGCCGAACTACAAACGCGTTTTGCGGATCGAGATTTTACTAGGTCTGCTAGAGTTGCTCTGAACGCGCGCAACCTTGTAGAGTGTCCGCTGCTCGACAACGAAATTGATGTTTGTCGTGGCCATGCAATTCAACGTAGCGCGTGATGCTAGGGCCTGGAGGTGCCTTTATATGAGTAATAACCAAATTTATGGTAAGAAGTTCTCAGTTATTTCTATATATGCTTATAATCTTTAAAAATTAAAGCTATACAATAATAATAATAATAATAATAATAATAATAATAATATAATATAATAATAATAATATAATATAATAATAATAATAATAATAATAATAATAATAATAATAATATAATAATAATAATAATATGTATTGTTAGTTTTATTTTTCATATCCAAATATTATTGTTCCATATAACAAACAATACTGAAAATTATTACAACCAATTCTCGCAGCAACGGGTCATTCATTATATCTAATTAACTAATCATTATTCATCAATCGAGATATTGCAGGTCCTGCAGCAGGGAAGATAGTAAAAAACAGATATCTTATTCTTGGATGCATGGTTTATTGGCTAGTCCCAACAAGAGCCATGATGAAGGTCTTGAAGTCACCGGAGGTTTCCTTGGCGATGGCCTTCTCCAAGGCAACTGACGCCCTCTTGTAGAACTCGTCTTTGATGCCCCTAAGGTCCTTCTCCGCGCGCATCACCACCACCCGGGCGAGGCTCTCCTCGTCGGTCCCCGACTTGTGCATCGAGTTCCTCAGGACCTTGCCGAAGTACTTGTCCGTGTCGGCGATGCACCTCGCCGCGGTCCGCAGCACGCGCGCGTAGCCCGTCGGATCGGACACATGCAGCAGGGCCTAGCCGATGGATGAAAATGATACATATGGAATTATTGACCACATCATCGTCTAAAAATTGATCCAAAACCTGAAGAAATTTAGCAGAAATTTGGTTATATATGGGTGGTGACCGGACCTTGGTGACGGTGGTGCCGTGCTCATCTCTGAAGCAGTTGAACGTGGCGCCGAGCTGGGCTCTGCTCCTGGTGCCCAGGACCCTGATGAGCTCCCCGTGGTCCGCCGTGACGCCGTTTTTTACGTCCTCCTGAATGATCTTCGCCTCCGATCTCGCCAGCCCGCCGTCCACCTCCTCGCCGTCGTACCTGTAGGTGCTCACCAGAGCGACCAAGAGCTGAGCACGGCAGGGACAGAGGTCGCCATTAGATTGGGGAACAGAGGTTTCCCTTGGCACGAGCTCTAGCGATAACCATCATACGTTACGGAGGTTCCCCGTGGCGCCAGCGGCGACGTCTTCCTCCAGCGAGCGCTTGTAGATGGCGTGGTAGGCCTGCTTCACCTCCAGGAGCTCGGCGGGCGAGTTGGCGCACGCGATCTCCACGATCACGGGGTACTCCTCGTCGATGCATTTCGTGGCGGCGTTGGCGATCACAGCCTGCCTCTCCGCAGGGTCGAATACCCAGTAGCCCAGCGCTGTCTGCGGTCACCAAGATCACTCGCTAGTTCATTCAGAGAAGAAGAAAGGGAGATTCTGAGAATGTGTGGTCACCTGAAGATCGCCGGAAAGCTCTGACTGGAGCCGGTCGGTGAGGCGCTCGTCGTATTTCTCTTCGTACGCCTGCCGGATCAGCTTCCTCTGGGCCGCGTCCCGGTGAGCTAGTATGTAGATCACTGCCTGCTCGTCGGTGCCCCATCCTGAACCGAAAAAATGTCACGAAAATCACTACACATATTTATGTCCCAAGAGACGAATGCAAAGGGAAATTATTGTGTTTTTCTACACACTAATTGCGAGCTTACGACCAAGATTCAGGACCTGTGCACTAGAGGAAATCGATAAACCGAAACAGCGAGGTAATTCGGGGGATGATGTAACCTTGGAAGGCCTTCATGAGTGCTTCAGCATCTTCAACCGGAGAAGGGACAACTTGAGGGACTGTGATCGTGGCCATCGCTCTCGTTCTTCTCCTGCCACTCTGATTTTCACCGGTACACAAACTCCGTTGGCATTTATATGGAAGCGAGCTCTGAAACCACCAAATAGAAGTTAGTGAGCGTCAAAGACCGTGGGTGAAACCTATTGGTAATTCAACGTTACTCTTGGCTTACTAAGTGTTAACCATTTAATTCCCGCAAAAAAATGTGTTAACCATTTAAGACTGTATGTTACAGCTATAGCTGGTCTTTACTGTTCTGAAAAGAAAGAAAGTGTCAGAAAAGAGAGCACTCAATTCACACCTCGAAAGAACGAGACTAGCCATGTAGACGAAAATCTGACATGACAAATTAATTAAGAAGGAAAGAGAACACTTTAACGAGGACCTCCGAATTGACGCGGTGCGTGCCGCAAACAAGCAGAACGTGCACCCCCATACCCCTCACTACTTTTGGGCTGGCCCATGTGGGCGGACACACCCTCCTTTTTTCATTTAGTTTTTTTTGCCTTTTGCTTTTATTTCTTATTTCATTTTTCTTCTTTCAAATAATTCATAATTTCAATAAAGTTTCAAATTTTAAAAATTGCAAATTACAAAAAACTATATTGAAGTAATAATAAATTGTGCGTGAATTCAAAAAAATGTTCATTATTTTGAAAAAATGTTGCAATACTCAAAAAATGTAAGATAAGCAACAAAAAATATTCATCAGTTAGAAAACAATTCATGTATTTCAAAAGTAATGTCGTGAATTTCAAAATTTGCTTGCCGATATGGAAAGACTTCTCGAATTTGTTAAAATGTTTATGAGGTCGAAAAATGTTCACGAATATTGGTAAAAATTCCCAAATTTGAAAACTTGTTAGTGATTCAAAAAAAATATCGAATTTGTAAAATTTTTATAGCAAAATCAAAATATGTTCTTACGAATTTGCAAATGTTCATAATTTCGAAAACAAATTGATGAATTTAAAAAATATTCATTATTTCAAAACAGTGTCCAAGAATTTTTCAATAATGTTCATGATTTGTAAAAGGGTTGATGAATTTTAAAAATATTCATGATTTCATAAATTTTCGGAAATTTCTGTTCATGATTTAAAAAATATTCACTAGTTTCAAGAAAATCACAAAATGAGAAAAAAGTAAAAGTAAAAAAATGAACATGAAAAAAAGGAAAACAAAATGGAAAAAGAAAAACCAGGGTGCGCTCTAGGTTTCTACACACAACCTACGTTCCAAGTAGGAGTGGCCCTTTGATGACCCCCAAAAGAAACGTTGTCAAGCATAGAGACCTATGCAAAACAACTATGTATGGAAGAGTTTGGTTGTGGAAAAAACTTAGCTACAAGAAGCTAAGAACATATGCATTAATTAGTTTAGTTCCTAAATGATTTCATGCATTTAACATCTCATCTAAGCGCACATATGTATTACTTAGTTTAGTTCTTAAATCTTTTCATGCATCTAGCTTCTCATCTAAGCATCTGTGCCTCCAAAGCCAAGGCTTTTTCAATAGAGAAACAATACTAACCGGACAGGGAACCGTATGACATTTTTTCCTAGGGAAAACGCTATGAAGCTTATTTTATAAATAACATATCCTAGAAAACTATCATACCACTTCTGTCCGGGTTTATTGTCCCCTTCGTATGATGTGTCAAATTTTGGCGATAAATTTAACTAACAAAATGTTAATGCATAACACTAAAAATTATATAATTGAATTCATATTTGAACATAGTTTCCGATAATATATATTTTTGATATGTATAAATTTTGTTTTATTAGTTAAAATCATTGTCAAAATATGACCCTGAATACAAGGTTTACTAATAAACTAGGGCGGAGGTAGTACCATATAAATCCTATAAAAAACAAAATATTTACAAGTTAAGTTATACACAAAAAGAAGGAAGAAAAGGGAAAATTACAATTGAACTTGTATCTAATCTTAAAAGCTTCTGAATATTTTCTCAGTGACATATAAATAACCATGATAAAAATGTCCGCGACAACCGAGTCGGCTGTTATCTTTGACTTGGCCACATAAGTGGAAGGGTAGAAAATTGCCAAGGCCAAACGTCAACAAGGCCATGCGAAAATAAGGCAACCGCCAAAGGAATTGCCTAAGATTTCCTATTCTCGTGAACTGAGTGTAGCTTTCAGATGGTTAGATTTCATGCCCACTCGGATTCAAATTCTAGATTTAGCACCGGCACTTGCGTTTTTGAATTATTTTAGGCTTTTCGACGATGTTTGAGTATAAGAGCTACATAGGAGTAGGGCGACGTTTGTGACGACTTCTTCCGTCTATCAGAGGGTTCACAGGGTAGGGTGTAAGTGTATGTGAGCGCCTATAGTTGTACCGTATTTGTGAAGAAAAAATGTTCCCTACTTTATTGAGACCCTTCATGTGTGTACTGTTATCTCCCTCTTACCACATTAATGGTCGCCACTCAGCAACAACCATGACCCGTGCAGAGCCCTTTCTTGCTAAGTCTAGCGGATCTGACACTACCATGTAGGCAGAGGCGGAGGCAATGGGGGGCGAGCGGGGCCAGACCCCCTCCCCCCTAATGAGTTGCAGCGGGTATTGTACTAATTACTACTAGGCTTAGTTATCCGACCATTAGTAAGGATATGGGCTAAATTAAGTGTCAAGCCCAAAAGCCAAAACGAATTTCATGGCTATGCCCACGTATGTACATACACATCTACGGGCTACCATCACATACTCGCTAATCAAAAACGCACACCACTACTAAAAAAACCTTATACACACAACCTTACTAGTAGTGCTGGATAAAAAGAAGCGTTACTGCTACATAGCCGTAGCGCGCATCAAGAAAAGACGCTACTGCTAATATTGTCCCACCGCTGCCGACAGGCTAGGTTCAGTAGTAGCACGCCCCAAGTAACCACGCTACTGCTAACATAATAGTAGTAGAGCCTCTCCCAGGAGCGCGCTATAGCTATGTCAGGTAGCAGTAGCGCTGGTTCCTAAAACGCGCTACTGCTACTTGACATAACCCTCACGCGGGCTTCCCCCTCTTCTTTCCTTCATCCATTCCCCATTCGATCTATAGCTCTCCTCCGACACCGTCGTCGCCCTCCGTCGCCGGCCCACGCCCCGTCCGTCGCCACCCGCGCGCCCTCCGTCGCCGCGCGCTCCTCCACCCGCACCCGTCCATCGCCACCCGCGCCCTGTCCGTCGCCGCCCGCGTGCCCTCCATCTCCCCCGAGCTCCACCTTGCCGCCGACGTCTCCCCTAGCCTCTTTTAAGTCCTCTGCTCCTCCTTCTCTCTCTTTCTCTCTAGGACATGTTAGGACATATTAGGTAGTATGAATTAGTATGAACCCTAGGACAGATTAGGTAGTATGAAATTTAGCTAGGTTTCAAATTAGGACAGAAATTTAGGTAGGCTAAACTTAGTTTCAAATATTGTGAAGAAAAATGACTTATTTCATTTTTCTTCGAGTTCTATATTTTTCTTGCTGTTATATGCAAATGATTTGAGTGGCCTATGTTTCACCGGAATGTTGATTCATTTCCGTTCCGGTGAGTTTCAGTCGCTTGATATGTCCACTTTTTTTAGCAAAGTTCATGCCAAAATTTCTGGTGAATTTTGGCATGACTTGTGCTAGAAAGTAGGCATATCAAGTGTCGGGATTTGCTGAGAAACGCCATTTCGGAAAACCGGGTCAAAAATGAGTTTAAGAAATTAAGCTAGCAAAACATTAAACGATAAGAAAATTGTCTCATAGGAATTTGCCTCGATGTCGACGATGCCTGGCCCGCATCCTCGTCGTCGAGTTGGAGGCAACATCCTTGACAAGCGCAATGTCTGGGACTTGGCTTCGTCGGGCTGGCACTGGGAGGTGCTACCTTCCCGGGCTCGGAGCTTGGTCAGGAATCCAGGGCTCGTCATCGACCCAGAGCTTCTTTGGTGGCGGTCGCGTGGGCCACTTTCTGTGCAGATGGAGCGGGCCCCCGCGGAGGTGCTACGTCGCCGTGTCTGGGAGGAGGACGAGCACGTCTGTCGCTACATGGCGGCATTGGACGCCAGATTCTCCAATACTTGGCAGGTTCTTCAGGGATCTCACCCGAGTTATGATCCGGTGATGTTTCCTTATCTTTGGGTGTCCACTGCGAGCGACTCAAAAAACTGCTAGTGAACCGAATTCACCATCCTCCACTTTGGATTCTAGGATATTCGATCTGTATTAGTGATCCTATATGATATATTCGAAATGTATTAGTTAATATTTGATTAGGCATTAACTGGACTATTAGAGATGATGTATTAGTAATATTATATTCGAGTTCATTATAAATATATTAGTGATATTATATCGGTATAATGCGTGTGTGACTTTTGGTCTGTTGTTGCTCCTTGTGTGACTTTCATCTGTGTTCTTGATGGAGGAATCCTGACTGTTGTCGTGGGGGTGCTTCCTTCTCTTCTCTTCTTGCGACATATACCTCAGTATAATGCGCAAGGAGAGGAGAGCAGGTGCGTCCATCACCGACGGCCGAACTATTAGTGTGAGAGAGTGTCCACCAACATATATACACCACCATATCAGTGTGAGAGAGTGCGCACCAACAAACCATGAGATATGAGAGTTATTTAAGGAAAGCCTCGACAGACCGAAAGTTAACCGATATTGAATTATGTCTATTTGGACATGTGTGTATGTTGTTGCACGGAACCCCTCCTAGTGCCGATGTTTTGCCGGAATGTTGATTCATTTCCATTCCAACAAATTTCAGGCGCTCAATATGTCTTATTTTAATAATGGGCATGCCAAATTTTTTGAATCATGAACACAGGAAATGTCTGATGACGATAGGATCCCTGAGTGTGAACTCTGTGGTGAAGATTATGGTTTGTGCGACTAGCTGCCTCCCCCGAGGGATGACAAGTTCTTCACCATCAAGCTTGATGAGACCTTCATTGTTTCTACGGTACGCAACGATGACAAGTGTTTTTTCGTAATTAAGCACGACTTCTGTTTCTTTGCTTCAACGTGTAATTTCTCTTTTATACAATTCGACTAGTTCATCCCCTGCCATGCAAGATGGTATGTCTTAGAGAGGCTCAGTTTCGAGGATCACCGGAGTATGGAGATGAGGAGAGCAGACCTGAGGACTAAACATGGTCACACATTTTTGGTCAAAGTAATAAATGCAGTTAATAACACATAATTAGGGTGCTCAAATTGGGAAGCTCTTTGCAAGGCATATGGATTTTAGGAGGATATGAAAATAACCTTCGATCTTCGTCCTAAAGGTCATATTGAAGGTAACATTGACATTTGGGTGGATGTCGATATGTTTCATGTTTTACCTCCATGTGAGTTTGTCAATCATGCATATTTGTCAAGTAATTTGCATTTTATATTTAAAAATAGTTGGTGTTCCTCCATACTAAATTTGTTAAATTATAATTTACAACTTATTTCGTTTCTTTGAGTGAAACACGGAAAATAGTTGACACGATACACTACACTTATGGATCACATCTAACTTGGGAGGAGAAGGATGTTCGTATCAACTTTGTTATTGGTGTCCTCGTTGGTAAGGACAACTTTCCGTATAATTTGGGAACCGTCCCAATTTATACAAATTACATGCCACTAGTGCATAGGTTGAGGGCGGATGATATTCGCCGAAATATCTTGGTAAGAATTATTAAGTACACTACTATTACGTAAATGGTGTTTATTACATTGCTAACTAGGCTATTAGTATGTTCTTCAACAGAAACTGCCAAATGATGTTGTGCTTTCGTTGATGCATGACGAAGGTTATATGACAATTAAAAGCCCAATGAGGCCTCAGTTCTCTTTTGCATACTCGACTAAGCGCGAACCATCAAGACGGCTCCAAATTGAAGCATGTGAACAAATAAAGAAGGATCGCAAGCCACAAGGTGGAGACCGTTAGCTCTCTTTGCTTCATCATGGAGACATAGGCGTTATTCTGTTTTATGTCATTTTACCTAGGAGGGAGGACAAGGTCCTATGAGAGAGAATTTTTTCTGGTTTATATTAACTTGCATGATCGATTAGGATAATTACTATTATGATGTTTTTATGTTTTATGAGATTTTAACTTGGGTATGATTAAGATGATGATGAGTCGTTAGATGAGTAAGATGACGATGAGTTATATGGCATATGTTTGATTAAGGTGGATGGATGCAAGCGTTCATGTTGAATTAGAGGAAAATATGATGTTGCGATTGGCAACATCATATTTTCTTCTAATTCAACATGGTCACTTACATCCCTGCACTTTAATCTAAATGTAGTTAGTGGCACAATGATTATTGATGTTGTATATTAATATGTGTAACCGTGTGTAAATACAACACAAATAAAAAAGGAATATGTGCGTTTACAAGTGGCGCATGTTAAATAAGTGTGTTACTCATAACTAGGTTAGCAGTAGCACTTGTTAAGAGGCGCTACTGCTAAAGGTTAGCTGTAGCACTGGGACTGCTAGGCTTTTCCCTAGTAGTGTTGAGGAACGTTGCATGGGAAACAACAAAAATCCTACGCACACGCAAGATCTATCCATGGTGATGAGTATCTACGAGAGGGAGAGTCTATATGCATACCCTTGTAGATCGCTAACCATAAAGCATTAAGAAACACGGTTGATGTAGTCGAACGTCTTCGCGATCCAAATCGCTAGCCGTCCCGCGATCCAATCATGATCCGTCCCGATCTAGTGCCGAACGGATGGCACCTCCGCGCTCAGCACATGTACAACTTGATGACGATCTCTGCCTTCATGATCCAGCCAAAAGGGAGAGGAGAGGTAGATAAGTTCTCCGGCAACGCGACGGCGGTGGTGGTGGAATTATTCCGATAGGGCTTCGCCTAAGCATCGTCAGAATCTATTTGGTGGAGAAACTAGGGAATAGAGAACTAGCACGTGGACTTGTGTTTTGGGGCTCTATTCCTCTAGTATATAGGAGGGAGGAGGGAGGAGGGAGGAGGAAGCCTCCCTAGGGTTTCCCCTTGGGTTCCGGCCGAAGTGGAGGAGGTGGAAGAGTCCACATCCAATCCTACTCCAAGTAGGATTCCAATCCTACTTGGAATCCTTCCCCCAGTTGGGTTTTTTCCTTTTCCCACATCCTAGCCGCATGGGCCTATTGGAGATGGATTGCCCAGCCCACTAAGGGCTGGTGCACCACCTCTTAGGCCCATGTGGCCTCCCGGCATGGGTGGCCCCTCCCGATGGCCATCCAGCACTCTCGGTATACTGAAATACCCGAAACTTTTTCGGTGGCCAAACCGGGACTTCCTATATATCAATATTTACCTCCACACCATTCTGGAGCTCCTTGTGACGTCCGGGATCTCATCCGGGACTTTGAACAACCTTTGGTCACCACCATACATAACTCAATACTACCGAAACGTCACTGAATGTTAAGTGCGCAGACCCTGCGGGTTCGAGAACTATGTAGACATGACCGAGACACCTCTACGGTCAATAACCAATAGCAGGACCTGGATGCCCATATTGGTTCCTACATATTCTACGAATATCTTTATTGGTTGAACCTCTATGTCAAGGATTGTCAAGGATTCAGTTAATCCCATATGTTGTTCCCTTTGTTCTTCGGTATGTTACTTTCTGAGATTCGATCGTCGGTATCTCTATACCTAGTTCAATCTCGTTACCGGCAAGTCTCCTTACTCGTTCCATAATACAAGATCCTGTGACTAACTATTTAGTCACTTTGCTTGGAAGGCTCATTGTGATGTTGTATTACCGAGTGGGCCTTGAGATACCTCTCCGTCACACGGAGTAACAAATCCCAGTCTTGATCCATGCCCACTCAACAGACACCCTGGGAGATACCTGTAGAGCATCTTTATAGTCATCCAGTTACGTTGCGACGTTTCATACACACAAGGTATTCCTTTGGTGTCAATGAGTTGCATGATCACATGGTCATAGGAACAGATACTTGACATGCAGAAAACTATAGCAATAAACTGACACGATCATATGCTACGTTGATAGTTTGGGTCTTGTCCATCACACCATTCTCTCAATGATGTGATCCCGTTATGAAATGACATCTTATGTCTATGGCTAGGAAACCTTGACCATCTTTGATCAACGAGCTACTTTACTAGAAGCATACTAGGAACACAGTGTTGTCTATGTATCCACACATGCAATGTATTTCCAATCAATACAATTATAGAATGGATAATAAACGATTATCATGAACAAGGAAATATAATAATAACCATTTTTATTATTGCCTCTAGGGCATATTTCCAACAGTCTTCCACTTGCACTAGAGTCAGTAATCTAGCTCACATCACTATGTGATTTACATTGTAATGAATCTAACACCCATACAGTTCTGGTGTCGATCATGTTTAGCCCTTGGAAGAGGTTTATTCAACGGGTCTGCGACATTCAGATCCGAGTGCACTTTGCAAATATTTATGTCCTTGTCCTTGATGTAGTCACGGATGGAATTGAAGCGTCGCTTTATGTGTCTGGTCCTCTTGTGAAACCTTGGTTCCTTGGCCAGAGCAATGGCACCAGTGTTGTCGTAGAACTGAGCCATTGGATTCAATGCACTAGGAACTACTCCAAGATCTGTAATGAACTCCTTCATCCAAACAGCTTCCTTCATCGCCTTCGAGGCTATGATGTACTCCGCTTCGCATGTAGAATCGGCTACCACGCTGTGCTTGGAACTGCACCAGCTTACCGCTCCCCCATTGAGAATAAATACTCATCCAGTTTGAGAATTAGAGTCATCTGGATCAGTGTCGAAGCTTGCATCGACGTAACCCTTTACGATGAGCTCTTGATCACCTCCATAAACGAGAAACATTTCCTTAGTCCTTTTCAGGTACTTAAGGATATTCTTGACCGCCGTCCAGTACTCCATTCCTAGATCACTTTGACACCTTCTGGCCATGCTTATGGCAAGGATGGAATCGGGTCTTGTCCACAGCATTGCATACATGATAGAACCTATGGCTGAAGCTTAGGGGATGACACTCATCTTTTCTCTATCTTCTGCGGTCACTGGGCATTGAGTCTTACTCAACTTCACACCTTGCAATACAGGCAAGAACCACTTCTTGGATTGATCCATTTTGAACTTCTTCAAAACTTTGTCAAGGTATGTGCTCTGTGAAAGTTCTATTAAGCGTCTCGATCTATCTCTACGGATCTTGATGCCTAATATGAAAGCAGCTTCTCCTAGGTCCTTCATTGAAAAAACTCTTGTTCAAATATTCCTTCATGCTTTCCAACATTTCTATATTGTTTTTGATCAACAATATGTCATCCACATATAATATTAGAAATGATATAGACCTCCCACTCTTCAAATATTCCTTCACGCTTTCCAACATTTCTATATTGTTTCCGATCAGCAATATGTCATCCACATATAATATTAGAAATGATATAGACCTCCCACTCACTTTCTTGTAAATACAAGCTTTTTATGTAAACTTGTATAAAATCAAACGCCTTGATCACCTCATCAAAGAGAAGATTCCAACTCCGAGATGCTTGCACCAGTCCATAAATGGATTGCTGGAGTTTGTAAACTTTGTCAGCATTCTCTCGATCGACAAAACCTTCCGGTTGTATCATATACAACTCTTCCTTAAGGAAACAGTTAAGGAATGCTATTTTGACATCCATCTGCCAAATTTCATAATCGAAAAATGCAGCTAATGCCACAAAGCCTTAAAGAAGGCCTCATCATAGTCAACTCCTTGAACTTGTGAAAAATCATGTGCTACAAGTCAAGCTTTATAGACGGTGACATTACCGTCCGCGTCCGTCTTCCTCTTAAATATCCATTTGTTCTGAATGGCCTTTCACCCTTCAGGTAATACTTCCAAAGTCCATACTTTGTTTCATACATGGATATCATCTCGGATTTCATGGCCTCTAACCATTTCTCGAAATCCGGCCCATCATCGCTTCTCCACAGCTCATAGGTTCATCTTGTCCAACAACATGACCTCTAAGCGATATAAAGCGACCGGCCCATCATCGCTTGGAGGCCCCAACCATGGTTTTAGGGTATTGCGTCTAAGCTATCGGTGATTCCGTTTCTCTATGGCATTTAGCAAAGTGGGTCACTTCATTTATGGTATTAGAGATCGCATTTGGCTAGATTTCATCTGTCATTTTCATCTGTTTTGTGGTGATCATATTGGGTGCTTTGGTTTTTCGAATTTCTCTTGGCATTCTGATACTGAATTATCTAATCCTAGTCACGGTAAACGGTTGGCAGTTCACTACAAATGGCTTAAAGCCTAGAGCACCAATTTGATTCATTCGGACTCCCTCTATGCTTTAGCGAAAGTTGTTTTGTCCTCACCGCTGGGGAGGATGGCCAGAATGCCTTCGCTGGAGCACTCCATCTCGTTCGCTGGTTTCAATTTTCCGACTCCTATGGGGTCGGATGGTATTGTTCGGATTGGATCTCTTGCCTTCCCACTGCCCGTAATCAGCGCAACTGCAATAAGATCTTTGAGGGGTTTAAACTTCAGCCGGAATTATTGGGATTCTCTATCGGATGAATCTCTTTACCATATCATGGATGGTTGGCAGGCTGGGTACTTTGAGCCGGATATTAAAAGCATGGTTCAAATTTTAGACGTCCCGTCTTAGGAGTACATTGATCAGAGGCTCTTAAAGTGTTCTAAATGTTCTTGTCATGGGCACCTTCAATCGAACTGTCCTGGAATTTTATGCCATTGTTGCTTATCATTAGTGGATGGTTGCTCTTGTTCTCAACGTGTCAACGTCATTAATCGCCCATGCATGTTGGGCCCTGGTACTACTATCAAATGTTTCATCTGCAATCATTCTGATCATGGTTCCAATGGATGTCCTGGGCTTCTTCGATGCCAACATTATCATAGGGTGGGCCACAAGAAGTGTTTTGGGATTCCTTCCACTTCGTTTATCTGGAGGCCCATTAACCCTGGTCATCCCTCTATTACGGGATATTTTCGGTCGTCTGCTTCAGGTGGATCTACCCCACCGTCCCCAATTTGGCAACCATTGGAGAAAATCCTGGATTCGCACGAGGTGGCGGCTTCCTATTGCACGACGATACGCCTCCCCCTGTTTACCTGACAAGGCTTTTATGGGAAACACATCAACCGGGGCCCCTGTTTTGTCTCCAAACCCTCGCTGCCCAACTCTGCTTTCACCCTTGGAAAACCCTCATCTTCTCGTTGTGCGGCAACCTGCAGTGCAGAATCAATGGCCAACTTCCCAGTGCGAGCATTTTCTTTCGCTCCCCTGGGTTCTCACTTTGAGCAAGGTCCTCTTCATCATGTGCAGTGTCGTCTCATGGTGGTGGATGACCCGCCATTGAATCATGCTTGGTATGCTATTGTCTTAGTTAATCCCCCGGTCCCCGATCATCAGAAGAGGTTCATGCTCAATGAGGTATGTTGCATCCTCACGGAGGACCTGCAATATCAGTTATCCGAGGATTTTGGCTATCCGATTGGTTTAGGGATGGTTGCTTTTGCGGATGTTGAGAGCAGAGATGAAGCGATTAGGGAAAGCCCCCATGCTCTTGAGGAGGATTCCTCTTTTTTGTTAGTTCAAGATGATGAAGGTCTTAATATGAGGATGCCTGCTTTTGAATATGAGGTTTGGATCATGATGTTGGTTTTTCCTCTGGATTACCAAACAGAACACTATGTCAATAAGGCAGTTTCTAACTTTGGGAAGTTGTTGTCCTGGCCTAACAGAGGAGGCAATAAAGCTCGAATCTTAGTTAAATGTCACATCAAGGATGTGGCAGAGGTTCCGCATAGTTTGCTACTGACTCGAGTGGGTATGCTCCCAGGATTGGGACGTTCATGGTCTATTCCTGTGTATGTTCTCAATGGCAGGAGTACTGTCCCAAGTCTTATGGGTAATGAGGATGAGCCACCAATGCTCAATGTTTCCCCTCACCCTTTCTAGCTACCATACTATACAGCTCTTCAACAAGCCAGGATTGATGAACTTGCACAGCAACAAGCTGCAAATGAGGCTGCTTGCAATGTTGCGCCAGCAGAGGAGGAACAGGTTTAGGAAAATGGTTGGCGTGTGTGGCCGGCTGTCTAGGCTCCATATGCTGGATTCAACTTTAGACAGTTCTTTCAATATGATGGACCATCTCTGATGGATGGGGTGCCTCCAGAGGACAATGTGGTTGACAATCTCTTTGATGTTTGGTCGGAAGCCTCTTATGTGAAGAACTTGGCTGATGACTTCATTTCTGGAGTGCCGGCTGCGAGGAATGCCTTTAGTCAGGCACAGTTTTTTTGCACCAATTGTCCTGGAGGTGAACCGAGATTTCCTCTGCTGGATAGGTGGCATGCTCAAAAGAATCTACACACCTACCTTGCTGCCCCCAGGTGTCTGTTGTGCTCCTCCCTGTGAACCCAAGTTATTTATGGCATTCGCCAGCACATTCTTGCTTCTATCGTGCCGGAGGATTATGGGATTGATAGAACCCTTAGATTGGTGATCTCTGATGGTTTACCACTCTTTTGCCCAAAATATCTTTGGGATATGAGTGGACCATCTCTAAACCTAGAATCTTCTCACGATCTGATGGACTTCAGTCAGTGTCAGCAAATTGACTTGCATCCTCTTCCTTTGGGTTCTGTGGCTAATAGCATAGATCAGATGATCGCCCAAGAGGAGGCCCATGTTGATACTATGATGCTACATAGAAGTACCCGCTCCACCAGGTATGATGGTTTCCGTGTTCCTCTGCCATCAGATACCCATCGTGGGGCCTCCAAGGTTAAAGAAAGAGTCAAGCCCACAGTTAAAATTGCTGCAACTAATACTGCTCTGTTGGCTCTTGGTGGTTCTGGCAACTCACATGATGTTCCTCCGCTCACGTCGATTCAGATGATGCAGAGCATTGGTACTAATCTTTGTGGGGTCCCTTTCGGCTCAGCTAACTCCCGCGATATTGCTGGCAAAGTTACCTCAAGAGTCCGATCGTCCTGAAGCTCATGAGTGACCGGAGATAGTGGTCTATCCTGTGTTGGAATGTACAGGCATTAATTCAGAGAAGAAACATTTAGCTATCTGTAATGCTATAGACCTTAGTGGCTGTTCGGTCGTTTGTTTGCAAGAAACTAAACGTGCATCTTTTGATATATCTTATGTCAGACTCTTTTTCCCTAATAAGTTTGACCAATTTGCTTATGTTCCTTCAATTGGTAGCTCTAGGGGTATTATTACTATTTGGAATAGTTTTGTATTCTCGGGTGTGATTGAATGTTCTGAACCATTTGTTCTCTATTAGAATCTCTTCCCTTCACACAGCTAACGTCTGGTCCTATGTGAATATTTATGGCCCTTGTGAGGGTCAAGCGAGGGATGATTTTGTCCAATGGTTATTCAATCTTCATATCCCTACGGCCGAGGATTGGCTAATGATTGGGGACTACAATTTCATTCGTGCTCCTGATAAAAGGAACAAACTGGGAGGAAATGCTAACGATATGCTCATCTGTAATGATTTTATTAGGGCCCAGTCTTTAGTTGAATTACCTATCAAGGGTAGGTATTTTACTTGGAGTGATATGCAGGATGATCCTCTGCTTGAACAACTAGACTGGCACTTTTCTTCCTTGCATTGGACAGCGTCTTTCCCAAACACAGTCGTGCTGCCTTTGGGCAAGCCTGTGTCTAATCACACTCCGTGCTCTATCACCATTGAAACCTCTATCCCTAAGGCAAAAATCTTTCGATTTGAGAACTTCTGGGTTGGCCATCAGGGCTTCTTTGACGTTGTTCAGGCCTCTGGTCTAAAAAATGTTATGCAACTAATTCTGCGACCTTGCTGTGCAAGAAAATGAAAACTCTTCGTTATGATCTGAAGGGATGGAGTAAAGGCGTCTCAAAACTTTCCATTCTCATTGAAAACACCAACAAAACTCTGCTTGAAATTGAAGGTCTCAAGGACAGGAGAAGTTTGTCAGTACCTGAAGCTAATTTCAGGAAGATTTTGAAAAACCACCTGCTCACCTTGTTGGATTATAAGAGAATCTACTGGAAGAAAAGATGCACTGTCAGATACTTCAAGTATGGGGATGGAAACATCAAGTTTTTTTCACTCCATCGCTAGTGAGCGGTATCGGAGGAACTCCATTGCTCCCCTACGCCTGGCTGATGGTACGTCAATTTGTGATCACGTGGGGAAGGAATCAGTAATGTACAATTCTTACAAGGATCATCTTGGTAGGTCTGATCCAGTGAACATGAAATTTGATCTTTTAGCGATCATTAAAAAGATTGAAGGCCTTGATGTTCTCACAGTCCCATTTACACAGGCTAAGATTGATCAAGTGGTGAAAGAAATGACCACTAACAGAGCCCCTGGGCCAGATGGCTTCAATGGGTGCTTTCTCAAAAGTTGCTGGCATATCGTCAAGCAGGATTTTTACAAGTTGTGTGCTGATTTCTATGATGGCAAGCTCGATTTGGAAAGCATCAACTCTAGATTTATCATGCTCATCCCCAAGATCCAATCGTCGAAGAGTGCGAATGATTATCGCCCAATCACCCTCCTCAACTACTGCGTGAAGTTACTGACCAAACTGCTCACCAACAGGTTGCAGAAAGTAATTCTGAAAATCATACACCGCAACCAGTATGGCTTTCTTAGGGGGAGGTCCATCCAGGACTGCCTTGCTTGGGCGTTTGAGTTTATTCATTAATGTAAATCTTTGGGTACAGAGATCCTTCTCTTCAAACTTGATTTTGCTAAAGCTTTTGACACGATTGAACATGCTCCCATGTTGGATATTATGAAACACATGGGCTTTGATGACAGATGGCTGGGTTGGATTAACAGCTTGTTCTCGTCGGGGAAATCATCCATCCTGCTTAATGGTGTTCCGGGCAGACAATTTCATTGCCTCCGAGGGGTTCGACAGGGGGATCCCCTGTCGCCTCTCATTTTTCTCCTTGTTGCAGATCTTCATCAGGCTGCTATTAATGATGCTTTTAGAAATGGCCTCATATCCAAACCTATCCCTTCTAGCGAGGACGATTACCCTGTCATACAGTATGCTGATGACACCATTGTCTTCATGCCTGCGGACGAAGCTCAGGTTGCAACAATGAAAGAAATCCTCTAGGATTATGCTCTGTCCGTTAGTCTGCGAATCAACTTTCAGAAGTCCACCATGATCCCTTTGAATTGTTGGAAATATGCCATGGAGGCAATGAATAAAGTGTTTATTATTATATTTCCTTGTTCATGATAATTGTTTATTATCCATGCTATAATTGTATTGATTGGAAACACATTGCATGTGTGGATATATAGACAACACTTTGTCCCTAGTGTGCCTCTAGTAGACTAGCTCGTTGATCAAAGATGGTCAAGGTTTCCTAGCCATTGACATGGGATGTCATTTGATAATGGGATCACATCATTAGGAGAATGATGGGATGGACAAGACCCAAACTATAAACGTAGCATATGATAGTGTCAGTTTATTGCTACGTTTTCTGCATGTCAAGTATATGTTCCTACAACAATGAGATCATGCAACTCACGGACACCGGAGGAGTGCCTTGTGTGTATCAAATGTCACAACATAACTGGGTGACTATAAAGGTGCTCTATAGGTATCTCCGAGGGTGTCTGTTGGGTTGGCATGGATCAACACTGGGATTTGTTACTCCGTGTGACGGAGAGGTATCTCAGGGCCCACTCGGTAATACAACATCACAATAATCCTTGCAAGCAATGTGACTAAGTGTGATCCATGGTCCGGAAGTAAATATTGATACATAGGAAGTCCTATTTTGGTCACCGGAAAAGTTCTGGGCTCATCGGTAGTGTACCGGGAGTGCCGGGAGGGTACCGGGGGACCATCGAGAGGGGTATTTCTACCCAAGAGGCTACATGGGATGTGGGAGGATGAATACCAGCCCTTAGTGGGCTGACCGAAGTCCCACATAGGTCCCATGTAGCTGGGAAGGAAATCCAAAGTGGAAAAGGTGGGAAAAAGGCTAATATAAGGAAGGAGTCCTAAACAGACTAGGAGTGGAGGAGTAGGACTCCTGCCTCCACTTCGGCTGAAGCCAAGAGGGCTTGACCTTGAGGCCAAGCCTCCTCCTCTCCTTCTCCTATATATACTAGAGGTTTTAGGGTTTTTCACATAGATTTTCAGCCACGTGCTACCCTCTCCTCTAGTCCGTAGTTTCTCCTCTAGATCGGTTTAAATAGTGCTTAGGCGAAGCCCTACTGGAATTACTCCACCACCATCGCCGCAATGCCGTCGCGCTGCCGAAGAACTCGTCTACCTCTCCTCTCCCTCTTGCTGGATCAAGAAGGCGGAGATTGTCATCAAGCCGTACGTGTGCTGAACGCGGAGGTGCCGTCCATTTGGTGCTAGATCGAGACGGATCATGATTGGATCACGGGACGCTCGGTGATTTGGATCGCGAAGACGTTCGACTACATAAACCGCGTTTCTTAACGCTTCCCGCTTAGCGATCTACAAGGGTACGTAGATCCACTCTCCCTCTCGTAGATGCTCATCACCATGGATAGATCTTGCGTGTGCGTAGGAAATTTTTGTTTCCCATGCAACGTTCCCCAACAGTGGCATCATGAGCTAGGTCTATGTGTAGATGAGATCTCGAGTAGAACACAAAGAGTTTGTGGGTGTTGATGCTTTGATTGCTTCCTCCCTTGGTCGTGTTTTAGTTCAATGGTATTGTGGGATGAAGCGGTCCGGACCAACCTTACTCATACGCTTATGAGAGACCTGTTCCATCGACTGACGTGTAACCTCGTTGCACAAAGATGGCTGGTGGGTGTCTGTTTCTCCTACTTTAGTTGGATTGTATTCGACAAAGGCGGTCCTTGAGAAGGTTGAAAAGCAACTTATGTATCACCATTGTGGTTTTTGCGTAGGTGAGAATTGTTCTTGCTAGATACCCGTAGCAGCCACGTAAAACATGCAACAACAATTAGAGGACGTTTAACTTGTTTTTGCAGCGTATGTTGTGATGTGATATGGCCAATTACATGATGAGATATATGTGATGTATGAGATGATCATGTGTTGTATAGAATATCACGACTTGCATGTCGATGAGTACGGCAACCGGCAGGAGCCATAGGGTTGTCTTTAATTATTGTATGACCTACATGTCAATCATTAAGCACTATGTAATGCTTTACTTTATCGCTAAATGGTAGAAATAGTAGTAGAAGCATGGTAGGCGCGACAACCCCGATGGCAACACATTGATGGAGATCATGGTCTCATGCCGGTGACGATGGAGATCATGCCGATGCTTTCAAGATGGAGATCAAAAGCACAAGTTCATGGCCATATCATGTCACTTATGATTTGCATGTGATGTTAATCCTTTTATGCACCTTGTTTTTCTTAGGATGACAGTAGTATTATAAGGTGATTCCTCACTTAAATTTCAAGATGAATTGTGTTCTCCCCGAGTGTGCACCATTGCGAGAGTTCATCGTGTCGAGACACCACGTGATGATCGGGTGTGATAGACTCTACGTTCACATACAATGGGTGCAAGCCAGTGTTGCACATGCAGAACACTCGGGTTAAACTTGACGAGCCTAGCATGTATAGACATGGCCTCGAAACACAAGAGACCTAAAGGTCAAACATGAGTCATATAGTAGATATGATCAACATGATGATGTTCACCATTGAAACCAGCTCAACTCACATGATGATCGGACCTGAGTTGGTGAATTTGGATCATGTGTCACTCAAATGACCCGAGGGATGTCAATTTGAGCGGGAGCTTTAGTAATTTGATTAACCAAACTCATATCTTGAATAATAGTCTAAGTAACCTTTGCATATTTATGTTGTAGATCAATGGTTCGCGCAGTAGCACCCCTGAATTTTAATGCGTTCCTAGAGAAAGCTAATTTGAAAGATGATGGAAGTAACTTTGTGGACTGGGCCCGTAATCTGAGGATTATCCTCACGACTTTCGAGAAGTCATATGTCCTTGATGCACCGCTTGGTAACCAACCCAAAGACATGTCATCCGAAGACGTTAAGAATGCTTGGGAGGCACATTATGGAGATTACTCAATAGTTTAGTGTGCAATATTGTATGACTTAGAACCGGGACTTCAAAGACATTTTGAACGTCATGGAGCATATGAGATGTTCCAGGAGTTGGAGTTTATCTTCAAGAAGAATGCACGGATTGAGAGGTATGAGATCTCCGATAAGTTCTATGCTTGCAAAGTGGAGGAGAACGGGTCTATCAGTGAACATATACTCAGAATGTCTGGGTATTCGACTCGTCTGGCTGAGTTAGGGATGCCCTTCCGCCAGAGGCGATCACTGATAGAGTTCTTCAATCATTGCCACCTAGCTACAAGAGATTTGTGATGAACTATAACATGCATGGGATGAACAAGTCAGTCGCCGAGCTGTTTGCGATGCTGAAAGTCGCTGAGTCTGAAATCTAGAAAGAACATAAAGTGTTGATGGTCAATAAAACCACTAGTTTCAAGAAAAATGGCAAGGGCAAGAAGGGTAAGTCCAAGAAAGATGGCAAAGCAGTTGCTCCTCACGTGAAGAAACCCAAGGTTGGACCCAAGCCAGAAACTGAGTGCTTTCATTGCAAGGGAACTGGTCACTGGAAGCGGAACTGCCCCAAGTACCTGGCCGACAAGAAGGCGGCCAACAACAAACAAGGTATATATGATATACATGTTATTGATGTGTACCTTACTAGCTCTCGTTGTAGTGCTTGGGTATTTTATACTGGTTTGGTTGCTCACATTTGCAACTCAAAACAGGAACTACGGAATAGACAAAGGCTGGCAAAGGACGAAGTGACGATGCACGTGGGAAATGGTTCCGAGGTTGATGTGATCGCCGTCGGCACGCTCTCTCTTCGATTACCATCGGGATTAGTGATGAACCTGAATAATTGTTATTTAGTGCCAGCATTAAGCATGAACATTATATCTGGATCTTGTTTATTGCGAGACTGTTACTCATTTAAATCAGAGAATAATGGTTGTTCTATTTATATTAGTGATATCTTTTATGGTCATGCACCCAATGTGAGGGGTTTATTCATATTGAATATTGATAGTGATGATACACATGTTCATAACACTGATGCCAAAAGATGTAGAGTTGATAATGATAGTACCACTTTCTTGTGGCACTGCCGTTTGGGTCATATTGCTGTAAAACACATGAGGAAGCTCCATGCTGATGGACTTTTGAAGTCACTTGATTTTGAATCACTTGACACATGTGAACCATGCCTCATGGGCAAGATGACTAAAACACCATTCTCTGGAACAATGGAACGGGCAAGTGACTTGTTGGAAATCATACATACTGATGTGTGCGGTCCAATGAATGTTGCAACGCGCGGTGGATATCGTTATTTTCTCACCTTCACTGATGACTTAAGTAGATATGAATATATTTACTTAATGAAACACAAGTTGGAAACGTTTGAAAAGTGCAAGCAATTTCAGAGTGAAGTTGAGAATCATCATAACAAGAAGATTAAATTCATACGATCTAATCGAGGAGGTGAATATCTGAGTTATGAGTTTGGCAGTCACTTAAGATAGTGTGGAATTGTTTCACAGTTGACACCGCCTAGAACACCACATCGTAATGGTTTGTCCGAACATCGTAATCAAACCTTATTAGATATGGTGCATTCTATGATGTCTCTTGTTGATTTGCCACTATCGTTTTGGGGTTATGCATTAGAGAAAGTTGCATTCACTTTAAATAGGGCACCATCGAAATTTGTTGAGACAACGCCATATGAACTGTGGTTTGGCAAGAGGCCAAAGTAGTTGTTTCTTAAAGTTTGGGGATGTGATGCTTATGTCAAAAAGCTTCAGCCTGAAAAGATGGAACCCAAAGCGGAGAAATGTGTCTTCATAGGATACCCTAAAGAGACAGTTGGGTATACCTTCTATCTCAGATCTGAAGGTAAAGTGTTTGTCGCTAAGAACGGAACATTTCTTGAGAAAGAGTTTCTCTCGAAAGAATTGAGTGGGAGGAAAATAGAGCTTGATGAGGTTATTAAACCTTTACTTCAACCAAAGAGTAGCGAAGCGCAGAAAGATGTTTCTATGGAGCCTACAACAGTTAAAAAGGAAGTTAATGATGATGATCATGAAGCTTCGGATCAAGTTACTATTGAACCTCGTAGGTCGACAAGGGCGCGTACTGCTCCTGAGTGGTACGACAACCCTGTCTTGGAGGTCATGTTGTTGGACAGCAATGAACCTACGAGCTATGGAGGAGCGATGATGGGACCGGATTCTGAGAAATGGTTAGAGGCTCTGAAATCCGAGATGGGATCCATGTATGAAAACAAAGTATGGACTTTGGAAGTATTACCTGAAGGGCGAATGGCCATTCAGAACAAATGGATCTTTAAGAAGAAGACGGACGTAGACGGTAATATCACCGTCTATAAAACTCGACTTGTGGCAAAGGGTTTCTCACAAGTTCAAGGAGTTGACTACGATGAGACCTTCTCACCCGTAGCAATGCTTAAGTCCGTCAGAATCATGTTAGCAATAGTTGCATATTTCGACTATGAAATTTGGCAGATGGATGTCAAAACAGTGTTCCTCGACGGTTTCCTTGAGGAAGAGTTGTATATGATGCAACCAGAAGGTTTTGTCGATCCATAGAATGTTGACAAAGTTTGCAAACTCCAACGATCCATTTATGGACTGGTGCAAGCATCTCGGAGTTGGAATAAGCGCTTTGATGTGGTGATCAAAGCGTTTGGGTTTATACAAGTTTATGGAGAAGCTTATATTTACAAGAAAGTGAGTGGGAGCTCTATAGCGTTTCTAATATTATATGTGGATGACATAATGCTGATTGGAAACAATATAGAAATGCTGGAAAGCATGAAGGAATATTTGAACAAGAGTTTTTCAATGAAGGACCTAGGAGAAGCTGCTTTCATATTAGGCATTAAGATTAATAGAGATAGATCGAGACGCTTAATAGCACTTTCACAGAGCACATACCTTGATAAAGTTTTGAAGAAGTTCAAAATGGATTAGTCCAAGAAGGGGTTCTTGCCTGTGTTACAACATGTGAAGTTGAGTAAGACTCAATGCCTAATGACTGCAGAAGATAAACAGAAGATGAGTGTCATCCCCTATGCTTCAGCCATAGGCTCTATCATGTATGCAATGCTATGCACAAGACCCGATGTCAGCCTTGCCAAAAGTATGGACGAAGGTTTCAAAGTGATCCTGGAATGGAGCACTGGACGGCGGTCAAGAATATCCTTAAGTACCTGAAAAGGACAAAGGAAATGTTTCTCCTTTATGGAGGTGATGAAGAGCTCGTCGTAAAGGGTTACGTCGATGCAAGCTTTGACACTGATCCGGATGACTCTAAGTCACAAATCGGATACATATTTATTCTCAACGGGGGAGCGGTAAGCTAGTGCAGTTCCAAGGAAAGCATGGTAGCCTATTCTACATGCAAGGCAGAGTACATCGCAGCCTCGGAGGCAGTGAAGGAAGGTGTCTAGATGAAGCAGTTCATGACAGATCTTGGAGTAGTGCCCAGTGCACTGAATCCAATGACTCTATTCTATGACAACACTGGTGCCATTGCTCTGGACAAGGAACCAATGTTTCACAAGAGGACCAGACACATAAAGCGACGCTTCAATTTCATCTGCGATTACATCGAGGAGAAGGACATAAATATTTACAAAGTGCACACGGATCTGAATGTTGCAGACCCATTGACTAAACCTCTTCCAAGGGCTAAACATGATCAACACCAGAACTGCATGGGTGTTCGATTCATTACAATGTAAATCACATAGTGATGTGAACTAGATTATTGACTCTAGTGCAAGTGGGAGACTGTTGAAAATATGCCCTAGAGGCAATGAATAAAGTGTTTATTATTATATTTCCTTGTTCATGATAATTGTTTATTATCCATGCTATAATTGTATTGATTGGAAACACATTGCATGTGTGGATATATAGACAACACTTTGTCCCTAGTGTGCCTCTAGTAGACTAGCTCGTTGATCAAAGATGGTCAAGGTTTCCTAGTCATTGACATGAGATGTCATTTGATAATGGGATCACATCATTAGGATAATGATGGGATGGACAAGACCCAAACTATAAACGTAGCATATGATCGTGTCAGTTTATTGCTACAGTTTTCTGCATGTCAAGTATATGTTCCTACGGCAATGAGATCATGCAACTCACGAACATCGGAGGAGTGCCTTGTGTGTATCAAACATCACAACGTAAATGGGTGACTATAAAGGTGCTCTACAGGTATCTCCAAGGGTGTCTGTTTGGTTGGCATGGATCAACACTGGAATTTGTTACTCCGTGTGACGGAGAGGTATCTTAGGGCCCACTCGGTAATACAACATCGCAATAAGCCTTGCAAGCAACATGACTAAGTGTTAGCCATGGGATCTTGTATTACAGAATGAGTAAAGAGACTTGCCGGTAACGAGGTTGAACTAGGTATGGAGATACCGACGGTCGAATCTTGGGCAAATAACATACCGAAGAACAAAGAGAACATCATACGGGATTAACTGAATCCTTGACATAGAGTTTCGATCGATAAAGATCTTTGTATCATATGTAGGAATCAATATGGGCATCTAGGTCCCTCTATTGGTTATTGACCGTAGAGGTGTCTCGGTCATGTCTACATAGTTCTCGAACCCGCAGGGTCTGCACACTTAAGGTTTGGTGACGTTTCGGTAGTATAGAGTTATGCATGGTGGTGACCAAAGGTTGGTCAGTGTCCTGAATGAGATCCCGGACGTCACGAGGAGCTCCGTAATGGTCCGGAGGTAAAGATTGATATATAGGAGGTCCTGTTTTGGTCACTGGAAAAGTTCTAGGCTCATCGGTAGTGTACCGGGAGTGCCGGGAGGGTACCGGGGGACCATCGGGAGGGGTATTTCGACCCAAGAGGCTACATGGGCTGTGGGAGGATGAATACCAGCCCTTAGTGGGCTGGCCAAAGTCCCACATAGGGCTCATGCGGTTGGGAAGGAAATCCAAAGAGGAAAAGGTGGAAAAAAAAGGCTAATATAAGGAAGGAGTCCTAAACCGATTAGGAGTGGAGGAGTAGGACTCCTGCCTCCACTTCGGACGAAGCCAAGAGGGCTTGCCCTTGCGGCCAAGCCTCCTCCTCTCCTCCTCCTATATATACTAGAGGTTTTAGGGTTTTCTCACATAGATTTTCAGCCACGTGCTACCCTCTCGTCTAGTCCGTAGTTTCTCATCTAGATCGGTTTCAATAGTGCTTAGGCAAAGCCCTGCTGGAATTACTCCACCACCATCGCCGCAACACCGTCACACTACCGAAGAACTTGTCTACCTCTCCGCTTCCTCTTGCTGGATCAAGAAGGCGAAGATCGTCATCAAGCCGTATGTGTGCTGAACGCGGAGGTGTCGTCCATTCGGTGCTAGATCGGGACGGATCGTGATTGGATCACGGGACGCTTGGCGATTTGGATCGCATAGACGTTTCACTACATCAACCATGTTTCTTAACGCTTCCTGCTTAGCGATCTAAAAGGGTACGTAGATCCACTCTCCCTCTCGTAGATGCTCATCACCATGGATAGATCTTGCGTGTGCGTAGGAAAAGTTTTGTTTCCCATGCAACGTTCCCCAACATGAATGTCCCTGCTGATAGAGTGCAAAATTTCACTAAATTCTACAATGCTTGATGGGAGCGCTGCCGTTCACGTACCTGGGTTTGCCACTGGGCACCATGCGTCCATCTGTCACAGACATGATGCCACTGGTGGCATCCATTGAGAGGAAACTCTCTACATAATCATCATTGTTGGATTATGGGTCTAAATTGGCCCTGATCAATTTTGTGGTTACTTCGCTAGCGATTTATGCCATGTGTTCCATCCGCATCCCGCCCAAGATTCTTGAACACTTGGAAGATGCGGAGGCATTGTCTTTGGGCAAAGACGTCTGAAAATGGGATCAAGAACTGCTCGTTCGTAGCTTGGGATGTTGTATGCAGATCAAAACAGAAGGGAGGGCTTGGCATCATTGACCTCAGGGTTCATAACCAGGGCCTTCTTCTCAAACAACTTCACAAGTTCTATAATTAGATGGATGTGCCATGGGTCAGCCTCATGTGGAAAACCTACTACCAAACGGAAAATGTGGTACCGCATAATGTTGATCCTTGTGGATCCTTCTGGTGGCGTGACCTTCTTTAACTTACGCCTATCTATAGAGGAGTCATGAAAGTGGATGTGGGTGATGAGGGCACAACTCTCTTTTGGAAGGATCTGTGGACTCAGGACATACTATCAGAGTGGTACCCGAGAGCTTTCTCTTTTGCCAAGTTTGAGGACGTTTCTGTTAGAAGCCTTCGCTTGGCAAGTACCATTGCAGAGAACTTTCATCTTTCGTTATTAGTTCACGCAAGGCAGGAAGTCCGGGAATTGCAAACGGACCTTAGCACTGTGGTCATTCGTCAGGATCAGGTGGACAAATGGCTATGTGTGCGGCGAGATGCGGGGTTTAAATCAAGCAGATACTACCGCTTCTGTTTCTAGGACATGGTTGCCGATGATGCCTTTTCATGGGTCTGGAAATCTAAGTGCACCATGAAATGGAAATTCTTTGCATGGTTGTTGCTGACTGGTAGATTGAACACCCGGATCATGCTACGCAGGAGAGGGATGACAATGCCAGGCGATGATTACTCGTGCCTGCTTTGTGCTCACTGCCCGGAGGAGACGCTTGAACACATTTTCTTTGGCTGTGCATTTAGCTTGGAATGCTGGGTCTTCATTGGGGTCGACTGTCAGATGCACGATAATAGGCTCCGTACGGTTCATGCTACGAAACGGGCGTGGAATTCCCCTCTGTTCTTCGAAGTTTTCACTGTTGCATCTTGGGGCATTTGTAAGAAGAGGAACAACACGCTTTTTAGAGGGATCTCCCCTACCCATGCCTCCTGGGTGGCTAGGTTTAAGTCTGATCTAGGATTCATGAAGCATAGGATTAAAAGTTGCTTATGGCCCTTTGTGGATCGGTTGATAGCTAGACTCCCCTGATTTACACCTCCTCTTTGTTTTTGGTGGTCCGTTAGACACCCTTTCAATACCCCCCTCCCCCTTCCCCTATGTAATGCTTTTGTAAGTTTGTTTCTCCTTTAATATAAAGTTAGTGGGGGTGCCCCACTGTCCAAGGTTCCTCAAAAAAACATGACCTCTAAGACAGGGTTGTCGTACCACTCAGGAGCAGTACGCGTCCTTGTCGACCTACGAGGTTCGATAGTAACTTGGTCCGAAGCTTCATGATCATCATCATTAACTTCCTCTTCAACCGATGTAGGCTCCATAGAAACATCTTTTTGCGCTGCACTACTCTCTGGTTGAAGTAAAGGTTCAATAACCTCATCAAGTTCTATTTTCCTCCCGCTCAATTCTTTTGAGAGAAACTCTTTCTCAAGAAATCTTCCATTTTTAGCGAAAAACACTTTGCCTTCCGATCTGAGACAGAAGGTATACCCAAATGTCTCTTTTGGGTATCCTATGAAGACACATTTCTCCGCTTTGGGTTCCAGCTTTTCAGGCTGAAGCTTTTTGACATAAGCATCACATCCCCAAACTTTAAGAAACGACAACTTTGGTTTCTTGCCAAACCACAATTCATATGGCATCGTCTCAACGGATTTCGATGGTGCCCTATTTAAAGTGAATGCAGCTGTCTCTAATGCATAACACCAAAACGATAGTGGCAAATCGGCAAGAGACATCATAGAACGCACCATATCTAATAAGGTTCGATTACGACATTCGGACACACCATTACGCCATGGTATTCCAGTCAGTGTTAATTGTGAAACAATTCCACACTGTCTTAAGTGACTGCCAAACTCATAACTCAGATATTCTCCTCCTCGATTAGATCATAGGAATTTAATCTTCTTGTTACGATGATTCTCAACTTCACTCTGAAATTGGTTGAACTTTTCAAACATTTCGGACTTGTGTTTCATCAAGTAAATATACTCATATCTACTTAAGTCATCAGTGAAGGTGAGAAAATATCAATATCCACCGTGCGCCTCAATGCTCATCGGACCGCACACATCAATATGTATGATTTCCAACAAGTCACTTGCCCGTTCCATTGTTCCGGAGAACGAGGTCTTTAGTCATCTTGCCCATGAGGCATGGTTCACATGTGTTAGGTGATTCGAAATCAAGTGACTCCAAAATTCCATCAGCATGGAGCTTTTTCATGCGTTTTACACCAATATGACCTAAGCGGCAATGCCACAAGAAAGTGGTACTATCGTTATCAACTCTACATATTTTGGCATCAATGTTATGAACATGTGTATCATCACTATCGAGATTCAATAAGAATAAACCCCTCACATTGGGTGCGTGACCATAAAAGATATTACTCATATAAATAGAACAACCATTATTCTCTGATTTAAATGAGTAACCGTCTCGCAATAAACAAGGTCCAGATATAATGTTCATGCTTAACGCATGCACTAAATAAAAATTATTCAGGTTCATCACTAATCCCGATGGTAATCGAAGAGCAAGCGTGCCGACGGTGATCACATCAACCTTGGAACCATTTCCCACACACATCGTCACTTCGTCCTTAGCCAACCTTCATCTATTCCGTAGCTCCCCGTTTTGAGTTGCAAATGTGAGCAACCGAACAGGTATCAAATACCCAGGCACTACAACGAGAGTTGGTGAGGTACACATCAATAACCAGTATATCATATATACCTTGTTTGGTGTTGGCCACCTTCTTGTCAGCCAGATACTTGGGGCAGTTCCGCTTCTAGTGACCAGATCCCTTGCAATGAAAACACTCAGTTTCTGGTTTGGGTCCAGCCTTGGGTTTCTTCATGGGAGGGGCAACTACTTTGCCACTCTTCTTGGAGTTACCCTTCTTTCCCTTGCCATTCTTCTTGAAACTAGTGGTTTTATTGACCATCAACACTTGATGCTACTTTTGAATCTCAGACTCAGCGATTTTCAGCATCGCAAACAGCTCAGTGACTGACTTGTTCATCCTGTGCATGTTATAGTTCATCACGAAGCTCTTGTAGCTAGGTGGCAATGATTGAAGAACTCTCTCAATGATCTCCTCCGGTGGAAGGGGCATCCCTAACTAAGCCAAACAGTTCGAATACCTAGACATTCTGAGTATATGTTCACTGACAGACCCGTCTCCTCCATCTTGCAAGCATAGAACTTATTGGAGGTCTCATACCCCTTGATCCGGGCATTCTTCTCAAAGATAAACTTCAACTCCTGGAACATCTCATAAGTTCCATGACATTCAAAACGTATTTGAATTTTCGGTTCTAAGCCATCAACATTGCACAATTAACTATTGAGTAATCTCCAGAACGTGCCTCCCAAGCGTTCTTAACGTCTTTGGACGACACGGGAGCGGGTGGATCACCAAGTGGTGCATCAAGGACATAAGCCTTCTGGGAAGCTGTGATGATAATCCTCAGATTACGGGCCCAGTCTACAAAGTTACTTCCATCATCTTTCAACTTGGTTTTCTCTAGGAACGCGTTAAAATTCAGGGGAACTATTATGCGAGCCATTGATCTATAACATAAATTTGCAAAGGTTACTAAGACTATTATTCAAGATAATGAGTTTAGTTAATTAAATTACTAAAAAACTGTCACTCAAATTGACATCCCTCTGGTCATCTAAGTGATATATGATCCAAATTCACCAACCCAAGTCCGATCATCACGTCAGATGAGGTGGTTTCAATGGTGAACTTCTTCATGTTGATCATATCTACTATATGACTCATGTTCGACCTTTCGATCTCTTGTGTTCTGAGGCCATGTCTGTACATGCTAGGCTCATCAAGTTTAACCCGAGTGTTCTGCATGTGCAATACTGGCTTGCACTCGTTGTATGTGAACGTAGAGTCTATCACACCCGATCATCACGTGGTGTCTCAACGCGACGAACTTTCGCAACGATGCACACTCAGGGGAGAACACAATGTTATCTTGAAATTTTCATGAGGGATCACCTTATAATGCTACCTTCGTCCTAAGCAAAACAAGGTGCATAAAAGGATTAACATCACATGCAAATCATAAGTGACATGATATGGCCATAAACTTGTGCTTTTGATCTCCATCTCCAAAGCACCGGCATGATCTTCCGGCATGACACCATGATATCCATCATCTTGATCTCCATCAACGTGTCGCCATGAGGTTGTCGCGCTAATTTTTGCTTCCACGACTATTGCTAACTCATAGCGATAAAGTAAAGCAAAAATGGCGAAAATAAATTAAAGACAACACTATGGCTCCTGTCGGTTGTCGTACTCATCGACATGCAAGTCGTGATATTCTATACAAAACATGATCATCTCATACATCACATATATCTCATCATGTAATTGGCCATATCAGATCATAACATACCCTGCAAAAACAAGTTAGACATCCTCTAATTGTTGTTGCATGTTTCACGTGGCTGCTATGGATATCTAGCAAGAACGATTCTTACCTACGCAAAAACCACAACGGTGATACACAAATTGCTATTCAACCTTCTCAAGGTCCATCTTTGTCGAATCCGATCCAACTAGAGTAGGAGAGACAGACACCCACCGGCCATCTTTATGCAACAAAGTCACATGTCAATCGATGGAACCGGTCTCTCGTAAGCGTACGAGTAAGGTTGGTCCGGACCGCTTCATCCCACAATATCACTGAATCAAGAAAAGACCAAGGGAGGAAGCAATTTTAGCATCAACGCCCACAAACTCCTTTGTGTTCTACTCGTGATCTCATCTACACATAGACCTAGATCATGATGCCATTGTTGAAGAACGTTGAATGGGAAACAAAAAAATTCCTACGCACACGCAAGATCTATCCATGGTGATGAGTATCTATGAGAGGGAGAGTGGATCTACATACCCTTGTAGATCGCTAAGCGGGAAGCGTTAAGAAACATGGTTGATGTAGTTGAACGTCTTCGCGATCCAAATCGCTAGCCGTCCCGCGATCCGATCACGATCCGTCCCAAGCTAGCGCCAAACAGATGACTCCTCCGCGTTCAGCACACGTACAGCTTGATGACGATCTCCGCCTTCTCGATCCAGCAAGAGGGGGCAGAGAGGTAGATGAGTTCTCCGGCAACGCGACGGCGGCGGTGGTGGAACTATTCCGGCAGGGCTTCGCCTAAGCATCGTCCGAATCTATTTGGTGGAGAAACTAGGGAATAGAGAACTAGCACGTGGACTTGTGTTTTGGGGCTCTATTCCTCTAGTATATATAGGAGGGAGGAGAGAGGAGGCAGCCTCCCTAGGGTTTCCCCTTGGGTTCGGCCGAAGTGGAGGAGGTGGAAGAGTCCATCTCTAATCCTACTCCAAGTAGGATTCCAATCCTACTTGGAATCCTTCCCTCACTTGGTTTTTTCCTTTTCCCGCATCCTAGCCGCATGGGCCTCTTGGGTCTGGATTGCCTAGCCCACTAAGGGCCACCACCCCTTAGGCCCATGTGGCCTCCCGTCGTGGGTGGCCTCTCCCGGTATACACTACTGAAAAATACTCGAAACTTTTCTGGTGGCCAAAACGGGACTTCCTATATATCAATCTTTACCTCCGCATCATTCCGGAGCTCCTTCTGACGTTCGGAATCTCATCCGAGACTCCGAACAACCTTCGGTCACCACCATACATAACTCAATACTATCGAAACGTCATCAAACGTTAAGTGTGTAGACTCTGCGGGTTCGAGAACTATATAGACATGACCGAGACACCTCTACGGTCAATAACCAATAGCGGAACCTGGATGCCAATATTGGTTCCTACATATTCTACGGAGATCTTTATCGGTTGAACCTCTATGTCAAGGATTTAGTTAATCACGTATGATATTCCCTTTGTTCTTCGGTATGTTACTTCCCGAGATTTGATCGTCGGTATCTCTATACCTCGTTCAATCTCGTTATCGGCAAGTCTCTTTACTCGTTTCGTAATACAAGATCCTGTGACTAACTATCTAGTCACTTTTCTTGCAAGGCTTATTGTGATGTTGTATTACCGAGTGGGCCCTCAGATAACTCTTCGTCACACGGAGTAACAAACTCCAGTCTTGATCCATGCCCACTCAACAGACACCCTCGGAGATACCTGTAGAGCATGTTTATAGTCACCTAGTTACGTTACGACAGTTGATACACACAAGGTATTCATCCGATGTCAGTGAGTTGCATGATCTCATAGTCATAGGAACAAATACTTGACATGCAGAAAACTATAGCAATAAACTGACACGATCATATGCTATGTTCATAGTTTGGGTCTTATCCATCACACCATTCTTCCAATGATATGATCCCGTTATGAAATGACATCTTATGTCTATGGCTAGAAAACCTTGACCATCTTTGATCAACGAGATAGTTTACTAGAGGCATACTAGGGATAGTGTGTTGTCTATGTATCCACACATGCATTGTGTTTCCAATCAATACAATTATAGCATGGATAATAAACAATTATCATAAACAAGGAAATAGCATATTTTCAACAAATAGTACACGCACACGCACACACACGATTACGCGGTTGAGGACTTCGTGGACTGTTTCTTCCACGACGCGCTGGTCTTCCTTGTTGCCGGCCGCCGGATGCCGGCCGCCGGACGTCGCGCCGTCAACACTTGGTGATAAGCGAAGCTGCCGGCCTGCCGCTTGCCACGCTACAGCCGAGTAATGGAGATTGTACAAGTCCAGGGAGTACGAACTATGACCAGTCGGACGACACATCCATCCAATCCCTACTTGATCCCTCGAATCAGACGATCCGACGAAGGTATTATTGTCTATAGATTCATACAATTGTAGTTTCACTTCTCGGTCAGTTTGATTAGACATATCAATTAATCAATTGTTAATAGTTAATACATTTCGTCACTTTTCATATCAATTACAGATTGCAAGTTTGGTGTGTACTACTGTTAGAATTGCATAGGTCATGAAGAGAAAGGCACCACCGATTCGTAAAATTTTCAAGCCAACTGCTACAAACTCTAACTCTACGGTTCAAAAAGCAAATCCAACTAGGGATGCAAATATCGTATTATAGATCAACCAACTGGATATAATGTCAGCAATTCATAGCTGCAAAGTTCAATGTTGATGAGATTATCAATTTGTTCAATCAACTGAGAGGGGGGAGGCGTATATCTTCGTTCAAACTAGTAGCACGCTTGTTCAGTATAAAGTTGTACCAACTTTGTACTAAACCAATGTCAATTAATATGGATCGAAGGGATTAGTTTCTTTATTGAAAAGCTTAGACCGTTATGTATTTAATATCACTATGATATTTGAGACTCAAAATATTTGTGTGATGTATCTTGTGTGTTTCAATGTGTTCTTCGCCCCCCCCCCCTATGGTCAAATCTTGGCTCCGCCATGTAGCCCTAGAGGCAACAAGTAAGTCAGCTTCCCATTTGCGGGTCTTGGATCCGATGTGAAAGAACTTGTTTTCTTGAGCCGAGGTTAAATAAAAGATTTTCAGTTTATTCGCCAATTTTAAATTATGGTTGTCTAGAGGACCGTAAAACATGAAAGTAAGAAAGTAACCATGGAAGCAAGACTTACCAAAAAGTAAAGGAGCTACAGTAAGAGATTAAAAAAGATGTATCCCAAGGTTTGATTTGTTGGCATAATCCTGTATATAGAGAGAACCTCGCTACGAGATTTCATGAAGTAGAGCCAAGTGTAGCGAGAGAAATCATCAATAAACAAAACATAGTAACGATGACCACCTTTCGAATCAAAGGGAGCAGGACCCCAGACATCAGAATGAACTAAGTCAAAAGGATGCTGAGATACACTCACTGGTAGGATAAGGTAACTGGGTCTGTTTGCCAAGTCTACAACCATTACAATGTAAGGAGACATCTCCAGATACATACCCTAAGAGGCCCTGACGAACTAAAGAAGACAAGCGAGAGCCACAGACGTGACCAAGGCGATGATGCCACTACTGGAAGGATGCAGACGAAGAGGTAGCAAGAGCATGAGAGCTGGCAGAAGTGGTGGCAGCGGAAGGAACACAAAGCCAGTCAACGTCCCAAAGGCCCTCTGACTCACGGCGCCGGGGGCCAGCACCAACCAAAGCCTTGGTGCGACGATCCTGAACGGAGCAAGAGTCAGTATCAAGAATGACACGACAACAAGAATCAGTAAGTTGGGCAGCAGAAAAAAGATTCATGGTAAGACGAGGAACGTGAGAAACACTAGGAACAGAGAAAGATGGAGTAGAAAGAATGCCACGACTAGCAACGGGAAGAGGTGTGCCATCAGCAGTGAGAACATTAAGAGGAAAAGCAAGAGGTCGAAGGGAGGATAAAGCAGAAGAATCAAAGGACATATGAAAAGAAGCTCCAGAATCCAGAACCCACGAGGATGTACCTGACTGAGTAGACTCCGGCGGGGGCGGAGTGGTGGTGGCAGTCACAGCAGCAACAGAACCCGTCGAGGAAGAACCAGAGGAAGCCAGCATGCGCTTGAGTCGCATAATATCCTGGTCAGTGAGTGACGGAGTCGAGGAAGACGCATGAGTCCCACTGGAAGAAGAGCGCCTCTGGTCTCGTTGTTTCTGGCGGCAATCAGACTCTGGGTGACCTTGCCGGGAGCAGTAGCCATAGAAAGTGTCACGGCGCGACCGACCCTTCTCAGCAGAAGGAGAGCGACCCACCCCCCTGAAGGTGTGGGCAGAAGCGGTGGAGCGGTGAGACGAGTAGATGACACAGGAGCTCGAGTAGCCAACACAGAGGGAACAGCAAGCAACCCAACAGAACGGAGGCGGGTCTCCTCAGCACGAAGCTCAGCAAGCACCTCCGAGATAGGAACACGACCACGAGCAAGCAAGTGAGCGCGTTGAGGCTCAAACTCGGAACGAAGGCGAGATAAGAACTCGTGGACACGCTGAAACTCCAAGTCGGACCTCATAGTCTGGTAGCAACGGCAAGTTCCACAAACAACTGTCCGAAGAGAGTCAAGCTGGCGCCAGATGGCAGAACTCTGTGTATAGAACTCATCAACAGAAGAGTCACCTTGCTGAAGAGCGTGCTCCTGACGCACCACAGATAAGTAGAGCGCATCACCAGAGGGCTGATAGCGCTGACAGATGTAGGACCATATCGCTGCAATAGTATCGAGGCTCATGAACTCCGAAGCAAACTGAGGTAGGACACTAGCAGTGAGAACAGCAACAGCCCGAGCATCATCATTGCACCACTGAGTGTAAGCAGACAGATCGTCCCGGTAGAGAGAAAGAGCATCGGAATAGGCTGATACCTGCTGATCATAAGCATCCACCGCAGCATCATCGAGAGCCTTGGCTGCATCCCGATCAGCCTGGGAAGCACCAGCAGCAAGAACAGGCGGCACCGGTGGGGTAGGAGACACAGGAGCAACAGGGCAAGGCGGATAGGGGACCTCACCAGAGAGAACGCCCCATAGGAGAAGGCCGCGCATGTGGATCCGCATGAAGCCCACAAACTCGGCATAGTTGGTGCCATCGAAGATCACCGAGCACCGAGGAACAGCAACGTAGCCTGAAGCGGACATGAGGAGCTCTCTGTTTTTTTTGTCAACTGCTACAGTAACTGCTACAGGATCGGGATCGGGCTCACCGGCCCGCGGGGCGGCAGTAGCGGCTTCGGCCGGGTGCACCAGCAGCCGGGCGCGGCTGGGCGCAGGCCGGGCGAGACGTAGGACGCCGGCGGCGGCCGGAGAAGGGACCGGGCACGGCCGGCCGCAGCGGTCGCAGGCGGTGACGGCCCGGGGCAGCACGGGCTGGGCGAGCGCCGGCGGGCGCGGGCGCGGGCGGGGAGTGGTGGAGGTGCCGGCGAGGAGCAGCAGAGCCGACGGCTGCGGCTTCGGCGCGAGGGAGGAGGAGAGGCAGCCGGCGGGATCGGCAGCGGTAGGAGCGGCTTCAGCCGGGTGTGGGGGATGCGCAGACGGGCGCAGCTGGCCGGCGACGGCCGCGGAAGAGGCGTCCGGCGGCGGGGGAGGAGGTGGCCGGAGATGGCCGGCGACGAGGTGCACGGAGCTGCGAGCGTGCGGGAACGGAAGCGAGAGAGGAACCTAAGCATCTGATACCATGTTAGGAATGAGCAACTGTCATCTCAGGAGGGCCAACGGCCAGTACATATACATGTGTACAATGGGAACAAACCGAAAAAAAAGACTATACACACATCTAATACATCTAACACCATGCATGGTTGTACGTTGAGAATGGCAATTTCCCATGCTTGGTTATATGTTCAGGTGGCATATTTACATGTTATTGAGGTAAAAATGTTACTGGAGACTACCTATTTAATTAAATAAGATTTGCCGAACGAGCGAATTTTTTTGGCTCCTGGACCCCATCGAGCCCAAAATTTCAAAAAAATCTGAAATAAAAAAAATGTGAAAACTAATACACACGTACCTAGAGATATATACCTACATGTGTGTAAAATTTTATGATGAAATGTGTTTGAAGATGAGATACACACAAAAAAATCAAAATCATGCAGTACTTTTATAGTGAACAGTACAAGTGCTAGAAATACTCTTTCTTTTTTGTGTGTAGCTCACATCAAAGTGTATTTCACCATGAAACTTTACGAACATGTAGTATAAGGAGCTGTTCGGCAATCCTGGAGTACCTCTTTCTCAAGATCTGCGGAGTACCTCTTTCTCCGCTCCGCGACTTTTAACTGCTTCTTCAGCAGCTTCGGGAGTGGACTTATGGAGCGGAGTGTCTCCAAACAGGCCTTAAATCTATGAAGCCCGGGAGCCAAAAGCGATTTATGTTCCTGAACAACAGAAGGGGAAAACTGGAGAGGAGATTGCGAAGGGCAACACTCGATCACAGAGTTTGAACACGATAGATGTTGGAGAGAAGATGAAACGAAAGTTGGTCCAGGCCAGGCACTGGATGGGTCATGCCAAACAGTGGCTCCAGTTTTATCGAGGCCACAAATGCTGCTTGGTGGGGTGCACTGTGCTTGGGACTCAAATCCCTAACTGTGCAAGCGCAGAGCTAGTGAAGCAGTGACGTGCTAAGATGGTGTTAAACCTGCCTTAACCTCGTCCCAGCTGCCTGTCATTATCGAGAGAGGCTGCGCAAGAGGTAGCAGATCTCAAATTGGTCAAATCGGTGCTACTATTATCAGGCTCGATGTCAACAAGGAAAAATGAGCATTATCAGGCTCCATGTCATTTGATTAACTAAATCAACCAAAAACAACCGAACAACGCTAGATCAACGGATCAAATAGCAATGGCCTCCATTGAGATCTGTTGCAGACGTTTCCACCAAAATAATATGCTTCTAGATAGATACAGAATTGGAGTGTACAATGGTTATAAATTCGTATTGCAACCCACACAACCCAACATGAAACAAAGGAAGACATTTTACAAAGTCTCTTTCGACATTTTACCCAAGCTGGAATTACAAAAGAAGTATCAAGAAACAAATCAAGAGAGTACAATTCTCCCCACCAAAAAGAGCAAGCGCCATTCAAGCAAAAATTACAAAACTGTTGATTGCCCTATCACCTCATGCATTGTAACAGAAGCAGTATTCAGGCATTTGTCAAGATGGACAAATAAAACTGAACACAAATTTTCAAGTGAATACACACTTAATGAAGAGAATTTAGTTCTCAGGTCGAAACAGAGTGACATAATTTTTTAGAAACGCACTACCTTCAAGGCTTCAGGAAGAAAATTTAGCTTCCAGATTGAAAAAACATAGTTCGACTGAACGACAGCGGACAGAGCCGCCTGAGCCAATCAGTTGATGAATCATAAAGAGGAGCGCATGGGTATTAAGCAACATTTGCAAAACATACCAAAATCTAACACTTACATGGCTTAGATTAGGTAATTATGAAAACTCTTGCGTTGGCATTATCAACAATGTTGCAGTAAAGTGCCACTTCACAATGGTAAAAAAAATTGTGTATTGTGGGGGAGGGAAAACTGAAGCAGAAATGCAGAAGCACAACCCAGACAAACTTTCAAGGACTCTGTCACAATAAAACAAGGCCTGATGAATCTCGATGCTCGATGCAACAATTAAAGACATTATATGTCGACTTGAACGGGAGATAGATAGAGCAAAGCGCTGACTCTGACTGTAATTCTCTGAGTAGCGAAGAGATAAAGTTTGTTAAGCTTTATGCACTAGCCAACACAACCAAAAGTCCGAACTGATGGAAAGGGCTAGGCAATCCACATATACACTTCAACATCCCCTCACACGTGTGACGCAGAAAGTCAACACGTGGACAGACTCAGAGGTATGGCTCAAGAGGCCTATACGTGGACAAACGGGGGCAGCAGGAATTTTTCAGATAAACTGCAAAAGCCAGGACTCAAACTCAAGACCTTAGCTCTAATACCATGTTAAGCTTTATTCACTAGCCAACACAACCAAAAGTCCGAACTGATGAAAAGGGCTAGGCAATCCACATATACACTTCAACAGAGTTGACCTGAATAGGGGGATAGCAGAGAGATGGACAAAAAGAGGAGTTAAATTTAGATTGTTCTGTGATGCATCACACAAAATCTGCACACTATGCGCCATGTGGGTATTGTTTGAATTTCGGCAGCTAAACAGTGCAAGGTAGACAGCGTAGGGTTAAGGATATAATTAGATAACTTGAATAGTTCAAGGGCATAATGTATGCCTGTTCCCCATTCTTAAAATAATCGGTATTTTGTCAAACTCTAAAATCCTAGGTAGAAAGTGAAGAATCAGCACTCACTCGCTTCATGGCCCTATTTACAGGATAGAATTACAATAAGATTTCTTACTCATAGATTCCAGCATCATACTGTTTATTCATGAAACAAGAAACCGGGCAACAAGACACACACTTTGATGGCTCCACATCAAACTTAAATATAATGGTTTATTTAACAGAACAGGAACTTCAGCACCCTTATGTTAGGCAAGAGCTTGGCCAATACTAACACACTCATGGTAGGCCTGGGAAGCATCAGGACCCTTATGCTACCAGTATGTTGAGTTTAGATAATATAGCAAGTAGAACATTAACTTGAACCAGAGTCAAGTGTTGGTGTTGCAGACAGTAAAATAGAAGCAATGATTTTTTTACTGAGGAGAATATTAAGAGAAGCAATTGAAAACCTACACTTACTTAGGATAAAGCACCCAAGATGAAATACACTTGCAAACTCATCTCTGAGTGACTTAAACCGTTACATATGCCCGTCCGGATGTGATTTGGGTGGATGGATTTGAAAAGGTAGATGAGCCTCAAAAACAGAGAGATGAGGGTCACAGAAAGCTACATTTTGTGAAGAACTCCTACCTCACATCGCTCCAAATCTGAACAATCAATTACTCAAATGAGGAGTTGGCATTGACATACTAGTTTGCACTAGATATCCCCCCCTCCCCCCCCCCCCCCCCCCCCCCCCCCCATGGATGGAAGGACAAAAGCTTAAACGAGATGAACGCCTTAAATTCAAACTGAGTACATAACAATGACATCATTTACTCTTTTCATGTGTGAATTGGACAAGGTTTAAATCTCTATAAGAGTATTAACACTAAGCTGAAAAAATATATTGTTTGCAGTAAGGATTGTCATATAGTATCAAGAAAGAATAGAATCTACAGTTTTGTATCCTTTTCCCTTTTTCTCTCTGTTTGTGGTAGCTCAGGGTACAATATTGAAGGTCCGTGTGAAATAATTTGCAGATATCGTACCAACGCTGTTCAGAAAGCTTTCTATCCACATCTTTAATTTCATTAGCAAGGCGGCCTCTTTTTCTAGTTTGGATTTGGAAAGCTAACGTAAAAATGCCTTAGAAAGTGGGATCATTGTATATTAAATTTTAACAGCTACAATATATATTCAAACAAGCATTTAATTTTGTTCAGCATGCAGAAAATTTTGACATATTTTCCAGTTAAATCAGATAAAATTCTGCCTGTCCATGGATAGTGAGTTAGTGACACAATAAACTTTATGAGAAGATATCAAGATAGTGAAGGCTCTTGAACCCCAAGGTAAAAGACCAAGAGATCAATTTTAGTAGAACTACCATATTCAATTGGCAGTGCACCATCCATTTTTAGTGATTTCCATGATACTTTGAATGATTCTCAATGTTCCATAGTGCCTACCCATTCCCCTATAATCCTATATAATGATTCAGTGCAGAGGTACATGTTGAATTCAATATACTAGTATATAATATCCTCTGTTCCTATTAAGCACATACTTACTACCCATTCGGCAAATCGGTATCCATCATTAACACATTACCAGTGACTCCTCTGGGACAACATTTTTTCTTGAATGAAACAATAAACAGAGAAAACTATTAAACACAACAGCAGATTCATCAGTATAATAATTGCTTTTGTTCATAATCGTCATCATCTCGAACAACTCTCACATCTGAATTGTTTGATGTTGAGCAGGAGAGTGAGGAAGAGCACAGGGCAAGTAAACAAACATCAACTTACTTGCAATCTCCTCGACCCCTCTTCAATCTCCTCTCTAATGTACATATGCTGCATCCACCCCCAAGAGCACATTATTCTACAGACAACACAGAGGGGGTCCTCCTATTCGTCTCAGACGAACTCGAACTCGTCCTCCCGGAGGTGAGCGAGGAACCGGACCGGCTTGTCCTGTCCGTCCAGCTTGAGCTCGAACTCCACCCTGAAAGGGCGACTGGCCGTGATCCGCTTGCCCTTCCAGACACCGACATACTGCTTGACCACACCTTCCATGCCACGGAGGTCCAGGTCCGGCGCCTTGGGGACGTGATAGACGCGGACCGGCGCCGTGATGCGCACGCGCTTGCCGAGCTTGGGCGCCGCCGCGGCCTCCTCGTCCGCCACGTCGGGGGATGGGGATGGGGATGTGGACAAGCTGCTGACGGCGACCTGGCGCGCGGTGCGGAGGCGCGCGCGGCACAGCGGTGGCGCGAGGCAGCGCGCGGCCGTGGAATTTGGGGCGAGGGGTCGGCGGAGGAGGAGCGGCGAGGAGGTGCAAGGGGACGCCGCGGCGGTGGCGGTGGCGGTCGCCATAGGGGAGGTTGGTGGGCTCGCGGGCGTGTGGGGAATTGCGTCGAGCAGGCGGTGTGCACGTGAGGGTAAGATACGCGGCGCCGAAGGTGGATGGCGATTGGGGAGAAGCGTGGGAATTCTCGCGAGGTACAGTGAAAAGGAAGAGGCAATGCGCTGGTGTCCCCTGCGCATTCCAAGGATCTGATCATCACATAAAAGGGAAATCTGCTTAAAGGCATCTCCAACAGCTACTATAAAAGGCAAAAAAACACATATTTAACCTGAGAACGAAATCAATTCATAATTTGAATTGTGTTTAAAAAAATCATAAACTGACCGTTTTGTGTGACGCTTGACAGCTGGATGCTGCACTACACTATGCAGCGCCTAAACGAAAGGCGTCATATTATTATGTGTGGCGCCTAGACGAAAGCCGCTACACATGAAAGCAATAAAGTGTCTCTTATGTCTAAAATTTGCTAAGTCAGTGTGCAAGGTCTGAGATCTAGGCGCTACACTATCAGGAGCATCTCATCGTTTGTTTTGAGATCTAGGCGCTACACTATCAGGAGCATCTCATCGTTTGTTATACTAGTATACGACTACAGGATAGGCCCATGTAGACATTGAGAAAAGCTACCAGTGGCCCATAGCATGGGGTGCTTCGGTCACCGAGAAAAGCTACTAGTATGCATTTACGATTTCATGGCCTCCTCATCGCAGCCAACAGGCAGGCAGGCAGGCAGGATGGCAGGCACATGCATGCGCTCGCTGCACCGTGTGTGTACACCTCCCACGCACACGCATTCTCACGTGCGTATTGCAATTCTTGGGGACCCATCACATCGAGTCAGCCTGTCTATCCGACGACTCCCGCTCCACACCTAGACTGCTGCAGTGCAGCGCCCATGCTTCAGGCGCTACACAACGCCTAGCTCTCAGGCGGTGCACACTGACAGCGAATTTCAGACAGTAGAAATCCTTTGTTGCTTTCATGTGTGGCGCCTTTCGTCTAGACGCCGCACATAATAGTATGACACCTTTTGCTTTGATGCTGCACAATCAGGAGTGGGTCCGTGAGATGCCACGCTGGCCAGATATGCAACGCCTGTCAGTCAGGCGCTGCATAGTATAGTGTAGCGACCAGCTGTTAGGCACCACACAAAACGGTCGGTTTGTGAATTTTTTTTAACACAGTTCATTTTGTGAATTGATTTCATCATCAGGTCAAATATGTGTTTTTTGCCACTACAAAATAGGACATGAAAAGTTAGGTTAAAACAACAAAAAGTATTTTTTTAGCATCATCATGGTGGAGATCCGATAACGGGAGGTGCGATGGTGGGCTGCCGGGGTGCCTATGACCGAAGCGACGGAGGGGCGGTGGATCACCGGCGGGAAGGTGCGATGGTGGCAGATTTGGTGAAGACGCAGGCAACCGGATTTGATGGTTGCGGACTACGGGGGTGCCGGTTGCAGGAGAGACGAAGGGGATGGTGGAGCTGTGGCGGCATAATGTTATGGACGGAAGCAACCAGATTGGGTCGTGACGCCTACGCAGGAGGGGAAAAGGTTGCGCACGCGGCTGAGAGTGAAATTTCCGAATGGCAGTTGGTGTGCATGGAGTTGTGCGTGGCTGCGGTTTTGCATTCGTTGCAGCCACGTGAGTAGATGCAGGCAGAAGTCAGTCTACTTGCTTATGGATGTGATGCCCATATACATGATCATTGGTGTGAATAAATATTTCATAACTATGCGCTTTTATATCAATAGCCCAACAGTAATTTGTCTACCCACCTCATGCTTTCTTCGAGAGAGAAGCCTCTAGCAAAAACTATGGCCCGAGGGTCTTCACAAAATATATTACAAAAACCACAAAAATATTGCTGGCATTTATTTACTTTACTTTTATTTATATTTATATTATCTATCTATCACTACTTAATCCTTGCAAGTAACGAGTTCAAGGGGCTTGACAACCCTCTTGCCCGTGTTGGGTGCAAGTGTTTGCTCTTTTGTGTATAGGTGCTGACGACGGGAGTTTGTGTGATTCTCCTATTGGTTCGATAACCTTGGTTCTCACTCAGGGAAATACTTATCTATATTATTTTATTTATATTTATATTATCTATCTATCACTACTTCATCCTTGCAAGTAACGAGTTCAAGGGGCTTGACAACCCTCTTGCCCGTGTTGGGTGCAAGTGTTTGCTCTTTTGTGTATAGGTGCCGACGACGGGAGTTTGTGTGATTCTCCTATTGGTTCGATAACCTTGGTTCTCACTCAGGGAAATACTTATCTCTATCTTTCTGCATCTCCTCTCCTCTTCGGGGAAAATCCCAACGCGGGTTACAAGTAGCAACTATGCCCAATGATGCGTCAAATCACAGAACCCCAACTTTCCATCGGTAACTTGGACGGATGAAGCAACCGTCATTTCACTCCCTCATCTTCCTCTCTTCAAGAAAATCCAACTCACTTCTCCCTCATCTTGTTCTGCATTGGTTCAAGGAAACCCCAACTCGCTTCTGCCATTGTTCTTCTCTCCCAAAGAAGGAGAGGTGAGCGCATCAATGGTGTTTCTATACTTTTGTTCGAATAATCTTTTGCAACCCCGTGACCGATCCTAACTCCCTCTTGTCGGTGTAAAAACTGGCGTATCTCGTAGTAGGTGTCCTAAGCTAGGCGTCTTGGAGCGATGGTAACATGGACACATGATTTTACCGAGGTTCAGGCTCTCTCTAGGAGATAATACCCTACGTCCTGCTTTTGATTGTATTGATATGGGGATAGTACATAGTACAGGTATCTACCACGAGATTGTAGTAATGAATATAAGATGATCTATCGACTAGCCTCGCCTCGGTTTATATATGCACCATAGGCCTAGGGTTTAGAAGAGTCCTTGTCTTGGGCACCAAGTCTTGTGGAATCCTCCTTGTATTTGGCATGGGCTGTCCGAAGTGGCCCATTAGTGAGTCGCCCTGGGGGTCCTCGGCCTGACCCACTGGCCAGGAGACAACGTGGTGAGTACCCCCTAGTCCAGGACACCGTCAGTATCCCCCTGAACCGGTCTTCAAGTTGGGGACGCTCCTCGGTTCTTCCAAACTGTTCTTCGTCTTCGGTCGTCGGTCTTGAAAACTGGTTCAACAAATCTTCCCATCTCTGATCTTGAGAATCGCCGATGTGTATCCGAAGAGTTCATACGTCGGGCATATGAGGAGCCCCTTTAAATTATCGGCTTTTATCAATGCCTTGTGATTTTTATGCCACACCTCGGGTAATTTTTCCCGTGGGGCGATATCCTCTTGCATTCGAGCTCCAACGCCGAACTGCATCCGAGGCGTATTTTTAGCTGAGCTCCAACGCTAGTCGGCATTTGAGGTGTCATAGACTACCTCGGTCATAAAAAGTTTGGAGGAGTTCAACCGAACATAATGCCGGAAAAGCCCTCTAGGGAGACAACCACTTGCGTCCGAGCTTGATGCCGAACTGCGTACGAGGTGTCTTTTTGTAGCCGAAGTCTAATGTTGATCGGCATCTGAGTGCCAATGAAGGATTGCGTCCAAGCTCCAATGATAATATGCATCCGAGGTATCATAAACTACCTTGGACCTTAAAAATTAAAGGAATTCATTCGAGCTTAATGTCAGAAATGCTCTCTATGGAGCTAGCCACTTGCACCCGTGCTTTATGTTGGCCTGCTCCCGATGTGGTACACCACCCCGACCGTGGGCTGATTTTTTGTGGATATTTTCGATTGGTGCAATTTATTCTCTGCCAAGATATATAGCCAGTAGCCCTCAAGGTGTGTGTGTCGGTCTAAAACCCGAGATGCACCTGAAGGATGACATAAAACCTCTGATCCCAGCAGCCCCTGAGACCGAGGTCGATTCGCAAAATCGGCCCGAGGATCAACTCCTAGATCAGTAGCATACTTTGGAACACAAAAGCGGTGTGCATGGACCACGAGAATCTGGTTGGGTGCAGCCGACCAACCCGAGGACCATAATCTCCTTGGAAACTGTATTGCACTTAAATTTTCTGCATTGAATTTTCAATGCAGTAGCCCCCAAGACTTGGGTTGGGCAGCATGACCGACCCTAGGATCGTACCTCCTCGGGAACTAGTTCAACTGTCATGTATATTTTGACAATACAAAGGTGAAGTTCAGCAGGAAAGATGCCGAACTATAGTTTAGAAAAGAGTTTCACGTCGAACACCTCAACCAAGAGAATGTCCCGCTTCCTGAAAGGAAACCATAAAATAGGTGAAAGATGTTATAAGCTCAAAAGACCAAAAAACGTGCTTAAAAAACTTTACCTCTAGATTGAATCAAGTTTTTTTTTGTGTCAATATGAAATTGGTCTTAAAATTGTACTTTCGTCATGCTTTGACATGACACATCCAATCTCTAGACTTCAAGTGGGGCAGCCTTCGGCTTCAACCTCCCTATCCCGAAGGCGGAGTATTTCTCAGGCCAGTTTAGCGAATTAAATGTGAGCGGCTTTAGAGAGAAACCAGGCTACCCGACTATTGATCATGCACTTGAGTCGAGAAAGCACTGGTAGAAAAAAATACTTTGCAACGACTAAGAAGAAAACATCTATTATACTCGTATTAATTTAAGAGCCCCCAAGTGACTTGGGAAAAAGAATTTTATGTATAATGATTGTATGTAACAAAGTACTTATATAATATCTGTGTCCGCCCGAACTTTGAACGCGTCTTAACCGACCGTCGACTTCTCCCTCTTCGGCCAAGGGCCGAAAAGTATTATCTACTCCACCTACCGAGAATATCGGCGGTGTTTCGGATAACCAGGCAGTCAGGCCATGAGGCTATAGCAGACAAAGCGCGCCCAGGAAACTTATGCTATATTACTTATGTAACGTAAGAAGCATCTTCGAAGAAAATAGTGCCCCCAACGGTACCTTTCTTTGGTCGCTCATTATTACTATGAGACTTGTGCAACAGAAATGTGTACGCGTGAGTTCCGTCATGTGCCGACCATAGTTGAAAACAATAAAAGCGCTAGCTTTCGGCTTCACCCGTCTGAGGTACGAGTTCGGATGACCCGATCGTAACAATCGCAGAGGTGCTCCCTTTACTCCCTAGCCGAACAATCGGGAACGTAGGGGTATGCACAAGAGCCAGGCAACCCAGCTTTGCAAAACACTTAAGTCAACATGATGCATATTTTGGCATAATAAACGAGCAAGAAAAGAAGCTATACAATAATAATCACATGCAAAGAGAAAATGTTTCATAAAGGAAGCCCGCAAATAAACGAGGTATTTGAATTTGTTTGTAACAAACAAGGTTTTGACAAAGAATTTTTTTCACAAACAACTTTTTGTCAAAAAAGTATAACGCTTGGTCGAACCGAACAAAATTAGAAAGCTGAAAATATTTTAACATGAAAGCGACTTAGCTGGTTAATGTGCTCGGTGTTGATGACGTGATCCGGGCTTGTGGCGGGACAAGGACGCCCATCGAACTTTTGACAGGTCTGATATGGTGCATAGTCTTTGGCATGACCGAGGTCCCAGCCCCTAAGACCGAGATGACCGAGCGAGGAGATCGCATTCCGAAGTAGTGACACGACTCGGCCTATGTGGTGAGGCGAAGCCCCGGTCCAGCCGAGGTGGCGGAGTAGGTCCTCGTCCTAAACTCATCTAGATTCCCGTCCAGATTCGATAGGGCACCGATATATTGTAGACCGCCGGAGATTCCTCCACCGGAATGCGACGAAATTTGGCAAAGTTGTTCTAGACTCAATTCCGCACAATTCCATTGAAGCAATCGTCAAAGCGACACTGCATGATCGCGCAAGGGCAATGTTGACGTTGAGCCCCCGAGCACCATGGATGATTCTTTCATGATCTTGGTTGAGATTGGAGTTAATATTGATGAAGACACCTGTCCAATCTAGATGATCCGACATGGCGCGCAGTCCTCGGCCTAGCCGAGGTGACCAGTCAAGCCGGCAACGAAGATGCCGATGTTGACGATGTAGCTCGGTTCCAACACGTAGATTGCGATGGAGCCGATCTGAATTCCCATCGCACCACGACGACTACCCAACATGCTCTCAATGAAAGCACCAATGTCGGTATCAAAACCAGCGTATCTCGTAGTAGGGGTCCTAAGCTAGGAGTCTTGGAGCGATGGTAACATGGACACATGATTTTACCCAGGTTCAGGCTCTCTCAAGGAGATAATACCCTACGTCCTGCTTTTGATTGTATTGATATAGGGATAGTACATAGTACAGGTATCTACCACGAGATTGTAGTAATGAATATAATATGATCTATTGACTAGCCTCGCCTCGGTTTATATATGCACCGTAGGCCTATGGTTTAGAAGAGTCCTTGTCTTGGGCGCCAAGTCTTGTGAAATCCTCCTTGTATTCGACATGGGCTGTCTGAAGTGGCCCATTAGTGAGTTGCCCTGGGGGTCCTCGGCCCGACCCACTGGCCGGGAGACGACGTGGTGAGTACCCCCTAGTCCAGGACACCGTCACCTCTCCATTCTTCTTTTGGGTTTGCCATTATAGTTTTCTTTTCCTTTTATTTCTATTTGAGAACTTCTTGATGGACCCTGGAACATCAGCGAAAGTGACGTCTATAGCTCTGGCCAAAACCTTGAGGCTTGGAGTCCGAAGAAGCGCAAGCGCCCTATCGAGACGACCACAGACAAGCTCAAGTCTATCGCCTTGGCCATCGTAGTGCAGCGCAAAGCCCTCTTTCCAGGATCCATCGTTAAGCCGCTCGAGGTAATGTCTCTTGTTGGCGATCTATTTGGCGATCTTGATCATGTTTATTTATTTAACTTGCAAAGTGCTTGCTAGTATGCAAGGTTTATGTAATGTATACATTGTTTCAATAGTATAACTTTCTAGGTGATCTTGCATGTGATTTTTGTGTGCCAAATGACGGTTCTAAATGGCTCCTTTGACCAAAACATGCGAGAGGATGACATGCATATGATTTGTGCACATAGCACTGATTTCTTATAGATTACTTTCAACTACTTTATGAACATAAATGCTAGCTGTAGGAAATGCAAGATTTTAGTTCCCATGCCTTGTAGAGTATAGTAGCCTTATTAACGTATTATGTATATTGTAAGTAATCCCTTTGTTCACAAATATAAGATGTTGTAACTTTTTTGTGAATCTGATGTAGACATGTTTTACTGTCTTTGTTCACTCATTTATGTGCGTATATGTAGACTTATATTAAACTATTTAATGACATCTTATATTTGTGTCCGGAGGCAGTAATAAAATATTGGTTTCTGTTTGAACTAGAACAAGGACCGTTGGGGAGATGAATTTTACAAAATCATGCCATGTGAAATGGAAGACCTGAGGGTGTGCACGGGGAGTACTGAACTATCCAGCTATGGTGTCCTTGTAGCCACATGTTGTGAACAAGTGATTTCCTGTAGCATTATTGTCAGGCGATGTTCTCAAGGGTGTACTTCCGAACAACAATTTCGTAACTGTGCCTTCGATTACGAAGGGTTTGTTTCTTGTAAAGCTTCCCGAAAAATCTGTTGTGGACTTTATTCATCGTCATATTTATGAGTGGAAAGACCCCATCTAGTTTCTCCATGGTTAACAAGATGGTGAAGATGCCGATAGACCTCTATCACTATGTCTATGGCCTGGTCAGACTTGTGGGGCTGATCCCATAGGTCTGTGGCAAGAAATAGTTTGCAGAGTTTGTTAATTGTGAGATGCGTTAGGTTTTCTTCCGAAGATCAAGGGTGAAGCAATATAGCAGTGATAAGTATTTTCCCCAGAGACAACCAAGGTTATTGAACCAGCAGGAGAACCACGAGAACTTGTCTTTCAAGCGGTACCTGCACACAAAAACCAAACACTTGGACCCAACCTGGGCAAGAGGGTTGTCAAGCCCCTTGAACTCGTTCTTGCGAGGACTACTTCTGATAGTGGTAGATAGAAAAATATAAAAGCAAAATAAAATAAAAGTAAATAAATTGCAGTGATGTATTTTTGTGTTTTTAACAAATATGATTAAGTAGAACCGGGGGCCATAGTGATCACTAGAGGCTTCTCTCTCAAAACTAGCATACAGTGGGTAGACAAATTATTGTTGGGCAATTCATAGAAAAGCGCATAGTTGTGACTATGTATTCATGGACATGATTGTGTATATAGGCATCACATCTGTGACAAGTAGAACAAAATAATTCTGCATCTACTACTATCACTCCACCAATCGTCTGCTATCGAGCATACATCTATGGTATTAAGTTCATGACAAACAGAGTGATGCTTTAAGCAAGATGACATGATATAGACAAAGTAAGTACAAGCAATATGTTCAAACCTCGTGTGTTTATCCTCAGTTGAAACAATATAATATGTGTCTTGTCCCCTTTTATCACTGGGATATAGAGCACCGCAAGATTGAACAACCTACATTTCACATCTCCCACTCAAGATAAATCAATCTAGTTGGCCAAACCAAACAATAGATCGAGCAGACTTACAAAGATATAAGAATCATGCATAATACAATTCAGAGAAGATTCAAATAATTTCCGTGAACAATCTGATCATAAATCCATAATTCATCGGATCCCAACAAACACATCGCAAAAGAAAATCACATTAGATAGATCAACACGAGAATCGAAAAGAACTTTGTATTGAAGATCAAAGAGAGAGAAAAGCCATCTAGGTACTATCTGTGGATCCATAGATCTATGGTGAAATACCCACACATCATCATGGAGGCAACAAGGTTGATGAAGACGACATCTGTGATGGATTCCCCCACCGGCATAGTATCGAAAAAGGCCTCCAGGTGGGATCGCGGAAGAACAAAAACTTTCGGTGGCAAAAAAATTGTTTCGGGTGGCTCTCTATTGGTTTTGGGGTAATTGGGAATATATAGAAATTGAATTAGGGCAGGAGGGGCTAGGAGGGGCCCACAAGCCATGGGGGCATGCCCTACCCCTAGGGCGCGCCCGGTGGCTTGTGGACACCTTGTAGGTCTTCTAGCCTCCTCCCAAAGCTTCATGGGTCTCTTCTGGTCCAAAAATAACTCATGTATATTTATATCCAATTTGGACTCCGTTTTATATTGACTTTCTGAAAAGTCCAAAAAGAGGCAAAAAACAGAAAGTGACAGTGGGCACTCAGTTAATTTGTTAGTCCCAAAAATGATACTCCCTCCATTCCAGAATATAAGGTGTATTGTTTTCCATGCAATTCAACCATTTGAATGTTTGACCAACATTATAGAATTATATAACAACATCTGCAAGACCTAATAGATAAAATATGAACTACTTTTCATGATGGATCAAATGATATAAGTTTCGTGTTATGGATATTGATATATTTTTGTAAAAACTTGGTCAAGCATGCACTCGTTTGACTTTTGAAAAAACAAATATACCTTATATAAAGGAACGTAGGGAGTATAAAATAACATATAATTGCATATAAAGTATTCAAGATTGTTAAGATAATAGCACGAAACAATCAAAAATTATAGATACGTCAGAGACATGTGAGAGTTTAATTAGGGCAACCTTGCTTGTGTGTAGTAAGTAATACTCCCTCCGTCCCAAAATAAGTGTTGCAAAATTAGTACTAAGTTATTACAAATTATGTACTAGACCAACGACACTTATTTTGGGACGAAGGGAGTATTGTTCAGTACTCGATTGATGCGTGTGAACCCTTTATGGGTTAGTACTGCTGCTTTTGTTTTGTGGGGAATCATGAGAACACTCTATGTTAGTGTTTTAGAAATGGTGATCCTATAATACCTTTTTTGGTTGTGTGATGTCTGTGTTTTTTCATCCCAGTACGGTGACCCTTGTGTCCATAGAATAAGATGTTTACTTTTCATTGTGAATCAGATGTATGAGTTAGACATGTTTTGTTGTGTTTATTCACTCAATTCAGCCCGTCTATTTTGAAATTCAGATCATCTTATTTTTGTGGACCGAGGGAGTATATATCATTTATGGTTACACCCCAATATATGTATGCATTGCAGAGTTTATCGTACCCACCAGGATTTCCAATCCCATAGATGTTCGCTCAATACGAGTTGTCAGTACCTTTTGTTTGTCTTGCTTGTGGGAGTAAGAATGGGCCCTGCATGCGACCCGTAATTGCACGAATAACCTTCAATGTAGAACTTGAACATAGTGATTTCTTTGTAAGGATTCAGTCTTGTCCCATAAAGTAAATTTCATTGATTTACCCTCATGTTTTCTTACTTTTGTTGTAGTTTTATGATGCAGGTTTGCCTTCTCACATTCTTTACAGAATAAACAATTTAGTTTTCTCATTAAGCATCAATAACGAAGGCATTGTCCATCACTTATATTAGTGGACATGATTGGATACGTTTGTTGCGTGACTACAATCTGAAGCCATCTAATCAACTGTAGTTTACTTTAACAAACAAGCCAGAATTAGTCCTTGTTGCCTTTAAAAGAAGGAAAGAAGAAGGTTGTATCCGGCTGACAGATAAGAAGGATGCTCAAATTTCTCGAGTGTACTCTCGCTTAAAAGTGCTTCGTAGCATGGTTCCAGAGCTAAAGTCTGAAATCACATCAGACAAGAGACGAGCGCTACTGTCTCGCACATCAGCACCACCTCCGGCATCGGCATCCGCATCGGATCGTGCACTGGCACTGGAACTGACAACGGCAACGGCTCAGCCTGATCCACCATAGGATTGGGTACCGACCGCATCAGCGGGCCAGGCTGATCTACCAAAGGATCGGACACTGCTACTTGTGAGTATTACTAGGTTTTTTCCCCGAAAAGGAAGGGTGAAGGAATATAGTAGTGATAAGTATTTCCCTTAGTGAAAACCAAGTTTATCGAACAGTAGGAGAATCACAACAACTCTTCTTTCAAGCGGTACCTTCACACACAAAACAAAATACTTGCACCCAACGCGGGCAAGAGGGTTATCAAGCCCCTTGAACTCATTACTTGCAAGGATTACTTTTGGTAGTGGTAGATAGATAATGATACAAGAAAAAAATTGCAGCAAGGTATTTTTAGTTTTTTAACAAGTATGATTAAGTAGACCCGGGGCCATAGTGTTCACTAGAGGCTTCTCTTTTGAAAGTAGCATACGGTGGGTAGACAAATTACTACTGGGCAATTAATAGAAAAGCGCATAGTTATGATTATGTATTCATGGAAATGATCATGCATATAGGCATCATGTCCATGACAAGTAGACCGAAAAGATTCTACGTCTACTACAATTACTCCACCAATCGACCGCTATCCAGCATGTATCTATGGTATTTAGTTTATGCAAACAGAGTAATGCTTTAAGCAAGATGACATTATGTAGACAAAGTAAGTATAAGGACCTTATTATTTTAACCTTAGTAGCAACAGTACAATACGTGTCTTGTACGCTCCTGTCACTCGAATATAGAGCACCGCAAGATTGAACCCACTACAATGCACACCTAACACTAAAGATAAATCATTCTAGTTGTCCAAACCAAACCGATAGATCAGAGAGACTTAGAAAGATATAACAATCATGCATAATAGAATTGAGAGAACACTCAATTACTTGTCATGAATATCTGATCAGAAACCCACAATTCATCGGATCCCAACAAACACACCGCAAAAAAAGATTACATCAGATAGATCAACGCAAGAATCGCGAAGAACTTTTTATTAAAGATCAAAGAGAGAGAAGAAGCCATCTAGCTACTAGCTATGGACCTGTAGGTCCATGGTGAACTACTCACACATCATCATGGAGGTAGCAAGGTTAATGAAGATGGCCTTCGTGATGGATTCTCCCTCCGACAGAGTACCAGAAAGGGCCTCCTGATGAGATCTCGGAAGAACATAGACTTGCGGCGGCGGAATATTTTGAATATATATAAGTGGAATTAGGCCAGGAGGTGCCACGAGGATCCCACAAGCCATGGGGATGCGCCCTACCCCAAGGGTGCCCCACTGGCTTTTGGCCACCTCATGGGTCTTCTGGCCTCCTCCCGAAGCTTCTTGGGTCTCTTTTGGTCCAAAAATAACTCCCGTAATTTTTATCCAATTTGGACTCTGTTTGGTATTGATTTTTCTAAAAAGTCCAAAAACAGGCAAAAAAAGAAGCTAGCACTGGGCACTGGGTTAATAGGTTACTCCCAAAAATGATATAAAATAGCATATAATTGCATATAACATATCCTATATTGATAATATAATAGCATGAAACCATAAAAAAATATGGATACAGGGACACGTAGCAGCACCTCAAGCTGTCAATGGTTATCCGTTACCCGCGTCCCCACGGGTAATTACTCTATCAGGGGACATGGATATATGCCAGCTTTAATGCCCACGGGGAAGTTGGTGGGTCAAATACCTTACCTAGCATGCAATACGGGGATGGGGATGGGATAGCATTACCCATGCCCGTTACCCGCCTTACCCGTGAAGTCCTTACATGTGTCATGTAAAATTACTAGACACCATGTAATTCCTGTCCTTACCCACCCAAATATCTATTAATCTCATCCATTTGGCCAAAAAACCCTAAAAAATCTAACCTAGCCACAATATATTATTTATTGTGCTGAAATGCTAATATTTTCTACTAAAATTTTATTCAAGGTTGTAGCTGATTGCATAGATGGGTTTCCCCACGGGGATACAAAACCCGACGGAGATGGGGCTGGGAATTTTTTTATCCCCACAAACGGGTATGGGGATGGGGACGGGTATGGGAAGGCTCTCGCGGGGACGGGGATGGGAGTCCAATATCCGCATGGGTAATCCCCATTGCTAGCCCAACAACCCAAGCCTAATTCCTCCTCGACCTCGAGTAGGTAAATGATAAAAACAGAATTTTTGATGTGGCATGTACCCAACGTGTAATCTCTTTTAGGTGTAGATATTGAGAAATGATGAATTAATTAACATTAGCATAATAATATCCAGGAACATAAGAAGCATACTCATTACTATTTCAAAATATACAACCATTAAAGAATGTCTTCATTGCATATGTATTAATCATGAGCACCCCGATCTCAAACCAGGCAATTGGATCGTACTTCTAACACGCTCCAACATTTTCAACAACACACAATACATGAGCGTGAGCCATGGATATAGCATATGGGTGAAATAGAAGATGGTGGTAGATATCAAAGGAGTCAAAAGGTGGGAAATTCTCACATCAACTAGGCAAATCAACGGGCTATGGAGATGCCCATTGATTGATATTGATGGGAGGAGTAGGGAATGCCATGCAACGGGTGCACTAGAGCTATAAGTGTATGAAATCCCAAATGGAACTAAGTGGTTGTGCATCCAATTTTCTTGCTCTTGAAGACCCCGTGCATTTGAGGAAGCCCTTCATCGGAATATACAATCCAAGTTCTATAACAAAAAATTCCCACTAGTATATGAAAGTGACAAAACTAGAGACTCTCTATATGAAGAACATGATCCCACTTTGGGGCACAAGTGTTGTAAAGGATAGTAGCAAAGTCCCTTCTCTCTTTTTTCTCTCATTTTTCTTTTCTCTTTTTTTTCCTTTTTTGTGGTGGGCTAATTTGGCCTCCCCCATTTTTTATTTTTCGTCTGGAGTCTCATCCCGACTCGAGGGGAATCACAGTCTCCATCATCCTTTCCGCATCAGGACAATGCTATAATAATGATAATCATCACACTTTTATTTACTCACAACTCGAAATTACAACTCAAGGAAGAATAATATGACTCTATATGAATACCTCTCGTAGTGTACCAGGATGTGCAATGATCTAGCATAACATTTATCAATGATGAGCGGTGGCTTTGCGACAAATACTATGTCAGCTCTATATGATCATGCAAAGCAATATGATGATGAATACACATGTCATGTGATGGAACAATGGAAGTTGCATGGCAATATATCTCGGATGGCTATGGAAATGCCGTGATAGGTAGGTATGGTGGCTGTTTTGCAGAAGATATAAGGTGGCTTATGTGCGATAAAGCGAATCATATCACAGGGTTTGGATGCATCGACGAAATGTGCACCAACTCCCGAGGTGAGAAAGGGCAATGCACGGTTCCGAAGAGGCTAGAAAATTATGGAAAGTTGATAGTGCGCATATCCATGGACTCATATTAGTCATAAAGAAATCATATACTTATTGTGAAGCCTTATTAGCTCTCTTGAAGCAAAGCACTATCGCATGCCCCTAGGGAGGAGGTTGGGAGGAGTTAACCATCGTCCGCCCTTGATTCGAACAACACAACAAGATTTCATTTCAGACATAAAAATGCTCACACCTCATCACCATGCCATGAACAGTGCTTCAATGATAATTGAACAAAAAGTTAATACCAATATTTCTACTAAACAATGATCATGAACCTACATCATTTCATATTATTACATCAGTATAATCAAGACATTTTTCTTCCTCCATGACCTACATGAAAGTTTTTATTATACCCCCTTGAATACCTATCCTTTTTGGACTAGTATTATAACACGTGTAAATTACCATTCCTATTTCCTTATACTCTCAAACAGATTTAAGTGAAGCATGAGAGTTCAACTATATCTATAAAATATGACTGTCTTCTTGCTCCAACAAGATATAAGTGAAGCACTAGAGCAACTGCCTAGCTCAAAAGATATAAGTGAAGCACATAGAGTATTCTAACAAATTATGATGAAAGTTTGTCTCTCTCTAAAAGTGTTTACAGAAAACGATGATTGTGGCAAACTAAAAAGAAACATAAACTATAATACACGACGCTCCAAGCAAAACTCATATCATGTGATGAATAAAAACATAGCTCCAAATGACATGCCGATAGATTGGAGACGAAAGATGGGATGCCTTTTGGGGCATACCCAAGCTTAGACGCCCGAGTCTTCCTTGAATATTACCTTGGGGTGCCTTTTAGGCATCCCCAAGCTTAGGGGCTTGCCGCTCCTTATTCCTTCATCCATCATTGTCTCACCCAAAACTTGAAAACTTCAACACACAAAACTCAACAAAACCTGATGAGATCCGTTAGTATAATAGACATATAAAATACTTTAGGTATTGTTTTAAATTGATTCATATTTAATTATTGCATAATAGGTATAGTATTCCAACTTCTCCATGGCTTATACCCCCATACAATCCATAACATCATCAAAACAAGCAAACTATGCAAGCAAAAACAGAATTTGTCTAAAACAGAACAATATGTAATGATCTATACTAACACCATACTTATGTAAATCCAAAAATTATGAAAAATTAGGACAGCCTGGAAATTTGTATACCAATAATTTGTAAAAAAATCAGATCAAAAAGACATTCCAGTAAAATTATAGGAATTCTGCAGCGGGCTTAAAAGTTTTGATTTTTGCACAACATCAATTCAACACTAATTTAAACATAAAAACTACCATAACAGTAGCAACAAATTTTTAAACTGGAAATAACAGAAAGTATTGGACTGTGTCCCAACAAGCTCTTTCTTTATAACCATTAAGATTGGCTTGGGATAATAACGATGCTCACATAAAAGACAGGAATTAAAGCACAAAGAGAGCATCATAAAACATGTGACAAACACATTTACGTCTAACATACTTCCTATCCATAAGAATTTTATAAGCTAAAAAATTATCAATACAGGAAATATCTAGGATCATAAAGATTTAAGATAAGCAAACAAATAGGAAGAATGAAGCTTTAACAATTTGAACATCAAGAGAGGTAATTGAACAAGAAAATTCCTATAACAACATTTGCCTCTCTCATAATAGTTACATGTAGGATCATAATCAAACTCAATAATATAACAATCATGTAAAACATTCACTTTATGATCCATATGCATGAAAATATTATAATCTTGCAAGATAGTGGGACTAAGAACAACTAAAGTCATGACCTCTCCAAACCCACTTCTATACATAAAAAAATCATAAGATTGACCATTCTCGAAAGTAGTGAGACCATTATTACCTAAAGTTGACGCTCCCCCAAACCCACTTTTAGTATTATTGCAAATATAAAATAATAGATTCATCATGAATCTCAAAATTCTAAAGGTCACAAGGTGTTGGAATTATGCCCTAGAGGCAATAATAAAATGGTTATTATTGTATTTCCTTGTTAATGATAATTGTCTATTGTTCATGCTATAATTGTGTTAATCGGAAACCGTAATGCATGTGTGAATACATAGACCACAACATGTCCCTAGTGAGCCTCTAGTTGGCTAGCTCGTTGATCAATAGATGGTCACGGTTCATGACCATGGACATTGGATGTCGTTGATAACGGGATCACATCATTAAGAGAATGATGTGATGGACAAGACCCAATCCTAAGCATAGCACAAGATCGAGTAGTTCGTTTGCTAAAGCTTTTCCAATGTCAAGTATCATTTCCTTAGACCATGAGATTGTGCAACTCCCGGATACCGTAGGAATGATTTGGGTGTGCCAAACGTCACAACGTAACTGGGTGGCTATAAAGGTGCACTACGGGTATCTCCGAAAGTGTTTGTTGGGTTGGCACGAATCGAGACTGGGATTTGTCACTCCGTATGACGGAGAGGTATCTCTAGGCCCACTCGATAAGACATCATCATAATGAGCTCAATGTGACTAAGGAGTTATCCACGGGATGATGTGTTACGGAACGAGTAAAGAGACTTGCTGGTAACGAGATTGAACAAGTTATAGGGATACCGACGATCGAATCTCGGGCAAGTATTATACCGGTAGACAAAGGGAATTGTATACGGGATTGATTGAATCCCCGACATCGTGGTTCATCCGATGAGATCACCATGGAGCATGTGGGAGCCAATATGGGTATCCAGATCCTGCTATTGGTTATTGATCGGAGAGGTGTCTCGGTCATGTCTACGTGTCTCCCGAACCTGTAGGGTCTACAAACTTAAGGTTCGATGACACTAGGGTTATAGGGAAATGGTATACGTGATTACTGAAGGTTGTTCGGAGTCCCGGATGAGATCTCGGACATCACGAGGAGCTCCGGAATGGTCCGTAGGTAAAGATTGATATATAGTAAGTCCTGTTTTGGTCACCGGAAAGTTTTCGGGCTCATCGGTAGTGTACCGGGAGTGCCGGGAGGGTGCCGGAGGACCCCCGGGAGGGGTGTGACGACCAAAGGACTTCATGGGCTGTTATAGGCGGTGGACCAGCCCTTATTGGGCTGGACAAGTCCTTGCAGAAAGGCCCATGCGGCTAGGGATAAAAGGATAAGGCTAAAGGAGATTTAAAAGGAAGAGATCCACCTCCCTTGTGGGAGGTGGACTCCTCCCTTATCTCGGCCGAACCTCTCCTCCTTGGAGGATGGTCCAAGGCAGCCCTCCATCTCCCTCCTCCTATATATACCCGAGGTATTGGGGCTGATTTGAGACATGGCTTCTCTCTCTCGGCGCAGCCCTACCCTTCCTCTTCCTCGTTCTCCGTAGCGCTTGGCGAAGCCCTGCCGGAGTCCACGTAGCTCCACCGTCACCACGCCGTCGTGCTGCTGGATCTCTCCCTCAACCTATCCTTCCTCCTTGATGGATCAAGGCATAGGAGACGTCATCGGTCTGCACGTGTGTTGAATGCGGAGGCGCCGTTGTTCGGCACTTAGATCAGAATCCACCGCGATCTGAATCGCTGCGAGTACGACTCCACCAACTGCGTTCTTGTAACGCTTCCGCTTAGCGATCTTCAAAGGTATGAAGATGCAATCTGTCCCCAGTCATTGCTGGTTTCTCCATAGATAGATCTTGGTGATCGTAGGAAAATTTTGATTTACTACTACGTCTCCCAACACAAGGAACATCATGATTATCACCCCAATCATGATCATTAGCACAATTTATATTCATAGAATGTATACTAACAAAATTGCAATCATGCTTTTCATTCAATAAATGTATCCCAATAGCATTTTCATTCATCATTTAATTGTTAGCTATTTGTTTACAATAAGCAACCAGTTTCAAAAGATTATCAAGTGGAGGAGGATCCATTTCTCTTTAAAAAATTGCATACTTCATGTTGTTCCGTGACAAAGATAAAGATAACATAACTAGGAAAGTAAAAAGTAGAACAAGTGAATGATAGTTTGTGTGAAGGAACCTGCTACCTCTTGAGCATGCGTTGTTTTTCCCTTGAAGAGGAAAGGGTGATGCAGCGAAGTAGATAAGTATTTCCCTCAGTTTTTTAGAACCAAGGTATCAATCTAGTAGGAGGAACAAGCAAGTCACCAATGGATGCACCTACGCAAATAATCAAACTCTTGCACCCAACGCTATAAAGGGGTTGTCAATCCCTTCACGGTTACTTGCAAGGATGAGATCTAATAGAGATAGATATAATAGGATGCCCTGAATATGAATTGGGGTGCCTTGGTCATCCCCAATCTTAGGATCTTGCCACTCCTTATTCCATAGTCCATCCAATCTTTCGCAAAACTTGAAAACTTCACAACACAAAACTTAACAAAAAACTCGCGAGATCCGTTAGTATAAGAAAATAAATAACCACTTTAGGTACTGTTGTGAACTCATTCTTTATTTATATTGGTGTTATACCTACTTTAATCTAACTTCTCCATGGCTCATACCAAACGATACAACCCATAGATTAATCAAAATAGGCAAACAACTCAAAGAAAATAGAATCTGTCAAAAACAGAACAGTCTGTAGCAAATTGAAAACTTCATATACTTCTGTTACTCAACAAATTCTAATAAATTAGGAAAAACTGGGAAATTTATGTATCAATCTTTTTTAAAAGTTTCAGATCAATTTTAAGCTCCTAAAAAATTAGAAAAATTCATGGACTAAGCGCAAAAGTTTCTGTTTTTCAGCAAGATCAAATCAACAACTACCATAGATCACCCTAAAGGTTTTACTTGGCTCAAACACTAATTAAAACACTAGAAAACAATTACTATAGAAGTAATAATGTGGTAAACACTCAAAAACAGAACACAAAATTAAAATTGGATTGCCTCCCAACAAGCGCTATTGTTTAATGCCCCTAGCTAGGCAAAACACAATAGATCTAGGTATTGTCATCTTTGGTATGCAACCCAAAAGTAGCTCTCATAATAGATTCATAAGGCAATCATATTTTATTTCTAGTAAAGTGTTCCATACCTTTCCTTAATGGAAATTGGAATCTAATGCTTCCCTCTTTCATGTCAATAATTACACCAATAGTTCTAAGGAAAGGTGTACCAAGAATAATAGGACATATAGGATTGCACTCTATATCAAGAACAATGAAATATACAGGCACATAATTCCTATTTTCAACAATAAGAACATCATTAATCCTTCCCATCGGTTTCTTAATAGTGGAATTCGCAAGATGCAAATTTAGAGAGCAATCATCAAGATCATGGTAACCTAGCACATCACAAAAAGTTTTCGGAATCGTGGAAACGCTAGCACACAAATCACACAAAGCATGGCACTCATAATCTTTGATTTTAATCTTAATAGTAGGTTCCCACTCATCATGAAGCTTTCTAGGAATAGAAACTTCTAGCTCAAGTTTTTCTTCAAAAAATTTCATCATAGCATCAACTATATGTTTAGTAAAAGCCTTATTTTGACTATAAGCATGAGGAGAATTAAGCATGGATTTAAGCAAGGAAATACAATCAATAAAATAGCAGCTATTATAATTAAAGTCATTGAAATCCAAAAGAGTGGGTTCATTGCTATTTAAAGTTTTGACCTCTTCAATCCCACTTTTATCAATCTTCGCATTAGGATCTATAGACTCCAAATCATTGGGACGCCTTGTAAGTAAAGTTGAATTATCTCCAGTCCCATCATTGTCAAGATTTATATTGGAAAACAAAGATTCAGTAGGAGTTAAATCAATCACTTTAAGATCTTCATCATTATTATTGCGAGAAAACACCTTTTCAAGCCGTTCACACTTAGCACGAATTCTAGCGATTCTTTCCTTACTTTCGTTAATAGAAATTCTCATAGCCTTTAAAGACTCATTAATATCATGCTTGGGTGGAGTAGATATAGATTTCAAAGAATCAATCTCAAGAGAAATTCTATCAACGCTCCTAGCCAAATCATCAATCTTAAGCACCTTTTCTTCAATAGAAGCATTGAAAACTTTTTGCGAACCAATAAAATCCTTAACAATATTCTCAAGATAAGAGGGCATCTTATTATAATTTCCATAAGAATTGTCGTAGGAATTACTAGGAAATGGCCTGGGGTTAAAATTACCTCTATACGTGTTATTACCAAAATTGTTCCTACCAACAAAATTCACATCCATAGATTCATTATTATTTCCAATCAAAGAAGAAAAAGGCATATCATTAGGATCAATAGGTGCATTCTTACTAGCAAACAATTTCATCAATTCATCCATATTTTCACTCAATGTATTTATTTCTTCAATACCATGCACTTTTTTACTAGTAGGAGATCTTTCGGTATGCCGTTGAGAGTAGTTTGTCATGATATTATCTAGAAGTTTAGTAGCTTCTCCTAATGTGATTTCCATAAAAGTACCACCCGCGGCAGAATCTAAAAGATTTCTAGATGCAAAATTCAATCCCGCATAGAAAATTTGTATAATCATCCATAAACTCAAACCATGTGCGGGACAATTTCTAATCATTAATTTCATCCTTTCCCATGATTGTGCAACATTCTCATGATCAAGTTGCTTAAAATTCATTATATCGTTCCTAAGGGAGATGATCTTAGCGGGCGGAAAGTACTTGGAGATAAATGCATCTTTACACTTATTCCATGAATCAATACTATTTTTAGGCAAAGATGAAAACCAAGTTTTAGCACGATCTCGTAGAGAGAAAGGAAATAGCTTCAATTTAACAATATCATTATCCACATCTTTATTATTTTTCATATCACACAACTCAATGAAAGTATTTAGATGGGATGCGTCATCTTCACTAAAAAGGCCAAAAAATTGTTCTTTCATGACAAGATTGAGCAAGGCAGCATTGATTTCATAAGATTCCGCACTAGTGGCGGGAGAAATCGGAGTACTAATAAAATCATTATTATTATTATTGAAAAAATCACACAACTTGGTATTTTTAGACATCTTGGCAAAGCAAGCAATCAAGCACACGAGCAAACGAAAGGCAAACGAAAGAAGGGCGAACAAAAAGGCAAATCTTTTGGGTATATTCTGAAAATCGTTTTAGAAGTGGGGGAGAGATAAATTAGAGGAAAATGGTAAATAAAGTAAATACAAGGATGAGTTTGTGATGGGTACTTTGTAGGCTTGATGTATATCCTCCCCGGCAACGGCGCCAGAAATCCTTCTTGCTACCTCTTGAGCATGCGTTGGTTTTCCCTTGAAGAGGAATGGGTGATGCAGCGAAGTAGATAAGTATTTCCCTCGGTTTTTGAGAACCAAGGTGTCAATCCAGTAGGAGGAACAAGCAAGTTACCAATGGATGCACCTACACAGATAATCAAACTCTTGCACCCAACACTATAAAGGGGTTGTCAATCCCTTCACGGTTATTTGCAAGGATTAGATCTGATAGAGATAGATGTAACGAGTTCGGAAAGTAAAAGGTAAATAAATTGCAGCAAATATAGATCTGAAAATATATGATGGAAAATAGACCCGGGGGCCATAGGTTTCACTAGAGGCTTCTCTCTTGAAAGCAAATATCATGGTGGGTAAACAAATTACTATCAAGCAATTGATAGAAAAGCAAATAATCATGTAGTTATCCAAGGCAATGATCATGCATATAGGGATCACGTCCGTGACAAGTAGATTGAAATGATTCTGCATCTACTACTATTACTCCACACATCGACTGACTCCTACCTGCATCTAGAGTATTAAGTTCAAGAAGAACAGAGTAACACATTAAGAAAGATGAGATGATGTAGAGGCATAAACTCAAGCAATATGATGAAAACCCCATCTTGTTACCCTTTATGGAAACAATACAATACGTGCCTTGCTACCCCTACTTTTTCACTGCGTGAGGACACCGCAAGATTGAACCCAAAACCAAGCACTTCTCCCATTGCAAGAATTACCAATCTAGTTGGCCAAACCAAACCAATAACTCGAAGAGACTTGCAAGGATATGAAATCATGCATATAAGAAATCAGAGGAGATTCAAATAAGATTCATGGATAATCTTAACATAAACCCACAATTAATCGAATCTTGACAAACACACCACAAAACAAGATTACATCGGATAGATCTCCATGAAGATCATGAAGAACATGGTATTGAAGATCAAAGAGAGAGAAGAAGCCATCTAGATACTAGATATGGACCCGTAGGTCTATGGTGGACTACTCACGCATCATCGGAGGGGCAATGGAGTTGATGTGGATGCCCTTCGTGATCGATTGCCCCTCCGGCAGATTACCGAAGAAGGCTCCAAGATTGGATCTCTCAGGAACGGAGGCTTCCGACGGCGGAAAAGTATTTTTGTGGCTTTTTATGATGTTCGGGGAATATTTGGGTATTTATAGGCCAAGAATTAGGGTTAGGAGACCTTCCAGGAGGCAACAAGCCTGCTAGGCGCGACTAGGGGGCGCGCCTAGCAGGCTTGTAGCGCCCTGGCACCTCCCCCGACGTGCACTCCAAGCTTGGATGACTTGTTTCCTTCAAGAAAAATTCGTTCCGAAGGTTTTATTCCGTTTGGACTCCATTTAATATTTCATATCTGCAAAACTCAAAAACAAGGAAAAACAGAAACTGGCACTTGGCTCTAGATTAATAGGTTAGTCCCCAAAATAATATAAAATTGCATATATAGAACATCCAAAACAGATAATATAATAGCATGTCATCATAAAAAACTATAGATATGTTGGATACGTATCGGTATCCCCGTACGAAGTTGGTGATAGATCACCGGCAACGGCGCCAGAAATTCTTTCTACTAATTGTGAGTTGTGTTGGGTGATGTCTACTACGCAACTTTATTATCGTAGACTATGTTGGGCCTCCAAGCGCAAATTTTTGTAGGACAGTAGCAATTTTCCCTCAAGTGGATGACCTAAGGTTTACCAATCCGTGGGAGGTGTAGGATGAAGATGGTCTCTTTCAAACAACCCTGCAATCAAATACAAGAAATCTCTTGTGTCCCCAACATACCCAATTCAATGGCAAGTTGTATAGGTGCACAAGTTAGACAAAGAGATGGTGATACAATTGCAATATGGATGATAGAAATAGGGTTTTGTAATATGAAAATATAAAAATAACAAGGTAACAAGTGGTAAACAACGAGCCAAATGGTATATTAATACTTGGAAATAAGGCCTAGGGTTCATACTTTCACTAGTGCAATCTCCTAACAATGCTAACATAGTTGAATCATATGATCATCCCTCAATGTGAAACAAAGAATCACTCCAAAGTTCCTATCTAGTGGAGAACATAAGATGAAATTGGTGTAGGTAGTAGAACCTCCTCAAAGTTTTTTGTTTCGATCAATCTTTTGAGCTATTCCTATAAGTGTCACAAACAGACCTAGAATTCATACTAAAATAACACCAATGATACATATCAATCAACCCTAATGTCACCTAGATACTCCAATGTCACCTCAGGTATCCTTGGGTAAACTAAGTGACATGCATCAAACAATTTCAGATATATCATATTCAGTCCAACACAAAGAACTTCAAGGAGCACCCCAAGATTTCTATGAGAGAAAGTAGTATGAAAACATGGAATCAACCCCTATGCATAGATACCCAAGGTCACCGGAATCCGCAAGTTGATGCCATAACATATATCAAGTGAATCAATAGAATACCCCATTGTCACCGCGGGTATCCACATGCAAGACATACATCAAGTGATCTCAAATCCAATATTCAATCTGACATAACAAAATATCAAAGGGAAAGATTCAATTCATCACAACAAGATAGCAAGGGAAGAACACCATATGATCCAACTAAATTAACAAAGCCCGTGATGCATCAAGATCATGTCATCTCAAGAACACGAGAGAGAGAGAGAGATTAAACACATAGCTACCGGTACATACCCTCAGCCTCGAGGGTGAACTACTCCCTCATCATCATGGCCTCTGCCGGGATGATGAAGACAACCATCGGATGATGATTTCCTCTTCAGCAGGGTACTCGAAAGGCTCCAGGTGGGGTTTTCATAGATACAAAGAGTTGTGGAGGCGGAGCGTAGGTCTTTCTATGTATTTCTGAGGGTTGCTATGTATGTAGGATTTTGTGGCATTGGAATCAAGCTAAACGGAGCCACGTGGGCCCCACAAGCCATCAGGGCGCACCCAGGGGTTGGGCGCGCCCTGTTGGCTTGTGGCCCATAGGTGGCTCCCCTCTAATGGTTCTTTGCTCTAGTATTTTTTATTTTCTCCAAAAAATCATAAAAAAGTTCCGGACGATTCCAAGAACTTCTATTTATGCACAAAAAACAACACCATGGTAATCCTGTGAAAAATCACGTTAGTCCGGGTTAGTTCTAAATAGATCATAAAAAGTGCATAAAAACCATATAAAATATTGTAAACATAGGCAAATATGGTATGCATACTTCATAAATTATTGATACGTTGGAGACATATTAGTATTCCCAAGCTTAATTCCTACTCGTCCTCGAGTAGGTAAATGATAAAAGAAATAATTTATAAAGTGTGAATGCTAGCATAGTATATAAGTTTGACCAATGATAATCCCAATCACTTTTTGTAGCATCATAACCAACAACTCTTTCATAAAAATCATCATGGTTGAGTAGCAATCAATTCACATGCCATGGTTCAAACAATGCATTCTCTTGAAACTTACCAACCCATGTTCTTAGTCTCCAAACAATTTCAATGCATCATCAAGTGTAAGTAAGATCTCCACATACTCAATTATCATGTAGTCTTCTATGATTGCTGATACTTGTGATCTACGTTGGGTTTTTCGTGAAGAGGAACGGGTTATCGCAACACAATGTGGGTAAGTATTTCCCTCAGTTGTTAAAACAAGGTTTATCAAACCAATAGGAATACCAATCCTCAACCGTCTTCAGTGGTTGCACACAAAAGAGCAAACAGCTTGCACCCAACGCTAGCAAGAGGTTTGTCAATCCCCTTGATCTTGTTATTTGCAAGCAAGTGAGTTGTGTAGATAATTGTAAATTGCAAAATAAAATAAAAGAAAGTAAATGGCATCAAGGTAATAGTAGCGGTTGCAAATATATAAGTGAATAGGCCCGGTGACCGTAGTGTTCTCTAGTGGCATCTCTCATAAAAATAACATACGATGGGTAAACAAATTACTATTGGGCAATTGATAGAAAAGCAAATAGTTATGCGATTTTCACGGCAATGATCATGTATATATACTATATAGTCATCACGTCCATAAGAAAATAGATCGACTCCTGCGTGCACCTATTACCATTACTTCACTCATCGAATGCTATCCATTAGGCATTTGGAGTATTAAGTAAAACAGAGTAATACTTGGAGAATGATGACATGATGTAGACAAAGTAAACTCAAGCAATATGAATAAACCCCCTCGTTTTATCCTTAGTAGTAGCAACACAAAGACGTATCTTGTTCCCTACTTTGTCACTAGGATATGGAAAGTCACCAGGTTGTACCTACCACAATGCACCTCTGTCACCGAAGAAATATCAATCTAGTTGCCCAACCTATTTCAATAGATCAGATAGAATTATGAACCTATAATGATCATGCACATAAGAATCATATTAGATTTCTGAGAAGAATCAAATATTTATCATGAATAATCTGAACATAACCCCACAATTCATCGGATCCCAACAAACGCACCAGACAAAGGGATTACATTAGATAGATCAAGGAAAAGATGTGATGATCATTGTATTGAAGATCAAGAGAGAGATAGAGATTGCCATCTACATACTACCTAAAGACTTGTAGATCTGTGGTGAACTACTCACAAATCATCATGAGAGCAGCAAGGTTGATGAAGAGGACCTCCGTGATCGATTCCCCTCCCTACAGGGTGCCAGAACAGAGCTCTAGATGGGCTCCTATTGGAGCAAAGACTTGCGGCGATGTAAAAAGTGTTTCGGGACCTCCTCTAGGGTTTTTGGGATATTAGAGAATTTATAGGCTTGAGAGGGGTGTCGGGAGAGCCACGAGGGTCCAACACATATCAGGGCGCAACCCCTTGGGACACGCCATGTTGTGTGCTGGTGCCCTCATGCGGCTCCCAACCTCCTTCGAAGCTTCCATGTCTTATTTTGGTCCAGAAAAAAACATAAAAAGTTTCGCGGCAATTGGACTTCGTTTGGTACTATAAACCTCAAAAGTAAAAAACATGCAGAAAACAACAAGTGGCACTAGGCACTGGGTCAATAGGTTAGTGCTCAAAAATATTATAAATTGGTAAATAAATGCCCCCAAAGTATCCTAGAATGATAATATAGCAACATGGAACAGTAAAAAATTATAGATACATTGGAGACGGATCAATTGCTAATACTAAAAGCATATCTTTAGAGCAAACAACATCCATCGAATACATAGAAAGATAGGGCTTAATGTTTTGCCTCCCAACATACTTATCATGAAGATAATTGTTAACAATAGTGAATCATGATGAAATATATTTGACTGGATATATGTTTTTGGATCTTTCCCCACCACATGATGCTTGCCAACTAATAGGTTGAGGTTGAGATAAGAAATTGACCCAACATGAAAAGTAAATAACATAAAATAAAATATATTGTCCCTTCGCAGAGGGAAGCAGTGATTTACAAAGATGCCAGAGCACATTTCTTAAAACAGAGATGAATATGTAATTTTGAGTGGTGTACTTTTCTTGTCAATGTCACAATGGAGTTTTAAATATCTTCCATGCTAATTACATTATTGGCGGTTCCCAAACAGAATTGAAATTTTACTCCCCCTCCACCATTCAAACACATTCCATGGCTAGCTGAATCCACGGTTGCCCTCCAAACAATCAACTTTCTAGGGGGAGTGCTTGTTTATTTATTTTTGTATTATGATGGACTAGGCATCCTTTTAAACCAGCCTCTCTTGTGCAATGACAAGTGAATAAACACTCATCTTGAGAATAACTCGCTTAGCATGGAAGATAATGACCACCCCATGGCTCCATGAGCGGTACGAGCACCCAAAACATAAGTTTATTTGAAGGTTTTAGAGGTGGCACATGCAAATTTACTTGGAATGCGGTGAAATACCATATATAGGTAGGTATGGTGGACTCTCATGGAAGAAACTTGGGTCAAGGATTTGGATGCACAAGTAATATCTCTATTTAGTATGAAGTTTTGGATAGCAAAAGGTTCTAAAGAAGCACCACATGTTGGAGGATCCATAACAATATAACTTCTATGTAAATATACCCAAACATAACCATTATGTTGTCTTCCTTGTCCAACTTCAATTATTTGATAAAGGTTGAAAAAAACTAATGGGTATTCACAATCATAAAATATGTCCAAGATAATATATTTGTATGTGAAGGTTCTCTTTCTTATACTAATCATTCATGAATTGCTCATATGACCAATACAATGATTGTTAAACTTCAATAGTTTTTTAGTTTCCAAACCAAATGTGAAACTACTACTAAGCATAAAGCGCATTGATAATTTGAGATTTATGATATTAAATTCATACACAATTTACTCTTAGGATAAAAGTAAAGCACAAGAGCAAACATCCAAGGTTGTCAGAATCGCGATTCTGTTATACGATTATACGACTTTACGATTCAAATTAACCCCTCTGATTCTACGATTTTAGTTCATAGAATCTACGTTTCTACGATCTTGATAGTGAAGATTCTACGATTTGCGATCCTATCATCGGAGTTCCGATCCGATTCAGAATCGCGATTCTGACAACCTTGTAAACATCAAAAACTCAAGTAGCTATGTGAGGACTCTCTCTCTCTCTCAATAAATATTTCCATATTTGATATTTTATTCAAATGGAAAACAAAAGAAATATATACTCCAAGAATAGCACATATCATGTGAATGAATAAAAACTTATGATCAACATGGGCTAACCAATATTTGTTGATGAACAGAGCTGGGATGTGTAGCATCCCCAAGCTTAGATTCTTCAGACTTCTTGTAATATTGTCTTGGGGTGCCTTGGGTTTCCCCGAGCTTGATCTTTTGTATCTCGTTCAATCCTCTCATGTCCCGGTTTCACCTATGTCTCAAAATCTTTATCCACACAAAACTTCAAAAGAATTCATGAGATACATTAGTGCACATAAGAATAAATCAACTCTTTATGTATTGCCAAAACAAGTTGCATAATCTTCAAACATTATATACTACTCCCTTAGTCCGGAAATACATGTCCTAGAAGTGGATGTATCTAGGCTTATTTTAGTTATAGATACATCCATTTTATTCATTTCTAGGACAAGTATTTCATATAGAGGGAGTATATAATATCATTTCCACAATTTATATCTATCAATATAAGTCATGAAAACTCTAGGATAAGTAGATAACAAAACTATGACAGCAATCTGTCTAAACAAGACAATATGTAGAAATTAATTTACAAAGTGAACTTACGTAACTCCAAAAATTTGAACATTTATGAAATTATAAAGAATTTATGTGACAATATTTCGTAAATAATTTCAGAAACTTTACAGGTTCCAGTAAAATATGAAAATTCAAACACTACAACAAAAGTTTCTATTTTACACAACACACATCAAACATGCAATTTAAGCATCCTAAAAGGCAATTCTTGGAAAATTTTATTGGAAAACAAGATTATAAGTAACATCTAACACAAAATAATAAAATATAATGACGATAGAAGCAAAGCACATATTATGTGATGAATAAAAATATAGCTCCAAGTAAGATATACCGATAGTGTAGAAGACGAAAGAGGGGATGCTTTCCGGGCCATCCCCAAGCTTAAACGCTTGAGTCTTCCTTTAGTATTACCTTGGGGTGACTTTTACATCCCAAAGTTTAAGGTATTACCACTCCTTATTCTCCTCATATCGGTGTCTCACCGAAAACTTGAAAACTTCAATCACACAAAATTTAACGGAACTTCGTGAGATGGATTAGTGTAATAAATATAGATCATCCACTTAGGTACTGTCAATACAAGACTCATAATTCTTATCACATAATACATACTGTATTATATCATTTCCATAATTTGTACCACTAAATATAAGCTACGAAACACTAAAACAAGCAAACTATGTATGCAAAACAGAATCCGTCAAAAACAGAACAATCTGTGAAGATCTGTAGTATAATCTATTTCCTGTCTCTCAAAATTAATAAAAATTAGGAAAATTGAGAGGATTTCCATATAAAAACTGTGTAAAAATTTCAGAATTTTTTGGTTCTCCATTAAAATCAGAGAAATTCTGCACTGGACGTAAAAGTTTATGTTTTTGCATAGAATCAAACTAACAAGTATCCACACCATCCCAAAGGATTTAATCGGTCCTTTATTGAAATAAAAGACACAAAACATGATTAATATAGTATCTTAATCATGTGAACACACAAAAACAGAAATTATAAATATTGGGTTGTCTCCCAACAAGCGGGTTTCTTTAAAGCCTTTTAGCTAGGCATGATGATTTCTATGATGCTCACATAAAAGTAAAGAATCAAAACACAACGGGAGAATCATGAAGCATATGACAAGCACATTTAAGGCAAAAAACTTCCTATTCATCGGAAATTTGCAAGCAAACAATTTATTGTAGCAAGAATCAAATTGCATAGCAAGGCAAAACAAGCACAACTTCAAGATTTTCAACACATAGGGAGGAAACTTGATATCGTTGCAATTACTACAAGCATATGTTCCTCCCTCATAATAATTTTCAGTAGCATCATGAATGAATTCCACAATATAAATATAACATAAAGCATTCTTTTCATGATTCACAAGCATAGAAAATTTATTACTCTCCCCACAAGCAAACTTCTCATACATAGTAGTGGGAGTGTCATAGGAGACTTTAATATTATAAATTGTTTCCACATTAAAATATTAATGTTCAGATAAAGGGTATTCATAATTATTAAACGTTTTATAATAATAATCAAGACTGCTTTTTATAACACAAGTATCATCACAATAAGCATCATAAGTAGCAAACTTGTTCTTATCATAATCAACTGAAACCTCTTCCAAGATAGTGGAATCATTACTAAATAAAGACCTCTCCAAATCCAATTTTATCATTATAATAAGTTCTGTCACCCTCCAATATAGTGGGACAATAATCATCTGAAGTTGACACCCTTACAAACCCACTTCCATAAGAATTGCAATCATCATAAATAGTAGGCATTGAATCATCATAACAAATTTGATCATTGAAAGGAGGGGAAATAAAAAGATCATATTCATATAACATTGCACCCCCAAGCTTGGGATAAACATTATTTTCAGCAAATAAATTCTCAAACATGTCATTTTCATCAAACATAGCATCCCCAAGCTTGTGGGTTTGCATATCATTAGCATAATCATCAATATCATGAATGGCACCAATAGTATAACAATTTTTGTCACCATAATTTTCAAGTTTGTGACAAAAATATTTTCAACATTGTAAGGGGTATCATTATCTCTCAATCATCCTCATCACAACGACTAGTAGGCATAACAAAATAACCATCAAATGTATCATCGTCCACACTACTTTCGTATTCATTCTCCATGATTATAGGAGCAACATTATTTGGGAGAGATACCTTTTTACCTCTACATTTTCTTCTTTTCTTCTTCACCACCTTATGTGTGGGTTTAATAAATTTATTCAAGCTTATTATTGAAGATATGAGAAGCTCCTCCTTGCAACCTAATTCATTAGGAGAAACAATATGAGGGTATTGGGAGACCTTACCCTTTCATTAGTATTCCATTTATAGGCTATTGGGTTTCCCATTTTTCTATAGTTGGCAATATAAGCATTCTCATTGCAATTCACTATGCAAAACACATAGATTTCTTGTAGATTAGTTTCATTATCATTAGTGATAAGGAATATATCAAACCAATCATTTTTATGTGACAATTATTCACATCCCCAAAATAAACAAAGTTCATTATAGAGTTCACCAGAGATCAAATTATCACAATATTGGGAGGCGATTTGATCATGAAAATGCATGCATTGGAAATTAAGATGACCAACCGTATTGCAAAGTTCACAAGTAATGGGACGAAGAGAGTATAATCTTGTGGAAAATTCATCTATCACTTTAATCCACCAATTAGTTTTATCATGTTTATGCTTCTTACAAAATCTATCATCCCTCTATGGCATGCATTCACAAATTTTATTCACTCCACAAAAATTAACATGCTTATAGGAAATCTTTTTATCATGACTAGTGCAATCATCATTAGCATCATGGATATTCAGAGAATTCATACTAACACCATTGCTATCATGATCATCATTGAAGGATTTCACATTAAGCATTTTTATAAATTCTTCCTCTAACAATTGACCACAATTTTCTGATCCATCATTTTCAAGAAAAACATCATAAAGGTAAAGAACTTGATGCAACATCAATTCCATTCTACTTATTTTTTTGTAGTTTATTTTATGTACCAAACTAGTGATAAATAAGAAACTAAAATATTTAATTTCAGGATCTAAAGATATATCTTCAAGCACTCACCTCCCCGGCAATGACGCAAAAAATAGACTGATGTCTACCATGCAACTTTATTCTTGTAGACTATGTTGGGCCTCCAAGCACAGAGTTTTTTAGGACAATAAACAATTTCCCTCAAGTGGATGACCTAAGGTTTATCAATCCGTGGGAGGTGTAGAATGAATATGGTCTCTCCCAAATAACCCTGCAATCAAATATAAGAAATCCCTTGTGTCCCCAACACAACCAATACAATGGAAAATTGTATAGGTGCACTAGTTCGGTGAAGAGATGTTGATACAAGTGCAATATGGATGATAGAAATATGTTTTTGTAATCTGAAAATATAAAGACAGCAAGGTAACAAGTGGTAAACAACGAGAAAAGCGATATATTAATGCTTGGAAACAAGGCCTAAGGTTCATACATTCACTAGTGCAATCTCCCAACAATGCTAACATAGTTGAATCATATGATCATCCCTCAATGTGCAACAAAGAATCACTCCAAAGTTCCTATGTAGCGGAGAACATGAGATGAAATTGGTGTATTTAGTAGAACCACCTCAAAGTTGTTCTTTCCGATCAATCTTTTGAGCTATTCCTATAAGTGTCACAAACAGCCCTAGAGTTCGTACTGAAATAACACCAATGATACATATCAATAAACCCTAATGTGACCTAGATATTCCAATGTCACCTCAAGTATACATGGGTAAATTATGCGACATGCATCAAACAATTTCACATATATCATATTCAATCCAACACAACGAAATTCAAGGAGCGCCCCAAGATTTCTATCGGAGAAAGTAGTATTAAAACGTGCAATCAACGCCTATATATAGATCCCCAAGGTAACCGGAATCTGCAAGTTGATGCCATAACATATATCAAGTGAATCAATAGAATACCCCATTGTCACTGCATGTATCCACATGCAATACATACATCAAGTGATCTAAAATCCAATATTCAATCTGACATAACAAAATATCAAAGGGAAAGATTCAATTCATCACAACAAGATAGCAAGGGAAGAACACCATATGATCCAAATATATTAACCAAGGTCATGATACATCAAGATCGTGCCATCTAAAGAACACGAGAGAGAGAGAGAGAGAGTAAACACATAACTACTGGTACATACGCTCAGCCTCGAGGGTGAACTACTCCCTCCTCATCATGGCCTCCACCAGGATGATGAAGATGGCCTCCAGAAGATTATTTCCCTCTCCGATAGGGTACTAGAAAGGCTCCAGATGGGTGTGTCAGTGATATCTAGAATTGCGACGGTGGAGTGAAGGTCTTTCTATTTATTTGAGGGTTTCTATATATATAGGATTTTATGGCATAGGAATCACGCTAAACGGGGCCACCTGGGCCTCGCAAGCCATTGGGGCGTGACCAGGGGGTGGGCGAGGGAGTCGTGGATTTTGGGGTCCTCGGGCAGCCGACCCGTTTCCCACGGGCCGGACTATATGGGTCGCAAAGTGACCATTGGGTGATCGAGGGCCCCGTTCCCAGGGCAGATGCCTCGAGGAGCCGTGGCGTGTTCTCCAAGGTTGTCAGCTGTAGATAGGCGTGTTTATCTCCTCGGCATGTAACCGACCCTGTGTAAACCCTAGGTACCACTGGTGTCTATATAAACCGAAGGGTTTTAGGTTGTAAAACGGACAACTCATCTAGGGTTGGCTATTCGATATCGAGGTAGATCAAATCTGTGACCCCCATATCATCAATACAATCAAGTAGGATGTAGGGTATTACCTCCATAGGAGGGCCCGAACCTAGGTAAAACCTTGTCCCCTTCGTCTAGTGTTACCATCGCTTCTAGTCTCACAGCTTGGGACCCCCTACCCGAGATCCACCGGTTTTGACACCGACATTGGTGCTTTCCTTGAGAGTTCCGCTGTGAACAACAAAGGAACCGATGGCTCGCCTCATCGCGAACAACGAGGTATGTATCTAGGGAACCCTTACCCCCGATCAGACTCTCGCAGGTGGTGACATCTTGTCACACGCCGATCCGATCAGCTGCCTTGGCCAGATAGGAAACTCCCCCCGATCATAGAATCAGGTTCAGAACCTTAGAGTTCACCGCCGATTCATGGGGATTACTCGTCTAGAACCTCCGATCCTCGTGGAGGAGCCTCCAAGTCTTGATGCTTCGACGCCGAAGACATTGGGCTCCACCCCCAACAGAGTCATCACCCCTGGGCGATCTAGAACGCCCAACCCGGCCAATGTGACCAGATCCACTATGGCTTGGCGGAACACGGAGCCACCTTCGCACAGATCTAGAACTGTCACGCCACGCATCGACTCCACTCAGCTCAGTGACACGCATCATACCATCGCCTCGTTTTAAACGAGTTGTTCGATCGGGCTGAAGCTATGCGTATGACGGATGACCAGATTCCAGTCTATGATCGGCTCGGGATTAGGCCCGACGATAGGGAGATTCATGTCCCCCTAGTCACCCACCTTGTCACTACCATCGAGTGTCCGGCTGAAGACTCATCCCGATAGCCGGAGTTGAAAACAGTCTATACCCCGTTCTCTGATCACCAAGACTTCATCGGTGATCCAGACGCTGGAATTTATTCTAAATACAAACCGTCATCGGTCTAAGATTTATCACACAATTCAGAATCCTTGATTCCGAACACTCAATGTGGCGTGGGGTCAGATTTTTTCCCCACCCACCACCCAAGATGATGTTTCTATTATCACACCAAAGCCCGTGTCTTCGTACTTTTGGGATACTAAACAATTACCAGGAGAATCAGTCCATCACTTTTGGGCCAGACTCCTATTCTCTAGAAGCAGAGAAAAAGGTCTTAGTGACCAAGAGATCATGGAAACTTTTAGTAAAAATTGCCATGATGAAGGGATTCGTAACGCCCTGGCTCGTCGACACATTCGTGACTTTTCCGAGCTATCTGATTTGGTACAAAAATACTATGCCATGGAAAGTGCTTGGAAATTCGAGCGATTATTTTTGGAACCAACTTTCCCCGATAACCCTAGTGGATATTGGAGAAATAGGATACGTCCAAAGAGGCCAGCCAGATTTGAACCCGCAGAAAAAAGAAACAGGTCCCTTTCAAGGGTCGGGACTGTCCTTGATGGACTATTGGATAAACCTTGCCCCATACATTCCGTCCTGCTGTAGGAACGAAAGTATGTCTAGAGGGGGGGGGTGATTAGACTACTTGACCAAATAAAAGTTTTGCCTTTTCCCAAATTTTAGTGTTTGCAGTTTTAGCATTCATGGCAAGTCAATTTCACCTTACACATGCAAGTCTAAGAGTATAGCAGCGGAAAATAACAACAAGCATGAGTAAAAGGGATATGGTAGGAAGATCAAATACAATTGTAGACACGATGATTTTTCCCGTGGTTCCGATAGGTGGCGCTATCATACATCCATGTTTATGGAGTCTTCAACCCACGGAGGGTAACGGTCACGAGAGTCCACGGAGGGCTCCACCCATAAGGATCCATGAAGTAGCAACCTTGACTATTCCATATGGCTTCCGTCCACGAAGGACTAGCCTCACTATGGTAGATCTTCATGAAGTAGGCGATCTCCTTGACCTTACAAAATTCTTGGTTCACTCCACAACACGAAGTAGGAGGCTCCCAAGCGACACCTAACAAATCTAGGAGGCACCACCCTCCAAAAGGTAATAGGCTCGGTAATGACGATGAACTCCTTGCTCTTGTGCTTCAAGATGATAGACTCCTCAACACGCAATCACTCTCTCACAAATTTAGCTTGGTGGAAGAGATGGGATTGGTGAAAGCAACTTGGGGAGGCTAGAAATCAAGATCCATATGGTTGGAGTGGAAGATCTTGATCTCAACACAAGGGTAGGTGGTTCTCTCTCAGAATATCTGATAGGATAGGTATGAAATAGTTCTGAGTGCTTCTCTTTCGAGTAGGTGGTGGTGGGGGGGGGTATATTTAGGCATCCCCAAAAATCCAACCATTACACACAAAATGACCAACTCGGTGACACCGATGTGTTAATATCGATGGTACCGAAGTGATCAAAAGGTGGCAACTTTTGAATCTCGGTGGGACCGGTATATGAAACTCGGTTGCACCGATAAGGTGACCAACGGTCAGATTTCCAATCTCAGTGACGCCGACCCAACAATCTCGGTGGTACCGAAAATGTGAATTTTCGTCACAGAAAGTTGGCAACCTAAACTCGGTGGCACCGGTATGGAATCGGTTGCACCGGAGTGGCTAGGGTTGGCTGAGTCTGGCTAGGTTCTGGAATCGATGGCACCGGGATAGGAATGTTGGTTGCACCAATTTTGAATGTTTGTCTATAGACAGACTTTGGTGGGAGAGCTTGTGGATGTTTTTGGTGACTATCACTTGTGCACGTATGAGCATTTTGTTCACCAACAAAACCTTACCCCCTTTTAATAGTATTGGCTTTCCTATGGACTCAAAGTGATTTCTCACAAATGTAAAATGTAGAGTCCTCTTGCTTGAGGCTTGGCCAACCTATTTCATTGCATCTTGGGGGTAATTCCACAATCCTTTTGCCATCCCTATCATTGCATTTTTCCCGAAATATACTTCGTGGAAACATTAGTTCAATGACTTATATGTTGTTATGAATTACCAAAACCACCAAGGGAGCAAATGTGCTTTCAATCTTCCCCTTTTTGGTAATTGATGACAACATATAGATCAAAACTTTGACAAAGATATGATCAATGAATATAATCATCGCTTTGAGAAGTATGTGATAAGCAAGAGCTCCCCCTAAATTTATGCATTATTTTAAATTTGCGTTTGAATGCAAATGCACAATCGATTAGGTACATGGGTCACTTCTTACATGTCACATGCAATTTTGTGGTGTGCGAGAATAATTAGAATGAACATGATAGCACAACACAATCAAGCAAAGATGAATGATCATCACATAAGAATTAAGATGATAGGAAATATTAGCATCACACATTAAAGCGTATGATCAAACATCATCAAACGTGTATCACAAGCAACCAAAAGAGTTGTCAAAGCAAAACAATTGTCTTTTGAAAAAGCAATAAACACCAAAACGCTCTCTCACTCGAAGCCCAAAGATCTATATACACCCCCCTTTGGCAACAAGTTACCGAAAAGTTCAAAGGCATATATCTAAGCGTTCGTGGGCTGATCTCCTCCGGTTGTTGATGAAGGAGTCGAGAGAACAGCGTCGGCGAAGATCTCTGCAGATGTCATGGATGGAGTTGGAGTGGCAGCTGGAGGAACTAGAGCAGGAGCTAAGGTGACAGCAACAGGAGCTGATGAAGAGGGCCTCAAGTCTAGAGCAGGGACAATGGCTGATTTGGCCTGAGTAGGAAACTGTGTGCCTGTCCTGAGAGGTGATCCATCCTCATCCTCCTCCTCCTCCTCCTCATCATCATCTGAAGAAGTGGTGTGAGGAAGTTGCGTTGAGTCAACTTCCTTCTGGCGCTTTGAGATTGTCTTAGTCAGCCTGTCCACCTTATCATTAAGGGTCTTGATCCTAGTTTCAAAGATCCTCACAAGACTGTTCTGGTTGTCCAGAATCCCCTTAATGTCCTTTTGCATGCCCTGAACTGATGAGATCAAAAGATCCCTTTGCTCACTTCTGGATCTAGGAACTTGAGCACTAGTGGCTCTAGCTGCCTCTGCTTCTGCCTGAGCTGCAGCTAAAGTGGGATGATCTGGGTTCATCACCATGATGTTATCCTAAAGCTCTGGCTGTAGGGGCAAATGGGGACTGTGAAGAGCAAATATGTGCTTATCAATTTGAGAGTTGATAAGCATCTGGATATGGGGTGCATAGCAGCAAGAGCGCTTCTGATCAGTAGCAACCCTCTTGACCATCTCAACAATCAAGTCCATGACTCTGATCCTGGTGTGACTGTCAAGGTGGATCAACATGTTGATGGAGTAGCCTCGGATCATCTTGTCATCTCCTGACTTGGGCATCAAAGTGTGCCTCAGAATGGTGTTCATGGTGCGGAGGCCAGCTTGAAGATAGTAGATGGATCCTAGCTTGTGAGATTGCACTCTGTCTGTAGGGATAGGAGTATACATATCCTTCATGGAATTGTGTCTCACCTTGGATTCCGTGTAGATATCCAAGTCTCCATCCTGAACCTTAAGGACTCCTAGAAGTGCAGCCCATTCATCAACAGTGGACTCATATCTTTCTCCTTCTGTCATCCATACAATCCTACCATCTCCGTAGAAATGTGTAGTGGAATAGAACCGCATGATCATCTCATCATTCCATGTAGTAAATTCTCTGCCAACAAACTCATCCAAACCAATGTAGTGGAAATTATCTTGGACGCTTGGAAAATAGTCCTCATTCTCCTTAATGAATTTCCAGTCTACATACCTCATGTCACTCATAGTCGAACTCTTGTCAAATAGCACAGTCTCATAGAAATCCTGTTGCTCTTTGGTATAGAATCTGTAGTCCACGGCTGTCTTCTTCCTTTGGGCATATGGATCTATAGCTCTCCATGCCCTCAAACTTGAGTATTTCCTCTTCTTCGTATCTTCAGAAAGTGGATAGATGGCATTATGTATTGGAAGGTGTGGTCTGAGTTTCATCAAGGTTGTCAAGTCATCATCATGCTCAGCTCTGGAAGCAGTTCCCTTGTTCTTTTCAGAAGTTGGAATCTGCCTAGATGTCCTCTTAGGCTTTTCAGCAGCAGTCTTCTAGGATTTTGTGCTCTTGGATGTACCAAACTTGGGCATAGCATCAGCTAGAAGTTTCTTGGCCTTCTTCTTGGGAGGATCCTTTGTAGTTGGCTCATCCTCCTCTTCAGCAGCAACTACCTCCTCTGGATCTTCATACATAGATGTAGGCCTGCCAGTCACATGGATTATCCTCTTTCTGGCTCTCTTTTACCCTGCCTTCTTAGGCATAGACTTCCTTGGGGGATCAATGGTCACTGTAGCCCTAGAACTCTCATGTGCTTTCATAGTTTTAGCAGGTGCATAAATTTTGCTGACCACCCTCCTGGAAGAGGTGGCCTCATTTGCTGACTTCTTGGCAGCTTTCTCTTGCTTCTTGGCAAGAACCTCTTCTGGCACGAAGTTTGAATCTTCCTCTTCTGAATTCAGCTTCTTCCTAGCCCTAGTAGAAGCCTTGGGCAACCGATGGGAGCTAGGGGTGCCTGGATCTGAAGATGTACTAGGCTCAGGGCTAGTGCCGGAACTCATGTCAACACCCTGCTCTGGCAAATTCTGACTGTCCTCAACATCTGACACACTGACCCTGTAAATAGAGTATAGAAGAGTAGAAGAAGATGAGTCATCACAAAATGAGGCTGGTTTGTGAAAGATTGAACAAAAGATTCCCGAGGTTTTGCGTTCTGTCACATGAAAATCAGTACAGCTGAAGCAAAGTTTTCGGTGCTATCAAGACTGGCTATCCCATCAACAGAGACTTGACACGCTTTTCGGTGAGACCGAAAAGAAGTACTCGGTTTCACCGAGACAGTTCTTAGCAACATAGAAGGACAAATCGGTGACACCGATTTGTTTGCTTCGGTTCCACCGAGTTCCATCGGGCAGAAGGCAAACCCTAGTAAATCGATCATTTGCTAGACTATAGGAATTTCTTGTGGATAGGAAGACGTGCAATAGGTGGCTCATAGAGAAAAACAAATCCAGTGTGCAAGAATCAGACGGGGAGCGCAAAGGAGGTCTAATCCGTACCCTAACTCGGCGACGGATCCACTACGACGGCGACGATGGAGAAGATTTCATCGACGACGGTGATTCCCAGAGGCAGAGGAGCGCAGGGGGACAAGGGCAATGACTAGTCGTCTTGAAAACGATAGATTAGGGTTCTGAGGCGTGACAGTTTGAGGATGAATTTCAAAGCATCGGGGTCCAAAGTATATATACCCACCACTTTCGGTGACGCTGATTCTATATTGTCGGTATCACCGAGTTCCTCAATTGTTAGTTGACAAGGAAACTCGGTGTAACCAAGAATGTGGAATCGGTAGTACCGAGATAGAAAACCAGATTAACCGTAGGCATTCGGTGAGACCGAGATTTTGGGGTTGGTTCCACCGAGATGCACTTGGGAGGTTTTAATGGTCAGTCCTTGTCGATACGGAGCTTCGAGTGCTCCACACATAGAGGGATCGAAAAGCACTTGTTCAAATTTTGTGATGTAGCATGAATAGAGTATGAGGTGAGAAAGAATAGATAGCTAAAGAGTGCTCCTAGGCATTCTTGTCCATCCAATTGGCAAAAGATAAATCAAAGACCAAGTAGCAACAATTGGATGTCCTCGAATGAGAAAATAAATGCAGATCAACATTCTCACACAATAAGACGTCAAATGAAATCATGACAAACATGCACAAACACTCTAGCATCTAACAAGCACTTTGGCGATGACGAAATCATCTATATATGAGTCTTTGACTTAGGAGCCAAGTAAGAATACTTGATCATAGGTCATAGTCATCGCTTAAGCACAAGTGGGGTTACCACTTTTACAAAAAGCATTTAATGTTGTCACATACTAAGAGATGTCTTGACTCAAGTCTTAGAGTAATCCCCCCCTTGATGTGACATCCCCCCATAAGAGGGATAAACTAACCTTGGGTTTTGTCGATGAAGACTTCATGTTGGTGAGGTAGTGGTGGATGCTCAATGTAGATGAAGATCACCAAGAGTTGGGAGCATCCTTGTTGTTTCCTTACTCTTCTCACTTACATGGGTTAGTCCCAATACACAAGAGACAAATACTAGGATATCTATGGACATTGAGTGCAAAGCATGTGTGATGATGTCCATTTATTTGTTGATTACCTTGTCCCTTGCTTACCTTTGAGGGAATGTGTGACTCCTTGAACAATTGCATAGGGTTGATGTTGATTGCAAATAGATCTTGCCAATAATGAATGTGAGTGAATTTCATTTACGGAGTCACCCCTCAAGAATTTCCTTGTTCTTGTTCTTGGGGACCCACATCAAGTTGATGGGGATTGTCGTGGGAACGAGCCTGACAGTAGAAGGTAGGGGTATGAAGGGAGATAGCAAAGTCTTAGCTACGACGAGGGTGTACACACGGATGTATGAGTTCAGGCCCCTCTCGTGGAGGTAATAGACCTATGTCTCAGTGCTCGGGAGCTTATGTCGTGTGGAAAGTTAAGATTACAATGGTCGCAAACCCCTGTGCCAGAGGGGAGGGGCGGCTTATATAGAGTTTGCTGCCCCTCATAAGTGCCCGAAATCTAAGGGTCCGATCGTGGGTTTAAAGACTGGCGTTACTGGTAACGTACATAATAAATGCCACTAATGATGAAGCACTAACGACCACCCGTTGGCCTCCTGATGGTGGCTCCTGGTCTTCTGGTGTCGACTGAGAATGAGATCTACCGAGTGTTAGGCGACTGTCGAGTGAAGGAAGAAGACTCCGAGTGGATTGAATGTCGAGTGACTTGAACGTCTCATGGAATCCAGTCGGAAGCTTATGCTCAATCTTCAAGTCCTCCAATGTAGTGTCCTTAGGTAGGGTATGTAGGCCTTGCCTAGGACCCTACCCTAGGTACATATCCTCATCAATAGCCCCCGAATGGATCGGGGTTCGAGTGGTGAAATGGGGGTATCAATGCGAATCTCGAATTATGGCTTCAAATCTTCCGAATGATATTCGGGGCTTCAACGAAACTTGCGTCGATTGAACACTGAGTATTGACGTCAATTCAGGATCAACACGCCAAATCTTTCGAATGATATTCGAGGCTTCAATGAAACTTGCATCGATTGTACTTTTCTCCATTCGCCCGGATGCATTTAGCCTTGAAAGTGTCCGAGTGGATGTTTAATGCCTATTTTGCTCCGAGTGAACTGCAAGCATCTTTGGAGGTGACGGGTCGGTCTGTCAGACCTGGATTTCGCGGGATATGAAAATTTGGGAAGCGCGCATGCGATGATGACGCCATGATCAGGGCAAGTGGGAGCACGACGCCTCGATCTATGCGCCGGTCATTTCGCCACGTACTGGACGCAGACTACGGCTGGCGTGCGCGGTGATCTCGCGAGTCCACCAGTCAGCGAGGCACTCGACGGGATATAAATCTCGGAGCACTGCGGTTCGCACAGTATTATTCCCCAAACTTCCTCTCTTCCTCCGCCTCCCCTGTTTCCAGCGCCTCATCTTGTTCTTCTCTGACGAGAGCCGCCGCGGCGATGAAGAAGGGTACCATGGAGAATCTGGAGCGAGCTAACAAGGGGGCGACGAAGCTCAAGGGCAAGAAGCCCTCGACCGCTCGGTTCACCGTGCCGGCGGGGTGGATGCAGGGGGACTTTCTCTCCTCCATAGTCACTCGCGAAGACATGGAGGGCCTTGTCGTCGACGGGCTCGTGGCGGACGGTGCCTGGAGGCTGCCGAAGGGAGAGCGCGAGCCGGAGCCGCACGACGGGGAGCGGGTCCTCCTTCTCTCCCACGTTGAAAGAGGTTTATCTATGCCACCCACCCATTCTTTAGAGGGTTCTTGAATTTCTTCGGCGCCCAACTGCACCATTTCCCACCAAATACTATTGCATACTTGTCTGCCTTCGTTACTTTTTGCGAGTGTTTTCTGGGCTGCCCTCCCCATTGGGGGCTGTTCAAGCACATCTTTACGGTCTGATCCCAGACCGTGAAGAAAGCTCTCCCTACTGATGGGAAGACTCATGTGCTTCAGTTGTGTGGAGGTTTAGGACTTCAAAAAAGAGCCCGTAGTTCCTTCCCTGCCATGACTTTTCCTGAGTCTGTTAGAGGCTCACAGTCGACTTGGTTCTACTGCAAAGATGCAGCATCTCCCAACATCTTGACTGGCCTTCCCCCCTATTACACCTGACCGTCCAGCTGTCCCCAAGTCTCTGAGGGTGACCGAAGAGGAACATGTCCAAGTGGGAATCTTGGTTGAAGCTGTGGTGCAACTGATCCGGGGTGGAGTGACTGGCATGGATCTGTTGGAGACGTTTCTCAGTCGATGTATTCAGCCCCTCCAAGCCAGAGATCACACGATGTGGCACTACGCGGGCCCTGAGGACTCGACCAGGGCGCACCCAGAAGAGGTTCCACAAAAAACTGTCGAGTAGTGGCTTCGCAGCATCACTGGAGCATGTGACAACCCTTTGGGAGCCAAGAGGATCCGACCTTACTCGACCGAAAACCCGCCGAAGAATCTGGTGAGTTGGGCGGTGCCGACTGATGTACTTGTACTGTCGAGTGAGACATTGACTTATGAACTAACTTCTTTACTTGAATCATGCAGGAGTGGACGCACATGCACTCGTCCGTTCCCAACGGGAACCATGTTGACGATGGAGTTGTGAGTGAAGGTGGCAGCATGGACGGCGACAGTTCAGAAGACTCCGAGGACGAGTACGAAAACTCGGACAAAAACGAGCCAGAAGTCGAGCCATCTCTCCGCACCGAACGCCGCACCAAGGCTCGCCAAGATCCTACGGCTGCTGAGGGCAAGGCTCCGGGCCCGAGCGAGAAGAACCCGAAGCGGAGCCGCCCCTCGACTGTCGAGTCGAGCAAACGATCGGCGAAGCAACCCCAGGTGACCATGGCCAAACCTCGCAAAGCCTTGCCTCGCATGAAGATGGTCGTGCCTGTCATATCTACGTGAGTATTTTGCCCTCGAATTCTTTCTGTCGATTGTGACTTTGCGTTATTGCCAACCGAGTGTTGTTTGATCCGTTAGAGCTGCTACGTCTGTAACCTCACCTCCTCGAGACGGAGGGAAAGCGATGGACATTGACACTGCTGACGCTGCCACTTCTCATAGAGGTTAATAAGTTCTTGATTCATCCGAATGAGATTCATCACTTGCAAAAGTTAACATTGTCGGTTGATGTTGTAGAGATCATCCAGCTGAAAGACGACAAGGAACACCTAGAAACTTCGCGCACCCGCACCAAAAGAGCTTCATCAGTGCAGACGCTTCAGCGTTCGACTGTAGAATCCTCCCAGGGGATGGGTGACTCTACACAAATCGGAGCTGAACCTGCAGTACCTCTGTTGAGTGCCCTTCCAGCTGTCTCGACCATCGTGACATCGACTCCAACCGAACCTGCTCAGACTGCTTCAGCTGCCCCAGCAACTACGCCGATCCCGCCCATGACGGCTTTCTCTCTGCATCGCGTCCCGAAAGATCAGACCGAAGCTGTGAAGGAGGCTATGATCCAGGCAGAGCAGATAATGCTACGAACCAAAGAGGCGTACGAGGCCAACAAGCTGGCTTACGATGTCAGCGCGTCCCTCCGCACCAATGTCCGAGTAAGTTCGATTGTAAGTACATTTCCGATTGAATTCCTGTCTTTTCTTGACTGTACACCCAGTGGGTGCTTATTGTCCACTCGTAGAATGTTTGAAATTTCTCCACTTGAATAGGTCAGGTCTTAGTCGAGTAGGATTTGGATCGATAGTACGTGTAGTACTAGAGTCACTCGACATGTCGAGTGTATATTTTTTCTGACGAGTTACTCGACGGATCGAGTGTTAGCCGTCTCAGTGGGGGCACTCTGAGTGCACCCACTGGGTGTAGTGCCCGAGACCACTATCGAGTGCTTGCATCAGCAGGGGTCTTACAGCTTGTCGTATGCTTGATACGTTTGCCCTTGGTTGCACCACTCCGCAGCTACTTTGTAGGTTCCATGGATATCGTTGGCAAACCATGATATGACGCTACATAAGGATAGACTGCACTTCATAGAGTGGGGAGGGGCGTGTCACTCGACGGATAGAGTGACGGATGTTTTCTGCCACTCGACTGATCGAGAATTGGCGGATCCAGTGGGGGCATGCTAAGTGCACCCACTGGGTGTAGTCCCCGAGACCGCTGTCGAGTGCTTGCACTGGCAGGGGTCTTAGAGTTTGTTGTATACGGGATACATTTTGCCTTTGGTCACACCACTCCGAACCTACCTTGTAGGTTTCATGGATATTATTGATAAACCATGATATGACGCTACATACGGATAGATTGAACTTCACACAGCAGGGAGGCACGTCACTCGACGGGTCAAGTGATGGATGAATGTTCTGACAAGGCTGAACTTGACGAACGTTTCAGTAACGAGTGGTGGCATGCTAAGTGCACCCACTGGGCATAGTCCCCGAGGCTACTGCTAATCGCAGACGATAAGCAATAGTCTTGAGAACCTGAAATCGAGATTTCCGTCGTACGCGTAGTACTGGAGGCACTCGACATGTCGAGTGCACATTTTTTTTTCCTGACAAGTTACTCGACAGGTCAAGTGTTAACCGTCTCAATGGGGGCACTTTGAGTGCATCCACTGGGTGTAGTCCCCGAGACCGCCGTCGAGTGCTTGCACCGGCGGGGGTCTTAATAGAGACTGTTGTTTATGGCACGCGGAGCGCGAGAGCCACTCGACATATCGGGTGGACTTTTTGCTTGAATTCTTCTTCCCCTAGATATGGGCTTCATGGACATCATAGGTCAACCATTATATGACGCTGTTCCAGGATAGTAAGACAGGCGTTCAACGGTTTTCATAACCCAGTCGACCGTCCATGGTGTTATTTTGTCGATTGAATATCTTTCTTTTGTTGGTTTTAGAGGGCTTGAGAACTTGGAATGCAGTACAAGGGTCTGGAGGATGAGAGGAACTGATTGCGCGTGGATCTGGAAGCCTCCAACAATGTTCTGGAGCGAGCGCGGGCTGAGCTGAAGTCTCTGGGAGGTAACTACTGTCGAATCTCTGCATTCACATCTTCACCTTTCATGCTTAGAACCGAGTGCTCTCAGTCGAACAGACATGCGCAATGAAAATCGTCGACTCCAAGCGCGACTCAATAATGTTGTTTCTTTAGATTCCATGAAGAAGGCGCTGGAGGACAATGAAAAAGCACTCGCCGACGCCCAACGGGTGGCCAAGGACAAAACCGAGACTACAGATCGAAAGCCGCCGGCTGCCCAGAAGCTGGAGAAGGAGAACGCAAAGCTAAAGCAAGAGCGCGTGGACCTCATCAAAAGGGCTGAGCAGCTGAACAAAAGGAGCAACGGCCTGGGGAGGCATTTTAGCGAATTCTCGAGGAAGATGTACATCATGATCGACGGTGAGTGTCTCTTGTCGACTGAACTTTGTAAAATCCATGAAGATCGTACCTCACCGACTTTCCTCCCATTCCTTCTCTTCAACAGAATTTTGCCAAGACTTCGAAAAGGAGAGAGAAGATATTGAGCCCAACCTGGACCCTACCAAGTCTCCTGTCGTAGACGCGGTGGCCATGAACATGCTTAGACTCAATTTCTGACTCCAGGGCGCTCAGGCATATGTTGTCCGACTAAAATCCATGATGGAGAGGATTGATAAGGAAGTGTGGCCCGAGGACACTCCTCAGCTAGACCTCAACTCCATGATGGCCTGTCTGAACGACCTTCCAAGTCAAGTGGAGGCATGGAAGAAATCTGCTTCTCGCTGCGGCGCCGACGTGGCGCTATCACTCGTCAGGGTCCATTGCAGAGATGTGAGGGAGGAAAAGCTGAAGGAGCTCCGAGTGGTTAACACAAAGAAGCTTCAGTTTGAGGACTTCATGGAGACCTTTATCAACGCAGCTACCAGAATCGCAGATGGCATCGACTTGGACACTTTTGTTGAGCGAGCCAGCCCGTCGGATGATTGAAAAACTTGATCTTAGGAAGAAACACTTTTATTTGCCTCGGTATGCCGAGTAAAACTGTATCCCTTAAAACTTCATTCAGACCTTAGGCCTGAGCACGTTTGCTTCTTAACGAAACATTTATCCATGATTTATCCTTTGGATTTTATCTGTATTTGGCTTTCAATCATTTGTTCGACTGAGTTCGCTTTTACACTTAGGCGAAAACATGTTCGCAGATAAGCCCCCGAGTGTGAGGACTGCTGTACACTCGAAATATTTTTGATCCTAAGCAAAGACGGATTTGCAAATAAGACGTCGAGTGAATTGAATACTATCCACCCAACAAGGTTTTTAACTTAGGCAAAAGCATGTTCGCAGCTAAGCCCCCGAGTGTGAGGATTGCTCACCACTCGGAGTATTTTTGAACCTAAGCGAAGACAGATTCGCAAATAGGCCGTCGAGTGAATGGATTGCTATCCACCCGACAGGGTTTTAACTTAGGCAAAACATGTTCGCAGCTAAACCCTCGAGTTTGAGGATCGCTCATCACTCGGAGTTTTTTCGAACTTAGGCGAATGTCGATTCGCAACTAAGACATCGAGTGAATGGACTGCTATCCACCCGACAGGGTTTTTAACTTAGGCGAAAGCATGTTCACAGCTAAGCCCCCGAGTGTGAGGATTGCTAATCACTCGGAGTATTCCCAAGAATGAAACTGTACGATCAGAATCGACAATATATATTGCAGAGATGTGAATTGCATTGATGAAGTATTCTTATTACATCAGAAGATTCTTCTGTCTCAAGTATAAAAACGCCGGAGCAGATCTACATTCCAGGCTCGTGGCTCGTCTATCCGCTTCATGAGATTGTACAGATGATAGGCTCCGTTGTTAAGCACCTTAGTGACGACGAAAGGACCTTCCCATGTAGGAGCAAGCTTGTGAGGTCGGTGTTGATTCACTCGAAGCACCAAGTCTCCCTCATGAAACGATCGACTCTTGACATTCTTCGCATGGAAGCACCGCAGATCCTGCTGATAGGCAGTAGTCCAGATCAGAGCCATCTCTCGTTCTTCCTCCAGAAGATCTACACCGTCCTGCCTGGCCTGTTCAGCTTCAACCTCAGAATAAAGTTCCACTCGAGGAGAATTGTGAAACAAGTCACTCGACAAGATAGCTTCAGCACCATAGACCAGGAAGAAAGGAGTCCGTCCAGTCGACCGATTTGGCGTAGTTCTCAAGCCCCATAATACAGACGACATCTCAGTTACCTAGGCACCAGCGGCATGATCCAAGTTGCGCATGAGACAAGGCTTAAGACCTTGCAAGATGAGACCATTGGCTTGCTCGACTTGCCCATTGGTTTGCGGGTGACCGACATATGCATAATCTAACCGAGTGCCTTGAGATGTGCAGAAGTTTCTGAACTCTTTTGAGTCAAAGTTGGTGTTGTTATCTATGATAATGCTGTGAGGAACGTCGTACCAGAAAATTATCTCTCTCATGAATGTAACCGCCGTACGGGAGTTCAATTTGGCTTGGCTCCTATCCACTTGGTAAACTTGTCGACTACAACTAGCAAATGAGTGAAACCACCTTTTCCGGTCCGAAAGGGACCAACCATGTCGAGTCCCCAAACAGCAAATGGCCAGGCGAGAGGAATTGTCTTTAGAGCAGAGGCTGGCTTGTGTGATAGGTTTGCATAGAACTGGCATCCATCACAGTGATCGACGATGTCTTTATCGATCTCATTAGCCCGGGGCCAGAAGAAACTAGCTCTATATGCTTTGGCGACAATCATCCGTGAGGATGCATGATGACCGGAAGTTCCCGAGTGGATCTCATCCAGAATCATTCGACCTTCCTCGAGGGAAATGCAGCATTGTGTAACGCCAGTCGCACTCTCTCTGAATAGCTGATCTCCCATCACAGTAAAAGCCTTGGACCTGTGCACAATCTTTCAAGCCTCTGTTTCATCTTCAAGGAGCTCTTGTCTGAGGATATAGGCAATGTAAGGCACAGTCCAATCGGGAGTGATAACCAAAATCTCCATGACCAGGTCAATCACCGCAGGGACATCGACTTCTGTCGAGTCAGTGGAACTCAAAGATTGCGGGGGCTCCTTGGTGAAAGGATCTTCTTGAACCAAAGGAGTGTGCAAGTGCTCTAAGAACACACCACTGGGGACAGGCCGTCGAGTGGACCCAATCTTGGATAGCTCATAGGCCGCCTGATTTTTCAGTCAAGGAACATGATGAAGTTCCAGGCCTTCGAATTTCTTCTCCAACTTTTGGACTGCATTGCAGTATCCAGTCATAGAGGGGTTTTGAACATCCCACTCTTTCATCACTTGATTCACCACCAGATCTGAGTCGCTATAAACCATCATGCGCTTGACGCTGAGTGAGATAGCCATGCGCAACCCATTTGGAGGAATCAAAGTTGGAGGAATCAAAGTGAATTTGCAAGACATAGTTGAGCTTGTCATCCCTAGGAGATATCAAGACAACACCAGCACCGGACCCATTCAACATTTTAGAGCCATCAAAGAACATTGTCCAATGCACCGAGTGAACTTGGATTGGCTGTTGCTGTTCAATCCACTCGGCCATGAAATCTGCCAATGCTTGGGACTTGATTGTTTTTTTGGCTTCGAATCTGATGTCAAAGTGTCCAAGCTCGATTTCCCATTTAGCCACTCGACCTAATGCATCTCGATTATTGAAAATCTCGGACAAAGGAGCATCACTGATGACTGAAATCGAGTGGTCTTGGAAATAATGCGCCACCTTCTTCACTGATAGGTAAATACCATAAACCAACTTCTGATAATGTGGATATATTTGCTTTGAGGGGGACAATACTTTCGAGACATAATATATTGGCCGTTGGACTTTATAAGCTTTACCCTCCTCTTACCGCTCGACAGTTAGCACTGTACTGATGACCTGATTTGTGGCCGCGATGTACAGGAGCAAGGGCTCTTTGCTGGCAGGAGCGGCAAGCACCGGCTGGGTGGAGAGCAGGGATTTGAGCTCAACAAACGCTGCTTCGGCTTCGGGAGTCCACTCGAACGTGTCGGACTTCTTAATCAATTGATATAAAGGCAAAGCCTTCTCACCAAGACGAGAAATGAATCAACTCAATGCTGCCAAGCAACCTATGAGCTTCTGAACGTCATGCACTCGCACGGGAGTCTTCATTCGGGTAATGGCGCTGATCTTCTCAGGGTTGACATCGATCCCCCATTCGGAAACAAGAAAACCGAGTAATTTGCTGCCAGGGACGCCGAAAGTACACTTGGCCGGATTCAGTATGTCGAATCTCCTCAGATTGGCCAATGTTTCGGCCAAGTCGGCCAGCAGGTCGGAACCTTTGCGGGACTTGACCACTATATCATCCATGTACACCTCGACATTCCGAGGGATCTGGTCGAGTAAACATTTCTAAATCGCGCGCATAAAAGTTGTGCCGGCATTTTTGAGACCAAATGGCATAGTGATGTAGCAGAAACACCCGAATGGGGTGATGAAAGCTGTCTCTATTTCGTCCGAGCCATATAGACGGATCTGATGATACCCACAGTAAGCATCCAGAAATGATAAACGCTCGCACCCCGCAGTCGAGTCAACAATTTGATCTATGCGGGGAGCGGAAGATGATCCTTCGGCATACCCAATTGAGATGTTTGAAGTCAATGCACATATGCGAAGACTTATCTTTCTTTGGCACCATCACAACATTCGAGAGCCACTCGGAGTGGTAAATCTCCTGAATGAACTTGGCTTGCAAGAGACGGACCACTTCTTCGCTGATTGCCTTGTGCTTCTCCATTACTGAACGACACAAATGCTCCCTGACGGGTTTGGCTTTCAGAGCCACTCTCAGACGGTGCTCAACAAGCTCCCTGGGAACCCTCAGTATGTCAGCAGGCTTCCATGCGAAGATATCCCAGTTCTCATGGAGGAACTGGATGAGCTCGACTTCCTATTTGCTGTCGAGTGTTGATGAGATATTCGTCAGGGCAGTAGTAGGATCCATTAGGTGGATGTGCACCTTCTGCACTTCCCCTGCCGATTGAAATGCCGACTCGGAAGCCAACTTCTTTGCGCGGAGCAAATCAGCAGGGTCAGCGGTTTTCTTGTACTCTTCTAGCTCGACCATGGCCATCTGGTGATCGGCGATCTTGGAGCCTTGCTGGAGGCATTCTTCGGCCCGCTGTCGATTGCTAGTGACCGTGATCACACCCTTAGGTCCTGGCATCTTCAACTTGAGATACACGTAACATGGTCGGGCCATGAAACGTGCATATGCGGGTCGACCCAAAATGGCATGGTAGGCACTCTAGAAATCCACGACTTCAAACATCAGCTTTTCTTTTCGGAAATTTTTGTCGTTCCCGAATGTAACATCCAATGCTATCTGGCCAAGTGACTTGGCCTTCTTCCCTGGGATGACCCTGTGAAATTGCATGTTGCTTTCACTCAGTCAGGACATCGGAATGCCCATCCCTTTCAGGGTATCTGCATAGAGGATATTTTGGCCGCTGCCACCATCCATGAGGACCTTTCTGAGTCGACCGCCCCCCACGGATCAACTACAAGAGCCTGTTGACCAGGGGTGGCCACATGAGCAGGATGGTCTATTTGGTCGAATGTGATGGTGTACTGGGACCACTTGAGGTAGGTGGGGGTAGCAGGCACATCCATGTTGAGTTCTCTGTTGATGACTTTCAGACGACTCTTGCTCTCAACATCAGCAAAAATCACAAGTGTGGCAGTGACATCCGGGAATGTTTCTTTATCTTCATCTGCATCACCCTTCTCAGGAGATTTATCACTCGGCGGGTCCCCCTTGAATTGCTAGATAAGGGACGACATTGTCGAGTGGTGTGCTTGGGCAAAATCACATTGCCTTCCGCATCTTTCCTCATGTGAATTACACACGGCTGATCCATGATATCAGTTCCTGACTGATTTTTTCCTTTCTTGGGGCATACTGTGCTTTAGCTTTGCCCTTGTTTTTTGACTGAGTCGCCAGTGCTGCTGCTTCTGCTTGAACCGGACCCTCAGCTTTTCGCTTCTGTTTCCAACTGTTACTGCCACCAGCCTCATTGGCGACTACCTTTCCTTTGCCCTACGGAGGCGGTCTTCTTCCTTGCCATTGGCGTACCGAGTGGCGATTTCCATCATCTTGCCGAGTGAAATATCACCCGTGCGACCAAACTTGAGGTACAACTCCATGTATCTCACGCCGGCCTTGAAAGCACACACAGCCTGGTGCTTTGACACATTCTCCATTGTATGGCGAAAAGTGGACCACCGCTGAATATAGTCTTGCAAAGTTTCATCGGGCTTCTGGACACAATGCTGTAAGTCGACCAGACCTGCAGGACGCTTGCAAGTACCCTCAAAGGTTCGGATAAACACTCGGGCAAGATCCTCCCAGCAATATATACTGGAAGGAGCCAAGCGATTCAACCAAGCTTGAGCTGAACCATCTAGCATCAAGGACAAGTGCTTCATTGCGACGTTGTCGTTGCCGCCGCCAATCTGCACAGCCACTCGGTAATCATCTAACCAAGTCTCCAGCTTGGACTCACCAGAAAATTTTCTGATCCCAGCCGCCAACCTGAAGTTAGGGGGAATCTCCGCAGAAGGGATGGCTTTGTTGAAACACTCAGGAGCAGAAATCACAGCCGAGCTACCACTCGGAAAGTCTCTATCTTAGCCTTCTCTATGGGCTCTGCCCCTATCGATCCACTTCTGGGTGAGAAGATCTCGAGCATCAAAATCCGCATTCCGCTCATCGCCGAATGAGCGCCTATCGTCCGAGTGCCGGGGCACGTGCGGACCGCCTTGTGGAGGAGCGGGCACTCGACGGTGGTCTTCACGGTGAAACTGATCTCTGACCTGATCCTCGCGAAAGCCCCCACCCCTACGACGCAGGGGTGATCCAGGGCCGTGTGCCGACTGAATGGTTTCTGCCCTAGGTGAGTTGCTGTGTATCCTATTGCGAGACTGGGAAACTACTAAATTGTAACGCTGCGCTGCATCTAACAGTGCTCTGATCTGCATCAACCCTCTTCCAGCCTCTGACCACGACGGCTGAATGGAACCTGCTATCCTAGCAGCAGCAACAACATTTAACACAGGAGTTCGATATACCTCAATGTTTTTGCGGGAGCCAGTCGGGAACAGCTGTCGCTGCCGTCGACCGGTAACAGGTGAACGTTGGCGAGCGTGCTCATCGTGTTCGTGCTGAAGCTCTTCCAGCCGAATGCGCGTGGCCTCCAAGGCCTGGCCCTCAGCGGTCATACCAATGATGGGGGTGTGAAGAACCTCCCCCTCATGACGCGACTGTTCACTCGACGTGCCACCAGCATCACGCTTGTCATGGCCAAAGCCCGACGACGGGCTTTGATGAGAGCCCGCCATAAGGACCTCCGCTGCTGGATCGCAGCTCTCGCATTCGGAAGGGATGTCGGACGGATCAGAATCCGACTCGAACACACCATGAAGAGACTCGTCAGGATCAAGCGTTGTGATTTGCGGAGAAGAAATTTGACGCGCCACTGCATGCTTGACCCAGCGCTGGAGTCGTGAGCGGCCGGACCGCTTGCGACTATGAACAACGAGGGGTGCTGACGTATAGGGAGTCGACGGCTGACGCAAGGACACGCCGCAGGAACTCGCGCGGAAGTGCGCGGCCCTGCGGACTGGGAGCGCCTCGACATCAAGAGGCGCTTCCTGAAGCCATGCCGAATCATCAGCGATGAAGGTGAGCGCACCGAAACGGATCTTGTGGCCTAGAGCGAAAACACTGCCGAAAGACATGTCGAAGGATGGAAAATGCAACCTTGCCGGAAGTCGCTTAGACGCCTGCCCCATGGTGGGCGCCAACTGTCGTGGGAACGAGCCTGGCAGTAGAAGGTAGGGGTACGAAGGGAGAGGGCAGAGTCCTAACTATGGCGAGGGTGTAGACACGGATGTATGAGTTCAGGCCCCTCTCCTGGAGGTAACAGCCCTACGTCTCAGCGCTCGGGATCTTATGTCATGTGGAAAGTTAAGATTACAATGGTTGCGAACCCCTATGCCAGAGGGGAGGGGCAGCTTATATAGAGTTCGCTGACCCTCATAAGTGCCCGACATCTAAGGGTCCGATCGTGGGTTTAAAGACTGGCGTTACTGGTAACGTATATAATAAATGCTACTAATGATGAAGGACTAACGACCGCCCATTGGCCTCCTGATGGTGGCTCCTGGTCTTTTGGTGTCAACTAAGAATGAGGTCTACCGAGTGCCACGCAACTATCGAGTGAAGGAAGAAGACTCCGAGTGGATTGAATGTCGAGTGACTTGAACGTCTCATGGAATCCAGTCGGAAGCTTATGCTCGATCATCAAGTCCTCCAATGTAGTGTCCTTAGGTAGGGTATGTAGGCCTTTCCTAGGACCCTACCCAAGGTACATATCCTTGTCAGGGATCCTTGGTGTTGTAGTAGCCTTTTTAGACATTGATCTTGAAGTAGCCTTGGGAACCCACTCCACCATAGCTAGGGATTCATCTTCATATGAGTCAATGTCCTCTTGAAGCTTGTTCTTGCCCTTGAGCTTGTGGTCTTGTGGTGGAAGGTCATCTTGAGTGTTTGACCCCTTTGGAAGAGTATTTTCATACTTCTCCTTTTGAGGAACAAACTTGGGCTCGGGATATTGACCTTCTTCCCATTCATCTCCATTAGCGTTGAAGTAACCAACACTTCGATTCTTTCGGTATCCTCCGTGCTTGCGTACAATTTCCTCAAATTGCTTAGACCCGGCAAGACTCTTGTAGATACCTTTCTCCATAATTCCTTTCAATAAAGAATTTTCTTGCTCAAGTGTAACTTGGCTAAGATAATCATCATTAGTGGAATCAATAGTACTACTAGGAGCAACATCATTGGGTTTAGCATTTTTATTGTTGCTACTAGATGAAGAACCTTTCTTGCCTTTGTTACTAGTTTTCTTAGATATAACTTGTGGCATGAATGTAGACAAGAGTAGTCATTTGGCAAGATAAGATGAAGTCTTCTTTCGAAGATAATCATTGATAGCTTTAAGAAAATCATGTTCTTGCTCCAAATTGAGCTTCTCGAAGCGTAGCTTCTCATGATTTCTTACAAGCTCTCTATGATCTTCGAGCGTAGCTTCTCATGATTTCTTACAAGCTCTCTATGATCTTCGAGAGTAGATTCATGGGCACAAGAATTATCAAGTTCATTTTGATCAACATCACTAGTTTTATCACATAGCAAGTCATCATCACAAAGCAAATCATCTTCATCACTATTGAAATAAAGATATTCGAGGTGTGATACCTTGGGGCCTTTAGCCATGAAGCAACTTCCACTCCCTTCGTTTGGTGGATCAAATATATCAAAGGAGTTGTTAGTCACTAGAGAAATTCGGGCACCACCATCATCTTGAGTATAGTCAGAGTCGGAGTTATAGCTTCTCTCGGAGTTGTTGTCGGAGTCGGAGTCGGAAACCCATTCACCAACATGAGCTTGATGTTTTCTTCTTGTGTAGCTCTTGGTGTACTTGCCCTTATTCTCCGAATCTCTACTTCTCCTTGAGGGTCTTCGTTCATAACAATCATCTCTACTCCTTCTCTCTCTTTGAGGTGATTCATTCCTTGAGCTTCGTCCTCTAGGTGACTCTTCTCTTCGTCTGTAGGGAGCCGTGCACTCATTGGAGTAGTGTCCGGGCTTCCCACAATTGTAGTAATTGCGATCACGACATGAAGAACGCTTCTCATCATATCTTGAGTTGGAGTTTCTTTCTTTGCCTCTATTCTTGTAGAACTTGTTGAATTTCTTGACCATGAGGCTTATTTATTCATTGGTGACAAGGTTGTCGCTTTAAGTTGCGGGAGCATCACTTGTGGCCTTGTAAGCACCACTAGACTTGTTGCGGAGCTCTTCTTTGTCTTTGAGTGTCATCTCATGAGCAACAATCCTTCCAATGACTTCCGTAGGCTTGGGATCTTTGTAGTTGGGCATCATTTGGATTAATGTGCACACGGTGTCATATCTCTCATCCAGAGCTCTAAGTATCTTCTTGATGATCAATTTGTCGGTCATTTCATTGCTTCCTAAGCCGGAAATCTCATTGGTGATGAGAGCTAGCCTAGAGTACATCTCTAAGACTCCTTCACCATCCTTCATCTTGAACTTGTCAAGCTGACTTTGAAGAACATCTAACTTGGATTCTCTCATGGACTCGGTTCCTTCGTGCATATCAACCAAAGTATCCCAAATCTCTTTTGCATTCTCAAGACGGTTGATTTTGTTGAACTCTTCGGGGCATAGACAGTTGAAGAGAATGTCGCATGCTTGAGCATTGAGTTGCAACATCTTCAATTCATCCGAGGTCGCTTCACGATCCGGTTCTCTTCCATCACCAAAGAATTCACCTTACAAGCCAACACGAACAACAGCCCAAACGGCGGGGTTATGAGCAAGAATATGCATTTTCATTTTGTGCTTCCAACTAGCAAAATTAGTACCATCAAAGTACGGACCTCTACGGTGATAATTACCCTCACTAGATGCCATACTCTCCTAGGTTGTGAGACCAATGCAATGGAGACCAGATCTCTGATACCACTTGTAGGACCGAAAGTATGTCTAGAGGGGGGGTGATTAGACTACTTGACCAAATAAAAGTTTTGCCTTTTCCCAAATTTTAGTGTTTGCAGTTTTAGCATTCATGGCAATTAAATTTCACCCTACACATGCAAGTCTAAGAGTATAGCGGTAGAAAATAACAACAAGCATGAGTAAGCGGGATAGGGTAGGAAGATCAAATGCAATTGTAGACACGATGATTTTTCCCGTGGTTCCGATAGGTGGCTCTATTGTACATCCACGTTTATGGAGTCTTCAACCCATGGAGGGTAACGATCACGAGAGTCCACGGAGGGCTCCACCCATAAGGGTCCACGAAGTAGCAACCTTGACTATTCCATATGGCTTCCGTCCACGAAGGACTAGCCTCACTATGGGTAGATCTTCGCGAAGTAGGCAATATCCTTGCCCTTACAAACTTCTTGGTTCACTCAACAACACGAAGTAGGAGGCTCCCAAGAGACACCTAACCAATCTAGGAGGCACCACCCTCCAAAAGGTAATAGGCTCGGTAATGACGATGAACTCATTGCTCTTGTGCTTCAAGATGATAGACTCCTCAACACACAATCACTCTCTCACAGATTTAGCTTGGTGGAAGAGATGGGATTGGTGGAAAGCAACTTGGGGAGGCTAGAAATCAAGATCCATATGGTTGGAGTGGAAGATCTTGATCTCAACACATGGGTAGGTGGTTCTCTCTCAGAAAATCTAATAGGATAGGTATGGAATAGTTCTGAGTGCTTCTCTTTCGAGTAGGTGGTGGTGGAGGGGTATATATAGGCATACCTAAAAATCCAACCATTACACAAAAAATGACCAACTCGGTGACACCGATGTGTTAATATCGATGGTACCGAAGTGATCAAAAGGTGACAACTTTTGAATCTCGGTGAGACCGATATATGATATTCGGTTGCACCGATAAGGTGACCAACAGTCAGATTTCCAATCTCGGTGACACCGACCCAACAATCTTAGTGGTACCAAAAATGTGAATTTGCGTAATAGAAAGTTGGCAACCTAAACTCGGTGGCACCGGTATGGAATCGGTTGCACCGAAGTGGCTAGGGTTGGCTGAGTTTGTCTAGGTTCTAGAATCGGTGGCACCGGGATAGGAATGTTGGTTGCACCGATTTTGAATGTTTGGCTATAGACAGACTTTGGTGGGAGAGCTTATGGATGTTTTTGGTGACTATCACTTGTGCACGTATGAGTATTTTGTTCACCAACAAAACCTTACTCCCTTTTAATAGTATTGGCTTTCCTATGGACTCAAAGTGATTTCTCACAAATGTAAAATGTAGAGTCCTCTTGCTTGAAGCTTGGCAACCTATTTCATTGCATCTTGGGGTAATTCCACAATCCTTTTGCCATCCCTATCATTGAACTTTTCCTGAAATATACTTGGTGGAAACACTAGTTCAATGACTTATATGTTGTTATTAAATACAAAAACCACCAAGGGAGCAAATGTGCTTTCGCCTGCTGAACGCGAGCCCGACTCACAACCTTAGAGCTTGCTGGGTCGTCAGGCATGTCGCAAAGAGCGGCGAGGCCATCCTTGATACACTTTTTCTGAACAGGCGCTATTCATCATCACCCGAATACAACGATGAAGTTCTGACGGTCTACAAAACATTCCCCCTCAAAGAACAGGAGGAAAAGAGCTCTTAGAGAACTCGAATAGGTCTACCATGTGGAAGTAACTAGCGCATGGGCAGACATACCGATTACCTTCAAAGATATGGACCAGCCGGCCATTCTTTCCGGTCATTCACCGTCCGCACTAGTCTTGAACCCCACCATTGATGGTTACATGCTTCATAAGGTGCTAATGGACGACGACAGTGGTTTAAACCTCATATACAAAGGCACCCTGAAAAAAATGCAGTTCGACCGATCTCGCATCGAACATAGCAATACAACTTTTCAGGGAATTATTCCAGTAAAAGAGGCGCGTTGTTCCGGACATATCGTCCTCGATGTGGTGTTCGGTACGCCCGAAAACTACCAATCCGAAGAACTTCCCTTCCACATCGTGCCCTTCCCAAGAGACTACCATGCCTTATTGGGACGTGATGCATTCACAAAGTTCTAGGCCATACCCCATTATGGGTACATGAATCTTAAAATGCTAGGACCAAATGGAGTGATCACAATCGCTAGTGATCCAAACATAGCCCTTCGGGCGGAAAGCAAGACGACAACGCTCGCCCTCGAGGCATTAGCCGAGACTTTCGCCACCGAAGAACTGGCCGCATTATGGTCAATAGTTGATAAGGACAACGTGATCCTTAGCAAAAGGCCCAAGCCTACGTCCTTCAAACCGGCAGAGGAAATCGTCAAGTTCCAAGTGCACCCGACGGACCCCAATAAGGCGGTGTCCATCGGAGCTCAACTCGATCCCCTTGTGGACGAGGCTCTATGGAACTTTCTCTGTGAAAATTGGGACATCTTTGCCAGTCATCCTTCCGATATGCCTGGAATCACACGACGGCTCACCGAGCACAGTCTGAACATTATCGCAGGCTTTAAGCCCACCAAACAGACTCCGCGCCTCTTCTCCGAACCAAAACAACAAGCTATGGGTGAAGAATTAGCTAAGCTACTAGAGTCCGGATTCTTTTGGGAGATTAAGCAACCCGAATGGTTGGCAAACCTGGTGACGGTAGCAAAGAAAGACAAGTCCTAGCGACTATGCGTCGAATTCAAAGACGTTAACAAAGCATGCCCTAAGGACTATTTCCCCTACCTTGAATAAACCAAATCATCGATGCCACATCTGGACACGATTCATTGTGTTTCCTCGATGCCTATTACGGATACCATCAAATCAAAATGAAGGAATCCGATCAAGCGGCAACCACATTCATCACCCCTTACGGGCCATTCTGCTTCAACATGACGCCTTTCGGGCTAAAAAAACGCTGGGGCCACATACCAGCGCATGATCCAAACGTGTCTCGCGACACAAGTCGGTAAAATAGTCGAGGCATACGTGGACGACGTGGTAATTAAAACCAAGCATGTCAGTCAGTTGATTGACGACCTACGACAAACCTTTGCCAGCCTACGTGAGTATGACATACGACTCAATCCGGAAAAATGTGTATTCGGAGTTCCCTCTGGTAAACTTCTCGGATTCATTGTCTCCCATGGAGGAATAGAAGCGAATCCGGCTAAAATCCGTGCTTTATCAGAACTTGCAATTCCTACAGAGCTAAAACATGTCCAGAGGCTAGCTGCGTGTGTAGCGGCGTTAAGCCGCTTTATCTCCCGCCTCGGGGAGAAAGCTTTACCGCTCTATAAACTACTCAAATGGACCAACAATTTTGAGTGGACCAACGAAGCAGTGGCTGCGTTAGAGGAAATCAAAGCACTACTGGCAACCAATCCCATCCTCACAGCACCAGGCGCCGGTGAGCCCATGTTATTATACATATCAGCTACCAACCAAGTTGTCAGCGCGGTGCTCGTCGTTGAATGAGATGAGGAGGGACACAAGTTCCGGACTCAGAAGCCGGTCTATTACGTGTCAGAAGTACTAACGCAGTGCAAATCTAGATACCTACACTACCAAAAGATAGCGTACACAATTTTTATGGCATCAAGGAAACTCAGACATTATTTCCAAGAGTGTGCGGTAATGGTGGTCTCCAAAGTACCCCTGAACAATATAATCAACAACAGGGACGCCACCGGCCACATAGCCAAGTGGGCCATTGAGCTCCTTCCTTTGGAAATAACCTATAAGCCACGCAGTGCCATAAAATCTCACGTATTGGTAGACTTTGTGGCTGAATGGACAGAGGCCGACCTCCCCAAGGAATACATCGCATACTCCCATTGGACAATGTACTTTGATGGATCCAAAACCCTGGTCGGACTGGGGGCTGGAGTTATCCTCACATCCCCCACAGGCGACAATGTGTGATACGTGTTGCAGATCATGTATGCCGACTCTAACAATGCAGCCGAATACGAAGCTCTCCTACATGGTCTTCGGATGGCAATGTCAATGGGCATACGGTGGCTAGAGGTACGGGGAGACTACAACTTGGCCATCTCCCAAATTAATGGTGAATTCGACGCCAAAAACCTGAAGATGGAGGCATACAGAAACGCCGTACTAAAGATATCCACACGGTTTGAGGGTTTGGAATTTCACCACGTAGCTCACGACAATAACCAAGCCGCCGACATACTGGCTCGTATGGGAGCCAAACGCGACCCTGTCCTGAGAAACACCTTTCTGGAGTGGCTCTTTAAGCCATCCATCGTGTGGCAGGACGATGACAAGGGCACCGGTCTTATATACGGCGGACGAGGTTGCTCCCCCTATAAACAAACCAGACAATCAAATCATCAGTGGCTCCATAATGGACGAAACGCCTTCAGCCCATGAGGTAATGGCGGTAATTGCGCCATGGATAGAGCCCTTCCTCACCTACCTTCTTCGCAAGGAACTCCCCGACGACCAGATAGAGGCACAACTCATAGTTCGGTGATCCAAGGCTTACAAAGTGCACGAGGGTGAGTTATACAAGAAAAGCACCACCGAAATATTACAGAGGTGCATCTCTGAGGAAGAAGGACGGGAGCTTCTAGCTGAAGTCCACTCAGGCATGGGTGGTCACCATGCCGTGGCAAGATCCTTAGTCAGCAAGGCCTTCCGAGCTGGTTTCTTTTGGCTTACAGCCCGGACGGACGCCCAGTTTCTTGTCAAACATTGCGTGGGGTGTCAACTCTTCGCAAATCAAAGTCACATGCCCCCAACAGCTCTTCACAATATTTTGATCACCTAGCCTTTCATAGTCTGGGAGCTGGACATGGTCGGACCCCTTAAAGCGGGACCAAAAATAATAAATACCTGCTGGTTATGGTCGACAAGTTCACCAAATGGATAGAGGCAAAGCCTGTCAAATCTGCCAAACCCGGACCAGTGATCGACTTTATCTCCAGCGTGGTACACCGTTACAGTGTCCCGCACAGTATAATAATAGATAATGGATCCAACTTTATGGTCCAAGAGGTCAAGGACTGGTGCGCAACAATGGGCATAAAGCTCGATTACGCATCAGTCTACCATCCATAGACCAATGGACAAGTCGAATGAGCAAACGGCCTTATTATGAGCGGCATTACGCCATGTTTGGTCCGATCTCTTCATGAGTCCGACTGTCATTGGGTGGAGGAACTTGACTCCGTTTTCTGGGGCCTGCGCACCACCCCGAACAGATCAACAGGATATACCCCGTTCTTCATGGTCTATGGGGTAAAGGCAGTCCTCCCCTGCGACATTATTCATGATGCACCAAGGGTGAGCATGTACGAGGAAAAGGAAGCCGGGTTAGATCGGCAGGACGACCTGGACGCGTTAGAAGGAGAGCGCGACATAGCTCGGGCTCGCTCTACTTTTTACCAACAGCAAGCCCGACGTTACCAGAGTAGGGAGGTCAAGACAAAAGCATACAATGTAGGCGAACTCGTCTTACAACTTTTGAGAAGCCGAAGCATAAACTCAACCCCAAATGGGAGGGTCCCTTCATAATCGACAAAGTACTCGCGGGAGGAGCCTATCGTCTTCAGAACCCGTCAGATAACCGCCTTGAACCGAACCCATGGAACGCAACTCGTCTGCGGCGCTTCTACGAATAAACCAATGTCGTCTATATATTTCAGCATTTTTTCCTTTTTCCTCTTTTCTTCTACTTTCCTTTCCCCTCCCACTATGTTGTTTTTTAGGATTGGATTTTTTCCTTTCCTTCCCATGTTTGGTTCGACCGATCTTGTACTAAGGTTATCGGCTTACACTAAGTGTTAATTCCGAACACAACACCTGGGGGCTTCTTCCCGAAGCCACCGCTTTTATATTATAAGCATTTATTTACATGTATCGTGTATACACGTTTACTTTGTCACCTTCAAGCCATCATATGCATCAATTTGAACTAAGACTTTGCCAAGCTGGGTTGCCTCGCTCCTGTGTTTGCCCTCTATGTTCCCGATTGTTCGGCTAGAGGGTAAAGGGAGCACTAGTAGTATGCGGACCCTACCTACGATCTTCATAGAACCCCAAAGAAAGATATCAATGGGGGTACTATTTTCCTTGGAAGATGTTTCTTATGCTAAGCAGTAATATAACATATCTCTCTGTGTGCTTTCTATCCATTCATACCACATGGACGGATTGCCTGGTTCCCTGAACACAATTCACCCCTTTTGGGTGACAAATTATGAGGAACACTCTGTAGGATGGAAAGTAGGTCTAGAGGGGGGGGGCGATTAGACTACTTTGCCAAATAAAAATCTACCTTTTCCCAATTTTAATTCTTGGCAGATTTTATCATTCATAGTATGTCAAGTACACCCTACACATGCATGTCTTAGAGTATAGCAGCGTAAGTAAAGACATTGCGCATGTAAGTAGAGAGAGGGTAGGAAAAGCAAACGCAATTGGTGACACGATGATTTTTCCCGTGGTTCCGATAGGTGGTGCTACCGTACATCCACGTTCATGGAGTCTTCAACCCACGGAGGGTAACGGTCGCGAGAGTCCACGAAGGGTTCCACAAAGAAGCAACCTTGACTAAAACCATGACATCCTACCTCCACGGAGGACTAGCCTTACTCGGGTCAGATCTTCACGATGTAGGCGATCTCCTTGCCCTTACAAATTTCTTGCTTCACTCCACAACATGAAATAGGAGGCTCGCAAGCGACACCTAACCAATCTAGGAGGCACCACCCTACAAAAGGTAATAGGCTCAGTAATGTCGATGAACTCCTTGCTCTTGTGCTTCAAGATGATAGACTCCTCAACACACAATCTCTCTCTCACAGATATGGCTTGGTAGAAGAGATGGGATGGGTGGAAAGAAACTTGGGAGGCTAGAAATCAAGATCCATATGGTTGGAGTGAAAGATCTTAACCTCAACACAAGGGTAGGTGGTTCTCTCTCGAAAAACTAATAGGATATGTATGGAATGGTTCTGAGTGCTTGTCTTTCGAGTAGGTGGTGGTGGAGGGGTATATATAGGCATCCCCAAAAATCCAACCATTACACACAATAAGTCAGACTAGGTGACACCGATGTGTTAATCTCGATGGTACCGAAGTGACCAAAAGGTGGCAACTTTTGAATCTCGTTGAGACCGATATAGGAATCTCGGTTGCACCGATAAGGTGACCAACGGTTAGAATGCCCAATCTCGGTGATGCCAATTTGACAATCTCGGAGGGACCGAAACTGTGAACTTGCATAATAGAAAGTTGGCAGCCCAACTCGGTGGCACCGAATGCAGTATCGGCTGTACTGAAAAGTTAGGGTTTGGCTAAGTCTGTCTAGGGTTTGGAATCGGTGGCACCGAATGTATAAAGTTGGTTGCACCGATTTTGAGCGTTTGGATTTGGACATACTTTGGTGGGAGAGTTTCTGGGTGTCTTTGGTGACTATCACTTGTGCACATATGATCATTTTGTTCACCAACAAAACCTTACCCCCTTTTAATAGTATTGGCTTTCCTATGGACTCAAAGTGATTTCTCACAAATATAAAATGTAGAGTCCTCTTGCTTGAAGTTTTGCCAACCTATTTCCTTGCATCTTGGGGTATTCCACAATCTCTTTGCCAACCCGTCATTGAACTTTTCCTGAAACATACTTGATGGAAACATTAGTTCAATGACTTATATGTTGTCATGAAATACCAAAACCACCAAGGGAGCAAATGTGCTTTCAGTCTCCCCCTTTTTGGTAATTGATGAAAACATATAGATCAAAGCTTTGACATATTATATAATCAATGAATATAATAGTCGCTTTGAGAAGTATGTGATAAGCAAGAGCTCCCCCTAAATTTGTGCATTTTTTTAATTTGCATTTGAATGCAAATGCACAATCGATTAGGTACATGGGGCACTTCTTGCATGTCACATACATCTTGGTGGTGTGCGAGAATAATTAGAGTTAACAACATAGCACAACACAATCAAGCAATGTGAGTGATCATCACATAATCATCAAATGATAGGAAATAGTAGAAACACACATAACAATGTATGATCACACACAAACACAAAAGTATCTCACGTCAAACCAAAAGAATCAAATGTTTTGTAAAACCGGGAAATAAAGACAGACGCACTCTCACTTGAAGCCTAAGATCTATATACACCTCCTCCCTTTGGCAACAAGTTACCAAAAAATTCAAACGCATATATCTAATCGTTCTACAGCTGATCTCCTCCGGTCGTCGATGTCGGAGTAGAGAGAACTGCATCGGTGAAGACTTTCGCTGAAGTCCGGGATGGAGATGGAGTAGATACTGGAGGCACTCAAGCTGATGGAGCTGAAGATACTATGGCTGGAGCAGAAGATGAATGCCTCGTCTCTGGAGCTGGTACTGTAGGAGTCCTGGCCTTATTCAAAAACTGGACAGTCATCCTGACAGGTGCACTATCGTCCTCATCATCAGAAAACTCAAACTCTGAAGAGGTGTGACGGATTGGGGCTTCATCAACCTCCTTCTTGAGCTCATTGACTGTCTTAGTTAGCCCATCAACCTTGTCATTTAGGGTCTTCACTCTATCCTCAAAGATCCTCACAAGACTGTTTTGATTGTCCAGTATACCTTTGGTATCCTTCTTCATCTCCATGAAAGTGGTGATCAAAAGATCCATCTACTCGTTCCTGGACCTAGGAACCTGAGCACTAGTGGCTCGAGCTGCCTCTACTTCTGCCTCTGCCTCTGCCTAAGCTGCAGCTGATGTGGGATGATCTGGGTCCATCACCACAACATTATCCTCAAAGTCCGGCTGCAGTGGCAAGTGGGGTCTATCAAGAGCAAAGATGTGCTTCTCAAGCTTAGAATTGATAAGCATATGAATATAGGGTGCATAGTAGCATGAGCGCTTCTGATCAGCTGCAACCTTCTTCACTGTCTCGACAATCAAATCCATCACTCGGAATCTCTTGTTCCGGTCAATATGAATGAGCAAATTGATGGAATAGCCTCGTATCATCTTCTCATCGCCTAACTTGGGCATCAAAGTATACCTCAGAATGGTGTTGATGGTGTGTAGACCTTTCTGGAGGTGGTAGATGGATCCTAGCTTGTGGGACTAAAGCTGTGCAACAGGAATGGGATTACATGTCCTTCATGGCATTGTGGCTTGCCTTGGACTCTGAGTTTACACAAATATCGCCCTCCTGTACCTTTAGGACTCCTAATATGGTAGCCCACTCATCAACAGTAGATTCATATCTTGGTCCTTCAATCATCCAAACAGTTCTGCCATCTTCATAAAAATGAGCAGTGGAATAGAACTGCATGATCATCTCATCATTCCAGGCAATAAACTCTATGCCAACAAACTCATCAAGTCCAATACAGTGAAAATTGTCTTGGACACATGGAAAGTAGTCCTCATTGTCCTTGATGTACTTCTAGTCAACATATCTCATGTCACTGACTGTTGGGCTCTTGTCAAGCAAAATTGTCTCATAGAAGTCTTGCTCCTCTTTGGTGTAAAATCTATAATCAACAGCAGTCTTTCTCCTCTGGGCATATGGATCAACAACTCTCCATTCCCTCAAGCCTGAATCCTTCCTATTCTTCATATCCTCAGCTATTAGGTGGCTAGCATCATGAACTGGAAGGTGAGGTCTGAGCTTCATCAGAACAGACATAGCATCATCATCATCTGCTTCTCTGAAAGTGGATTTCTTGTTCTTCTCAGAAGTAGGTATATCTCTGGTAGTCTTCGTGGACTTCTGTGCAGCAGTTTTCTTTGAAGTTGCCTTGGTGCTCTTGGAGGGGTCTGGCTTGGGCATAGCATCAGCTAACAATTTCTTGGCTTTCTTCTTAGGAGGGGCCTGAGCAGCAGGTTCCTCCTCTTCCACCTCAGTAGCAGCACCAACAGCAGCAGCCTCCTCTGGATCCTCAAACATGGAGGTAGGTCTGCCCTGCACACGGATGATCCTCTTCCTGGCTGTCTTCTTTCGCACAACCTTCCTAGGGACCTCAACAGACACTGTTGCCCTAGCACTCTCATGTGCTTTAATGGTTTCTGCAGGAGCATAAATTTTGCTGACCACCTTCCTGGATGAGGTGGCCTCATTGGCATCCTTCCTAGCAGCCTTCTCTTGCTTCTTGGCAAGAATCTCTTATGGGAGAAAATCTGAATCCTCTTCATCTGAGTTGCGCTTCTTCTTGGTCCTTGTTGCAGCCTTAGGCAAACCATGAGAATTGGGAGTGCCTAGATCTGAAGATGAACTGGACTCAGGACTAGTGCCTGAACTCATCTCAACATTCTGCTCTGGCAAGTTCTGATTGTCTGACCCTGACATGCTCACCCTGTGAATAGAGTATAGAAGAGTGGAATAGGATAAGTCATCACAAAATGCTCAGCTAGTTTTTGAAGGTTTGAACAGAAAAATTATAGATGTAGTTCACTGCAAAATTGCATTTCGGTGTCACCGAGTCAAACATTTCGGTGCTGCCGAGACTCACAAAACCCATAACCGAAACTTGGCAACAGTTTCGGTCATACCGAAAACTTTCACTCGGTCTCATGAAGTTCTGTCCTCAGCACAAAAAGGCAATCGGTGGAACCGATTTTTCTGACTCGGTATCACCAAGATGCAACTTCACGGGCTACTAATGTTGGGGAACGTTGCATGGGAAATAAAAATTTTCCTACGCACACAAAGATCTATCCATGGTGATGAGCATCTATGAGAGGGAGAGTGGATCTACATACCCTTGTAGATCGCTAAGCGGGAAGCGTTAAGAAACGCGGTTGGTGTAGTCGAACATCTTCGCGATCCAAATCGCCGAGCGTCCCGCGATCACATCACGATCCGTCCCGCGATCCAATCATGATCCATCCCGCGAACTCATCACGATCCGTCCCATGGTCTCATCACGATCCGTCCCGCGATCTCATCACGATCCGTCCCGTGAACACATCACGAACGGTCTCGCGATATTGTTCACGGTCCTTCCGATCTAGCGCCGAACGGACGACACCTCCGCGTTCAGCCCACGTGCAGCTTGATGACGATCTCCACATCTTGATCCAGCAAGAGGAAGTGGAGAGGAAGAAGATTTCACCGGCAGCGTGACGGCGCTCCGGCGATGGTGGTGGAGCAATTCCGGCAGGGCTTCGCCTAAGCACTGCAGAAAACCGATCTAGAGGAGAAACTGTGCACTAGAGGACCGGGTAGCACGTGGCTAAAAATTCTGTGCCAAAACCCTAAAATCCTCTAGTATATATAGGAGGAGAGGAGGAGGAGTCTTGGCTGCCAAAAATCCAGCCCTTGGGTCGACCAAAGTGGGGAGGAGAGGAGGACTCCTCCTCCAATCCTAGTAGGACTAGGATTCCTCCCTTTTTTGGCCTTTTTCCACCTTTTTCCCTTCGGGCTTTTTCTCCCAGCCGCATGGGCCTTGTGTGGGACTTCCACCAGCCCACAAAAGGCTGGTATTTACTTTCCCACAGACCGTGAAGCCTCTTGGGTCGAAATACCCCTCCCGGTGGTCTCCCGGTACACTACCGGCACTCCCGGTACATTACCGATTAGCCCGAAACTTTTCTGGCGACCAAAATGGGAATTCCTATATATCAATCTTTACCTCCGGACCATTCCGGAGCTCCTCGTGACATCCAGGATCTCATCCGGGACTCCGAACAAACTTTGGTCACCACCATACATAACTCTATACTACCGAAACGTCACCGAACCTTAAGTGTGCAGACCCTGCGGGTTCGAGAACTATGTAGATATGACCGAGACACCTATACGGTCAATAACCAATAGCGGGACCTGGATGCCCATATTGGTTCCTACATATTCTATGAAGATCTTTATCGGTCGAACCTCTATGTCAAGGATTCAGTTAATCCCGTATGATGTTCCCTTTGTTCTTCGGTATGTTTACTTGCCCGAGATTCGATCGTCGGTATGTCCATACCTAGTTCATCCTCGTTTCCGGCAAGTCTCTTTACTCTTTCCGTAATACAAGATCCCGTGACTAACACTCAGTCACATTGCTTGCAAGGCTTATTGTGATGTTGCATTACCGAGTGGGCCCTGAGATACCTCTCCGTCACACGGAGTAACAAATCCCAGTCTTGATCCATGCCAACTCAACAAACACCCTCGGAGATACCTGTAGAGCACCTTTATAGTCACCCAGTTATGTTGCGACGTTTGATACACACAAGGTACTCCTCCGATGTCAGTGAGTTGCATGATCTCATGGTCATAGGAACACATACTTTGACATGCACAAAACAGTAGCAACAAACTGACACGATCATATGCTACGTTTGTAGTTTGGGTCTTGTCCATCCATCATTCTCCTAATGATGTGATCCCATTATCAAATGACATCACATGTCAATGGCTAGGAAACCTTGACCATCTTTGATCAACGAGCTAGTTCACTAGAGGCATACTAGGGACAGAGTGTTGTCTATTTACCCACACATGTAATGTGTTTCCATTCAATACAATTATAGCATGGATAATAAGCGATTATCATGAACAAGGAAATATGATAATAACTAATTTATTATTGCCTCTAGGGCATATTTCCAACAACTAAACCTAGAATTATTTCCTCTAGGGCATATTATTGCCTCATGAACAAGGAAAAATGCAGCAACTGCTAACATAATTCCAACAGACTTTAGCATCGCTACGAGTGAGAAAGTCTCATCGCAGTCAACTATTTGAACTTGTCGTAAACTACTTTGCAACAAGTCGAGCTTTACAAATGGTAACATTTACCATCAGCGTATGTCTTCATTTTAAAGATCCATTTGTACTTTAACGACCAGCCGTCCAACGAGCAAGTCCACCAAAGTCTATACTTCGTTTTCATACATGGATCCTTTCTCGGATTTCATGGCCTCCAACCATTTTTTGGTTTCCGGGCCCATCATCGCTTCTCCATAGTTCGTAGGTTCATCGTTGTCCAACAACATGACCTCCAAGACAGGGTTGTCGTACTGCTCAGGAGCAGTATACATCTTTGTCGCCCTACGAGGTTTGATAGTAACTTGATCTGAAGCTTCATGATCATCATCATTAACTTCCTCTTCAACTAACGTAGGCTTCACAGAAACAACTTCCTACACTGCGCTACTCTCTGGTTGAAGTAAAGGTTCAATAACCTCCTCAAGTTCTATTTTCCTCATAGGTCGATAGTAACTTGATTCGAAGCTTTATGATCATCATCATTAACTTCCTCTTCAACTGACGTAGGCTTTACAGAAACATCTTTCTGCGCTGCACTACTTTCTGGTTGAAGCAGAGGTTCAATAACCTCATCAAGTTCTATCCTCCTCCCACTCAATTCTTTCAAGAGAAACCCTTTCTCGAGAAAGGACCCAGTTTTAGTAACAAACATTTTATGCTTGGATCTGAGATAGAAGGTTCACGCAACTGTTCTTAGGGTATTCTATGAAAATGCAATTGTCCGCTTTGGGTTCGAGCTCATTAGGTGAAAACATTTTCAACACAAGCATCGTAGCCCCAAGCATTAAGAAATGACAGCTTAGGTTTCTATCAGACCAAAATTCACACGGTGTCATCTCAACGGATTTAGATGGTGCCCTATTTAAAGTGAATGTAGTTGTCTCTAATGCATAACCCCAAAATTATAGTAACAAAACGATAAGAGACATCACAGCATGCACCATATCCAATAGAGGACGACTCTGACGTTCGGACACACCATCACACTATGGTGTTCCAGGTGGCGTGAGTTGTGAAAACAATTCTCACATTGTCTAAAGTTGTATGCCAAACTCGTAACTCAGATATTCACCTCCACGATCATATCGCAAACATTTTTATCATCTTGTCACGATGATCTTAAAACTTCACTCTGAATTTGCTTGAACCTTTCAAACGATTCAGACTTGTGTTTCATCAAGTAAATATACACTATATCTACTCAAATCATAATTGAAGGTAAGAAAATAACGATATCCATTGCACGCTACAGGACTCATTGGATTGCATACATCAACATGTATCATTTCCAATAAATCACTTGCCCGCTTCATCAAAACAGAAAACGGGGTCCTTAGTCATCTTTGACCAAGAGGCATGGTTCGCATGTCTCAACCGATTCGAAATCGAATGAGTCCAAAGATCCATCATCATGGAGTTTCTTCATGCGTTTTATACCAATATGACATTTAGCGGCAGTGCCACAAGTATGTGGTACTATCATTATTAACTTTGTATCCTTTTGGCATCAATGTTATGAACATGTATATTACTACGATCAAGTTTCAACAAACCATTCTTACTGGGTGCATGACCATTAAAGGTATTATTCATGTAAATAGAATAACCATTATTCTCTAACTTAAATGAATAACCGTGTTGCAATGAACATGATCTAATCACGTTCATGCTCAATGCAAAAAACACCAAATAACAATTATTTTAGGTTCGTCACTAATCTCGAAGGTAGAGAGAGCGTGCGATGTTGATCACATCAACCTCGGAAACATTTCCAACACACATCGTCACCTCACACTTAGCTAGTTCTCCATTTATTTCGTAGCTTTTATTTCGAGTTACTAACATTTAGCAACCGAATCGGTATCCAATACCCAGGTGCTACTAGGAGTACTAGCAAGGTACACATCAATAACACGTATATCAAATATACTTCTGTTGACGTTGCCAGCCTTCTTATCTACAAGTATCTAGGGTTGTTCCGCTTCAGTGACCGCTCTCCTCATAATCGAAGCACTTAGTCTCGGGTTTGAGTTCAACTTTGGGTTGCTTCACTGGAGCAGCAACTGACTTGCTATCCATGAAGTTTCCCTCCTTGCTCTTGTCGAAACTAGTATTTTAACTAACCATCAACACTTTGATGCTCCTTCTCGATTTCTACCTTTGCGGTGTCAAACATCGCGAATAGCTCAGGGATCATTATTTCTATCTGGCGTTTTATAGTTCATCACCAAGTTCTAGTAGCTTTAGTGACAGTGACTTGGAGAACTATATCAATCACTATATTATCTGGAAGATCAACTCCCACTCGATTCAAGCGATTGTAGCACCCAGACAATCTGAGCACATGCTCAATGATTGAGCTATTCTCTTTCATCTTACAGGCAAAGAATCTTGTTGGAGATCTCATATCTCGCAACACGAGCACGAGCCTGAGATCCTAATTTCAGCTCTTAGAACATCTCATATGTTCCATGACGTTCAAAACGTTTCGGAGCCTCAATTCTAAGCTGTAATGCATGACGCACTAAACTATCAAGTAGTTATCAAAACTTGCCTGTCAGATGTTCACAACATCTACAAACAACGCTAGAGGGGTTGGTGCATCGAGCGGTGCATTAAGGACATAAGCCTTCTTTGCAGCAATGAGGACAATCCTCAGATGACGGAGCCAGTCCGCAATATTTCTACCATCATCTTTCAACTCTATTTCTCTAGGAACATATAAATTCAAGGGAGCTACAGCGTGAGCTAGTAATCTACAACATAATTTTGCAAAGACACTACTGACTATGTTCATGATAATGAGTTCAATTAATCATATGACTTAAGAACTCCCACTCAAATTGACATCCCTCCCGTCATCCGAGTGATACATGATCCAAGTTCACCAACTCAAGTCCGATCATCACGTGAGTTGAGGTGGTTACAATGGTGAACATCATCATGTTGATCATATCTATTATATGACTCATGTTCGACCTTTCGGTCTCTTGTGTTCTGAGGCCATGTCTGTACATGCTAGGCTCGTCAAGTTTAACCCGAGTGTTCTGCATGTGCAACACTGGCTTGCACCCGTTGTATGTGAAAGTAGAGCCTATCACACCCGATCATCACGTGGTGTCTCAACACGATGAACTTTCGTAACGGTGCACACTCGGGGAGAACATAATTTTATCTTGAAATTTAAGTGAGGGATCACCTTATAATGCTACCGTCGTACTAAGCATAACAAGGTGCATAAAAGGATTAACATCACATGCAATTCATAAGTGACATGATATGGCCATGAACTCGTGCTTTAGATCTCCATCTTGAAAGCACCGACATGATCTTCATCGTCACCGGAACGACACCATGATCTCCATCATCTTGATCTCCATCAACGTGTCGCCATCGAGGTTGTCACACCCTGCATGCTTCTACTACTATTGCTACCGTTTAGCGATAAAGTAAAGCATTACATAGCGCTTAATGATTGACACGCAGGTCATACAATAATTAAAGATAACCCTATGGCTCCTACCGGTTGCCGTACTCATCGACATGCAAGTCGTGAAATTCTATACATCACATGATCATCTCATACATCACATATATCACATCATGTAATTGGCCATATCACATCACAACATACCCTGCAAAAACAAGTTAGACGTCCTCTAATTGTTGTTGCATGTTTTACGTGGCTGCTATGGGTTTGTAGCAAGAACGATTCTCACCTACGCATAAACCACAATGGTGATACATAATTTGCTTTTCAACCTTCTCAAGGGCCGCCTTTGTCGAATCCGATCCAACTAAAGTGAGAGAAACTGCCACCCGCAAGCCATCTAGGCAACAGGTTGCGTCGAGGGAACCGGTCTCTCGTAAGCATACGAGTAATGTTGGTCCGGGCTGCTTCATCTCACAATACCGCTGAACCAAAATCCGACCAAGGGAGGAAGCAATCTAAGCATCAACGCCCACAAACTCTTTGTGTTCTACTCGAGATCTCATCTACACATAGACCTAGCTCATGATGCCACTGTTGGGGAACGTTGCATGGGTAACAAAATTTTTCCTACGCACACGAAGATCTATCCATGGTGATGAGCATCTACGAGAGGGAGAGTGGATCTACATACCCTTGTAGATCGCTAAGCGGGAAGCATTAAGAAACGTGGTTGGTGTAGTCGAACATCTTCGCGATCCAAATCACCGAGCGTCCCGCGATCACATCACGATCCGTCCCGCGATCCAATCACGATCCGTCCCGCGAACCAATCACGATCCGTACCGCGATCTCATCATGATCCATCCCGCGATCTCATCACGATCCGTCCCGTGAACACATCACGAACGGTCTCGCGATCTTGTTCACGGTCCTTCCGATCTAGCGCCGAACGGACGGCACCTCCACGTTCAGCACACGTGCAGCTTGATGACGATCTCCACCGTCTTGATCCAGCAAGAGGAAGTGGAGAGGAAGAAGAGTTCACCGGCAGCATGACGGCGCTCCGGCGATGGTGGTGGAGCAATTCCGGCAGGGCTTCGCCTAAGCACTGCAGAAAACCGATCTAGAGGAGAAACTATGCACTAGAGGAACGAGTAGCACGTGGCTGAAAATTCTGTGCCAAAACCCTAAAATTCTCTAGTATATATAGGAGGAGAGGAGGAGGAGTCTTGGCTGCCAAAAATCCAGCCCTTGGGTCGATCAAAGTGGGGAGGAGAGGAGGACTCCTCCTCCAATCCTAGTAGGACTAGGATTCCTCCCCTTTTTGGCCTTTTTCCACCTTTTTCCCTTTGGGCTTTTTCTCCCAGACGCATGGGCCTTGTGTGGGACTTCCACCAGCCCACAAAGGCTGGTATTTACTCTCCCACAGCCCATGAAGCCTCTTGGGTCGAAATACCCCTCCGGTGGTCTCCCGGTACACTACCGGCACTCCCGGTACATTACCGATTAGCCCGAAAATTTTCCGGCGACCAAAATGGGACTTCCTATATATCAATCTTTACCTCCGGACCATTCCGGAGCTCCTCGTGACGTCCGGGATCTCATACGGGACTCCAAACAAACTTTGGTTACCACCATACATAACTCTATACTACCGAAACGTCACCGAACCTTAAGTGTGTAGACCCTGCGGGTTCGAGAATTATGTAGATATGACCGAGACACCTCTACGGTCAATAACCAATAGAGGGACCTGGATGCCCATATTGGTTCCTACATATTCTATGAAGATCTTTATCGGTCGAACCTCTATGTCAAGGATTCAGTTAATCCCGTATGATGTTCCCTTTGTTCTTTGGTATGTTTACTTGCCCGAGATTCGACCGTCGGTATCTCCATACCTAGTTCAACCTCGTTACCGGCAAGTCTATTTACTCGTTCCATAATACAAGATCCCGTGACTAACACTCAGTCACATTGCTTGCAAGTCTTATTGTGATGTTGCATTACCGAGTGGGCCCTCAGATACCTCTCCGTCACACGGAGTAACAAATCCCAGTCTTGATCCATGCCAACTCAACAAACACCCTCGGAGATACCTGTAGAGCACCTTTGTATTCACCCAGTTATGTTGCGACGTTTGATACACACAAGGTACTCCTCCGATGTCAGTGATTTGCATGATCTCATGGTCACAGGAACACATACTTTGACATGCAGAAAACAACAGCAACAAACTGACACGATCATATGCTACGTTTGTAGTTTGGGTCTTGTCCATCCATCATTCTCCTAATGATGTGATCCCATTATCAAATGATATCACATGTCAATGGCTAGGAAACCTTGACCATCTTTGATCAACGAGCTAGTTCACTAGAGGCATACTAGGGACAGAGTGTTGTCTATTTACCCACACATGTAATGTGTTTCCATTCAATACAATTATAGCATGGATAATAAACGATTATCATGAACAAGGAAATATGATAATAACTAATTTATTATTGCCTCTAGGGTATATTTCCAACAACTAAACCTAGAATTTTTCGATTCGCTAGACTATGGAGTTTATCTTGCGGATTGAACAATCTCAAACTATTGCTAGATAATGGAGAATCCCTAATGCGCAAGAATCGGAGGTAGGAGCGCAAGAGGGGGACGAATCCGTACCCTGTTTTGGTGACGGATTCTCTAAGGTGGCGGCGGGGGTGAAGATTCCATCGACGGTGGTGATTCCCAACGGCGGAGGAGCGCGAGAAGACAAGGGCGGCGACCAGGGGGTCTTTGTGCGGTAGCTTAGGGCTTGGGGCGCGACAATTTTAAGAATGAAATTTTGAACCATCAGGACCACTGAATATATACCCTTCACTGCCGGTGAGGCCGAATCTAAACTTTTGGTGTCACCGAGTTTCTCATCTGTCAGCTAACAGGGAAACTTGGTGTAACCGAGAATATGGAATCGGTAGTACCGACGCAAGAAATCCAAATCAACCCTAGGCATTCGGTGAGACCGAGATTTTGGGGTTGGTTCCATCGAGATGCCCTTGGGAGGTTTTAAAGGTCAGTCCTTGTTGACACGGAACTCTGGGTGCTCCTCACACAGAGAGGTCGAAAAGTACTTGATCAAATTTTGTGATGTAGCATGAATAGAGTATGAGGTGAGAAAGCATAGACAGCTAAATAAGTGGTCCTAGGCATTATTGTATATCCAATTGGCAAATAAATATGAAAAGCCAAATAGAAACACTTGGATATTCTCGAACGAGAAAATAAATGTAGACCAACATGCTCACACAATAAGATGTCAAATGAAATCATGGCAAAGATGCACAAACACAATAGCATCTAACAAACACTTGGGCGATGACGGAGTCATCTATATATGAGTATATTGACTTAGAAGCCAAGTAAGAATACTTGATCATAGGTCATACTCATCGTTTAAGCACTAATGGGGTTACCACTTTCACATAAAGCATTTAATGTTGTCACATTCTTATGAGATGCTTTAACTCAAGTCTTAGAGTAAAGATTCCCCTTGATGTGACATCCCCCCATAAGAGGGATAAATTAACCTTGGGTTTTGTCGATGATGACTTCATGTTGGTGAGGTAGTGGTGGATGCTCAAAGTTGATGAAGATCACCAAGAGTTGGGAGCATCCTTGTTGTTTCATTACTCTTCTCACCTACATGGGTTAGTCCCAACACACAAGAGATAAATACAAGGATATCTATGGACATGGAGTGCAAAGCATATGTAATGATGTCCATTGATTTGTTGATTACCTTTTCCCTTGCTTACCTTTGAGGGAATGTGTGACTCCTTGAACTATTGCATAATGTTGATGTTGTTTGCAACTAGTTCTTGCCAATAATGAATATGAGTGAATTTCATTGGCGGAGTCACCCCTCAAGAACTCTCTAGTTCTTCTTCTTGGGAACCCACATCAAGTTGATGGGGATCCTTGGTGTTGAAGTAGCACTTGTAGAAGTTGAGCTTGTAGTAGCCTTGGGAACCCACTTCACCAAAGCTTGGGATTCATCTTCGTATGAGTCAATGTCCTCTCGAAGCTTGTTCTTATACTTGAGCTTGGTGTCTTGTGGTGGAAGGTCATCTTGAGCTTTTGTTCCCTTGGGGAGAGTATTTTCATACTTCTCCTTTTGAGGAACAAACTTGGGATTGGGGTATTGACCTTCTTCCCATTCAAGTCCATTTGCATTGAAGTAGCCAACACCATGATTCTTCCGGTATCCTCCATGCTTGTGTACAATCTCCTCAAATTGTTTGCACCCTTCAAGACTCTTGTAGATACCTTTCTCTATAATCCCTTTCAAGAGTTTATTTTCTTGGTCAAGTGTAACTTGGCTAAGAGAAGAGTTAGTGGGATCAAGAGAACTACTAGAAGCAATATCATTGGATTTATCATTTTTATTGCTACTAGTTGAAGAACCTTTCTTTCCTTTGTTACTAGCTTTCTTAGACTTAACTTGACGCATGAATGTAGATAAGAGAAGTCGTTTGGCTAGATAAGAGGAAGTATCCTTTTGAAGATCATCGTTCATAGCTTTAAGGAACTCATGCTCTTTCTCTAAATTGAGCTTCTCGAAGCGTAGCTTCTCATGTGTCCTTACAAGCTCTCTATGATCTTCTAGATTTGACTCATGAGCTAACTTAAGAGTTTTTAGTTCTTGAGTTAGTCATTCTATCTCCAACTTATCATCATCACACGACTTACCTACACTAGAGTGACTACTAACAAGTTCATTTTGATTAACATTACTAGTTTTGTGAAATAGCAATTCATCTTCAATTAACAAGTCATCTTCATCACTATTGAAATCAAGATACTCGGGGTGTGATGCCTTGGGGCCTTTAGCCATGAAGCAACTTCCACTCCCTTCGTTTGGTGAATCAAATAGATCATAGTAGTTGGTAGTCACTAGTGCAATTCCGGCAACACCTTCATCTTGACTATGGTCGGAGTTGGAGAGATAGCTTCTTTGTCAGAATTGGATCCGGAAACCCATTCACCAACATGAGCTTGATGTTTCCTTTTGAGTAGCTCTTGGTGTACTTGTCCTTCTTCTCCGAGTCCCTATTTCTCCTTGAGGGTATTCGGTCATAACGATCATCTCTACTCCTTCTCTCTCTTCGAGGTGACTCGTCTATTGAGCTTCGTATTCTTGGTGACTCTTCTCTATGTTTGTAGAGAGCCGTGCACTCATTGGAGTAGTGTCCGGGCTTCCCACAATTGTAGTAGTTTCGGTCATGACTTGACGAACGCTTCTCTTCATATCTTGAGTTGGAGCTTCGATATTTGCTTCTATTCTTGTAGAACTTGTTGAATTTCTTGACGATGAGACTTATCGCTTCATTTGTGACAAGGTTGTCGCTTGAGGTAGTGGGATTATCACTTGTGGCTTTGTAAGCACTGCTAGACTTGTGGTGAAGCTCTTCCTTATCTTTGAGTGTCATCTCATGAGCAACAATTCTACCAATTACTTCCATTGGCTTGAGAACTTTGTAGTTGGGAATCATTTGGATCAATGTGCAAACGATGTCATATCGATCATCCAAAGATCGAAGTATCTTCTTGATGATGAATTTGTCAGTCGTTTCTTCTCTTCCTAAGGCGGCAATCTCATTTGTGATGAGAGCTAGCTTAGAGTACATGTCAGCGACTCCTTCACCATCCTTCATCTTGAACTTGTCAAGCTGACCTTGAAGAACATCCAACTTGGATTCTCTCACGGACTTAGTTCCTTCGTGCATATCAACCAAAGTATCCCAAATCTCTTTTGCATGTTCAAGGCGGCTGATTTTTTGAATTCTTCGGGGCATAGGCAGTTGAAGAGAATGTCACATGCTTGAGCATTGAGGTGCAATGTCTTCAATTCATCCACGGTTGCTTCACGACCGAGTTCCTTTCCATCCGCAAAGAATTCACCTTGCAAGCCAACACGAACAACAACCCAAATGGCGGGGTTATGACCAAGCAAATGCATTTTCATTCTGTGCTTCCAACTAGCAAAATTTGTGCCATCAAAGTACGGACCTCTACGGTGATAATTTCCCTCACTTGACTCCATACTTCTCCTAGGTTGTGAGACCAACGCAATGGAGACCAAAGCTCTGATACCATTTGTAGGATCGAAAGTAGGTCTAGAGGGTGGGGTGATTAGACTACATGACCAAATAAAAATCTACTTTTCCCCAATTTTAATTCTTGGCAGATTTTAGCATTCATCGTATGTCAAGTACACCCTACACATGCATGTCTAAGAGTATATAAGCGGAAAGTAAAGACATTGCACATGTAAGTAAAGAGAGGGTAGGAAAAGCAAACGCAATTGGTGACACGATGATTTTTCCCGTGGTTCCGATAGGTCATGCTATCGTACATCCACGTTCTTGGAGTCTTCAACCCATGGAGGGCAACGGTCACAAGAGTCCACGGAGGGCTCTACCCACGGAGGGTTCCATGAAGAAGCAACCTTGACTATACCATGACGGCCTACGTCCACGGAGGACTAGCCTTACTTGGGGTAGATCTTCACGAAGTAGGTGGCTCCCAAGCGACACCTAACCAATCTAGGAGGCACCACCATCCAAAAGGTAATAGGCTTGGTAATGTCGATGAACTCCTTGCTCTTCTGCTTCAAGATGATAGACTCCTCAACACACAATCTCTCTCTCATAGATATGGCTTGGTAGAAGAGATGGGATTGGTGGAAAGCAACTTGGGGAGGCTAGAAATCAAGATCCATATGGTTGGAGTGACAGATCTTGACCTCAACACAAGGGTAGGTGGTTCTCTCTCAGAAAACTGTTAGGATACGTATGGAATGGTTCTGAGTGCTTCTCTTTAGAGTAGGTGGTGGTGGAGGGGTATATATAGGCATCCCCGAAAATCCAACCGTTACACACAATAAGTCAGACTCGGTGACACCGATGTGTTAGTCTTGGTGGTACCGAAGTGAACAAAAGGTGATAACTTTTGAATCTCGGTGAGACCGATATAGGAATCTCGGTTGCACCGATAAGGTGACTGATGTCTACTACACAACCTTCTTTTTGTAGACTCATGTTGGGCCTCCAAGCACAGAGTTTTATAGGACAATGGCAATTTCCCCCTAAGTGGATGACCTAAGGTTTATCAATCCACGGGAGGTGTAGGATGAAGATGGTATCTCTCAAACAACCCTGCAATCAAATAGCAAAGACTCTCCTGTGTCCCCAACACACCCAATACAACGGTAAATTGTATAGGTGCACTAGTTCGGCGAAGAGATGGTGATACAAGTGCAATATGGATGGTAGATATAGTTTTTTGTAATCTGAAAATATCAAAACATCAAGGTAACAAATAGTAAACGGCAAGCAAAACGTTGTATAAATGCTTGGAAACAAGCCCTAGGGTCCATACTTTTACTATTGCAATTTCTCTCAACAATACTAAAATAGTTGAATCATATGTAAATACCTCTCGTGCGACAAAGAGTTCACTCCAAAGTCACAAATAGCGGAGAACTAACGAAGAAATTATTTTAGGGTACGAAACCACCTCAAACTTATCTTTTCTGATCAATCTTATGAGCTATCCCTATAAGTGTCACGAACAACCCTAGAGTTTGTACTAAAATAACACCTTAAGATACACATCAACCAAAACCCTAATGTCACCTAGATACTCCAATGTCACCACAAGTACCCATGGGCTTGATTATATGATGTGCATCACATAATTTCAGATTCGTCATGTTCAATCCAACACAAAGAACTTCAAACAGTGCCCCAAAGTTTCTACCAGAAAGTCAAGACAAAAACGTGTGCCAACCCCTATGCATAGATTCCCTAGGTAACGGAACCCGCAAGTTGATCACCAAAATATACATCAAGTGGATCAATAGAACATCCCATTGTCACCACGGATATCCCATCGCAAGACATACATCAAGTGTTTCTTAAATCCTTAAAGACTCAATCCGATAAGAAAACTTCAAAGGGAAAACTCAATTCATCACAACAAGATAGAGAGGGGAAAACTCCATATGATTCATCTATATCAATAAAGCTCGTGGTACATCAAGATCATGTCATCTCAAGAACACGAGAGAGAGAGAGAGAGATTGAACACATAGCTACTAGTACATACCCTCAGCCCCGAGGGTGAACTACTCCCTCCTCGTCATGGAGAGCGTCAGGATGATGAAGATAGCCTCCGGTGATGGTTTCCCCCTCTGGTAGGGTGCCGGAACGGGCTCTCGATTGGTTTTTTGTGGCTTTGGAGGTTTGTAGTGGCAGAACTCTCGATCTAGGTTCTACGTTGGTTTTTTTGGAATGTTTGAGGATTTATAGAGCCGAGAAGGTGGTCGGTGGACTCCCTAGGGGGCCACAAGCCTGGTGGGCACGCTCAGGGGGGTGGCCACGCCTCTGAGGCTTGTGGCCTCCTCGGGAATCTTCTGGCTTCATCTCCAAGCTCCATGGCTGTCTTCTGGTCCATAAAAAATCACCGTAAATTTTTATTCCGTTTGGACTCCGTTTGATATTCCTTTTCTATAAAACTCAAAAACAAGGAAAAAACAGAAACTGGCACTGGGCTCTGGGTTAATAGGTTAGTCCCAAAAATAATATAAAGTTGTGGTAAAATGATTGTAAAACATCCAAGAATGATAATATAACAGCATGGAACAAGCAAAAATTATAGATACATTGGAGACGTATCAGTGACCAACAGTCAGAATGCCCAATCTCGGTGATGCCAATTCGACAATCTCGGAGGGACCCAAACTATGAACTTGCGTAACAGAAAGTTGGCAGCCCATCTCGGTGGCACCGAATGCAGTATCGGCTGTACTGAAAAGTTAGGGTTTGACTGAGTCTGTCTAGGGTTTGGAATCGGTGGTACCGAATGTAGAAAGTTGGTTGCACAGATTTTGAGTGTTTGGCTTTGGACAGTCTTTGGTGGGAGAGTTTATGGGTGTCTTTGGTGACTATCACTTGTGCACGTATGAGCATTTTTTTCACCAACAAAACCTTACCCCCTTTTAACAGTATTGGCTTTCCTATGGACTCAATGTGATTTCGCACAAATATAGAATGTAGAGTCCTCTTGCTTGAAGTTTTGCCAACCTATTTCCTTGCATCTTGGGGTATTCCACAATCTCTTTGCCAACCCATCATTAAACTTTTCCTGAAACATACTTGGTGGAAACATTAGTTCAATGACTTATATGTTGTTATGAATTACCAAAACCACCAAGGGAGCATATGTGCTTTCACACTGCCGAGCTCTTCGCATGGGAGGGAGAAGCCGATGGCTGGTTAAGACAAAGTTTACAACACAGATAGAGTAACAACTTGGTTGTTCTTACAAAACTATACAAAATTACACATTCGGCTGCTGGTCAAGATTGTCGATTATCGCATCTAGGGAATAGTCTTCTTGTGACAAACGGGCATCAGGCATCACCTGGTCATACACCAGGTGGAGTGGCACTTCGTGCCCATCTGATCCCACCGGACCAACCCGAGCCATATGCTCGGGATTTAGTCCGGTGTAACGGGTCTTGATCATTGCCCATGCTTCCCGTGCTCCCTCTTGGCAAGCCGATGTCTTCCCCAGTTCAAACCAACTTCGGGCTCCCTTGCATCGATCGACTAGTTCGGTCATTCCTTTCGGAGGCTGTTCGGTAGGCCATAGCGCCTTTACCATGCTTTTCATCACTTTGAGGGCATGCTCATGAAGAGCGGAAAGCTCTTTTAACAGATTCCCTCGGAAGGACCCGATCTCTTCTTCAAGATTCCTGGACAGAAGGCCTACATATGGGGCAAAGGCATGCTTATTTAACTTCCTTTATAGGAAGTACTTATTAAACATCGGAATCAAACTTACCGAACATGCCCCTCTGTAGCTTCTGGTTTTCTTAGTGGGCCTGGGCTAATTGAGCTTTTAAATTCTCAATTTCTTCGACCTACCGCTTCTTTTCTTCCTAGAGGCAGCTCACAATGCGACAGCCGGCCTCGTGCTGGGACTCAGTGTACTGCTGAGCTTCTCGGGCTTCATCTAGCTCCTTTTGCATATGCCCTATGGATTCAGCTGCTAAATAGAATCCTTGCGTCAACATCAACATTTGCTAGAAATTAGCAGCATTGGTATACTCACCATGGGCCTCCCGGGTGAAGCTCTTTACTTGCTCCAGCTCTGCCTTCATAGATTGTACCTGTGATTGGTTGTCCTTTAGCTCCTTGGCCAGTTGCTCGTTCTGTTGCTTCGAAGCTTGCGTTAGCAGTATAACAGTATAAAGACCCTTAATTCAGTTGTTCCAAACCAATTTAAGGCTCGGGGGCTACTTGGTTCACACGAGTGTCCGGACTCTTTCAAGCCGATTACTTACCTACAAACTAGCCGATATCATCTTCAGGGCCTTGCCGAACCCAGCTCGGGCTGTGCCGATGTGTGCGTCCGTTGTGCGTAGGGCGTCAAACTCTTGTTCGAAAAACACCTGGTAACGCAGGGCCTCCTGCCATCGCCGATGATTCATGGCACTTCCTACTTCCGATTTAGTGACGGACACACCATCACCGGAATCGGCGGGAGAAGGATTAGCTATCAGGGCCTCGACAGCAGGGTCGGCATGAGCCGTAGCTCTGGAATTTTGACCGCTGCCGGACACCTTGTTGACCTCTTTGGCAAGGGAAGATTGGGCTTTTTGCCTAAGTATTTCGATGTAAACTGCCGTAAGATTCTATTAATTGTGTAAGTAAGCACACATTCGAAGGAAATACCTTTGGGTTGAGTGAGCAAGCGAATTCGTCCTCGTGGCCAACCTATTGGTTGTGCCCCTGATGGCCTCCGATCCGGGTGTTGTGTCAGTCGTTGACGTACGGCACGCGAATCGACGGTGCTTGGGAGTAGGAGCCGGTGCATTCGGGGCACTGTTGGATGCTTGCCTCTTGCAGGACGAGCTCTTCTTCTTCCTGTTTGTCACAGGAACAGAGAATGATCCAAGGTAATCGGCTATGATCGCCACCTGAGATCGGTCGAGGCTCTCTTGATAGAAGACTCCGTCTTCAAATTAAATTAGAAGATCCGGATCTTTGTGAAAACCTAGATCATCATCATGCGAATAGTTTTCAGGCTAGGGAGCCGGACAGTCGACTGCCTCAATAAAGCTCCTCCATTCTTATTCACGTAATATTAAAAGACTCCGGTCAAATAAAGAACGAAATGTAAATCCCGAACTATGTTCGCAGAGTAGAAAGGCTTACCCATTCGATGGGATTATGGCTTGAATACCCTTCATTGGTTGTCCAATGAATAAAATCTTGTTGCTCTCCCTTATATAGATCGACAAGGGCGGCGGCCAGCGTTGTCTAATTGGCGGGTCCCAATCTTCGGGAGCGACTGGTGTTGTTTGTACTGTTGTAGTGCCACAGGGGATGTATCCTCTATTGGAGAGGCTGCACGCACCGGGTGATGGCGGCGACCATGACATCGGAAATGGTCAGGTTTTGGTGGGTAAGCATCCGCACCCGGGCCACCAAACGTTGTACTTCCACGCTGTCCTCTTGGGAAGAACTCTTCGGCCGCCAGTTGTATCTCTTCTTCAAAGGGGCGTTAGAGTATTTGGGCAGACCTCTCTGAGCTCGCTCGAACAGTGGGACATCTTCAATATAAAACCACTCCGAAGTCCATTCTTCATATTGCTTCGGCGTAGCCATCGGATACGCCGTTCCTGCTATTCAGCATACTTCGTCTCTGCTGACCTCCAAGATTGCCTTGTCCCGAGTTCGAGGGACAAGATAGAAGTACTTCCTCCATAGCTTGAAATGCGTCTCGTAGCCCAAGTACATCTCGCAGAGGGCTACAAAGCCTGAGATCTGCAGGATTGACCCTGGGGTGAGGTGGTCGAGCTAGATCCCATAGAATTCCAATAATCCCCTCAGGAACGGGTGGATGGGAAACCCAAAGCCCCGGAAGAGGAAGGGCACGAAACATACGCGTTCCCCCCTTTGAGGATTGGGGAAACACTCTGCGAAAACCTCGTTGTTGTAGGAAGTTAAACCTGCGTGGGTCACCGCCAGATCCGAAGAAGGGAGATATCCCTGGGTCTCTAGACTGTGCAGCCGCAGAAGCGATATGGAGCAGCTGGTCCAGTCCTCGGGACGTGAGTCGTAGGGGCGAGCGGAAGAGTTGTGGGCGCTTGCCATGTTTTTTGTGGATCTTCCGCTAGGAGTTTTTCTGTTGGGGAGAAGGAGAAGGATGTGGTCTAAACCGCAATCCTATTTGCTTAAATGGGTGTAGCCTTCGTTACGGAAGGGCAGCATCGTAAAAAATTGCTGAGCCGCTCGCCTCCCCACGATACGCAAGAATCGAGGAACGTTGGCGGTTATTATAATGGACCTAGAGAGCCCGTGACGCTTGCGATTTTTCTGATAACTAGCCGATTGCCGAATAAAAAGGAGTACGCGACTCGCCTTGCAAGCCAAGGATTATGAAGATCATCCGGATATACATCAGCGTTGAAGACTAGTCCGGGGGCTATTGAGGGAGTCCTGGATTTAGGGGTCCTCGGGCAGCCGACCTGTTTCCCACGGGCTGGACTGTATGGGCCGCAAAGTGACCATTGGGTGATCAAGGGCCCTGTTGCCAGGGTGGATGCTTTGAGGAGCCGTGGCGTGTTCTCCAAGGTTGTCAGCTATAGATAGGCGTGTTTATCTTCGGCATGTAACCGACCCTATGTAAACCCTAGGTACCCCCTATGTCTATATAAACCAGAGGGTTCTAGGTTGTAAAAAGGACAACTCATCTAGGGTTGGCTATTCGATCTCGAGGTAGATCAACTCTGTAACCCCATATCATCAATACAATCAAGCAAGACGTAGGGTATTACCTCTATAGGAGGGCCCGAACCTGGGTAAAACCTTGTCCCCTTCGTCTCTCATTACCATCACTTCTAGTCTCACAGCTCGACACCCCCTACCTGAGATCCACCGGTTTTGACACCGACAATTGGCGTGCCTTGTTGGCTTGTAGCTCATATGTGGCTCCCCTCCGGTGGTTCTCTGCTCCATTACTTCCTATTTTCTCCATAGAAAATCATAAAAAAGTTTCGGGTGATTCTGAGAAATTTTATTTCCTGCACAAAAACAACAACACGGTAATTCCGTTGAAAACAGAATCGGTGTGGGTTAGTTCTAAGTAAATCATATAAAGTGCATAAAAACCATATAAAAGTATTGTAAATATGGCATGAATACTTCATAAATTATTGATACGTTGGAGATGTATGATTGGGTTTTACCTAAAGCGGAAGGGTGAAGCAATATAGTAGCGATAAGTATTTCACTCAGTGAGAACAAAGGTTATTGAACTAGTAGGAGAATCATAATAACTCGTCTTTCAAGTGGTACCTGCACACACAAAACCAAACACTTGCACCCAACACGATAAAGAGGGTTGTGAAGCCCCTTGAACTCGTTTTTGCAAGGATTACTTCTGATAGTGGTAGATAGATAATGACAAAAGCAAAATAAAAGTAAAGTAAATAAATTGTAGCAAGGTATTTTTAGATTTTTAAGAAATATGATTAAGTAGACCCGGGGCCATAGTGTTCACTAGAGGCTTCTCTGTCGAAAGTACAAATTGTTGTTAGGCAATTGATAGAAAAACGCATAGTTATGATTATGTATTCATGGCAATGATCATGTATATAGGCATCACGTCCATGCCAAGTAGACCAAAAAGATTCTGCATCTACTACTATTACTCCACCAATGGACCTCTATCCAGCATGCATCTATGGTATTAAAGTTTATGCAAATAGAGTAATGATTTAAGCAAGTTGACATGATGTAGACAAAGTAAGTACATGCAATATGTTCAAACCTCGTCGTTTACCCTTAGTAGCAACAATACAATATGTGTTTTGTCCCCTTCTATCACTGGGATAGAGAGCACCACAAGATTCCACCCACAACAATGCACACCTCCCGCTCAAGCTAAATCAATATAGTTGGCCAAACCAAACCGATAGATCGGAGAGACTTGCAAAGCTATAACAATCATGCATAATAGAATTCAGAGCAGACTCAGTTACTTTTCATTAATAATCTGATCATAAACCCACAATTCATTGGATCCCAACAAACACACCACAAAAGAAGATTACATCGGATAGATCAAGGCGAGAATCGCGAGGAACTTTGTATTGAAGATCATAGACAAGAATCCATCTAGCTACTTGCTATGGACCCGTAGGTCCATGGAACTACTCACACATCATCATGGAGGCAGCAAGGTTGATGAAGATGGCCTCCGTGATGGATTCCCCCTTTGGCAGAGTACCAGAAAAGGTCTCCTGATGGGATCACGGAGGAATAGAGACTTGCGGCGGCAGAAAAATTGTTTCGGGTGGCTCTCTGTTGGTTTTGGGGTAATTGTGAATATATATATAGAAGTGGAGTTTGGTCACGAGGTGACACGAGGGGCCCACAAGCCATGGTAGCGCACCCTACCCCAGGGCGTGCCCCATATGCTTGTGGACACCTTGTGGGTCTTATGGACTCCTCCAAGAGCTTCCCGGGTCTCTTCGGGTCTAAAAATAACTCCCGTAAATTTTCATACAATTTGGACTCAGTTTGATATTGATTTTCTAAAATTACAAAACTGGCAAAATCAGAAACTGGCACTGGGCACTGGGTTAATAAGTTAGTCCAAAACATGATGTAAAATAGCATATAATTGCATATATAGTATCCTAGATTGATAATATAATAGCATGAAACAATCAAAGGTTATAGATATGTCGGAGACGTATCAGGCACCGACACCAGCACCTGCTCCGAAACCGGCACGAGCTCCAGATCTCGCATCGTCTCCGGCAACTGCAACGTCACGGGCACGAGAAACTGCTTCGACACCTACACCAACACTTGAACTTAAACCCGTATTTGCTCTGGTCGGTGCAACATCAACGATCACCACTTGCATTGGCAACAGACTGGGCTGTAGTTCACACTTCATATACCAAAGTCCTTACAAACGACGTCTCCACCGTTTTGGTAAGCATTGGAGAGCCCAAGTGCTTCATTCTTTTGTCTTTCCATGTTGTTTCACATGATTCACTATGTTGATCTAACTTTTTGTGTTTATTCTTCTTTGCAAACTGAAAATTCCAAGAGCAATGAGAGCGTTATTCAATAATCTGGGCGACCATGGCCAAGTTTCTCTTACCATTGGCAACCATGGTGTGAATGAACATGTGAAATATACCGTAAGTAGAAAGGATGATCGCATGCCAATTGATGCTAAAGGATGGTCAAGGTTCATAACCCAATAAAATCTTGTGATCGAGGTTGACGTCAAAATCGAAGTATCCTTGAAAGGAGAGTTGGTCCTAATGAACGTCAAAATATACCGTAAGTAACACGTAAGTGACGAACTGATATATCCTCTGAGAACTTTTGATCTAATATATGCCACATGATGGATAAAAGTGTCATGTGTGTGTAAGTAGTATTATATCACATAGGACATCCTGAAAGAATTGCTAATTTGATTGTTGGTTAGGAGCTAGTCGTTCGATTTTATCATAATGGCTGCCCTGCTTTATTCAAACTCTTGTCTTCTACTTGTGTCACCATCCGAAACCAGTGTCGTCCCGATTGCATGCAATATTTATCTGATGAAATTCTCTGACTTAGACTAGTGACACATGGGCTCTCAAACATGCAGGCCCACCGCCTTGTGGCCCAAAGTCAAGAGCCGTCAGCCAATCTAAGGCCCATATATTATTCTACAAAAGAAAAACAAAATTGAGCCCATATTTATGTATATATATTCTTCTCAATTTTTCTTATGTATAAAGTAGTGATATAAAATATTTTATATTTCTTTACACAGGGAGTATCTCTCTATCAAAAATTTATTTATGTGTAACTAGTTACTCCTACCGTTCTACTTCGTTTCGCTGACACGCGGGACATCCAACAACCGTGTCCACGTGCCATGCACCAAATTAGATTTCACAAATGCACCGTGGACTCATCCCAGTCGTAGTGTCGTAGTAATGCTCAATGATTCGTCAAATCACAAATCCCCACCTTGGAGCTAGTAGTAGTAAGCTCGAGGGACGAAGCAACCATAATTCAGTCGTCCTAAACCCTCTTCTTCCTCTTCTGCTTTTTCAGAGAAAACCCCCCTCTCGGCGATTGCTTAGGGTTATCTCATGGAAAAGCAGGTACGAGTTCTTCATCCACCTCTAATAAATCCTAGTCCCCTTGTCGCCGGTAATCCTTGGATGACAACCGTCATAGTTGATGCATATTTGTTTGTACTGAATCTAGTGTGTTTCATTTCTAGTGCCCAAATTGCAAGGACCCTACACGTTTCTTTGCCCTTGGCGAGACGTCGGACATGTTCCTTCTCATCCTAACACATGACTTCAAAAAGCGCATGGTATTTTCCCAAAATCCTCTATTCTATCTGGGAGGGTTGGGGGTTTTGAACATCCTGTCAACTAATTTGGAAATTTGGATTGCCATATTTGGATATATGGTACTATTACAATGCTCAACACTGACATGAAAGAGGAAATTATTTCTAGATTTTGATAACAAATAAATTGTGTTCCCATATTAATTTTCTTGCAGTTCATCCCTTACTCTGCTAGAGCACATGTACTCAAGAAGTTTGGCCTTGCGATAAATGAATACACTAGTATAATGGTCACACTGGAGATAGGCCATGGATTTAAGTTCATAGTTGGGTCCATTAACCAAGAAGATTGTTCCTTTTCTTATGGATAAACTTGGATAAACTTTGTCGAGTGTTACGGACTGCAAGTTGGCACACCAATGTTCATGGAAATAGCAAAACCTGGCCTTATCATCCATGTGACCTTCCACCCCCACGTCGTTCCAGTGGTTCATGCATGTTAATTTTGTATCTTGTTCTTGAATGTTCCCTATTTACTTTGTAATCCGCATATTCTGTATAACTAAACACAAATTCACTTTAGATGTACCAACAATTTGTGATTCCCTTTGTTCACAACGATGCCACTTGTAGCTAATATTTCTTATAATTGGTGCCACGCGTAGGTTATTACAAAGTGCAAGACACTGCTCATCTGTTATTTGATAAGAACTCGACGGTTAATGATGGCAGCGAAATTAACTGGGACGAAATCCACCATTTTCTACACTTTATTGACCGTCTTGAGGACCTTGTGCGGCATTTCAATCGTGGACAGTTGAACACGTTATATATGTACAACTTTGTCAAGAAACTGATGGTTGTGGGGTAATCGTGGACAGTGGGACGTTGAACATGTACAACTTTGTCAAGAAACTGATGGTACGAGCTGTTTTCTGTTATATATGTTATTCATAAACTATTGATTATACACAGTTTTACACCTATGTTATTCTTCTTGAAACAGAAACTGCCCAGTTTTATCCTTCCTATAAAGATGCCTGGCCATGGTCGAGTCAGACTTGCACTTGGTGATAACAAGGTGTTTATGTCGACCTACTCCATTTCCCGTAGAGGTGAAAGCATACTCGTTAATGGGTGGTCTCAAATAATGAAGGCCCATCAACCTTGGAGAATAGGAAAGAAGGTTATGTTCATGATTTTCCATGGCTCTGAAGAGAATATCATGTTTATTGACCACATCGCGAGATGAATCCACTTTCATAATGTTGTGGATGCGCGGGGTGGTGCATAGGCCATGTCCTAGGGCATGGTGACCTCACCCGTTGTTCGCTGTAGGAAAAGTAGCATAGTTTGAGGCATGCATTGTACGGTTCAAACTGTTTAAGTACTCGTACTTCTTTAAGCTTTGTCTGGTAAGTACTCTTGCATATTTCAGTTAAGGTTGTTAAGTAGTTTTGCTGCTTGTATAATATGTCTTGTTTCTTCAGTTTCTTCTTCCTCCAACCATCAAAACCAAACCAGCACCTGCGGGGCTGCCTGCTCCCGCCTCCCACGGCTTGCTGTGCCTCGGCGCACGCATCGCCTGCCCATCGAAGGCCTCGTCGTCATCCTCCGCCTTGGTGCGCTCGCCGTGGCGTCGCTGTCTCGCATTGTCAACATGGTCATAATCGATACAGCACTTCACATGGAGGGGATGACAGTAGGACCCACCATGTCCAAGGTCGTACGCAAGCAAGTGCTTTGCTGACATCTAGGACCCATGACATTCTCAACGTATAGTCAATAAACGAGAGAACTTTACAAGGAGTGACACACACTTGGGAACTAGCAGCTCCAGTATTTTTTTGTTATTGTTGAGACGTAGGAGGGTATCAATTGCGTTGTGCGGGACTGTGGCCCATCCAGCCCAGGCTTTTATTTTATGTTTACTACATGACCAGCCTAGGAATTTTTTTATGAAAATGGCTAGCCCATTTATTTTGTGAAGAATACCCAACGCAGGCCAGTTTTTTTTTCTTCGTCCTGTTGGGCTGCAAATATTTCAAGACGGCTTTGAACCTTACAAGTAATATGAAATGGGCTATAAATCTCTACCTAATAATAAAGTACGGGTCATTTTGCTCGTCCTCCATTCAAATTACCTTTAAAGTTGTTGATAATTACCCACCATGCTACCGTAAGTGAAAGAAAATGATTCACACCGGAAAATTCCTGCCTTGACCGGCCCATGCAGTCGATGCCCTATACTGCGCTCTACACGGTGGTAGAAGGAAATATGCGCATGTTTAGGCTGACCCATGTCCAGGCGGACTTTATTTTTCGTTTTCTATTTTTCGTTTTCATTTTTTTCTACTTTAAATAATTTTAATTTGAAATTCAAAAATGTTTTGGAAAATAAAAAAATAAATGAGAATTTTGAAATAAAGTTCAACAACTCATAAATGTTTGTGGGTTCAGAAAATGTTTGCTATTTCTACAAGATATTAGCATATTCAAAAAATGTTTGCAATTTTGAAAAAAAATATTCAATAGGTCAGAAAACGTTCAGAATTTTCGCAAAAGATCGGGTATTGAAAAATGGCATGGCTGGGCGACCTTTGTTTTTATTTTTTTATTTTTCCTTTTACTTTCCCACCTTTGTTTTTTCTAATTTAAATAATTTGATAATTCAAAAAAGTTATGAAAAAAAAACCGTGAAATTTTGAATAAAATATTCAACAACTCATAATTTTTTGTGGGCTCAGAAAATGTTCGATTTAAAAAAATGTTCACATATTCAAAAAAAAGTACTCAATTTTGAAAACAAATATTCAAGAAATTAAAAAACGTTCATTATTATTTCGAAAGTTTGGGTATTAAACAACATTAATGAAATCGAACAAAAATTTGCCAATTCAAAAAATATTGATGAATTGATTTTTTTTCAAAAAATTCAAAAAATGTTTGTGACTTACAAATAGTTTATGAATTCATAAAATATTCTCTGATTTATAAAATGTCAGGCATATCAAAAAATGTTCATGAATTTTAAAAATTGTTCGTCGATTCTAGAAATGTTCGCCGATTGACGAAAAATGGTTTAGGAAATGTTGACAATCGAAAACAATGTTTGCAAATAGTATAGAATATTTCTCATTTCAGAGAAAATGATATTTGTAAAAATGTTTGCGAATTTGAAAAAAAGTCACGATTCCAAATATATTCGTTATTTGTTTCATGATTTTTAAAATTTGTTCATGATTTCAAAAAATGAAAGTGATAGTATATCTTGGTGATGCAGCAAAATATGGTCATGGCCATTGAAGAGTTTGATTTTTTTAATCTCTCGTTGCAACGCCCGCGCCGTTTTGTTAGTATAAAAAACACAGGAAAATGGCAATTACTTTCAAATTTCTGATTTTTCGCATTTCCAGATTTCAAGTTTTAGTGGATTTTAAACCAGCTTAAATTAATTTTGAAATTAGTTTGAATCTGGGTCGACATTTCCAGGTTACAAATAGTTTGGCCTCCACCAAAATATGCGAAATTTTGTCTAAATGTTTAACCCTAGCCCTGGCCAACAAGAAGTAAATGGCCTGCAATAAATTGCATAAGAATTTGCAAATGACCTGTATATTTTTAGAAAATGGGTTGTATGTTGTCCGTCAGAGATTGGGAGGCTGACTTGTAGACCTATTAAATTGACGCATACGCAAGGCTTTTTTTAAACTTATTAGTCAACAAAAGATTTACCCCTTCAAACTAAAGTCAACAAACGACTCTAGCAAAAGCGACCCTTGGATGTCAATCCAATGGCCGTCCCGCTTCTTCAATCTCTGAACTTCTTGCTCCAACCGCCCAAACCAGCGCCGGCGGGACTGCCTACTCCCGCCTGCCATGGGCGGTTGTGCTGCCGCGTAGGCATCTACGCCCCACTCTACTCCCATCGCTGGCTAGGCTATCCCTCTACTAACTCACACATCATATTATTCTCCGGCGACGGCAACCTCACACCATAGTCGAACCACTCTACCCTCGTACTCCCCTCTACGTGGGCATCCACCGCCGAGTCTTCCCTGGCTCCAGGTCGCTCCCTTCCTAGACCTCGTAGCCAACCACCGCCTTGGTGTTCTTAGCACAGCGTCGTCAACGTGGTCGACATCCATCAGAAGAGGAATGTACGTGGAGATGCTGACAACTAGGACCTAGGAGGTCCATGGTCGCACAAACGGAAGTGCTTCCTTATTACGGACAAAAAAATGATTCGCACCCCGGACAGATGGGACCCACCAGGTCCTTGGTCGCACGAACGGTAGTGCCTCCTTATTACGAAAAAATGATTCGTCACCCTAACAGCTAGGAACCACCAATTCCATCTTTGCACGCAAGGAAGTGCCTCCTTATTGCGTGAAAAAACAATTCCCACCCCTGACAGTTGGGACCCACCAGCTACATCTTCGCACGCAAGGAAGTGCCTCCTTATTATGCGAAAAAAATATTCCTCCCCTTGACATCTGGGACCCACGAGGTCCATGGTGACACGAGTGGAAACACCTCCTTATAACATGGAAAAAAATATTTTATCACCTGACATCTCGGACCCACCAGCTACATCTTCGCATGTACTGAAAGTGCCTCCTTATTACACAAAAAATAATTCCTCACCCAGACAGCTCGGACCCACCATCTACATCTTCACATGCAAGGAAGTGCCTCCTTATTACGTTCTAAAAATGATTTGTCCCCCCTGACAGCTGGGACCCATCAGCTATATCTTCGCACACAAGGAAGTGCTTCCTTATTCCCCCTCACAGCTCGGACCCATCAGATCGAAGCGTACGTAGCATTATCGGTCTGGTCACAAAGCGTGTATCTACATACTGGTCGATCGGTCTCTCTACACAGATGATGAAACATGGTCAAGTAAGGAACGACGCATGTCGCAGTAGAACCCCCGACGTAGTACATGAGGCGGTCCCGTCTAAATCGTGTATACGTACATACAACCACACTACCTCTCAAACGCGTACTCTTGTAGACGTATAGTCAGGGCTCATGTACATGGAGAGGCAACGTGGCAGAGTCAATAGACAACATCAACGACGTCCTACCCATCGGCATTCAACCGACTAGGTCGAAACGGAGGCAACGACTCGGCTGGGGTTGAGGTGTCCCGCAAAACAGAGGGAAATGACTTATGTTCAACCGGCTACACTCAAAACATGGTCCAGGGGTGTGGCATCCCGCAAAACATAGGAAAAGGACTTTTGCTCAACTGACAACTATTGAAATGGGGTCCAGGGGTGTGGCGTCCTGCACAACAAAGGAAACTAACTTCTGTTCAACTGGCTACGATCAAAACGGGGTCAATGGGTGTGGCGTACCGCAAAATGAAGGAAATGGACCGACTACTGTCAAAGAAACTGATTCGTATCAATAATTTATGAAGTATTCATGCCATATTTACTCATGCTTTCAATACTTTTTTTATGGTTTTGATGCACTTTTATTTGATTTAAATGCTACTAACCCGGACTGACAATGTTTTCAGAAGATTTACAGGGTGTTGTTTTTGTGTAGAAAATGAAAGTACTCAAAATTGAACAAAACTTTTTGCTGATTTTTTGGAAGGAAAGGGACCCAGGAAGCTTCGAGGGAGTGCCAGAAGAGCCACAAGGAGGTGACATGTCAACCTAGTGCGCCCATCGCCCTAGGCGCACCGGGATACCTTGTGAGCCCCTCGGGCACCTCCTTGGCGTGATTCCAACGCTAAAAAGATCCTAAATATTCCAAAACCCCAAAAGTTAACCTATAATTTATGCTCCACCGCCGCAAGCCTCTGTTACGAAGTGATCTTATTCGGAGCCCTTTTCCGATACCTTGGTGGAGGGGGAAATTATCGCCTGAGGCCATCTTCATCATCACGGCGGTCTCCATGACGAGGAGGGAGTACTTCTGTTGGGAGACGTAGTAGTAAATCAAAATTTTCCTACGTGTCACCAAGATCTATCTATGGAGAAACCAGCAAACGAGTGGGGAGAGATTGGATCTTCATACCTTTGAAGATCGCTAAGCGGAAGCGTTACAAGAACGCGGTTGATGGAGTCGTACTCGCAGCGATTCAGATCGCGGTAGATCCGATCAAGTGCCGAACGGACGGCACCTCCGCGTTCAACACACGTGCAGCCCGGTGACGTCTCCAACACCTTGATCCAGCAAGGAGGAAGGAGAGGTTGGGGAAGGGCTCCAACAGCAGCACGACGGCGTGGTGGTGGTGGAGTAGCAAGGTATTCCGACAGGGCTTCGCCTAAGCGCTGCGGAGGAGGAAGAAGAGAGGTAGGGCTTCGCCGTGAGAGAGAGAGATCAAATCCTCTCTCAAAACATCCAAAACCTCAAGTATATATAGGAGGAGGGACGTGGAGGGCTGGCTTGGCCTCCACTCCAAAGAGGAGATGGCCGGCCGAATTAAAGGGAGAGTCCACCTCCCACAAGGGAGGTGGATCTCCTCCTTTTAAATCCTTTTTGCCTTATCTCCTTATCTCCAGCCACATGGGCCTTTAGCAAAAGTCTTTCCCAGCCCAATAAGGGCTGGCACACTTTATCTAACAGCCCATGTGGTCCTTTGGTCGTCACACCCCTCCCGGGGGTCCTCCGGCACCCTCCCGGCACTCCCGGTACACTACCGATGAGCCCGAAAACTTTCCGGTGACCAAAACTGGACTTCCTATATATCAATCTTTACCTCCGGACCATTCCGGAGCTCCTCGTGACGTTCGGGATCTCATCCGGGACTCCGAACAACCTTCGGTAATCACGTATACCATTTCCCTATAACCCTAGCATCATCGAACCTTAAGTGTGTAGACCCTACGGGTTCGGGAGACACGTAGACATGACCGAGACACCTCTCCGGTCAATAACCAACAGCGGGATCTGGATACCCATGTTGGCTCCCACGTACTCCACGATGATCTCATCGGATGAACCACGATGTCAAGGATTCAATCAATCCCGTATACAATTCCCTTTGTCTATCGGTATGATACTTGCCCGAGATTCGATCGTCGGTATCCCTATACCTTGTTCAATCTCGTTACTGGCAAGTCTCTTTACTCGTTCCGTAATACATCATCCCGTGGCTAACTCCTTAGTCACATTGAGCTCATTATGATGATGTCTTACCGAGTGGGCCCAGAGATACCTCTCCGTCACACGGAGTGACAAATCCCAGTCTCGATTCGTGTCAACCCAACAGACACTTTCGGAGATACCCGTAGCGTACCTTTATAGCCACCCAGTTACGTTGTGACGTTTGGCACACCCAAAGCATTCCTACGGTATCCGGGAGTTACACAATCTCATGGTCTAAGGGAATGATACTTGACATTGAAAAGCTTTAGCAAACAAACTACACGATCTTGTGCTATGCTTAGGATTGAGTCTTGTCCATCACATCATTCTCCTAATGATGTGATCCCGTTATCAACGACATCCAATGTCCATGGTCATGAAACCGTGACCATCTATTGATCAACGAGCTAGCCAACTAGAGGCTCACTAGGGACATGTGATGGTCTATGTATTCACACATGTATTACGGTTTCTGGTTAACACAATTGTAGCATGAATAATAGACAATTATCATGAACTAGGAAATACAATAATAACCATTTTATTATTGCCTCTAGGGCATGTTTCCAACAGTCTCCCACTTGCACTAGAGTCAATAATCTAGTTCACATCACCATGTGATTAACACTTACATCACCATGTGATCATATCATCATGTGATTAACACCCAATAAGTTCTGGGGTTGTTCATGTTCTGCTCGTGAAAGAGGTTTTTAGTCAGCGGGTCTGCGACATTCAGATCCGTGTGTACCTTTGCAAACTTTCCATTTCATATTTGTAGATACTGCTCCCACGCTCCACTTGGAGCTATTCCAAATGGCTGCTCCACTATACGTAGCTGGATTTCTACTAAGAGTCATCCGGATTGGTTTTAAAGCTTGCATCATCGTAACACTTTACGATGAACTCTTTATCACCTCCATAATCGAGAAATATTTCCTTAGTTCTCAAGTTACTAAGGATAACTTTGACCGTTGTCCAGTGATCTACTCTTGGATTACTCTTGTACCCCTTGACAGACTCATGGCAAGGCACACACAGGTGCGGTACACAGCATGGCATACTATATAGAGCCTATGGCTAAAGCATAGGAGATGACACTCATCTTTTCTTTATCTTCTGCCGTGGTCGGGTATTGAGTCTTACTCAATTTCACACCTTACAATACAGTCAAGAACTCCTTCTTTGACCCATCTATTTTGAACTCCTTCAAAAACTTGTCAAGGTATGTCTTCGTCGAAAAAACTTATCAAGCGAATTGATCTATCCCTATAGATCTTGATGCTCAATAAAATAGTAGCTTTATCTGGGTCTTCCCTTGAAAAAAAAAACTCTTTTCAAACAACCCTTCATGCTCTTCCAGAAATTCTACATCATTTCCGATCAATAATATGTCAACTACATATTCTTATAAGAAATTCCATAGCGCTCCCACTCACTTTCTTGCAAATACAAGTTTCTCATAAACTTTGTATAAACTTAAACACTTTGATCACCTCATCAAAGCATATATTCCAACTCCGAGATGCTTGCTCCAGTCCATAGAAGGATCGCTGGAGTTTGCATATTATTAGCATCCTTAGGATTGACAAAACCTTCTGGTTGTATCACATACAACTCTTCCTCACAGAAACCATTACAGAAACCTTGTTTTGTCATCCATCTGCCAGATTTCATAATAGAAAAATGCAGCAACTGCTAACAAAATTTTAATAGACTTTTAGCATCGCTACAGATGAGACAATCTCATTGCAGTCAACTCCTTGAACTTGGCGGAAACTTCTTTGCGACAAGTCGAGCTTTATAAATGGTGACATTTCACCATTAGCGTCTATGTTTATCTCAAAGGTCCATTTGTACTCAATGACCCGCCATTCAACAGGCAAGTCTACCAAAGTCCATACTTGGTTTTCATACATGGATCCTTTCTCGGATTTCATGGCTCCTAGCCACTTGTTGGAATCCGGGCCCACCATCGCTTCTCCATAGTTCGTAGGTTCATCGTTGTCCAACAACATGATTTCCAAGACAGGGTTGTCGTACTACTCAGGAGCAGTACGCGTCCTTGTCGACCTACGAGGTTCGATAGTGACTTGATCTGAAGCTTCATGATCATCATCATTAACTTCCTTTTCAACTGAGTAGGCTCTACAGAAACATCTTTCTGTGTTGCGCTATTCTCTGGTTGAAACAAAGGTTCAACAACCTCATCAAGTTCTATCTTCCTCCCACTCAATTCTTTCGAGAGAAACTCTTTCTCAAGAAAGGACCCGTTCTTAGCAACAAACACCTTTTGCGCTTGGATCTGAGATAGAAGGTATACCCAATGTCTCATTAGGGTATTCTATGAAGATGCATTTGTCTGCTTTGGGTTCGAGCTCGCTAGGTGAAAAACCCATTTTCACATAAGCGTCGCAGCCCCAAACATTAAGAAATGACAGCTTAGGCTTCTGTCAAACCATAATTCTCACGGTGTCATCTCAACAGACTTAGATGGTGCCCTGTTAAAGTGAATGGATTTGTCTTTAATGCATAACCCCATAACGATAGTGGTAAAACGATAAGAGACATCATAGTACTCACTATATCCAATAGAGCACGACTACGACGTCCGAACACACCATCACACTATGGTGTTCCAGGAGGCGTGAGCTGTGAAACAATTTCCACATTGTCTAAAATTGCATACCAAACTCGTAACTTAGATATTCACCTCCATGATCATATCATAGACATTTATCTTCTTGTCACGATGATCTTTAACTTCACTCTGAAACTCCTTGAACCTTTCAAACATTTCAGATTCGTGTTTCATTAAGTAAATATCCCCATATTTACTCAAATCATCAGTGAAGGTAAAGAAAAACAACGATATCCACTGTGTGTTTTAACACTCATTGGACCACATACATCAACATGTATTAATTCCAATAAGCCACTTGCCCGCTCCATCATATTGGATGACGGGGTCTCAGTCATCTTGCCCAAGAGGCATGGCTCGCATGTCTCAACCGATTCGAAATCGAGTGAGTCAAAAAATCCATCATCATGGAGTTTCTTCATGCGATTTATACCAATATGACATTACGTGGCAGTGCCACAAGCATGTGGTACTATCATTATTAACTTTGTATCTTTTGGTACCAATGTTATGAATATGTGTACTACTACGATCATGATTTGATAAACCATTTCGAGTGGGTGCATGACCATTGAAGGCATTATCCATGTAAACAGAATAACCATTATTCTCTAACTTATATGAATAACCGTATCGCACTAATCATGATCTAATCACGTTCATGCTCAACGCAAACACCAAATAACATTTATTTAGGTTTATCACAAATCCTGAAGGTAGAGAGAGCGTGCGATGGTGATCACATCAATCTTGGAAATACTTCCAACACACATCGTCACCTTTCACCTAGCTAGTCTCCATTTACTCCGTAGCTTTTATTTCGAGTTGCTAACACTTAGCAACCGAACCGGTATCTAATACCCAGGTGCTACTAGGAGTACCAGCAAGGTACACATCACTAACACGTATATCAAATATACTTCCATTGACATTACCAGCCTTCTTATCTACCAAGCATCTAGGGGTTTTCCGCTTCAGCGAACATTCTCCTCATAACAGAAGCACTTAGTCTCGGGTTCGGGCTCAACCTTGGGTTTCTTCACTAGAGCAACAACTGGCTTGCCATTCCTGAAGTTTTCCGTTCTTGCCCTTGCCTCTTTTGAAACTAGTGGTTTCACTTAACCATCAACACTTGATGCTCCTTCTTGATTTCTACCTTCGTGGTGTCAAACATCACGAACAACTCAGGGATCATCTTATCCATCCCTGGCATGTTATAGTTCATCACGAAGCTCTAGTAGCTTGGTGGCAGTGACTTGGAGAACTGCATTAATCACTATCTCATCTGGAAGATTAACTCCCACTTGATTCAAGTGATTGTAGCACCCAGACAATCTGAGCACACGCTCAGCGATTGAGCTATTCTCCTTTATCTTGCAGACAAAGAATCTTGTTGGAGGTCTCATACCTCTCAACATAGGCACGAGCCTGAGATCACAATCTCAGCTCCTAGAACATCTCATATGTTCCGTGACGTTCAAAACGTTTTGGAGCCTCAATTCTAAGCCGTAATGCATGACGCATTGAACTATCACGTAGTCACCAAAAAGTGTCTGTCATATGTTCACAACATCTACAGACAACGCTTGAGGGAGTGATGCAGTTAGCGGTACATAAAAAAAACATAAGCTTTCTGTGCAGCAATGAGGACAATCCTCAGATCACGGACCCAGTCCGCATTATTGCTACCATCAACTTTCAACTTACTTTTCTCTAGGATTGTATCAATAAAACTGTGGAGCTACAGCGCGAGCTATCTACGACATAATTTGCAAGGACATTTTAGAGTAAGTTCATGATAATTAAGTTCATTTAATCAAATTATTAATGAACTCCCACTTAGATAGACATCTCTCTAGTCTTCCAAGTGATACATGATCCATGTCAACTAGCCCGTGTCCGATCATCACGTGAGACGGACTAGTCATCCATGGTGAACATCTCTATGTTGATCGTATCTTCTATACGACTCATGTTCGACCTTTCGGTCTTCCGTGTTCCGAGGCCATGTCTGTACATGCTAGGCTCGTCAAGTCAACCTAAGTGTTTCGCATGTGTAAATCTGGCTTACACCCGTTGTATGCGAACGTTAGAACCTATCACACCCGATCATCACGTGGTGCTTCGGAACGACGATCCTTAGCAACGGTGCACAGTTAGGGTGAACACCTTTCTTGAAATTTTATTGAGAGATCATCTTATTTACTACCGTCGTTCTATGCAAATAAGATGTAAACATGATAAACATCACATGCAATCAATATAGTGACATGATATGGCCAATATCATCTTGCTCCTTTGATCTCCATCTTCGGGGCACCATGATCATCACTGTCACCGGCACGACACCATGATCTCCATCATCATGATCTCCATCATTGTGTCTTCATGAAGTTGTCTCGCCAACTATTACTTCTACTACTATGGCTAACGCTTAGCAATAAAGTAAAGTAATTACATGGCGTTTATGATTGACACGCAGGTCATACAATAAATAAGACAACTCCTATGGCTCCTGCCGGTTGTCATAATCATCGACATGCAAGTCGTGAATCCTATTACAAGAACATGATCAATTCATACATCACAATGCATCACATCACATCCTTTGGCCATATCACATCACAAGGCACATGCTGCAAAAACAAGTTAGACGTCCTCTGATTTGTAGTTGCAAGTTTTTACGTGGCTGCTATAGGTTACTAGCAAGAACGTTTCTTACCTACGTCAACACCACAACGTGATTTGCCAATTGCTATTTACCCTTCATAAGGACCCTTTTCATCGAATCCGATCCGACTAAGGTAGGAGAGACAGACACCCGCTAGCCACCTTATGCATCTAGTGCATGTCAGGCGGTGGAACCGGTCTCACGTAAGCGTACGTGTAAAGTTGGTCCGGGCCGCTTCATCCCACAATACCGCCGAATCAATATAAGACTAGTAGCGGCAAGCAAATTAACAAACTCGACGCCCACAACTGCTTTGTGTTCTACTCGTGCATAGATTCTACGCATAGACCTAGCTCATGATGCCACTGTTGGGAGACGTAGTAGTAAATCAAAATTTTCCTACGTGTCACCAAGATCTATCTATGGAGAAACCAGCAAACGAGTGGGGAGAGATTGGATCTTCATACCTTTGAAGATCGCTAAGCGGAAGCGTTACAAGAACGCGGTTGATGGAGTCGTACTCGCAGCGATTCAGATCGCGGTAGATCCGATCAAGTGCCGAACGGACGGCACCTCCGCGTTCAACACACGTGCAGCCCGGTGACGTCTCCAACACCTTGATCCAGCAAGGAGGAAGGAGAGGTTGGGGAAGGGCTCCAACAGCAGCACGACGGCGTGGTGGTGGTGGAGTAGCAAGGTATTCCGACAGGGCTTCGCCTAAGCGCTGCGGAGGAGGAAGAAGAGAGGTAGGGCTTCGCCGTGAGAGAGAGAGATCAAATCCTCTCTCAAAACATCCAAAACCTCAAGTATATATAGGAGGAGGGACGTGGAGGGCTGGCTTGGCCTCCACTCCAAAGAGGAGATGGCCGGCCGAATTAAAGGGAGAGTCCACCTCCCACAAGGGAGGTGGATCTCCTCCTTTTAAATCCTTTTTGCCTTATCTCCTTATCTCCAGCCACATGGGCCTTTAGCAAAAGTCTTTCCCAGCCCAATAAGGGCTGGCACACTTTATCTAACAGCCCATGTGGTCCTTTGGTCGTCACACCCCTCCCGGGGGTCCTCCGGCACCCTCCCGGCACTCCCGGTACACTACCGATGAGCCCGAAAACTTTCCGGTGACCAAAACTGGACTTCCTATATATCAATCTTTACCTCCGGACCATTCCGGAGCTCCTCGTGACGTTCGGGATCTCATCCGGGACTCCGAACAACCTTCGGTAATCACGTATACCATTTCCCTATAACCCTAGCATCATCGAACCTTAAGTGTGTAGACCCTACGGGTTCGGGAGACACGTAGACATGACCGAGACACCTCTCCGGTCAATAACCAACAGCGGGACCTGGATACCCATGTTGGCTCCCACGTACTCCACGATGATCTCATCGGATGAACCACGATGTCAAGGATTCAATCAATCCCGTATACAATTCCCTTTGTCTATCGGTATGATACTTGCCCGAGATTCGATCGTCGGTATCCCTATACCTTGTTCAATCTCGTTACTGGCAAGTCTCTTTACTCGTTCCGTAATACATCATCCCGTGGCTAACTCCTTAGTCACATTGAGCTCATTATGATGATGTCTTACCGAGTGGGCCCAGAGATACCTCTCCGTCACACGGAGTGACAAATCCCAGTCTCGATTCGTGTCAACCCAACAGACACTTTCGGAGATACCCGTAGCGTACCTTTATAGCCACCCAGTTACGTTGTGACGTTTGGCACACCCAAAGCATTCCTACGGTATCCGGGAGTTACACAATCTCATGGTCTAAGGAAATGATACTTGACATTGAAAAGCTTTAGCAAACAAACTACACGATCTTGTGCTATGCTTAGGATTGAGTCTTGTCCATCACATCATTCTCCTAATGATGTGATCCCGTTATCAACGACATCCAATGTCCATGGTCATGAAACCGTGACCATCTATTGATCAACGAGCTAGCCAACTAGAGGCTCACTAGGGACATGTGATGGTCTATGTATTCACACATGTATTACGGTTTCTGGTTAACACAATTGTAGCATGAATAATAGACAATTATCATGAACTAGGAAATACAATAATAACCATTTTATTATTGCCTCTAGGGCATATTTCCAACAACTTCATCCTAGAGACCGAGGGCATGTACAAGTAGCTATGTGTTTTATCTCTCTCTCTCTCTCTCTCTCTCGTGTTCTTGATATCACGATCTCGTCTTCTCTTCCCTCTTTATCTTGATGTGATGAATTGAGTCTTTTCCCTTTGAGATCTTGTTATGTTGGATTGAATACTTTGGATTTGAGAACACTTGAAATATGTCTTGCATGTGGATACCCGTGGTGACAATGGGGTGTTCTATTGAGTCACTTGATGCACGTGGTGGCATTGGGGTGATCTAGGATGCACATTTCGTCCTACTTTCTCCCATACAAATATTGGGGGTACTCTTTGTAGTTATTTGTGTTGGATTGAATATGATGAATCTGAAATTGTTTGATGCATGTCAAATAATTAACTCATGGATGCTTGTGGTGACATTAGAGTGTCGGAAATATGCCCTAGAGGCAATAATAAATTAGTTAATATCATATTTCCTTGTTCATGATAATCATTTATTATCCATGCTATAATTGTATTGATCGGAGACTTAGATGCATGTGTGGATACATAGACAAAACCATGTCCATATTATGCCTCTAATAGACTAGCTCGTTGATCAAAGATGGTTAAGGTTTCCTAGCCATGGACATGAGATGTCATTTAATAACGGGATCACATCATTGGGAGAATTGTGTGATGGACAAGACCCAAACTACAAATGTAGCATATGATCATGTCAGTTTAATGCTACTGTTTTCTACATGTCAAGTATCTGTTCCTATGACCATGAGATCATGCAACTCACTGACACCGGAGGAGTGCCTTGTGTGCATCAAACGTCGCAACATAACTGGGTGACTATAAAGGTACTCTATAGGTTTCTTCGAGGGTGTCTGTTGGGTTGGCATGGATCAAGACTGGGAATTGTTACTCCGTGTGACAGAGAGGTATCTCAGGGCCCACTCGGTAATACAACATCACAACAAGCCTTGCAAGCAATGTGACTAAGTGTTAGTCACGGGATCTTGTATTACGGAAGGAGTAAAGAGACTTGCCGGCAACAAGGTTGAACTAGGTATGGAGATACCGACGATCGAATCTCAGGCAAGTAACATACCGAAGAACAAAGGGAACATCATACGGGATTAACTGAATCCTTGACATAGAGGTTCGACCAATAAAGATCTTTGTAGAATATGTAGGAACCAATATGGGCATCGAGGTCCTGCTATTGGTTATTGATCGTAGAGGTGTCTCGGTCATGTCTACATAGTTCTCGAACCCATAGGGTCTGCACACTTAAGGTTCGGTGACGTTTCGGTAGTATAGAGTTATGTATGGTGGTGACCGAAGGTTGTTGGGAGTCCCGGATGAGATCCCGGAAATCACGAGGATCTCTGGAATGGTCCGGAGGTAAAGATTGATATATAGGAAGTCCTGTTTTGGTCGCCGGAAAAGTTTCGGGCTCATCGATAGTGTACCAGGAGTGCCGGTAGTGTACCGGTGGACCATCGGGAGAGGTATTTCGACCCAAGAGACTACATGGGCTATGGGAGTAGCTAAACCAGCCCCTGGTGGGCTGGCCTAAGCCTCCTCGAAGGGCCCATGTGGCTGGAGTGGTTTGAGAAGGAAAAAAAATCCAAAGGTGGAGATGTGGAAAGAGTTTCCAACTAGAAAGGAGGAATCCTACTCCTAGTAGGATTGGAGTAGGACTCCTCCACCTCCAATTTCGACAAAACCTTGAGGGTTTGAGGCTGCCTCCTACCCTCCCTTCCTCCTATATATACTAGAGGATTTAGAGGAAAAAGCTAACCCTAATAGTCACGTGCTACCTCTCCTCTAGATCGGTTTTCAGCGGTGCTTAGGCGAAGCCCTGCTGGAATAGCTCCACCACCATCGCCACAATGCTGTCGTGCTGCCGGAGAACTCATCTACCTCTCTGCTCCCTCTTGCTAGATCAAGAAGGCGGAGATCGTCATCGAGCTGTACCTGTGCTGAACGCGGAGGTGTCGTCCATTCAGCGCTAGATCGGAAGGACCATGATCAAGATCACGAGATGGATCGTGATGAGATCGCGGGACGAATCGTGATGAGTTCGCGGAACGGATCGTGATTGGATCGCGGGACGGATCGTGATGAGATCAGAAAGATTTGGATCGCGAAGACGTTCGACTACACCAACCGCGTTTCTTAACGCTTCCCGCTTAGCGATCTACAAGGGTATGTAGATCCACTCTCCCTCTCATAGATGCTCATCACCATGGATAGATCTTGCGTGTGCGTAGGAATTTTTTTTGTTTCCCATGCAATGTTCCCCATCATGGAGTATCTAGGTGACATTAGAGTTGATTGATGTGTATCATATGTGTTATTCTAGTACAAACTCTAGGGTTATTTGTGACAGTTGTAGGGATGCCTCAATAGATTGATCTGATAGGATAACTTTGAGGTGGCTTTACTACCTACAAAAATTTCATCTTATGTTCTCCATTAGATAGGAACTTTGGAGTGATTCTTTGTCACACGTTGAGGGATGGTTATATAATTCAATTATGTTAGCACCGTTGAGAGAATGCACAAGTGAAAGTATCAACCCTAAGCCTTATTTCCAAGCATTGTTATATTCTTTTGCTTGCTGTTTTGTTAATTGCTACCTTGCTATTTTTATTTACCAGATTACAAAAACCTATTTCTACTATCCATACTACACTTGTATCGCCATCTCTTCGCTAAACTAGTGCGCCTATACAATTTTCCATTGTATTGGGTGTGTTGGGGACACAAGAGATTGTTTGTGTTTGATTGCAGGGTTGTTTGAGAGAGACCATATTCATCCTACACCTCCCATGGATTGATAAACCTTAGGCCATCCACTCGAGGGAAAAAGTCTACTATCCTACAAAACTCTGTGCTTGGAGGCCAAACATGAGTCTACAAGAATAAAGTTGTGTAGCAGACATCAAGCTCTTTTCTAGTGTCGTTATCGGGGAGGTGAGTTCTTGAAGGTATATTTTTAGATCTCGCATTTGAATCTTTTAGTTTCTTGTTTATTCACCGGTTTTGGTTTATAAAATAAAACTACAAAAAATGGAATTTAGGTTGTCTCATATGCTTCATCTTTATAATGTCTTTCATGATAATGATGGATCAGAAAATTGTGCTCAAGTGTTAGAAGAAGTCAATAAAATGTTTGGCATTAAATCCTTGAATGATAATCATGGTTGCAATGTTGTTAGTATGCTTTATATGAATATCCATGATGCTAATGATATGAAAAGCCATAAGCTTAGGGATTCTATATTTTAAGATGATATATATAGTCCCCCAGGTTTTGATGAGGAAATTTATTATGATGATAGCATGCCTCATATTTATGATGATTATATTGATTAAAGTGGGTTTGGAAGAGTGTAAACTCTAGGTACTAAAGATCCCACTATTTTAGAGGGTGTTTAATCTTATTGTAATAATTATTAAAGTGGATTTTGAGAGGTCATGACTTTATTTGATGATGAATCCACTATTTCAGAAGAGGTTTAAATTGATTATGGCTACCAAGTTTCTATTTATGATGACGATTATTATGATGACACCTATGATATAAATAATAATGATAACCATGAAACTTTTCATCATGATTTTAATTTTCAATATGGTTATGTCAATCAAGTATCTCATGATAGTTATGTTGTTGAGTTTGCTCCCACTATTATGTATGAGAAGAAATTTGCTTATGTGGAGAGTAATAAATTTTCGATGCTTACGTATCATGAAAGGAATAATTTATGTGATAGTTATATTTTTTAATTTTTTCATGATTCTACTGAAAATTATTATGATAGGGGAAGATATTCTTATGTATATTCCAACAATATGATGTTTCCTATCTATGTGTTGAAAAATTTGAAGTTATGCTTGTTTTGCTTTCCTATGCTAGTTGATTCCTGCTCCCATAAATTATTTGCTCACAAAATCCCTATGCATATGAATTGGTTTAGGATTAAATTTCCTTGTCATATGCTTCATGATGCTCCCTTTGCATTTCAATCCTTTATTTTTTTTGTGAGCATCATTGAAATCATCATGCATAGCTAAAAGGCTTTAAAGAAAAGCGCTTGTTGGGAGAAAACCCAATATTCATCCTTACTATTTTTGAGTGTTCACATGATTAAGATGATGTAGCAATCATGTTTTGTGTATTTTATTTCAATAATGTGCCAAGTAAAGCTTTGGGATAGTGTGGACACTTGTTGATTTGATTCTGTGCAAAAAACAAAACCTTTTTCCTCCAAATATAATCTCCCTGATTTCAATGGAGCATCAAAATATTCTGAAATTTTAAACAATATTTATCCACAAATTCTTTAATTTATCCTATTTTTTAGAATTTTCAGAGATAGGGAAATATAGTTTTAGTGCATATCTTCACAGATTGTTCTGTTTTGACAAATTGTGTTTTCCATGCATAGTTTGCTTGTTGTAGTGTTTCCATTGCCTATATTTAGTGATATAAATTATGGAAATGATATAATACACTAGTCATTATGTGAGAACAATTATGAATCTTGCCTTGACAGTACCTAAGTGAATTATCTATTTCTATTGTACTAACCCATCTCACGAAGTTCCGTTGAGTTTTGTGTGATTAAAGTTTTCAAGTTTTGGGCAAGATACCGATTTGAGGAGAATAAGGAGCAGCAAGACCCTAAGATTGGGGGTTCCCAAGCCACACACAAGGTAATATTCAAGGAATACTCAAGCGTCTAAGCATGGGGATGCCCCGAAAGGCATCCCGTCTTTCGTCTTCAACACTATGGTATATCTTACTTGGTGCTATATTTTTATTCATCACACATTATGTATTTTGCTTGGAGCATTATTTTAGTTTGTTCATATTTTATTAATGTTATTTATAATCATTTTTTTTCAATAAAAAGTACCAAGAATTTCGTTCGGGATGCTTGAATTGCATGTTTGATGTGTATTGTATAAAAACAGAAACTTTCGCTGTAGTGTTGGAATTTTCATATTTGACTAGAACGTGGAATGTTTTTGAAATTTTACATAGTACTTTCATAAAAATTATTTATCATTTCCTAAAATTGCATAATTTATTGAGTTACATAAGCGCACTTTTTGAATTAATTGCTACAAACTGCCCTATTTAGACAGATTGCTATCATACTTTTGTTATCTACTTGTCCTAGTGTTTTCATGGATTATATTGGTATATATAAATTGTGGGAATGATAGTACACAGTAGGTAATGTTTGAAAATTATATTGCAACTTGTCTTGGCAGTACATGAAGTGGTGATTTATTCTTATGTGCACTAACCTATCTCACGAGTTCTTGTCAAGTTTTGTGTGGATGAAGCCTTTAAGATTTAGGAAACCGTAATATGAGAGGTGTTAAATGTTGGGTTCTACCGTAAGTGCATCGCATGCAAACTACAATTTTCCTACGCGCAGAACATCCAAGGACATGCTACGGAGATGGATCAGGGATCGTTACTACTAGACGTGAAGTGCCATGCAGCGGAATTAGAGTTGGGGCAGCGCGTTCATGTAGTTCGTCTCCTCCTCGTACGATCTCCCTCAAACAGCCGATCATCGGATCCCACGTACAGGTTCGCTGGAGTGGCACAAGTGCACTGCCTCTAATGGTATCCGCGTGTGTAGGAGGAATATCGTGCAGCGGACTGCTAGGTCCGATCACATATTAGACGACGGCGAGTGGAGGTGGCTAGTTGCAACACATACAAAGCCCAAATGACAGCGCCGAAGCGATCAACCGGATGGGTGTGCTGCACCTCCACTATATATATATATGCATCTAGCATGGGCTCAACTCTTGGGCCTTGCATGGATCCCAAAGCCCACATGTTCCTTCCCTTAAGCACGTGACCCTTTAGGTTCTCGTTCACTTGGTCGCGGGTTAGATCACATCCGGCTCGACCACTCGGTAGAAGCCTCTAGCAAGCATGCCGACTCCAAGTGTCCGATGAAGCTGGTTAGGCGAATCTATACTTCACACTTATGTTCCCTTTGCCACACGATATATGTTGTCATGCACAAGGCGGCATGGTTATCCTTGTTGCAGCATTACCTCTTTCTCGTTCCAGTGAATCCGGCCAACACTTCGGATTATCTCATAATCCTCACCGCATGGCCATGCTTATCCAGGGCGGATCACCCGAGGGGCCCAGAGTATATCTCTCCTAATCGGAGGAGCAAATCACATCTTGCTCGACCATGTCTCGCAGCATGGGTCTGGACAAGCCCGAAACCTACCTTTCTAACTACCTAGTCATGGAGTAGCGTTTGGTCGGCCCAAAGCAGGTCTATCACCATCTCGAGTACATGCGCTAGCTCAATTCTTAGGACATAGAACTTATATTGTACTAGAGACTCACAAATGACATATCATTGCGTCTCTTAGTTGGGTCTGTCCAACTCACACCTTATCTACGTCGAATCCAACCAGATCTTTCTAAGTCCATATTATCTGGCTAGCATCCAATGCTACATGGTCAGTGAGACCGGACCATCCACCATGGCATATGCTAGTCTAACTGGATGTGCGTCCACACAACCCTTTCGACTAGGGACCATTTAGGACAATCATCATACAATGCATAGTCTCACAAACAAGTCACGTACTTGTTAATACATATCATTGATGATGTCCAAGGACTATCTTTATTCATCAACACATAGGAAATATCATCATACATGATTGCCTCTAGGGCATATCTCCAACATTAAAGAGACACAAGATCTCAAGATTGCGGATTCCCAAGGCTCGCCAAGTTAATATTACAAGAATTCTCAAGCATCTAAGCTTGGGGATGCCACATTAGGCATCCCACCTCTAGTCGTCAACAAATATGGGTTTGAGCCTAAGTTTTTATTCGTTCACATGATATGTTCTATTCTTGGAGTGCCATTTTTGTTTTGTTTGCTGTTTTAAATAAATCTTAGATCCGAAATCTTTATTGAGAGAGAATCCTCACATAGCTACATGATTGTTTGACTACTTATTGATCTTCACATATATATTTGAGAGTAGTTTGATATTTACTCTTGTTCCTCACTTATATCCTACGAGTAAATTGTGATATCATAAATACAAAATCACCCATGTGTTTTATTCTTAGTAGTAGTTTCACATTTGGTTTAGAAAGAAAAATCTATTGAAGTTTGATAATCATAGTATTGGTCATACAAGCAATTTATGAATGATAAGTATAAGGAAGAAAACTTTCACATACAATTACATTATCTTGGAAAACTTTTATGATTTTGAATACCCATTAATTATTTTCAACCTTGATCAAATTAGTTGAAGTTGGACAAGGAAGACAACATAATGAGTTATTTTTGGGTATATTTGTATAGAAGTTATATTGTTATGGATCCCTCAACATGTGATGCTTGTTTCAAACCTTTTGCTAGCCAAAACTTCGTACTACGTAGAGATACTACTTGTGCATCCAAGATCCTTGAGCCAAGTTTCTTGAATGAGTGTTCACCATACCTACCTATATATGGTATTTCACTGCCATTCCAAGTAAATTTGCATGTGCCACCTCTAAAATCATCAAATGAACATTTGTTTTGTGTGCCTATACCGCTCATGGAGCGACAGGGCGGTTAGTATCTTCCATGCTAAGTGTGTTTAACTCATGGCGAGTGTTTATTCACTTGTAATTAGACGAGAGAGGCTCATAAAAAGGATGCCCAGTCCTGCATAATACAAATAAATAAATAAACAAGAACTCCCCCTAGAAAGTTGATTGTTTGAAGGGCACCCGTGGATTCTGCCAGACCTGAACTGTGCTTGAATGGTGGAGGGGGAGTAAAATATCAATTCCGTTTGGGAACCGCCATTAATGGAAGATATTGAGATCCTTTGTCATGATGTTAATAGTAAAAGCACTCCACCCAATATATATTCTTCTCTATTTTAAGCAATGAGCTCTCACACCTTTGCGAATCCCTGCTTCCCTGTGCGAAGGGACATTCTATTTACTTTTATGTTATTTACTTTCATGTTATTTATTTTTCATGTTGACTCACCTTCTTATTCCAACCTCATTATATAGTTTCCAAGAATCATGTGGTGGGGAAAGATCCAAGCACATATATCTAGTCAAATATATTTGACCATGAGTTATTATTGTTCACCATTCTCTTTATGATAAGTGGGTTGGGAGGCGAAACATTAAGCCCCTATCTTTCTTTGTGTTCGATGAATGTCGTTTGTTCTAAACATATACTTTGAGTATTAGCAATTATAGAATACTTTATGATAATTGAGTATGTGGTGCTATTACTTAGACTTTGTAGAACAATAATTGTTTGATAACTAAGAACATAGGTTGTCAAGTTTCAAGGGAATGTGTTGTTTGAACCATAGCGTGTTGATTGATTGCTACTTTGTCATGATAAGTTTATTAGAAAGAGTTGTCATTTATGATGCTAGGAAAAGTGATTGAACTTATAATTGATCAAACTTATGCACTATGCTAGCATTCACACTTCATAATTATTTCTTTTATCATTTACCTACTTGAGAACGAGTAGGAATTAAGCTTGGGGATGCTGATACGTCTCTTGCGTATCTATAATTTATGAAGTATTCATGCCATATTTACTCATGTTTTCAATAATTTTGTATGGTTTTGATGCAATTTTATATGATATAAATGTAACTAAACCAGAATGATATTGTTTTCAGCGGATTTACCATGGTGTTGTTTTTGTGCAGAAAATGGACGTTCTTGGAATTGAACGAAACTTTGATGATTTTCTGGAAGGAAAGGGACCTAGGAAGCTTCGAGGGAGTGCTAGAAGAGCCACGAGGAGGTGACAAGTCAACCTAGCGCGCCCATCCCCCTGGGCGCACCGGGATACCTTGTGAGCCCCTCGGGCACCTCCCTGCCATGATTCCAACGCTAAAATCCTAAATATTCCAAATCCCCCGAAACTTAACCTAGAATTTCCGCTCCGCCATCACAAGCCTCTAATCTGAAGCAATCTCACCCGGAGCCCTTTCCGGTACACTACCAGAGGGGGAAATCATCACAGGAGTCCATCTTCATCATCCCGATTGTCTCCATGACGAGGAGGGAGTAGTTCACCCTCGGGGCTAAGGTATGTACGCATTCCTATGTGTTTAATCTCTCTCTCTCTCTCTCGTGTTCTTGATATGGCATGATCTTGATGTACCACAGGATTTGCTAATATAGTTGGATTATATGGTGTTCTTCCCTCTCTATCTTAATGTGATGAATTGAGTCTTTTCCCTTTGAGACCTCGTTATGTTGGATTGAATAATTTGAATTTAAGAACACTTGATATATGTCTTGCATGTGTATACCCCTGGCGACAATGGGATGTTATATTGAGTCACTGGATATATGTTTTGGTTAGCAACTTGCGGATCCTCGTGGTGACATTGGGGTGATCTAGGTACATAGGTCGATGCATGTTTTCATCCTATTTTTTTGATAGAACTCTTGGGGTACTCTTTGAAGTTCTTCTCATTAGATTGAATATGATGAATCTGAAATTGTTTGATGCATGTGAAATGATTAACCTATGTATACTTGTGATGACATTAGAGTATCTAGGTGACATTAGAGTTGATTGATGCGTATGATAGGTGTTATTGTAGTACAAACTCGAGGGTTGTTTGTGGCACTTATAGGAATGGCTCAACAGATTGATGGAAAGGATAACTTGAGGTGGTTTTACTACCTATGACAATTTCATCTTATGTTCTCCTCTAGATAGGAACTTTGGAGTGATTCTTTGTCGCGTGTTGAGGGATGGTTATATATTTCAATTATGTTAGCACCGTTGAGATATTGCACTAGTGGAGGTATGAACCCTAGGCCTTATTTCCAAGCATTGATATATTTTTTTGCCCGCTATTTTTTTACTAGCTACCTTGTTATTTTTATTTATTCAGATTACAAAAACTTATTTTTACTATCCATACTACACTTGTATCATCATCTCTTCGCTGAACTAGTGCACCTATACAATTTGCCATTATTTTGGGTATGTTGGGGACAGAAGATATTGTTTGTATTTGATTGCAGGGTTGTTTGAGAGAGACCATCTTCATCCTACACCTCCCATGGATTGATAAACCTTAGGTCATACACTTGAAGGAAAATTGCTACTTTCCTACAAAACTCTGCGCTTGGAGGCCCAACACGAGTCTACAAGAACAAAGTTGTGTAGTAGACATCAGACACGGGGTCCAGCTGATGTATTGTATCGCAAAACATGGCGCCATCGGCTACTGTTCATCTATCATCGACTTCCTCTAGCCTGCACGAGGTCCTCTTCATCCACCCCAACACCGGCTACTGCTACGTACGTACCACGGGGTCTGTCCTGTTCACCCACAACCAACCAACCGACTAGGTCAACTCATCATGTCTCGCGCAAGGGGCTCGATCAAATTACTTCTCCCTCACATCTACCTCAATTTTTATGTCATGAACGACCCAAAGAATGTCATGTAGGTGCATCCTCGGCCCTCCTAGGAAGAAAACCCATTTTTTGTCATAATTTTTGTCATGAAAGTGGGAGCCCACCACATCTATAATGATACGTGCTTTTTTCACAATTATCATCATGGAAGTATCATATACATGACAAAAAAGTTTTCGTTTGGCCCATAATGTCACGGATGCGTCTTCTCTTTGCAGTGTACCATCATATTACATTACATGATTAGAGACATGTTTTTATTTGCCTTGCATGATCATAGTATGGCTAGCTCAATATTTTCATGGCTTGTCCCTTTTTTGATGTATATGCTCATCGGATCACTGCACATACTTGAAAGTGTGTTATATCGACTAGAGGGGGTGAATAGGTGATTTTTACAAATTCATCACTTGAGGAATTTAAACTTGAGGATTTTGAAATGTGATGAATAACTAGCAGCGGATTAAGTACTCAAGTGCATGAGAAACATAGCAACAACATAGTCATCATGATGAAATGAAACATGGACAGATTACAAGTAGCGTGATACAGGATAAGCAGGTGAGGAACAAGGTAACTTCAAGAATTTGGGGTGAGGAAATAGAACCAGGTAGTTCGATGAAGACAACGGTTTGATGACCCAGTTCCAACTGCTGTGACAGTCCTACGTCTGGTTTGGAGCGGCCTGGTATTTAAACCAGAGGACACACAGTCCTTACCGTATTCTCCTTGAGCTAAGGTCACAAAGTCCTCGCCCAACACTCATGGTAAGTCTTCAGGGTGGACTTCCAAAACCCTCACAAACTAGTCACCCGGCGATCCACAATTTATTGCTGGATGCTCTAGACCAAGGTCACTCCGTGATCCGCAATTGACTGCAGGATGCACTAGACCATGAAGCCTAACCGTCTTGAGGATACACAGTCCTCAAAGGTAACAAGCGTCGGTTCCACATAGAAACAATCTCTTTAGTGATGCTCCATCACTTTGGGTTTGGTGGTTTGGATTTGGATTTTTCCTCACTGATTATTTTCTATCAAAGTCCTTGGAGGATGGGTTGCTCTCAAATGACAAGTGTCAGTTCTCTCTCGGAGCAGCCAACCAACTAGTGGTTGTGGGGGGGTGGCTATTTATAGCTAGGGTGCAACCTGACATGATAAGACATAAATGCCCCCAATGATATGACCGTTATGTGGATATTATAATTGGGGACAGCTGGCACTAAGCACAACAATGGTCGGAATTTAGAACTATGAAAGTCCTCAGACATATCATGTTCCTCACTTGTAAGCAATTCGCACCGGCGAAATCCTAAGTCCTCGGTCAAATCAATTTCATCAGAGACTAGAAGAACATCATCTCTGTCACTGAAGAACTTGACTGAACTGCAAGAGATTTCCAAAGTCTTCACTCGAAGGATTGGATAGGTTGAGGCTTTTGGAGTTGAGCATCAGTTAGAAATATTCCTTAGTATTACCTTGGCCCCCTTTAATAGTACGATGTTTCCTATGACTCAAAGAAAGGAAATGAAACTATGAAAACAAAAGTCTTCACGCTTCATAGTCCTCGTTCATATCTTCATGGTCACACCAACTTCTTCATTTTCAAAGTCTTCAAGGAATACCAAAGTCTTCAGTTGAAGACATACATTTTTAGGGGTCGGTAATCTCCGATTATATCAAACTCCTCATCGACTTATAGAGCCTATGTACACTCACAAACACATTAGTTCATTAACCTATAAGTCTTCAATACACCAAAATCACTAAGGGGCACTAGATGCACTAACAATACTAGTACACAACGTGAGACATTCATCATGATGAGTTTCTCTCATGTTTTTAGTTTTGAGTTATGATTACATTTAGTCAAAGTGAGTCATTATAAAGTGTATTATTGATCCTTGTAAGGTGTTGCTCCTAGAGAGAGAGAGAGAGAGAGAGAGAATAAAAGGTGAACCACGAAGGTGCCATAAAAAAGAGACAAAAATGAAAAAGATGAAGAGAGAAGGAGCAATGCCATTATGCTTTTTAGTATAGACTTGTGCATCAAAGTAGCAACACTTCATGAATTATAAAGTTGAAAGTTTCATGAGCTTCATATGTTTCATACTAGTGGGGAACCTACACTATAGAACTTGGTTTGTATATTCCGATGGCGAGCATCCTCAAAAGCTCGAGGTCTTCATGAGCAAGATAGTTGGATGCACCCCCACTTAGTCTTTTAGAGAGCTTTCACATATTAATAGCTCTATGTGCATCCTAGTTGCATGGCGATCTGTACTCCTTGCATTGACATCGATCATAAGGCCATCTGCCTTGCCTAGTGGTCAACTGTGTTGATGCAAGACTTTCTTCATTTCTGACTTCTCAAAATCCCAGCCATTATATATTTTCCCTTAAGTGTGAGGCATAGGCTTGCGCTCAGTGCTGCATAGGTAGTTGAGAGGTTGAATAACACAAACACATGATCCTTACCTGGTATGCCTCGGGTTGTTGTTTTTGAAGATGTCGTTGATGCATGATTTGTTTTTTCTATGATAGTCATTGTTGTGTTCCTAACATAATATTGACCTTCTCTCTAAACCTTTGGCAATGGGAATTTGGGATCTAGAAAAAAAATTCCACTTTCTTGACCTTCATGGTAATGGAACTAAGAGGATAACTTGTATTACCCCCTTGCTGGTTAAATTTTGCATCACTAGTGCAGTCGCGTGCTATACAAATGGTTTTTAAGCCAAGTCTATGGCATAGTCTTAAACCGCCGCCTTGCATATGTGGGTGATAGGGGGGCTATCCCACACGTCAGGCAAACCCCGTCGGCGATGCCTGCACCTGGTCACACACGATGGGCAAAAATATATTGTTTGTAATTGGAAGGACCATCACAAACAGACATATTGGGGAAGACATGCGAGATGACTTAGCATCCCACATACGGAATCCCAAGGGTACGTTTCCATTCGCATTGCAGATCACACACAATTTTCTACATGACATCGTTTGTGATAGGTGTGTTCATCACACATGATAGTTATAATTATGTCCTTTGCATTACTCAAAACATCACTCCGGTATCTAGAAGAAACTGTTCGGCATTGGGCTGCCCATCACACACACTAGCTATGTGAAAACATTTGTGATTGGTTGTCCTAACGCACACAATTGTCGACTAGAATTCTTATGTGATTGTTCAACGATCCAACACGCCAACTTTCTAGAAACCGTGTGGGTTTGCTCAGGTCATTGCCCATGGTTTTGTCTTAGAAACCGTCTGCAATGGGAACTCAAATAATCATCCTAATTGAGAAATTATTTATAATCCATTTAGTAATCAAAATTAACATTTCATATCAACCACAAAATATATTTCTTATTCGTAGTACGACAACCAGGATTTCATAATTGAATTACACGAGGGTACAACCTCATATAGGCATATACTGCCTATCTACCCAATTGCACAACAAGACAAAGTTTCAAATGCAACATATAAAACCTTTGGAAATTAAGTATCATCATAGATGGTAAATAGACAGATGAATCTCATCTAGAAAATTGTTAAAGTCGAAGGCGAATACTGAGCCTTCAATGATGTTGAAGGTCCTGGCAACTTTAGTCCAGTGCATGTGGATGAATGCCTGCCCATCCTTCGTCCTCTTAAGGAGGACTTCAAGATTATACCATGGGTGTTGTATGAATACCTTCATCGCCTCTTGATCATACATGTGGTTTGAGACGTAATAATCGATGAACTGCCTTGGGAAGGACTGAAAACAAACATACGCATAAATATCTTTTCTAAAATTAGAAATGGCACAAAGGGAAAAGGACAAGGTGAAAGAGATGGTACCATCCGATAGTTGACTGATGTCTTTTTCATTGTGCAGACAAACATCTTGCTGTTTTTCGTAGCTAGTTTCTTTATCTTATCAATCTTTCCGAGTTTCTTGATTTGACTGATATTCAAGGACACCTCATTTCCCCACATGCAAAAAGGGTCGAATAGTGGGTCTAAACCTCTTACAGCAGGACCTACATATGCAAGAACAAATTATTAGTAAAAAACATTCATATTACAATGGTTTCTGGAATTGCACAATAATGTGATATTAGCCAAACGACCATGGATGTGCAAACCTCAATGGTAAACTTCAGTGTCCCCCATTGTTTCCCCCTGCAACATATTTAAGACAAATATTGATCAGGTCACAAGTGATATTTGGCATACTATCACTAAAATATGTAATGGAAAATAAACACATTGCGGATCCAACAGATTAGTTCGAGCCACATTGAAAATCCAGTTATCTAAACCAAGCGTGCTAAGAACTAGGAAATGTAGCACTTCTATATGTTGTACATGTATTTAGTACACCCAAATTCGATTTATTCGTCACATGCATAACAATACAAAATTGTACCAACAACAATCGTACATCACATTTCAGAATTGAATTAAATAGTTAAATGATCACCACAACAAATGAACGGAACAGTTAACTAAGCACTACATTGCACAATAGAACATACTAGAAGGTTAGGTTGCAGTAGCATTGCATTGGACATTTCACTAGAATTCTAAATCGAAGGTAGTAGCAGCACAAGCAACAGCTAAACGAAATGTGCTTAACCAACATAGCTAGGTGAACATAGGTCCTAAGTGATAAACTAAGAAAAACAAGCTATTCCTCATCGTCGGAGATATCGATGATGATGGGCACCGTCAACTTAGAAGAGGGTGAGGCCTCCACACCATGGGTGCACCCCTCGTAGTAGTGAATCCTTGATCCTGCCTCGGCACCAACATGTTGGCTCTAGAGTTGAGGTAAGCACGGGCACGCTGAGAAAACACAACGAAGTCTTCATTGAACGCACTGGCGATGCCCTCGAGGAAAGACCACGAGTTGTCGTTTATAGCAGCCAACCGCGTGGCGGCATCAGTGCACGAGGCGTCGACGGTGGCCTCAATGGTGAGGTGCTCTTCCATGATCTGGGGTTCAGCACGCATGGAAGCCATAGCTGCCTCATCTGCACGTGCACCCGCTATTTGCTTCTCCTTAGCCAAATGCTCTTTGAGATCCTGGCTATACTGCGTGTACCATGGCTTTCGCCAGAGATTATTTGGAGGATGGGGTGGTGATTTGGGTGGAAGGTGTCGCGCCGGTGGTCGGGCCATGTGGGATGGAGGAGGAGGGGGTGAGGGCGTATTGGGAGGTGTGGATTACCCGACTAGATGGACGAGGCCGAGCAACAAGAAGGAGCGTCGCCTGCGAGGAGGCGGCACTGCAAGCAAGCAATGAAGGTTTGAACTAGGAAAGGTAGAGTAAAAGGGGGAGATGTGGCTTTTTATTGGTACCGGGGGGCGAGGGAGGTAGAAATTTTCAGTCGGTTCAGCAAAAAACTAGCGCGGAAAGCACCATCAGACACAGACCCTTATTCGGAACCATGTGCGATATCAAACCACGAAGCCTGGTTTATACACCGTGTGTGTGATGAACTTGAACGTGCAAATTTTTCAGAATAGTTCTTGATATCAACACATCACAAACGAAGCATGTGATATACCCCGTGTGTGATGAACTTGGACGTCCAAATGTTTGTCTCCAAGCTTCGGACGTAAGATTGGGTACTACATTGCACACGGTTTATTCCAAAAATGTGTGTGTGATGAACTTCAATTTCATTTTCAATTGGAAGATGGAATGGGGATATGGCGGAAATTTTTTGGTTTGAATGTCCCTGGTTATAGTGGTCATCCATGCCGTCGTGTAATTTAACATCAATTGCTAATTTGGGTACTGCACAAAAGACCCTACACCACAACCCGCACATACTTAATCGAGAAATTAAACATAGCTGGTTGACCTAAACATTACTCTAACAAAATACTAGCGCTCTAAACAATGACTAATGTTCCGCATGACGCTCGCTGATCTCTGCCGCATCCTCCATGACCAGCTCGTGCTTGACGACCTCTAGGGGGAGGGGATCCATGGCATCCATCGCCACATACTCTACAACATCTTGTCGACCGTGTCCACCATCTCTTTGGAAAAGGCCGCCACGAGTTTGGCATGGCCGGCTGTGGTCCGGGCATTGACGGCCTCCATCTTGGCAAGGGAGGCTACTGATGAACGGACAGCTGCCTGAGAGCTCTCGGCGATTGCCAACTCTTCGGACATAGGTTGCCGACCATTGTCAGAGAAGGTCATTGCTATTTGTCCGGTGACCGACACGAGATGGGCGTGGGTAGCATCGGCATAGGCGTGGGCAACCGCCATCAGGGCTACGGCGGCCGCCGAGGAACGGACAGCTGGTGTGTCGTTCTCGCCATTTGCTATCCCGGTCACGGATGTTGCTGCCGTCATCTCAGATGCAGCAGCTGCCCTTTCGGCGGCCGCAGCCGCCCTGTCAGAGAGTGCGGTCGTGCTCAAGGATGTTGTGAGCATGTTCATGGCTGATGCATCCGTGCTTGGGCCAGAGTGGGTCGCCGAAGATTTCCTCACGACGCGGATCCACGTCCCCATCCTTCACCGGTGACGCTTGAATAGTACATTGGTCTTGGAGAACAAGTGTGACTGTGTGGTTGACGCGCCGGCCGTTGATACGTCTCCAACATGTCTATAATTCATGAAGTATTCATGCCATGTTTACAATAATTCTATATGATTTTGGTATGATTTTATTAGAACTAATCCGGACTGAAGCTGTTTTCAACAGAACTACCAGGGTGTCATTTTTTGAGTAGAAATAAAAGTTTTCGGAATAGGCTGAAAATGTACGGAGAATATTTTTGGAAAATATAAAAAAATACTGGAGCAAAAACATACCGTAGAGGAGTCCCAAGGCAGCCACAAGCCTAGGGGCGCACCCCCATAGGGCGCGCCCCTGGCTTGTGGGCCCCTCGGGAGTCCCCTTGATGTGAGACCAACGCCAAAAATTCCTATAAATACCAAAACCCCCAGAGAAACCTAGATCGGGAGTTCCACCGCCGCAAGCCTGTGTAGCCACGAAAGACCAATCGGGAGCCTGTTCCGGCACCCTGCCGGAGGGGGAAACCATCACCAGAGGCATCTTCATCATCCCGGCAGTCTCCATGACGAGTAGGGAGTAGTTGACCCTCGGGGCTGAGGTTATGTACCAGTAGCTATGTGTTTGATCTCTCTCTCTCTCTCTCTCTCGTGTTCTTGAGATGACACGATCTTGATGTACTGCGAGCTTTATTGATATAGATGAATCATATGGAGTTTCCCCCTCTCTATCTTCTTGTGATGAATTGAATTTTCCCTTTGAAGTTTTCTTATCCGATTGAGAACACTTGATGTATGTCTTGCGATGGGATATTCGTGATGACAATGGGATGTTCTATTGATCCACTTGATGTATGCTTTGGTGATCAACTTGCGGGTTCCGTGAACTTCGGAATCTATGCATAGGGGTTGGCACATGTTTTTGTCTTGACTCTCCGATAGAAACTTTGGGGCACTCTTTGAAGTTCTTTGTGTTGGATTGAACCTGATGAATCTGAAATTGTGTGATGCATATCATATAATGAAGCCCATGGGTACCCGTGGTGACAATGGAGTATTTAGGTGACATTAGGGTTTTGGTTGATGTGTATATTAAGGTGTTATTTTAGTACGAACTCTAGGGCTGTTCGTGACACTTATAGGGATAGCTCATACGGTTGATCGGAAAAAACAACTTTGAGGTGGTTTCATACCCTAGAATAATTTCTTCGTTTGTTCTCCGCTATTTGTGACTTTGGAGTGAATTATTTGTCGCACGTGAGGGATTTACATATGATTCAACTATGTCAGTATTGTTGAGAGAACTTGCACTAGTGAAAGTATGAACCCTAGGCCTTGTTTTCATGCATTGCAATACCGTTTTGCTAAATTTTGTTACTTCCTACCTTGATTTTTTTTATATTTTCAGATTTCAAAAACTTATATCTACCATCCATATTGCACTTGTATCACCATCTCTTCGCCGAACTAGTGCACCTATACAATTTGCCATTGTATTGGGTGTTGGGGACACAAGAGATTTCTTGTATTTGACTGCAGGGTTGTTTGAGAGAGACCATCTTCATCCTACACCTCCCATGGATTGATAAACCTTAGGTCATCCACTTGAGGGAAAATTGATACTGTCCTGCAAAACTCTACGCTTGGAGGCCCAACAAAGTCTACAAGAATAAAGTTGCATAGTAGACAACAACGGTGGACTAAAGCTTCCGGCCTAAGCCATATATGAGGATTGGCCCAAGATATTTTGATACCACATCACACACGTTTCATGATCAAGAACTGTTTTCAATGTATTTGATTTTCAAACTGCTTTGAGACGAAAAATGAAGTTACATTGGCAATTGAAGGTGTTTGGATGGCAATAACATCTATCTGAAGTGAACTTGCAACTATAGGACTGTGTGTTAAATATGGAATAATTCAGGGATGTTTAGGCCCTTTAAAACATTTAAAGAGTTTTTTGGACATTTCATGTGCATAGTTCAAATTTGAACTACACTTTATTAAGCATATACTAGAGGGCACCCGAATGGGTTGAAAATCAACTATTTGTCACTGGATACATGTTTTGGTCCCCTGCAAGAAATGGAAATTAAACGAATACCAAACCTTAGGGTATTTTGGCTCGGCCATAGACTTTCAGAAGCCGCGTTTTCAAATTCCAGTAAATCCAAATATCATGAGAAATTCATGAAACTTGGCATTGTGTGATGCCATGGCGCATGTGTGGTCTGGTAAAAACAATACCTAGTTAGGGACAAGTTTTGGCACAAACCACTTACAAACTGAATATTCTCACAAGAAGTCATGTGGTTCTGGTTGGGTCTGTTCACATTTTATGTGTGAACAACATCCGATGTCACTTCTCGCCTGGAATTTATTTCTAGAGTCTCCATAATGTGAATGTGCCGTGTGAAACAATGGAATCTTACGGAGTTCGTTTGGCCTTTTAAGTACATTAATTGATTTTTGTAGGCATTCAATTAATGTGCATAATTCAAATTTGAACTACAATCACTGCACAGTCTAGCTCATGAAAATATATCAAAAAAACATATATGTTTCCCTTGTTCAGGAACGTTGCATGGGAAACAAAAAAAATCCTACGGACACGCAAGATCTATCCATGGTGATGAGCATCTATGAGAGGGAGAGTTGATCTACATACCCTTGTAGATCGCTAAGCGGAAGCGTTAAGAAACGCGGTTGATGTAGTCCAACATCTTCGCGATTCAAATCGCCGAGCATCCCGCGATCCCATCACGATCCGTCTCGCGATCCAATCATGATCCGTCCTACGATCCAATCATGATCCGTCCTGCGATCAAATCACGAACCGTCTCGCGATCCTGATCACGGTCCTTCCGATCTAGGGCCGAACGGACGACACCTCTGCGTTCAACACACATGCAGCTTGATGACGCCTTCACCTCCTCGATCCGGTGAGCGATGGTGAAGTAGTAGATGAGTTCCGGTAGCACAACAACATGGTGACGGTGGTGGTGAAGAACACTCTCCGCAGGGCTTCGCCAAGCACAACGGAAACTACGACCAAGGATAAACTAGAGGGACGGGGTTGCCAGCAAACGACATGGGAAAACTTTATGTGTTTCGGGTGCTAGCCCCGCCCCTTTATTTATATGTTGAGCCCTGGGGTCGAAACTTGGAGAAAAATACTCCTCAAGGTCGGTTTGGCACACAGGCAAGACTCCTTCTCAGACTCCAGGACTAGACGCCAAGCTCCTCGGCATCTCGCCCTAGATGCCACGGTCCCTGGCATTTGGCCCCTGGCCTCCGCAAAACTCCTTCCAAAAGCCTCGTGGGCTTTACCCCTTGGCCCAAATAAAGTGTTCATGTACTCCGAACAGTTCGGGAAACATCCGAAACTCTTTCCAGTGAATTCCAGAACCCTTCCGGAGACCAAACACTATTATCCCACGTATCAATCTTTACCTACGGACTATTCCGGGGCTCCTCGTCATGTCTGAGATCTTATCTGGGACTCCAAACAACTTTCGGTCACCAACATAACAACTCAACTATACTTATATCGTCACCAAACGTTAAGTGTGTAGACCCTGTGGGTTCGAGAACTATGCAGACATGACCGAGACACCTCTACGGTCAATAAACAATAGCGGGACCTGTATACCCATATTGGCTCCTACATATTCTACAAAGATCTTTATCGGTTGAACTTCTATGTGAGGGATTCATTTAATCCTGTATGATGTTCCCTTTGTTCTTCGGTATGTTACTAGCTTGCCCGAGATTTGATTGTCGGTATCTCTATACCTACTTCAATCTCATTACCGGCAAGTCTCTTTACTCGTTCCGTAATACAAGATCCCGTGGCTAACACTTAGTCACATTACTTGCAAGGCTTATTGTGATGTTGTATTACCGATTGGGCCCTGAGACACCTCTCCATCACAGGGAGTAACAAATCCCAATCTTTCCATGCCAACCCAACAGACACCCTTGGAGATACCAGTAGAGAACCTTTATAGTCACCCAGTTATGTTGCGACATTTGATACACACAAGGTACTCCTCTGGTGTCAGTGAGTTGCATGATCTCATGGTCATACGAACATATACTTGACATGTAGAAAACTGTAGCAATAAACTCACACGATCATATGCTATGTTTATAGTTTGGGTCTTGTCCATCACATCATTCTCCTAATGATGTATCCCGTTATCAAATGACATCTCATGTCCATGGCTAGGAAACCTTAACCATCTTTTATCAATGAGCTAGTCTATTAGAGGCATACTAGGGACATGGTGTTGTCTATGTATGCACACATGTATCTGAGTTTCCGATCAATACAATTCTAGCATGGATAATAAACGATTATCATGAACAAGGAAATATGATAATAACTAATTTATTATTGCCTATAGGGCATATTTCCAACAGTCTCCCACTTGCACTAGAGTCAATAATCTAGTTCACATCACCATGTGATTTACATTGTTATGAATCTAAACCTAATGAGTTCTGGGGTTCGATCATGTTTTGCATGAGAAAGAGGTTTTAGTCAATGGGTCTGCGACATTCAGATCCGTGTGTACTTTGAAAATCTCTATGTCATAATGTAAACACTGCTACCACGCTCCACTTGGATCTATTCCAAATGGCTACTCCACTATACGTATCCGGATCGCTACTGAGAGTCATCTGGATTGGTGTTAAAGCTTGCATCGACGTAATGCTTTACAACGAACTCTTTATCACCTCCATAATCGAGAAATATTTCCTTAGTCCTCTAGTTACTACGGATAATTTTGACCACTATCCAGTGATCCACTTCTGGATCACTCTTGTACCCCTTGACAGACTCATGGCAAGGCACATATAGGTGCGGTACACAAGATGCATATTATATAGAGCCTATGGATAAAGCATAGGGGATGACCTTCATCCTTTCTCTTTCTTCTGCCGTGGTCGAGCTTTTAGTCTCACTCAACTCCACACCTTACAAATCAAGCAAGAACTCCTTCTTTGACTGATCCATTTTGAACTCTTTCAAAATCTTGTCTAGGTATGTACTCATTGAAAGTTTCATCAAGCATCTTGATCTATCTCTGTAGATCTTGATGCCCAATAATTAGGTAGCTTTATCTAGGTCTTCCATTGAAAAACTTTTTTCGAACAACTGTTTATGCTTTCCAGAAATTCTACATCATTTCTGGTAAATAATATGTCAACCACATATACTAATCAGAAATTCTGTGTTGCTCCCACTCACTTTCCTGTAAATACAAGCTTCTCGTAAACTTTGTAATAACCCAAAAACTTTGATCACCTCATCAAAGCATATATTCCAACTCCGAGATGCTTGCTCCGGCCCATAGAAGGATTGCTGGAGCTTGCCCACCTTTTAGCATCCTTAGGACTGACAAAACCTTCTGGTTGTATCACATACAACCTTTCCTCAAGTAAACCATTAAGGAAATGATGTTTTGACATCCATCTGCTAGATTTCATAATTGAAAAATGCAGCAACTGCTATCATAATTCCAACAGACTTCAGCATCGCTACGGGTGAGAAAGTCTCATCATAGTCAACTCCTTGAACTTGTCAGAAACTTCTTTGCGACAAGTAGAGCTTTATAAATGGTGACATTTACCATCAGCGTATGTCTTCTTCTTAAAGGTCCATTTGTACTCAACGACCCGCCGTTCAACGGACAAGTATACCAAAGTCCATACTTTGTTTTCATACATGGATCCTTTCTCGGATTTCATGGCTCCTAGCAATTTTTTGGAATTCGGTCCCATCATCACTTCTCCATAGTTTGTAGGCTCATCGTTGTCCAACAACATGACCTCTAAGACAGGGTTACCATACCACTCAGGAGCAATACATGCCCTTGTCAACCTACGAGGTTCGATAGTGCTACTTCTCGAGCATGCGTTGGTTTCCGTGAAGAGGAATGGTTGATGCAGCAAAGTAGATAAGTATTTCCCTCAGTAGTTGAGAACCAAGGTATCAATCCAGTAGGAGATACAAGCAAGTCCCTAATAGGTGTACCTGCACAAAGAATCAAACTCTTGCACCCAACGCTATAAAGGGGTTGTCAATCCCTTTAAGGTTACTTGCAAGGATGAGATCTGATAGAGATAGATTGCTTAAACAGAAAGTAAAACAATAGGTAAAAGTATTGCAGCAAAGTATTTTTAGTTTTAGATCTAAAATTATAAGATGGAAAATAGACCCGGGGGCCATAGGTTTCACTAGAGGCTTCTCTCATGATAGCAAGTATTACGGTGGGTAAACAAATTAGTGTCGAGTAATTGATAGAAAAGCAAATAATTATGAAGATATCGAAGGCAATGATTATGCATATAGGCATCACGTCTGTGTCAAGTAGACCGAAATGATTCTGCATCTACTACTATTACTCCACACATCGACCGACTCCTGCCTGCATTTAGAGTATTAAGTTCATGAAGAACAGAGTAACGCATTAGGTAAGATGACATGATGTAGAGGGATAAACTCAAGCAATATGATGAAAACCCCATCTTGTTATCATTGATGACAACAATACAATACGTGCCTCTCTACCCCTACTTTGTCACTGGGTGAGGACACCTAAAGATCGAACCCAAAACTAAGCACTACTCCCATTGCAAGAATTACCAATCTAGTTTGCCAAACCAAACCAATAACTCTAAGAGACTTGCAAAGATATGAAATCAAGCATGTAAGAATTCAGGAAAGACTCAAATAATATTCATGGATAATCTAAACATAAACCCACAATTCATCGGATCTCAACAAACACACCGCAAAAGAGTATTACATCGAATAGATGTCCATGAAGATCATGGACAACATGGTATTGAAGAGCAAAGAGAGAGAAGAAGCCATCTAGCTACTAGCTATGGACCCGAAGGTCTATGGTAAACTACTCACGCATCATCGGAGGGGCAATGGAGTTGATGTAGATGCCCTCCGTGATCGAATCCCCCTCCGACAGATTACCGGAAAAGGCTCCAAGATTGGATCTCTCGGGAACGGAGGCTTCTAGTGGCGGAAAATTGTTTTCGTGGCTTGTTATGATAATGATGGAATATTTGGGAATTTATAGGCCGAAGATTAGGGTTAGGGAAGCTGTCGTGGGCCCACAAGCCTGCTCGGCGCCCCCTACCCCCCTGTATACATCAACATGTATTATTTCCAATAAGTTACTAGCCCGCTCCATCATACCGAAAACGGGGGTCTTCAGTCATCTTGCCCATGAGGCATGGTCCGCATGTCTCAACTGATTCGAAATCGAATGAGTCCAATAGATCCATCAGCATGGAGTTTCTTCATGCGATTTATACCAATATGACATTTAGCGGCAGTGCCACAAGTATGTGGTACTATCATTATTAACTTTGTATCTTTTGGCATCAATGTTATGAACATGTGTATTACTACAATCAAGATACAATAAACCATTCCCATTGGGTGCATCACCATTGAAGGTATTATTCATGTAAACAGAATAACCATTATTCTCTAACTTGAATGAATAACCGTATTGCAATAAACACGATCTAAACACGTTCATGCTCAACACAAACACCAAATAACATTTATTTAGGTTTATCACTAATACCTAAGGTAGAGAGAGTGTGTGATGGTGATCACATCAACCTTGGAAACACTTCCAACACACATCGTCACCTCACCCTTAGCTAGCCTCCGTTTATTTCGTAGCTTTTATTTCGAGTTACTAACATTTAGCAATCGAACCGGTATCCAATACCCAGGTGCTACTAGAAGTACTAGCAAGGTACATATACTTATGTCGACGTTGCCAACCTTCTTATCTACCAAGTATCTAGGGTTGTTCCGCTTCAGCGACCGCTCTCCTCATAATAGAAGCACTTAGTCTCGGGTTTGGGTTCAACCTTGGGTTTCTTCACTAGAGCGGCAACTGTCTTGCCATTCCTGAAGTTTTTCCATTCTTGTCCTTGCCCTTCTTGAAACTAGTGGTTTTACTTAACCATCAACACTTGATGCTCCTTCTTGATTTCTACATTCGCGATGTCAAACATTGTGAATAGCTCAGGGATCATTATTTCCATCCCTGGCAGGTTTATAGTTCATCACGAAGCTCTAGCAGCTTGGTGACAGCGACTTAAAGTACTATATCAATCACTATCTTATCTGGAAGATCAACCCCCACTCGATTCAAGCGATTGGCGTGCCCAGACAATCTGCGCACATGCTCACCGATTGAGCTATTCTCCTTCATCTTGTAGGCAAATAATCTTGTTGGAGGTCTCATACCTCTCAACACGGGCACGAGCCTGAAATCCAATTTTAGCTCTTGGAACATCACATATGCTCCATGACGTTCAAAATGTATTGCAAGACGCACTGAACTATCAAGTAGTCATCAAAACATGACTGTCACATGTTCAAAACATCCATAATCGCTGTTTGAGGGGGTGGCGCACCGAGCGGTCCATTAAGGACATCAGCCTTCTGTGCAACAATGAGGACAATCCTTAGATCATGGACCTAGTCCGCATTATTGCTACCATCATCTTTCAAATCTATTTCTCTAGGAACATATAAAAAGTTCTAGGGAGCTACAGCGCGAGCTACTAATCTACAACATAATTTGCAAAGACATTTTGACTATGTTCATGATAATGAGTTTAGTTAATCATATTAGTTAAAAACTCCCACTCAAATTGACATCCCTCTGGTCATTCGAGTGTCAAATGATCCAAATCCACCAACTCAAGTCCGATCATCACGTAAGTTGAGGTGGTTTAAATGGTGAACATCTTCATGTTGATCATATCTACTATATGACTCATGTCCGAATTTTCGTTCTCTTGTGTTCTAAGGCCATGTCTATACATGCTAGGCTCGTCAAGTTTAACCCGAGTGTTTCGCAGGTGCAACACTGGCTTGCACCCGTTGTATATGAACGTAGAGTCTATCACGCCCGATCATCACGTGGTGTCTCGACACGACGAACTTTTGCAATGGTCCACACTCGAGGAGAACACAATTAATCTTGAAATTTAAGTGAGGGATCACCTTATAATGCTACCGTCGTCCTAAGCAAAACAAGGTACATAAAAGGATTAACATCACATGCAAATCATAAGTGACATGTGCTACCTCTTTAGCATGCGTTGGTTTTCCCTTGAAGAGGAAAGGGTGATGCAGTGAAGTAGATAAGTATTTCCCTCAGTTGATGAGAACCAAGGTATCAACCCAGTAGGAGGAACAAGCAAGTCACCAATGGATGCACCTACACAAACAATCAAACTCTTGCACCCAACTCTATAGAGGGGTTGTCAATCCCTTCACGGTTAATTGCAAGGATTATATCTGATAGAGATAAATGTGATAGATTGCGGAAAGTAAAAAAGAAAATAAATTGCAGCAAGGTATTTTTGGTATGTTTGGTTTATAGATCTGAAAATATATTATGGAAAGTAGACCCGGGGCCATAGATTTCACTAGAGGCTTCTCTCTTGAAGGAAAGTATCACGGTGGGTAAACAAATTACTGTCGAGCAATTGATAGAAAAGCAAATAATCATGTAGATATTCAAGTCCATGATTATGCATATAGGCATCACATCCGTGTCAAGTAGACCAAAACGATTCTGTATCTACTACTATTACTCCACACATCGACTGACTCCTGCTGCATCTAGAGTATTAAGTTCATGAAGAACAGAGTAAGGCCTTAGGTCAGATGACATGATGTACAGGGATAAACTCAAGCAATATGATGAAAACCCCATCTTGTTACCCTTGATGGCAACAATACAATACGTGCCTCGCTAGCCCTACTTTGTAACTAGGTGAGGACACAGCAAGATTGAACCCAAACTAAGCACTTCTCCCATAGGAAGAATTACCAATCTAGTTGGCAGAACCAAACCAATATCTCGAAGACACTTGCAAATATATGAAATCATGCATATAAGAATTCAGAAAAGACTCAAATAAGATTCATGGATAATCTGAACATAAACCCACAATTCATCGAATCTTAACAAACACACCGCAAAAGAGTGTTACATCGGATAGAGCTCCATGAAGATCATGAAGAACATGGTATTGAAGATCAGAGAGATAGAAGAAGCCATCTAGCTACTAGCTATGGACCCATAGGTGTGTGGTGGACTACTCACGCATCATCAGAGGGGCAATGGAGTTGATGTAGATGCCCTCCGTGATCGGATCCCCCTCCGGCAGATTACCGAAAAAGGCTCCAAGATTGGATCTCTTGGGAACGGAGGCTTCTATCGGCGGAAAAGTATTTACGTGGCTCTTTTTGGTATCGGGAGAATATTTGGGTATTTATAGGATGAAGAATAGGGTTAGGAGACCTGCCAGGAGGAGGCAAGCCTGCCACGGGCGACCAGGGGGGTGGCCGCGCCTCCCTGGTTTGTGACCTCCTGACAGATGCCCTGCCGTGCACTCCAAGTCTGGTAGATCTCTTTCCTTCCCGAAAAAATCATTCTGAAGATTTTTATTCCGTTTGGACTCCATTTAATATTCCATATCTGCAATACTAAAAAACAATGAAAAAACAGAAACTGGCACTAGGCTCTAGATTAATAGGTTAGTCCCAAAAATAATATAAAAAGCATATTAATGCATATAAAACATCCAAAACAGATAATATATAGCATGCCATCATAAAAATTTATAGATACGTTTGAGACGTATCGGTATCCCCAGGCTTAATTCCCGCTCGTCCTCGAGTAGGTAAATGATACAAACAAAATTTTTGATGTGGAGTGCTACCTAACATATTTATCCATGTAATATTGTCTATTGTGGCATGAATATTCAAATCCATAAGACTCAAAACAAATGCTCAATATTGACATAAAAACAATAATATTTCAAGCATACTAGCATAGCAATTGTATCTCTTCAAAATATAATGGCAAAAGAAAGTTATTCCTACAATATCATATGGTTTGGTTATGCTTCATCTTCCCCCCACACAAGGTATTTATATCACGCACAACCCCGATGACAAGTCAAGAAATTGTTTCACACTTAATATGTTCTCAAACCTTTTCAACTCTCACGCAATACATGAGCGTGAGCCATGGATATAGCACTATAGGTGGAATAGAATATGGTGGAGGTTGTCAAGGAAAAGGAGAAGATAGTCTCACATCAACTGGGTGTATCAACGGGGTATGGAGATGCCCATTAATAGATATCAATGTGAGTGAGTAAGGATTGCCATGTAATGGATGCACTAGAGCTATAAGTGTATCAAAGCTCAAAAAGGAACTAAGTGGACGTGCATCATGAAGAAAAATTCCACTAGTTATATGAAAGTGACAAAATAGGAGACTCTCTATCATGAAGATCATGGTGCTACTTTGAAGCTCAAGTGTGGAAGAAGATAGTAGCAATGTCCCTTCTCTCTTTTCTCTCATTTTTTGGTGGGCATCTAAGGCCTCTTTTTTTATTTGGGCTTCACTGGCCTCTTTTATTTTTCATAAAGTCCGGAATCTCATCCCCACTTGTGAGGGATTCATAGCTTCCATCATCCCTTCCTCACATGGGACATTATCTAATAATGATAGCCATCACACTTTTATTTACTTACAACTCAAAAGAAAATTACATCTCGATCCCTAAAACAAAATATGACTCTATATGCAATATGAAAGTGATGGTGCAAGTCATGATAAAAGGAAACGGTGGAAGTTGCATGGAAATATATCTCGGAATGGCTATGGAAATGCCATAATAGGTAGGTATGGTGGCTGTTTTGAGGAAATATATTTGGTGACTATTTTGAGAAAGGTGGGTTTATTGTACCGGCGAAAGTTGCACGGTACTAGAGAGGCTAGCAAAGGTGGAAGGGTGAGAGTGCATATGATCCATTGACTCAACATTAGTCATAAAGAACTCACATACTTATTACAAAAGTCTATTAGTCATCGAAGCAAAGTATTATATGCATGCTCCTAGGGGAGAGGTTGGTAGGATTTAACCATCGCGCGCTCCCACCCCTCACACAAAGTACAACAATCTATAAAAAAAATCATGCTCTGACTTCCTTACATAACGGTTCACCATACGTCCATGCTACGGGAATCACAAACCTTTACACAAGTACTTTTACCAAATCAAAATTACTTCCTAACATGAATCTTAACATTACCATCTTTATATCTCAAAACTTCATGCAAGGAATCAAACTTCTCAAAAATACTCAATGCACTTAATATGGAAGTTTTTATTATATCCCTCCTGGATGCCTATCATATTAGGACTAAATTCATAACCTAGACCAATTACCATGCTGTTTAAATACTCTCAAAATAATATAACTGAGGTACGAGAGTTCAATTATTTCTATAAAACAGAAACACCACCATGCTAAAAAATATAAGTGAAGCACATAGAGCAAAATTGCCTATCTCAAAAGATATAAGTGAAGCACATAGAGTATTCTAATAAATTCACGATTAACGCATGTCTCTCTCAAAAGATGTGTGTAGCAAGGATGATTTTGTCAAACTAAAAGGCAAAGACTCATATCATACAAGACGCTCCAAGAAAAACACATATCATGTGGTGAATAAAAATATAGCCTCAAGTAAATTTACCGATGGATTGAAGACGAAAGAGGGGATGCCTTCCGGGGCATCCCCAAGCTTAGGCTCTTTTTCATCTTTGAATATGACTTGGTGTTCCTTGGGCATCCCCAAGCTTAGGCTTTTTCCACTCCTTATTCCGTAGTCCATCAAATCTTTACCCAAAACTTGAAAACTTCGCAACACAAAACTTAACAGAAAACTCATGAGATCCGTTAGTATAAGAAAATAAATCACCACTTTAGGTATTGTGAACTCATTATCTATTTATATTTTTATAATACCTACTGTATTCTAACTTCTCCATGGTTCATACCACACGATACAACCCATAGATTCATCAAAATAGGTAAACCACTCAAAGAAAACAGAATCTGTCAAAAACAGAACAGTTTGTAGCAATCTGAAAACTTCGTATACTTATGTAACTCAAATAATTCTGAAAAATTAAGAAAACCTGGGAAATTTATATATCAATCTTTTGTAAAACTTTCAGACTCATTTGGCGCTCTGAAAAGTTTAGAAAATTCCTGGACTGAGCTAAAAAGTTTCTCTTTTTCAGCAAGATCAAATCAACAACCACCATAGATCACCCCAAATGTTTTACTTGGCTCAAACACTAATTAAAACACCCAAAAAATTAATACAAAAGTATTAATGTGGGAATCACTCAAAAATAGATGCAAAAAAATAACATAAAAATAAAATTGGGTTGCCTCCCGACAAGCGCTATTGCTTAACGCCCCTAGCTAGGCAAAACACAATAGATCTAGGTATTGTCATCTTTGGTATGCAATCCAAAATTGATCAAACCATGAAAAGATTTTATAAATAGATCTATCCTTTCCTTTTTTTCTTTCCTAGTAGATGAACTTCACTCATGAAAAGAGCCTTGACTAGTAATTTTAACATTCATAAACCCATAATCTGGATCATCACCATATATATCATCGTATAAAAAATGTATATTATTTCTAACGGGTTCCTTAACCATCTTTTCTAGCCAATCCTCCTTATACTCTACGAAAATCCCCATTTTTATCCAATCAAATTCCTCATAAGTCTCAAGATACAAGGCTTGAGTGACTTCTGCGTAGGGAACTCTCCTCCTAAGATTTTCACTGTAAGATTGATAGTCTCTAGATTCTAGACTACGCAAAGTTTCTTTATCATGGAGAATTTCTTTAATTGGAGGGTGTCCAACATCTTTATTATAGAAAGCAAAAATCTCCCTGGCTACTTGTATGATGAAATCAAACTCTTTCACAAGGATGATAGTAGCAATCTTTTTAGCTTTAGGATGATTAATATTGGGAAGTTCATAAAACACTTCTTGCAAAGCAGGGTGAACGTGCACAAATTTTATTCCCAATTTTTCAATGAGCATGACAATAGCATCCGCATAACTATTTGTGCTAAGAAAAATAGATCTCTTACTCATAGGCATCGCTTCTATACAATCAAAGAACTCTTGAATAACACTCTTCCCAATAATATTTCCATCTCCCACTTGAAAAGTTTTAGCTTTATAATTAGGAGGAGATTCAATTTCATGATCTAGGGAGCAAGATTCAAAATTTTCAAGATTTTTACTAGCAATACCCCCAAATTTTTAGTTATAACCTCCCCTACTTCACACATGGTGGTAAGAAATCAATCTAGCAAACAAGCAAACAAAAGGAAAACAAAAAAAAGCGAACGGAAGAATGACGAATAAAAGGGCAAATCTTTTTGGTATTTTCTGCAAATCGTTTTAGAAGTGGGGGCGAGGAAAAGTAGAGCCAAATGGAAAATAATGTAAATGCAAGAGATGAGTTTGTGATGGGTACTTGGTAGGCTTGATGTGTATCCTCCCCGGCAACGGCACCAAAAATCCTTCTTGCTACCTCTTGAGCTTGCGTCGATTTTCCCTTGAAGAAGAAAGTGTCATGGATTTGTCACGACAGATATCCGGGTGAACAGACTTAGGTTCGGGGCAAGTGCAACTATGTGGCGGCTTGAGACGGGTTGGTCGGAATCGAGAGACGCGAGTTTTACCCAGGTTCGGCCCCTCTAGATGAGGTAAAAGCCTACGTCATGCTTGTCTTGTATTGATAATGAGGAAGATCTCTCGGTTACAAGGGTGCTATCTTGCTACCTCTAATCTCGAGAGCCTTTAATCTTTCTATCTCTAATGACTTGTGGATGTCTAAACTTGAAAACTTGTCTAAGCCCTGTCTATTGAGATGTCTAAAAACCTGCCCCTCTCAGGGTGACCCACCCCTCCTTATATAAGTTGAAGGGGCGGCTTACATGTAGAGTCTAAATCAGATTGAGCCTTAACCTATTATGACTTCCCGTTGTGAGCTTCTCTTCATGGGCCTCTAAGTCCCGGGCGGCTTAACCGGGTGGCTTAACCAAGGCTTATCTTCAATACTCATCTTCTGAGACTCGCCTCTAGGATTTTAACCTGTCTGACGAGTCATAACTGTCTACTGACTTGGAAACTGTTTGCCAGCTTAGAACTTGTCTGCCAGCTTAGAACTGTTTGTTGGCTTAGAAATGTTTGCCGGCTTAGAACTATTTGCCGGCTTAGAAACTATTTGCTGGCTTAGAACTTGTCTGCCGGCTTAGAACTGTTTGCCGGCTTAGAAACTATTTGCCGGCTTAGAACTGTCTCCGGGTCATACCACGGGGTATATCCCCGACATTAGCCCCCAAGTTAGCTTGAATTTATTCATGGTAACCTCCTGAATAAGGATAGTAAATATGCTAAGTGGTCGGCTTGCTCCTTTGGTCGGATTATGAAGTGGCTCCTCAAAAATCCGGGTCTTGTCTGCATATGAATGAGTCATCTTGAAAATCGTCTTGCTTGTCAGTGTCCTTTGAAAAATATTGGGAATAGAATACCCATATGCCATTGAGTCGGCTTCCAATAATTTGGCTTAATGAAAATCTTGAAAATAAGAAATCCTAATGACGTAGATTCGGACTTCCATTGTTGCGAAGCAGGGCGGCTTATATAAACTCTGGCGGGTTACGATCTTTTGATAACGCTGGGTCATGAATGTTGGTGACGCCGGGTCTAACAACTGAACTCCATAATTAACATCTTGAAAATTCTCCTCAAAGCTTTTTGACATGCCCATATTACCTATAGCCCCCAAGCTCCGAGATTATCTATGATGACTTGGTGCTTTGCAATATATTGGACTGTGCAGCCCCCAAGTGTCGGGTTGTCCTGCCTGCAGCAACCTGGGACTTGTAACTGTTTTATACCTTATGAAACTTCAACAGATATAGCCCCCAAGGGTCGGCTCATCAGAAAGTGATGCGCCAGGTCTTCAATTTGAACCTCTTAATCTTTTAAATAGCTGAGTATTGTAGCCCGCAATTGCCGGGTCGCATGCCTGTAGCGACTTGGGACTTTAGAAAATTTGAACTGAGCGGTGTAGCCCCCAAGTGGCGAGTCAGTAAGAAGTACTCGGCTGGGATAGAAAAATATAGAAAGGCCGGCTCATATCCTTGAGATAATAGGGTCTTGCTGACAATGTAATGATTTGAAAACCAGTTTGCATTAGCCCCCAAGTGTCGTGGTGCATGCTTGCAGCGCCATGGGACTTTGCATACTTGATATAAACTGGACTTGAATAATGTAGCCCCCAAGGGCAAGGCCGCACGCCTGCGGTAACTGGCAAACTTTAGCAATTTTGATCTGAATAGTGTAGCCCCCAAGTGCCAGGTTGTCCGCCTGCATCGACTCGGGACTATGTGAGAATAATATGACTCATCATAATTTTCTGAATGAATCTTTGACCACGGTTGTAACCCGGTATGAATATCCTGGAGGAATACCTTTGTATTTGAAATGAAATCCCTGCTCATGGTTGCGGTGCAACCCGGCAAATATGTGTTTGAGAGATCCATGATTGTTTTCGTATACACAGAGAATAGGTTGAAGAAATCCAATAGTCGGTTAATTGAATGACACAGCCTATGTCTGATAAGGCGGCTCTTCAAGAATAATCAACTTCCCAATACGGACTGAAAAAACCCAATCATTTAGTACAGGTTATGATAAACCATGATGAAGATCCAGCCATGTTGGTTATTAAAGATCCATTTATTCTTGTAGAAGTTTTTCATCATACTTTAGTGGCGGCTCATCTTAAGAGACAAGACCTGCAAAAAAACAGGGTATATTCTGCATTGCTGTAAGGGCGGCTTGAAGAAGCATAACCCGGAGATCTTAACGTAACCTTGCTTTCATATTTCACAATCTTGCTCTGGCCCGTCTTATAACCTAAATGCAATGTATGATGCAATATATGATGCAATGTATGATGCAATATGTATGACTTAATATGTATGACGCAATATGCGATGCTGGATGGTCTTGCTTTCCCCTTGTTTTTTTTGTTTTTCGAAAACTCATATTTTGACCCTTTTGAGGGGGAACAAAATTTGTAATGGGGTGAGTGCCCCGGGGCCCATAAGCTACTTCTCACGTGACATAAATCCGTCGTTTGAACCTTAATCAACGTCACTTGTTTAAGAGTACAACGGGACACTTGGCGGAGAGTACATAGCAGATGCGAGAGAGCTTTCCCTCGCCACTGTATGAGGCCCTCGGAGGGGGTGAGTTGACAGCTCCCTACACCCCTGCGTGAGCGGCAGCTACATACATGCAGGTACGACTCTACCAAGAGTGGCGGCGGCCTTCACCAACTCTGGTGCCTTGCTCTGGTCCACGACCCATCTTGTAGTATGGGACCTATGTTTGAACGGCTCGCATCCTGGCAGCTCATCCTCTTTGGCTCCCATGGCACCCATGTTTGAACGGCTCGCATCATGGCGGCTCATCCTCTTGAGCGACTTAGCGCCCATGTTTGAATGGCTCACATCATGGTGGCTCGCCCTCTTGAGCGGCTTGAGATCTTTTGCCGATAAGGTAAGGCATCCATGTTTGAATGGCTCACAACATGGTGGCTCATCCTCTCGAGTAACCTTAAATCTTTCATCAGTAAAACGGTGCACCCATGTTTCAACGGCTCACAACATGGTGGCTCATCCTCTTGAGTGACCTTGAACCTCTCGCCATCTTGCATGCCACCATCGCGTGGGCCACTGTTTTTGTAAGCCGCCATCCTTTGCACAACCTGAAATACATAAACAGCAGAAATCTCCAAGTTACTTTATGATGATCAAATAAATCAGGATACTCATGTTTGAACCGTGCATCATGGCGACTTGTCCTCTTGGGCAACTTTTAATCTTCCCCCAATACCGCAGTAGCCCCCAGGATCGTGTTAACTTTCTTTTGCAAAGACCCAGAATTTTCTTTGAAGACGACCAAATGTGTCTCGCCATGTCTGTAGCCTGCGAGTCTTAAGTTGACTCGAAGAGGCGGCTTGAGAATCTCTACTGAAGGTTGAGGTTTAACATCGCAGGTAATAGGCGATGCCGTATGAATTGTTTCAATAACCCGGTCGACAATTCATCTCGGCTGGTTGTTTGAAATTAACCAAACTGTAGTGGCGACAACTTGTACGCCTATCCGTTCGGCGGCTCGTACAATAGTGGCGACTTGAGGTGAACCGGCTGCGGTGTGTATAACCCGGCGTAGACGGTGAGCTTCTCATGGCGTTGTAAGCCGGCACGGACGGGCGGGTGAGCCGCGTCGTGCTGATATAGACGGGGCCACAGTGCGGTGGCTCATAAGCATCTGTTGAGCAGCGCGACACGGAAGAATAACGCCACTTTGAATAATTGTCCTGTGTATAAATATTACAAGGCAAAGTAACTGTTCACATAGAAAAATTAGTATATACTACTAGAACAAATCAGATGGATATCACCTGATTTATCTGGATGACAGATGACCCGCACGTAGACCCGAAATTATATACGAAGGCACCAGCAATGTGGATGTGATTCTTCATGAAGTACCACCAACAGCAATTGATTCATCCACCACGTGATATTCCTATATATATAGATATATATGGATAAATAGTCTCGCCCTCTTACCACCCATAGCACAGAACGCGGCAGAGGGCCGCCTGAGGCTTGCGAAGGCGGCAGCTCAGTGCCACACCGGTAGGGGCGACTTGCAGGCTCAGAGCGGCGGCTTGGAAGCGGAGCCAGGCGGCTCACGGCAGTTGCGGGAGAGGTGGCACAAGCAGTGTCGTAGCGGCCGGCCATGACAGATGCTTAAGAGGTGGCAGAACCGGCGCATGCGGCACAGGAGGCTGGGACGGCTATCCAATGGATGCTCGACAGGGGGCGCTCTCCAGTGGCTGCTGGTGAGGAATCCACGGGGCGTTTGGAGTGCAGAGGTGCAAGTGGCTTGCACGGCGTGAGGCGGATTGAGGCGCCACAAATCCATGGTTGTAGCAGCATCTTGGCGGCGATTCAACACAAAGGTGAAGCACGGCGGCGGCTCGCAGCCCGGCGAGGTGGGCAGCTTGGCGAGCGGACTCCGACCGGGGCAGAGGCGGCTCATGGAGGTGACGCCATCGGCCTCAAAGCGGTCGAGGCCAACGGCTTTGAGGCGGGCGCTGCGGAGGCACCCTGGCGGGGAGTCAACTCGAGGCGGCGGCTCAGGGCGGCCACGATAGAGGAACCAGGCGGCTCTCAGAGACCCGCGGCGAGGTGAGCACAATGACGGAGACGGGCGACTCTCACCAGGGAGGCAAGACCGGCTAGGCGCGGAGGCAGAGGCAGGTTAAAATGACTCCGTGATAACATCGGTCAGGGAAATAGAAGGCGGCTCTATAGGATCCCTTTTCTCGCCATGGTAATGTTGAGAGGAAGAAACAGGGTGGCCTTTGGTGTTTCAACGACGAACTGCTATAGAGTTGGGGAAACTTTAGCCGATGCGGCGACGGCGACTGGTGGCCGCAGGTGGGGTGAGAGAGGTAGTAGTAGCGATGGTGACCCGGAGGAGACCAAAGCCGCCCGTCCACGGAGACCGAGTTCGTGACTAAATCCACCTCCAGGCCGTGGGGGATCTCTAGACCCAATTTTTTTCTTTTCTTTTCCTTTGGAACTTGAATTAAACATGGCTCGTATGTGACCTTGTCTGTTGTGTCGACTGGCAGGTTTACGTATCCAGCTTGTATTTTGATTTAACTCCTGGACCATGTCTCTGATTTAGGATACTGTAAAAACTCTTGACTTGCGAGTGCTAGGCAGGGACACTTTTCAACCAAAACTTCCTCCGGATACTCGTGATGAACCGGATGTTGCGCCCAAGAGACAATGATGATGTTGTGCCCTTGGGTGTTGTTTCGTTGCAACGATGAAGTCATCTCTACTGACCTTGGGCGCTCCTTTGCTTGATGTTTCTGGTCATGTGTATGCTGCTGGCACCTTTCTCTCTCTGCTGACGAACACATTGTCAACTTTGATCCTACGCAAGCTTCTCGACCCCTGGAAAAGATCCCTCCAAGAACTCAACACCACCGTGTCGCGCCCCACGGTGGGCGCCAACTGTCGTGGATTTGTCACGGCAGATATCTAGGAAAATCCTTTTGGTATTTTCTGAAATTAGTTTTAGAAGTGGGGGCGAGGAAAACGAGAGGCAAATGGCAAATAATGTAAATGCAAGAGATGAGTTTGTGATGGGTACTTGGTAGACTTGATGTGTATCCTCCCCGGCAACGGCGCCAGAAATCCTTCTTGCTACCTCTTGAGCTTGCGTTGGTTTTCCCTTGAAGATGAAAGTATCGTGGATTTGTTCTGGCAGATGTCTGGGTGAACGGACTTAGGTTCGGGGCGATCACAACTATGTGGTAGCTTTAGAGGGGTTGGTCGGAATCGAGAGACGCGAGTTTTACCCACGTTCATCCCCTCTAGATGAGGTAAAAGCCTACGTCCTACTTGTCCTGTATTGATGATAAGGAAGATCTCTCGGATACAAGGGTGCTATCTTGCTACCTCTAATCTCGAGAGCATTTAATCTGTCTATATCTAATGACTTGTGTTTGTCTAAACTTGAAAACTTGTCTAAGACCTGTCTATTGAGACGTCTAAAAACCTGCCCCTCTCAGGGTGACCCGCCCCTCCTTCTATAAGTTGAAGGGGCGGTTTACATGTAGAGTCTAAATTGTATTGAGACTTAACCTATTATGACTTCCCATTGTGGGCTTCTCTTCATGGGCTTCTGAGTCCTGGGCGGCTCAACCGCGCGGCTTAACCAAGGCTTATCTTCAATACTCATCTTCTGAGACTCGTCTTTGGGACTTAACCTGTCTGATGGGTCATAACTGTCTGCCGGCTTGGAAACTGTTTGCCGGCTTAGAACTTGTCTACCGGCTTAGAACTGTTTGTCAGCTTAGAACTCTTTGCCGTCTTAGAACTGTTTGCCGGCTTAGAAACTATTTGCCGGCTTAGAACTTGTTTGCCAGCTTAGAACTGTTTGTCGGCTTCGAAACTATTTGCCGGCTTAGAACTGTCTCGGGTCATACCACGGGGTATATCCCTGACAGAAAGGGTGATGCAGCGAAGTATATAAGTAGTTCCCTCAGTTGATGAGAATCAAGGTATCAATCCAGTAGGAGGAACAAGCAAGTCACCAATGGATGCACCTACACAAACAATCAAACTCTTGCACCCAACGCTATAGAGGGGTTGTCAATCCCTTCACGGATATTTGCAAGGATTAGATCTGATAGAGATAGATGTGATAGATTGCGGAAAGTAAAAAAGGAAATAAATTGCAGCAAGGTATTTTTGGTTTATAGATCTGAAAATATATTATGGAAAGTAGACCTCGGGGCCATCGATTTCACTAGAGGCTTCTCACTTGAAGGAAAGTATCACGGTGGCTAAACAAATTAGTGTCAAGCAATTGATAGAAAAGCGAATAATCATGTAGATATCCAAGGCAATGATTACGCATATAGGCATCACGTCCGTGTCAAGTAGACAGAAACAATTCTGCATCTACTACTATTACTCCACACATCGACCGACTCATGCCTGCATCTAGAGTATTAAGTTCGTGAAGAACAGAGTAACGCCTTAGGTAAGATGACATGATGTAGAGGGATAAACGCAAGCAATATGATGAAAACTCCATCTTGTTACACTTGATGGCAACAATACAATACATGCCTCGCTACCCCTACTTTGTCACTGGGTGAGGAAACCGCAAGATTGAACCCAAAACTAAGCACTTCTCCCATTGCAAGAATTACCAATCTAGTTGGCCAAACCAAACCAATAACTCGAAGAGACTTGCAAAGATATGAAATCATGCATATAAGAATTCAGAAAATATTCAAATAAGATTCATGGAGAAACTGAACATAAATCCACAATTCATCGGATCTTGACAAACACACCGCAAAAGAGTATTACATCGAATAGATCTCCATGAAGATCATGAAGAACATGGTATTGAAGATCAAAGAGAGAGAAGAAGCCATATAGCTACTAGCTATGGACCCGTAGGTCTGTGGTGGACTACTCACGCATCATCGAAGGGGCAATGGAGTTGATGTAGATATCCTCCGTGATCGGATCCCCCTCTGGGAGACTACCGGAAAAGGTTCCAAGATTGGATCTCTCGGGAATGGAGGCTTATGTCAGCGGAAGAGTATTTGCATGGATCTTTTTGGTATTGGGGAATATTTGGGTATTTATCGGACAAAGAATAGGGTTAGGAAACCTGCCAGGAAGTGGCAAGCCTGCCAGGTGCGGCCAGGGGGGTGATCGCGCCTCCCTAGCTTGTGACCTCCTGGCAGATGCCCTGCCGTGCACCTCAAGTCTGGCAGACCTCTTTCCATCCAGAAAAATCATTCTGGAGATTTTACTCCGTTTGTACTCCGTTTAATATTCCATGTCTGCAATACTCAAAAACAAGGAAAAAACAGAAACTGGCACTAGGTTCTAGATTAATAGGTTAGTCCCAACAATAATGTAAAATAGTATATTAAGGCATATAAAACATCCAAAACTGATAATATAATAGCATGCAATCATCAAAAATTATAGATACGTTGGAGACGTAACAACATGATATGTCCATGAACTTGTGCTTTTGATCATCATCTTCAAAGCACCGACATGATCTCCATCGTCACCAGCATGACACCATGATCTCCGTTATCTTGATCTCCATCAACGTGTCGCCATCGGGGTTGCCGCGCTGACTGTTGCTTCCACGACTATTGCTAACTCATAGCGATAAAGTAAAGCAAAAACGGTGAAAATAATGTAACAGCCCAAGTGCTCCCCTTGCCATTTTGGTCATGTATCTCTTGTGAACCTCTATGTTGCCATGTGCCTAATGAATTATGATTTTGTTTCATGCCATTCATGCATCATGCATCATGATCATCATCTAGTGCATTTCATTTCTTTGCCTTGTTTACTAGTGAGTGTTTGTGAAGTGATTGCATGTGTTGTGGGGTGAGTGCATGTGTGTCCTTCATTGGAATGCTCCTCTTTTTATTACCATTTCGTAGTATTCCCTATTCCAAAACAACAATCCCATTCTTCCGCTTTTTCCAATAATATAGCATGTGGTACTTGTAGATGCTATTTCAATGCATTAAAAATGTTCCAACTCTTCTAAATAATCTAGTGAGTATGATGTGCATCTTTCTCAATCATGTTCTCTGGTTTACTAATTTTAAAAACAAATGCAATAGATTCCAATTCTAAAATTTATGTATAATTAATTTGTTATAAAAATGCCAAGGTCATTTTTATAAAATAGTGTATGTTTTGCTGATTCAAAATGTATATCTTTTCTCTCTATCTCCTTGCCATTCATGCATGGTTTTAATTTTTTCTTGTTGTTATTTTGGTTAAAAGAATCATGTGTTTTGATTTAATTTCGGCGAGAGAGTGGCCGGCCCATCTGGGCTTCTTCCTTTCCGCAGCCCGGCTAGTGCCTCCACAGCCCGCCCGCTCGCGCGGTTTCCACCTAGCTCCGCGCGGCCCCATCTGTCGGCGTCTCTCAGCACATCGTCGTCGACCTCCCTTTCCAGCTCCCTCTCAGAGAGAGCGCAAGCAGGGGCCCTGCCATGGCCAAGGTGGCGAGGGAAGCCATACCATCCGCACCTATAAAGCCCCTCGGCATCCATGCCCCTGTCTAGGATTTCCCCCTTCTCTCCGTGCCGCCGTTATCTTTCCCTTCCTTTCCTTCTCTCAGGTAAGTGCGAGAGAGACTGAGAAATTCAGAGAAGTTTGGAATAAGAGAGAGCGGAACTACCGAGCTGCACCCGTCGTCCTCGTCGCCGGTGACCTCCTCCTCATCGGCGGAGATGTTGAGGAGCTTTGTGTTCCCTCCCGCGCCCCGTTCAGGGCATTAGGGTGTGGAGGAACCCCCCCCCCCCCGTCGACGGCCTCTTCCTCGTCTCCGACGCGCAACCAAAGCCGCCGAAAGCCCCTTCTTCCCCTTCTGTGCATCGAGCGCCTTCGCCCCCCTCTTGGTGAGCATCTGCCATCATTCCCCATTCCAGTTGCCATTCATAGCCGCATAGGGTCACGAGTGCGTCGCCACCGTGTTCGTCTCCGCCGTGCCCGAGCCGAGCGTCATCTCGAGCTCGAGTGCCCCTCTGCCGCCGTGCGTAGTCGTTGTAGCCACAAGGATGGGTTCCTTTGGGTCCCCGCATCCCCCATAGGAGGTTCTCCTAGCCGGAGAGGCTCCGCTGTCGCCGGAATCGCCGCCGCCGTTCCCTGTCGCGGGTGTCGTCTTTTTCAGTTTCGTGAGTTATCTCCGACACGTTAGAACTAGAAGCGTAGAACCTCCCTTCGGTAGATATCGCAGCATAGCATAGTGGTCAATCGACTTGGGTGAGACCGCGAGGTCGCGGGTTTGATCCCCTCCCCGAAACCCTTTTATTTTCTTTTTCGGTGGAGTGCTAGTGTGTGTGTGGTGTGCAGGATCCGGTGTGGCTACACCCGGACCTGGTGTGAGTGTGTAGTGCGTGTGTGTGTGTGCCAGCATGTGTGTGTGTTTGTTGGTAGGATCTGTTGTGGCAGGCAGATCTGTGTGTGTGCATCTGTGTGTGAGTGTGTGGTGGTGATTGTGTGTGTATGACAGTGGGCCCATGGCCCACTTATCATCCTCATAGGGGGCCCTGGTGACTATGCCAGGTGGGTCCCCTCCTTGCATTGTGTTGTGTTTATTTTATTGCTTGTTTTTTGTGTTTATTAGTTTATTTCCATTTCTTTGCATAAGCATTTTTGGCATGACCATATATGGCAAATTTTGACTTATAAGTGAAGCATGCTTAGATTCGAGCTAGGTTTTGTGCAACTGTCAAGGGTGAACATATGAGTGTGATATATGGATTTGGGGTAGAAAAATCCCAGGAATCCATTGGTGCAATTGGTTTTGTCATTTGAGCAAGTTTTACAAAATGTCATTTTGTCTCAATATGTCATTTTGTCATTTTAGTTAGAATTAATCCTTGCATGCTTAGATATTGGTGTCAACAAGAAAGTGGTAGTGTTTCATGAGTAGTATGCCATGGTATTTTGCTTTTCACATGTTAGACCTGCATATAAGTGGGAATATTGCTCCTAAGTGGCTAATAAATTGTTGTTCTTTTCAACATGCTAAATATTTATAAGTCTGAGATTCTATTGTTATTTTTATGCCTTGTTGAGTGGATGCTACCAAGTGGTCTGTTGTGTTTTAACTCAAGCTCAGTGATAGTGTTTTGTAGTAAATATTGTAATCTACCATCCTATTAATTTTCATGCCATGAGGTGGTCTCTAGCATCATTATTTTCTGCTGTCTACTTGCTATCAGTTTAACTCAGATTCCAGAAAACTGTGATTTTCACTAAGTCCCTAGAATCCGTTTCATCATGCCATCATGTGAGCTTCATGCTTAGTGATCCATGCTTCCTTTCCAGTTTGTGTAGTTGGATGATTTGATAAGAATGTTATGTAGTTTCTAATCATGCTTTGTTTGAGGTTGGAAACATCCTGTAGCTCTAGATAATTGTTGAGGAAGTTGCTATGTTGCTGGTTTTGGGACAGATTGTGTGTGGTAGTGTTTTGTGACTCGTGGGAGCTATGCTCCATTGGTTTTTCATTTCCTAACCAGTGGCTGCCTTGGAATACCAAGGAATAGCCCATGGCCTTCCTTGTCTCGTATCTTGCCTTTGTAACTTGCCGTCAGCGTAGCGTGAGATCCGTTGCTCCATTTCCTACATTTTACATATGCATTTGCATCGATTTTACATGAAGCATCCATATTTGCCATGTCCATGCATGTTCAAACAACTTAACATGAGGTTCTGTCCAGAATTGTAAAAAACTTAACTATTGCATAAGAAACATGACTAGCTTAGGTTTGCCATGTTAATTACTTCAAATGAATCATGCATCATATTGTTTGTGTATTGCACCTTGGTTGTTTGTTTATTGTTGCTGTTTCTTTTGGGTAGACACGAGTGTTGAACCTGAGTACAAGGATCCAGGAGAGTGTCACTACGAGGACCCAGCTCTTTGTCCCTCTAAAGAACCAACAGGCAAGATGACCGTACCACTTGAATGTCAAGCCTCCTACATTGCCATGATAGCCACTAACCCCTCCACTACCTAGCAAACCTTGTTTGGCTAAGTTACCACTACTCATCCCCTCTTATAGCATTCTTAGATGCAGGTGCAGGTTGTTTCCATGTGATAACATGGATATCTGGAGATATCATAATATTTTCTGCTATTTAATTTAATGCACATATATATCTTGGTATGGTGGAAGGCTTGGCCTTTTGCTCGGTGTTTTGTTCCACTTTTACCGGCATAGTACTTGTTACCGGTGTTATGTTTCCATATTTTGTGCTCCTAACATGCTCGGGGTTGTTATGGGGACCCCCTTGATTATTCGGTTGAGATTAAAGCTTGTCTGGCAAGACCCAACGTTGGTACTATTTGCTTAAACAACTTAATAAAAATGCTTTGCAACCCCATGGATAATTAATCAACAACCTGGGCCAGTGCACCTCATGAGTGTTGACCCAACCTAGAGTAGCTTATTAACGCCGCCCGAGGCAACTCGGTGATTGGCATGGTAACGATCGCTCATCCACCGTGTCGTGAGAACGAGATACGCGGCTCTTATCGGGTTCGTCGACATGTCGGGCGGTCTTGCTGGACTTGTTTTACCTTTATCGTATGGCTTGCGTGAGGAACTCTGATCTTCTTCAGGCTATCTCGAGGTGTCAATTTTTCTTTGGAATTGCCTAGGATGATCACGAGATCCGCGGTCAAGGTTATTCCCGCGAAGTGTGGTTAATTTGCTATGGATTAGTTGGAACACCCCTGCAGGGTTAAATCTTTCGGAATTCCGTGCCCGCGGTTATGTGGCCACTTGGATATTTTGTTTAACACTCGGTTATAGTTAACTTGAAGTAAACTCCAATAAAATACACCAACTGTGTGCATAACCATGATCGTCTCTTCTCGTGAACATGAACCGAGAGAGAACACGGTGGGGTTATGTTTGACGTAAGTAGGTGTTCAGGATCACCTAGTGGTCATGGAATTATTCGAACGTCTTACGTAGTCCACCATATCTACATTCATGTTCTCGTAAGTTAGCCACCATACAATGCTTAGTGCTGCTGCAAACTCAACACTTACCCCCATCCAACCTAATAAGCTTACATAGTCTCGGTACCCGATTACAAGATTGCTGAGTCCCCGTGGCTCACAGATTACTACAACAAATACAGGTGCAGGTGCAGATGAGACCGTGCCAGATGATGTGATGCAGCTTCAGTGGTAGTATGACGAAGAACGTGGCAGAATGTACATCCCATATCTAGACGAGTAGAGAGGCCTTGGTCGTGATCTTCGGGGCTAGCAAGACTGTTTCATTGCTTCTTTTCTTCGTTTGTTTTCGTCCGTAAACGGACCCTGTATTTTGAATGATGTTTGAATAAACTATGTGGACTTGTGATTTAGCTTGTGGCGAGTGTAAGCCAACTCATATACTCACCTCTTCATACATGTATGCGATGTTACTGTAGTTGTGAAATGACTAGATGTGCCTCTATCCCTATTGCGGCCCTGTGCCTAAATAAGGATAGGCGCGCATCTTGGGTATTACAAGTTGGTATTCAGAGCCATACGACCCTAGGAGCCCTTTGCTTGATCGAAGTTTGCCGAGTCGAGTCTAGTAAAACTATTTTGGGTCTAGTTATATTGGAGAGTAGGTTTCCTTTACTCCTCTTCTATACTCTGGTGAGGTATTCGACTTAGGAATTTTTTATTCTACTTCTCTTCTCGCTCAAATTTTTTTTAGGATCACGCGGGTAATTTGGAAACTATATGATGCCGATGTGACGGAGCTCTGTCTTGGTGCCTCCTGTCTGGCTTGGTTTCTTCCGGGGAGTTGAGCTCTAGGGATTTCTTGGCACATCATTATCATTCAGTTTTCTTAGTATCTCAGGAGGGGATGTTCGGAATTGCTTCAATACTTGTCATGGTGAGATAAGGTCGGAGTCACCTAGTACTGGGGAGGCGTCCAGGGTACCGCCATGGTTAGTATCGTTGTGCTTGTGAGGATCCAAGATAGATGGAGTTCCGAAGCTTCTGGTTATGTGTTGAAGGATGGATATAGTTGGGGTGTAGAACTTTTTAGTTGTGTGAGATATTTCCTCCTTGTATCCTCGACACTAGATTGCATAACCAGAAAGATTTTGGAAGTTCTTAGGTGGGAATTCATGTAGTTATCTGGGATCATCATCTTTAGATGTATGAGGGCTTATACATTTGTCCAAGCAACATTAGCTCAACACTTTTGTGTTATTGCAAGTGGCTTCTAATATCTGATGACGTTATCGCAAACCCAAAGAAGGCGCTCTTACTAATTTTTTAGTAGGAAGGCTATTATGTTATTCATTCAATTTCTTTCAAGTCATTGATTCAACTTATTACAATCATCTTTGTCAATGATGTGCTGATGTTCTTGTCCATCTCTAGGATGGCTCCTCCAACTCGCGGGAATCCGGGTCGGGGTGAGGAGCAGTCTGATCCTCCACCACGCCCACTACCGCCTCCTCCTCCAGAAGTTTGGTAAGCTGTGATGGCCGCAACCAATGCAAATACTCAGATGTTGCTCAGGCTGTTGCAAGAAAGAGACCAGGGTCAGCAAGGTTTTGAAGGGAATTTTCAGAATCAGCCTCAGTTCGCGATGCTCAACCAATTCATTGCCAACCAGCCCAAGTCTTTTCACCTGTTCTGAGTAGCCTTTTGATGCAGATGATTGGCTCCGTGACATGAGTAAGCATTTTAATTGCAACAATGTCAGACCATAGGACTATGTCAGATTCGTGTAGTTCCCGCTCAAGGGTCAGGCAGCAGATTGGTGGCAGCAATACAAGGACTCCAGGGGCGATCATGTTGTTACCTGGGACGATTTCTGTCGTGACTTCAGGGCCCATTACATTCCGACAAGCTTTGTCGAGGAGATGCGTGAGAAGTTCAGGCACCTGAAGCAGGGAAGCAAGGCTGTCTATCAATACAACATCGAGTTCTAGAATCTGGCCCGCTATGCTAAACAGGATTTTCCTGATGACAAGTCCATGATTTATCAGTTCAGAGGTGGTCTCAAGGATGAAATTCTGTCGGGTCTGGTCCTTCAAAAGCCCCGTGAGTTTGATTAGTTCTACAACATGGCTTTGAAGGTCGAGGCAACACAGCTCAAGTTAGAGAACTCAAGGAAGTGTTCCAGGGATTCCTATTCTTCTTCTTCCAGCTCTCAGATGGTCCCTAAGCAGAAGATTGGGTTCCTCCTCCTCTGTTTTGTTCTTCTCAGCAGCAGAAGCAGTTCGGTGGTCGTGGTTCTTCCCACCCACCCAACCCAGGATATCAGCAGAGACCCCAGGCACCCAAGTCAGCTTATGTTCCTCCTCCAGGCAACTTCCATCCACTCTCAGAGGTTACTTGTCACAAGTGTGGCCAGAAGGGTCACTACTCAAACGAGTACAACTAGCGGCGTCTTCCACCTCCTCCTCCAGTCAGACCTCCAAGCAATACTATGGTGAAGAATAATCCCAAGTCAGTCCGTGCAAACATGGTGAACGCAGCCGAAGCAGAGGAGTCTTCTCAAGTGATCATGGGTAATCTCTCCGTTAATTCTACTCCTGCAAAAGTGTTGTTTGATACTGGTGCATCGCATTCATTCATTTCAAGGCCTTTTGTCTATGCATGAGTTACCAGCAGAACATTTGGCAAGTCCTTTTCGTGTGGTCTCTCCGGGCATGCGTATGAGTTCGCATATGATTGTTCCGGATGTCTCTATCAAGATGGGAAATTATTCTTTTTTGGCCTCTCCAATTGTTCTCGGTAATTCCGATATTGATCTCATTCTAGGCATGGACTTTCTGGCTATGAACAAGGCGCATGTTGATTGTCAAGCCACAGAAGTCAAATTGACTCATCCTTCAGAAGATGTGATCATTTTCGCAGCTCGCGATGACATGATCCGTCTCTTTGCTCTTAATGAGAAGGGCGAAATCTTGGCCATTTCTCAAATTCCGGTGGTTTGTGAGTATCAAGATGTCTTTCCCGAAGAATTGCCAGGAATGCCTCCGCACCGGCCAGTTGAGTTTGTGATTGACCTTGAGCCCGGAACTGAACCAGTTTGCAAGTGTCCTTATAAACTTGGCCCCAAAGAGCTAAAAGAGTTGAAGAAGCAGCTAGATGAACAAGAACGTCTCGGTTTGATCGGACCAAGTTCTTCTCCATGGGGTTGTGGTGTTTTGTTTGTCAAGAAGAAGGATGGCACAGACCGACTTTGTGTCGATTACCGTCCATTGAATAAAAGACAATCAGAAACAAGTACCCACTTCCAAACATCAATGAGTTGTTTGAACAACTGAAAGGTGCCAAGGTTTTCTCGAAGCTTGATCTTCGCATGGGCTATCATCAGATTCGCATTCGCGAAGAAGATATTCCAAAGACTGCTTTCAAGACGAGTTTTGGCTCTTATGAGTACACCGTCATGTTGTTTGGTCTCACCAATGCTCGTCCAACCTTCTACAGAATGATGAACTTCATATTCTCTCCTTTCAAGAATGAGTTCGTCTTGGTGTATCTGGATGATATCCTCGTGTTCTCGGAGACTAAATAAGAACATGCAGAACATCTCCGGCTTGTGCTTGACAAGCTAAGAGAGCATCGACTCTATGCTAAGTTTTCCAAGTGTGAGTTTTGGCTCAATGAAGTGGTGTACCTTGGGCATGTGATATCTGGCGAGGGCATTAAAGTGCACCCTGAGAAAGTTGAGGCAATCTTGAAGTGGGAGCCTCCTCAGAATGTCAAGCAACTTCGTAGCTTCCTTGGGCTGGCAAGTTACTGTAGAAGATTCATGGAGAACTTCTGTCAAATTGCTAAGCCTCTGTCCAACCTCCTCTAGAAGAATGTTAAGTATGTTTGGTCTCCTGAGTGTGGTGTGGCGTTCCATATGCTCAAGCAGAAATTGACATTAGCTCCAGTTCTTGTCCCTCCCGAGCAATCAAAGCCTTTCCAAGTTTTCTGTGATGCTTATCTCCAAGGCCTTGGTGGTGCTCTCATGCAAGATAAGATGATCGTTGCTTATACCTCTCGTCAGTTGAAGCCTGTTGAGAAGAACTACCCCACTCATGATCTTGAGTTGGCGGCAGTTGTGCATGCTCTGATGACTTGGAGGCATTTGTTGTTGGGTAGACCAGTTGAGGTGTACACCGATCACAAGAGCTTGAAGTACATTTTCACTCAAACAATCTCAATCTTCGGCAGTCTCGTTGGGTCGAAATGCTTGAGGACTTCAATCCAAGCATTGAGTATACTCCTGGAAAAGCAAATGTCATTGTAGACGCGCTCAGCTGAAACGTGTACTACAACAGTCTTATCCTGAAGCCTCTTCAACCCGAGCTTTGTGAAGCTTTCCACAAGCTCAATCTTCAAATGATTCTGCAAGGATTTCTTGCCAATCTTCAAGTCTCTCCGACTCTGGAAGATCAGGTTCACCAAGCTCAACTTCTTGATGTGATGCTGAAGAAAATAAAGAAAGGTGTGGCCAAGGGCATTCCGAAGTATAAGTGCTTTCGCGTTGATGACAAAGATACATTGTTCTTCAAGGACCGTCTGGTGGTTCCGAAAGGTGATCTCAGGAAGGTTGTCATGGATGAAGCACACAATTCTCTCCTATCCATTCATCCAGGCAGTTCCAAGATGTATCAGACCTCAAGCAAACCTTCTGGTGGACTCGCCTGAAGCATGAAATTGCTTAGTTCGTGAACGAGTGTGATGTTTGTCATAGAGTGAAGGCAGAACATCAACGTCCAGCAGGTCTCCTTCAACCTTTGCCTATTCCAAAGTGGAAATTCGATCATGTCGAGATGGATTTCGTCGCTGGTTTTCCTAAGTCCAAGAGGGGAAACGATGCCATCTTTGTGGTTATCGACAAGCTGACCAAAGTTGCCCATTTCCTTCCGGTCAAAGAATCTATCTCGGCACCTCAGCTAGGAGTGTTGTATACGTCAAGGATAGTTTCTTTGCATGGTATTCCTCAGCTCATTTCATCTGACCGTGGAAGCCTCTTCACTTCCATGTTTTGGGAGTCCTTCCCGACTGCTATGGGTACCAAGATCCGTTTCAGCACTGCATTCCATCCGCAGACAACTAGTCAAGTTGAGAGAGTTAATCAAATCCTTAAAGACATGCTCAGAGCCTGTGTGATCTCTTTCGGCATGAAATGGGAAGACTGCCTTCCATACGCTGAATTTTCATACAACAACAAATTTCAGGCTAGCTCAGGCAAGGCCCCTTTCGAGATTCTCTACGGCAGGATGTGCCGTACCCCGCTCAATTGATTTGAGACCAGCGAGCATCAAATTTAGGACAATGACATGATCACTGAAGCAGAAGAGATGTGTTGTGTCATTCGTGAGAACCTCAAAGCAGCTCAATCCCAACAGAAGAGTTATTACGATAAGAAACATCGGGATGTCTCCTTTCAAATTGATGATCTAGTCTATCTTAGAGTTTCTCCCATGAAGGGCACTCAACGGTTTGGAATTAAAGGGAAGCTAGCTCCTTGCTTTGTGGGTCCTTTCAGAGTTGTTGGCAAGAGAGGTGAACTTTTTAACAACTAGAGCTTCCTATGAATTTCGCAAATGTGCTTGATGTTTTCAATGTCTCTTAGATCCGGAGGTGCTTCAAGACTCTCGAGCGTACCATTGACCTCCAAGACATTGATCTCTAGGAAGACCTATCTTATCGTGAGCATCCAGTTGCTATTCTCGGAGAAACTGAGCATAAGACTCGCAACAAGTCAATCAAGTTTCTCAAGGTGAAGTGGTCTCATCATTCCGACAAAGAAGCTACTTGGGAATGTGAGGATCTTCTCCGTTCCGAATTTCCAGAGTTCTTTCGTTCTTAGATCTCGGGTCGATATCCTCTTGTAGTGTGGGAGACTTGTAACAGCCCAAGTGCCCCCCTTGCCAGTTTGGTCATGTATCTCTCGTGAACCTCTATGTTTCCATGTGCCTTGAATCAATTATGATTTTGTTTCATGCCATTCATGCATCATAAATCATGATCATCATCTAGTGTATTTCATTTCTTTGCCTTGTTTACTTGTGAGTGTTGTGAAGTGATTGCATGTGTTGTGGGGTGAGTGCATGTGTGGCCTTGACTGGAATGCTCCTCTTTTATTACCATTTCATAGTATTCCTTATTCAAAAACAACTATCCCATTCTTCCTCTTTTTCCAATAATATAGCATGTGGTACATGTAGATGTTATTTCAATGCATTAAAAATGTTCCAACTCTTCTAAATAATCTAGTGAGTATGTTGTGCATCTTTCTCAATCATGTTCTCTGGTTTACTAATTTTAAAAACAAATGCAACAAATTCCAATTCTAAAATATGTGTATAATTATTTTGTTCTAAAAATGCCAAGGTCATTTTTATAAAATAGAGTATGTTTTGCTGATTCAAAATATATGTCTTTTCTCTCTATCTCCTTGCCATTCATGCATGGTCTTCATTTTTTCTTGTTGTTGTTTTAGTTAAATAGAATCATGTGTTTTGATTAAATTTCGCCGAGAGAGTGGTCGGCCCATCTGGGCTTCTTCCTTTCCGCAGCCAAGCTAGCGCCTCCGCAGCCCGCCCGCTCGCATGCTTTCCACCTGTCTCCGTGTGGCCCCATCTGTCGGCATCTCACAGCGCGTCGTCGTTGACCTCCCTTTCCAGCTCCCTCTCAGAGAGAGCACGAGCAGGGGCCCCGCCATGGCCAAGGTGGCGAGGGAAGCCATCCCATCCGCGCCTATAAAGCCCCTCGGCATCCGTGCCCCTGCCTAGTGTTTCCCCCTTCTCTTCGCACCGCCGCCATCTTCCCATTCCTTTCCTTCTCTCAGGTAAGTGGGAGAGAGAGTGAGAAATTCAAAGAAGTTCAGAGTAAGAGAAAGTGGAAACGCCGAGCTGCAGCCATCGTCCTCGTCACCGGTGATCTCCTCCTCGTCGCCGGAGATGCCGAGGAGCTCCGTGTTGCCTCCCGCGCCCCGTTCCTGACATTAGGGCGTGGAGGAAGCCCCCCCCCCCCCGTCGACGGCCTCTTCCTCGTCTCCAACGCGCACTTGAAGCCACCGTGAGCCTCTTCTTCCCCTTCTCTACACTGAGCGCCATCGCCCCCCCTCTCGGTGAGCATCCGTCGTTGTTCCTCGTTCCAGTTGCCATTCGTAGCCGCATAGGGTCGCACGTGCGTCGCCGCCGTGTTCGTCTCCGCCGTGCCCGAGCCGAGCGTCAGCTCGAGCTCAAGCGCCCCTCTATCGCCGTGCGTAGTCATTGTAGCCGCAAGGATGGGTTCCCCTGGGTCTCCGCATCCCCCGTAGGAGGTCCTCCTCACCGGAGAGGCTCCACTGTCCACGGAATCGCCGCCGCCGTTCCCTATCGTAGGTGTCATCTTTTTCAGTTTCGTGAGTTATCCCCGACAGGTTAGACCTAGAAGCGTAGAACCTCCCTTCGGTCAGATGCAGTAGCATAGCGTAGTGGTCGATCGACTCGGGTGAGACCACGAGGTCGTCGGTTCGATCCCCTCCCCGCCCCCTTTTTGTTTTCTTTTTCGGTGGAGTGCTAGTGTGTGTGTGGTGTGCAGGATCCAGTGTGGCTACACCGGATCTAGTGTGAGTGTGCAGTGCGTGTGTGTGCCAGCGTGTGTGTGTGTTGGTAGGATCTGTTGTGGCAGGCAGATCCGTGTGTGTGCATCTGTGTGTGAGTGTGTGGTGGTGATTGTGTTTGTATGACAGTGGGCCCATGGCCCACTTGTCATCCACATTGGGGGCCCTGGTGACTATGCCAGGTGGGTCCCCTCCTTGCATTGTGTTGTTTTTATTTTATTGCTTATTTTTTTTCTTCTGTTTATTAGTTTATTTCCATTTCTAGAGTATTTCCATTTCTGTGCATAAGCATTTTTGGCATGAGAATATATGGCAAATTTTGACTTATAAGTGAAGCATGCTTAGATTCGAGCTAGGTTTTGTGCAATTGTCAAGTGTGAACATATGAGTGTGATATATGGATTTGGGGTAGAAAAATCCCAGGAATACATTGGTGCAATTGGTTTTGTCATTTGAGCAAGTTTTACAAAATGTCATTTTGTCCCAATATGCCATTTTGTCATTTTAATTAGAATTAATCCTTGCATGCTTAGATATTTGTGTCAACATGAAAGTGGTAGTGTTTCATGAGTAGTATGCCATGGTATTTCTCTTTTGACATGTTAGGATTGCATATAAGTGGGAATCTTGATCCTAAGTGGCTAATAAAATGTTGTTGTTTTCAACATGCTAAATATTTCTAAGTCTGAAATTCTGTTGTTATTTTTATGCCTTGTTGAATGGATGCTACCAAGTGCTCTGTTGTGTTTTAGCTCAAGCTCAGTGATAGTTTTTGTAGTAGATATTTTCCTCTACCATCCTGTTAATTTTCATGCCATGAGGTCGTCTCTAGCATCATTATTTTCTGCTGTCAACTTGCTATCAGCCTAACTCAGATTCCAGAAAACTGTGATTTTCACTAAGTCCCTAGAATCTGTTTCATCATGCCATCTTGTGAGCTGCATGCTTAGTGATCGATGCTTCCTTTCTAGTTTGTGTAGTTGGATGATTTGATAAGCATGTCATGTAGTTTTTGTTCATGCTTTGTTTGAGGTTGGAAACATCCTGTAGCTCTAGATAATTGTTGAGGAAGTTGCTATGTTGCTGTTTTTGGGATAGATTGTGTGTGGTAGTGTTTTGTGACTCGTGGGAGCTTAACTCATGGGACAGATTGTGTGTGATTGTGTGTGGTAGTGTTTTGTGACTCGTGGAAGAATCCATATTTGCCATGTCCATGCATGTTCAAACAACTTAACATGAGTTTCTGTCCAGAATTGTAAATAACTTAACTATTGCATAAGAAACATGACTAGCTTAGGTTTGCCATGTTAATTACTTCAAATGAATCATCCATCATCTTGTTTCTGCATTGCACCTTGGTTGTTTGTTTATTGTTGCTTTTTATTTTGGGTAAACGCGAGTGTTGAACCTGAGTACGAGGATCCAGGAGAGTACCACTACGAGGACCCAGCTCTTTGTCCCTCTGAAGAACCAACATGCAAGATGGACGTACCCGAATCCCGACACTAGTTTTACTTGGCTAGATGTCTCGCTCTTATCATTACATATGCGTTACCTACCACTTGAATGTCAAGACTCCTACATTGTCATGATAGCCTCTAACCCCTCCACTACCTAGCAAACCTTGTTTGGCTCAGCTACCGCTGCTCATCCCCTCTTATAGCGTTCTTAGATGCAGGTGCAGGTTGTTTCCATGTGATAACATGGATATCTAGAGATATCACAATATTTTCTGCTATTTAATTTAATGCACATATATATCTTGGTATGGTGGAAGGCTTGGCCTTTTTCTCGATGTTTTGTTCCACTTTTATCACCATAGTTACTTGTTACCGGTGTTATGTTTCCATATTTTGCGCTCCTAACATGCTCCGGGTTGTTATGGGGACCCCCTTGATTATTCGGTTGAGATTAAAGCTTGTCTGGCAAGACCCAACATTGGTACTATTTTCTTAAACAGCTTAATAAAAATGCATAGGGCTTTGCAACCCCGTGGATAATTAACCAACAACCTGGGCCAGTGCTCCTCATGAGTGTTGACCCAACCCAGAGCAGCTTATTAACGCCGCCTGGGGAAACTCGGTGATTGGCGTGGTAACCATTGCTCATCCGTCGTATCCTGAGAACGAGATACACGGTCTTATCAGGTTCGTCGACACGTCGGGCGGTCTTGCTGGACTTGTTTTACCTTTCTCGAATGGCTTGCGTGAGGAACTTTGATCTTCTTCGGGCTATCTCAGGTGTGGGTTTTTCTTTGGAATTGCCTAGGATGATCACGAGATCCGTGGTCAAGGTTATTTCCGCGGAGTGTGGTTAATTTGTGATGGATTAGTTGGAGCACCCCTGCAGGGTTAAATCTTTCGAAAGCTATGCCCGCGGTTATGTGGCAACTTGGATATTCTGTTTAACACTCGGTTATAGTTAACTTGAAGTAAAGTCCAATAAAATACACCAACTGTGTGCATAACCGTGATCATCTCTGCTCGTGAACATGAACCGAGAGAGAACACGGTGGGGTTATGTTTGACGTAAGTAGGTGTTCAGGATAACTTAGTGGTCATGGTAGTATTCGAACGTCTTACGTAGTCCACCATATCTACATTCATGTTCTCGTAAGTTAGACACCATACAATGCTTAGTGTTGCTGCAAACTCAACACTTACCCCCATCCAACCCAATAAGCTTACATAGTCACGGTAATTGGTCACAAGATTGCTGAGTCCCCGTGGCTCACAGATTACTACAACAAATACAGGTGCAAGTGCAGATGAGACGGAGCCAGATGATGTGACGCAGCTCCAGTGGGAGTATGACGAAGAACATGGCAGAATGTACGTCACATATCCAGATGGGTGGAGAGGCCTTGGTTGTGATCTTCAGGGCTAGCAAGACAGTTTTATTGCTTCGTTTATTCATTTGTTTTCGTCCGTAGACGGACCCTGTCTTTTGAATGATGTTTGAATAAACTGTGTGGAATTGTAATTTAGCTTTTGGCGAGTGTAAGCCAACTCATATACTCACCTCTTCATACATGTATGCGATGTTACTGTACTTGCAAAACGACTAGATGCGCCTCTATCCCTGTTGCGGCCCCCGTGCCTAAATAAGGATAGGTGCGCATCTTGGGTGTTACAAATAATTAGAAACAACCCTATGGCTCCTGCCGGTTGTCGTACTTGTCGACATGCAAGTCGTGATATTCTATACAAAATATGATCATCTCATACATCACATATATCTCATCATGTAATTGGCCATATCACGTCACATCATACCCTGCAAAAACAAGTTAGACATCCTATAATTGTTGTTGCAAGTTTTACGTGGCTGCTACGGGTATCTAGCAAGAACAATTCTCACCTACGCATAAACGACAACAGTGATGCACAAATTGTTATTCAACCTTCTCAAGGACCGCCTTTGTCGAATCCGATCCAACTAGAGTAGGAGACACAGACACCCGCCAGCCATCTTTGTGCAACAAAGTTACACGTCAGTCGATGGAACCGGTCTCTTGTAAGCGTACGAGTAAGGTTGGTCCGGGCCGCTTCATCCCACAATACCGTTAAACCAAAACACGACCAAGGGAGGAAGCAATGTAAGCATCAATGCCCACAAACTCCTTTGTGCTCTACTCGTGATCTCATCTACACATATACATAGCTCATGATGCCACTGTTGAGGAATGTTGCATGGGAAACAAAAAAATTCCTACGCAAACGCAAGATCTATCCATGGTGCTGAGATCTACGAGAGGGAGAGTGGATCTACATACCCTTGTAGATCGCTAAGCGGAAGCGTTAAGAAACGCGGTTGATGTAGTCAAACATCTTCGTGATTCAAATCGCCTAGCGTCCCGCGATCCCATCACAATCCGTCTCGCGATCCAATCATGATCCGTCCTGCGATCCCATCATGATCCGTCCAGCGATCAAATCACGAACCGTCTCGCGATCCTGATCACGGTCCTTCCAATCTAGCGCCGAGCGGATGGCACCTCCGCGTTTAACACACGTGCAGCTTGATGATGCCTTCACCTCCTCGATCCAGCAAGCGATGGTGAAGTAGTAGATGAGTTCCAACAGCACAATGGTGTGGTGACGGTGGTGGTGAAGAAAATTCTCCCCAGGGCTTCGCCAAGCACAACGGAAACTTTGACGGAGGATAAACTAGAGGGACGGGGTTGCTGGCACACGGCTTGGGAAAACTTGATGTGTTCCGGGTGCTAGCCCCGCCCCTTTATTTATATGTTGAGCCTTCGGGGTCGAAACTTGGAGAAAAATCCTCCTCAAGGTCGGTTGGCACACAGGCAAGAATCCTTCTCGGACTCCAGGACCAGATGGCAAGGTCCTCGGCGTCTCGCCCCAGACGCCAGGGACCCTGACGTCTGGCCCTTGGCCTACACAAAACTCCTTTTGCACCTTCCTAAATCCTCGTGGGATTTACCCCTTGGCCCAAATAAAGTGTTCTTGTACCCCGAACATTTCGGGAAACATCTGAAACCCTTTCCGATGAATTCCGGAACCCTTCCGGAGACCAAAGACTATTATCCCATATATCAATATTTACCTCCGGACTATTCCGGAGCCCCTCGTCATGTCCGGGATCTCATCTGGGACTCCGAACAACTTTAGGTCACCAACATAACAACTCAACTATACTTATATCGTCACCAAACGTTAAGTGGGTAGACCCTGCGGGTTCGAGAACTATGCACACATGACCGAGACACCTCTACGGTCAATAAACAATAGCGGGATCTAGATGCCCATATTGGCTCCTATATATTCTACGAAGATTTTTGTCGGTTGAACCTCTATGTCAAGGATTCAGTTAATCCCGTATGTTGTTCCCTTTGTTCTTTGGTATGTTACTTGCCTGAGATTCGATCATTGGTATGTCTATACCTAGTTCAATCTCATTATCGAAAAGTCTCTTTACTCGTTTCGTAATACAAGATCCCGTGGATAACACTTAGTCACATTGCTTGCAAGGCTTATTGTGATGTTGTATTACCGAGTGGGCCCTGAGACACCTCTTTGTCACACGGAGTAACAAATCCCAGTCTTGATCCATGCCAACCCAACATACACCCTCGGAGGTACCTGTAGAGCACCTTTATACTCACCGACTTATGTTGCGACATTTGATACACACAAGGTACTCCTCTTGTGTAAGTGAGTTGCATGATCTCATGGTCATAGGAATAGATACTTGACATGCAGAAAACTGTAGCAATAAACTGACACGGTCATATGCTATGTTTATAGTTTGGGTCTTGCCCATCACATCATTCTCCTAATGATGTGATCCCGTTATCAAATGACATCTCATGGCCATGGCTAGGAAACCTTAACCATCTTTGATCAACGAGCTAGTCTATTAGAGGCATACTAGGGACATAGTGTTGTCTATGTATCCACACATGTATCTGAGTTTCCAATCACTACAATTCTAACATGGATAATAAATGATTATCATGAACAAGGAAATATGATAAGGACTAATTTATTATTGTCTTTAGGGCATATTTCCAACATCCCTTGCTGCATGTCTAGGTCCCACACAATAAATGGGAATGAATTTTGAACATATATATCACCGTCTTGGCTCGATCGCAAACATCTAGAAACTTAACTTTTAAATTCATGTAAATGCAAACCTCGACAGAAATTCATGAAATTTGGGCATGGTGCCTTCAATTGCCTTGTTCTGTGTGTTGTAGTCAAAAAAATTGCCCAATTTTGAATAAGTTTTGGCACAAAGCCTCTTACAAACTGAAGGTTCTCACAAGAAAGTCGTGTGTTTCGATAGGAAAAGTTCACATTTTATGTGCGAAACAACATCCGTTGTCTCTTGTGGCCTGCATTTATTTCTAGAGTCACCCACATAGCAACTTTATATATGCATGCCACACATGCGGGTGAAAAGATATCTGATGCCTCTTCTCTCCTTGATTTTCTTTATATAAACAACATACACATATGTACGTGCGAAGTATAAAAATATGATTAAATTAAGGGATCATCTCGCTTTTAGATACATTAATTGAGTTTTTGGTGCATTATTTAATGTGCATAATTCAAATTTGATCTACAATCACAAGGTCCGGGGCGGCAAAATGGGTTGAAAAATCATATATGCGTCCTTGGATGCATGTGTTAGGTCACATGCAAGAAATGAGAATGAATTTCAAACATCTAAGCATGTTGGCTCGACCACAAATATCAAGAAACTTGGTTTCCAAATTCCCGTAAATCCAAAACTTTGTCAGAAATTCATGAAACTTGGAATGGTGTCATGTGAAGGCACACATATGCCGTGGTAGAACCCCCTTACAAACATGAGGTTCTCATCCAACAATAAGCTACGTCTAGTGGTTCCGTTAGGGAACATATATATGCATGCCACATTTGCGGATGAAAAACGACATTCGATGCCTCTTCTCTCCTTGATATTTTCCAAGAAACAACATAAATCAATAGGTGTGTACTCAAAACATTTAAATTATTAACGATTTGTATGGTTTTTTATACATTAATTGAGTTTTATATGCATTTAATGTACATAATTCAAATATGAACTACAGTCACAAGGTCTATGTTGAGCAGGGCCTCATCATATAAATCATAAATATGTTGTGCTATTTTTAATGTCCACTTTGAGAGGAAGAGCAAGCATTATTAATAGCCAACAAAGGCATCTTGGGACAAAAATCTGTCACGTTACCATCACAAACAGACATATTATTTATGATTAGTGGACGTTCTACAGACCTTATGTGCAGGCCACGTGTCGCTATCTGTATTGGCAAGGAGGTAGCGTGCGGACATGTGTTTGAGTACACGGGTGGTGTGCGAGCAGTGTCCTGTGCACGCTCATCGGGGAGGCGTGCCCCTTTGCCAGTCGTCAAAGACGTTTCAGACTGAATACCCATATGCAAACCGAGGGAAATTGTTCCTTCCCTACTAAGCCAAGGGAAATCTGACACGAAGGAATTTTTTCATTACGTCATCGCAAACAGTTGTGAATGATGACCCGTGTGCCCTTCTCTATGCTGCAACTTCTACTGTTGCTAACTGCTGAGGTTGCCATGTTTGCAAAAAATCTAATGTGGGGAGGTAATTAAGGAGGGATATGAGTTTGGTGACTACATGAAGAAACAATGCGAGGCGCGTGAACCTTGGCAAAACACTTGAATGAAAGAAACTCACCAATGCATGCAAGAGTTTAGTTGCTAAATCATTAAATGAAGGGACCTTAGCAACAATGCATTGTGGACTTGAGTTGCTAAGACATTTAATACACTAAGCACACCATGCAAGCATCGATCGATGCATTGGCAGCAGGAGTCAGGTAAGATTCGAATCTGACATGTTGGGTAAATTTTCATTTGTAAAATTGGAAACACTGAGATTTGTCCAATTTTGCAGGACAAAATCACTATTATGGTGCAATTTTGCAACTAAAATTCAGTAAACATAGATTTCATTCATAGATCAAGCATTTGTCCTTGTATAAAATAGTTCAACTCAATAGCTGAATCGAACAAACCTTTCCCCATTTGTTGCCAACAATGTACTAAAATAGCTAGTTCAACTATATATACTTCTGGTACTGTTCAACCATATCTATAGTTAGATGAACCGAACAAAATAGCCCCTAAATACTACTCCGGAGGGCCTTCATGCTACTGCCAGCAGCCTTCTCCTCTGTCGAGCGCGTTCAATAAGAGGCAGAGGAGGAGAAGCCTACCGACGAGCTGGAGGAGTCAAATTTGTCGGCTGCCGCTCCTGACGCGCCTCCTCGAAGCGGCGGGACTCGACGTAGATCTCTTCATTCCGCGCCATAGTTGCGGGGTCTGGTGCGGCCACGGCGGCGGTGAGACTCAGTGCGTGCTCGACCTGGCCCTCCTCCTCCTCATGTAGGAAGTTGATGTAGCATGCTAGGCCACTGACGCAAAAGCCGAGCGGCTATGCTTCGGCAGCGGCCTCCTCCTCCCGCCTTCGGGCCGCGATGGCGGAGCGGGTGACGGCCCCGGTGGCTTACCATGGGGTGGCTGCCAAGGCGGACGCTGGTTTGGTGGCGGCCAAGGAGGCAGCTGGTGGGATGGCGAAAATGGCGGCTGACGATGGGGTGAGGGCGACGACGGTCGCCGGCAGCTGCTGCTTTCGGGCAAATGTGGAGGAGCGTGTGGTGGGCACCGTGCGCACATCTAACAAGGACGCCACACGCACTACACGCTTCCGGGTACTACACCGCCGACGTGGTGCAGCCTCCGAGTTGGAGCTGTCCTCTGGCGGGGTGGCGAAGCGATGACGACGGACAGGTGCCATTGGCGATTGGGGGAGAAGCAAACTTGGGAAGCTACGGGCAGGGAGGGGATGAATGTGATGTGGAGAGGCCGGCCGTGAGGGTCTATAAAGCAGGCGGCCAAGGCGAGCCAGGCAAGAAGCTTGCATGCGTTCATGTGCACGAACGGGAAGCTTGCACGCATTCCTGTGCGGTTTCGCGGGAAGAGGAAGCCCAAAAGAAACGTCGTGCACTCCCGAAGCATTGGGTGTTTTGGGAATTTTGGCGCACTGAGAGGGAAACTTGTGTGCTCCCGAAGCGTGCACTAGAATCCTCGTGCGGCAATGCAGTGACCAGACCGGACGGAGGTGGTAGAAATGACAAGTACGCAGACGGTTAATAATAAACAACCGTTTGCATTTTATTACAAAGCAAACAGTCGTTCTGTATGCACCGTCAGGAATGAATGTACGCAAGAGGCGGTTGATGTAGCCTCGATGTGCTGTGCTCGCATCTGTGCGCGCCCAGCCGCTCTGTTGGCGTCCACGCGCGAACGATCAGGGACGTTTGGGGAGCCATATGCAAGCAGTTGCGCCGCTTCCAGCGTCACCATGCAGTTAAGCGCTGCAAAAATTGCCATGTGGTTGATGCGGCCATTTACCTTCGTCTCTTCCAACTTCCGATCACGCCACACAACCCAAGAATCACACCCAAGTTGGCAAATAATATAGAGAGGATGCACATCTCTTCATCGCTTCAACCTTCCTGTGCGGATCCAATGGCGGATGTCGGCGCCGAGTGGCAGTTCTCCACTATTATCAAAGTGGACACACACATCAGGAAGATGGACCTCTGGGTGGTGTACACCAACGAACCGGTCATGGTGGTAAATTCCATCAACACGTTGGAGCAGCTGCTTGCCGAGGATGACAAGTACAAAGTGGTCGGCTTCGATCTGGAGTATACCGGGGTCGTGCTGGGCATGATCAGAAGGTTGTCATAGCCCAGTTGTGTGTGCGCCATCACGTGCTCATCTACCACTACTGCCCGGTCACAAGGCCTTGCGAGCGTTTTGCCAGGTTTTTCAACAGCCCCGACTACAGGTTCGCAACGGTGGACACCACCAACGATTTAAAGGTGCTCAAGACTTCGGGCTTGTCTTGCCAGAAGCTTGTCAACATCCAAGGTCAGTACAGGGTCGGGGCGGCAAGAAGAAGAAGTAGAAGGACTCCCTGGTTGACCTTGCCGTGGCCATCATCGACCCCTACTACAGAGACATGAAGGCTGAGTGCCACAAGGACAAGACCGCCTGGCACGTGGCCTCGGTGAGCGAACTAGATGAAGAACACATCAAGTACGCGGCCAAGGATGTGTACACCAGCTACGAGATGTACAGGATGATCATTGACATGAGGAAGTGCCTCCTTCCTGCAGATGGCGAGGGATAGCCACAAGCAGAGTTGTGTCGGCAACCGTCGTCAGAAGAACAGTATGATTTGGTGATCGTCTACTTCTTGTAAATTTATATTGAGGAATGCACATGTGTTGTGTATTCACTTATGGAACTGTATGTTCAAGTTGGTTATGCAACACTAATGTTGGTGTTTTGTGGAGAGAGCATATAGATGTTGTGCAAACAGAGCAAATCATATCTCATACAATTATTAGCAGCAATCGTGTGCCCACAACCAGACCTAGCCATGGGCAGCCCGGCGCGACCTTGCCCACGGGCCGGGCTCGAGCCTGGATTTTGAGCCCGCTGCTTGGGCCGGGCCGGGCCCGGGCTTGAAAACCCCCGAGTTTATGCCTATGTCGGGCCGAGCCGGGCTTGGGCCCAAATATCAGCCCGACAGCCGGGCCGGGCCGGGCTCAGTCCTGGGTTTCTAGTGTCGGGCTTTTTAGGCCCGGCCCGGCCCGAGGTTTGGCTAGGTATACCCACAACACACACAGGTTGTCAGGATAAATCGTTTGGGTTATTATTGGTATTCCCACACATGTTTGATGAATGAACTATTTACCGGGTACCCACAAGACAAACGGTTGTCAGGATGAATCGTTTGGGTTATTATTGATCTTCACACACACTTCTGATGAATGAACTGTTTCCTGGGTATCACACACACCTTCTTAGGCTAACTCGTTTATGCTCTGCTGGATCAACACAAACAGTTTGTCTGAGTGAACTATATGCCACACTATACACACATATATAGTTTGTTAACCATTTCTATTATCTTCCAAACAAACACTTCATAAAACAAACTATATGCAACGCATCACACATGCAACTTTTTTTAACCCTATTTGCTTGTTCCTTTAGCACGCACGGTTTTCGTCATTCGAGACAGAGCTTGAACTATATCGTTTGCGATTGATGGATCGCACACAGTTTCGTCGAAGGGTCTCTGATTGATGTGTCGTGTTTGGACCATCGTGCAGTAGAGCATGCCTGCACGATGAACATGGATATCACTTTTGGGGTTTGGTTCAATGTATGCTTTATAGTTGCTAGTGGTGAGCTTTTGGTAGTCAACCTTGTTACTCAAGTATGAGCAAGGTTTAGGCATGGGAAGGTTGATGTTTCTATATTTTACGCATTTTAGAGCTCATTTGTTGCATGTTCTTTTAATATATCATGTCCCGTCGAACCAAATAGTTACCATTATGCATGATTAGTGGTGTTTACACGTTTCCTTGTGAGCATTGCACATTCAGTATTTTATTTGGGTTTTATTAGTTTTCGTTCTTTTCTTGTGTCTACAGGTGTTTTGAAGCAACCTAGGACCAAGCATAAAGAAAGGACAAAGGATGAACTCAATATGAAGGACTTACCTAAACCAAACTTAGGTGTTTCCAAAGGCAGAAAAGGTGATTTTCCAAAGTGATCTAAATCAAGATATAATATCAGGAATGGATTGGTGTCGCTCTCGTGAATCTAACGAGCCCAAGAATATAAAAAATTGAGTCTGTGGGAAGAAATGGTGGCCAAACCACCATAAAGGAACATATTGAAAGACGACGATGTACCGTACGACCACTCATGGTCGTATGGCTGGTCATATGACCTGCACACAGCTCCAAAAGTTGCCCTTTTAGATGGCATTCTTCAGTGATTTCATCCCCAATTGTTCCCACGAGATCCTTAGCTCATAAGGAAGGGTTTAGGAGAGGATAAGGCTCATCTAGAGCCCTTGGCCGCAGCTCATCAACGGAGGAGACCGAGGAGGCGCCCTATATATCACCTCTAACCCTAGCCGTGATCTCCATCATCCACATTCATCATCAACACATCCAAGTTCATCTCCATTGCTACTACTTCACCACCATAGAGGAAGGTACAAGACTAAGGGGAAGAAGAGGAGGCTCCACTATCGGGAGCACCGGCCTTCGGACCGGTGCCCGCTCCATCGCGCCGGCATCATAATCACAATCTTCACCGTGCCGCCACCACCATTACCTTCTCCGTTGCACCTCCTCCCTTAATTTTTGTGATGTCAGCTTGCAACTTGACCCTCTCCTTTATGTTTGAGTATATGTTTTTTTCTCAAGGATACATATGCACTCTTTTATGATTAGAATGATTATTTCCATGCGATCCAATGTGCTCTTGTATATGTTCGAGTTGCTATTCTCATGAGTGTTTTGAGATCACACTATTCCCTTGATTGGTCATGGAGGAAATATTGTCGATGGACGGGTTAGGATGTTGAAGTAATTAAGGTGATAGTAAAAGACTCAATTCCTAGTATCTGCAAATTGATAGGGGAGTACAGGTAAACCCATATTTGGCTACATCCATGGGAAAACCCTTAATTGACCGTATGTGATATCATGTGTGGTGAGCTACGGGTTGGTGGCTTATGTGGCATGAAGTTTACGTTAGAGTAGAACATGCATTGTACCGGGAACCGCCCACTTATGCATATGAAGAGTGGATAGAGGATATCATAGAGAATGTTTGCTTTGCACTTGGTGTGCAGGTCATATTTATGGTAATGACTTCAGAGTCCTAGAGAACACTTTACTAATCAAGCACCTTCACCACTAAGGTAGTATATTTTTATCCCTTTGTTTAGCTTCTTGTTGTTAGTGTAGTAAAACCTTTTATCTTTTTTACTAGCAACTTATAGAGTAGACTATTTCCAAACTCGGGTTTGGGTGTATACGCGAGTTAGTGCATTAAGTGACACCGTGGTTGCGGGGTTTGGGGTGCCTTCTATCAGCTCCCTGTGGGTTCGACACTTTACTTCTCATGAAAGTGTTATAGCATCCCTGTGCACTTGCAGGTTATCAGTAGCCATTGTGAGAAGGCCCTTCATCATCCTTGCTGCCTCCATGACCATGTGTGAGTAGTTCCTTTAGGACCTATGTGTCCATAGTAGTAGCTAGAGAGTTCTCTCTCTCTCTCTCTTTGGATCTTCAATACCATGTTCCTCTTCTTCCTTGTGCGGTTGGGATCAATCTGACGATGCAATATTGCGGTGTGTTTGTCGGTACATGATCAATTGGGAGTTTATAATCAGATTTTTCATGAAATTTATTTTAATCTCTTGAAATTTATTTCCTGTATAATTAAGTAGCTATATATACTGTCCGATATATTTGTCTTCGGAGACGAAGATTGATTGGTAGATCTTCATAGGAGTGGTGCATCTTAGTGTGTTCAATCTTGTGTTGATTTCTATATCCGAGTCGCAGAATGGGGACAAGACACGTATTTGTATTGTTTTCACTAAGGAAAAAACAACAGGGTTTTATCTTATTACCAGGTTTCTTATTGTCTACATTATGTCATCTCGCTTAAAGCGTTACTCTATTTTCTTATTAACTTAATACTTTGAGACACATGATGGATATCGTTCGGGGTGGAGTAATATTAATAGAAGTAGTTAGATTAATGGTTAACTTGTCACGGACATAATTCCTATATGAGATTATACCATGAATGATCATAGTCATACTCGTTGCTATTCTTGTCAATTATCGAACTGTAATTTGTTACCATGTCATTTGCCTTCTTTTTGAGATAGATACCTCTAGTGAACCTATGGCTCCTACAAAATTGCTCTTTCATATTTACTTTTAATCTTTCTACACTATTATCTAATTTGCCTTTATTCTTGTAACTAGTAAGATAAGGGGCTTGACATCCCGGCCTCTTGCGTGTTAGGTGCAATTATTGTTTTTGTTTGTGTGCAAGCATTGTTGACCTCATTAGCTTGGTGATTTCTACTGGTTCGATTAAACCTTGGTTCTCAACTGAGGGAAACACTTTGCTTCTATGCTATATCACCCTTCTTCTTTAGGACAAAACCCAACAACTCCTATGGAAGTAGCAATATGTGACACAACCCGAGGTGAGACTTTGATGGTATCATTGTGATCAACGCCTTGATCACTCTACCTAGTTATCCGTGTTATTGGTTTGTGCTCTTTTTTCGTTTTTGTATTTAAGTATCTGCATGAATAAATCATTAGTCTCAATACTTGGCAAGGAGATATTGGACGCCGTAATATTGAGTGGACCCATAGTGTATCTCTCCATCCTCCGAGGGGATTGACATATCTAGCACCACCACATACTTTTGAACATATCCGAAAGTCACCTCTATAATTAAACAATTGCGGAGTAAACTTGATGACTCTGAATCGACTATCCTATATTCGGGTCTACAATATTCACATGGATTAAGGACACAAGTAAATATTAACACATTATGAAAACGTAATAACATCATATTGATGACTTGATATCACATTATTTTATAGGTGTGTATCCAACACCATTGTGTTCTAATTATCCTAACAGTGTGTTCTAATTATCGTCGACATCCTTGTTACATTAAGAATGTGCATGATCGTAAAAACAAGAGCATCAACGTGCACTAGTCTAGAGGCCTGACTAGGGATCTCTTTGGTATTTATTATTCCACACATGCAATTAGGTTTACCTACGAATTTCACATTCTGGAACTAATGTCATTCTAGCGTAGAATGTAAACTTAATCATGAAAAAATAGAATGATAACAACTTTATTATTGCATATAGGGCATATTTCCAACTTCCATAATGGCCTCCCCCTTGATTTGGATGCCAACTTGACTTCCCCTAGTGTCCTTGATATACAACGCCACCTCCTAGGTCGGATATTTTGGTTTTTTTCTGGATGACTTCCAAGTACTGGTACTCTTAACTGTAGGCATGAGTGTCGGGAGACCTTTGCATCTTCAAAACCCCAATCTATCTACCACTTCATACATATCTCCAATTTCAGACTATCTTTTATTGTCCTTCTATTGCATGTTGGAATGGACCTTTGTGGTCTCGTTGGCCATGCTTCTGACATTGTCAATAACCCTCTTGAGTTGGAATTTCTATTGTTACAACCCAAAATTTGTCACCTGTTTGCATTAGGGTCATCGATGCTATTTCCACCAAATCGAGAGTTATCTCTCTCAGTAAAAGATGAGTACACCATCATACTTATCACTAGCCTTAGTGGGTATCCGATGAAATGTGCTATAAAACAGGGATAAGTACCTAGAAATAAGCAAACGACAGATCAAACCAGACGTATATCATAATCGACTGATAAATTAATCTTTTTAAAATTGTGTGATTTAATTACAAACCACTTGTTTTAAGGTAATTTGTGATCTGTTAAGTCTAATAACATATTATGTCTTTGTACCAGGTTGAGAACCCTAATCAAACACAAAGGGCCTGATACTGACCCGCAAGCAAAGAAAACGCACCTAAGGTTGAAGATGAATAAGCAACTTACAAGTAGCACAGCTGAACAATTAATAGCCAGAATGTTTCAAAGCAAAGTACAATGATAAATCGTACACGCATAGATACCTAATCATATGAGCCATCACATAAAAGTATGAAACGATGAGGTTTGATGCATACAAACTTTGAAGACTACAACAAATATCTAAGACATTCAACATGTGCTAAAATGTGTAAATGGAGGAGATTGACTGGTCACCCCATACGTCAAGCTGGCCAAAAATTTGCAGCCAAGATACAGGATTCCCTTGTGGTTTCCAGAAGAAAAGTATGGGAAATAAATGTGTGGCCAGGTGGCTTCTGAAACGATGCTGTGATGTGTAAGTGCGTGATGCCGCAGGAGTTGTCTTAAAAACTGCAACCTCTGCGTGCATCTCTGTCCTAATCCTACTCGGGGTCGATCACCAAGGTGTTCAAACTTTGAATGTGTATGCATGTTTAGACCTTTCACATGAAGCTTGGAGCCTGGTGTGTTTCTGGAGGAGCTGAATAAGAGGTTACCGGGACGTCATCGCATGGTGTGTCCGACGTCCCTGCCGCCGCTGTCGCCGGTGGTGTTTCTTGTGCGCCAGAATGGGACATGCCGGCATCGTCACCGGAGAAGCGAGGATGGTGAATGAAGAGGCCGCGAGCACTGTCGTCCATCTCGTAGTCCCAGAAGGAGCTGCCAGGGCCCCATGCGTTGAACCATGACTCGTCGGCCTGAGCCCACATGCCGCCGGACGGCGCCGACGAGTGAAACATTTCGGCCGAGTAGGGCGTAGCCGCGTCGCGAGAGCCGCCATCCTGGGGAATAGTCGTTGGGGATGGATGCTGTGGTTGGTTTTCAAGCGTGGACCATTCTTCTGCGTGCTGCTGTTCCCGCTGCCGCGGAGCTTGCTGCGTGTTGGCCGCCGCCTCGTCAGAAGTATGGGGAGGCGACGACGATGACGACGAGCAGGAAGCGGTGCCGGGGCCCATGCCGGCTGAGGTGACAGCGGAGCTGGCGGCGCTGGTGCGGCCGCTCCCTCCTGCGCGGCCCTTCCCGAGGAACCGATCGGGGAAGTTGAGCCGCGCGTTCTCGCCACGGAGCTTGAAGGCCTCGCGGTCGTAGGCCATGGCGGCATCCTCTGCGGTGTCGAACGTGCCGAGCCACAGCCGCGTGCGATTCCGTGGCAAGCGGATCTCCGCCACCCACTTGCCCCAGTGCCGCTGTCGCACGCCGCGGTACAGTTTCTGCGGCGGGGGCGGCGCCCGCAGTAGCTGCTGGTACAGCGAAGGCGGCATGCCGGCCAGTCCGCCGCGGGGGCTCAGGTTCAGCGCCTCGCTCCAGTACCGCAGCAGATGCTGCTGCTGCTGCTGCCCGCTCTCGGCTGGCATGAAGAACGACTGGGTCGCGCAGGGGGGCGACCCGCCGAACGAGATCATCTGCTGGTGCCGCAAAGGCGGCTGCTGCTGCGACGGCGACGCTGGTTGGGACATGCTGGAGTACTGCCGGAGAAGCTGCGGGCTCTCGCGCGCCGTCGTTGCCGAGGGCTCATACGCGAAGGGGAAGATGTGCCGCGCGGAATGCGCGGCGGCGTCGGAAGCGGGGAAAGACCGAGGCGAGGCCGGGGCCGACGACGAGGAAGTGGAGAGCGACGACGTGGTCCGATGCAGACGGTCGGGGCTCCTCCCGATCTTCCTGAGCGGGCGCAGCAATGCCGCAGACGCGTCCTCAAAGACCGGCGCCAGCTGCTGCTGCCGCCGCGCCTGTATCGGCGTCACCCCCTTCCCCTTCCACCTCCTGCCAGCCCCGCGACCGCCTCCGCTTCCACTCTCGCCGCTCGCGCTCGACGCGTCCATGCGCGCGGACAAGACTTCGGCGGCGCTAGCTAGGAAAATGATCGCTTGTGGTAGTCGCGGGGGAGCGAGAGTCAGAGAGCTAACGAGCGTGCGCTTGGTGGGGTTTTGGTTCTGATTCCGAGACGAGTGCGACCGGAACGACGATTATAAGGGTAGGGAAAAGTGAAGTGCTTCGTTGCCATGGGATCATGGTGTTGCGCGGCGCGCCAGGGGCAAAAGATCGTGGTCGGTGGTCAGGTCCCCACGAGCATGGACTCGCCAAGGTAACTCACTCCATGTTCTAAGAAAAAGGTAACTCCACTCCCGGATAGAGCAAAGCTCGACTCAACCGCCCTCGTGCCGCTCCTCCGAGGCGGCGCTAGGGTTTTCTCTGAGGCGGTGCAAGGGGAAACCTTAGCGTCGCCAGCCCTCTTCCTCTCTTCCTCGTCGTCGCTGTCACCGTCCAACACCGTTATAACTACGGGCCATGCATCGAAGGTTTCGGGAATTTCCTCTTTTGTTGATACGGTGGTCTTCTCGGTCATTGGGAGCGACGGTGGTTTGCTTGATGGTGTGGTGGTGAAGTCACACGGATGCGATGCCCTGCGCGTCTGTAGGGATCGGGTGTGCTTTTGCAGCTGCTAGTGTGGAGGTGCGCCTAGCGGTAGCTCAATGCCGCGGGTAGGCTGGAGGCTACGGTACTCTCCCTCACCACCAGGGGGGTGCCGCCGAGGCTGGATCTAGATCCTTACAGGCCATGGCATCCAGGGGATGAATGTGGTGGCGGATGTTATTATGTGCTACCATGGCGTGCAAACACTAGTAGAAAACAGGGCATTAGTTCGGGCCGGGCCAGCCCATTAGTCCCGGTTCAGTCACGGACCGGGACCAATGGGGACAACGGTCCCGGTTCGTGAGGCCAGGGGGCCGGGCGGGCCACGTGGGGCATTGGTCCCGGTTCGTCTGGAACCTTTGGTCCCGGTTCCAGACACGAACCGGGACCAATGTGCCTCGCTCCTGGCCCACAACCATTGGTCTCGGTTCATGACTCGATCCGGGACCAAAGGGGGTCCTTTAGTCCCGGTTCCAGCCACGAACCGGGACCAATGAGATGGCTATATATACCCCCTCGCCGGCGAGCAGAGCACTCCACACTGCTCTGTTTTTTTTTGGCCGGCGAGGGAAGAGCTTTGTGGTGCTCTAGCTCACCTCCTATGCACATGAGGTGTTTGATGAAATGCCCAAGCTAAACTTAAGTTTTCTCCTCTCGTAACTCCTTGTACAAACTCCATTTTCGTCAAGATTTGTTTAGGTTTGGCGGTCCGTCCTGTCCCGTCCCCGTCCTGAAACCGCCGTCGATCGTCCGCGCGTGGTGAGCCTCTTGATCTTATCTTCTTGCTAAAAGAAAATATACTTACTTGTAATGGTTTTTATTGTACTTTGGCTAAAAGAAAATATACTTACTCGTAATGATCTTGTCTAGGTTTGGTCATTATTGTACTTTGGCTTTAATGTGATGATGAATTTCTATTAATTTGGTCACTTCTCTATTCATGATATGTTGTAATGGTTTCTAAAACACTTTATTATATAACGCACGCAGATGAACCGGCAACGGATGTACAGTGACCGACGCACCTCCGAGTATATTAAGGACCTGCATAATTTTCTCGAAGCGGCTGAGGCAAACAAGCAGAATGGTTTTATGCCTTGTCCATGTACTGTTTGTGAGAATACGAAGTCTTTATCAAACTCTAAAACCCTTCACTTCCACCTGCTTTAGAAGGGTTTTATGCCACACTATAATGTTTGGACCAAGCACGGAGAATGAGGGGTTATGATGAAAGACAACAAAGAAGAAGAGGATGACGACAACTACCCTCCCCCTGAATACGGTGATGCTGCAATGGGGGAAGTTGAAGATCAAGAGGAACCAGGCGATGTGCCCGATGATGATCTTCGTCGGGTCATTGTTGATGCACAGAGAGAATGCAAAAGTGAAAGGGAGGAGTTGAAGTTCGATCGCATGTTAGAGGATCACAAAAAAGGGTTGTATCCAAATTGCGAAGATGACAACAAAAAGCTCGGTACCACAGTGGAATTGCTGCAATGGAGGGCAGACAATGGTGTATCTGACAAGGGATTTAGTTCGCTACTGAAAATAATGAAGAAGAAGCTTCCAAAGGATAACGAATTGCCCGATAGTACGTACGCAGCAAAGAAGGTTGTATGCCCTCTAGGATTGGAGGTGCAGAAGATACATGCATACCCTAATGATTGCATCCTCTACCGCGATGAGTACGATGAACGGAACGCATGCCCAGTATGCGGTGCATTACGGTATAAGATCAGAAGAGATGACCCTGGTAATGTTGAGGGCCAGCGCACCGGGAAGAGGGTTCCTGCCAAGGTGATGTAGTATGCTCTTATAATACCATGATTGAAACGTCTGTTCAGAAACAAAAAAGCATGCCGAGTTGATGCAATGACACAAAAAAGACCGTAGGAAAGACGGGAAGTTGAGAGCACCCGCTGACGGGTCGCAGTGGAGAAAGATTGAGAGAAAGTGGAGCGACTTTACACGTGACCCGAGGAACGTATGGTTTGGTTTAAGTGCAGATGGCGTTAATCCTTTTGGGGAGCAGAGCAGCCAGCATAGCACATGGCCTGTGACTGTATGTATGTATAACCTTCCTCCTTGGTTGTGCATGAAGCGGAAGTTCATTATGATGCCAGTGCTCATCCAAGGCCCTAAGCAACCCGGCAATGACATTGATGTGTACCTAAGGCCATTAGTTGATGAACTTTTGCAGCTATGGAATGGAAGAGGTGTACATGTGTGTGATGAGAACGAACAGGAGGAATTTGACCTACATGCGTTGCTGTTTGTAACCATCCACGATTGGCCTGCTCTCAGTAACCTTTCAAGACAAACAAACAAGGGATACCACGCATGCACACACTGTTTAGATGACACTCACAGTATATATTTGGACAAATGCAGGAAGAATGTGTACTCGGGCATCGTCGATTTCTTCCGACAAACCATCAATGTCGAAAGAAAGGAAAACATTTCAAAGGTGAGGTAGATCACCGGAAGAAGCCCGCCCTCCGTACTGGTGATCACATACTTGATATGGTCAATGATTTACAAGTAATATTTGGAAAGGGTCCTGGCGGACTATCTGTTCCAAATGACGCTGACAAACGTGCACCCATGCGGAAGAAGAAATCTATATTTTGGGACCTACCCTATTGGAAAGACCTAGAGGTCTGCTCTGCAATCGACATGATGCACGTGACGAAGAATATTTGCGTGAACCTGCTAGGCTTCTTGGGAGTGTATGGGAAGACAAAAGATACACCGGAGGCATGGGAGGAACAGCAACGTGTGCATGAAAAAGACGACATGCATCCAAAGCAGTATGAAGGTCCCGCCAGCTACACTCTTACCAAAGAAGAGAAGGAAATCTTCTTTGAATGCCTGCTCAGTATGAAGGTCCCGTCTGGCTTCTTGTCGAATATAAAGGGAATAATAAATATGGCAGATAAAAAGTTCCAGAACCTAAAGTTTCATGACTGCCACGTGATTATGACACAACTGTTGCCGATTGCATTGAGGGGGCTTCTACCGGAAAACGTTCGATTAGCCATTGTGAAGCTATGTGCATTCCTCAATGCAATCTCTTAGAAGGTGATCGATCTAGAAATTCTGCCAAGGTTAAGGAGTGATTTGGTTCAATGTCTTGTTAGTTTCGAGCTGGTGTTCCCACCGTCCTTCTTCAATATCATGACGCACGTCCTAGTTCATCTAGTCGACGAGATTGTCGTTCTGGGCCCTCCATTTCTACACAATATGTTCCCCTTTGAGAGGTTCATGGGAGTCTTAAAGAAATATGTTCGTAACCGCGCTAGGCCAGAATCAAGCATCTCCATGGGCCATCAAACAGAGGATGTTATTGGGTTTTGTGTTGACTTCATTCCTGACCTTAAGAAGATTGGTCTCCTCAATCGCGGTATGAGGGGAGACTGACTGGAAAAGGCACGCTAGGAGCGGACTCAATAATATGTAGGGACGAGCATTCTTGGTCTCAAGCACACTACAGAGTTCTATAGAATTCCACCTTGGTGACCCCGTATGTCGATGAACACAGGAATATTCTGCGCTCCAAACACCCGGAGCAGTGTGACAACTGGATTACATATGAACACAACAGGACTTTTGGCAGTTGGTTGCAAACACGTCTCATGGGTGACAACACTGTTTCTGATGAGCTGTACTCGTTGGCCAGGGGACCATCTTCGACTGTATTGACTTACAAAGGGTACGAGATAAATAGGAATACATTTTACATGATCGCCCAAGATGAAAAGAGCACCAACCAAAACAGCGGTGTCCGCTTTGATGCAGCAACCAAGAGGGGAAAGGACACATATTATGGTTACATAGTGGACATATGGGAACATGACTATGGACATGATTTCAAGGTCCCTTTGTTTCAATGCAAATGGGTCAATCTGTCAAGAGGCAGGGTACAGGAAACCCACAGTACGGAAGGACAACAGTGGATCTGAACAATCTTGGGTACACAAACGAACCATTCGTCCTAGCCAATGATGTGGCACATGTTTTCTATGTGAAGGACATGTCTACCATACCGAGAAAAAGAAAAGATAAGGAAGCGAATACATCATACGATGAGCCAAAGCGCCACATAGTTCTTTCAGGAAAAAGAGACATCGTGGGTTTGGAGGGCAAGACATACATGTCTGAAGATTATGAAAAGTTTCATGAAATTCCTCCCTTCAAAGTCAAGGCTGACCCAAGCACCCTGTTAAACGATGAAGATTATTGATGGTTACGGTGCAATAAGCAAAGGACACAAGCGAAGAAAAAGTGAAGACTTTCTCTCCACAACTATATCATTGCAGTGACATGTGAAGAAATAAAATGACTTTTGTAACACATGAATTTTCGTCCGAAACCCTAATACTTCGAAAGAGATTTTCCGTTTTGTACACGAAGTGCATCCAGTTTTTGTGGTAACCCTCTCAACTTTTTATGACATGCTATGTGGGGGAAATGATGATACCATGCCAACTTTCAACCTTTTCAGTGTTCATTTGAAGTACTTTTCAATTTCACAGTTATTTAGCTCAAAAAAATCAGTAAGTGCATGAACAATACCAAATGAAGTCAGAAAGGGTTGAAAATTGATGATGTGGCTTTGAATGGTGCATTTTGAACACACAAATAGTCTGGAGTTCAAATGAGTTCAAAAAAATGAAATCCCTTTGTAACAGACGAGTTTTCGTTTGAAACCCTGATACTTCGAAAGAGATTGTCCATTTTGTACACGAAGTGCATCCATTTTTTGTCGTAACCCTCTCAACTTTTTAGCACATGCTATGTGGGTGAAATGATGATACCATGCCAACTTTCAACCTTTTCAAAGTTCATTTGAAGTGCTTTTCAATTTCAGGGTCATTTAGCTCAAAAAAATCAATAAGTGCATGAAAAGTACCAAATGAAGTCATAAAGGGTTGAAAATTGATGATGTGGCTTTGAATGGTGCATTTTGAACAGACAAATAGTCTGGAGTTCAAATGAGTTCAAAAAAATGAAATCCCTTTGTAACAGATGAGTTTTCGTCCGAAACCTAGATACTACGAAAGAGATTGTCCATTTTGTACACGAAGTGCATCCAGTTTTTGTCATAACCCACTCAACTTTTTAGCACATGCTATGTGGGTGAAATGATGATACCATGCCAACTTTGAACCTTTTTAGAGTTCATTTGAAGTGTTTTTCAATTTTAGGGTCATTTAGCTCAAAAAAACCACTAAGTGCATGAAAAGTACCAAATGAAGTCAGAAAGGGTTGAAAATTGATGATGTGGCTTTGAATGCTGCATTTTGAACACACAAAAAGTATGGAGTTCAAATAAGTTCAAAAAATGAAATTCCTTTGTAACAGATGAGTTTTCGTCCGAAACCGTGATACTTCGAAAGAGATTGTCCATTTTGTACACGAGGTGCATCCAGTTTTTGCCGTAACCCACTCAACTTTTCAGCACATGCTATGTGGGTGAAATGGTGATACCATGCCAACTTTCAACCTTTTCAGAGTTCGTTTGAAGTGCTTTTTAATTTCTTTCAAAACATCGTGGGAGTGGAGTTCAAAAAAGAATCAACTAAAAAGCTTTTATAAACCTCTAGTATTTTTGAAACTGTAATTATATAAAAATTATGCAACTAAAATTATCAAAGTATTTTTTGTTCAAAACATTAATAGTAAAAAGAATATCATGATAAAATACACTGGAAATAAATAAAGCAAGAAACAAAACAAAATAATGGAAATTATGCAACTAAAATTATCAAAGTATTTATTTGTTAAAAAGAATGAACTAAAATAATAGAAGAAAAATACTGGAAAAAATTAAAAAAATAAAGAAAAAAACAAAACAAAAATACTGGAAAAAATAAAAAAATGCCGCCTACTGGGTCACCATGGCCTAAAGACGACTAGAAACCCAACCAGCCAATTGGGCCAGGATTCAGGCCCACAAAAGGCCCACTAGGCTCATAGGCAGATACAGAGTGGTTAGGCCCGTAAGCTTGCTTTAGAGAGGAGCTCGAAGGACCAGGCGCACCGCGCCTTATAAACAGGTGTGCCACAGTCTCCACTAGCGAGGTGGGACTAAACTCCCTCCACGCCGTTGTGCAAGGCCATTGGTCCCAGTTGGTGGAACCAACCGGGACCAATACCCACCTTTAGTCACAGTTGGTGGCACCAACCGGGACTAATGCCCACCTTTAGTCCCGGTTGACGCCACCAACCGGGACCAAAGGTCTCTGCTTCCCGCCCTTTGGGCTGCCGAAAAGAGACCTTTGGTCCCAGTTGGTGGCACCAACCGGGACCAAAGGTTGGCATTGGTCCCGGTTGCTGCCACCAACTGGGACCAATGGTGTGTGTATATATGCAGCACTCGTGAAAATTTTCATTTTCATCTCGCAGTTCCCCCCGACGACGCCGACCTCCTCGATGCCGCCAGGCTACCCCGACGCCGTCGTCGTCGTCGCCCGTGCCCCTGCCCTGCCCTCGAGCCCACGCCGACACCATCCGCCGCCCACGCCGTCACCGTCCGCCGCCCACGCCGTCGTCGTCGCCTCTGCCCCTGCCCTGCCCCCGAACCCATGCCGACGCCGTCCGCCGCCCACGCTGTCGCCGTCCACCGCCCCCCGAGCGCGCCCCTGCGCCCCGGCGACCCCCACCATCGCTGTCATTGCCGGCTCCCACGTGCGCCGCCCCCGCCGTCGCCCTCGCTAACCGACGCCGTCCCTGTCGTCGCCCCGGCCACGCCCCTGCCCCAGCTCGCCCCCACCGTCGCCGTCGCCCTCGCCGCCCTTGCCGTCGCCCTCGCCGGCCGCCCCCGCTGTGAGCCGACACCACCGCCCCTTGTATTTTTTTCGTTTTTTATATGATGAATTTTTTGTTCATATATATAATGTATATATGTATGTGGCTATATGTATGGATGGATGTTCATATATGTATTGATTTTTTTCTTCAGAGCATTTTTTTGTTCATATATGTATTTTTTTCATATGTGTATTAATTTTTTTGTTCAAAGCATTTTTTTGTTCATATATGCATTTTTTGTTCATATATGTAGAGTGAAAACGAAAACAAACATATAAGAAAAAACAAAGTAAAAAATGAAGAAGGAAAAGAAAACCGCTCACCCGGCCAACTATTGAGGCCACCCAAACCCTAGAAGAAAGAGCGTCGTTGTCGATCTACCCCCTCCCCGATAACTTCGACATGAGGGGGGACGTCGAACATGCATGAGATGCGGTCCGCTCGACCGACCAACTATCGAGGCCACCCAAACCCTAAAATAAAGAGCGTCGTTATCGATCTACCCCCTCCCCGATAACTTTGACATGAGAGGGGACGTCGGACATGCATGAGAGAGAGGCGGTCCGCTCACCCGACCAACTATCGAGGCCACCCAAACCCTACAAGAAAGAGCATCGTTGTTGATCTACCCGATAAACTCTCGAGGCCACCCAAACCGGGACTGAAAAAGCGTTGTCGAGGCCACCCCAAACCCTAGAAGTGTTGTCGAGGCCACCCCAAACCCTAGGAGCATTGTCGAGGCCACCCAAATTTACCAAGTTAAATGAAGAAAACTCCGGTAACATAGATTTATCAAAAATGCCCCCATTATGGATGTGCACAAGTTGATCCAATTTTTTTCTGATCTCATCTATATATATATTCTTCTATATGTCACATTGTCTGTCAAAGTATTGAAGAAATCCATGGCTTCATCATCAGCCGGAAGTAAGATGCGTATGATCCTATGAAGCTCTTCAAAGTTGTTTTGAAACGGAGTCCCGGATAGAATAATTCGCTTTTTGGTACGAATTTCAGCAAAGGCCTTCCAAATAGCGATATTCGGAAGGCTCTTGCTGAACTTCGTACCAAAAAGCTAATTAATTATCCTTTCCGGGACTCCGTTACAAAACAATTTTGGAGAGCTTCGTACCATTATGCGCCTGTTACTTCCGGCTAATGATGAAGCCTTGGTTTTCTTGAATCCTTTGACACTAGATAACGTGACATATAGAAGGGTAGATGAGATCAGGAAAAATACGGACCATTTTCTGCACATTCAAAATGGCGCCATTTTGTTAATTAAATCCCTTAAAGGTTAACAGAATCCCTTGTTTGACATTCATGAGAGAGGCAGTCCGGATGTCGGACATTCATGAGAGAGGCGGTCCGATGTCGGACATTCATGTTTGTATATTAATTGCCATATTGTAATATTTGCAGAAACTATGGATCCAAGAGACGAAGAACAAGAACAGTTGTTGGGGGACATAATCCGCGACGGACGTGATATCTTGTCGTTTCTCAACGAGACCGATGGTCTGGAAGGAGAGGATTATGACGGCTTCGGTGATCGAACAATGGAGGAGGAAGGACATGATCATGATGGCTCCGGTGACCGAATGCCGGAGGAAGAGGGAGACCATGATGACGGCTCCGGTGACCGATCGGAGGAGGGAGCTGTTGCAAAGTCCGACAAGGTATATATATTAATTAAGCATGTGCTGACTAGCTAATTGATGCATTAATTGTTTTGGTATGTACATATATTAATTAACTCTTCTTTCTTCTTTTATAGCCCTCCGGATCGAGCCAAACTTCGGTAACAAGACGAGGCCCGAAGAAGAGGTTGCGCAAGGATGAAAAGTTCACGATCACAGCACTCGCGAACGATGGCCATCCGATTGAACCCAAGCGGACCAAGAACGCATTTTCTGCTCAGTGTAGAGCTATTGTTAGGGACAACATCCCGATCAGCATCAAGCAATGGAATAAGCCTAAGGACAGCACCCCTGATGGTGATTATGTCACTGATAGACAGAAAGATGATCTTTGGACCGCGCTAAAGGCAAATTTCACCCTACCGCCAGAGGAGGATTCAAATAAGCCAGTTATAGAGCCACTGGTCAAGGCGTGTGATCTTAAGAAGATGGCAGATCTATTCATGAGGTGGAAGAATGAGTTGAAATCAAAGTTTGTCGACAAAGGGAAGACTCCAGAATTCACCGGCCGATTTGAGAAGATAAGAGATTACTGACCGCATTTGTGGACTACAAGACATCGGACAAGAGTAAGAAAATGTCAGAGACACACAAGGTCAATGCTGCAAAGAAGCGGTATCACCATCACACGGAGTTAGCTGGCTACCTCAAAGCCCGGCCGTTGTGGGACAAAGCTGAGAATGACCTGACTGCTAAAGGGGTCGTACTACAGACATTGAACTGGCCAGACCATTCAAGGACTTGGTTCTTCAGTGTTAGGGGAACTTTGGACCCTAAAACAAGGAAGTGTCGTTGGACGGGCGAGCAACTTGCAATACCCATGAACAAGCTTCAGAAGTATATCACCGCAGCGCAGGAAGGGACGTTCATTCCCGATAGAGAGAAGGACGAGCTGACTGAGGCCCTAGGGAATGCTGAGCACCCTGGACGAACACAAGGCACACCAGGCTTCGTTCCATGGAAGGTTGGGTTTCCCGACGCAGGCAGTTACAGAAGCCGGGAGAGAAGGAGGAAAGCGGAGCTGAGCGAAATTCAGAAGCTCAATGCAAGACTACAAAAGGTAGAGGAAGCTGAGAGCCAGCGAGCTGCCGGCCAACCATCTCAGCGGCACGAAGCTATCCCCCCATCTCAATGGAGAAGCAGCGTCGCTTCCACAGAACCCATTCATCCTGACTTCACGTCTCCTAGCTACCCCGTGGATACTATCACGGAGGCTCAACATTGCGAGCTTATGACGAAATGCCGGAACCTCACTTTCAAGGCGGTTGTCGGCTCTATTACACCTCCTCAACCCAACGGAACTTTTCACTATCGTCCAATTCCACATGGCTATGTTGTTGTGATGGTGGATGAAGTAATGATGGAATTTGAGGAGCTCAAGTTTGACCACTATACAGGTGAAGGAGAGAATAAGCTGGTTCGTGCCCTGAGGAGTACATGTCTATGGCAGAAGGAGTACATCAAGCATCCAAACTGGATGCGTCCGCCTCCTCCTTCTCGTCAGGCAAATCAGGGCACTCCGCCTCCTCCTCCTCCTCCTCCTCCGGCGAGTGATCAGGGCACATCGCCTCCTTCTCCGGCTCCTCCGATGCGTGGTGGCACTCCGCCTCCTCCTTCGCCTACTCCGACACGTCGGAGCAGTACGCCTCCTTCTCAGCCTCGTCGGCAACGGCGGAAGACAGACGTCGCCGCTCCGGCTCCTCCGGTGCCTGGTAAGCAACGACGGAAGGGAGACATCGCCGCTCCGGCGGCTAGCAGTACAAGCATAGGCATGAGGGGATACAGATACGGTCCATCTCTCAAGCCTCTGGAAAAGTTACCATATGAGAGGACCGAGTCTGAAAATGAGGAGATATGTCAGGCCGAAGTGAGGGCCCATTTTGCAAAGAAAACTCCACCTTCGAAGGAGAAGATAGATCCGGTGAAAGCGATGCGCACTATCGATGCCCTGAAGCGACCACCACCGCCTCTGCCGGATTCCAACTTTGACCACTGTATTAAAAATACATATCAAGATGCACGGCGGTCGGGAAGTACTTCCAGTGATGCAAGGTTAGCAAAACGAAGAAGTGGGAAAAAAATCCCCAGCTCGGTGAACAGGCGAACCAATCGTGCCCCCCGCTCAAGGTGTCTAGCAATATCGTCGCTAATCATCCGGGGATGGTGCCCGGTACCAAACCTGGTGATTACCTGAGCGATGATGTACAGTTTAAGCCGTTGGAGGTGGACGAGTTCCGTTACCGGCACGGGCGGCCTCTCGTCAAACCTGATCCTCCTCCTCTAACAACGATGATGTGAAAATTCCATGAATGGTACATGAAAACCTGCCGCGAGTCTAGGAAGGATTCTTTGATACTATCAGTTAAAGAGGAGCACGACCTCGTTGGAATGGAACTGTTGAATATTTAATTTGAGGAGATATTCCAGTTATACAATCAAAAGGCCCTCGACAAAACAATCGTGACTTGCTACTGTCTGTAAGTACTACTTATGTAATTAAGTCTCTCTATGTATATAGCTCAGCTCTTTCATTGCATGTATATATAATTATCCTCACTATATTATGCAAATTGAAGATCGTCGAATGTAGAAAATCACAAATCTACGACATTGGGTTCATTAACCCAAATGTCATACATGAGTATAATTTTCAAAAGCATGCCACACAAACCGAGGAGAACTTGCTACAATCGTTGCTTAAAAATCAAAACAAAGGGACAATACTCTTTCCTTACAACTTCAAGTGAGTGTTACTGTCTTGTGCATATTCGGTTTCCCTTATTACTCAAGGTTTATAGTAATGTAATTGATGAGTTATGCATGCGTGCGTAGTTTCCACTTTATTCTGCTAGAGATTCAGCTTGAGCGGGGAGTAGTAACCGTCTTAGACTCGAAACGAAAAGATCCCCAGGAATATGCGGACATGACTGAAATTCTCCAGAAGTAAGTTCAATCGATCATTATCGCATCATATCGCCAACTTTCTTCATTTCCTGATATCAAGTAATTATTTTCTTTGTTTGGCAGGGTTTGAAAAGAGTTCACAGCAATTGTTCCAGCACTGCCGGGGGAGCTGCGATTTACATACTCGGAAGTAAGTACTACTAGCTAGTTCCGCGCATCTCCCATTGATTCTAGTTTCATCAATACCATTTATCATGCTTGATTAACAGTTTGATTGAACTCTATTTCTCGTAAAGTGCTTGTGGCAGGAAACCAGGAATAATTTATGTGGATACTACGTTTGCGAGTTCATCTATAACGCGATGACCCCTAAGCGGGGCTACTCTGGAAAACAATTTCAAGTGCGTAAGCAATAATATTCATAATTTTATTTTATTATCATATATATGTATTGACCCCCTTCTTCAAATTAGATGTGGCAGATGCGGGATGAACTCCTACCACATGATCGCATACGAGCAATTCAAGAAGAATTGGCGGGATTCTTTCTTGACCACGTCATAAATAAAGCCGGAGAATACAATCTGGAAGTTGACATTGGATGTTAGGGATTGTAAGAGATCTTATATGGTATATATGTAGCTAGTAGCGTCGGATATATATACGAAAACTTGTTATACGACCAATCTCTCGGAGAAAGAGAGGTCGATCACTTCTATCTCTATATGTTCATGATGATCTTCTGTACTTAACGGTTCCTTTATTTGCTTACTAGCTAGCGTGTCGAGTTCTCTCTATAGTAGCTAGCGCCGACCAAGCACGGAGAAAGAGAGGATACTTCTCTCTATTAATTAGCTAGTTAAAACAATATAAAACCCCTAAATTAACCGTCCAAAACCCCCTAACCCCCCCCCCCCCCTCCCTTTCAAAAAAAACCAAGCAACTGTCAGATGCTGACGCGTGGATGCCTTTTGGTCCCGGTTGGTGTTACCAACCGGGACTAAAGGTCCTCCTGCCTAGGCTCCCCGCAGTGGCCACGTGGAGTCCCTTCTGTCCCGGTTTATAGGGAAACCGGGACTAAAGGTTTTGGGCTTTAGTCCCGACCCTTTAGTTCCGGTTCCAGAATCGGGACAAATGAGCCTTACGAACCGGGACAAATGGGCATTTTTCTACTAGTGAAAAGAATCATTGGCAGGATGGTAGTGTGGCAGCGATAAGATCTTTCGACGCTCTCTTCTTTGGCTGGCAAGTTATATGTGAGTAGACCACGGAGAAGTGGATCAGACCATGATTTGTAGGAGAACCAAGTTATATCGTGGTTGTATTCTCTAGGGATGAAACCCCCATGATTTTTCCTTCCACATATATGTGAAGGTGATGTTTCAATGTCTTTTTTTTATAATTGTTGGCTCGAAAATCTGCTTCGGGGTGATAGCACCTGGTCTTACTCGCTGGTTGGACAAGCCAACTACGGTGTGCGAGAGGCGATGTTTTCTTAAAGGCATTGTCTTAAGTCATGCACCTGTTGTTAGCTTATAATACATGCTAAGGGTTTTGTTGTATGTTTTGTGGAGATGTTGCAATGAGACAAGTAAATTGTGAACAGTAGGATTTTTTTTTTCTTTTTCTTTGGTAAGCCAGTTTATCGAGTACAAATGCTTGTTATTGTTTATCATGATAAATAATACTCCATCTAGGTCGAAATTTAGTGTATACTACTTCTATCTGGGTTTATTAGTCCCTCCTTGTATTTTGGGTCAAAATTTAACCTTTGATTTATCTAAAAAAAAGTTATGTACCACAAAATACTAACATTGAAACCTCTTTCGAATATGAATCCAACAATATAAATTTTATGACATACAACTTATATTTTGTTGGTCAAATCTACGATCAAAATTGGGTATAATATACGAATATCTAAAAAAAAGTTATGTACCACAAAATACTAACATTGAAACCTCTTTCGAATATGAATCCAACAATATAAATTTTATGACATACAACTTATATTTTGTTGGTCAAATCTACGATCAAAATTGGGTATAATATACGAATGGGGCCAATAAACCAGGACGGGACAATCATATTAGTTTTGGCTTAAGTTAAACTTTGTAAAGTCCAACTAAGTTTGTACAAAACTTTGTCAACATCTACAGTATCAAATCAGTACCGTTAGATTTACCATGAAATACATTTTATGTCTTACACATTTGATGTTCTAAATATTTATTTTGTGAACTATGGTCAATCTTTACAAAATTTAGATTAAGAACAAATCTAACATGGATTATATTTTGAGATGGTGGGAGTATATGATTGTATGCATCAACCGATCCTTGGGTTTCTTCCTTGAAAACTGGCTGTCGTGGAGAGAATTAATTGGGTCATTATGTTGCTGTCAAGACGGCGTGGGCGGTACTACTGCTGGCCCAGAGACAACGAGAAAATGACGACGAGACTTGGCTATAGATTGACACTCCCCCTCACATTGCTTTCCTTGCACTCCAATCTCCCCTAGTCAGTGACAGTTTTTTCTCTTCTAAAGGGTCGTGGAGTTTGCAACCAATACGACCACGCCCGCAATAATTGTATTGCCATTCGCAATTTTGCGACGGGATGCTTAGCGACCCGGTTAATAAACAAGGCGCACAATTATGCAGCAGGTGAGGTGGCCTACGGAAGCGATTAGGTTTGTTAATGACATGCCAGCCCGGTCTACTACAGATTCGCCCACGCGTGCCTCCGGCCCTTGGCACGACCTGCATGCCAGAAGGGGGAATCGATGAACCAACCCCGTCGCGGCCTGTTGTTAGAACTGTATTTTAGCTTATCTAGCCACTTAGTTAAGCAAGTGATAAGCTTTTGGGGCATAGATTAGTAGGGCCGTACGCTTAGGGCTGCTTAATTAGGCCCTCTGGCAACGTGATTTGCTCTGTCGGGGCCATCGACCATTCGACATGGACGAGCACGCCTGTTCCTTCTCATGATTAATCGCCTCGCTCGTTCTCATGTGCTGCAGCCGGCTGTGCATGCATGCGTCAGGACTGCGTAATTAGATACTAATTCGATCGGCTCCTAGGTGTATATAGGACTTACGTATGGCATTCGGTGTTAATTATATGTAGCTGCAAATCAGCTTAGAAGTATGTATGTATGTATGTATGTATGTATGTATGTATGTATGTATGTATGTATGTATGTATGTACGATCGCATATTAGGCATCGCAAAAGCAAGTGTTGGTTGATCCGCCCTCGTCATGGAGAAGAGATGGATACGAGATAGATCATGATCTAGCTACATGCAACATGAAATGTCGCGATCATATATACATCTCACGGTACCAGGCTGGCGAAACCATTGGGAGCGCTAGCTTAATCCTGGTCGAGGAAGGCATCCCATTTGCAGGAAGAGCTAGTAGTTGGCTGGTCCAGATGGTTCGATCGTGCCCTGATCGGAGCGAGAGGGCAATTATCGATCGGTGAAGATTTTTATTTTGATTAATATGAGACCATCGTCGATCTATATATACATAAAGCTAGAGGCTACGTACGTAGTACGTATATAGTCGGGTCGCAATAGTAACCCAGATTCTCCCGGAAAGAGGATGCCAAGAGGAAACGCGTCGCGGCCGTTGGTCTCGGCCCTCTTTCTGGGCGCATCTGCGGCACGCGTGCGCGAGTTCGTACGCCCCGGCCGGGACACCTAACTCGATCGGTGCAATGGCCGTCCCTTTCGACAGCAACGGCACAGACAGAGCCACAGACCCAACAAGATACAAGATGACGGCCACGGCGTCGGCGTCACCAACTTACCACGGAAATCTACTATATGTGCGCGGGGCCCCACCCAACCGGCCTGGCCGGCCGGCCGGCGGCTGCCAAGGTCGTAGGTGACGGTGGAGGCGGAGCCGCCCAACCCCACCCACGCACCGCCCACCCGACCGACGCGTACGTACGTAGCAGAACAGCTAGCCATGGCGCACCGGACCCCGTCATCGATCGACCGAGGGATCATGGATGGGTCGGCCAGGCCGGGTGCATGGTCGCTCTCATGGCGCGGTTCCGTGCGGGCTTTGGCCATCTAGCCCGGCGCTGACCTTGGCTGGCTACCGTGCGGTGACTTTCGGCCGAGGTCAACCCCACCCACGCGCCCAAGGCACCGAAACCAAGTGCGGTCGATACGTGGCGCCACTTTGCGCCCCACGATCGTGGGTATAGCCTTACGTGGCGCTTTGCCGTAGGCCGCTGGTGGGATGTACTTATCGACACCAGCAGAGAGGTCTTTGACTTCGTATAGTTTAGAAATGTACGAACATGATACTTAGACTTCGTATTGTAGCCTAACTGTCTAAACCATATCATATTGGTATATATATATATATATATATATATATATATATATATATATATATATATAAAGTCTATTCATCATCCAGGATCTAGAATAAGTTATTCTTCGCCCGAGGTAATATTACAATCGTTTCATAAATAAATTACATTTTAAATGTAAATAGTTACGTATATATTGATTCACTACGTAAAGTTTGACATAAAAAATAAAAATATAAGTCATAAGACCAGAAAAATCACATTTTATGTATATTTTACACTATGTTTTTATGTTTGTAAATTTACATGATATAAATATATTTTTACGGTGACTATATTTCTTACGGTCTCTTTTTACATATGGAATACGATAAAATTTACGAAACGTAAAATTACGGTGCATTGATGTGAAAATAGAGGGGGTGAAGAATAACGATTCCTCACCCAGGGTGACAAATAGTCGATCCTATATATATATGATAGGCTATCCTATAGAGGGTCGAGCCAGTTTGCCCAAAACACTACATTTTACATGGTATCAGCCTAAACTAGGTCCTCATCCGCCACAGACGCCGCGTCTAAAATCCTAGGGCCGTCGCCGCCGCCGCCATGTCCGCTTCCGCCTCGGGTGCCGCCAGCTTCTGGTCCATCCCCGCGTCGCTTGCCGCCCTCCTCAACCTCCCGCTTGCTCCGTGAAAGCACATTTGCTCCCTTGGTGGTTTGGTAATTCATAACAACATATAAGTCATTGAACTAATGTTTTCATCAAGTATATTTCAGGGAAAGTTCAATGATGGGTTGGCAAAGAGATTGTGGAACACCCCAAGATGCAAGGAAATGGATTGGCAAAGATTCAAGCAAGTGGACTCTATATTTTATATTTGTGAGAAATCACCTTGAGTCCATAGGAAAGCCAATACTATTAAAAGGGGGTAAAGTTTTGTTGGTGAACAAAATGCTCATACGTGCACAAGTGATATTCACCAAAGACACCCACAAACTCTCCCACCAAAGTTTGTCCTAAGCCAAACACTCAAAATCGATGCAACCAACATTTCCATCCCAGTGCCATCGATTCCACACCCTAGACAAACTCAGTCAAACTCTAACCCTTTGGTACACCCAATACTGCTTTCGGTGCCACCGAGTTGGGCTGCCAACTTTTTGTTACGCAATAGTTCAAGTTTTCGGTCCGTCCGAGAATGTTGAATCGGCGTCGTCGAGAATGGGCATTCTGACAGTTGGTCACCTTATCGGTGCAACCGAGATTAGTATATCGGTCCCTCCAAGATTCAAAAGTTGCCACCTTTTGGTCACTTCGGTACCACCAAGATTAACACATCGGTGTCACCGAGTTGGTCATTTTGTGTGTAACGGTTGGATTTTTGGGGATGCCTATATATACCCCTTCACCACTACCTACTCAAAAGAGAAGCACCCAAAACCATTTCATATCTATCCTGTCAGTTTTCTGAGAGAGAACCACCTACCCTTGTGTTGAAGTCAAGATCTTCCACTCCAACCATATGGATCTTGATTTCTAGCCTTGCCAAGTTGCTTTCCACCGATCTCATCTCTTCTACCAAGCCATATCTGTGAGAGAGTGATTGTGTGTTGAGAAGTCTATCATCTTGAAGCACAAGAGCAAGGAGTTCATCGACATTACCGAGCCTATTACCTTTTGGAGGGTGGTGCCTCCTAGATTGGTTAGGTGTCGCTTGGGAGCCTCCTACTTCGTGTTATGGAGTGAACCAAAAAGTTTGTAAGGGCAAGGAGATTGCCTACTTCATGAAGATCTACCCCGAGTAAGGCTAGTCCTCCGTGGACGTAGGCCATCATGGTATAGTCAAGGTTGCTTCTTCGTGGAACCCTCTGTGGGAAGAGCCCTTCGTGGACTCTCGCGAATGTTACCCTCCGTGGGTTGAAGACTCCATGAACGTGGATGTACGATAGCACCACCTATCGGAACCATGGGAAAAATCATCGTGTCACCAATTGTGTTTGCTTTCCTTACCCTCTCTTTACTTACATGTGCAATGTCTTTACTTTCCGCTGCAATACTCTTAGACATGCATGTGTAGGGTGTACTTGACATACTATGAATGCTAAAACTTGTCAAGAATTAAAACTGGGAAAAGCATAGTTTTATTTGGTCAAGTAGTCTGATCACCCCCCTCCCCTCTAGACCTACTTTCGATCCTACAAGTGGTATCAGAGCTTTGGTCTCCATTGCATTGGTTTCACAACCTAGGAGAAGTATGGCATCTAGTGAGGGAAACTATCACCGTAGAGGTCCGCACTTTGATGGCACAAATTTTGCTAGTTGGAAGCACACAATGAAAATGCATTTGCTGGGTCATAATCCTACCATTTGGGTTGTTGTTCGTGTTGGCTTGTAAGGTGAATTCTTTGCGGAAGGAAAGGAACCCAATCGCGAAGCAACTGCGGATGAATTTAAGATGTTGCAAATCAATGCTAAAGCATGTGACGTTCTCTTCAACTGCCTATGCCCCGAAGAATTCCACAAGATCAGCTGTCTCGAGCATGCAAAAGAGATTTGGGATACTTTGGTGGATATGCACGAAGGAACTAAGTCTGTGAGAGAATCCAAGGTAGATGTTCTTCAAGTTCATCTTGACAAGTTCAAGATGAAGGATGGTGAAGGAGTCATTGAGGTGTACTCTAGGCTAGCTCTCATCACCAATGAGATTGTCGGCTTAGGAAGCGAAGAAATGACAAACAAATTCATCATCAAGAAGATACTTCGAGCTTTGGATGATCGATATGGCACCGTTTGCACATTGATCCAAATGATGCCCAACTACAAAGATCTCAAACCAACGGAAGTGATTGGTAGAATTGTTGTTCATGAGACGACACTCAAAGACAAGGAAGAGCTTCATCACAAGTCTAGCAGTGCTTACAAAGCCACAAGCGATGCTCCCCGCTACCTCAAGCGACAACCTTGTCACAAATGAAGAGATAAGCCTTATGGTCAAGAAATTCAACAATTTCTACAAGAATAGAAGCAAAGATGGAAGCTCCAATTGAAGACATGAAGAGAAGCGTTTGTCAAGTCATGACCGAAACTGCTAAAATTGTCGGAAGCCCGGACACTACTCCAATGAGTGCATGGCTCCTTACAAACGAAGAGAAGAGTCACCGAGAAGACGAAGCTCAAGAGACGAGTCACCTCGAAGAGAGATAAGGAGTAGAGATGATCGTTATGAACGAAGACCCTCAAGGAGAAGTAGGGACTCAGAGAAGAAGGATAAGTACACCAAGAGCTACTCAAGAAGGAAACATCAAGCTCATGTTGGTGAATGGGTTTCTGGCGCTGACTTCGACAACCCTACGAGAGAAGTTATCACTCCAACTCCGACTATAGTCAAGATGAAGGTGTTGCCGGAATTGCTTTAGTAACAACCAACTCCTATGATCTATTTGATTCACCAAATGAAGGGAGTGCAAGTTGCTTCATGGCTAAAGGCCCCAAGGTATCACACCCCGAGTATCTTGATTTCAATAGTGATGAAGATGACTTGTTAATTGAAGATGACTTGCTATTTGACAAAACTAGTAATGATAGTCAAAATGAACTTGCTAGTACTCAGTCTAGTATAGATAAGTCGTGTGATGATGATAAGTTGGAAATAGAATGACTAACTCAAAAACTAAAAACTCTTAAGTTAGCTCATGAGTCAACTCTAGAAGATCATAAAGAGCTTGTAAGGACACATGAGAAGCTACGCTTCAAGAAGCTCAATTTAGAGCAAGAGCATGAGTTCCTTAAAGCTATCAATGACGATCTTCGAAAGAAGACTTCCTCTTATCTAGCCAAACGAATTCTCTTATCTATATTCATGCCTCAAGTTAAGTCTAAGAAAGCTAGTAACAAAGGAAAGAAAGGTTCTTCAACTAGTAGCAATAAAAATGATAAATCCAATGATATTGCTCTAGTAGTTCTCTTGATCCCACTAACTCTTCTCTTAGCCAAGTTACACTTGAACAAGAAAATGAACTCTTAAAAGGGATTATAGAGAAAGTTATCTATAAAAGCCTTGAAGGGTGCAAACAATTTGATGAGATTGTACGCAAGCATGGAGGATACCGAAAGAATCATGGTGTTGGCTACTTCAATGCTAACAGAGTTGAATGGGAACAAGGTTAATACCCCAATCCCAAGTTTTTTCCTCAAAAGGAGAAGTATGAAAATACTCTCCCCAAGGGAACAAAGTTGCAAGATGACCTTCCACCACAAGACACCAAGCTCAAGGGCAAGAACAAGCTTCAAGAGGACATTGACACATATGAAGATCAATCCCAAGCTTTGGTGAAGTGGGTTCCCCAGGCTACTACAAGTGCTACTTCAAAACCAAGGATCCCTATCAACTTGATGTGGGTCCCCAAGAAGAAGAACTAGAGAGTTCTTGAGGGGTGATTCCGCCAATAAAATTCACTCATATTCATTATTGGCAAGGACTATTTGCAATCAACATCAACTCTATGCAATAGGTCAAGGAGTCACACATCCCTCAAAGGTAAGCAAGGGACAAGGTAATCAACAAATCAATGGACATCATCACATATGCATTGCACTCCATGTCCATAGATATCCTTGTATTTGTCCCTTGTGTGTTGGGACTAACCCGTGTACGTGAGAAGAGTAATGAAACAACAAGGATGCTCCCAACTCTTGGTGATATTCATCAACTTTGAGCATCCACCACTACCTCACCAACATGAAGTCTTCATCGACAAAACCCAAGATTAATTTATCCCTCTTATGGGGGGATGTCACATCTAGGGGAGACCTACTCTAAGACTTGAGTTAAAGCATCTCAAAAGAATGTGACAACATTAAATGCTTTATGTGAAAGTGGTAATCCCACTTGTGCTTAAACGATGAGTATGACCTATGATCAAGTATTCTTACTTGGCTCCTAAGTCAATATACTCATATATAGCTGACTCCATCATCACCAAAGTGTTTGGTAGATGCTATAGTGTTTGTGCATGTTTGCCATGATTTCGTTTGACATCTTATTGTGTGAGCATGTTGGTCTACATTTATTTACTCATTCGAGGATATCCAATTGTTGCTATTTGGCTTTTGATTTATCTTTTGCCAAATGGATATACAAGAATGCCTAGGACCACTTCTTTACCTATCTATGCTTTCTCACCTCATACTCTATTCATGTTGCATCACAAAATTTGAACAAGTGCTTTTCGATCCCTCTGTGTGTGGAGCACTCGGAGTTCCGTATCGACAAGGACTGACCATTAAAACCTCCCAAGTGCATCTCGATGGAACCAACACCAAAATCTCGGTCACACCAAATGCCTAGGGTTGATCTGGATTTCTTGCCTCGGTACTACTGATTCCATACTCTCGGTTACACCGAGTTTCCGTGTCAGCTGACAGTTGAGGAACTCAGTGACACCGAAAATTTAGAATCGGCGTCACCGACAGTGAAGGGTATATAATCTGTGAACCCGACGATTCGAAATTTCATTCATCAAATCGTCGCGCCCGAAGCTCTAAGCTACCACAGAAGGACCCTCTGGTTGTCGCCCTTGTCTCCCCGCGCTCCTCCGCCGCTGGGAATCACCACCGTCGAAGGAATCTTGCCCCCGTCGCCGCTGTAGCGGATCCGTCACTGAGCTAGGGTACGAATTCGCCCCCCTCTTGCGCTCCAACCTCCAAATCTTGCGCATTAGGGTTTCACCATTATCTTACCACAGTCTGAGATCATTCTATCCATAGATTAATTCGATAGTCTAGTGAATCGAAATTTTTTAGGTTTAGTTGCCCGTAAAATTGTATCTCAGTGAGACCGAGTGATAAAAATTAGTTCTACCAATTGCCTATTTGTGCTACTGAGGACAGAACTCGGTGAGACCGAGTGACAATTTTTGGTCCAACCGAAACTGTTGCCAAGTTTCGGCTAAGGGTTTTGTGAGTCTCGGCAACACCGAAATGGTTGAGATGGTGACACCGAAATCCAATTTTGCAGTGAACTACATCTATAATTTTTTGTTCAAACTTTCAAAAACCAGTTGAATATTTTGTGATAACTCAACCTATTACCCTCTTCTATACTCTATTCACAGGGTCAACATGTCTGAGTCAGATAGTTAGAATCTGCCAGAGCAGGGAGTTGACATTAGTTCAGGCACTAGCCTAGAGCCTAGTTCATTTTCAGGTCCAGGCACCCCCAGCTCTCATGGGTTGCCCAAGGCTACCACTAGGGCCAGGAAGAAGCTGAATTCAGATGAGGAAGATTCAGACTTCGTGCCAGAGGAGGTTCTTGCCAAGAAGCAAGAGAAAGTTGCCAAGAAGTCAGCAAATGAGGCCAGCTCATCCAGGAGGGTGGTCAGCAAAATTTATGCACCTGCTGAAACTTCCAAAGCACATGAGAGTGCTAGGGAAACAGTGATCATTGATCCCCCAAGGAAGTCAATGCCTAAGAAGGCAGGGGAGAAGAAAGCCAGAAAGAGGATTATCCATGTGACTGGCAGGCCTACATCTATCTACGAAGGTCCAGAGGAAGCAGTTGTTGCTCAAGAGGAGGATGAGCCAGCTACAAAGGCTCCTCCCAAGAAGAAGGCCAAGAAAATTCTAGTTAATGCTATGCCTCAGACACGCACATCCAAGAGCACCAAATCCGCATCAAAGAAGGGTGGTGTTGAAAAGCCTAAGAGGACATCCAGGCAAATTCCAGCTTCTGAAAAGAACAAAGGGACTACTTCCACAGCTGAAGATGATGATGACTTTACAACCTTGATGAAGCTTAGACCACATCTTCAAGTACATGATGTCAGCCACCTAGTTGCTGAAGATATGAAGAAAAGGAAAGCCTCGGGTTTGAGGGCATGGAGAGATGTTGATCCATATGCCCAGAGGAGGAAGACTGATGTTGATTACAGATTCTACACCAAGGAGCGGCAAGACTTCTATGAGACAGTCCTACTAGACAAGAGCCCAGCAGTTAGTGACATAAGATATGTAGACTGAAAATTCATTAAGGAGAATGAGGACTACTTTCCAAGTGTCCAAGACAATTTCCACTACGTTGGTCTGGATGAATTTGTTGGCAGAGAATTTACTGCATGGAATGATGAAATGATGATGCAATTCTACTCCACTGCACATTTCTATGGAGATGGTAAGATTGTATGGATGACAGAAGGAGCAAGATATGAGTCCACCGTTGATGAATGGGCTGCTATTCTAGGAATTCAAGAGGCACGGGATGGTGATTTGGATGTCTACTCAGAGTCCAAGGAGAGCCACAATGCTATGGCCAAAATGTACAAGGAGATCCCTGCTACTAATGTGAAGTCTCACAAGCTAGTATCCATCTACTATCTTCAGGCTGGCCTCCGTACCATGAACACCATTCTAAGGCATACTTTGATGCCCAAGTCAAGAGATGAAAAGATGATCCGAGGATATTCCATCAACATGTTGATCCACCTTGACAAACACACTAGGATCAGAGTCATGGTCTTGATTGTTCAGATAGTTAAGAGGGTTGTTGTTGATCAGAAGTGCTCTTGCTGCTATGCACCCTACATCTAGATGCTCATCAACTCCAAGTTGGAAAAGCACATATTTGCTCTAGATCTTCCCCATTTGCTCCTACCGCCAGATCTCAAGGACAATGTTGTGGTGATGGACCCAGATCATCCCACATCAGCCACAACTCAGGCAGAGGCAGAGGCAGTTAGAGCCACTAGTGCTCAAGTTCCTAGATCCAGAAGTGGGCAAATGGATCTGTTGATTTCATTAGTTCAGAACATGCAGAAGGACATTAAGGGGATTCTGGACAACCAGAACAGTCTTGTGAGGATCTTTGAAACAAGTGTTAGAATAATCCGAGGCGCTTCGTCGATCTACCGAGGACCAAGCAATCACACAAGCATGACACCGAGATTTGTTAACGAGGTTCACCATCATGGCTACATCCCCGGGGCCTGACTACGGGCGCTCCTCCCCGTGACACGGTCACAATACCGCACCCCGTCCGCCCGGGCGCCGACACAAGCCGCCGGTTCCCCCGCGTACCCGTGTTATTATGTTGGCATAGGTTACATCATGTGTCTAGCCCCGCTATATATGAGAGGACTAGGATACAAGTGTCATATTAGGACACGACTCCATATCCTATTTAAACACAATACTACTCAGAGTCCAACTGTAACCTACCTTGTACACTAATATTCGACACAACTCTAACAAACTCCACCTTGGCGAATATTCTCCGCCACCTTGGATTCGTCCATGCGTCGAACCTCCTTGTACATTGGATTTGAGATACGCCATGAGCACCGCTGCTACTCCTAGACTCCATGTGACCCCACCTGCAACTGTAGTCCCTTCTTATCTTCATCACAGTCAACACTCGAGCAAAATTAAGTTCCTCATTACTCTATTTTGTGCTTCCAACTTCCGGAGTACCCGTTCAACGCCATCACACACTGATCATTGACCTGCATGAAAGTGAACAACCCACATATTGAACGCCACATATCAGAGTTACCTTAACTCAACATCCTCGCTCTTTCTTGACCGTCCATCTAAAACTTGAAGGAATTTCACTGTCGCCTTGTGTCACCCTGAGTCAAATTTGCAGTTGTCTCACCCTTTTTCCCGGATAGTCTCTCACATGTCCCATGGCTATAGCAGTCCGCCTCCTTCTGTACTTGTCATCTTCACTTTGCCATGTGCACTAAACACCATAGAATATACGGCCATGTACTCTCTCCGCTTTTGACAATTTCAGACTTTCCGTCGCTTTCTCAGATTCCCATGGTCAACTCTTGCCCATCAACTAGCATCGATAGACCCAGTCACCAACTTGAATCCGGTACTCGTCAACACTGCTTCAGCACCCCCCACACACTTTGTCTGACCACATGTCTAACCATTAGTGCCTTGGTCTGTCGTTGTGTCCCGTGCTTACTGCACGCCTCGTCGTATCACCACGTCGAGCCTCTGCTATCCTAGCCGAGTCTCTAGGGCTGTAGACCCACACCATTGAAACCCCTACTATAGAGAACCACCGATCATCACCGACCAATGCCGAGTATCACGTCTCCATCAGACCACTGGTACCTAGTCCGATCCACGTGTCTCTCGCTATCAGCTGAAATAGGCTTCGACTCTCCATGCATTTATGTCGTAGCCCCTCCATCAGCACAGAGTGTAGTCATCTATCAGACTCCAACTCCACCTTCAACATGACTCCATGTAGCTGCGCCATGCTACCCCGCGCCCTGTCGACTTCAAGCTCTCATGTGTACACTGCCTTGAATCAACCCTGCGTCATAGTCTTGTCGAAGCCACACAAGCCCTCAGGCATGCACCACGTGTTTCCACGCCCCAGAAGTCGGCCACCATCAGCATCACGCTCCTATGTCGTTATTGCTGAAATCACCGTCATCTTCTGCTTTAACCGACATCCACATCGATCCGTCAGACAGTCCAGTCTGACCCAGCCGAAATTATCCGGCTACAACCATGCTCCACCCTACGTCGTGTCCGTACGCACATCTCTGTGCATTGCACAACGCCCTGTGTATACATGAAACTTTCACGACGAGCTCCAGACTCCTCCGAGCTACGCATGCCGTTGATCTCTGTTTTCGTTTGACTACCTCTGTTGAACAACAACGTCGCTACCATGACGTGATCTTTGACCAGTGTACAAAGCAAAGAACCCAAACATAGTCTTCCTGGTAGTCTTCTCGTGTAGGGTGTAGCAACAAGCCAATCTCAACTCCACAACCTAACACCATGTGACCCTCCTGACTAGTTTCTTATTCCTCTTCTTAATCACACTTCAAATCAACCTGACACCACGCGACTTCCATGTCCAACCACGCTGCCATGCTGCAAACCAACCTTTTTTTCTTAAACAAATCTCAGATGCATGATCACCCTGCGCTCTCATGTACGTACGCCTCGCACGCACACGGCCTTGGTCACAGCCCCGTGCCACATCCTCACGCCCGTCCATGGGCCTGACTTGCCAGCCCTGCTAGTGTCTGAGCACCAGCGCACGCGTACGTGCCTCGAGACGCCTCTGCCTGCTAGGGAACCTGGCGCTCGATGCCTGCACCACTTTCACCCAACAGATCGAGCTAACCGGCTCCACGTGCACTGCAACACTTCAGGCTGCTGACTCCAATCCAATCGATCGCCAACCGCTTTCGATCTCGTCGAGAACCGCTGATCAGATCTTCCACCCGCTGCGATTGCTTTATACGCGACGATCTCCGATCGCTGCCGCACGTCGTCGTGCCTTCACAACCGTCGGTCTTCCTCGCTCTCCTCTAAATCAACTTCCATGGCCTCTTCAAACCTTGCTTATGATACCACTTGTTAGAATAATTCGAGATACTTCGTAGATCTAGCGAGGACCATGCAATCACACAAGCATGACATCGAGATTTGTTAACGAGGTTCACCATCATGGCTACATCCCTGGGGCCTGACTACAGGCGCTTCTCCCCGTGACACCGTCACAATACCACACCCTGGGCGCCCGGGCGCCAGCACAAGCCGCCGGCTCCCCCGCGTACCCATGCTATTATGTTGGTATAGGTTAAATCGTGTGTCTAGCCCCGCTATATATGAGAGGCCTAGGATACAAGTGTCATATTAGGACATGACTCCATATCCTGTCTAAACACAATACTACTCAGAGTCCAACTGTAACCTACCTTGTACACTAATATTCGACACAACTCTAACAACAAGGATCAAGACTCTTAATGATAAGGTGGACAGGGTGACTAAGACAGTCATAGAGCTTCAGAAGGAAGTTGACTCAGTGCACATACCTCATGCTTCTTCGTCTTCTTCTGATGATGATGATGAGGAGGAGGAGGAGGATGGATCACCTCTCAAGACATGCACACAGATTCCTACTCAGTCCAGATCAGCCACAATGCCAACTCCAGACTTGAGGTCCTCTTCATCAGCTCCTGCTGCTGTCACCTCAGCTCCTGCTCCATCAGCTCTAGTTCCTCCAGTATCCATTCCAGCTCCATCCGCGACATCTGCAGAGATTTTGCCGACCATGTTCTCTCGACTCCTTCATCAACAACTAGAGGAGATCAGCCCAAGAACGCTTGGATATATGCCTTTGAAATTTTTGGTAACTTGTTGCCAAAGGGGGAGAAGTGCATATAGATCTTTAGGCTTTGAGTGAGAGAGAGTTTTGGTGTTTATTGATTTTCAAAAGAAACTGTTGTATTTTGGTTGCTTGTGATACACTTTTGTGTGATGCTACTATTTCCTATCACCTTATTACAAAGGGGGAGAAGTATGCTTCATGAAATCATTCTACATTGCTTGATTGTGTTGTGCTATGATGTTCACTCTAATTATTCTCGCACACCAACAAGATGTATGTGACATGGAAGAAGTGCCCCAAGTACCTAATTGATTGTGCATTTGCATTCAAACGCAAATTCAAAATAGTGCACAAATTTAAGGGGAGCTCTTGTTTATCACATACTTCTCAAAGCGACGGTTATATTCATTGATTATATCATATGTCGAAGCTTTCATCTATATGTTGTCATCAATTACCAAAAAGGGGGAGGTTGAAAGCACATTTGCTCCCTTGGTGGTTTTGGTAATTCATAACAACATATAAGTCATTGAACTATTGTTTCCATCAAGTATATTTCAGGAAAATTTCAATGATGGGTTGGCAAAAAGATTGTGCAACACCCCAAGATGCAAGGAAATGGATTGGCAAAGCTTTAAGCAAGAGGACTCTACATTTTATATTTGTGAGAAATCACCTTGAGTCCATAGGAAAGACAATACGATTAAAAGGGGGTAAAGTCTTGTTGGTGAACAAAATGCTCATACGTGCACAAGTGATATTCACCAAAGACACCCACAAACTCTCCCACCAAAGTCTATCCTAAGCCAAACACTCAAAATCGGTGCAACCAACATTTCCATCCCGATGCCACCGATTCCACACCCTGGACAGACTCAGCCAAACCCTAACCCTTCGGTACAGCCGATACTGCTTTCGGTGCCATCGAGTTGGGCTGCCAACTTTCCGTTACGCAAGTTCACATTTTCGGTCCGTTCGAGAATGTTGAATTGGCGTCACCGAGAATGGGCATTCTGACCGTTGGTCACCTTATCGATGCAACCGAGATTCGTATATCGGTCCCTCCAAGATTCAAAAGTTGCCACCTTTTGGTCACTTCGGTACCACCGAGATTAACACATCGGTGTCACCGAGTTGGTCATTTTGTGTGTAACGGTTGGATTTTTGGGGATGCCTATATATACCCCTTCACCACCAGCTACTCGAAAGAGAAGCACTCAGAACCATTCCATACCTATCATATCAGTTTTCTGAGAGAGAACCACCTACCCTTGTGTTGATGTCAAGATCTTCCACTCCAACCATATGGATCTTGATTTCTAGCCTCCCCAAGTTGCTTTCCACCAATCCCATCTCTTCTACCAAGCCATATCTATGAGAGAGTGATTGTGTGTTGAGAATTCTATCATCTTGAAGCACAAGAGTAAGGAGTTCATCGACATTACCGAGCCTATTACCTTTTGGAGGGTGATGCCTCCTAGATTGGTTAGGTGTCGCTTGGGAGCCTCCTACTTCATGTTGTGGAGTGAACCAAGAAGTTTGTAAAGGCAAGGAGATCGCCTACTTCATGAAGATCTACCCCGAGTAAGGCTAGTCCTCCATGGACGTAGGCCGTCATGGTATATTCAAATATGCTTCTTCGTGTAACCCTCCAGGTGTAGAGCCCTCCGTGGACTCTCGCGACCGTTACCCTTCATGAGTTGAAGACTCCATGAACGTGGATGTACGATAGGACCACCTATCGAAACCACGGGAAAAATCATCGTGTCAACAATTGTGTTTGCTTTCCTTACCCTCTCTTTACTTACATGTGCAATGTCTTTACTTTCCAATGCAATACTCTTAGACATGCATATGTGATGTCTACTACGCAACTTTATTCTTATAGACACGTGTTGGGCCTCCAAGCGTAGAGTTTTGTAGGACAGTAGCAATTTTACCTCAAGTGGATGACCTAAGGTTTATCAATCCGTGAGAGGTGTAGGATGAAGATGGTCTCTCTCAAACGACCCTGTAACCAAATACAAGAAATCTCTTGTGTCTCCAACACACCCAATACAATGGCAAATTGTATAGGTGCACTAGTTCGGCGAAGAGATGGTGATAAAAGTATAATATGGATGGTAGAAATATATTTTTATAATCTGAATAAATAAAAACATCAACATAGAAAATAGTAAACGGGAACAAAAACGGTATTGCAATGCTTGAAAACAAGGCCTAGGGTCCGTACTTTCGCTGGTGCAATTTCTCAACAGTGCTAACATAGTTGGATCATATGACCACCCCTCAAAGTGCGATAAAGAATCACTCACGAGTTCCTATTAGCAGAGAACAAAATATATAAATTGTTTGTAGGGTTCGAAACCACCTCAAAGCTATTCTTTCCGTTTGATCTATCCTAGAGTTCGTACTAAAATAACGAAAGCTATTCTTTCCAATCGATCTACTCAAGAGTTCGTACTAGAATAACACCAACGAAAATTCATATTCATAATACTCAATCCACACAAAGAACTACAAGGGGTCCCCAAAGTTTCTAACGGAGAAAAGATAATAAAAACGTGCATCAACCCTTATGCATAGATTACCCCAATATCACTGCGGGAATCCGCAAGTTGAGTGCCATAACGTATGTCAAGTGAACCAAAAAGATACCCCAATGTCACCTCAAATATTCATACCGCAAGACATACATCATGTGTTCCCAAATCTGAACATTCAATCCGACATAACAAAACTTCAAAGGGTAAATATTCAATTCATCACAATAAGAGTATTGAGGGGAGAAACATCATATGTGTTGGAAATATGCCCTAGAGGCAATAATAAAATGGTTATTATTGTATTTCCTAGTTCATGATAATTGTCTATTGTTCATGCTATACTTGTGTTAACCGGAAATCGTAATGCATGTGTGAATACATAGACCACAACATGTCCCTAGTGAGCCTCTAGTTGGCTAGCTCGTTGATCAATAGATGGTCACGGTTTCATGACCATGGACATTGGATGTCGTTGATAACGGTATCACATCATTAGGAGAATGATGTGATGGACAAGACCCAATCCTAAGCATAGCACAAGATCGTGTAGTTCATCTGCTAAAGCTTTTCCAATCTCAAGTATCATTTCCTTAGACCATGAGATTGTGCAACTCCCGGATATCGTAGGAATGCTTTGGGTGTGCCAAACGTCACAACGTAACTGGGTGGCTATAAAGGTGCACTATGGGTATCTCCAAAAGTGCCTGTTGGGTTGGAACGAATCGAGACTAGGATTTGTCACTCCGTATGACGGAGAGGTATCTCTAGGCCCACTCGGTAAGACATCATCATAATGAGATCAATGTGACTAAGGAGTTAGCCACGGTATGATGTGTTGCGGAACGAGTAAAGAGACTTGCCGTTAACGAGATTGAACAAGGTATAGGGATACCAACGATCGAATCTCGGGCAAGTATCATACCAATAGACAAAGGGAATTGTATACGGGATTGATTGAATCCCCGACATCGTGGTTCATCGTGGAGCATGTGGGAGACAACATGGGTATCCAGATCCCTCTATTGGTTATTGACCGGAGAGGTGCCTCGGTCATGTCTACGTGTCTCCCGAACCCGTAGGGTCTACACACTTAAGGTTCGATGACGCTAGGGTTATAGGGAAATAGTGGACGTTGTTACCGAAGGTTGTTCGGAGTCCCGGATGAGATCCCGAACGTCATGAGGAGTTCTGGAATGGTCCAGAGACAAATATTGATATATAGGAAGTGATGTTTTGGTTACCGGAAATGTTTCGGGCGTCACCGGTAACGTACCGAGACCATCGAAAGGGTTCCGGGGGTCCACCGGGAGGGGCCATGGGCCCCGGAGGGCTGCATGGGCTGAAGGTGGAGGGAACCAGCCCCTAGGAGGGCTGGTGCGCCCCTCCCACCTGGCCCAGGGCGCAGCAAGGAGAGAGGGGGGCAAACCCTAGGCCTAGATGGGCCCTAGGCCCACCCTAGGGCAGCTAGGGCTGCCGCACCACCTCTCCCTCCCTCTTGGCCGCCGGCCAAGATCCCATCTAGGGCTGCCGCACCACCTAGGGTAGGAACCCTAGGGGTGGGCACCCTCCTCCCTCTCCTCCTATATATTGTGGTGCCCTTGGGGCTGTTCGAGACACGCATCTCTCTCCCCCCACGATGCATCCCTACTCCTCCCTCTCCTCGTTTTCCGTAGTGCTTGGCGGAGCCCTGCCAGAGACCACGCAGCTCCACCGTCACCACGCTGTCATGCTGCTGGAGCTCTCCCTCAACCTCTCCTTCCTCCTTGCTGGATCAAGGCGTAGGAGACGTCACCGGGCTGCACGTGTGTTGAACGCGGAGGCACCGTTGTTCGGCGCTAAGATCGGAGTCCACCGCGATCTGAATCGCTATGAGTATGACTCCACCAACCGTGTTCTTGTAACGCTTCCGCTTAGCGATCTTCAAAGGTACAAAGATCCACTCTTCCCTTACTTGTTGTTGGTTTCTCCATGGATAGATCTTGGTGAACACGTAGGAAAATTTTTGATTTACCATTACGTCTCCCAACAATATGATCCATCTATATTAACAAAGCCCATGATATAGATCACGAGAGAGAGATAGAGAGATTAAACACATAGCTACTGGTACAAACCCTTAGCCCCGAGGGTAGACTACTCCCTCCTCATCGTGGTGGCCGCCGGGATGATGAAGATGGCCACTGGAGATGATTCCCCCTCTGGCAGGGTGCCGAAACGGGGTCTAGATTGGTTTTCGGCGGCTACAGAGCCTTGCGGCGGCGGAACTTCTGATCTAGGGCTACCCCGAAGGGTTTCAGAATTTTTGGGAATTTATAGTGCAAAGAGGGGGTGCGGGAGGCCACCGAGGTGGGCACAACCCACCTGGGCATGCCAGGGGGGCCTGGCGCGCCCTCGTGGGTTGTGCCCCCCTCAAGGCACCCCCCAGGTGCAGCTCTGGCCCATTGGGTTCCTTCTGGTCCCAAAAAAATCTCCAAAAAGTTTCGTGGTGTTTGGACTCCGTTTGATATTGATTTCCTGCGATGTAAAAAACAAGCAAAAAACAGCAACTGGCACTGGGCACTGAGTCAATAGGTTAGTCCCAAAAATGGTATAAAGTTGCTATAAAATTATTGTAAAACATCCAAGAATGATAAAATAACAACATGAATACTTCATAAATTATAGATATGTTGGAGACGTATCAATGTGTAGGGTGTACTTGACATACTATGAATGCTAAAACTTGCCAAGAATTAAAATTGGGAAAAAGTATAGTTTTATTTGGTCAAGTAGTCTAATCACCCCCCCCTTTAGACCTACTTTTGATCCTACACTCCGCCGGTGCCCCAATTCTTTGGCGCCACCACCGTGGGATCCATGTTCTCAGCTCCACTCCCGCTATCTCCCGCGCCTGCGATCTTTGTCGCCACGATGACGGTCCCACCCGCGGAGTCACCTGCGGTCTCCTCCGGCTCGTCCACGACACTCGCCATCCTCCCGACAGCCGCAGGGGCTCCTGATGCCCCGCTCGCGGTTGAGGCCCCCGTCGCCGATGCACCGCCCACTACCCCAGCTGCTGCCGCTGTCGCGCCAGTCGAGCCGTTCCACTTTGACAACCTGATCGCCAACTGACTCACGCTGGACAACTATTTGTTCTGGCGCGCCAAGGTTCTACCGCTGCTCCACAACCGCTCCCTTCTTGGATACGTTGATGGTTCCCTGCCATGTCCTCCACAGGTCCTCGCCACCATCCACGGCCTGACCATCAACCTTGAACACCGTGTGTAGGTGCAGCGGGATCAGACGATCCTCTCTGCCATATAGGGTTCCCTGGGCAACGGGGTCGTCGGCCTCTGCCTCTTTGTTGCCACCTCCATGGATGCCTGGATGACCTTGGAGCACGCTTTTGCCCAGATCTCCACCTCCCGCTCGATGGCTCTTTGGCAGCGAGCTTGCCGACATCAAGAAGTTGGGCTCCTCCGCCACGACCTACTTCAACAAGATGAAGGTACTAGCGGACACGCTGACCTCGATTGGTTGGCCACTTAGCAATGAGGACTTCGCCGGCTTCGTCATCAAGGGTCTCGACGCCGAGTACGACAATCTCACATAGGTTGTCCACAACGCCAAGCCACCGATGCTCCATCACGATCTCTACCCGCCTCCTCTTCACCGAGCAGCGCGTCAAGGCTCACCGCTCCGCTGCCACCATCGCCACGCAGCCAGCGGCCTACTGGGCCTCTCACGGCCAGCGCCCGCCTGCCCCCCTGTTGGAAATATGCTCGAGAGGCAATAATAAATTAGTTATTACCATATTTCCTTGTTCATGATAATCGTTTATTATCCATGCTATAATTGTATTGATCGGAGACTTAGATGCATGTGTGGATACATAGACAAAACCATGTCCCTAGTATGCCTCTAATAGACTAGCTCGTTGATCAAAGATGGTTAAGGTTTCCTAGCCATGGACATGAGATGTCATTCGATAACGGGATCACATCACTAGGAGAATGATGGGATGGACAAGACCCTAACTACAAACGTAGCATATGATCGTGTCAGTTTATTGTTACTGTTTTCTGCATGTCAAGTATTTGTTCCTATGACCATGAGATCATGCAACTCACTGACACCGGAAGAGTACCTTGTGTGTATCAAACATCGCAATGTAACTGGGTGACTATAAAGGTGCTCTACAGGTATCTCCGAGGGTGTCTGTTGGGTTGGCATGGATCAAGACTGGAATTTGTTACTCCGTGTGACGGAAAGGTATCTCAGAGCCCACTCGTTAATACAACATCACAATAAGCCTTGCAAGCAATGTGACTAAGTATTAGTCACGGGATCTTGTATTATGGAATGAGTAAAGAGAGTTTCCGGTAACGAGGTTGAACTAGGTATGGAGATACCGACGATCGAATCTCGGGCAAGTAACATACCGAAGAACAAAGGGAACATCATACGGGATTAACTGAATCCTTGACATAGAGGTTCGACCGATAAAGATCTTCGTAGAATATGTAGGAACCAATATGGGCATCCAGGTCCCGCTATTGGTTATTGACCTTAGAGGTGTCTCGGTCATGTCTACATAGTTCTCGAACCCGCAGGGTCTGCACACTTAAGGTTTGGTGACGTTTCGGTAGTATAGAGTTATGGATGGTGGTGACCTAAGGTTGTTAGGAGTCCCGGATGGTATCCCGGATGTCACGAGGAGCTCCGAAATGGTCTGAAGGTAAATATTGATATATAGGAAGTCCTATTTTTGTCGCCGGAAAAGTTTCGGGCTTATCGGTAGTGTACGGGGAGTGCCGGTAGTGTACCGGGAGACCATCGGGAGGGGTATTTCGACCCAAGAGGCTACATGGGCTGTGGTAGGATGAATACCAGCCCTTAGTGGGATGGAGGAAGTCCCACAAACGTCCCATGCGGCTGGGAAGAAAAGGCCCAAAAGGAAAAAGGTGGAAAAAGGCCAAAGGGCTAAGTTAGGAAGGAGTCCTAATCCTACTAGGAGTGGAGGAGGAGGACTCCTCCCTCCTAGTTCGGCTGACCCAAGGGCTGGCTCCTTGGGAGACAAGCCTCATCCTCCTCTCCTCCTATATATACTAGAGGGTTTTAGGGTTTTGGCACAAGATTTTCTGCCACGTGCTACCCTATCCTCTAGTGCATAGTTTCTCCTCTAGATCGGTTTTCTACAGTGCTTAGGCGAAGCCCTGCCGAAATTGCTCCACCACCATCGACGCGGCACCATCACACTGTCGGAGAACTCTTCTACCTCTCCGCTCCCTCTTGCTGGATCAAGAAGGCGGAGATCGTCATCGAGCTGTATGTGTGCTGAACGCGGAGGTGTCGTCCGTTCGGCGCTAGATCGGAAGGACCGTGATCAAGATTGCGAGACGGATCGTGATGAGATCACGGGACGGATCATGATGAGTTCGTGGGACGGATTGTGATTGGATCGCGGGACGGATCATGATGAGATCACGGGACGCTCGACGATTTGGATCGCGAAGACGTTCGACTACACCAACCACGTTTCTTAACGCTTCCCGCTTAGGGATCTACAAGGGTATGTAGATCCACTCTCCCTCTCATAGATGCTCATCACCATGGATAGATCTTGCGTGTGCATAGGAAAATTTGTGTTTCCCATGCAACGTTCCCCAACACCCCCCCAGTCGGCTGGCAAGGTCGCCCCGCCCCTGCATCGACCTCGGGTGGGGGCCCCAACGCTCGTGTGTGCCAGTTCCGTGGACGTGAAAAACACGTCGCCTCATGGTGCCACCGCCGCTTTTAGAAGAGCTTCCTCGGCATCGATAACGACGGCAAGGGCAACGAGCGCCAGTTTGCCATGGCCGACTTCGGCCCCCCGCTAGTCATCCCTCTAGGCAGCTCCACCTTCGTAATATTTTGCGGGTACCCTTGGTGACTCATCATCTGTTATCCATCCCTAAGCTCACCCTTGGTAATAGTGGCCTATGTGAATTTCACCCTTTTGATCTTTTCGTTAAGAACCAAGCAACCCGGGACATCCCGCTTAGTGACTAGTTGAGCCAAGGCTTGTACCGTTTGGAGGATCCATCCGCCCCACACGTCTTCAGCGGTGTTCGTGTGTCGCCTCCCAGTGGCACTCTTGCCTTGGTCACCCTGCCACCACTATCGTTCACCACATACTCCACCACCATGAGCTACCATTAGAGTCTAGCAATAAAGAGATGTTCGTGTGTGATGCCTGTCAACAAGGCAAAAGTCATCAACTACCATTTGTTTCATCTACTAGATAAGTAAAGAGTCCTCTTGAAATTGTGTTTTCCGATGTGTGGGGTCCAGCACAAACATCTGTTAGTGGTCACAACTACTATGTTAGTTTTTTTATGCTTATAGTCGATTTACATGGCTTTATCTTATTAAGCGCAAATCTGATGTGTTTGATATATGCATTCAGTTTCAATTGCATGTTGAACGTCTACTCAAGCATAAAATTCTTCATGTTCAGTCGATTTGGGGGGGGGGGTGAATATTGCAACCTCAACACTTTCTTCAATAAGCTTGGGATCTCTCACCGCTTATCATGCCCACATACACATCAGCAAAATGGCGCGGTTGAGCGCAAACATTGCCATATAGTTGAGACCGGCCTCACACTTCTTGCTCATGCTTCTGTCCCTTTTCGCTTTTGGAGTGATGCCTTTGCCACCGCATGCTTTCTTATTAACAGATTACCTACATGTGTCCTTAATATGAAAACACCTATTGAGCTTCTCCTACATGAAACTCCTGACTATACCTTTTTCAAGGTGTTCGGATGTGCCTGCTGGCCCACCCATCTTCGTCCATATAATGATCGAAAACTTGAGTTTAGGTCCAAAAAATGTGTGTTCTTGGGGTATAGTTCGCTCCATAAAGGCTACAAGTGCCTTAATGTGCCAACAAATCGTGTCTACATATCTCGTGATGTTGTCTTTGATGAGAACATCTTCCCTTTTTTAGCCATGCCCCAGCCACCCATCACAGCCCCATCTATGCATTCATCTCCTATTATGCCCGACCAATTTGAAGATGTTGCATATTCGCCTGTGTTGTTACCTAATCATGGTGCAGGATACGGACATGGTGCTCGCCTAGAACTCCTACCCGATGCACCACCAGCGTCGCATGTGGCACACATCGATTGATTGGTGCATGCACATGCACCGCCTCCCGTCTTGGACCCCGCCTCTGGAGCCACGCCTGCCTCTACGCCTGAGCCGGTGCCTGTGACGGCCTCTCCTGAGCGGCCTCCATCGTCGCCCATCTTGCCTGCGCGAGCTTCCCTACCGCCCACCTCGCCTAGGTCGGCAACGCACAGCTCGGCGCCCCACACGACGCCTGGGCCCTCGTCGACCGGCCTGCCATCTTATGACCTCTCTTCGCCAGAGTCCCCTAGACCAGCCTCGCCTGCTCTGGATGTTTTGCCTGCTCCTGTGATCGTTGCTCTGCGGCGTCCGCAAACACGCAGCCGCAGTGGCATCACTCGTCCCAAGGAGCACACCGATGGCACAGTCGCATACTTGGCTACTTGCCTAGCTCATGATGTGGAAGATCCAACTGTTGAACTGATGTCTATTACACAACCTTCTTCTTGTAGACTCGTGTTGGTCCTCCAAGCGCAGAGTTTTGTAGGACAATGGCATTTTTCCCTCAAGTGGATGACCTAAGGTTTATCAATCCATGGGAGGCGTAGGATGAAGATGGTCTCTCTCGAACAACCCTGCAACCAAATAACAAAGAGTCTCTTGTGTCCCCAACACACCCAATACAATGGTAAATTGTATAGGTGCACTAGTTCGGCGAAGAGATGGTGATATAAGTGCAATATGGATAGTATATATAGGTTTTTGTAATCTGAAATTATAAAAACAGCAAGGTAGCAAGTGACAAAAGTGATCAAAAACGGTATTGCAATGCTTGAAAACAAGGCCTAGGGTCCATACTTTCACTAGTGCAATTTCTCTCAACAATATTGACATAGTTGAATCATATGTAAGTACCTCTTGTGCAACAAAGAGTTCACTCCAAAGTCACAAATAGCGGAGAACTAATGAAGAAATTATTGTCGGGTACGAAACCACCTCAAAGTTATCTTTTTTGATCAATCTTCTGAGCTATCCCTATAAGTGTCACGAACAGCCCTAGAGTTCGTACTAAAGTAACACCTTAAGATACACATCAACCAAAACCATAATGTCACCTAGATACTCCAATGTCACCACAAGTACCCATGGGCTTGATTCTACGATGTGCATCACATAATTTCAGACTCATCATGTTCAATCCAACACAAAGAACTTCAAAGAGTGCCCCAAAGTTTCTACCGGAAAGTCAAGACAAAAACGTGTGCCAACCCCTATGCATAGATTCTCAAGGTCACGGAACCCGCAAGTTGATCACCAAAACATACATCAAGTGGATCAATAGAAGATCTCATTGTCACCACTGATATCCCATCGCAAGACATAAATCCGATACCTTGTGTTTGATCTCTCTTTCTCTCTCGTGTTCTTGAGATGGCACGATCTTGATGTACCGCGAGCTTTATTGATATAGATTGAATCATATGGAGTTTTCCCCTCTCTATCTTGTTGTGATGAATTGAGTTTTCTCTTTGAAGTTTTCTTATCGGATTGAGTCTTTAAGGATTTGGTGAGATCAAACACATAGCTACTGGTACATACCCTCAGCCTCGAGGGTGAACTACTCCCTCCTCGTCATGGAGAGCGTTGGGATGATGAAGATGGCCTCCGGTGATGGTTTCCCCCTCCAGCAGGGTGCCGGAACGGGCTCCCGATTGGTTTTTCTTGGCTCTGGAGACTTGTGGTGGCGGAACTCCCGATCTAGGTTTTGCGTTGGGGTTTTTGGTATTTATAGGAATTTATGGCGGTGGAAATGAGTCAATATGGGCCATGAGGGAGTCGTAAGCCTGGTCTGCATGCCTAGGGGGGTGGCCGCGCCCCTGAGGCTTGTGACTACCTGTGGGTCTTCTGGCCCAACTCCGATGCTTCGTGGGTCTCTTCTGGTCCATAAAAAATCACCGTAAATTTTATTCCGTCTGGACTCCGTTTGATATTCCTTTTCTGTAAAACTCAAAAACAAGGAAAGAAACATGAACTGGCACTGGGCTCTAGGTTAATAGGTTAGTCCCAAAAATAATATAAAGTTGTAGTAAAATGATTGTAAAACATCCAAGAATGATAATATAGCAGCATGGAACAAGAAAAAATTATAGATATGTTGGAGACATATCATGAACCACGCAGTTATCAAGCCGCTATGAGTATCCCACACTAGAGGGCTGCTATGGAACAAGAGTATCATGCTCTTATACAGAATGAGACCTGGACACGTGTTCCCCCTCCGCCTCGCGTCAACACCATTGATTTGAAGTGGGTTTTCAAGGTAAAGAAACATGCAGATGGTTCTATTGAGCGCTACAAAGCGCGTCTTGTGGCTAAGGTCTTTAAACAGTGCCATGGATTGGATTATGAGGATACGTTCATCCCGGTTGTCAAGCCTACCACTATTCGGCTTCTCCTGTCTCTGGCAGTTTCTCGTGGCTGGTCTCTCCGCCAGCTTGATCTGCAGAATGCTTTTCTTCATGGGTTGCTTGAAGAAGAGATTTATTGCGGCAGCCACCTGGATTCGTCGATCACACTCAGCCTCATCATCTTTGTCATTTGACGAAGGCTCTCTATGGACTGAAGTAGGCACCTTGTGCCCGGCATGCTCGCCTGGCTTCAGCTCTGCGTACTCATGGGTTCATTCCTTCGACAGCTAACACTTCACTATTCTTGTTTCAGCGACCGAGTGTGACCATGTACTTGCTTGTGTACGTGGATGACATTATCCTGATCAGCTCCTCTCCGACGGTTGCTGATGCTCTTGTGACTGTGCTTGGCAGAGATCTCGTAGTTAAGGATTTGGGATAACTTCACTTCTTCCTAGGTATGGAAGTCTCTCATCATTCTTGTGGCAGCTTAGCTCTCACCCAGAAGAAGTACTCTCTTGACCTCTTGCGTCATGCTGGTATGCTCAAGTGCAAGACATGTCCTACGCCCATGTCCTCCACCGACAAACTTTCAGCTATTTATGGTGCTCTTCTGTCTCCTCAGGATGCGAATGAGTATCGGAGTATTGTTGGTGGCCTGCAGTATCTAACGATCATGCGTCCTGATCTATTCTTTGCGGTTAACAGGGTGTGTCAGTATTTTCATGCGCCTACTGATGTGCACTGGTCTACTATGAAGCGCATACTGCGTTATGTGCGTTTCTATCTCCTATGGTCTCCACCTGCGCCCCAGTCCCTCCGGGGTTCTTTCTGCATTCTTGGATGCTGATTGGGCTGGGTGTCTAGATGACAGGCGATCTACGGGGGGATATGATGTGTTCTTGGGTCCTAATTTGATCGCCTGGAGTTCACACAAGCAAGCCACTATTTCCCACAGCAGCATAGAAGCCGAGTACAAGGCGGTTGCCAATGCGACTGCCGAGCTTATATGGATTGAGTCCTTACTTCAAGAGCTGGGAGTTTCCCAGCCACATACTCCGATCCTTTGGTGTGGCAACATTGGTGCTACGTTTCTATCATCAAACCCGGTGTTCCATGCACGGACCAAACACATTGAGATTGACTATCATTTTGTGAGGGAACGTGTTGCATAGAAGCTACTACAAATCAGGTTTATCTCTTCAAAAGATCAACTTACAAACATCTTTACCAAGCCTCTGCCTTCACCCATGTTTGAGGTCTGTAGGCGCAATCTCAACCTTCTAGATGCTTCAGGAGTGAGTTGAGATTGAGGGAGGGTGTTAGACTTCGTATTGTAGCCCAACTGTGTAATCCATACCATATTGGTATAGGACTTGTACCTCATCATTATATATATACATATGTGTGTGTGATAGGCCACCCCATAGAGGGTTGAGCCAGTTCCCCCAAAACCCTATGTTTTACAGATAGCACTGGCACACCATCGTATATCTATCGTGTAGGGAATCCATCACTTGCAAGCCAGGGGACAATTTTTTGTTGTTGTAATAAAGTTGCAATGTCAAGGTACATGCACGCATATGACACTAGTTAAGTAGATATTTCAACATCTCACTATTTATGTTCTCTTTAACATTGCTTCACATCGTTAATGTAGTTCAAATTTTGATTAGTTCCTTTTGGGCCTCTCATGATTCAGGAATCAAAGGTTTTCCCTTAAACCCATGTGGCTAAGTGTTCCTTGAACACATTGGGTGGTAAGCCTTTCGTAAGCGGATCCGCAAGTATATCATTTGTCCTTATATGCTCGAGACTTATAGTGTGATCCTGGATTTTATCTTTCACAACATAATAGTTTATTTCTATTGTTTAGGCAGCATTACTCGACTTGTTTTTGTGAGCATAGAATACTGCGGGCTCGTTGTCACAATACATCTTTAGTGGTTTGTTAATACAATCTACCACTTTCAAGTCGGGTATAAATTTCTTTAACCATATCGCCTGCCCCGTGGCCTCATAACATGCTATAAATTTTGCATACATCATGGATGATGCAACTATTGGGTGCTTGGAGCTTCTCCATGAAATAGCCCCTCCAACGAGAGTGAACATGTATCTTGACGTGGATATTATATCATCTCTGTCTCCAGCAAAATCTGCGTCTGAGTACCCTCTAGGGAATCAGCTCTCGTGTATGTTAGCATGTGGTCCTTCGTGCCTTGGGCATAACACAATGCTTTCTTTACCATCTTCCAATGCTCTATGCATGTATTCTCTTGATATCTACCAAGTACCCCGGTGATAAAAGCTAAGTCAGGACGAGTCCACACTTGTGCATACTGTAAACTTCCAATAGCCGAAGCATATGGTATGGTTTTCATTTCATTGATCTCATACTGGTTCTTGGGACATTGGAATTTCCCAAAACTGTCACCCTTGACTATAGGAGCAGGCGTGGCTTTACTCGCATGCATATAATACTTTTTAAGAACCTTTTCTAAATATGCCTTCTGCGATCCTAAAACTCAATTTTTCCTATGTCGGTGAATTTCTATGCCCAAAACATATGATGCTTCATCAAGATCTGTTATATCAAAATTTGAGGACAAGAACTTCTTTGTTTCTTGTAGGAGACTAACATCATTGCTAGCAAGCAAGATATCATCCACATACAAGATTAGGAAAATATATTTCCCATTTTTAAACCTTGCATAAATGCAGTTATCCTCAATATTTTCTTTAAATCCAAATATTTTAATTGTCTCATTAAACTTTAGATACCACTCTCTAGAGGCTTGCCTTAATCCATAAATAGATTTCTTCAGGCGACATCCCATATTTTCCTTGCCTTCCATGATAAAACCCTTGGGTTGTTTCATGTAAACATTTTCTTTTAAATCCCCACTCAGAAATGGCGTCTTTACATCCATTTGATGTAACTCTAAATCAAACTATGCAACTAATGTCATTATGATTCTGAAGGAGTCCTTACATGAGACTGGGGAAAAGTATCATTGTAATATATGCCTTCTCTTTGTGTAAATCCTTTTGCCACAAGTCGTGCTTTATACTTTTCTACATTCCCATTAGCGTCATACTTAGTTTTGTAGACCCATTTACAGCCTACTGTTTTGGCTCGTTTAGGAATTTCCTCTAAGTCCCAAACATCTTTGGAACTCATCGATTTCATCTCGTCTTCCATTGCCTCTAGACATTTTATTGAGTGAGGGCTTCTCATGGCTTCTTCATATGAAGTGGGGTCACTTTCCATATGAACCATTTCTGTGTTATAAACTATATAATCAATAGAAATAGTTGGTCTTCTTGTTCTTTTAGACCTTCTAAGGGCCTCAGTTTCTGGCACATTATGTGCCTCAACTTCCAGCACATCTTCTAAAATTGGCTGTTGCACCTCCTTGTCATGCTCAACATCGGGTTCAATCGGCTCCTGACGGACAGGTTTCGGGTCTACTCCCATAGTTGTCATGGGTGGAGTTATAAAAAGTAGTGAGAAAAATGGCTCCTGGATCATTGGATTAGGTGCATGCACCCTCTTCTCCTCAAGATCAGTTTTCCGAGCTACCATGCTCCGCATCATTATTCCGTCCTCTAAGAAGATTGCATGTCTTGTTTCTACAAACTTTGTGTATCTGTCTGGACAGTAGAAACGAAAACCCTTTGATCTATCAGGATAGCCAATGAAGTGGCAACTTACTATTTTGGGATCTAACTTTGCAATATTTAGATTAAACATTTTGGCCTCAGTGGGGCTCCCCCACACCCTTAAATGTTGTAAGGAGGGCACTCTTCCTGTCCACAGCTCATACGACATTTTGGGCACCGACTTGCTTGGTACTTTATTGAGAATGTGAATGGCGGTTTTAAGCGCCTCCATCCATAATCCCAATGGCAAGGTGGGATAACTCATCATGCTGCACACCATATCCATTAGTGTCCGGTTATGCCTTTCAGCTACTCCATTTTGCCAAGGCTCGCCCGACATTGAATACTGGGCCACTATGCCAGTCTCATGTAAGAACTTTGCAAAAGGTCTGGGGACTTGGACATATGGAGTGTGACGACCATAGTACTCCCCTCCACGGTTAGATTTGACTATCTTTATTCTTTTATCATGCTGATTTTCAACTTCGGCTTTGAATATTTTAAATTTATCCAACGCTTTAGATCTTTATTTGATTGGTTAAATATAACCATAGCGGGAGTAATCATCTGTGAATGTTATGAACGAGTCATACCCATCCACAACTTTCATCGGAAATGGTCCACAAATGCCAGTGTGGATGATTTCTAGTGTGCCTGTGCTATGGATTGCACCCTTTTTGATTTGTTTTACATACTTTCCTTTAATGCAATCTATGGATTGTTCTAAGTTTGAGAACTCTACGGGGGAAGAATTTCACTTTTAACTAGTCTTTCTATTCTCCCCTTGGAAATATGGCCCAAGCGACAGTGCCATAATTTCGATGAGTCATGAGTTCTCTTTCTTTTATTTTGTTCTTTATTCGACGCGTAAACATGCTCATTCACATTACACACAGAATACACTTTTTCACGTAGTGATAACAAATAAAGCTCATTGTGCAGAAAAACAACATCCACATGAGTATTCACTACTAGGGAAAACCCTAGCAGTAGTGCGGGTTTTTGGTGTATCAATAGCGCGGGTACCCGCGCTACTGATATGGCGCTACAGCTAACGTTTATCAGTAGCATGTTTTGACACGCGCTACTGCTATACCTACTTAGTAGTAGCGCTTTCCATACCAGCGCTACTGCTAAGTCCTTTAGCAGCAGCGTTTTCCTGTCCGGCACTAAAGAGCGCTACTACTATATTTTCTCATATCGTTTTTTTTGCTATGTATTTGCGATGTTTCTGTACAGGTTTCATACAGTATTCTAATCATATCATAAACATGCAATATGCTCATCATATCATACACATAATAGTATCATCATATCATCCAACACAAATCATGTCGTCACGTCATAATCACGATATATCTATACAAGTTACATGACATGTCTCATCATACATAATGTAGTACTTCTTGAGGCGTCGGTTCATATCCCTCTCTCGCACTAGCGTGAACCTAAACTAACTACTGGTTGTCACTCGGAAACTGGAAACCGGTACACCTGGGCCTGACACTCCGGCCACTCGTCGTATACTCCTGGCGTAGCACTTCTTCGCCATCGATGATCTATGCACCTGCATCGTCACATGAGTTGGTGATATGCAACATATATAGTTGAGCAACAGAAAGACACAGGCTTGGCAAAAATAGAAGCAACATATCATAAGCATACAAAGTTCATCGTACCCAAAATGCCCTAACTAGAGTGATCTTCGCTAGTTGAGGAGGACGGTTTAATTACATCACAAATAAAGTTTCGTCCTGCATAACTCAAAGTTTTGTCATAGAGAAAGTATGGACTAAACGGACACATTGTCATAGATCGTCAATCACTCCAACATGTCGTGCTATCCATGCAAGTCAGGGAGATAGTCCCCAAGCACAGTGAAAGGCTTCAGGTCGAGATGCCGAGCAGTTACGCGTGTTCGGACGTCTTCCCGCGACATTTGCCCTTCTTCGTAGAACATACCTATTTTTTCGAGGAGCTCCTTCATGATGATTTGGGCAAGTTCACGCTGGATGTGATAGAACTCAGCTCGGAGTCGATGATCCGGGATATCTACTAGGTTCTTTGCCTATTGCAGAATATGGGCATCGCCGGATCTAGGTGACATGCGAAGGTTCTGTTGATCCCGTTTGAACTCCTGCATGTGGTGGTTGCCCGTAGGATGCAGCCTATTTGATTGCCGTAGCACGCGCGCGCTTCCGCGGGCTCTTTTGGCTCAAAATTGTCGTCGTCCACCTCCGTGATCACCAGTCTAGTAGTGATGAGCTGGTTTGGGCGCCGTTGCCTTTTTGGTTTCGGTTCTATACCGGCTTCGCCAGTCTCGGTACCGGTCTCGGCACCGGTGTTAGTCTCAGCGTCGGTCTCGGTGTCGGTGTCCGTCTCAGTGCCGGTCTCGGTGTCGGTCTCGATGTCGGTCTCAGTCTCGGATGTGACAGGTGGCCCTACAACAAACGTTGCTCATCGAGAAGGTTCAAATAGGCGTCTGTCGCCGCGTAGACATTGCAATCACCAGAACCCTGTCCTTCATCGTTGCTAGCCATGTTTCCTACGATTAAATCTAGTCAATTAATTATAGACCTAATAAAATGAATAATGACATAAAAGGCCAATGTTTTGCAGGAATGTTGATTCATTCCTATTGCGGCAAATCCCGGGCACTCGATATGTCCTAGTTTGTAGCACAAGCCATGCCGAAATTCACGGAAAATTTCGGCATGACCTTTGCTACAAACTAGACAAATAGAGCGCCTGAAATTTGCCGGAAAGGAAATGAATCAACATTCCAGCGAAACATAGGCCACTCGGAATCATTCCTTGCAAACAATTTTCAAATATCCATCTTCGACACCGCAACACATATCCAAATATATACGAGCAACCACATGTCCAAATATACTACCCTAGAATAATATTTTTGTCCTAATTTGATATCTAGCTAAATTGATATATATCAAAATAGCTACCTAGGGTTTATACCAAGACCTAGCTACCTAGGGTTCATACCTAAATTCACCTAAGTAAATTAACCTACTGTCCTCTTGCAAAGTATTCACCTACTGTACCACTACTACTCTGCTTAAACCTAGCTAGGGTTCATAACTAAATTCACCTAAGTAAATTAACCTAGAGAGAAGGGGTGGGGTCTTACAGAGAGGGTGCTCGAGGGAGGTGCCCAGGGGAGACGGTGGCGAGGAGGGCGTCGAGGGTGGCAGGGTCGTGGAGGGAGGCAGGGCGGCCCCGTGACGACGAGGGAGGTAGGGCCATGGAGGAAGGCAGGGCGGCGAGGAGGGGATGAGGGTGGCTCCCGGGGGCGTCGAGGGCGCGTGGCTCCGGTGGCGGCGACGGCGTGCGGTTCCAGTGGCGGCCCCGGTGACGACGACGGAGGCAGTGACAGCGAGGGAGCAGGGGTGGTGAGAGGGAGCAGGGGTGGCGAGGGGAGAGGGACGCGAGAAGAATGGGGAATTGGGAAAGGAGGGATACCCGCGAAGGGTCAAGTCAAACTTAGCGGTAGCGCTTTTAAGAAAAACGAGCTGCTACTATTTTCTTAGCAGTAGCGCTTATCAAAATAGGGCGCTACTACTATACCTAGCCTGTTGGCAATGGTGTGGCGGTTATAGTAGTAGCGCTTTTTGTCTGGGACGCACTACTGCTATTTACGTAGCATTAGCGATGTTTGTCTCCCGCGCTATTGTTAGATAGTAGTAGCGCCCTCTTTTGACCAGCGCTACTGATAATCCTCTATGTATAAGGTTTTCCCTAGTAGTGATTATTAAACCATATGGCACACTTTCCATGGCCAAAATAACATTCATAATGATCTTTGTCCAAATATGAAACACTAATCAAGTTTCTGTGACATGAAGGAACATATAAACCATCTCTAAGCAGAAGCATGAATCCATCAGCTAACTCTAGGGAGATGTCGCCGACAGCTTCAACTTCTACTTGAACTCCATTTGCAACTTCAAGCATCTTTCGCTTCTTTGCGTAGTCCGCGTCGAATGTAATCCCTGTAATGAATTTGCAACATGAACAGTTGCACCTGAGTCAATCCACCAAGTAGATCTCAAAAACTGTGTATACAAGGATTCATTTACGAAGGAAACAATATTGTTACCTTTCTTTGCCATTATTGACTTTAGCCAATCAAGGCAATCTTTCTTGTAATGTCTGGTCTTCTTACAGCGGAGACATGTATCCTTGTCCACTCGAAGAGACTTCTGTTTATGCTGATAGTCAGATTTTCCATGTGTCTTGAAGGTGAACCTTTACCATTTTGATTGTAGTTCCTTTTCTTATTGTCCTTCACATAGTTCAGAAAACCACCATTTGATGTTCTAAGTCTTACCTCTTCTTGTACACACATGGCTATAGTCTTTTCCATGTCCCATTTTTCAGGTGACATGTTGTAGTTGACAACAAAAGTGTCAAACTCTTTTGGAAGTGAGGCCATAACCAGGTGAACAAGGAGTGCAGGTTTGAGCTCCAAATCCGAATCCATGGGTTTAAGCTTAGCTATCATGTTGCTCATCCTGAGAATGTGATCTCTTATGCCATATCCACCGCCTGTGTACTTTCCTGTCACCAGTTGCTAAGCAACTAGGTAGCATATATCTTTGAAGAACTAGTGAACTGGCTCTTTATCTTTTCAAGAAACTCCCCTACGGAATTACACTCTGCAATTGAGCCCACAATAGCATTCTCAATTGTGTTCTTTATAAAAGCCATGCACTTTTTATTGGCGGTGAGTCACTTTTGGTTTTCAAGGGTATATGACATCTCCACTGGATCATGGTCCCTCTTCTTTTTCTCCCAAGCAGCAACATCTTCTTTTGCATCTCTGACTCGCTCTGGTGGCTTGACCGGTTGTGGGGTGTCCACAACCCAGTCCACCTCAGCACAAACAAAAGCCAAGTCAACATTCTTTTTCCATTCAGTGTAGTTGTCACCTTTGAGGGTTGGAACATCCTTGATGCAGCTCATCAAGTAGTACCCTCCAAAAACAACAATGAAGTGAGACTATAACAACAATTGCATGCATTAATCCAACGTTGGTCAAAATTTAAAAACATACAACTGTTTGTGCAATTGAAACTATATCACCGTTGGGCAAAAATAGAAATAAAATGCACATATATAACATCAATAAATCATGATTATGTTATTAACAATGTTGGTCATAAAATAAGAGAATCATATTTATTTCAATAAACACTTTAACATGCTGTTAAAATTTATTGCTCATTCTATTTTTATCTACTTTAAAAAAAGGAGCATTTTTATCTATTTGCAGCGGAAAAAACATGAACAAAAATTCATGAAATTTGTTCTTTTCGGAAGATTTTTATTTTTATTTTCTATTTTCTAAAAAAAATCGTTGGATAAATTTTCAATAGAAAAAAACGATTTGAAATTTGCCAAAAATTGGACAAAAAATAAATGAAAAACGGCCAGTGACTTGCTTTGCCCAGCCTCGGCCCAGTGCGCACTACAGCTGGTCGCGGCCCATCATGCCTTGCCACTCTTTCGGCCCAAATGGCCCACCGCGCAACCTAGGATTTTTCTTGGCCGTCGGGTTCCATCCGACGGACCAGCGGACGATTCACTCGAACAAAACGAGCGGGCGGAGAGGGCCGAGGGGAACCCTAGTTCATTTCCCCTCCCCCCATGCGTCGCTCGCAGCTCTTCCTCTCGCTCTCCACAGCCGGCAGCTCCAGGCCACCGGCGATGCTCTGTCCAGTCACCGTCGACGGCGCCTAGAGCCACCATGCCACGGAAGCCTATTCTTCCTTCCCCCTCCCGAGCCCTTTTCCTTCTTCCTCCTTTCTTTCTGCGCTCGTGCCCACTCTGCATCGCCGTAGACGACGATGGTGGGCGGCGAAGCACACGGCGGCGACCATTGCCATCCCCTTCGCCGGTTGCGCGTTCCCCTTGTGTTGAGCGCGCCGCCGTCGAATGGTTTGGCGATCAATGCCCTTTGCCCCTCTGGGGGGTTGTTCTTCTCCCCGATGCCTCGGCTTGTTGATGCGCGTCGAGATCGAGAGGAACAGCGCGGCCACGACGGCGGTGCTCTATGCCGGCGGGACCAAGGGCCTTCTCCGCTGAAGGTTTTTTTTCTTTGCCCTATCGATTAGGGTTCCAGGGGAGGGGATTTCTTTTGCAGGATTAAAAACTCTCGTTTCCTTTTCCTACCGAAAAATCTAACACCTTGTAGTATCTGTGATACCATTAATAGAACCCTAGAATCATCTAGGCTAGAGTAGATCGGTAGTGCTACCTTCTCCCTGGCTCGATGAGCCCGATGGAGTGGCCATGGTGGATGGCGACGGTGGTGATGGTGACTGGGCAGCAGTGGCGGTAGAGCTTCCCATCGGCCTAGCGCTAACCCTAGATCGGATTGGGGTGTCGGTGGGGTGTGTGGCGCACGGTCAACCTCGTGATCTGTGCGTCCGACCCCCACCTCTCTTCATAGCGCTGGTGATAGGGTCCCACCAACCATAAGAGGGTTGGGCGCCCCCGATCAGGGTGTAGGCCAAGGGGCTCGTTGAGCCGTTGGGCTCAAACGGGTGGAGATCAACCTAACAGATAGCACTAGCACACCATCGTATATCTATCGCGTAGGGAATCCCTCACTCGCAAGCTAGGGGATGATTTTTTTGTTGTTGTAATAAAGTTGCAATGTCAAGGTACATACACGCATATGACGTCAATTAAGTAGATATTTCAGCATCTCACTATTTATGTTCTCTTTAACATTGCTTCGCATCGTTAATGTAGTTCAAATTGCTAACATTGCTTCGCATCGTTAATGTAGTTCAAATTGCGGCGACATCGATGTTTGTTCTGATCCACTCAGCCATAGCGACATCGATGTTTGTTCTGATCGATCTTTGTGGCGACGTCGTGTATTCTTTGAACGACACGTAATAAAATGGTTACTGAGCGGGTATTTTCGAGGCAACCGTCTCATTCCATCAAATCATTTACTTTCCTAAAGCATTGGCATCCGCTTTGTAGCCGGAATCAATTTGGCTTCGTGCTGGATGCACTTCTGACTACAAGGCATGAACTATCGTCATCGTAGGGCCGCTTGGCAAATGCTAGTAGGTGTTTTTTTTCTTATTTCTATTCTATTTTTCTGAGAATGATTATGTTGTTGTTCCATCCGTCATTTGTGGTTTGGACTTAGATGTTGATTGTATGGACAGTTGCTTTATTTATAAAACAAGACGAAAGCTTATTTTAATGTGTCAATGTGGTTGGTTCGTCATTTGGGTTGGGTTCTGGCCTCTATTGGTCCATAAAACTTCATAGAGATTACATTGTACTCTCTTCGTAAAAAAAAAAATATGTTTAGAGTAGTGTTTGACAAAAGGAATTTATTGAATGTAGATATATCTTACAATAACCTACTCAATTTTATTTTATTTAAAACACCATGACTTAGAACAAAACTAGAATCACATACACTGAAATGGATGAAGTAAAAGGTTTGGGTAATCCAAAACTTCAATTATTTTGGGATGGAGGGATTACATATTGGTTGTATATGGAGAACGGACATTTGGAGGCCGAGCTTCATGGAGCTCGAAATTTTTGAAAAACTTAAATTCCAAACTTTTTGGTTTCAAAAAAATCTGAAAAAAATGCAGGTAAAGAAGGATGTTATTTGTATGCGTGTAAATTTTTAGGATGAAATATCTTAAAATACGATCTGCACGAAAAAGACAAATTCATGACCTCGAACGATGAATAGTATCATGTGTTAAAAAGCTTCGGATTTATCTTTTTTGTACCATTTCAACATTTTTTTTCTGAAAATTTACACACATGTGTATTATTCCCTCACTTGTCTCTGTAGTTGTTTTAAAAAAAATGTAAAAATACTCAGCCTCCAAAAGCAATTTTTGGTGTATATGTGTGTATGCGAACTTGTTAAAGCAATTACTTCCATACTTACCCGCAAAAAAAAAACTACTTCCAAACTTCATTTTACATAAGCAATATGCCTCCTGCTCTACACGAAACCGGAACCAAACGAGTACAAAAATATGTCAAAATTCGAATCTCTGATGCATGTGCTTCTACACACTACAGGATATTTGGCATCGGCGAGCACAGGAATCTTGGCGAATTTCCTTTCACTAGTACCAAGAAGCCGGCCATCATCTTCATCTCGAGCTGGTGGTTGTGTCTTGCAAGGTGATGATTGTTAGTGGAAAAGCTGCCCGGTGAGAAGCGTTCGTCGGTGCCTTCCGCTGTTCTTCAAAGCATCTACAGCCGCCTTCTTAAAATGTTTGGACAGATCATTTGATCACTGTTCGGTTATAAAGGACTCACACGAAACATCTTAAACAGGCCTTAAATATTCGGACTGACCGGCACCCCTCATATTCAATTTAAATATGGAGCAAACATAGATAAGGACGTCTGGGCGTGTCCGCCACGTTGGATCCAACAGTCCGGCCCATCGCAAATTGCATCAAATACATCCCTCGACCTATCGGATCCATTTGCTCTCTCCTCATTTCTTCCTCCTTCGTGCCATTCATCTCGCAGCTCTGCTGCCGCGCGCGCTTCACAGAAGTTTTGAAAGTCTGTGCCGTCAATACCGGCACAACACTGATGTCTCTCGTCTTCGTCGTCGGCCCGGATGCCACCGCGGTACGTTAGGCAACTTCCGAGCTACCCCTTGCACTCTATGTGTTCAACACATTGTCCGGATTAGATCATTTGAGATTTTTTAGGAAAAATGATGAATTCCGATGCTTCGTGCTTCAACGATCTTCGGTGTTCAGGAGGCTTTGTAATGGGGAATTATCATCGTGCAACTACACCGTTAACGGTCATGACTGTTACAACATGGGATACTATCTTTTCGATGGCATCTATCCTTAGTGGGCGACATTTGTGAAGACCATATCCGAATCACACGACAACAAATAAAAACACTTCGCAACAATCCGAAATGCAGCTAGGAAGGATGTGGAGAGGGCATTCGAAGTGCTTTAACCTTGTTGGGAAATTGTTCGTGAAACTGCAATGATGTGGGAATCAAAACTTTGTGGTAGCTCGTAATATATTGTGTTATTTTGCACAATATGATTGTCGAGAATGAGGGTGATGGTGTTGGCCAAATCAATGATTTTTGAAGTGTCAGGAAACAAGTTTAAATCTCGGAAGATGAAGATGCAGCTCGGCTTATGAACTTTCTACAGATGCATCAGAATCCTCGAGATTATTATGTGCACGCGCAGTTACTCAGTGATCTTGTGAATCATGTGTGGACCTATAATGAAAACTAAAAAGGCTGATGATTGAGTTGTGGACTTTACATAAATTTTATGTAAACACTATTTATTTTCGCTACCAAATATTTGTTATTAAAGTGAGACATTGACATGTATGAATTCGTATGGATTTGAGAGTCCGGATTAAACATATGTGGATGCTGAGAGCAAGATATGAGAGGCTGTTCGGACGCGGCCGCGGGCATATAGGGGCCCGGATTTGTCGAGTCTAACTATAGATGCTTTCAACGCGTGGCCTCTTACGTACCCTCTCCCTGCAGGACCGAACGGCACATATGATATTTTTATTATTTTTTATTTAATATATTTTTAGAAAAGAAGGATATATCCCCGGCCTCTGCGTCTAAACGATGTATGCAGCCATTTTATGAGGCTTTGTTGTAATTTTTCTTCTCGGGGATGTAATCACTTATTAATATAATGCATGGCAGGCCTTGTACTTTGCCAAAAAAAGTATGAAAATATGTTGCCTAAAACGCTCATTGAATTCATTTGGTTTGATAAAGACCCACTGAATTCATGTCCCGGTCAATTCACTTTAAAGTCTGAAATGACGAAGGAAGAGACGGACAATATATTTTAACACTCTCTCACGTTTAATTAGACTTCTTTAGTCCTTAGATGGCAAAGTTTTTAATTCAAGACCTCTTACTTCAACACCATATTGAATTTATGCTCTAATGTCTAATCAACTCATCAAAAAGTCTTAACTGATAAAGTGAAGCGGACAGTATATTCAACAGTGCCAAGACCTTCAAACATCCGTAGAGCTGAAGAGTACGCAATGACATACGTACGGTTACTTGATTACCTAATGTCTCCCTCAACGAAGTGTTGATACCAAAAGACTTCATCAACTTGGTGCAGTCTACTTTCACTAGTATTAATATCTTGGCATCCAAGGCATTCATGTATAATACTAGAGTTATCGCCATGATTGGTCCCTAGTCTACGCGAGGCCCGTTCATAAACATAGATACAGCTGACAACGTTAGCTGGGCTGTTAGAATCTAGACCTGTATTTCTAATCGTCGAAAGAACAATCGCACCATGTGAATGGCTCAGGCCAGCGGATTAGCACAAGCAAAATTGTATCCTCCTCCGTAAGCTACGCTAGCTCTGCCTGTCCTGTTGTGCGAGTCGTTGTCATTCCTTAGCTAACTAGTGATAGGGGGTGGCGGAGATGATGCAGTCTAGCTGGGTTAAGTAGGATTTGTTTGAGACAGTAAAACGACAATCCTGATAAGAACATGGTTTTAAAATTGCGGATCGGTTGGTGGCATAACGCATTGCCGGTTGCGTACGTCTTTTCGTTGTAGATTCTTGTAGACAGCGACTTAACCCATACACTTTACCCTCGGTCATCGGGGCCTCTTTGATTCACAGATTCTCAAACCCCGGTAATAGTACTCCCTCCATAAACTAATATAAGAGCTTTTAGATCACTATACATGATTAAAACGACATGTCCACTTGAATCATGCTCCTATAAGATAAGAAAACCACAAAAATATACGCTGGCGCAGGGATTGGTTGATTGCATGATGTCTCCCAAAACTAGCTAGGATCTGCTGAATGACACAAAAAGAGGAATTCGCTGGCAACACAAGGCTTTCTTGGTTTGCCAGAACGGAGACGAATGGCACAAATACAGGCTGGTGGTATCCTGCCAGATAGTAGATCAGTACTTGACGAACCCAGATTCCACAAGCTACGTTATTGCCCATTTAAATCTACATAAGGACGCATGCTTGTCTTGCTGGAATTTTCAGGTATTATGTTAACACATGGAGTAGTGGAGAAATGGCAAAGCCTAGATGAATACAGCATCATCGTTAGCAACCTCGCTATTTCGTCGAATCTTAGAACATCCTCCCTGTTATTTGGGGATTTCAGGGAGTGGCCACATTTTGTTTTGCAAGCGGGGCGATCTCTTCGCCCTCAATACCGGGCTGACTTCCCTCAACTCCTAGTCCAAGAAGAGCCTCCTCCCACTTCTTTGCCGGTCCCTGGGTCACACGAAGAGAGGGTCAATTTATCCTCGTCTCGACAGACAAGAAATTCATTCATGTTAAGGGTAAATGGGAACTCAATTGACAGTTATGCCCACCTTCCAAGATAGGTCCTGCGCCATACAATTCTGAACCATTGCATGGAACACCGGCGTTCTGTACTGTTTCAGAGCTCGTGTGACATTTGACGCGACTGACGTCACATCTGCTGGATCGACGGTTTCAAACTACAAGAGGACAGATCAAGGCTATCAGTCATCACTGCATCGACACTTGTGAGCAAAACACCCAAGACCAAGCCTACACTGTTCTTTACCTCGACATTGAATGAACCCATGTGGAATCCAGTGACACCCTCCCTCACCGTGTCGACGAGTCCTCCGGTGGATGAACAGATGGGAATCTGTAAAATGCAACTATGTCAACTGGGACAATACTTGCGCAATCAAATTTAACGTGTAACTGATCGAGTGAGAACGCTTACAACTCCATATCTCATCCCTTGCAGTTGGATAAGGCCGCATGGCTCGAACCTACTTGGAATAATTATGAAATCTGCCCCGGCAAACATCATGTGTGCCAATGGAACATTGAATTTTGCTATGCCTCTGGCATTCTGTGGGTACTTCACTTCTAGCAGCATCAGTTCCTCCTCCATTTTCTTCTTCCCTGTGCCCTGAAGAATACAACACGTTTTGGCTAAGCGGATATCATCTTCTATCTTCTGTCATGTCATATGAATGCATCAGAATTCTCTTTCAAAACAAACATACGAGAACAATTATCTGAACATTCTCCTCGACAAACTCCGGAATGGCCGCAATCAGTATGTCTGACCCTTTCTGTTCTTCAAGACGTCCAATGAAAACTATAACAGGTATGCTAGAGTCCACAGGCAATCCAACTTCAGCTTGCAGTATTTCTTTATTGAGGGCTCTTGCTTCCGCCACCTGAAAAATGCTCTCTGTAAGTACTGAATTATCCATATGTGTTTTAAAATTTCTCCTGACTGAAACCTTACCGTTGTTGCATTGTATTTGACACTGATGTACTTGTCTGTTGCTGGATTCCAATCAATAACATCCATTCCATTTACAATTCCAGTTTCAAGAGGCTTTGTGCGAAGGACGCCATCCAACTCAACACCTTTCTCTGGGCCAGAAGTGAGTTCTTTGACATAATGCGGACTAACTGTAAGCACCACATCACATTCGGTGATCCCTGCCTTCATCCAGTTAATCTTTCTCCCTACTACTGGCTTAACATGCCTGCACACGTCATGGTAGTACATGTCAATTTCAAATAACTAGTACAGCATACTATCTCTCTATTAAAATATAGAACATGAAGGTTCATACCCATCAACAAAATCAAATGAAGGCATGAAACTTTCAGGTAAATTAAGAAGTTTGAAGTCTGCTCTGGGAAATCTGCCCTGATAAGCGATATTGTGAATGCAGAAAGCAACCTACAGGACAACTATTCACCAATCAACACAATTACAGAAAATCTGTGAAGCATAAAACCTATAATGTACAGTCACTACTTGCCAACAAAAGGAAGGAAATGGTGTACCTTGGCATTCTCATAAATTCCATTTTGCTTATACATGCTCTTCAAATAGCATGGCAAAACTGCAGTGTGCCAGTCATTTGCAACAAAGACAACATTTTCTCCTGGTGAAAGAGTGTGAATGTTAGTTATTTATAGTTAGTTAGAGAGAAAACAATTAAATGTAACAGTTGATCTAGTACATAAACGGATAAACCTACCATATGGTCCAGAGAAATATTCAGAATTGTTGAGATTAAGAACCCTTGGAGCCTCCAATGCAGCCTAAAACCAATATTAGATTAGAAGAAGTTCCACAAACATATCAAATAAGAAAACTCCTTTACATGCTTCAATGCTTACCAGCACACACCATTAATTCAGCTACAACAAGGGTTGATAATTTTCTGATTCGAGGGACAAACATAGCTTATGCCACAGGCCACAGCATTGATAATGGTTTATAAATTAAATACGTGATATGCTAGTCATATGAAATTTGAACTAAACTTGATACTTACAAGGCACAAAAGGCAGAACCGTAACTGGTTATCTCGGAAGTCTGTTCCAGTTGTAGGACCATACAATTTTGATCCAGTTTTGCCCCATACCTGAAGTATTATTATGGTACAAGCAGAACATTGCAAGGTTAACATAAATGCATAGATTGTTCCGTGGGCGTGCAAGGGATTAAAACTTAAAAGTAACAGACCTTCTCAAGAAACATGGGGTGATCAACAAAAACACGATCAACTCCCCTTTTGTAGCAGTGAAAGAAGCGCACTGTTTCTGTCCTGTCACCAACAATTACCTAAAGAAGCAAAACTGTTTTTAGATATATAACACCCGTAACTGGTATAAGTTAAATGCGAGCTAAATAACAACACCCAATAATTCAACTAGTTGTTTTTACCTCAACCAGAACATTTGTATCCCATGTATCCTTGTACTGATCATAGCGAGGAGCTATCGTCATAACCCGGTGCCCCATTGCCTATGAAGAAATGAGTTGTGCATCACACCAAAGATAGTACAACAGACAGAGGGTGATACAAGTGCAGTCTTACAATAATGTGATTCAGAATTAACAGTACGTGACAAGGAATACTTACAGCCAGAGCTGGGGGCAATCCTCCTACAACATCACCAAGACCTCCAGTTTTGCACCATGGGTGCACTTCAGTGGCAACGAAAATTATGGGCATTCCAGTTGAACATACGATAGGTGACAGAGTCCTACTAGAATTACGATGAGTTTCATAATTTGTTGCTCTTCTTTTGGCCAGCTGTGTCTTATTCCGCATGGATAGGAACATAACTCCATTGTTACAAGATTGTTGGAATTGGATGTGAGGTGACAGTTTCAGTGAACCAACACTGTTTGTTTGATAAGAACCCATTGGTGCAGCCTCTCAATGACGACCTATCAGAATGCATATGATAGAAAAAGGGTCATGATGAACTTCTGCTTCAGAGAAACATGGGATTATACATTTGCTACCTTACATTCTGAATGTAAAGCAGCACTACTATGCTGGTAACAAGTATTTACAATGCCACAAATATACATGCCATTTTCTCAAATAAAAGAATACTACAAGGTGGCACATGAATGTGCTAACTGCTTGCATACCGTGAACAGACCAATTATCATTCAAGCGTATCCGGGATATTATTGTTAGTGCTACAACTGCAAGGTTAAAAAAAGGAAGTTCCATTACGGATATGTTCTTATCGATAATCATGCTGTTTCGAAAGAAACCATTGCCCTGTCGATGAGTTCTTCAAGACAATGTGCAGGCTTTTATTTTTCTTATTATTAACTGTCCAGGAACCCTAGCATTCAAGGAATGAAAGCGCACCCAAACCAGCCGTTGGAATAGAACCCGGGTGGACAGGGAGGTTAAACAGCCTCCCTATGCATATCTAGAGATGCAAATATTTAACAATGTGATACGACAAATACAGTACAAATCGTGAGTAGCAAATATTATAGATATACAAATGAATTTTCATTGGGGCCCTGTTCGGTTAATCCCCTTGCCAAAGGGATTGAAAGGGATTTGAGAGGTTTGAGGGGTTTTTTGACTAGCAAAGGATTTAATCCCCTCCAATCCCTTTGTAACCTCTTCAAACCCTGCATAACCGAACAAGCCCTGAGTGATTTGGTGCACAACCCATGTAATGTAAGTGATAAATGTCGGTATTTCATCATAACAACACTCTTATGTTCAAGCCTAAGTCAGGTACAATGTTTCATGGACCCAGTAACACTAATACCCCGGATTTTTCTTCCTAAATAAAATAGCAGTGTGCTAAAATGCAAATGCTAAGTCAAGAAATCTGCATGGTGAAGAGCAGTACATCACAAGACATCCTGACATGGTAAAAAAACAAAATCGCGAGGGTGCCCGAGGTGAGATTAACAAAAACTTGTACTGCTCCAGAAGAACCTAATGCAAAAGCATAAAACATAAATACTGCACTGGTCACTAGTGCCCTCAATGATGCAACAAGCTCCTGCAGAACAAACTACCTCTGAAGTTCAGAGGGTGCACATTTTTCGACACTTATCAGAAACTAAAGTCGTAGGACCTGGAGCATGTCATGTCAGATCGGTGAAGATGAACTACACATGCCAGGATTTCAAGCATCAAGTGAAATGCACAAGGAAACAACTACAGAATCCCTCCGTACGAGCACAGATAGGCAGGAAAGTTCCATGGTGGTGAGAAGAGTGAAGTGACTGTCACCTCACATTCCTCTACCTTAACAGCAACGGCAGAACCAAAATCGAACAGCCGAATACTGGTTGGGAGCACGGAAGACCGCGGGAGAAAATAGAGTGCAGTGCGTACCTTCTTGAGCTAGGCGTTGATTGGAGCCGCGGCGCGGGGAAGTAGCTGCTGGGGGCCGTGGGAAGACGACGGCTCCGCTCAAGTAGTAGAAGTGTTCGGCGGGCGGTGAGCGGCAGGAAATATCCCGCGGCGGGGAGGTGTCGCACGGGTAGCGGTTGGCTCCCGTGCGCCAGTGCCACCACATGGCCCGCGGCACGCGCGGCGACAAACCGGGGCTGGGGCACCGCCACCGTACCGGCACCGGCGCGTTGCGTCGGGCTCGGTTCGGGAGGAGGCGAATATGCCGAGGCGGGAGAGCGAGGGGGCGCCGCACCGGGCCCTGACTGGCGACGGGATGGGGGAGGCGGCACGGGAGCCGTCGGTTTCTCGAGATCGAGGGTGGTGGGGCAGGGGCGAGAGCCGAGAGGGCGCAAGGCTCGTGGTTTTCCTCGTGCCGGGATTGTGAGCCGTCCGTTCGTTTGGGGCCGGGGAAAGGAAGGACTAGAGGAAGCGACAGCGGACATGTTTCCGGTTGGGGCCCTTCCGGTGGGGTTGTGGCCTGTGGCCTCTGCGTCGCCATCTCCGCGGAGCTTCTTCTCTTTTTTCGTGACAATTGCGATCTCTGTAGAGCTGATCTGATCATAGAGGACAGGCTAAAGAGTCCGAGCTCACCACAGTGGCACCTCCCCCGCGAACCGAATGCCGCATGAATCTTGCCGACGGAGGTACCGTCGGCTTTGATTTTTACGGTAAGAGATTTTTAAAATACTCTAAACAATTTTTCATATCTTTTCAACACTTTCAAGTCATGGACATTTTTAAGCGTGTGATTTTTAAAATTTCCAACATTTTTATTTCAAATTGAAAAATCAGAACAAAATAAAAGGTAAGAAGAACTAAAGAGAAGAGAAAAGGAGAGAAAAGAAAGAAAAAAAGTCCAAAATTTCTACAGAAGGTTACAAAAACTGGATTTTTGTAGCCGGTCAAGTGAGCAAAAATGTGACTACACATCTCATGTCAACCAATTGGCTCCTTATGCGAATGATCGACATCTGGTGGCAATAAGCAATAGATAGCAATCCGAGTTTCCAAGAACTTCTAGTCCACGCGATGCGCAGCGCGAGGCCACCAATCGTACAACCGTGAACACCACGCATGCTCCTTCGTGTCGGCTTGGGGCGGGGCATTTTTTGTTCTGTTTCTTTTCTTTTAACAAAATTTGGAAAGTGTTCGGGGAACTTTAGAAGGTTAAATAATTTCATATAATGTTCCCGGATAATGAAAAAAATCAAAATTGAAAAAATAGAACTCTTCAATTCAATAAATGTTTCTAATTTTAAATGTTGCTCATGAATTTAAAAAATGTTCCTAAATATAAAAAAATGTCCATGAAATTATGAATTTTACACACAAAAATGAAAAATGAAAAAAGGAAGAAATTTGTAATCCAATACAGAAAAAAAACGTGAGGTAGATTCTAGAACCTTCTCAACCAATGGGAGAAAATTGTCGAACTTGGCCGGTGCAATAGCATGTGTGGCACTCCTATGGTTGGATCTGCTGGGTTTTCCCGCGTGACGCAGTAAATAAGATCCATCTGAGTTTTCTTTAAAAAACGGTCGCAACAAGTGACACATATAGCACAGATGCTATGTGTCGCCCAATGCGAGAAGCATGCCACGATTGCCTACGCATCCTCCCTAGCAAGACGGCCCAACAAGGCTACTAAGCATTCCCTGGGAATGGGTTTAGGAAGGTTCTGAATCTTCTTACCATGTTTCGAAAGTTTTCAGGCAGTTTTTTTTCTTATTTTCCTCTTTTTCATTTCATTTCTACTTTCAAATTCGCAAATATTTTTTGAATTTGACAAACTTTATTTCAATTCACAAACTTCTTTTGAATTTCACAAACATGATTTGAAGTTGTGGAATATAGAGCACATGTCGTCTGAGTTCATCGACTACTCCACTCCAAATGGATGCGCGTGTCATGTACTAGCTCGCACTCAAAGCACTTCTTGTTTTTTTATCTAGCTAGTCTAGACTACAACATGGATGAAGTAGATAGACTCCCTTCGTTTTTATTTACTTCACATATTAGTATTGACTAAGTCTTTATAAAGTTTGATCAAATTTGTAGAAAACAATATAAATATTTACAATAACAAATTTATATGATGTGAATATATATGCAATGATGAGTCCAATGGTATTTATTTAGAGGTGTATATGTTAATATATTTTTCTACAAACTTATTGAAAGTATATATAGTTTGATTTTAGACAAACCTAATATGTAGAGTAAATAAAAATAGAGGGAGTATGTATTTCCAATCAACTCTTTCTTTAGACTAACCATAGTGAGAAATAACTTAGACTAGTAACATGTTAGTAACATGCATGGGTTACTATCTTCATAGTGTGTAGCGTCATAGTGTGATAACATAGACATTTTTATTTATTACTTTGTAAACTCATTCTGCACTGGGAAACGCTATGTGATGGTACCATATTATTTCTTTTTTAATTACTTGCCACATCACCTATTTTTCTTATGTCGCATCTATGTTACTTCCACTATGAATAGTCTTAGACTAGTCATGCTGGAAAGATATGTTACTATCTCTATAGTGGGTGGTGTCATAGGTGTGATAACATAGAGACCTTCATTTAATAATCTATAGACTCAATTTTCATTGGGAAACGCTATATGAGGATAATATATTATGTTATGAAAGTGTGTTAAATCGATTAGGGGGGTTGAATAGGAGATTTTTACAAATACATCACTGAGGAATTTCAACTTGAGGAATTTGAAATGTGATGAACTACTAGCAGCGAAATAAGAACTCAAGTGCATGAGAAACAGAGCAATATCATAGTCATCATGATGAAATATAACATGCACAGATTACAAGTAGTGTGATACAGGATAAGCAGATGAAGAACACGGTGACTGAAAAAATTGAGATGAGGAAACTAAGAAAGTCTTCAGTCAAATTCTTCAAACATTAATGATCAATTTCATCAACACGTATACAGGGAAATAGAAGAGTTGAGGAAATAGAAACAGGTAGCTCTATGAAGACAATGATTTGATGACCCTGTTCCAACTGTTGTGACAGTCGTACGTCTGGTTTGGAGCGGCCTGGTATTTAAACCAGAGGACACCCAGCCCAGGACACACAGTCCTTACCGTATTCTCCTTGAGCTAAGGTCACATAGTCCTCACCCAACACTCGTGGTAAGTCTTTAGGGTAGACTTCCAAAATCCTCACAAACTGGTCACCCGGCGATCCACAATTTACTGTTGGGTGCTCTAGACCATGACGCACTAACCGTCTGGAAGATACACAGTCTTCAAAGGTAAAAAAACGTCGGTTCCACACAGAAACAATCTCTTCAGGATGCTCACTCACTTTGGGTTTGGTGGTTTGGTTTTAGGGTTTTTCCTCACTGATGATTTTCTCTAAAATTCCTTCGAGGATGGGTTGCTCTCAAATGACAAGTGTCAGTTCTCTCTCGGAGCAGCCAACCAACTAGTGGTTGTGGGGGGCGGCTATTTATAGCCAGGGTGCAACCTGACATAATAAGACATAAATGCCCCCAATGATATGACCATTATGTGAAAAATATGATTGGGGATAGCTGACGCTAAGCACAGCAACGGTTGGAACTTCGAACTATGAAAGTCCTCATGGCTTATCATGTTCCTCATTTTAGGAAATTCGCACTGGCGAAGTCCTAACTCCTCAGTTAGACCAATTTCCTCAGAGACCAGAAGAACATAGTCTCTGTCACTGAAGAACTTGACTGAACCGCAAGAGATTTCCAAAGGCTTCACTCAAAGGATTGGGTTGTGTTGAGGCTTTTGAGTTGAGCATCAGTTTGGAAATTTTCATTAGTATTACCTCGGCCCCCTTTAACATTACAGTGTTTCCTATGACTCAAAGAAAGGAAATGAAACTACGAAAACAAAAGTCTTCACGCTTCATAGTCCTCGTTAATATCTTCAAGGTCACACCGAATTCTTCAGCTTCAGAGTCTTTAGGGAATACCAAAGTCTTCAGCTTAAGACATTCATTTTTAGGGGTCGATAATCTCTGAATATATCAAACTCCTCATCGACTTATAGAACCTATGTATACTCACAAACACATTAGTTCCTTAACCTAAGTCTTCAATACACCAAAATTACTAAGGGGCACTAGATGCACTAACAATCTCCCCCTTTTTGGTGATTGATGACAAATAGGTTAAGTTTTCAACAGGGATAAACATATGAAGTGTAAGTACTGTGTTTGAGGAATTTGATTTCAAGATATAGAAGAACTCCCCCTGAAGATGTGCATATTTGAGAAATTTGCTTTGGACTGCAAATGCACATGGCAGGTTAAAGACATGGAGAACTCCCCCTATATCTTTTAATTCATACACGCATTTAATGTATGACTTGAGGAATTGAAATGTATGATGAAAAATGGTGTTTGACGAAATTCAACATGCATGCATTAAGGTGCTTGAAGAAATAGGCATGCGGGAAGCAGTTCAAAAGTGTCAGACCACCATCGGACTTAAGTTTACAACTCGATCAACAAAAGCTTCAGAAGAGCGAGAGTTGTAACTTAAACAAAACAGCCCATATAATAGAGACCCGATTAAAGACGGACTCAAATTTCTCCCCTTTTGTCATTGAAGACCAAAAGGGACGAAAATGAGGACTAACACCCCTGAAGAATTTCATCTTGAAGGTGGTGGAGGAGCACCAGCCTTGTCAGGGTCGTTTGTCGATGCAAGGCCCGCATCAATGTCTTCAATATCCTCAGCTTCATGAGTTGCACACGATGAAAAATATGAGCTTGTAACCAGTTGAGGAACTTGAACCTTCTTCCACTTCTTCTTGGGAGGCACCGACCAGTCAAAGTCTTGTTGAAATTCCATCTCCTTGAGTTCTTCAGAAGTCTTGAGGTGACATAGAATGGCCCATGTGCGATCAAAGACTTCATGAAATAATAGTGGTTCTTCCTCACAGAATTGTGCGTGATGATCATGTCTCGAAGAAGTGAACCAAATTGACGCTTGACCCACTTGTGATTGCGATCAACCTTCTGGTGAAGACTTATTAGAAGCTCGCGGTCGGTCATCACACGAGGTGCAGTGGATTGAGGCATGTGAGCTGAGAGCTTTGCTGCAGTATCTTGGCTGGTAGTGTCATCATTGGTGGAGTAAGAGGCAGGCTGACGAATTTGACCATCCAATGGACGAGTTCCTTCATCCATAATAGGATCTTTGACTTTGCCCTCGGACGATGAAATTTGCCTTTTGATGACTTCAAGAGGGGCAGATAACTGGGGTGATTGATAAGGTCTACCTCATAAGTAATTGAAGACCGTGTCCTGATGAATTTCATAATCCAAGGAGCATAGGGCTTTAGTTCAAATGGTGACATAACAATGTTTCCCAAAGTCCTCATGAAGAAATCATGGTAGTTGGTAGGAATGCCATGGATGAGATCGAAAAGCACATTCTTAATGATACCCATGACTTCTTCTTCTTCAGAATTTTGGCGTTTGATGGGGCAAAGCGTTTTCCTCAGAATTCTGAAGTGAGTCCTTGGCACATAAAGCAAATCCTTCACAAGGAAGGTTGTTCGTGGATCTTGGCAAGACTTCAATGGCTTCATCAACACTTGCATCAGATGATTTTGAAGCTCAGGTTCATCATAGATCATCCTTGCATCAGGAGAAGGAGGACTAACTGCAAGCTCTTTGAGCAATTCTATGGCATGTGCAGTGAGATGAGTGTTTTCTGTCATCCAGTCCAGAACCCAAGTGTTGATGTCTTCAGCATTCCCTGAGATGTGCAGAGTCGCATAGAACTCAAGAATGAGCTCTTCATTCCAATCGCAGATTTCACAGCACAAAGGAAGAAGGCCTGCATCTTGAAGAACAACCAGCAGAAGAGAGAAGCATGGAAGGGACTCCATGTCCACATGAGGAATATGCCTGTGCTCGAAGACTTTCTCCTTGTTGAATAAGACTGATGCATAGAAGTTCATCTGAGCATGAGTCCAAAACCTCTAGTGTCTGATTCTGGGCTTGTCATAAGGATTTTCAGCTGTGAAGAAATGATGCTCAGCAAAGAATATGTCCTTGTTGAATTTGACATTCTTCGAGTAAGGAGTTCTTGGCTTAGGCTGAATTTGCATGGCAGTTGGTTTGAAGACTTCTATTGTCACAACAGCGGTTTCCTCAGCCTAAGTAATATGAGCCACAATCTCATGTGAAGATTTCAGAACTTCCTCAATAGGTCTTTCTTTAGCTGATGTAGCTTGAAGTTCTTCATGTCCAGCCTTTTCTTCAGAACCAGTCGCAATTTCTTCAGTCTGGACTGGGGACTGAGGAATCTGAGTGAGGGGTGTGGTCATTGGTGAATTTGGGTGTTGAGTTTCCCAATATTCATCATTTATCACTGGTGTTGTGTTGCCAATGTCCACATCTTCTTCAATTTCTTCAATTCCAGCCTCTTCAGTGGTGAGCTAAGGCTGGGGCGATGTAACCTGAGGAGTTGAAGCAAGGTCTTCAACTACTATTTGTTTGTCCACCTGCTCTATGGAAGAAGCAGAGTGGGTATCATCATATTCTTCATTTGGCAAGACGTAGTCTACACCAAATGGAACAACTTCAAACGGCGGTATTGACGAAATGGGAACAACATCGATTGGCTCAGTGGAGGACTACTGCAAAGTCTTCACACATTTGGGTTCTGAAGACTTTGGTGGAGTTGATGCTTTCCTTTTCTTGGCAGCCTCCTTTTCAGCAGCCTTTGTCTTCTTCGCTTCTAATGCAGAAAGAAGAGTGAGTTTCTTCACTGTTGAGGACTTTGCAATCCTGGCTGATGAGGAAGGTGGTGTAGTTTCTTGGGCACAACTGAAGCAGATGCCCTTTCAGGTTCTTTAGGCGCAGTAGAATCTTTGCCTAGCCTTTGAGCTTCTTCAGGCGCAACATTGGAAGTTGTGCTGGCAGTTTCATTAGCATGCTGAGTAGATGATCCAGCCTGAGGAATTTGAGCTGCCGAACTTGCAGCAACCCTTGTGTTGTGGCCCTTGACCGCAACTTGTGATGCCTTGACAAACCTCACTTTTGTGCCTTTCCATTCGGCATCATATCTTTCTTGTTCTTCAGCGAGGCATCAGATTTCAGATTGAACTATGATGAGTTGGTTGGGGTTAGATTCATCACATTGTTCTTCAGAAACTTTTCTTTTGTGGTCCTGCTCATTTTGGATCTCTGAGCTTGTTCCCTCTTCCATTTTTACTCAGCAATGAAGTGAGTGAGGACATGGTCCACACCAAGAGGTAAGTTTAGTGAGGAAAGTGGAGTGCTGGGATCCTCATGCCATATGTCGATGAAGTTGACGATCAACTTTGGATCCAGCATGAGAGGAACAGAGTTGTCCTTTGCAATTCCAGCCCGTTATTGTCTGTCCCTAATGAGATTATCAAGTTCTTCATCATCAGCTTCATCATTCTCAGATCTTGAGGGGACATTCACAACAGACTGAGTACTTGGTCGCTGACCTCGTCCAGTAGTTCTTTTCATCTTCAACAAAGTTAGGCTTGTTGAAGAACTTGATTGAGCAATGGAGGTTGAAGATTTTCCTGAGGCAATTGCAAAGCCCTCAGTTCTTTGACATGTGGCAAGATGAACTGGGGTTGAGGATTTTGCAGCCGCAGCTGAGGACTGTGCAACCATGGTGGCCTTTGAAGACGTTCCTCGAGAAATTTGAGCACTTGAGGAACTTGGCCTTGAGGACTTTTGCTTGTTGGCAGATTTCTTGGGAATAGACTTCTTTGCCACAGATTCACCAACAGATGCTACAATTGCAGCAGTAGCAGAGTCCTCAATGAATTTCTTCATTGCCTCTTTGGCAGTCCTCTGAAGCTTTCTTTGATGCTTGGCCCATTCTTTAGGAAAGTCCTCACCACATGTGACACTGGTAGGATCAATCACTTGATTGGCAACAGGAGGACCTCTTTTACACGGAGGTTTTATGGTGAATTTCTTCATATACTTTTCTGTGACATAACGATATTCTTTCCATTCACGTGCCCATCTCCTCTCAATCTTCTGAATTCTGATTTTCCTCTGCTCTTTTGTTTCCTTCCCATGAATGGTTTCATCAGGAGTGCAATACACAACATAGAGTTCATCAGGAATCTCAAAGGATGTGTGACTTTCTCTCTTCTTTCCTCCTTTCTGAGGTTTTCTCTCGTCGGACATTTTCTGCTTCTGAGGAATCTGAGCTCTTGAAGACTTTGAGGATGTATGCAATTTTTCTTCAAGGTATGTTGCAAATGAGTTAAGTTGATAAGAACCTAGGTGCAAAGAATTTGAAGAGGTCATATGCGTTCTCGGAAATTTTTCAAAATATATCAAGTTGAGGATTTTGACCATAGATTTCTTGAGGAATTTTACTAAGTGTTCTTGACTTAGGTTCCAGAGTTGTGCAGATTTGAGGATCCACACAATTGAGGAATCTTGAAGTAAATCATAACTTATACAAACACATCAAGGGAGAGAAGCATATAGTGTCTAAGAAGATGATTCTTGAAGAATAAACACCTTTGAGGATTTTGTGAAGATCATGAAGACCAAAGTAGGGAAGTAAAATTAGATTTTAATTACCCCTATGAAGAACACAACGAATAGAGAAATGAAGTGGAGGAGTTCGTCAGTCCAGATCTCCCACACCCTAACTTGGCGACGGAAGACAGCTACAGCGGAGGCAGAGTGAAGACTTCTGCGGCCGATGCGAGTATGGTGACGGCGAGGTCGAGGCAGTAAAGCTCTTCCTCTCCGGCGACGATGAATGTAGCGACGATGCTAGGTCTTGAGCTCGGGAGAGATGTGAGTGAGGAGTAACTCGAGCTAGGAAATGGGGAGGGGGTATTTATAGTAGAAGTGAAAACAAACTGGCCCGAGGATTTCGGACTATATTGCCCCTGACCCTTGCTCTCCACACGACATGTGTCACCCACGTACTGAGAAGTGGGGATCATGGGTTACCCAGTCGTGGTAATAGGAGTCGTTTGACCGGCAACCGCCAAAAGTTTGAAAGTGAAGCTTTTCAAAGGTTATGTTCGCAAATTCTTCAGCTGACAAGAACTCAGTGAATACCTTGGACGAGTTTCAAAGTAGAACGCATATGAAGAACTTGTGAACAAACTGGATTGAGTTTAGCATAGAGGGGAAAGGGTCTGATCACATTCACTTAGAAGAAAATTAATATGAGGAATTAGCAATAAGTGAATGATGTTGAGGACATGGAAAACTCAAATATATATGTATATAGTCAATGAAGAACATCAGTTGCATAGTTTGAAGAGTTTGAAAATTTTGAGGAATTTGCAAACTTGAGGAATTTGAAAAATTGAAGAATTTGCAAAATGATGAAAACCTCAATTTGAATAATTTCAACTATGGTTGGTGGCGTGACCCATCGTATAATAATGATGATTGCAAACACCATGTGCAATTGTCGTAGGGTTCTGAGAATCAAATTCTTCATTAATTTCTTCACACTTAGAGGGTTATTCTTCATTGATTGAAGAAAAACGTTACTTCGTGTGTTGCACATCTAAGTTATCAATTTTGCATAAGTGTTAGGATGTGTATCCATTCAAATAACATTCGAAGATTCTAAGATATTTAGCTCACACCTCAACTTACAAAATCTCTTTTCATCCAAGGGCTTAGTGAAGATATCAGCCAGCTGTTCTTCAGCATCCACATGGTCGATGGAGATGTAGCCCTTGAGTACATGATCTTGAAGAAAATGATGATGAATCTGGATGTGCTTGGTCTTGGAATGCTAAACTGGGTTGGAAGCAATCTTGATAGTGCTCTCGTTGCCGCAGTAGAGAGGCACATTCTTCACCTTGATGCCATAGTCCTTGAGGGTTTGCTTCATCCACAGCAATTGAGCGCAACATGAGCCAGCAGCAATGTACTCAGCTTCAGACGTAGATAATGACACGTAGTTGTGCTTCTTTGAGGACCAACAAACTAAGGATCGTCCAAGGAAATGACATGTGCCTGAGGTTGACTTGCGATCCACACGATCACTAGCATAGTCAGCATGTGAGTATCTGATGAGGTGAAGATTTGATCCCTTGGGATACCATAATCCAAGCATTGGTGTGTGATCTAAGTATTGAAGAATATGTTTCACAGCCTTATGGTGTGATTCCTTCGGTGTTGCTTGGAAGGGCACACATGCAAACACTAAGCATAGTATCTGACCTATATGCACATAGATACAATAAAGAGCCAATCATGGAGCGATATACCTTCTGATCGAAATCTTTACCATTTTCGTCTGTACAGAGGTGGCCTCTTTAGGGCATTGGTGTTTTGACACCTTTGCAGTCTTGCATGTTGAATTTCCTCAGAACATCCTTGAGGTATTTCTCTTGAGAGATGAACATGACATTGTGTTGTTGATGAATTTGTAGACCTAGGAAGAATTTCAACTCCGCCATCATAGACATCTAATATTCTTCACTCATCATATAAGCAAATTCATCATTGTAACGTTTGTTAGTACAACCAAAGATAATATCGTCTACATATATTTGGCATACGAATAGTTCATTGTCATAGGATTTAGTGAAAAGAGTTGGGTCGAGTGAACCAGGTTTGAAGCCTTTCTTCATGAGGAATTCCTTCAGAGTGTCATACCACACCCACGGAGCCTGCTTGAGGTCGTAGAGGGCCTTGTTGAATCTGAAGACTTTGTCAGGATGCTTAGGGTCTTAAAAATCGGGGGGTTGAGCAACGTATACTTATTACTCAAGCTTACTATTGAGGAATGTGCTTTTCACATCCATTTGATATAAGATGATATCATGATGGTTAGCATAAGCAAGCAATATGTGAATAGCTTCAAGTCTAGCAACAGGTGCAGAAGTTTCATCAAAGTCAATTCCCTCAACCTGTGTGTAGCCCTGAGCTACAAGACGAGTCTTATTCCTCACTATTAGGCCATTTTCGTCTTGCTTGTTGCGGTAGATCCACTTGGTACCTATGATGTTTTTCTTGCGAGGATTTGGCTGCTTGACAAGTTCCCACACGTTGTTGAGCGTGAATTGATGCAATTCCTCTTGCATAGCTTGAATCCACTCTGGCTCCTTGAATGCTTCATCAACTTTGGTGGGCTCTATGTGAAGCTCTTGAGCGTGTGAGGGTACCTAGTGCATTGATGTCGTCAGGGATTTTGTCAATCTGCACTTCATTTGCCACTCTTGGATGAGCAGGTTGACGAGGATGAGGATTTTCACCAGCACCATTTTCTTCAGGTGTAGTAGCACGAATGTCTTCATTTGTTGGGATGACTTCCTCGATAGGTTGAGGTTCTTCAGTGGGTATGATATCCTTAGTACCCTTCAGCTTAATGGATTCCTCAGGGGACATTTCATCTAACACAAGTGGCAGGTGCTCTCTTTGCGAGCTGTTAATTTCATCGAACCACACATCTACAGTTTCAACAACCTTGTTGTGGTAGGTGTTGAAGACTCTGTAGGTGTGTGAGTCCTTTTCGTAGCCAAACATAAAACCTTCATGTGCTTTTGGTGCAAATTTAGAACTTTGATGAGGATCTCTAATCCAGCATTTAGCACCGAAGACTTTGGAATAACTCACATTGGGTTTCTTGTCAGTGATGAGTTCATATAAAGTCTTCTTGAGGAATTTTTGAAGATATACCCTGTTGATGATGTGGCAAGCAGTGTTGATTGCCTCAGGCCAGAAGCGACGAGGAGTCTTGTATTCATCAAGCATAGTGTGAGCCATCTCAAATAGAGTCCTATTCTTGCGCTCCACGACGCCGTTCTGTTGAGGACTATATGGGGAAGATAACTCATGAGTAATACCAAGTTCATCAAGATATTCATCAATACCAGTGTTCTTGAACTCAGTCCCGTTGTCACTCCTGACGTGCTTGATCTTGACACCGAAGTTTCTTGAGGCCCTTGAAGCAAATCATGTGAAGACATCCTGCACCTCAAACTTGTACAAAATAATATGCACCCAAGTGTAACGAGAGTAACCATCAATAATAAAAAAGCCATACAAACATGAAGTTGTTACTGTTGAGTAATGAGTGGGGCCAGAGAGGTCCGTGTGAATCAATTCAAAGGGTCGAGTGCCGGTCATGATGGTCTTCGAGGGATGCTTGGATCTAGTCATCTTTCTAGACTCACAAGCACCACAGAGATGGTCCTTGAGGAATTTGACACCTTCAATGCCAATGATGTGCTTTTTCTTCATGAGCGTGTGCAAGTTCCTCATGCCAGCATGTCCAAGTCATCGATGCCACAACCAACCTTCTGAATACTTTGCAAGTAGGCACGTGGCAGGCTGAGGACCTGTAGAGAAATCAACAATATACAAGTCTCCTCTCCTAAAGCCTTCGAAGACTTTGGATTTGTCAGATTCCATGATAACCACACAACAATATTTTCCAAAGATGACAACCATATCAAGATCAAAAAGCATTGAGACAGACATGAGGTTGAATCCGAGGGATTCGACAAGCATCACCTTATCCATGTGGCAGTCCTTTGAGATTCCAACCTTACCTAGACACAATACCTTGCTTTTTTCCTTTGTCAGCGTAGGTGATATGCTTCAGATGAGATGGGGCAAGTGGTTTATTCATCAATAGGCTCTTGTCACCAATTATGTGGTTTGTGTATCCACTGTCAAGGAACCACACAGTAGCTTTTGGAGTTTCATCCTGCAGGTGAATTAGTACAACTTACGAAATCATATGCTTCAGATTGAAGAATATGACATCAAATTCTTCAGATTGAATTTCATCACATAGTATAGTAAGTTGAGTAACATGAGGACGTGAGAAATGAAAGATTCATTCCTTTATGATCAGCTTGCGTCCATTCAAGCAATTCCTCAGGTCTCCAGCAAATTCATCAGATGTTCAAGTTTGTCTGGAGACCTGACCCTACAGGACAGATTAGTTCAATTTATTCACCACCCACATCTGGAGGGGTGGCAAAGAGTTCATCATTCTACCAGCTCCATATGAGAAAGGAGGCATTGAAGCTAGTGCACTTCGTTTCACAGGAGAGGGGTTAGAGTACTCAAATGAATAAGCAGAGAAATTCTTCGAGGACTTATGAACATAATGTTGGGGAACGTCGCATGGGAAACAAAAAATTTCCTACGCACACGCAAACCTATCCATGGTGATGAGCATCTACGAGAGGGAGAGTGGATCTGTGTACCCTTGTAGATCGCTAAGCGGGAAGCGTTAAGAAACGCGGTTGGTGTAGTCGTACTTCTTCGCGATCCAAATCGCCGAGCGTCCCGTGATCTAATCATGAACCGTCCCGCGATCTCGTCATGATCCGTCCCGCGATCCGATCACGAACGTCTCGTGGCCTTAATCACGATCCTTCCGATCTAGTACCGAACGGACGACACCTCCGCGTTCAGCACACGTGCAGCTTGATGACGATCTCCACCGTCTTGATCCAGCAAGAGGAGGTGGAGAGGAGAGAGAGTTCACCGGCAGCGTGACGGTGCTCCGGTGATGGTGGTGGTGGAGCAATTCCGGCAGGGCTTCGCCTAAGCGCTGCAGAAAACCGATCTAGAGGAGCACCGGTGGAACGGGTAGCACGTGGCCGTAAGTTGTGTCCCGTGTGCTAGCCCTGCCCCTCTATTTATATGTTGAGCCCTGGGGTCTAAACTTGGAGCAAAAAACCTCTACAAGGTCGATTTTGCCCGCACAAGGTCGGTTTGGCCCGCAAGAAAAGAGTCCAACTCGGATCCCTGCAGTCCCGCGCACAAGCGGTAGTACCGCTTCACGAGCGGTAGTACCGCTTGAGCGGTAGTACCGCTTCACGAGCGGTAGTACCGCTTGAGCGGTAGTACCGCTTCACAAGCGGTAGTGCTGCCTTATTGCTTAAGGCAGCAACAAAACTTCCTTTTGCCCTTTCCAATACCTGGTGGGTTTTACCCCATTGGTCCATATAAAGTGTTGTTGTACCCGAACACTTCGGTAAACATCCGGAACCCCTTCCGGTTAATTCCGGAACTCTTCCAGAGATCAAAACACTATTATCACATATATCAATCTTTATCTCCAGACTCTTCCGGAGATCCTCGTCATGTCCGGGATCGTATCCGAGACTCCGAACATCCTTCGGTCACCACCATACATAACTCTATACTACCGAAACGTCACCAAACCTTAAGTGTGCAGACCCTGCGGGTTCAAGAACTATGTAGACATGACCGAGACACCTCTACGGCCAATAACCAATGGTGGGACCTGGACATCCACATTGGTTCCTACATATTCTACGAAGATCTATCGGTCGAACCTCTATGTCAAGGATTCAGTTAATCCCGTATAACGTTCCCTTTGTTCTTCGGTATGTTACTTGCCCGAGATTCGATCGTCGGTATCTCCATACCTAGTTCAATCTCGTTACCGGTAAGTCTCTTTACTCGTTCCGTAATACAAGATCCCGCAACTAACAATTAGTCACATTGCTTGCAAGGCTTATTGTGATGTTGCATTACCGAGTGGGCCCCGAGATACCTCTCCGTCACACGGAGTAACAAATCCCAGTCTTGATCCATGCCAACTCAACAGACATCATCAAAAATACCTGTAGAGCACCTTTATAGTCACCCAGTTACGTTGCGACGTTTGATACACACAAGGCACTCCTCCGATATCCGTGAGTTGCATGATCTATGGTCATAGGAACATATACATTGACATATGCAGAAAACAGTAGCAATAAACTGACACGATCATATGCTGCGTTTGTAGTTTGGGTCTTGTCCATCACATCATTCCCCTAATGATGTGATCCCGTTATCAAATGACATCTCATGTCCATGGCTAGGAAACCTTAACCATCCTTTGATCAACGAGCTAGTCCATTAGAGGCATACTAGGGACATGGTTTTGTCTATGCATCCACACATGCATTTAAGTCTCCGATCAATACAATTATAGCATGGATAATAAACGATTACCATGAACAAGGAAATATGATAATAACTAATTTATTATTGCCTCTAGGGCATATTTCCAACACATAATGGTTTGAAGAATAATGCACATATTCAGAACTCTTAGATTTTCCTTGCAAAACAGATGCATTAGCACGAGAATGATACTTTTGACCATTTGAGGAATTTGGTCCAAGTGAAGACTTTGGTCAGTATGAGGAATTTGATCTGGGGTTCCTTTTCTTCATAGGTGGTGTCGTGAGGACATTCACTTGAAGATTTTCCAAGCAGCTCTTGGGAACCCAGATTTTCCTCATAGGTGAACCGTTCCTGTAGTTAGTTCCAACAAATCTGGCAAATACTTCACCATTCTGATTTTTGAAGAATTTGTAGTTGGAGTCACTTGACTCATCAGAGGAATATAAAGTTTCACAAGTAAAGCCAGATAAAGCGGATGGATCTACAGGAGGTCCTTTTGCAGCAACCCATGAGGTTTTGGGGTACTGCTCAGGCTTCCAATAGGATCCATCAGCATTGAGTTTCCTCTCAAATGCAATACCTCTTTCCTAGGGTTCCTATTCAGAATCTTCTTTTTGAGAACATCACAAAGGGTTTGATGCCCTTTTAGACTTTTGTATATGCCTGTCACATACAATTCCTTCAACCATGCATTTTCGTCGGTGATACTTGTGGCATCCTCAGATGAGGAATTTGTGACCACAGAGATAGTTGAAAAATTTGCAGCAATAGAAGCATTTGAACATTCAGGTGAATAATTAGTAGTTTCCCATTCGATGCATTTCAAACAAGGTAGAACAAAATCTTCCTGAGCGGTACCAATCCGTTGAGCAAGTAAGGAATCATTTTCCCTTTGAAGATTCTCATGAGACACTCTTACCTTCTCAAGATCTTGCTTTATTTGAGGAAATTCATAAGAAAGCTTCTCATGATCAGCTAAGAGAGCATTATGACGACTTTGAAGGTTATCATACTTTGTCTGAAGACTTTTGAGATCATGAGATAGAGTTTGAGTCCGATCCACTTCCTCATTCAACAGATCATCGCTTTTGTCTAGCAGTTTCTGAAGCTTTTCAAGTGCACTTTGTTGCTTAGTGGCAATGTTAGCAAGTTTGGAATAGCTAGGTTTCACATATTCATCAGATTCACCTTCACTCGATTATGATGAGGAATGATGTTTCTGTACCTTGGAGCCTTTTGCCATAAGGCACATAGATGAAGAAGATGAAGCGGTGTCTTCTTTCTTGGAATTGAGGAATTTCTTGTATTTGATGAACATGGAGTCTTGACGAGTGTGATAGCCTTCATTGATGTCCGAAAGCCTATCCCAGATAAGCTTTGCGTTTTGGAGATGACAGTTGCCTTTGAACATAATGCTTGGTAGACTAGAGCAGATGATATTCTTCGCCTGAGCATCCAATTGAGTGTACTTACGAATGTCCTCAGAGTTTGCCATCTTGCATAGATAAGTCGGTCTCAATTCTATAACAGTCCACAACTCGTTGTTCAATGACATGAGATGCTTCTTCATGAGGACTTTCCACTTAGGGTATTCAGTGTCATCAAAGAGGGGACATTCAGTTGATGCCTTGGCACTCTTTGCCATGAAGCAGTAGGTGGAAGCATAGTCATCATTGCTAACATCAGAGTTGTTGAAGTCATCACTTTCTTCATCATTGAAGATAGACTTGCTGAAGAAGGCATTGGCAAGAGCAAGACTAGCAACACCAGATTCGGGCTCTTCCTCAGATTCTTCCTCTTCTTCCTCTTCTTCAGATTCTTCTTCGGAGTCCATTTCCTTGCCAATGAAATCCCGAGCCTTTCTGGAACCATTCTTCTTGTGCAATGAGGACTTTGAAGATTTCTTCCTTTTCTTTGAGTCATCAGAACTGTCGTCCTTGTATTTCTTCTTCTTTGATTCTTTTTCCCAGAGAGGACAGTTAGAGATAAAGTGACCAGATTTCTTGCATTTGTGACAAGTTCTCTTTTTGTAGTTGTTTGATGAGGAATCTGATTTCTTCAAGCCACCTTTTGATGACTTTCCAAACTGGCCTCTCCTTGAGAACTTCTAGAATTTCCTCACGAGCATTGCCAGCTCCTGACTCAGTTCTTCAGGATCACCAAGGCTACTGTTAGATTCTTCGCCTTTGGATGAGGAAATTGCCTTTGCCTTCACTGCACGAGATCTTCCATAGCTTGGCTTGTAGAGGTCTCTCTTCTCAGCTTGTTGGAATTCATGGTTATTGAGACTCTCAAGTATATCAGCAGGATCAAGTGACTTGTAGTCTCCACATTCTAGAATCATCAAAGCCAGTGTATCCAATGAGGAGTCAAGAGATCTCGGTAGTTTCTTCACCACCTCGTGGTCGGTGATGTCAGTGGCACCAAGTGCTTGAATCTCGTTGGAGATATTAGTGAGACGATCAAATGTTTGTTAAACATTCTCATTGTCGAGTCTTTTGAAGCGGTTGAAGAGATTGCAAAGAACATCAACACGAGAGTTGCGTTGAGTTGAAACACCTTCATTGACTTTGGATAGCCTATCCCAGATTAGCTTAGCAGATTCCAGACCTTTGCTCAGATGGCCACAAATGATATTCTTCGCTTGAGAATCGAGTTGCTTGAATCTCTTCACCTCAGCAGCATTGGTCGTGGGAGTAATAGAGGGAACACCATTTTCCACAACGTACCAGATATCATTGTCAATTGCCTCAAGATGCATGCGCATCTTGTTCTTCTAGTAAGGGGAGTCCGTCCCATCGAAGGTAGGACAGCCCGAAGAAACCTTGATTATACCTGCAGTCAACATAACTAGAACTCTAGGTGGTTAAACCAAAATCACACAGAACAAGGGAGTACCTCGCTCTGATACCAATTGAAAGTGTGTTATATCGACTAGGAGTGTGAATAGGCAATTTTTACAAATACATCACTAAGGAATTTCAACTTGAGGAATTTGAAATGTGATGAACTACTAGCACCGGAATAAGAACTCAAGTGCATGAGAAACAGAGCAATAGCATAGTCATCATGATGAAATATAACATGCACAGATTACAAGTAGCATGATACAGGATAAGTAGGTGAAGAACATGGTGACTAGAAAATTTGACATGAGGAAACTAAGAAAGTCTTCAGTCAAATTCTTCAAACAGTAACGATCAATTTCATCAATAGGTATACAAGGAAATAGAAGGGTTGAGGAAATAGAACCAGGTAGCTCGATGAAGACAATGATTTGATGACCCAGTTCCAACTGTTGTGGCAGTCGTATGTCTGGTTTGGAGCGGCCTGGTATTTAAACAGAGAACACCTTGTCCCAGGACACACAGTCCTTACCGTATTCTCCTTGAGCTAAGGTCACATAGTCCTCGCCCAACACTCGTGGTAAGTCTTCAGGGTAGACTTCCAAAACCCTCACAAGTTGGTCACCCGACGATCCACAATTTACTATTGGATGCTCTAGACCATGACGCACTAACCGTCTAGAAGATACACAATCTTCAAAGGTAAAAAGCATCGGTTTCACACATGAACAATCTCTTCTGTGATGCTCAATCACTTTGGGTTTGGTGGTTTTGTTTTAGGGGTTTTCCTCACTGATGATTTTCTCTCAAAGTCCTCAGAGGATGGGTTGATCTCAAATGACAAGTGTCAGTTCTCTCTCGGAGCAACTAACCAATTAGTGGTTGGGGGGCTATTTATAGCCAGGGTGCAACCTGACATGATAAGACATGAAAGCCCCCAATGATATGACCGTTATGTGGATAATATGATTGGGGACAGGTGGCGCTAAGCACAACAACATTCGGAACTTCGAACTATGAAAGTCCTCATGGCTTATCATGTTCCTCATTTTAGGCAATTCGCACTGGCAAAATCCTAACTCCTCAGTCAGACCAATTTCCTCAGATACCAGAAGAACATTGTCTCTATCACTAAAGAACTTGATTCAACCGCAAGAGATTTCCAAAGGCTTCACTCGAAGGATTGGGTTATGTTGAGGCATTGAGTTGAGCATCAGTTTGGAAATTTTCGTTAGTATTACCTCGGCCCCTTTAACAATACGGTGTTTCCTATGACTCAAAGAAAGGAAATGAAACTACGAGAAGAAAAGTCCTCACGCTTCATAGTCCTTGTTAATATCTTCAAGGTCACACCGAATTCTTCGGCTTCAGAGTCTTCAGGGAATACCAAAGTCTTCACCAGAGTCTTCAGCTGAAGACTTTCATTTTTAGGGATCGATAATCTCCGAATATATCAAACTCCTCATCGACTTATAGAACCTGTTTATACTCACAAACACATTAGTTCCTTAACCTATAAGTCTTCAATACACCAAAATCACTAAGGGCCCCTAGATGCACTATCATTTGTCTTTCTCCTTTTTAATTACTCATTACATCATTTATTTTTCTTATGTGGCATGCACCTATGTTACTCCTGTTATGACCAGACTTAGTTGATTGACCTCAGTTACCCCGTGCATGCTAGCATGCACATGCTAAATTGCTTTATTAACTTGTTTTGTATGGATGCATTGTTGGAAATATTCCCTGGTGTAATAATATTGTATTGTTATATTTCCATATTCATAATTGAGAGTTTGTATTCTATGCTATAATTGTTATGATCCTAGAATACTTGATTCAGTAAAAAACTCATATACATGTGTGGAATGGTAAGCGCTAAAATAATGTTCCTAGTCTTTCCTCTAAGACTGGCTTAAGTGTTGTTGGTGATCATGTTGTTTGGATGTTAGGATAACGATAAGTGTAACGGTAGTCCTAAAGCAACATTGAGAGTATGACGTTAGATGAACAATCATATTGAATCAACCCAAACTTATTTGTTATACTTTGAGATAATTTGGTCTGAAATCAATTGTTATAACATGGAGTGTTAACATGTGTTGTATGTTCCTTAGGCCATGAGAGTATCATAGTCACTTCTTACTGTACGATGAGCTTTGGGGTTTCTCAAGCGTTATATGTAACTAGGCGATCATAACGACAACTTAGAGGTTCATCGAAAGGTGTGACAAGAGACAAGATAGCTCGAGAGTGGGATTTTCTCCTTCGACGATCGATAGATATTCTTATGGCCCTCTCTGTGTGATAGCATATGTCGTCATCTGGCAGACACACGTGACTATGTCATGGGGATGCCGGAAAAATTCAACGAGAAAGAACAAAACCAGTAACGAGTACAATGATATAGTGAGCATGTGAATGACTCGAGAGGATACCAGTGCATCTCGTGTTTAGTAAAGTATCACAAATCAAAGGGAATATCACATGATAACCAAAGTTTCACTCTAATATCATTCGTGTACTCATATTGATCGATATGGATGTCCATGGTTTCGATATCGGTCATTGAACGAATGGGTTCATTCATATCTATGAGTTCCTAAACCTACGGGGTCACAAGCTTAAGGTAATAACTATCTGCTGAGTGTTAGTAGTGTGGGATTAATGAGAACATATTTGTGAAATTGTTTCATTAATATTCGAAATAGTTTCGAGAGGATCTAAAAGGGTTTCGTAGACTATCAAGCAATACCTGGTATTATCGATAAATAATATATAGGTGGAAAATGTTTCCATAGATGTTAAATTATAAAAGGCTCTAATAATAGTTAGGAGGCTTTTATATTTAATTAAATATCAGTGGGCTTGAAAAGGCCAAGTGGTGAAAAGAGAATTGGCCACATGGGCCCAATAGGTTGGAGGCGCCCCCTTCCTCATTGTAGAAGGAAGGGGGAGGCCGAATTGGAGGGGATTCTTCCCTCCTTGGCTGACCAAAGGGGAGAGTTTGCTTTATCTTGTGGATCTCCCTCGCCCTCCCTCCAACCTATATATACTAGAGGCTTTAAGCACTTTTAAATACAAGTTTTGGAGCCTTCTCTAGTCATCTAGTTCTAGTTATATTTGGTCCTAGTTGACTAATTAGAGCTAGACCTAGTTCCTCTAATCCTCATAATTGGAAGCCCGGTATGGTTCTAATTCCTTCCTATAATTGTTCAACGATGATTAGCACTGGGCGGTCAAGCGCTAACGGATCATGAAGACCGTACGCTTGCAACCAGGTAGAGAGGTCGTGCTTTTGGTGTTTAGTTCAAGGTATCATTCGTGGGTGGTTCACGAGATTGTTCATCTATGGTTCGAGGGACTTCATCAATGTTCTACACCAACTCATCTTCTTCCACTACAACTCAAAGTTGGTAACAATCCAATCCCATCCATTATTGTGTCTCATAGTGTTCCTGGTAGATTATAGGGCTAAAAAAATTGTTTTCTACTATGTTTCCCAATAGTGGCATCATGAGTGGTTTTATGGGTAGATACAGGTTGCGATCTAGATCACATATGTATGTGAGGGTTTGATGTTTTTGCTATGCTTCCCTCGAGTGTTGCTTCGGTTCAATTCATTGATGGAGGGATGTAGCATTGCACAAAGTTCAGACAATCGACCGGCTTTGGTTGTCGACAATCTGCTCACAGTTCTTTGAGCTTCATCCTAGTCACAAATAACGAACTTTTGCAAACACAAGAGGGCGGTGGAGATAATCAATCTTCTAGGGAGTCATGCGTATTGATCAAGTTAAGTGTGGTGCTAGAGATTTTTAATTAAGTATCTTCCCTCACACACCCCAAAAGTTAATCTAGCAACAAGGATTATCGTCAAAATGGTGGACGTAGGTAGCTAGTGTTATCAAAAACCCTAGAAACCATGTAATTAAAAATTTCCAAACTGATTAGAGGCTTTCTATCTTGGTTTTGCACGTTTCAATATGATGTGGTATAGCCTTCGTCGTGATAATGTATTTAAGTATGAGATGGTTATATGTTGTAATTTTAAGTGGCATGCGTGTCACAGCATGATGGATGGAGCCATGGTATTTTCACCTTAATCTAATAGATGTAGAGATAGCCTACAAGTTAAATGTGATGGTGGAAAATGTACACGGAGGACCAAGAGCTTCACCACATGCACGGAGGAGGTGCTAAATTTTTTGTGCCACGACAACATTTTATGAAAAAGGTGCCACGACAACATTTTTGAAACAATCACCACAACAACGTTTTCTAAAATTGGCGCCATGACAACGTTTTTGAAATGAGTGCCACAACAACAATTTTTCTACCGTCACAACCACGTTTCAACTGAAGATTCAAGAAGACCGTGAAGACTTCCTGTGCCTAGGGCTATACCTTATCATGCTATTATGAATTGTCGAAGATGTTTATCCCTTTTGTTGTTTGCACCCTTGATTGCGTAATAGTCAATTATTAGGATGATCTCTCACAAAAAATATCAAGTAAAAAAGGTGCTCTTCCAATGTTGCTACTGTCTATAACACATAGCATTCCAACGTACGCCATGTCCACATGAGTACAAACGGTTTGTGAGGTGTAAGACAGGTGGATGGTCAGACCATGTAGCAGATAACACTTGGTTGTCTTGAAGTTCTCGTAGAATTGCTCTGATCTAGGAGCACGAAGCATCGAAAGATGAACAAGAGTCATATGGAGATATGATCGGCAAAAGATTGCCTACTTGTTGAGTTCACGTCATCGATGATGTCCACATCAATGGTTGTGAATAATATCAGGGTCTTGAATCACTTAAAATCAATTATGAGAGATGTTAATTTGAGTGAGAGCACACTTATGCTTGCTCACTTTTCGCATCCCTCCTCCACCACCTGCTCACAAAAACCCAAACGGAGCACTATAGTCCAGTCAAAGGCTTTGTCACTTACCTCCTGACAGGTGGGGCCGCATGACATCCTGACGGGTGGTGTCGATGTTGGAGATATGCCCTAGAGGCAATCATGTATGATGATATTTCCTATGTGTTTATGAATATAGATAGTCCTTGGACATTATCATTGATGTGTATTAAAAAGTACGTGACTTGTTTGTGAGACTATGCATTGTATGATGACTGTCCTAAATGGTCCCTAGTCGAAAGGGTTGTGTGGACGTGCAGCCAGTTAGACTAGCATATGACATGGTGGATGGTCTGGTCTCACTAACCATGTAGCATTGGAGGCTAGCCGAATAATATGGACTCAGAAAGGTCTGGTCAGATCCGAGTCAAGATAAAGGTCTGAGTTGGACAAACACAACTATGAGACGCGGTGGTATGTCCTCTGTGAGTCTCTAGTACAACATACGTTCTATATCCTAAGACCTGAGCTAGCGCATGTACTCGGGATGGTGACACGCTTGCTTTGGTTCGACCAAACGCTACTCCGTGACTAGGTAGTTACAAAGGTAGGTTTCGGGCTTGACCAGACCCATGCTGCGAGACATGGTCGAGCAAGATGGGATTTGCCCCTCCGATGAGGAGAGATATACTCTGGGCCCCTAGGGTGATCCGACCTGGATAAGCATGGCCATGCGATGAGGATTATGAGAGAATCCGAATGTTGGTTGGATTCACCGGAACGAGAAAGAGGTCGTGCATCAACAAGGATGACCATGTCTCCTTGTGCATGACAAAAAAATATCGTGTGGCAAAGGGAATAGAAGTGTGAAATAAAGGTTCACCTAACCAGCTTCATTAGACACTTGGAGTCGAAACACCTTGCTAGAGGCCGCTACCGACTGGTGGATCAGGATGTGATCTGACTCGCGACCAAGTGAACGAGAACCTAAGGGGTCACGCGCTTAAGGGAAGGAACACGTGGGCTTTAGGATCCATGCGAGGCCCAAGAGTTGAGCCCATGTTGGATGCCTATATATAGTGAGGGTGCGGCACACCCATCTGGTTGATAGCTTCGACGTTGTCATTAGGGCTTTGCATGTGTTGCAACTAGCCACCTCCACTTGCCGCCGCCGACTGTATGATCGGACCTAGCAGTCCGCCGCACGGTGTTCCTCTTGCACGTGCGGATACCGTTAGAGGCGGTGCACTTGTGCCGCTCCGGCGAACCTATACGTGGAATCTGAGGACCGGTTATTCGAGGGATATCGGATGAGGAGGAGACGGACCAGACGAACGCGCTGCCCCAAGTCTACTTCTGTTGCACGGCACTGTGCGTCTAGTGGTAACGAACTGTGATCCATCTCCGTAGCATGTTCTTGGATGTTCTGCATGTAGGATAATTTTATTTTGCATGCGATGCACCTACGGTAGAACCCAACAGTGGTATTAGAGCCTCTGTTATAGGATTTGGATTCAGATCGGATGCATATTTGATATGTGGAGGTGGTGGATGAGATCCGTCGTTGATCATGATATCGGATCTGTGCACATTTGATGAGATCAACTGCACATCGGGATAGATTGAGGCTATGCTTTCTGTCAATCGGAATCGATGAGGTCGTGACACAACCTACCCCTACCGGTCGGTTTCCACCATCAGGGTTAACTGTGAAACATAAATACGAATCGGGTTCGTGATGACCGATGAGATCGGTCAGATCGGAAAATTCAGCATGATCAGAATAAAGATTTGATCTGTGATTTCCGAAAATGTCGGGCGCTGCCCGCACCCACGAGGGCGCACTACCCCTTCGAACCCCGCTTGCTAACCGGCTAGCGGGACCGCCATGTGCGTAGCGCCTTGTATTTCGTACACGATCACACAAACCAATAGAATGCGATTCTATGCATAAGTTTGTTTTGCAGGTTTGATGTGAATAGTATGGCTCATATGTATGTGATGCATGTGTGTAACTTAACATGACCTGCATGTCATGATTGTCAGTCGGCAGGAGCCAAAGTGTTGTCATTATATTGTATAACGACCTGCGTGTCGACTTGTGATTCTCTATAAATTCATTACCAGTTGTAGGAGTTGGAGCACAAAGATCAAGTTCGAAGCTTTGGTGTCCCGGTGTGACGAACAAGATGGAGTTCCTCCTTGGTCATCGGAGTAGGAGCCGGCCATGGAAGGACGCCCATGAAGGAGCCATTCCATTTCACATATTTATGTTTATATGTGATGGATATTGTTTCTTGTTTCTATGCATGTTATAATGGTAGAAAGATCCCTCGTTAATATCAAGCACATTGCCATTCTAGATGTTGCACCTTCACACATCAAGTACGTCTGGTAGTGGGCTCATAAAATTGAGGTGCGACTAAGTGTCCTTGAACTGGAGGGTTCGTGTCGGACACGAACATGCACTGCATTAGGTTAACTTGAGAAGGCTATCAAAATGGTTTTGGGCCTTGTGGCAAAGAAGGTTGGCAGCGGGGGTATAAGATACCTGTCGAGCCAACAGGAGTCGTATAGAGATGCGGTTAGCAAGGTGTTGCTTACCGAATAGGCAAGTTGGCTAGCAGTGATGCTAAAGCTCACTAGTCGCTCGCACTAGACGGATCCTGAATCACTGAGAGTTTGCGGAGGGATGCTGACTTCAGTGGGAGTAGTTCTATTTAAGGCTTGAATTACTCTACATAAACGCATTGCTTAGTGATTGCATATTTTCTATTGTAGATCAATGGCACCACCTGCTCAACCCAACTTTGCATTGAAATCAATTCTGGAAAAGGGTAAAGTGAATGGAACAAATTTTACCACCTGGTATAGAAATTTGAGAATTTGTTCTCAAGCATGATAAAAAGGAACATATTCTAGAAGATCCACTTCCAAAGGAACCTGCCGAGAATGCTAATGCCACAACCAAGAATGCCCACCAGAAACTCGTTGATGAATCAAACGAGATCAGCTGCCTCATGCTGGCTTGTATGGAGCCCGATTTGCAATAGCATTTTGAAAACATTCAGGCTTTCGATATGATCGAGAGTTTGAAGAGCATGTTTCATGTGCAGGCTAGGACTGAGAGGTTCAACGTCTGGCAATCCTTGACGGATTGTAAGCTGAAAGAGGGTGATCCACTAAACTCGCATGTGATCAAGATGATCGGGTACGTGCAAGCTTTGGATCGGTTAGGCTTCCTACTTGGGGATGAGCTGTCCACGGATGCAATTTTTGGTTCTCTTCCACCTTACTATGGGACGTTCATATCGAACTATCATATGCACGACATGGATAAGAAGCTCACTGAATTGCATGGGATGCTCAAGGTGGCAGAGCAAGATATTAAGAAAGGCACGCATCAAGTGTTGATGGTGCAGAACTCGGCTAAGTTCAAGAAGAGTTGGTCCAAGAAAAAGGGTAAGGCAAAGGGCACAGAGAAGGTTGTCTCCGCCGCTAAGACGAAGTCCGGACCGAACTCAAAGACCATTTTCTTTCACTGCAAGGAAGCTGGTCACTAGAAGAGGAACTATAGCAAGTGTCTTGCTGATCACGGCAAGAAGGCCAGAGATGCTTCTTTAGGCAAAGGTACACTTGTTACATATGTTATAGAAATTTATCTTGCTGACATACCTAGTAGCTCTTGGGTATTTGATACCGGATCGGTTGTTCATATTTGCAACTCAATGCAGGGGCTGGTAAGAACTAGGCGTGTGGCACAAGGGGAGATTGACATCAGGGTCGGCAACAAAGAAAGAGTTGTTGTGTTGGAGGTCGGCACGATGAAGATCAAGCTTCCATCTAGATTTATTTTGGAATTGAATAATTTTTATTACATTCCCACATTTAGTCGGAACATTATTTCTGCCTCATGCTTGATGAGTCAAGGTTATGAATTTAATATAAAGGACAATGGTTGTTCATTTTATTTGAATGGAATGTTCCATGGCTATGCACCCATAGTAGATGGGCTATTTATTTTAAATCTAGAAACGGAACCAGTCTATAACATGAATGTCAAGAGGCATAAGCCTAATGAGATAAATCCGACATACTTCTGGCGTTGCCGGCTTGGACACATTAGTCTGAAACGCATGAAGAAGCTCCATGATGATGGACTCCTAACTTCGTCCGACTCCGGGTCGTTCGAGACATGCGAATCATGCTTGCTAGGCAAGATGACTAAGTCACCTTTTGCAAAGAGTTGCGAAAGGGTGTTTGAGTTGTTGGAGGTTATACACAGTGATGTGTGTGATCCAATGAGCACAATGCCCAGAGGTGGCTATCAGTACTTCGTGACTTTTACCGACGACTTGAGTAGATATGGATATATCTATTTGATGAGGCACAAGTCAGAAACTTTTGGAAAGTTCAAAGAGTTTCAGAATGAGGTTGAAAATCAGCTTAGCAAGACGATAAAACTTCTATGATTAGATCATGGAGGTGAGTACATGAGCCAAGAGTTTGGTAATCATCTGAAAAGATGAGGTATAGTACCTAATCTCACACCTCCGGGTACGCCGCAGAGAAAGGGTGTGTCAGAATGGAGAAATCGAACCTTGTTGGACATGGTCCGGTCGATGATGAGCAAATCGGATTTACCCTTGTCATTCTGGGGATACGCTCTAGAAACTACAACTTTCACACTTGATAGGGTACCATCAAAATCCGTAGACAAGAGACCACATGAGATGTGGACTGGGAAGAGTCCTAGTTTGTCTTTTCTAAATATTTGGGGTTGTGAAGCATTTGTCAAGTGACTCATGTCGGACAAACTTACACCCAAGTCGGATAAATGCATATTCGTGGGATATTCGAGGGAAACCTTGGGATATAACTTCTACAACCGAGAAGAGAACAAAATGTTTGTTGCTCGGAACAAGGTTTACCTAGAGAAAGAGTTTCTCAGTTGGGAGGCCAGTGGGATAATGGTGCGACTCGAAGAAATTCGAGATCCACTTGGGGACAACTCGGTTGGTGATGAGATCACACCAGAGTTGGTCAGAGAACCCGTAGTGGAATCGGCACCAGAGCCACGGAGGTCCGAAAGATTGCGCAGGGTGCATGACATTTTGTTGCTAGAAAGGGACGAGCCGGCCACGTATGCGGAAGCGATGGTGATCCCAGTTTCCGAGGCATGGCTAGAGGCCATGAGATCCGAGTTAAAGTCCATGGATCAAGTCTGGGACTTGGTTGACCCGCCACCTGGCATAGTTTCCATTGGTTGCAAATGGGTCTTTAAGAAGAAAACCGATGTGGACGGAAATGTTCAGATCCACAAAGCTCGGCTTGTCACTAAAGGTTATGGACAAGTTCAAGGGATTGACTACGACGAGACCTACTCGCCGGTAGCAATTCTAAAGTCAGCGAGGATCATACTAGCTATAGCTGCATATTTCGATTATGAGATATGGCAGATGGATGTCAAAACAGCTTTCCTTCATGGAAATTTAAAATAGGATGTATACATGATACAACCCGAAGGTTTTGTCGATCCAACTAACACTGGTAAAATATGCAAGCTCAAGAGATCCATTTATGGATTGAAGCAAGCAGCTCGGAGTTGGAACATTCATTTTGATGAAGTCATCGTTGACCTTGGTTTCATCAAGAACGAAGAGGACTATTGTTTATACAAGAAGTCTAGTGGGAGCTCAGTAGTATTCTTGATCTTGTATGTAGATGACATACTGCTAAACGGAAATGATGTTTCGATGTTGAACTCAGTCAAGGAATCATTGAATGGCAAGTTTTCGATGAAAGACCTTGGAGAGGCAGTGTACATTTTAGGCATCAAGATCTGTAGAGATAGATGAAGGAGGCTACTCGGCTTAAGCCAGAGCACATACATAGACAGAGTGTTGAAGAGGTTCAGCATGAGTGAGGCCAAGAAAGGGTTCTTGCCTGTCTCACATGGCATAAGGTTAAGCAAGACTCAGAGTCCTATGACTTCTGATGAGCGAAACCGGATGAGTAGGATTCCATATGCCTCGGCAATTGGATCCATCATTTATGGCATGCTATGTACACGGCCTGATGTTGCCTATGCAATAAGCTTAACAAGCAGATACCAGGCAGACCCAGGTGAGAGTCACTGGGCAGCGATCAAAACTATCTTGAAGTACCTGAAAAGGACTAAAGAGATGTTCCAAGTTTATGGAGGTGAGGAGGAGCTCTGTGTAAAGGGTTACGCTGATGCTAGTTTCCAAACCGACAAGGATGATTTTTTATCGCAAACTGGATTCGCGTATGTCATGAATGGAGGAGCAGTGAGTTGGACAAGTTCCAAGCAAGATAAGGTGGCCGACTCCACAACAGAGGTCGAATACATTGCGGCTTGTGAAGCCGCAAAGGAAGGTGTTTGGATTCAGAAGTTCCTGGAAGATGTTGGTGTGTTCCCGGGCTGGTCAAAACCGTTGGACCTTTATTGCGATAATTTAGGTGCCATCGCACAGGCCAAGGAGCTGAGACAACACCACAAGACCAGGCACATAGACCGAAAATATCACTTGATACGAAAGCTCGTAGAGAAAGGTGATACCAATTTATGCAAGATTCATACAGATGCACATGTTGCGGATCCGTTGACTAATCCGTTTCCACAACCCAAGCATGAGGGGCATGTTAGAGCTATGGGCATTTGATGTCTATTTTATTGACTCTAGTGCAAGTGGGAGACTGTTGGAGATATGCCCTAGACGCAATCATGTATGATGATATTTCCTATGTGTTTATGAATAAAGATAGTCCTTGGGCATTATCATTGATGTGTATTAACAAGTATGTGACTTGTTTGTGAGACTATGTGTTGTATGACAACTGTCCTAAATGGTCCCTAGTCGAAAGGGTTGTGTGGACGCGCAGCCAGTTAGACTAGCATATGACATGGTGGATGGTCCGATCTCACTGACCATGTAGCATTAGATGCTAGTCGGATAATATGGACTCACAAAGGTCTAGTCGTATTCGACGTAGTCGGATCCGAGTCGAGATAAGGTCTGAGTTGGACAAACCCAACTATGAGACGTAGCGATAGGTCATCTGTGAGTCTCTAGTACAACATACGTTCTATATCCTAAGACCTGAGCTGGCGCATGTACTCGGGATGGTGACAGGCTTCCTTTGGGCCGACCAAGCGCTAATCCGTGACTGGGTAGTTACAAAGGTAGGTTTCGGGCTTGTCCAGACCCATGCTGCGAGATATGGTCGAGCAATATGGGATTTGCCCCTCCGATGAGGAGAGATATACTTTGGGCCCCTCGGGTGATCCGACCTGGATAAGCATGGCCATGTGATGAGGATTATGAGATAATCTGAATGTTGGTCGGATTCACCGAAACGAGAAAGAGGTCGTGCGTCAACAAGGATGACCATGTCGCCTTGTGCACAGCAACGTATATCATGTGGCAAAGGGAATAGAAGTGTGAAGTAAAGGTTCGCCTAACCAGCTTCATCAGCCACTTGGAGTCGACACGCCTTGCTAGAGGCCGCTACCGGCTGGTCGAGCCGGATGTGATCTGACTCGCGACCAAGTGAACGAGAACCTAAGGGGTCACACGCTTAAGGGTAGGAACACGTGGGCTTTAGGATCCGTGCGAGGCCAAGAGTTGAGCCCGCGCTGGATGCCTATATATAGTGGAGGTGCGGCACACCCATCTGGTTGATCGCTTCAGCACCGTCATTAGGGCTTTGCATGTGTTGCAACTAGCCACCTCCACTTGCCGCCGCCGACTGTGTGATCAGACGTAGCAGTCCGCCGCATGGTGTTCCTCCTGCACACGCAGATACCGTTAGTGGCGGTGCACTTGCGCCGCTCTGGCGAACCTGTATGTGGGATTCGACGACCGGCTGTTCGAGGGAGATCGGGTCGGCTGTTCGAGGAGATCAGACGAGGAGGAGATGGACCACACGAACGCGTTGCCCCAACTCTACTTCCGCTGCACGACACTGCACGTCTAGTGGTAACGAACTGTGATCCATCTCCGTAGCATGTTCTTGGATGTCCCGCGCATAGGAAAATTTCATTTTGCATGGGATGCACCTACGGTAGAACCCAACAGTCGGGCCACTCTCCCTCTCTCGCCAGTGGCAAAACTTTAAGGTCATGACATGTGGGGTTAGAGGCAACTTATGACATGCGGGCCACGTGATATCCTGACGGGTGGAGTCTGTCTACTCTCTCTCCCCACAATGCTGACGCGGTAAAATCTTGACATGTGGGTCTGGGAAAACTTATGACAGGTGGGCCAAGGCAACTAATGAAAGGTGGGGCCGATGCAACTAATGACAGGTGGGGCCGAGGCAATAATTGCTCTTACGTGATGTTTCTCAGACCCAAATAGCCAATACGCAACACTGACCTTAAATGCAATAAACATCATTATCCATTTTTATTATGTGAGTTGAATGGGACCCACAAATTTTTCACTAAGTGCAGGACCCATAGCTTGTCCACGACCGTCATCGCTTGCCCCTCTTCTGCTGATGGTAGGTGGGCCACTCACATCAGCTCCTACTCCAAGAGAAGCAGTCACGGAGCACCCCACCGAAGCTAGCCAATTAGGTCACCTCTCACGGCTTGACCATGTGTAACCCTAGCGCCTGATCCAAACCATCCACACACAACAATCCAACGGCCCGGAGGGTGCGGGGTTTCAGGGGGGGGGGGTTTAGGGGGTTTCAGGGATTAGGGTTGAGCATAAGTAATTAATAAAAAATCATAAAAAGATGAAACTTGCGTGCATCATCGTTTTATGTGACTAAGTTGCTAGAAAAAAAAGAAACATGGTCTACGGATATATTCATGAGGTTGCATGGGATAAACTTAGCTATCACAAATGAGGTTGTATGGTTCTCAAGGGAAATGGGCTAGGGTTAGGTTTAAGCATGGCATAGTTTGTCCAAATGATCTGATATTGGGAATGGACCCTATAAATTGCACACTAGAGGTCAAGGATTATTTTTGGCTCATTTAGACAAGGTTAAAAAACTTTCTTAGAAATGGGGTTGTTTACCCTAACTTTGGAGCTCATTCGGAGCACATTTTTCATCACAAAAGTGCTCGAATTGGTCACCTAACATGCATAATATTTGAGAAAGCATTGGATAATCAAGGTACAATTTTTAAATATGACTCAAATTTTAATGTCCTTAAAATTCTACTGAATACCAATCAACACAAGCAACCCTTGCAGCACCATGACAACCCTTGCACCAATCCCCGCTTTATCTCTCGTTTTCTTTCATCGACATGTGGGTCCAACCTTATCTTCAACCCCCCAACGTGAAGAAACACTACTGCAGAGCTTTGTATCCCCTAACATTGCTCCAAATCTCTGCACTGGCCACAGTGTGGGAAGAGGAGGGCCTCTACGGGTTGCTGGCGCTGGAACGTGGTACCTGTAAACTACATTGTGATTTTCCCCGAAGAGGAGAGGATGATGCAACACCACAAAAGTAAGTATTTCCCTCAGTGAGAACCAAGGTTATCGAACTAATAGGAGAACCACACAAATTCCCGTCTTCAACGCCTACACACAAAAGAGCAAACACTTGCACCCAACGCGGGCCAAGGTGGTTGTCAATCCCCTTGAACTCTTTACTTGCAAGTGATAAGTAGAGATAGATAGATAATTTTATAAATAAAAACTAAAAATAAAAAGAAAGCAAATAATGGAAGCAAGGTATTTAGAGTTTTTGTAAATATATTTGTGAAGAGACTCGGGGGTATAGTTTTTGCTAGAGGTTGCTCTCTCGAAGAAAGCATATGGTGGGTAAACAAATTACTATTGGGCAATTGATATAAAATAACATAGTTATGCAATATTTATTCACGGCAATGATCATGCATATAGGCATCACGTTCATAAACAAGTAGACCGACTCCTGCCTGCATCTACTACTATTACTCCACCTATCGACCGCTATCCAGCATGCATGTAGAGTATTAAGTAAAAACAGAGTAATGCTTGGAGGATGATGACATGATGTAGACAAAGTAAATCCAATTAATATGAATGAACCCCACCATTTTACCCTTAGTGGAGGCAATACAATATGTGTCATGTCCCTTTCTATCACTGGGATTGAGCACTGCAAGATTAAACCCACTACAACGCACCACTCTCACTTGAAGATAAATCAATCTAGTTGGCCAAAACAAACTGATAGATCGAAGAGCATTACGAAGCTATACCAATCATGCATATAAATAACCAGCCAGGATTCAATATATTTTCATGAATAATCTGAACATAAACCCACAATTCATCGAATCCTAACAAACAAGCCACAAAGATTGACTACATAAGATAGATCAACGTGGGAATCGCGGGGATCTTGGCAATGAAGAATATATAGAGAGAAAGATAGTCATCTAGGTACTAACTACAGACCTGTAGGTCTATGGTGAACTAAAACACATCACCATGGGAGCAACAAGGTTCATATAGAGGAGCTGGGAGGTGGCCCCAAGCCATCAGGGCACGGTCACCCCCCGTGGGCATGCCATGTTGGCTGGGGGGTACCTTGTGTGCCCTTCAGTCTTCCTCCGAAGCTTCCAAGCCTTATTTTTGTCTAGAAAAAATCATCAAAAAGTTTTGGGGTATTTGGACTTCGTTTGGTATAGTATTCATGAAGCCAAAAACATGCAGAAAACAACAAGTGGCACTTGGCACTGGGTTAATAGGTTAGTGCTCAAAATAATATAAAACATCAAGTAAATGCTTAAAAAGTATCCTAGAATGATAATATAATAGCATAGAATAATCAAAATTATAGATATGTTGAAGACGTATCAGCATCCCCAAGCTTAATTCCTGCTCATCCTCGAGTAGGTAAATGATAAAACAAAATTTTTGATGTGACATGCTACACAACATGTAATCTTTTTTAGGTATGATCATTGAGAAACTATGAATCAACAAACATTAACATAGTAATATCCATAAACATAAGTAACACAATCATCAATTTTCAAAATATACAATCCTTAAAGAATGTTTACCCCCAATTCATTTTATCATAATAGCATGGCATGGCTCCGTCTTCACCACATAAATACAATTTCAAGCACCATGGTGTTAAGCCAAGCAATTGATCGTACTTTTTCATGCGCTTCAGCATTTTATACCTCACGCAATACATGAGCGTGAACCATGGACATAGCATATAGGTGGAATAGAATATGGTGGTTGGTTTCAAAGGGGTAAAAGTGGAGAAGAAAGTCTCGCATCAACTAGGCGGATTAATGAGCTATGGAGATGCCAGTCAATCGACATGAATGCGAGGAGTAGGGATTTCCATGAGATGGATGCACTAGAGCTATAAGTGTATGAAATCTCAACTGAAGCTAAGTGGGTGTGCATCCAACTTGCTTTCTCATGAAGTCCTTGGGCATTTGAGGAAGGCCTTTATCGGAATACACAAGCCAAGTTCTATAATGAAAATTTTCCACTAGCATATGAAAATGACAAAATATGAGAACTCTCTACATGAAAAACATGGTGCTTTCTCTAAGCACAAGTGCGCAAAAATAGGTAGTAGCATTGTCCCTTCTCTCTTTATATCTCAGGTATTCCCTCTCTTCCTCTCTTTTTTCTTTCTTTTTTTCTCTTTTTTTCTTTTCTTTTTCCCTTTTTTCTTTCTTTCCTTTCTTTTCGTCCAGAGTCTCATCCCGACTTGTGGGGGAATCATTGTCTCCATCATCCTTTCCTCACTGAGACAGATCTCTAATAATGATAATCATCACACTTTTATTTACTTACAACTCGATATGAAAAACTACTAAACAATATGACTCTATATGAATGACTCTGGCAGTGTACCAGGATGTGCAATGATCTAGCGTAACATGTAACAATGATGAACGGTGGCTTTGCCACAAATACTATGTCAGCTACATGATCATGCAAAGCAATATGACAATGAGTGCACAAGTCATATGATGTAACGATGGAAGTTGCATGGCAATATATCTCGGAATGGCTATGGAAATGCCATAATAGGGAGGTATGGTGGCTGTTTTGAGGAACATCTGAGGAGGCTTATGTGAAGCAAAGCGTATCATGTCGCGGGGTTTGGATGCACCGACGAAAGCTACACCGATCCTCAAGGTGAGAGTGGGCAATGCATGGTACCGAAGAGGCTAGCAAATATGAGGAGGTGAGTGTGCGTACATCCATGGATTCACATTAGTCATAAGGAACTCACATAATTATTGCAAAGCTTTATTAGCTCTCTCAAAGCAAAGTACTACTCGCATGCCCCTAGGGAGGAGGTTGGAAGGGCTTATATTAGTTATCGCGCGCCCCCGACCTAAACATCACTAGGATTTCAACGCAGAATAAGAATGCTCACACATAATCACCATGCCATAAATAATATTTAGATGAAAAACAAATTAACACCATTTAACAATCGATATTTCTACTAACTAACAAGCATGCACTCACGCCCTTTCATATTACCACGTCAATATCATTAACCCACAATTTCTCTTTTATGTGCTACATGAAGGTTTTGATTATGAACTCCTTGAATACCTATTATTTTTGGACTAGTCTTATAACCCATGCAAATTACCGTCACTATGTTATACTCTCACACAAATTTAAGTGAAGAACAAGAGTGCCATTATTTCTATAAAATCTATACGCCATCGTGCTCTAAAAGATATAAGTCAAGAACTAGAGCAACTGCTTTGCTCAAAAGATATAAGTGAAGCACAAAAAGTATTCTAAAAAATCATGGTGAACATCTGTCTCTCTCAACTAGGTGTGTCCATCCAACAATGATTATGGAAAACTAGAACAAAAGCAAACTATAACACACGATGCTCCAAGCAAAACACATATCATGTGATGAATATAAATGCAGCTCCAAGTGACATACCGATGGATTGAGACGAAAGAGGGGATGCCTTCCGGGGCTTCCACAAGCTTAGACACTTGAGTCTTCCTATAATTTACCTTGGAGTACCTTGGTAATCCCCAAGCTTAGGCTCTTTACCTCTCATTATTCCTTCGTCCATCGTGATCGCACCGAAAACTTGAAAACTTCCTATAATTCTACTTATCATTCAAGTCATCCCAAAGGCTTTACTTGGCATACACACTAATTTAAACATAAGAAAACAATTATTATATTAGCAATAATCATGTTATCACACCAAGACAGAAAGTAAAAACAAAAATTTAAATATAACTATTGGGTTGTCTCCCAACAAGCCTTGTCATTTTATGCCCCTAGCTAGGAATAATGCATAGTATTCAAGTGGTGTCCTTGTTTTCGTCCACTTTGGATATCTTAGTGGGGACCTTTTCAAACCCCAGAGGGTCTTTCCTTTGAACCGTAGCCTCTGAAAGTGTTGTCATTAGCTTCTCTAAGGACTCAAGCTTTTTATTAGCAGTGGTAAGGAAAGAATTCATGCAGTGAAGGCTAGGGCCCAAAGTTTTGATTTGTTTGTTAACTTTTTGTATCGTACTAATATTTCTCTACAAATATCCTAACTTCTCCAATATTTGGATCCCCTCATGTTTAAAATAATATATCCAAGACAATGGAGGATTTCCTACCACTCCTTCTACTATTTCATACGCAGCATTGGAATCCAACTCGATAAAGTGTCCTTTAGCAGCAAAGTCTAGAACCTGTCTATTAGACATCCCTAGACTTATATAAAAGTCACTAAGGAGGATTTTTAAAATCATTCTTTATAGTATCACTACAATGAGACTCTATTATACAATACTACGTATCTTTCAGATTCTCCCCCTATTATTGTTTAAAGTATAGTACTTCAAAATCAGGGGAAACATTAACAGGTGGTCCAGACATTGCAACAAGAAAAAAAAACAAGTAACTAGCAATGATAAATATTTTTGTATTTTAGATTTTTATAGAAAGCAAAATATAACAGAAAATAAAAATTAGAACAAGTGAATGATAATTTGTGACAAGATACTTGATAGGAATTTGGTGATACTCCCCGGCAATGGCGCCATAAATCCTTCCTGGTACTTGTAAACTGCGTTGGGATTTTCTCCGAAGAGGAGGGGATGATGCAGCACAACAAAGGTAAGTATTTCCCTCGGTTAGAACAAAGGTTATCGAACCAATAGGAGAACCACGCAAACTCCCGTCTTCAGCGTCTACATACAAAAGACCAAACACTTGCACCCAACGCGGGCAAGAGGGTTGTCAATCCCCTTGAACTCGTTACTTGCAAGCAATAAGTAGTGGTAAACAGATAATTTTGTAAATATAAATTGAAAATAAAAAGAAAGTAAATAATGGAAACAAGTTACTTAGAGTATTTGTAAATATATTTCTGAGGAGACCTGGGGGCATAGTTTTTGTTAGAGGCTTCTCTCTCAAATAAAGCATACGGTGGGCAAACACATTACTGTTGGGTAGTTGATAGAAAATCACATAGTTATGCAATTTGTATTCACGACAATGATCATTTATATAGGCACTACATCCATAAACAAGTAGACCGATTCCTGCCTCCATCTACTACTATTACTCCACACATCGACCGCTGGCATGCATACAGAGTATTAAGTAAAAATGGAGTAATGCTTGAAGGATGATGACATGATGTAGACAAAGTAAATCCAATTAATATGAACGAACCCCGTCATTTTACCCTTAGTGGCAGCAATATAATATGTGTCATGTCCCTTCGTGTCACTAGGATTGAGAACCGCAAGATTAAACCCACTACAACGCACCACTCCCACTTGAAGATAAATCAATCTAGTTGGCCAAACCAAACCGATAGATCGGAGGGCATTACGAAGCTATAAGAATCATGCATATAAATAACCAGCAAGGATTAAATATATTTTCATGACTAATCTGAACATAAACCCACAATTCATCGGATCCCAAGAAACACACTACAAAGATTGATTACATAAGATAGATCACCACAGGAATCACGATGATCTTGGCAATGAAGAACATAGAGATAGATAGACATATAGTACTAACTACGGACCCGTAGATCTGTGGTGAACTAATCACACATCATCATGGGAGCAGCAAGGTTGATGTCGAGGCCCTCCGTGATTGATCCCCCTCCGTCAGGGCACCTGAATAGGGCTACAGATGGGCACACAGTGGAACAGAGACTTGCGGTGGCGAAAAAAGTGTTTCGGGAGGCTCTCTGGTTTTTTTTGTGATATGTGAGAATTTATAGCAAAGAGATCAGGACCAGAGGAGCTGGGAGGTGGCCCCAAGCCATCAGGGCGTGACCACCCCTGTTGTTGGCTTGGGGGCACCTCGTGTGCCCTCTGGTCTTCCTCCGAAGCTTCCAAGTCTTATTTTTGTCCAGAAAAAATCATCAAAAAAATTTGGGGTACTTGGGCTTCCTTTGACATAGTATTCCTGAAAAGCCAAAAACATGCAAAAAACAGCAACTGGAACTTGGCACTGGGTTAGTAGCTTAGTGCCTAAAAATAATATAAAACAGCTAGTAAATGCTTTAAAAGTATCCTAGAATGATAATATAATAGCATGGAAAAAATATATATACGTTGGAGACGTATCAGAATGCATCAAACGATGGTTGTGGGGGGTTAGGTGGGCATCAGAATCAACATCGACGACGAGGTCTTACGCCTACCGAGACATGGGCTTGATGAAAACGAATGTGCAGACTGGTCACGGTCGAGTTAAAGGGCTCTCTAGCCTCCCGGAGAGCCTAGAAGCACATATATCTGCTTGGCACGAACGAGCACAAGCTCAATCAATGTAATCTAGGCACCGGAGGTGATGAGTCCACGAGCATGGCAAGGAATCCAGATAGAATCCGCACTCCACCTAGAAATTAAGTAGCAAAGGAAGTAGAGTTCACTACGGTTCTAGTGGACCTGGCGGCGATGGCAGGGGAGCTTGAACAATGAAGAATCGGGTTTCGATAGTAGACGATGCAATGGAGGAAGACGATGATTCGCTCAACACCGGGTAGGTCAAGTTGAATCCATTGGTGGAGAGGTAGAGGGATGATACGTCTCCAACGTATCGATAATTTATTAAGTATTCATGCCATATCCACCTATGTTTACAATACTTTTATATGGTTTTGATGCACTTTATATGATTTATTTAGAACTTACCCGGACTGACGTTGTTTTCAGCAGAATGGTCGTGGTGTTGTTTTTGTGCAGAAAATGAAAGTTCTCGGAATCGCCAAAACTTTTTGGTGATTTTTTTAGGACCAAATAAGAAATATTGGACCGAAGAACCACCAGAGAAGAGCCACGAGGTGGGCACAACCCACCAGGGTGCGCCAGAGGGCCCAGGTGCTCCCTGGTGTCTTGTTCCCTCCTCGTGGCCCATCTTGGCGTGAAACCGACGTCAAAAAGTCCTATAAATATAGAAACCATCAAAAATAACCCTAGACTCTCCGATCCACCGCGGAAACTCTCTGTATCGACAAAAAACCAAACTGGAGACGTTCCAATACCCTACCGGAGAGGGGAATCCATCTCCGGTGGCCATCTTCATCATCCGGAGTCCATGGTGAGGAGGGAGTAGTCCACCCTTAGGGTTGGGGGTATGTACCAGTAGGTATGTGTTAAATCTCTCTCCCGTGTTCTTGAGATTTCATGATCTTGATGTATCTCGGGCTTTGTTAGTATAGTTGGATCATATGGTGTGTTTCCCTTACTATCTTGTTGTGATGAGTTGAATCTTTCCCTTTGAGATATCGTTATGTTGTATTGAATATTGGATTTGAGAACACTTGATATATGTCTTGCATGTGGATACCCGTGGTGACAATGCAGTGTTCTATTGATTCACTTGATATATGTTTTGGTACTCAACTTGCGGATTCCCGCAGTGACATTGGGGTAATCTATGCATAGGGGTTGATACACGTTCTTGTCCTACGTTCTCCGATGGAAATCTTGGGGCACTCTTTGAGGTTTCTTGTGTTGGATTGAGTATTATGAATCTGAAATTGTTTGATTCATATCGTATAATTAACTCATGGATACTTGTGGTGACATTGGAGTATCTAGGTGACATTAGAGTTGGTTGATGTGTATCATATGGTGTTATTCTAGTACGAACTCTTAGATAGATCGAATGGAAAGGATAACCTTATGTTATCTTAGTATGAACTCTTGAATAGATCAATCAGAAAGGATAACTTTAAGGTGGTTCCTTGCCCTACAAACAACTTCTTCTTATGTTCTCCGCTAGATAAGAACTATGGAGTGATTCTTCATTGCACGTTGAGGGGTGGTTATGTGATCCAATTATATTAGCATTGTTGAGACATTGCACTAGCGAAAGTACGGACCCTAGGCCTTGTTTTCAAGCATTGCAATACCGTTTGTGCTCACTTTTGTTACTTGCTACCTTGCTGTTTTTATATTTCCAGATTACAAAAACCTATATCTACCATCCATATTGCATGTGTATCACCATCTCTTTACCGAACTAGTGCACATATACAATTTGCCATTTTATTGGGTGTGTTGGGGACACAAGAGATTTCTTGCATTTGATTGCAGGGTTGTTTGAGAGAGACCATCTTCATCCTACACCTCCCATGGATTGATAAACCTTAGGTCATCCACTTGAGGGAAAATTGCTACAGTCCTACAAAACTCTGTGCTTGAAGGCCCAACAAAGTCTACAAGAATAAAGTTGTGTAGTAGACATCAAGCTCTTTTCTGGCACTGTTGCCGGGGAGGTGAGTGCTTGAAGGTATATCTTTAGATATTGCAATTAAACCTTTTAGTTTCTTGTTTTTCACTAGTTTGGTTTTATAAAAGAAAAGTACAAAAAACGGAGTTTAGGTTGCATCAATTGTTTCGTCTCTTTAATTTCTTTCGTGAAAATGATGGTTCGGAAAATTGTGCTCAATTGGTAGAGGAATAATTGATGAAAATACTTGATGAGAATTCCTTGAATGATGAGCATGATACAAATATTGTTAGTATGAATTCTATGAATATCCAAAATACTAATGATGATTGCACTAGTCGTGATAAAAATGTTTCTTGTAAGCATGTTAATTTTTGTGGAGTGCATAAAGTTTGTGAAGACATGCCTTATATGGAGGATAGATTTTGTAAGAAGCATAAACATGATAGAACCAATTTTTTGCTCAAAGTGATAGATGAATTTGCTACAAAATTATGTTATCTTTATCCTATTACTTGTGAACTTTGCAATATAGTTGGTCATCTTAATTTCCAATGCAAACTTTTTCATGATCAAATCATGGCCAAATATTGTAATGACTTGGTCACCCTTGAACTTTATAATGAGATTTGTTTATTTTTGGGGAGAGAAGAATTGACACATAAAAGTAGTTGGTTTGAAATATTCATTCTCACGGACGACATTGAACTCGTCTAAAAAATATCTATATGTTTTGCATGGTAAATTGTAATGAGAATGCTTATATCGCCAACTATAGAAAGATGGGAAAACCAATAGAATATAAATGAATACTAATGAAAGGGTAAAGATTTCCACTTTCCCTCCTATTGTCTCTCATGATGTAATGGGTGGCGAGGAGGAGTTGCCTATTCAACCAATCTCATCAATAAGAAGCTCGAAAATATTAATTAAACCCACACATGATGTGGTGAAGAAGAAGAGAAGAAGAAAGAGTAGAGGTAAAAGGGTATCTCTCCCAAATGATGTTGCTCCTATTATTGTTGTGCCTCACGAGGATGAATCAAAAATAATTGTGGAAGATGATATACTTGATGATGATTTTGTTATGCCTATTTCTTGTTTTGATGACTGTGATTGGGAACATAATGATAGTTCTTATAATCCTAAAAATCTTTTTGGCACCAACTTGGTAAATTATGATGATAATAATGTTGGAAATATGCCCTAGAGGCAATAATAAAATGGTTATTATTATATTTCCTTGTTCATGATAATTTTCTATTGTTCATGCTATAATTGTATTAACCGGAAACCGTAATACATGTGTGACATAGACCACACCATGTCCCTAGTGAGCCTCTAGTTGACTAGCTCATTGATCAATAGATGGTAATGGTTTCCTGGCCATGGACATTGGATGTCGTTGATAACAGGGTCACATCATTAGGAGAATGATGTGATGGACAAGACCCAATCCTAAGCATAGCACAAGATCGCGTAGTTCATCTGCTAGAGCTTTTCTAATGTCAAGTATCATTTCCTTAGACCATGAGATTGTGCAATTCTCGAATACCGTAGGAATGCTTTGGGTGTATCAAATGTCACAACGTAATTGGGTGACTATAAAGGTGCACTACAGGTGTCTCCGAAAGTGTTTGTTGGGTTGGCACGAATCGAGACTGGGATTTGTCACTCCATGTAACGGAGAGGTATCTCTGGGCCCACTCGGTAATATATCATCATAATGAGCTCAATGTGACTAAGGAGTTAGTCATGTCATGTGTTACGGAACGAGTAAAGAGACTTGCCGGTAAACGAGATTGAACAAGGTATAGGGATACTGACGATCGAATCTCGAGCAAGTAACATACCGATGGACAAAGGGAATTGTATACGGGATTAATTGAATCCCCGACATCGTGGTTCATCCGATGAGATCATCGTGGAACATGTGGGAGCCAATATGGGTATCCAGATCCCGCTATTGGTTATTGGCCGGAGAGGTGTATGGGTCATGACTGCATGGTTCCCGAACCCGTAGGGTGTACACACTTAAGTTTCGGTGACGCTAGAGTTGTAATGGGAATTGTATGTGGTTACCGAAAGTTGTTCGGAGTCCCGGATGAGATCCCGGACGTCACGAGGAGTTCCGGAATGGTCCGAAGGTGAAGATTTATACTCCCTCCTTTCCTAAATATAGAGCGTATAGTTTTTGGCACGGAAATTAAAGAACACATGTGGAGGGAAAATTTCACAAGTTTTGGGTGAAATTACACATGACTAATTGACATCAGAAAATAGAAGAGCTTGTCTGATATAAGGAAATGTAATCAAATCCCTAAATCAAATATCCAAACGAGTGGTGCAACTTAGTACACCTTATATTTTAGTCTTTTTCTCAAAAATCTGTACACCTTATATCAAGGAACAGAGGGAGTATATGGGAAGTCCAGTTTCAGTCACTGGAAAGGTTTCGGGGTTTATCGGTATTGTATCGGGACCACCGAAGGGGTTCCGGGGGTCCACTAGGAGGGTCCACCTGGCTCGGAGGTCCTAATGGGATGAAGTTGCGTGGGAACCATCCCCTTAGTGGACTGGTGCACCCCCCAAGGGCCCATGGTGCCTAGGGTTGGGAACCCTAGGGGATGGGGGCGCCTCCCACCTAACTTGGGAGGCAAGTTTCCCCCCCTTGGCCGTCGCCCCCTCTAGATGGATCTAGGGGTCCGGCCACCTCTCCCCTTCCCCCTACAAATAGTGGGCGGGAGGGCAGCCGCACCCTTCCCCCTGGCGCAACCCTCCCCCTCCTACACCTCCTCCTCCTTCGTAGCGCTTAGGTCAGCCTTGCCGGAGAACCACAAGCTCCACCGCCACCATGCCGTCGTGTTGCCGGAGATCTCCCTCAACTTCTCCTCCCCCCTTGCCGGATCAAGAAGAAGGAGACGTCCCCGGCTGTACGTGTGTTGAACGCGGAGGCACGGTCCGTCGGCGCTTGGATCGGATCTTCCGCAATTTGAATCGTCACGAGTACGGCTCCATCAACCGCGTTCATTGTAACGCTTCTGCTTAGCGATCTTAAAGGGTATGAAGATGCACTCCCTCTCTCTTGTTACGAGCATCTCCTAGATTGATCTTGGTGACACGTAGGAAAATTTTGAATTGTTACTACGTTTCCCAACAGTGGCATCATGAGCTCGGTCTATGCGTAGATTCTATGCACGAGTAGAACACAAGTAGTTGTGGGCTATGATTTGGTCAATTTGCTTGTCGTTACTAATCTTATCTTTATTCGGTGGCATTGTGGGATGAAGCGGCTCGGACCGACTTTACATGTATGCTTACGTGAGACTGGTTCCACCGCCTGAGATGCACTTGTTGCATAAGGTGGCTAGCGGGTGTCTGTCTCTCCCACTTTAATCGGATCGGATTCAATGAAGAGGGTTCTTATGAAGGGTAAATAGCAATTGGCATATCGCTGTTGTGGCTTTTGCGTAGGTAAGAAACGCTCTTGCTAGAAACCCATAGCAACCACGTAAAAACTTGCAACAACAATTAGAGGACGTCTAACTTGTTTTTGCAGGGTATGCTATGTGATGTGATATGGCCAAAAGGATGTGATGAAATATACTTGATGTATGAGATTTATCATGTTCTTGTAATAGGAATCATGACTTGCATGTCGATGAGTATGACAACCGGCAGGAGCCACAGGAGTTGTCTTAATTTATTGTATGAGCTTCGTGTTAATCAAAAACGCCATGTAATTACTTTACTTTATTGCTAACCGTTAGCCATGGTAGTAGAAGTAATAGTTGGCGAGACAACTTCATGAGGACACGATGATGGAGATCATGGTGTCGTGCCGGTGACGATGGTGATCATGCTGCGCCCCAAAGATGGATATCAAAGGTGCAGGATGATATTGGCCATATCATGTCACTTTATGATTTGCATGTGATGTTTATCATGTTCTTAAATCTTATTTGCTTAGAACGACGGTAGCATAAATAAGATGATCCCTCACTAAAATTTCAAGAAATGGGTTCCCCCTAAGTGTGCACCATTGCGAAGGATCGTTATTTCAAAGCACCACGTGATGATCGGGTGTGATAGATTCTAACGTTCGCATACAACGGGTGTAAGCCAGATTTACACATGCGAAACACTTAGGTTGACTTGACGAGCCTAGCATGTACAGACATGGCCTCGAAACACGAGAGACCAAAAGGTCGAACATGAGTCGTATAGTAGATGTGATCAACATGGAGATGTTCACCATTGATGACTAGTCCGTCTCGCGTGATGATCAGACACGGCCTAGTTGATGTGGATCATGTATCACTTTATATGACTAGTGGGAGTTCATTAAATAATTTGATTAGATGAACTTAATTATCATGAACTTAGTCTAAAATTGTCTTTACAATCTATCTTATAGATCCAATGGCCCATGCTAATGTTGCCCTCAACTTCAACGCATTCCTAGAGAAAACCAAGCTTAAAGACGATGGAAGCAACTATACAGACTCGGTCCGTAACTTGAGGATCATCCTCATAGCTTCCAAGAAATTATATGTCCTTGATGCACTGCTAGGTGACGCACCCGTTTTCCCAACAACACAAGACGTTATGAATGCCTGACAGTCGCGTAGTGATGATTACTCCCGGGTTCAGGGCGTCATGCTTTATAGCTTAGAACCGGGGCTCCAAAAGTGTTTTGAGCAACATGGAGCATATGAGATGTTCCAAGAGCTGAGAATGGTTTTCCAAGCTCATGCCTGGGTTGAGAGATATGAAGTCTCCGACAAGTTCTTCAATTGTGAGATGGAGGAAAATAGTTCTGTCAGCGATCACATACTCAAAATGTTTGGGTTACACAACTGCTTGTCTCAGCTGGGAGTTAATCTTCCAGATGACTCGGTTATTGACGGAATCCTCCAGTCGCTTCCACCTAGCTAACAGAGCTTTGTGATGAACTACAATGTGCAAGGGATAGAGAAGTCCATTCCTGAGTTATATTCGATGCTGAAATCAGCGGGGGTGGAGATCAAAAAGGAACATCAAGTGTTGATGGTGAATAAGACCACTAGTTTCAAGAAAGGCAAGGGTAAGAAGAACTTCAAGAAGGAGGACAAAGCAGTTGTCGCGCCCGATAAATTAGTTACCAGGAAGAAGCCCAAGAATGGACCCAAGCATGAGACTGAGTGCTTTTATTGCAAGGGACCGATCACTAGAAGCGGAACTGCCCCAAGTACTTAGCGGATAAGAAGGCCGACAACGTCAAAGGTATATGTGATATACATGTTATTGATGTGTACCTTACCAGCGCTCGTAGTAGCTCCTGGGTATTTGATACCGGTGCGTTGCTCACATTTGTAGCTCAAAACAGGAGCTGCGGAATAAGCGGAGACTGGCAAAGGACGAGGTGACGATGCGCGTCGAGAATGGTTCCAAGGTCGATGTGATCGCCGTCGGAACGCTACCTCTACATCTACTTTCGGGATTAGTTTTAAACCTCAATAATTATTATTTAGTACCAACTTCGAGCATAAACATTGTATCAGGGTCTTGTTTGATGCGAGATGGCTACTCATTTAAATCCGAGAATAATGGTTGTTCTATTTATATGAGAAATATGTTTTATGGTCATGCCCCGCTGGTCAATGGTTTATTTTTATTGAATCTCGAATGTGATGTTACACATATTCATAGTGTGAATACCAAATGATGTAAGGTTGATAATGATAGTCCCACATACTTGTGGCACTGCCGCCTTGGTCGTATTGGTGTCAAACACATGAAGAAACTCCATGCAGATGGACTTTTGGAGTCTCTTGATTATGAATCATTTGACACGTGCGAACTATGCCTCATGGGCAAGATGACTAAGACTCCATTCTCCGGAACAATGAAGCGAGCAACCAACTTGTTGGAAATAATACATACCGATGTATGTGGACCGATGAGCGTTGAGGCTCGCGGTGGCTATCGTTATGTTCTCACCCTCACTGGAGACTTAAGTAGATATGATATGTCTACTTAATGAAAAACAAATCTGAGACCTTTTAAAAGTTCAAGGAATTTCAGAGTGAGGTAGAGAATCAACATGACAAGAAAATAAAGTTTTTACGATCTGATCATGGAGGAGAATATTTGAGTCACGAGTTTGGCACGCTCTTAAGGAAATGTGGAATTGTTTCACAACTCATGCCGCCTGGCACACCTCGGGGTAATGGTGTGTCCGAACGTCGTAATCGCACTCTATTGGATATGGTGCGATCTATGATGTCTCTTACTGATTTACCGCTATCATTTTGGGGATATGCATTAGTGACTGTCGCATTCACTTTAAATAGGGCACCGTTTAAATCCGTTGAGACGACACCATATGACTTATGGTTTGGGAAGAAACCTAAGCTGTCATTTCTGAAAGTTTGGGGATGTGATGATTATGTCAAGAAACTTCAACTTGAAAAGCTCAAACCCAAATCGGAAAAGTCTTCATAGGATACCCTAAGGAAACTATTGGGTATACCTTCTACCTCAGATCCGAAGGCAAGATCTTTGTTGCCAAGAATGGATCCTTTCTAGAGAAAGAGTTTCTCTCGAAAGAAGTAAGTGGGAGGAAAATATAACTTGATGAGGTAACTGTACCCTCTCTCGAACCGGAAAGTAGCGCAGTGCAGGAGAGTGTTTCTATGGTGCTTGCACTGACTAGAGAGGAAGATGATGGTGATGATCATGAAACTTCTGATCAAGTTACTACTGAACTTTGTAGGTCCACGAGGACATGTTCCGCACCAGAGTGGTACGACAACCCTGTCCTGGAAATCATGTTGTTAGACAATGGTGAACCCTCGAACTATGAAGAAGTCATGGCGGACCCAAATTCCAACAAATGGCTTGAAGCCATGAAATCCGAGATAGCATCCATGTATGAGAACAAAGTATGGACTTTGGTAGACTTGCCCGATGATCGGCAAGCCATAGAAAATAAATGGATCTTTAAGAAGAAGACTGACGCGGATGGTAATTTGACCGACTATAAGGCTCGGCTCGTCGCTAAGGGTTACCAAGAAGTTCAAGGAGTTGACTACGATGAGACCTTCTCACCCGTAGCGATGCTAAAGTCCGTCTGAATCATGTTAGCAGTTGTTGCATTTTATGAATATGAGATCTGGCAAATGGACGTCAGAATGGCATTCCTTAATGGTTTCCTTAAGGAAGAATTGTATATGATGCAACCGAAAGGTTTTGTCCATCCTAAGAATGCTGACATGGTATGCAAGCTCCAGCGCTCCATCTATGGGCTGGTGCAAGCATCTCGGAGTTGGAACATTCGCTTTGATGAGGTGATCAAAGCGTTTGGGTTTATACAGGCTTATGGAGAAGCATGTATTTACAAGAAAGTGAGTGGGAGCTCTGTAGAATTTCTCATTTTATATGTGGATGACATATTGTTGATGGGAAATGATATATAACTTTTGGAAAGCGTAAAGGCCTACTTGAATAAGTGTTTTCAATGAAGGACCTTGGAGAAGCTGCTTGCATATTAGGCATCAAGATCTATAGAGATAGATCGAGATGCCTCATTGGTCTTTCACAAAGCACATACCTTGACAAGATATAGAAGAAGTTCAATATGGATCAGTCCAAGAAGGGGTTCTTTCCTGTATTGCAAGGTGTGAGATTGAGCACAGCTCAATGCCCGACCTCGGCAGAAGATAGAGAAAAGATGAGTATCATCCCCTATGCCTCATCCATAGGCTCTATTATGTATGCCATGATGTGTACCAGACCTAATGTGAACCTTGCCACAAGTTGCGTAGGGAGGTACCAAAGTGATACCGGAATGGAACACTGGACAGCGGTCAAGAATATCCTTAAGTACCTGAAAAGGACTAAGGATATGTTTCTTGTTTATGGAGGTGCCGAAGAGCTCGTCCTAAAGGGTTACGTCGATGCTAGCTTTGACACAGATCCGGGTGACTCCAAGTCACAAACCGGATACATGTATATTTTGAATGGTGGGGCAGTCAGCTGGTGCAGTTGCAAGCAAAGCGTCGTGGCGGCATCTACATGTTAAGCGGAGTACATAGCTACTTCGGAAGCAGCACAGGAAGGAGTCTGGATGAAGGAGTTCATTGCCGACCTAGGAGTGATTCCCAATGTGTCGGGCCCTATGACTCTCCTATGTGACAACACTGGAGCTATTGCCATTGCCAAGGAGCCCAGGTTTCACAAGAAGATCAAGAACATCAAGCGTCGCTTCAACTCCATTGATGGTTACATTCAGGATGTAGATATAGATACTTGTAAAGTACATACGGATCCGAATGTCGCAGATCCGTTGACTAAACCTCTTTCACGAGCGAAACATGATCAGCATCAGAACTCTATGGGTGTTCGATTCATCACAGTGTAACTAGATTATTGACTCTAGTGCAAGTGGGAGACTGTTGGAAATATGCCCTAGAGGCAATAATAAAATGGTTATTATTATATTTCCTTGTTCATGATAATTGTCTATTGTTCATGCTATAAGTGTATTAACCGGAAACTGTAATACATGTGTGAATACATAGACCACACCATGTCCCTAGTGAGCCTCTAGTTGACTAGCTCGTTGATCAATAGATGGTCATCGTTTCCTGGCCATGGACATTGGATGTCATTGATAACGGGATCACATCATTAGGAGAATGATGTGATGGACAATACCCAATCCTAAGTATAGCACAAGATCGTGTAGTTCTTTTGCTAGAGCTTTTCTAATGTCAAGTATCATTTCCTTAGACCATCAGATTGTGCAACTCCTGGATACCGTAGGAATGCTTTGGGTGTATCAAACGTCACAACATAACTGGGTGACTATAAAGGTGCACTACAGGTGTCTCTGAAAGTGTCTGTTGGGTTGGCACGAATCGAGACTGGGATTTGTCACTCCGTGTAACGGAGAGGTATCTCTAGGCCCACTCGATAACACATCATCATAACAATCTCAATGTGACTAAGGAGTTAGTCACGGGACCATATATTATGGAACGAGTAAATAGACTTGCCCATAACGAGATTGAACAAGGTATAGGGATACCGACGATTGAATCTCAGGCAAGTAACATATCGATGGACAAATAGAATTGTATACGAAATTAATTGAATCCCCGTCATCGTGGTTCATCCGATGAGATCATCGTGGAACATGTGGGAGCCAATATGGGTATCCAAATCCTGCTATTGGTTATTGGTCGGAGAGGTGTCTCGGTCATGACTGCATGGTTCCCGAACCCGTAGGGTCTACACACTTAAGGTTTGGTGACGCTAGAGTTGTAATGGGAATTGTATGTGGTTACCAAAAGTTGTTCGAAGTCCCAGATGATATCCCAGACGTCACGAGGAGTTCCGGAATGGTCCGGAGGTGAAGATTTATATATGGAAGTCCAGTTTCAGTCACCGGAAAGGTTTCGGGGTTTATCGATATTGTACCGGGACCACCGAAGGGGTTCTAGGGGTCCACCGGGAGGGTCCACCTGCCCCGGAGGGCCTAATTGGCTGAAGTTGCATGGGAACCAGCCCCTTAGTGGGTTGGTGCGCCCCCCAAGGGCCCATGCCGCCTAGGGTTGGAAACCCTAGGGGTGGGGCGCCTCCCACCTAACTTGGGAGGCAAGTTCCCCTCCCCCTTGGCCGCCGCCCCCCTCGAGATGGATCTAGGGGGACGGCCACCTCTCCCTTCCCCCTATAAATAGTGGGGGGTGGGAGGGCAGCCACACTCTTCCCCCTGGCGCAGCCCTCCCCCTCCTACACCTCCTCCTCCTTTGTAGCGCTTAGCGAAGCCCTGCCGGAGAACCACAAGCTCCACCACCACCACGTCGTCGTGATGCCGGAGCTCTCCCTCAACTTATCCTCCCCCTTGCTGGATCAAGAAGGAGGAGACGTCCCTGGGATGTACATGTGTTGAACGCGAAGGCGCCGTCCGTTCGGCGCTTGGATCGGATCTTCCGCGATTTGAATCACCACGAGTACGACTCCATCAACCGCGTTCGTGGTAACGCTTCTGCTTAGCGATCTTCAAGGGTGTGAAGATGCACTCCCTCTCTCTCTCGTTGCGAGCATCTCCTAGATTGATCTTGGTGACCCGTAGGAAAATTTTGAATTGTTACTACGTTCCCCAACAAATAATTGTTATACTATTGGTGCTATTCATACTATTAATGATGAGAGTGATTATGCTTATGATATGTCAAGCCACAAGCTTGGGGATGCTATGTTTGATGAGAATGACATGTTTGAAAATTTATTTGCTGCAATTAATGTTTGTCCCAAGCTTGGGGTTGCTATGCTTAATGAAGATGATCTTTTTAGTTCCCCTATTTTGAATGATCAAATTTGTTATGATGATTGCATGCCTCCTATTTATGATTATTGTGATATTTATGAAAGTGGGTTTGGAAGAGCATCAACTTTAGATAATTATTATCCCACTATTTTGGAGGGTGTTGAATTTTGTTATAATGATAAAAGTCGATTCGGAGAGGTCATGATTTTATTTAGTAATGATTCCACTATTTCGGAAGAGGTTTCACTTGACTATGATGAGAACAAAGTTGCTACTTATGATGATTATTGTGATGATACTTATGTTATAAAAAGTAGTGATGATTATTGTCATAATTTTGAATATCCTTTTACTGAACATTACTCTTTTAATTTGGAAACAATTTATGGTATTCGAGTCTCATTTGATGCTCCCACTATTATGAACGAGAAATTTTTTGCTTATGTGGGTAGTAATAAAAATTCTATGCTTTTGAATCATGAAAAGAATGTTGTATGTGATAGTTATATTGTTGAATTCCTTCATGATGATAATGAAAACTATTATGAGGGATGAACTTATGCTTGTAGGAATTGTAATAATATCAAGTTTCCTCTCTATGTGTTCAAAGTTTTGAAGTTATGCTTGTTTTGCCTTCCTATGCTAGTAGATTCTTGCTCCCATAAATTGTTTGATCACAAAATACCTATGCATAGGAAGTGGGCTAGACTTAAATGTGCTTTTCATGAGATTCATGATGCTCTCTTGCATGTTTCAATTACTACGTTTCATGTGAGCATCATTGAAATCATCATGCCTAGCTAAAAGGTATTAAAGAAAATCACTTGTTGGGAGACAACCCCGCACTTTTAGTTTCTGTTTTTGTGTGTTCACATGATTAAGGTACTGTATTAATAATTTTTTGTCTATTTTATTCCAATAAAGTGCCAAGTAAAGCCTTTGGAATAGTGTGGATACTTGTTTGTTTGATTCTATGCAAAAACAGAAAGTTTTGCGTCCAATATTTGAATTATAGGATTTTACTGGAGAGTCAAAAATTCTGAAATTATACACAACATTTATATGCAAATTATATATGTTATCCTAATTTTTCAGAATTTTTAGAGTCACGGAAGTATGGTGATCATTCAGATCTTTACAAATTGTTCTGTTTTTGACAGATTCTGTTTTGCATGCATAGTTTGCCTGTTTCAAGTGTTTCCATAGCTTATATTTGGTGATATAAATCATGGTAATGATGGAATATAGTAGTTATTATGTGAGAAAAAATTTGAATCTTGTCTTGACAGTACCTAAGTGAATGATCTATCTATACTACACTAACCCATCTCACGAAGTTTCGTTAAGTTTTGTGTGATTGAAGTTTTCAAGTTTTGGGTGAGATACAGATATGAGGTGAATAAGGAGAAGCAAGTACATAAGCTTGGTGATGCCCAAGGCACCCCAAGGTAATATCCAAGGAAGACTCAAGCGTCTAAGCTTGGGGATGCCCCGGAAGGCATCCCCTCTTTCGTCTCCAACATTATCGCTACATCTTACTTGGAGCTATATGTTTATTCGTCACGTGATATGTGTTTTTCTTGGTGCATAATTATAAATGTTTTTATATGTTATATGATATTTATAATATTTTTTTCAATAAAAAGTTCCAAGAATTGCCTTAGGATGTTTGATTTGCATGTTTTAATGTGTGTTGTGTAAAAACAGAAACTTTTGCTGTAGTGTTTGAATTTTCACATTTTACTGGAACGTGGAAAGTTTCTGAAATGTTTAAACAGTATTTTGATATCAATTATTTATCAATTAATAAATGTTCATAATTTTTTGAGCTACATAAGTACACTGGTTTAATAGATTTCTACAGACTGTTCTGTTTGGACAGATTGCTCTCATAGTTTTGTTATCTACTTATCCTATAGTTTCCATGGTTTATATTAGTATATATAAATTTTGGAAATGATAGAAAACATTTGATGATGTTTGAAAAATTTTGTGCAACTTGTCTTGGCAGTACATGAAGTGTGGATTTATTTTTATGTGTACTAACCTATCTCACGAGTTCTTTTCGAGTTTTGTGTGGATGAAGTTTTTGAGAATAGGTGAAACCGTGATATGAGAGGATTGAAAAAGATACAAAAGCTCAAGCTTGGGGTTTCCCAAGGCACCCCAAGTAAATATTTCAATAAGTATCAAGAATCTAAGCTTGGGGATGCTACGCATCCCACCTCTCTTCATCAAATATTATTGGTTAGCCTATGTTGAGCCTAAATTTTCATTTGTCCACATGACATGTGCTATTCTTGGAGTGTATTTTTGGTTAGTTTGATTTTGAATAAAATACTCAGATTTGAAAATCTTTATTGAGAGAGAGAGAGTTCCCACATAGCTACTTGATTATTTACCTACTCATTGATCTTCACTTATATATTTTAAAGAGTAGTTTGATGTTTATTCTTGTGCTTCACTTATATCCTAAGAGTAAATTGTGAATGAATTGGATATCATAAATCTGAAATAATCAATGTGCTTTGTGCTTAGTAGTATATTCACATCTGGTATAGAAAGTAAAATCTATTGAAGTTTGACAATCACAATATTGGTCATACAAGCAATTCTTGAATGATTAGTATAAGGAAGAGAACTTTCACATACAAATATATTATCTTGGATATCTTCTATGATTGTGAATACCCATTAAATTTTTTTAAACTTGAGAAAATTAGTTGAAGTTGGACAAGGAAGACAATGTAATGAGTTATGGTTGGGTATATTTGCATAGAAGTTACATTGTTATGGATCCTCCAACATGTGGTGCTTGTTTAGAACCTTTTGCTAGCCAACACTTCGTACTAAGTAGAGATACTACTTGTGCATCCAAAAACCCTTAAGCCCAGTTTATTTCCATGAGAGTCCACTATATACACCTATATGCGGTATTACCCTGCCGTTCCAAATAAATTTGTATGTGCCACCTCTAAAATTTCAAATGAGCATCTGTTTGGTGTGCCTGGACCGCTCATGGAGCAATAGAGGGCGGTCAATATCTTCCATGTTAAGCGGTTATTCTCATGATAAGTGTTTATTCACTCATCCTTACACGAGTGGGGCGGTAATAGGGATTCCCAGTCCCAAAATAAAAAAATGCAAATAATTAAACAAAACTCCCCCAGGAATGTTGTTGGTATGGACGGTACCCGTGGATTCGGCTAGCTGTGGAGTGTGTTTGTTGGTGAAGGGGGAATAAACCTTTACTTTTACCGCTTGGGAACCACTGATAATGTGTTTAACATGGAATATATTGATAACTCTTGCTCGTAACGTTAACAGGAAGGGTGCACCTCCCAAAATTATATTTATCTCGGTTCTAAACAATGAGCTCTGGCACATATGCAAATCCACACTTCCCTCTACGAAGGGACAATCTATTTACTTTCATGTTATTTACTTTTCATGTTGAGTCAACTTATTATTCCAACCTACTTCTATTAGTTGGCAAGCATCATGTGGTGGGGAAAGATCTAGGCACATATGGCCAGTCAAGTATATTTGGTCATGACTTATTATTGTTGACAATTATCTTTATGATAATTATGTTGGGAGGCGAAACATTAAGCCCCTTTCTTTCTATGTGTTCAATGGATGCCGTTTGTTCTAAAAATATGCTTTGAGTAATAGCAATAATAGAATACTATATGGTGATTGAGTATGTGGACCTCTTACTCAGACTTTGTTGAGAATAAGTTGAATTGTAATTGTTTGGTGACTAAGAACATAGGTTGTTAAGTTTCAAGAGAATTCATTGTTTGAACCATAACATATGAATTCTTGCTACTTTTATCATGATGAGTTTTATGAGAAAACGTTGATGTTTATGATGCTAGAAAATTGACAGAAATTATGATTGGTCAAACTTATGCACTATGATAGCATTCACACTTCATGAATTAGTTCTTTTATCATTTACCTACTCGAGGACGAGTAGGAATAAAACTTTGAGATGCTGATACTGTTGGGAGACGTAGTAGTAAATAAAAAAATTCCTACGTGTCACCAAGATCTATCTATGGAGAAACCAGCAACGAGAGGGGAGATATTGCATCTTCATACCTTTGAATATCGCTAAGCAGAAGTGTTACAAGAACGCGGTTGGTGGAGTCGTACTCGCAGCGATTCAGATCGCGGTGGATTCCGATCTAAGCGCCAAACAACGGCACCTCCATGTTCAACACACGTGCAGCCCGATGACGTCTCCTACGCCTTGATCCAGCAAGGAGGAAGGAGAGGTTGAGGGAGAGCTCCGGCAGCACGACGGTGTGGTGACGGTGGAGCTACGTGGACTCCGGCAGGGCTTCGCCAAGCGCTACGGAGAACGAGGAAGAGGAAGGGTAGGGCTGCGCTGAGAGAGAGAGAAGTCATGTCTCAAATCAGCCCAAACCCTTGGGTATATATAGGAGGAGGGATAGGGAGGACTGCCTTGGCCCCTCCTCCAAGGAGGAGAGGTTCGGCCGAACTAGGGGAAGAGTCCACCTCCCACAAGGGAGGTGGATCTCTTCCTTTTAAATCTTTTCAGCCCTATCTCTTTATCCCCGGCCACATGGGCCCTTCCAAAAGGTCTTGGCCAGCCCAATAAGGACTGGCAAACCTCCTGTAAGGGCCCATGAAGTCCTCTGGTCGTCACACCCCTCCCGGGGTCCTCCGGCACCCTCTCGGCACTCCCGGTACACTACCGATGAGCCCAAAAACTTTCCGGTGACCAAAACTAGACTTCCTATATATCAATCTTTACCTCCGGACTATTCTGGAGCTCCTCGTGACGTCAGGGATCTCATCCGGGACTCCAAAGAACCTTCGGTAACCACGTACAACATTTCCCTATAACCCTAGCGTCATCGAACCTTAAGTGTGTAGACCCTACGGGTTCGGGAGACATGTAGACATGACCGAGACACCTTTCCGGTCAATAACCAACACCGGGATCTGGATACCCATGTTGGCTCCCACATGCTCCACGATGATCTCATCAGATGAACCACGATGTTGGGGATTCAATCAATCCCGTATACAATTCCCTTTGTCTATCGGTATGATACTTGCCCGAGATTCGATCGTCGGTATCTCTATACCTTGTTCAATCTCGTTACTGGCAAGTCTATTTACTCGTTCCGTAATACATCATCCTGTGGCTAACTCCTAAGTCACATTGAGCTCATTATGATGATGTCTTACCGAGTGGGCCCAGAGATACCTCTCCGTCACACGGAGTGACAAATCCCAGTCTCGATTCGTGCCAACCCAACAGACACTTTCGGAGATACCCGTAGTGCACCTTTATAGCCACCCAGTTATGTTGTGACGTTTGGCACACCCAAAGCATTCCTACGGTATCCGGGAGTTGCACAATCTCATGGTCTAAGGAAACGATACTTGACATTGAAAAGCTTTAGCAGACGAACTACATGATCTTGTGCTATGCTTAGGATTGGGTCTTGTCCATCACATCATTCTCCTAATGATGTGATCCCGTTATCAACGACATCCAATGTCCATGGCCATGAAACCGTGACCATTATTGATCAACGAGCTAGCCAACTAGAGGCTTACTAGGGACATGTTGTGGTCTATGTATTCACACATGCATTACGGTTTCTGGTTAACACAATTATAGCATGAACAATAGACAATTATCATGAACAAGGAAATACAATAATAACCATTTTATTATTGCCTCTAGGGCATATTTCCAACAGTCTGCCACTTGCACTAGAGTCAATAATCTAGTTACATTGTGATGAATCGAACACCCATAGCATTTTGGTGTTGATCATGTTTTGCTCGTGAGAGAGGTTTAGTCAATGGATCTACGACATTCAGATTCGTATGCACTTTAAAAATATCTATATCTCCCTCCTGAATGTAATCACGGATGGAGTTGAAGCTGCGCTTGATGTGTCTTGGCTTCTTGTGAAACCTGGGCTCCTTTGCAAGGGCAATAGCTCTAGTGTTGTCACAGAATAGAGTCATCGGGCCCGACGCACTTGGAATTACTCCTAGGTCGGTGATGAACTCCTTCATCCAGACTCCTTCATTTGCTGCTTCCGAAGCAGCTATGTACTCCGCTTCACATGTAGATGCCGCCATGATGCTTTGCTTGCTGCTGCACCAGCTGACTGCCCCTCCGTTCAAAATATACACATATCTGGTTTGCGACTTGGAGTCATCCGGATCTGTGTCGAAGCTAGCATCGACGTAACCCTTTACGACGAGCTCTTTGACACCTCCATATACAAGAAACATGTCCTTTGTCCTCTTCAGGTACTTCAGGATATTCTTGACCGTTGTTCGGTGTTCCGCTCTGGGATCACTTTGGTACCTGCCCACCAAACTTATGTCAAGGTTCACATCAGGTCTGGTACACAACATGGCATACATAATAGAGCCTATGGCTGAAGCATAGGGGATGGCACTCATCTCTTCTCTATCCTTTGCCGTGGTCGGGCATTGAGTCGTACTCAATCTCACACCCTGTAACACAGGCAAGAACCCCTTCTTGGACTGATCCATATTGAACTTCTTCAATATCTTTTCAAGGTATGTGCTTTGTGAAAGACCTATGAGGCGTCTCGATCTATCTCTATAGATCTTAATACCTAATATGTAAGCAGCTTCTCCAAGGTCCTTCATTGAAAAACACTTATTCAAGTAGGCCTTTATACTTTCCAAGAGTTCTATATCATTTCCCATTATCAGTATGTCATCCACATATAATATAAGAAATGCTACAGAGCTCCCACTCACTTTCTTGTAAATACAGGGTTCTCCATAAACCTGTATAAACCCAAACGCTTTAATCACCTCATTAAAGCGAATGTTCCAACTCCGAGATGCTTGCACGAGCCCATAGATGGAGCGCTGGAGCTTGCATACTTGGTTAGCACCTTTAGGATCGACAAAACCTTCCGGATGCATCATATACAATTCTACCTTGAGGAAGCCATTAAGGAATGCCGTTTTGACGTCCATTTGCCAGATCTCATAATCATAAAATGCGGCAATTGCTAACATGATTCGGACAGACTTCAGCATCGCTACGGGTGAGCAAGTCTCATCGTAGTCAACTCCTTGAACTTGTCGATAACCCTTAGCGACAAGCCGAGCCTTATAGATGGTCACATTACCGCCCGCGTCAGTCTTCTTCTTAAAGATCCATTTATTTTCAATGGCTCGCTTATCATCAGGCAAGTCCACCAAAGTCCATACTTTGTTCTCATACATGGATCCTATCTCGGATTTCATGGCTTCAAGCCATTTGTTGGAATCCAGGCCCGCCATCGCTTCTTCATAGTTCGAAGGTTCACCGCTGTCTAACAACATGATCTCCAGGACAGGGTTGCTGTACCACTCTGGTGCGGAACGTGTCCTAGTGGACCTTCGACATTCAATAGTAACTTGATCTGAAGTTTCATGATCATCATCATTAACTTCCTCTCCAGCCGGTGTAGGCTCCACAGAAACAACTTCCTGTGCTGTGCTACTCTCCGGTTCGAGTGGAGGTACAATTACCTCATCAAGCTCTATTTTCCTCCCACTTACTTCTTTCGAGAGAAACACTTTCTCGAGAAAGGATCCATTTTTGGCAACAAACACTTTGCCTTCGGATCTGAGGTAGAAGGTATACCCAATAGTCTCTTTGGGATAACCTATGAAGACGCACTTTTCTGCTTTGGGTTCGAGCTTCTCAGGTTGAAGTTTCTTCACATAAGCATCGCACCCCCAAACTTTTAGAAACGACAGCTTAGGTTTCTTTCCAAACCATAATTCATACGGTGTCATCTCAACGGATTTTGACAATGCCCTATTTAAAGTGAATGCGGCAGTCTCTAATGCATATCCCCAAAATGAGAGCGGTAAGTCGGTAAGAGACATCATAGATCGTACCATATCTAATAGAGTGCGATTACGACGTTCAGACACACCATTTCGCTGAGGTGTGCCAGGTGGCGTGAGATGTGAAACAATTCCACATTTCCTTAGGTGCGTGCCAAACTCGTGACTTAAATATTCTCCGCCACGATCAGATGGTAGGCACTTTATTTTCCTGTCACGTTTATTCTCTACCTCACTCTGAAATTCCTTGAACCTTTCAAAAGTTATAGACTTATGTTTCATTAAGTAGACATACCCATATCTACTCAAGTCATTAGTGAGGGTGAGAACATAACAGTAGCCACCACGAGCCTCGACACTCATTGGACCGCATACATCGGTATGTATTATTTCCAACAAGTCAGTTGCTCGCTCCATTGTTCCGGAGAACGGAGTCTTGGTCATCTTGCCCATGAGGCATGGTTCGCACGTGTCAAATGATTCGAAATCAAGAGACTCCAAAAGTTCATCAGTATGGAGCTTCTTCATGCATTTGACACCAATATGACCAAGGCGGTAGTGCCACATGTAAGTGGGACTATCGTTATCAACCTTACACTTTTTGGTACTCACACTATGGACATGTGTAACATCACGTTCGAGATTCATCAAAAATAAACCATTGACCAGCGGGGCATGACCATAAAACATTTCTCTCATATAAATAGAACAACCATTATTCTCAGATTTAAACGAGTAGCCATCTCGCATCAAGCGAGATCCAGATACAATGTTCATGCTCAAAGCTGGTACTAAATAACAATTATTAAGGTTTAACACTAATCTCGAAGGTAGATGTAGAGGTAGCGCGCCGACGGCGATCACATCGACCTTGGAACCATTCCCGACGTGCATCGTCACCTCGTCCTTTGCCAGCCTCTGCTTATTCCGCAGCTCCTGCTTGGAGTTACAAATGTGAGCAACTGCACCGGTATCAAATACCCAGGAGCTACTACGAGCGCTGGTTAGGTACACATCAATAACAAGTATATCGCATATACCTTTAACGTTGTCGTCCTTCTTATCTGCTAAGTACTTGGGGCAGTTCCGCTTCCAGTGACCGGTACCCTTGCAATAAAAACACTCAGTCTTAGGCTTGGGTCCATTCTTGTTCTTCTTCTTCCCGGCAACTTGCTTACCGGGCACGGCAACAGCTTTGCCGTCCTTCTTGAAGTTCTTCTTACCCTTGCCTTTCTTGAAACTAGTGGTCTTATTCACCATCAACACTTGATAATCCTTTTTGATCTCGACCTCTGCTGATTTCAGCATCAAGTACAACTCAGGAATGGACTTCTCCATCCCTTGCATGTTGTAGTTCATCACAAAGCTCTTGTAGCTAGGTGGAAGAGACTGAAGGATTCTGTCAATGACCGAGTCATCTGGGAGATTAACTCCCAGCTGAGTCAAGTGGTTGTGTAGCCCAGACATCTTGAGGATGTGCTCACTGACAGAACTATTCTCCTCCATCTTACAGTTGAAGAACTTCTCGGAGACGTCATATCTCTCGACCCGGGCATGAGCTTGGAAAACCAGTTTCAGCTCTTGGAACATCTCATATGCTCTGTGTTGCTCAAAACGCTTTTGGAGCCCCAGTTCTAAATTGTAAAGCATGCCGCACTGAACAAGGGAGTAATCATTGTAGCGAGAATGCCAAGTGTTCGCAACGTCTTGCTCTGCTGGGAGAAGGGGTGGGTCACCTAGTGGTGCATCAAGGACATACAATTTCTTGGAAGCTATGAGGATGATCCTCAAGCTACGGACCCAGTCCGCATAGTTGCTTCCATCATCTTTCAACTTGGTTTTCTCTAGGAACGCGTTGAAATTGAGGGTGACATTCGCGTTGGCCATTGGATCTACAATATAGATTGTAAAGATAATTTTAGACTAAGTTCATGATAATTAAGTTCACATAATCAAATTATTTAATGAACTCCCACTTAGATAGACATCTCTCTAGTCATCTAAGTGACACATGATCCATGTCAACTAGCCCGTGTCCGATCATCACGTGAGACGGACTAGTCATCCATGGTGAACATCTCCATGTTGATCGTATCTTCTATACGACTCATGTTCGACCTTTCGGTGTTCCATGTTCCGAGGCCATGTCTGTAGATGCTAGGCTCGTCAAGTCAACCTAAGTGTTCCGCGTGTGTAAATCTGGCTTACACCCGTTGTATGCGAACGTTAGAACCTATCACACCCAATCATCACGTGGTGCTTCAGAACGACGATCCTTAGCAATGGTGCACAGTTAGGGTGAACACTTCTCTTGAAATTTTATTGAGAGATCATCTTATTTACTACCGTCGTTCTAAGCAAATAAGATGTAAACATGATAAACATCAAATGCAATCAATATAGTGACATGATATGGCCAATATCATCTTGCTCCTTTGATCTCCATCTTCGGGGCACCATGATCATCACTGTCACTGGCATGACACCATGATCTCCATCATCATGATCTCCATCATTGTGTCTTCATGAAGTTGTCTCGCCAACTATTACTTCTACTACTATGGCTAACGTTTAGCAATAAAGTAAAGTAATTACATTGCGTTTATGATTGACACGCAGGTCATACAATAAAATAAGACAACTCATATGGCTCCTGTCGGTTGTCATACTCATCGACATGCAAGTCATGAATCCTATTACAAGAACATGATCAATCTCATACATCACAATGCATCACATCACATTCTTTGGCCATATCACATCACAAGGCATATGCTGCAAAAACAAGTTAGACGTCCTCTAATTTGTAGTTGCAAGTTTTTACGTGGCTGCTATAGGTTTCTAGCAAGAAAGTTTCTTACCTACGCCAAAACCATAACGTGATATGCCAATTGCTATTTACCCTTCATAAGAACCCTTTTCATCGAATCCAATCCGACTAAGGTGGGAGAGATAGACACCCGCTAGCCACCTTATGCAACAAGTGCATGTCAGGCGGTGGAACCAGTCTCACGTAAGCGTATGTGTAAAGTCGGTCCGGGCCGCTTCATCCCACAATACCGCCGAATCAAGATAAGACTAGTAGTGGTAAGAATATTAACAAAATCGACGCCCACAACAACTTGTGTTCTACTCGTGCATAGATTCTACGCATAGACCTAGCTCATGATGCCACTGTTGGGAGATGTAGTAGTAAATCAAAAAAATTCCTACGTATCACCAAGATCTATCTATGGAGAAACCAGCAACGAGAGGGGAGAGATTGCATCTTCATACCTTTGAATATCGCTAAGCATAAGCGTTACAAGAACGCGGTTGGTGGAGTCGTACTCGCAGCGATTCAGATCGCGGTGGATTCTGATCTAAGCGTCGAACAACGGCGCCTCCGCGTTAAACACACGTGTAGCCCGATGACGTATCCTACGCCTTGATCCAGCAAGGAGGAAGGAGAGGTTGAGGGAGAGATCTGGCAGCACGACGGCATGGTGACGGTGGAGCTACGTGGACTCCGGTAGGGCTTCGCCAAGCGCTACGGAGAACGAGGAAGAGGAAGGGTAGGGCTGCGCCGAGAGAGAGAGAAGTCGAGTCTCAAATCAGCCCAAACCCTTGGGTATATATAGGAGGAGGGAGAGGGAGGGCTGCCTTGGCCCCTCCTCCAAGGAGGAGAGGTTCGGCCGAACTAGGGGAAGAGTCCACCTCCCACAAGGGAGGTGGATCTCTTCCTTTTAAATCTTTTCAGCCCTATCTCTTTATCCCCGGCCACATGGGCCCTTCCCGAAGGTCTTGGCCAGCCCAATGTGGGCTGGAACACCTCCTATAAGGGCCCACAAAGTCCTCTGGTCGTCACACCCCTCCCGGGGTCCTCCAGCACCCTCCCGGCACTCCCAGTACACTACCGATGAGCCCGAAAACTTTTTGGTGACCAAAACTGGACTTCCTATATATAAATCTTTACCTCCGGACCATTCCGGAGCTCCTCGTGACGTCCGGGATCTCATCCAGAACTCCGAACAACCTTCAGTAACCACGTACAACATTTCCCTATAACCCTAGCGTCATCGAACCTTAAGTGTGTAGACCCTACGGGTTCGGGAGACATGTAGACATGACCGAGACACCTTTACGGTCAATAACCAACACCGGGATCTGGATACCCATGTTGGCTCCCACATGCTCCATGATGATCTCATCAGATGAACCAAGACGTCGGGGATTCAATCAATCCCGTATACAATTCCCTTTGTCTATCGGTATGAAACTTGCCCGAGATTCGATCGTCGGTATCTCTATACCTTGTTCAATCTCGTTACCGGCAAGTCTCTTTACTCGTTTCGTAATACATCATCCCGTGGCTAACTCCTTAGTCACATTGAGCTCATTATGATGATGTCTTGCCGAGTGGGCCCAGAGATACCTCTCCGTCACACGGAGTGACAAATCCCAGTCTTGATTCGTGCCAACCCAACAGACACTTTCGGAGATACCCGTAGTGCACCTTTATAGCCACCCAGTTATGTTGTGACGTTTGGCACACCCAAAGCATTCCTACGGTATCCGGGAGTTGCACAATCTCATGGTCTAAGGAAACGATACTTGACATTGAAAAGCTTTAGCAGACGAACTACACGATCTTGTGCTATGCTTAGGATTGGGTCTTGTCCATCACATCATTATCCTAATGATGTGATCCCGTTATCAATGACATCCAATATCCATGGCTATGAAACCGTGACCATCTATTGATCAACGAGCTAGCCAACTACAGGCTTACTAGGGACATGTTGTGGTCTATGTATTCACACATGCATTACGGTTTCTGGTTAACACAATTATAGCATGAACAATAGACAATTATCATGAACAAGGAAATACAATAATAACCATTTTATTATTGCCTCTAGGGCATATTTCCAACAGATACGTCTTCAATGTATCGATACTTTATGAAGTATTCATGTCATATTCACCTATGTTTACAATACTTTTATATGGTTTTGATGCACTTTATATGATTTATTTAGAACTAACCCGGACTGACCTTGTTTTCAGCAGAATTACCATGGTGTTGTTTTTCATATTCACCTATGTTTACAATACATTTATATGGTTTTAATGCACTTTATATGATTTATTTAGAACTAACCCGGACTGACGTTGTTTTCAGCAGAATTACCGTGGTGGTGTTTTTGTGCAGAAAATGAAAGTTCTCGGAATTGTCCAAAACTTTTTGGTGATTTTTTCTGGACAAAATAAGAAATATTGGAGTGAAGAACCACCAGAGAAGATCCATGAGGTGGGCACAACCCACCAGGGTGCGCCAGAGGGCCCAGGCGCGCCCTGGTGTCTTGTGCCCTCCTCGTGGCCCATCTTGGCATGAAACTGACGCCCAAAAATCCTATAAATATAGAAACCATCATAAATAACCCTAGACTCTCCGCTCCACCGCCGAAACTCTCTGTATATATGAAAAACCAATCTGGAGACGTTCCAGTACCCTGCTGGAGAGGGGAATCCATCTCCGGTGGCCATCTTCATCATCCCAGCGGAGGCCATGATGAGGAGGGAGTAGTCCACCCTCGGGGCTGAGGGTATGTACCAGTAGCTATGTGTTCAATATCTCTCTCTCTCTCGTGTTCTTGAGATGTCATGATCTTGATGTATCTCTGGCTTTGTTAATATAGTTGGATCATATGGTGTGTTTCCCTTACTATCTTGTTGTGATGAATTGAGTCTTTCCCTTTGAGATATCCTTATGTTGGATTGAATATTGGATTTGAGAACACTTAATATATGTCTTGCATGTGGATACGCGTGGTGACAATGGAGTGTTGTATTGATTTACTTGATATATGTTCTGGTACTCAACTTGTGGATTCCCGCGGTGACATTGGGGTAATCTATGCATAGGGAATGATACATGTTCTTTTCATACGTTCTCCGATAGAAATCTTGGGGCACTCTTTGAGATTATTTGTGTTGGATTGAGTATTATGAATCAAAAATTGTTTGATTTGTATCATATAATTAACTCATGGATACTTGTGGTGACACTAGAGTATCTATGTGACATTAGAGTTGGTTGATGCATATCATATGGTGTTATTCTAGTACGAACTCTTAGATAGATCGAACGGAAAGGATAACTTGATGTTATATTAGTACAAACTCTTGAATAGATCAATCATAAAGGATAACTTTAAGGTGGTTTCGTACCCTACAAACAATTTCTTCTTATGTTCTCCACTAGATAAGAACTTTGGAGTGATTCTTCGTTGCATGTTGAGGGATGGTTATGTGATCCAACTATATTAGCATTGTTGAGAGATTGCACTAGCGAAAGTACGGACCCTAGGCCTTGTTTTCAAGCATTGCAATACTGTTTGTGCTCACTTTTGTTACTTGCTACCTTGTTGTTTTTATATTTTCAAATTATAAAAACCTATATCTACCATCCATATTGCACTTGTATCACCATCTCTTCGTTGAACTAGTGCACCTATACAAGTTGCCATTGTATTGGGTGTGTTGGGGACACAAGAGATTTCTTGTATTTGATTGTAGGGTTGTTTGAGAGAGACCATCTTCCTCCTACACCTCCCACGGATTGATAAACCTTAGGTCATCCACTTGAAGGAAAATTGCTACTGTCCAACAAAACTCTGCGCTTGGAGGCCCAACAAAGTCTACAAGAATAAAGTTGCGTAGTAGAAATCAAGGGATATGATTTGGAACTCGGGGACATGCTCAAGTGGCTAGGGAAGGTCAATGGTCATGTATACAGTGGACAGTGGCCATGAGCGTGCTCTGGATAGACATATTCATGTCTCCAAGGAAGGTTTAAGATGATAGTTTTTAAGTGGTCCCACATGCCAGGAACTCAACCATGTAATGGTCAATGAGTTTGACCTGATGGAAACACGTCGTTTGTGCTTTTATGAGGCTGGGCAAAGGGGGAGGGGAAAGTGAGGACAGTTACGCCCTGTGGGTAAAACTGAGTAGTACTAAGGAACCAGGGGCATGAAAATAGAATTCCCTTAATTTGAACACTAGTGCAATTAATTGTGAACAATGTCTATGTGTAGTTTGCATTATAGTTGTAGAATAATTACTCACGGTTTCACCTTTGTTGTTGAAACTGATTAGCTGTTTTTATTATCTGGTTGAATCTTTACGATTGGTAAACAATGAGAGGATCGGCATCTAGAGTGCCAAGAAGGATTTTGTCCTACATCATGCTTACAATACTCTCCTATTGATGCTATGGATCATGAGACTCACGTCCCCCGATCCAAAAGGCTAGAATTACATTATGGTCTGCTTGCTTCCGAGAAACCTGAACTTCATAATGTTTGGGATAGTTATCTGATATTCTTGGAACTGGAAATTCTTTTCAAAAACAAAGGTTAAAATATATGTGAGTGTGAGGACATTGCAACACGAGATTACACAATCTTTGTAATCAGGTTGATCAAAGAAAAGAAACACTAGAAGTGGTTCTAGAATTTCCTACAACGACTGATACGAAAGCCTCTACATGACATATAGAGACTTCGATCGAACTTGGGGTTGGACTATATAGGTTGAGCAAAATTCTTGCAAACCTTTGTGGTACGCACACGAAACCTATGATACACAAAGAAGCATTGATGGGCCCTGGCTCCGAAAATGGCTATATGCTATGGTAACCTGAGTAGCATCCATATACCTGAATCAAGTTTAGAACTTGATGTATTCTCCGAATACTTAGAGTCTAACGAATAATAATGGATCTACAAACTGACAAAGATAAAAAATGTTTTATAAAACTTGACTTGTTGCAAATAGTTTATGACAAGATCAAGGAATTGACTGTAATGAGATTATCTCGTCATAGCAATACTTAAAGTCGGTTCGGATTAAACTAGCAATTACTACATATTTTAATTATGAGATATGATAGATGGATGTGAGAATAATTTCCATGAGATGGAAAAAGAACTTGGAATGTATATATGATATAGTCTAAAGTAATTTTGTCAATCCAGAGGATGCTAGTAACTGTGCAAATGTTAAGAGATCCTATAATGGATTGAAGCAAGCATAATGGAGTTGAAATCTTTGTTCTGGTGAAATGGTCAAATAATTTGATTTCATCAAGGAAAGCAAAGATACTTGTATTTACAAGAAAGTAAGTGGGAACATGATAATATTTCTAAACACCGTCTGTGCATGATACATTAGTGATTGGAAAATATATAAATTTCTTGACATGAAATAAGAATTTATTGAAACTAGTTTTTCAGTAAAGTACTTAGGAAATATAGTCATGTTATTAGGCATAACAATATGTGGAGATAGTAATTAATGTCTAATCCAGCTTAGTCAAAATATGTATTGACCAAATAACAAAACCATTTAGTATGAAGAGCGCCAAGAAGAATTTCTTGTCTAAGTCACATGTAGGAGTTTTAAACAAGAATGGGTATACTGAAATACTAATGAGTGAAAGACATGACTTAAATCACACTTGTGTTAATTATATTTCATGGTATGTAAATAACCAGATATGTCTAGTACTCCAAGTAAGTTGTGAGTAAACTTATCAAATGGTCAAATTGTTGATCATAGGACAACAATAAAAATGTCGTTAAGTACTAACAACATATTTCTCACATACGAAGAAAATGAAGAGATTGTGTAAGGAATTATATTAATACATGCTCGATGTAAGTAGTACATCGACAAAATCTTCATCGATGCTCCACGTAGTTTTTGATCTATGGTGGCACGATAAGTTGGCATTGGCCCAAAAAAGGATTGTGGTGAATTCTATAATAGAAGTATGGGTATATTTTAGCTTTATAAACTTGGTACGATTTCGAGATGATTCCCCCAATGGAATACTGTTCTTATTAATTAGTGGTTCCATGGCTAAGTCTATAGGATCAAAGGTTCTCCTAGTGATTCAATATATACAAGGACAATTTCACAAAAAAATGAATTCTTGTGAAAGCGTGGTAGATGCATTGAAATGCAAATGATACACACGTATCTAAAGTTGTCATATTCGATAGGACGAAATCTATACCACAAGCAAAGCATGGACTCACATCGGATTGTCATTGGTGTAAAAGTAAAATGTGCTAACTATATTATTGACTCTAGTGCAAGTGGGAGACTGCTGGAAATATGCCCTAGCAGCAATAATATTATATTATTATATTTCTATATTCATAATTAAGAGTTTATATTCTATGTTATAACTGTTATGATCCAGGAATACGTGATTCAGTGGAAAACTCATATGCACGTGCGAAATGATAAACGGTAAAAATAAGGTTCCTAGTCTTGCCTCTAAGACTGGCTTAAGTGTTGCTGGTGATCGTGTTTTTCGGGTCTTAAGATATCGTTAAGTATAACGATAGTCCTAAAACAACAATGAGAGTATGACGCTATAAGAACATTCATATTGAATCGACCCAAACTTATTCGTTATAATTTGAGATAATTTCGTCTAAAATCAATCGTTATAACACAGAGTGTTAACATGTGGTTTATGTTCCTTAGACCATGAGAGTATCATAGTCCCTTCTTACCCTACGACAAGCTTTGGGGTTGCTCAAACGTCATCTGTAATTAGGTGATCATAACTCGAAAGTAAGATTTGCTCCTTCTACGATGGAGAGATATTCTTAGGACCCTCTCGGTGTGATGATATTCGTCATCGTTTGGCCAGACACAGGTGATTATGTCACGGGGTCACAAGCTTGAGGTAATCATTATCTAATGAGTGTTATTGTGTGGAAGTAATGAGAACATATTTGTGAAATTGTTTCATTAATATTCGAAATAGTTTTGAGAGGATCCGAAAGCGTTTTGGGTTCTTGGGAAGGGTTTCGTAGACTATCGGGAAATATTGGGTATTATCGATAAATAATATAAGGGTGAAAAATGTTTTCGGGGATTTTAAATTAACATAAAATGGGAGCATAAGGGTGACCCGGCCATTTTTTACCATGGTTGTGGCTAAAAGAAAATTCGTTGTCGCGACGTACATAAGAACAAGAACCCGCCGGACGGAGGACGGGCAAGGATGGGTGTGAGGGAGAGCGAGACCATGTTTTTCCCCATTTTTCAATCATGCGTCAAGGGTAAAGTTGTTTTTTAGGTGTCATTTAACACCATTACTAGTTGAAATGGACCGAATGACACAAAAGAAACAAAATTTAGATTCCGACACATGAAGAAGAAAAATTTAGTCGAATGGGAAAAAATACTTTAAAAAAGATGTTAAATAAGAAATTATCTATTTCGCCAACAATACGAGAGCTACATGGGTGAGCACGTGCACCACTCAGTATAAGCGATATGTCACCACGGGAGCCCGTTGGAGAGGTGGAACTCTCATGAACTTGACTGGTCTGGCCTATTTATTGAAGTCGTGCGCGAATTTTTTCCTTTGTGTCTTTTTGGATTTTCACAATTTGAAATGGTTTCTTTGGGTTTTTACTTTATGTTTTTCCTTTTCGCTTAGTTAACAAAAATAAATAATAGTAATGAGTACAAAAAATACCCAAAATTAAAATATGTAAATGACTAAACCAATGAAAAATTGAATCTATGTTAATTGGGCCAGCCAATTTCAAGCTGAGTGAGCCACGCGTTTTCTTGTCTCACTCGGCTGTCCTCATGTCTCGTTTTTTATGGAGACCTCCTCTTCAGTGCCTTAAGCATCAGCTCGGCCAAGTGGTTCTTATGCACATCCTCAAGTGGGCCAGCTCCAATACACGTGAACACTGTGTCCCTCGCTCGGTCGCTTCCTACATCGCTCGCTCGGTAATCTAATTTGATCGTTCGGTTGGCAGGGCTGACTAGCTTATCGTTGAACCTTCGGCTATGGGCCATTTGAGCATTGACCATCTGACCAATGGCTTTTCCAGCAAAACTCATGAAATTGAAAAAATGTTTGTGAATTTCAAAAACTGTTCATTGATTTTGATACACAATTCATCAATTTCTATAATAAGTTTACAAATTTCAAAAAAGTTCACCAATAAAGAAAAAAGTACATAAATTATTTTAAAAACATTGATTTTACAAAATAATCATCGATTTCAAAAATAAGTTCACAATTTCAAAAAATCATCGAATTTAGAAAATTAAAAAAATGAAAACTAATGTTAACAAACTTGAAACAAAGTTCATTAATTTTGCGAAAAATCATCACTTTAAAATAACTCAGGAATTTTCAAAAACAATCATCGACTTTGTAAAAAAAATCACAAATTTGAATAAGTTCATTAATTTTGAAATAGAAAATAGAAAAGGAGAAAATGAGAAAGTAAAAAAAACGTCAGAACCCAGAAATTAAACAGTACAAACCCCGACAGAGAAAAAACAGAAAGAAAAAATAAATATATATACCTTTGGGCTGACCCATTTAAATCGAAGGACGCCACCGAAGGACGGATGGCGGGTGCGTACTGTTAGAAAAAGACTGTAACGGCCGCTTAAGACGCCAACTAGGTACCAACATTTTTAGGGGGGCTTTTCCTATTTGACGTTACAGGCGTTGGTTTGTACTGTTTTTCGCTAACCGGGGCCTGCAGCAGCTACTCCCGGGTCTTAGTCAGGCCGGCCGATTGTTTTTTTCTAAACTGTAGATAAACAGAAAAAAACAAGCGCGAGGTAGGATTCGAACCCGCGTCACGGGTTACCAGTGAACGATGTTTAACCAACTCGACCATATTACCAAGTGAACATCCTTTCTTCCTTTTCATTATTCCCCTTTTTGCTTTTTTTTCTCTCTACCCTTTGTAATTGCTTTTTTTGAAATTCGCAATTGTTTTCTTCAAATAGAGCAAAATACTTTTCTAAATCCATGAGCAGAATTTTTCGAAACTCTTGAAATTGATGAACCTTTCTCAAATTTGATGACATTTTTTACACTTTTTTGAATTTTTTCTCCAAATCGATGATTTTTTTCAAAATTGATGAACTTTTTCTCAAAATCGATAAACTTTTTTTCAAAATAGATGGACTTTTTTTCAAAATTGATGAACTTTTTTCAATGTAGATGAACTTTTTTCAAATCGATGAACTTTTTTTCAAATTCTATGATTTTTTTTTCAAATTGATGAACTTCGTTTAAATTCATGACTTTTTTTAATACATGAACTTTTACGTTTTGGTGAACTAATTTTTGAATACGCAAACTTTTTTGCATGCTTTTGAACTTCATCTGTAATATATGAACATCTTTTTCAAATAATTGGAAAATATAAAACATAAATGCTACAGTGTAATGTGCAATAAATTGCGCGGTTAGGTTTCTATTCTTTAAAACTTTCGCATTGTAAATATTCACTAGCAGTTAGCTCGTGTAGTGGCTAACGTCTGCGGTGCGAGCGCGAGGTTGTGAGATCGAATCCTAACGGTCATTTTTGACGTTGCGCGGTCGTGGGCTGGCCCATCCAGCCGTTGCTGCGGGTTTTTTTCTAGCTTTTGTGTTCGCTAGTCTACTTGTTTTGTGGGCCGGCCCAATGCGGAATGCTGCAGACGTCGGGAGCACGATAAGGTCCGGGTCTAACCCATCGCAAGATTTCCTTCGTGTCTACCCGACGTGGCCGTTTCCATCCTCAGTGTGATGGCGGCAGCAACGTCCGTGAGGGGGACACACTACGGAGCCGTATGCCGAACAGGCGCCTGCAACGCCGTATAGGAGCTTCCTTTTAGGGGTCCCTATGTCTCGCTTATAACGAGACGTAGGGAAGCCTCGCTAAAGGCAAGAGCGGTATGGGCCTGCACAGGTGTGCGGGAAGCCATAGATTTGTTTTTTCGGCTTATGTTTTTTGCTTTCATTTTTTTGTCTATACTTTGAAATAGTCTAAATAAATATATTATAAAAAACACTTTACATAAACATTGAAAAAATGTTGCTCAAGCATTTAACAAATCTTAAATGTGTGTAAAACTTTATTTCACATGTATACGAAAAATGTATGCTAAAAGAATACAACGTGTGTGAAACGTTAATCATATATTCAAAATTGTCAATCAATCATTCCGATAATGTTAATAGGTATTTCAAAAATGTTAATCAAGTTTTTTTAAAATGCTAAACGTGCATGTAAGAAACGTTGAAAGAAGTGTTAATCTTGTATTTTCTGAAAAAAATGTCAACCAAGAAATTTGAAAAATGTTAAATTTATATAGAAAATAATGTTGAAAATGTATTCAAAAAGAGTTAATATTGCATGTCTAAAATGTTAATTAAGCATTTGAAAAAAAATGTATATAAAATGCGTTGACTATATACTCAACAAGTGTTGAACTTGTATTTTAAAAGATGTTAAACATGTATTATAAATATTATTAGATATATACCAAAAATGTAGAATGTGTATGGAAAAAATAGACATGAAAAAAATCAAACTGTTTTAATAATGTATTTGGAAAATGTTAAGTGTGTATATAAAATACGTTTCTGATGTATAAGAAAAATGTTGAATGTTTACTAGAAAAAGCTAGCACGCGTTGAATGATGAAAATGAAAAAAAATTGAAAACCAATGAGAACAAAAAATAAAAATAAACAAAAATAAAAGAATGAAAAAGCAACGAACTAATACAAAAAAGAATGAAACCATTCCGCTTGCATATGAACTCATTCTGCTTGTTATGCTTACCTATATATATATATATATATGTCATAAGCTTGTATATCCATCACCTTTCCATGGTTTTTGTTCATGAAACATGTCAAAAAGTTTTGTCAGGCACCTCTGTAGTATGACATGTCAAGGCCCATCAACCCACTCAATTACTCCTTCTTCAGTACCTCCCCAGAAATAATGTAGAATTCAATTATCACTAGTTAAATTTAGATCACTTGTTAAATTGAATTTAGTCAACAACTAAATTAGGTTAACTAGTTACTTAGTCAAGTGCTAGAAATAATGAACTGATAAAATTAGCTACTAGTTAGAGAACGCCTACTTTGTGTTTCGGTTAAAACCAAAACTCAGTTAACCATTTAGCTAGAGAACACCTACAAGATTCAGTTGATACCAAAATCCAGTTAACTAGTTAGCTAGAAAACACATAGACGATCCAGTTAATAAAAAATTCAATTAAACAGTTAGTCGGTGAACACCTACAAGATTCAGTTAACACCAAAATTCAGTTAACTAGTTAGAGAACACCTGCATTGTGATTCAGTTAGAAACAAAATTCAGTAAACTAGTTAGCTAGTCAACACCTACAAGATTCAGTAAAAGATAAATTTATTCAACAACTACAAGATTCAGTTAAAAAGAAAAATTGAATTCAACCAACAACAACAAGATTCGGTTAAATCTCACACGGTACGCTCATCAATAAACACTGAAATCAATCAAATCAATTAGAGAGCAAAGTGCTAAGCTTAAACATGAAGGTAACGACAAATTACCTGCTTACCATAGCCATAAAATCTCCTCCTAGTGTTTATGCCATCAAATGCCACAAATTTCTTGGTCCTAAACTGGTGAAGCTTGCATTTGATGGAAGGATTAGAAACTGAGCCATAGAAGGAAGCATTAACAATGGTCTCGGTGTTTTCCTGCATTGACAAGAAGCATCAACGTAGCTAAAATTGGATATGAAGTGGAAAATATCCCAAATCATCAATCCCTAACCCTGGAAGCACTCACCCACAAATCAATGTCCATGACAGTGTAGGTTAAGTCGTCCTCGTTGCTCTTCTCCCTGTCATTCCAGGAAGACATTGCAGGCCGGCGAGGGCGTAGAGGTGAGAGTGAGTGAGTTAGTGAGCTGGGTGAGCTCGCATCAAGAGTTATTTCTCTTTACGGAAATGTTCTGGCTGAGCCAGTCGGACCGACCATTAACGGTTTTTAGACGTGCGTCGTCGCACGTGTCACCACGCGAACGGTTAGCCATGTCAAAATGAGATCAAAAAATTACTCAATATTTTTTTGCCACCGTAAATTTTTCATCACAGTGAATTCTACCAAAGTTTGTAAAGTGGTGGTTTTATGCTAATGACGTCGCTATTGTGGTTGTTGTGTGCATTTTACTCCAAATAGAGTGAAACAAGGTCATTTACAACAAAACAAAGGAAAATACTTTGTGCAAATGAAAGAGTTGTTCACAATCAGTATTTCAAATGCACAATTTTAGATCGATTAAGATTATGATTACTGGATTTTAGTTCATCAAGAACTAAACTCCAAGAAAACCTCCAAGATTGAAGGCCCATTTAGTCTCCTCCAACTACGTCAAATCCACAGCTTTAGCGCCGCACGCCTGCTCGCGGCTTCTTATGTGGAGTTGCGTGCGTTCGAGATGCTGGGTCGGCTCCATCTTCCATGGGTTACTAGCAGGGAGGCTTGTGTGACAGCCCAAGTGCTGTCCCTACCTTATTTGGCATGTAACTCCATGTATGAACCTTGTGTCATGAGCTTATGAGTTGTATGTTTGCTCCTGGCCATTCATGTGTGGTTGTATTCATGCATCATTTCATCATGCATCATTCTCATTTCATCTTCTTGCCATGTTGGTTTTCTTGTGCTTGTTATGTGTGTTGATGGAGAGGTGTTGTTTTGTGATGTGGGAGATGCTTGTGTGTGGATGGTTCTATGTGTGCAACCTATTCTTTCCCCCTCTCTTTTCCTTTGCAACATCCCCCTCCAAAACCCCTTTTTTCCTATATTTATTTATCTTCAGATTTTAAGTTGTTTTAAAATTGTTTAAAAATGTTCATGAGGTGGCCCCATATGTTTTGTGAAATGGGAGTATGTTGGATTTAATGTTTGGGGTTGGTTTAAATTGTGTTTTAAATTAACAGGAGCTGTCATTTTAAATATTAAATAAATTACTTGTTTTATAATTCAACTTAATATTTTTAATAAAAGGTGTACATTATTTTCTCCTCAGAATTATTTTTGTTTTGCTCAAAACCCTTTTAAATTGCTCTGGGGATTATCTTGTTTGTGACTGGTTTTATTAAATGGGAAACCCCCCCTTTTTATTCTCTGTTTTATTGAGAGTGCGTGTGTGAGAGGGACAGTGGGCCGCGGCCCAGCCCAGCTAGACACAACAGCCACCTGCTCCCGTCTCCTTCTCCATCAGAGAGCTTCAGAGAGAGCGCGTGCGTCGCCGTCGCTTTCCGTCGCCGTCGCCGTCAGCCTGGGGCTATATAGCCTCCCCTCGGTGTCCGTGTCGCTCCGCTAGGGTTTCTTCCTCCTTCCTCCCCTTCTCTGTCGAGGCACAGGTAAGCTTCAAAGAGGAGCGGTGCTCGTCGTCGTCGTGGCCTCCGACGGCCTCGTCCCTGCTGGTGATGGCGTGGCGCTCGCCGCTGCCGTCCGCGTCTCGTTCCCGGCGCTAGGAGGCCTCGGGAGGCCTTCTTCTTCTTCCTTCTCGTCGTCGGAGCATCGCCGAACTTTCTTCCTCATCGTGCGTGTCATCTCCGCCTCTCCTTCCCCTTCGTCGTCGTCAATCGCGTTCACGTGTCTCCGTGAGACCCTCGGTGAGCAGCCCGTCCTCGCCGCCCCTTCTCCTCGCCATAATTCGTAGGATTCGTCGCCGTAGTGCCGTCGCCGCCGCTCGAAAGCTCCGAGCTTGGGCTCGCCTCGGGTCCCCCTCGTCGCGAGATGAGGTGAGGGATGGAGCCCCAGTAGTTTCCTTTTTCGATTCCACCGCTCCCCGTCGCCGGAGACCCCTTGCATCACCGGGAATCGTCGTCGCCCCACCGTTGTCGCTGTCGTTGTTGCTCTGTCATATGCGTGTGTAGGATTCAGCCTCGTCAGTCTGTATGTGCGCGTGTGTGTATTAGAGCTACGGATCCCCCCTCCTTGTTAAGTTTCGGCGCCGTAGCGTAGTGGTGTGGGCGCGTGTGCTCGACTCACAGGTCAGGGGTTCGACCCCCTAAACCTCCCCTTTTTTTGTTGTTGTTGTTGTTGTTTTTTCTTCTTCTTTGTTTTCTCTTTTCCCTTGCTTATATATATGCGTGTGTGTTTTCTTTTTCTTTTTTTTTTGCCATGATGTGTGTGTGTATGTGTAGTGCATATGCACATGTTTGTGTGTGTGTGTGTGCTAGGGCATACACACATGTATGTAGGTGGCATGGTGAGAGGTGTGTGTCTCCATGTGGTTGTGTGAGTGTTCTTGTGGTGCTTGTGTGTGTGTATGTGTCTTGGTGATGCATACCCCTACATGAGAGAGGTATGTATGGTGTGTGTGTGTTTCTTGTCATGAGTGTGTGTGTGTTGCACATATGCATGGGTGCACATGTGTGTGTGTATGCTATGCATACATACCTACATGTGTGCTTGTGAAGATGTGAGTATGTGTGTGCATGTGGGTGGGTGGTGCACCATGCATGACACATGTGTGTGTGCTCTTTGCACACCCATACATGTGTGTGTTCTTGTGTGTGAGTGAGTGTTATGTGTAGGTGTGTGTGTATGTGGGCATACATGTATGAAATGCATGTGTGCCTAGATGCACTCATGCTTGGGAGTGCTTTGCTAGTGGTTGTGTGTGTGCTCTCCACATCCACTCACTTTGGAGTGATGTGTATGGTAGGAGTAGCTCCATGTGTATGTTTCTCTCTTTTGTGCATATGAGCATAGTTTCACTTCTAGTTAGTTTCATCCTTGCTATTGATGCTATGACGTGATATCATGCCCCTAGGATGCCATTTAACCATTTCCAACATGTGTCAATTGAGTTCATGCCATTTTGTGCCATTTCCATTCATATGTATACGTGACTTAAGTCACCCATGACTTAAAGGGTCAAATTTTGACCTTACTTTTCTCCCTCTTGCTCCAAGAAAGTATAGGGGTATGAGTAATGCATTTGGGGTAGAATCAACCCATGAATGCATCTCTGAAGTCAGATTTGACTTTGGGGCAACTTGACAAAACTGTATTTTTATGCTGTGATGTCCTTTTGTCTTTTTATTATGATTTAATCTATGCATGAAATTAAGTTCTTGCCAACATGAGTTTGTTAGTTAAAGTTGCTGGGAAAGTCCCAGTATTATTTTTATTTGTGCTAAGTCATCGTATGAGTGGTAACCATGCTGTTTAGTAAGCAACTTTATGTTTCTGTTCAGCTAGCTTAAAAATGACTTAAGTCTGGGAGAACTGTTGTTATTGTTTTGCCATGTAGAGTTGGTTGTAGCTAGTGATGTGTTTGGAATTTGGGCATGCTCAGTGCTAGTTATTTGTAGTAGATATTGCCTTCTACCATCCTGTTAATTTTCATATCAATATGAGCTTTCTAGCATGTGTGGCTACTGCTGTCAACTTGCTAGTTTATAATCACAGATTCCAGAAAACTGTAATTTTCACTAAGTCCCAGAAAACTGATTCATCATGCCAACTTGATTGCTTCTTGCTTATTGATGTCTGGCTCCTTTGCTGGTGGTGTAATTGGATAAATTGTTGTGTGTGTTGATTAGATACTGTCCATGTCTTGTTTGTGGTTGTAGGCTTCCTGTAGCTCCAGAGGTGAGCTGTAGAAGTTGCTATGTTGCTGTTTAGTGGAAGATTTAGTATTTTATTGTTTTGTGAATTGTGGGAGCTATGCTGCATGAAATTGATTGATTCTTGAGTCTATTGTGATTGATTTTTCATCAACTATCCAGTGGCTGCCTTGGAATGCCAAGAATCAGCCCATAGTTTGGCGACCTTGTGATATTGCCTCCGTACCTTGTCGTGAGCGTATCGTGTGAACCGTAACTCCGTTTCTTGCGATCTTTATATGCATTTCAATCGATTTTGCATACTGCATCCATATTTTCCATGTTCATGCATGTCTAAATAACTTAACATGAGGTTCTGTCCAGATTCACTAATATACAAACTTGCATGTGAAACATGACTAGTTTGTGGTTGCCATGTTATAATTCTTCATAAATGATCATGCATCATTTTGAATGTGCATTGCACCTTGGTTGGATGTTTATTGTTGTTGTTTCTCCTGGATAGACGCGAGTTTTGATTCTGAGTACGAGGAACCAGGAGAGTACCACTACGAGGATCCCGCTACTTCTTACGCTGAAGAACCAACGCGCAAGATGATCGTACCCGGATCTCGATACTATTTTCGCTTGCCAGTTTCTCGCTCTTATAGTTACAATTGCGCTGCCTACCACTTGATAGCAGCCCCCATGTTGCCATGACAGCCTCTAACCTCCACATCCTAGCAAACCTTTGATTGACTAAGTTACCGCTGCTCAACCCCTCTTATAGCATTCTTAGTTGCAGGTGCAGGTAGTTCCATGTGATAACATGGATTTGGATATCACAATGAATTCAGTTATTTAATTTAATGCACGTATATATCTTGGTATTGGTGGAAGGCTTGGCCTTTTTCTAAGTGATTTGTTCCGCTATTACCGCCATTAGTTCCTTGTTACCGGTGTTATGTTTTCCATACTTTGCGCTCCTAACATGCTCGGGGTTGTTATGGGGACCCTCTTGTTTATTCGGTTGAGATTAAAACTTGTCTGGTAAGACCCAACATTGGTACTACATTTGCTTAACAACTCAATAAAATTGCATAGGGTCTTGCAAACCCGTGGATAATTTAATCAACCGCCGGGCCAGTGCTCCTCATGAGTGTTGGTCCAAAATGGGCTGCCTGCGGGGCCGCCTCGAGGCAACTTGAGGATTGGTTTCGCCCCGTAGCTAGTCCCATCTGACGTGTCGTGAGAACGAGATACGCGGCTCTTATCGGGTTCGTCGACACGTCGGGTGGTCTTGCTGGATTTGTTTTACCTTTATCGATTGTCTTGCGTGTGGAGTCTGACTTTCTTCGGGTTTACTCGAGGTGTTGGAATTGCTTTGGAATTACCTATGATGATCGCGAGATCCACGATCGAGGCATTCCCATGGAGTGTGGTTAATTTTGTAATGGATTAGTTGGAGCACCTCTGCAGAGTTGAATCTTTCGGAAAGCCGTGCCCGCGGTTATGTGGCAACTTGGATATTTATTTAACACCCGGTTATAGCAAACTTGAAGTAAACTCTAACTAAAATACACCAACTGTGTGAGTAACCGTGATCGTCTCTGCTCGTGAACATGAACCGAGAGAGAACACGGTGGGGTTATGATTGACGTAAGTAAGTGTGCAGGATCTCATAGAGATCATACTAGATTCGATCGTTCTTCGTAGGCCATTCATATTTATTTCATGTTGCATAAGCTAGCCACCATATATGCTTAGTGTTGCTGCAAACTAAACACTTACCCCATCCCAACCTTTAAGCTTGAATAGTCTTGGTACCTGGGCACATGATAGTTGAGTCCTCTGTGGCTCACAGATTACTACAACACTCCAGGTACAGGTTCAGATGAGTTCATGCAAGATGATCTTACCCAGCTCCAATGGGAGTATGACGAGGAAAGAGGCAGGATGTATGTGACGTATCCGGATGAGTAGAGGACCTGGTCGTGATCTTTGGGATAGCTTGATAGTATCATTTGCAACTTCTTTTATCGTTTGATTTCGTCCGTAGTCGGACCCTGTGTTCAACTTGATGTTCTGGTTTGAGTGACATTGTAAGTTAGCATGTGGCGAGTGTAAGCCAACTTGTATACTCTTCTCATTCAATATTGTATGTTGTGATGATACTATTCTTGCTAACGGCAAGATGCGCATCTATCCCTTGCGTGGCCCTCGTGCCTTAAATGGATAGGCGCGCATCTTGGGTGTGACAAGTTGGTATCAGAGCCATACGACCATAGGAGCCTTTGCTTGTTCGAACTTGGCCGAGTCGTGTCTAGTGAAAACTATTTTGAGTCTAGTTATATCGGAGAGTAGGATTCTTTTTACTCCTCTTCTATGCTCTGGTGAGGTATTCGACTTAGGAAATTTTGATTCTACTCCTCTTCTCGCTCAAAAAAATTTAGGATCACGCGGGTATTTTGGAGTCTATATGACGCCGATGTGACAGGGTTCTATTTTGGTGCCTCCTGTCTGACTTGATTTCTTTCGGGGAGTCGAGCTCCAAGGAATGTTGGCACATCGTTATCATTCAGCTTCCTTGATACCTCAGGACGGAGAATGCTCGGAATTACTTCAATACTTATCGTGGTGAGATGAGGTCAGAGTCACCCAGTACTGGGGAGGCGTCCGGGGTACCACCATGGTTTAGTATCGTTGTGAGTTCGAGGATTCAAGATTAGACGAATTTGCGGAATTTCTTAAATTATGGTGTGGAAGGTTGCGGATGCAGTTGCAGCTAATTGCCTAGGGCAGGTTCCTGATTCCGCAACCCGAATCGCATAAACAAGAAAGTTTTCGGAAGTTCATAGGTGGGAAATCTTTAAGTCATCTAGGATCATCTTCTCCAAGTGTATTGGGCATGTACATCTGTTCCGAGCGCTTAGCTCAATACTTTTGTGTTAATTGCAAGTGGCTTATTACATCGATGATGTTATCATGGTCCAAAGAAGTATTCTTACTAATTTTTCAGTAGGAAGGCTATGTTGTTAATTGTTCAATTTCTTTCAAGCATTTGATTCAGCTTATGATTCATCTTATCAATGAGGTGCTGATGCGTTTTGTCCATCTTCAGGAAGGCTCCACCAACTCGTAGCAATCCGGGTCGTGGTGAGGAGCAGACTGATGTTCCACCGCCACCCCCGCCACCGCCTCCTTTGCCTCCTCCTCCAGAAGCTTGGCAAGCTGTGATGGCCGCGACCAATGCGAACACTCAGATGTTGCTAAGGCTGTTGCAAGAAAGGGAACGGGGTCAGCAAGGTTTTCAAGGCAATTTTCAGAATCAACTGCAGTTTGCGACTCTCAATCAGTTCTTTGCCAACCAGCCCAAGACTTTCACCTGTTGTGAGCAGCCTCTAGATGTTGATGATTGGCTTCGTGATATGAGTAAGCATTTTGAGTGCAGCAATGTCAGGCCAGAGGACTTTGTCAGATTTGCATCGTTCCAGCTAAAGGGTCAAGCAGCTGATTGGTGGCAATAGTACAAGGATTCCAGGGGCGATCGTGTTGTTACTTGGGACGATTTCCGTCGTGACTTCAGGGCTCATTACATTCTGACAAGCTTTGTCGAGGAGATGCATGAGAAGTTCAGGCACCTGAAGCAGGGAAGTAAGTCTGTCTACCAGTACAACATCGAGTTCCAAAATCTAGCTCGTTATGCCAAGCAAGATGTTCCAGATGAAAAAGCTATGATCTATCAGTTCAGAGGTGGTCTCAAGGATGAGCTTCTGCCAGGCCTAGTTCTTCAAGAGCCTCGTGAGTTTGATCAATTCTATAACATGGCTTTGAAGATTGAAGCAGCTCAGCTCAAGTTGGAGAACTCTAAGAAGCGTTCAAGGGATTCATATTCTTCTTCTAGCTCTTAGATGGTTCCCAAGCAGCAGAAGTATTGGGCACCAAATCCTCTTTCGTTTCGTCCTCCTCAGCAGCAGAAGCAGTTCGGTGGTCGCGGTTCTTCCCACCCACCCAACCCAGGTTTCCAGCAGAAGAACCAGGCGTCCAAGGCTGTTCTTGTTCCTCCTCCAGGCAATGTTCGTCCGCTTTCTAAGGTGACTTGTCACAAGTGTGGTCAGAAGGGCCACTATGCAAACAAGTGCAACCAGCGGCGTCTTCTGCCTCCTCCTCCTATCAAGCCTCCCAGCAATGCTATGGTGAAGCATAATCCCAAGACCGCAAGAGTGAATATGGTGAATGCAGCTGATGCAGAGCAGGCCAATGATGTGATCATGAGTAATCTCTCAGTTAATTCTATTCCTGCAAAAGTGTTATTTGATTCTGGTGCATCACATTGTTTCATGTCATATCCTTTTGCGGCAAAACATGGTTTTTCCACGGAGTTTTTGCCAAATGCATTGCAAGTTGTGTCTCCCGGGAAGCGTCTCAGTTCAAAGATGGTGGTTCGGGATGCTTCTATAAAGATGGGCAATTATTCTTTTCTAGCTTCCCCAATTGTTCTCGGTAATTCCGATATTGATCTCATTCTGGGCATGGACTTCCTGGCTATGAATAAGGCTCATATTGATTGCAAAGCAAAAGAAGTCAAGCTGACTCATCCTTCAGAAGACGTGATTATTTTCGCAGCTCGCGATGACACAATCCGTCTCTTTGCTCTTAATGAGAAGGGTGAAATCTCGGCGATTTTTCAAATTCCGGTGGTTTGTGAGTATGAAGATGTCTTTCCAAAAGAGTTGCCAGGAATGCCTCCGCACCGGACAGTCGAGTTCGTGATTGATCTCGAGCCCGGAACTGAACCGGTCTGCAAGCGCCCATATAAACTTGGCCCCGAAGAGCTGAAAGAGTTGAAGAAGCAGCTAGATGAGCAAGAATGTCTGGGTCTAATCACACCAAGTTCTTCTCCATGGGATTGTGGATGTTTTTTGTCAAGAAGAAAGATGGCACGGATCGTCTTTGTGTGGACTACCGGCCATTGAACAAGAAGACAATCAGAAACAAGTACCCACTTCCCAACATCAATGAGTTATTTGAGCAACTGAAAGGCGCCAAGGTTTTCTCGAAGCTTGATCTTCTCATGGGTTATCATCAGATTCGCATTCGTGAAGAAGACATTCCCAAGACCGCTTTCAGGACGAGTTTTTTCTCTTATGAGTATACCGTTATGTCGTTTGGTCTTGCGAATGCTCCTCCAACCTTCTCAAGAATGATGAATTTCATTTTCTCTCCTTTCAAGAATGAATTAGTCTTGGTCTATCTGGATGATATCCTTGTGTTCTCGGAGACAGGAGAAGATCATGCAGAGCATCTCCGCCTTGTGCTTGACAAGTTAAGGGAACATCGGTTTTATGCCAAGTTTTCCAAGTGTGAGTTCTGGCTCAATGAAGTGGTGTACGTCGGGCATGTCATCTCTGTCGAGGGAATTAAAGTGCACCCTGAGAAAGTTGAGGCAATCTTGAAGTGGGAGCCTCCTCAGAATGTGAAGCAGCTTCGGAGCTTCCTCGGCCTTGCTAGTTATTGCAGAAGATTCGTGGAGAACTTCTCTCAAATTGCTAAGCCTCTGTACAATCTCCTCCAGAAGAGCGTCAAGTATGTTTGGTCTCCTGAGTGTGATGTGGCGTTCAATACGCTCAAGCAGAGACTGACTTCAGCTCCAGTTCTTGTTCCTCCCGAGTAGTCCAAGCCTTTCCAAGTTTTCTGTGATGCTTCTCTCCAAGGCCTTGGTGGTGTTCTTATGCAAGACAAGAAGATTGTTGCTTATACCTCGCGTCAGTTGAAGCCTGTCGAGAAGAACTACCCCACTCATGATCTTGAGTTGGCGGCAGTTGTGCATGCTCTAATGACTTGGAGGCATTTGTTGTTGGGTAGACCAGTTGAGGTGTACACCGATCACAAGAGCTTGAAGTACATTTTCACTCAACCCAATCTCAATCTTCGGCAATCTCGTTGGGTGGAAATGCTTGAAGACTTTAACCCAAGCATTGAGTATACTCCAGGGAAAGCAAATGTCATTGCAGACGCGCTCAACCATAAGGCGTACTGCAATAGTCTCATCTTGAAGCCTCTTCAACCCGAGCTTTGTGAAGCCTTCCGCAAGCTCAACCTTCAAATGATTCCGCAAGGATTTCTTGCCAATCTTCAAGTCTCTCCGACTCTGGAAGATCAGGTTCACCAAGCGCAGCTTCTTGATACTATGGTGAAGAAAGTGAAGAAAGGTGTGGCCAAGAGCAGTCCAAAGTATAAGTGCTTTTGTATTGATGACAAGGATACCTTGTTCTTCGAGGACCGTCTTGTGGTTCCAAAAGGCGATCTCAGAAAGGTTATCATGGACGAAGTACATAATTCTCTTTTTTCCATTCATCAAGGCAGTTCCAAGATGTATCAGGATCTCAAGCAAACCTTCTGGTGGACTCACATGAAACGTGAAATTGCTCAGTTCGTGAATGAGTGTGATGTTTGTCGTAGAGTGAAGGCAGAACATCAACGTCCAGCAGGTCTTCTTCAGCCTTTGCCTATCCCAGAGTGGAAATTCGATCATGTGGAGATGGATTTCGTAACTGGGTTCCCCAAGTCCAAGAGAGGCAACGATGCCATCTTTGTGGTTATCGACAAGCTGTCAAAAGTTGTTCATTTCCTTCCAGTCAAAGAATCTATCTTGACAGCTCGGCTTGTAGAGTTGTATACGTCAAGGATAGTGTCTTTGCATGGTATTCCTCAGCTCATCTCTTCTGACCGTGGAAGTCTCTTTACTTCCAAGTTTTCGGAGTCCTTCCAAACTGCTATGGGTACAAAGATCCGTTTCAGCACGGCGTTCCATCCGCAGACAAGTGGTCAAGTTGAGAGTCAATCGGATTCTTCAAGATATGCTCAGAGCTTGTGTGATTTCATTCGGCATGAAGTGGGAAGATTGCCTTCCTTATGCTGAATTCTCATACAACAATAGCTTTCAAGCAAGCTCAGGCAAGGCCCCTTTCGAGATTCTCTTCGGCAGAAAGTGTCGTACCCCGCTTAACTAGTCTGAAACCGGTGAGCGTCAGATATTGGACAATGACATGATCACTGAAGCAGAAGAAATGTGCCATGTCATTCGTGAGAACCTCAAAGCAGCTCAGTCCCGACAAAAGAGTTATTATGATAACAAACATTGGGATGTTTCTTTCCAAGTGGATGATCTAGTCTATCTCGGAGTCTCTCCCATGAAAGGCACTTAGTGGTTTGGAATAAAAGGGAAGCTAGCTCCTCGTTTTGTTGGTCCTTTCAAAGTTGTTGGCAAGAGAGGTGGTCTTGCATATCAACTAGAGCTTCCTCCAAATTTCGCAAATGTGCATGATGTCTTCCATGTTTCTCAGCTCCGGAAATGTTTCAAGACTCCTGAGCGGACCATTGACCTCCAAGACATCGATCTTCAAGAAGATCTCTCTTATCGTGAGCACCCAGTTGCTATTCTTGAAGAAACTGAGCGTAAGACTCGCAACAAATCTATCAAATTCCTCAAGGTGAAGTGGTCTCATCATTCCGACAAAGAAGCTACTTGGGAACACGAGGACCTTCTCCGTTCCGAATTTCCAGACTTCTTTCGTTCCTAGATCTCGGGTCGAGATCCTCTTGTAGTGTGGGAGAGTTGTGACAGCCCAAGTGCTGCCCCTACCTTATTTGGCATGTAACCCCATGTATTAACCTTGTATCATGAGCTTATGAGTTGTATGTTTGCTCCTGGACATTCATGTGTGGTTGCATTCATGCATCATTCTCATTTCATCTTCTTGCCATGTTGGTTTTCTTGTGCTTGTTATGTGTGTTGGTGGAGAGGTGTTGTTTTGTGATGTGGGAGATGCTTGTGTGTGGATGGTTCCATGTGTGCAACCTATTATTTCCCCCTCTCTTTTCCTTTGCAACATCCCCTCCAAAACCCCTTTTCTCCTATATTTATTTATCTTCAGATTTTAAGTTGTTTTAAAATTGTTTAAAAATGTTCATGAGGTGGCCCCATATGTTTTGTGAAATGGGAGTATGTTGGATTTAATGTTTGGGGTTGGTTTGAATTGTGTTTTAAATTAACAGGAGCTGTCATTTTAAATATTAAATAAATTACTTGTTTTATAATTCAACTTAATATTTTGAATAAAAGGTGTACATTATTTCCTCCTCGGAATTATGTTTTGCTCAAAACCCTTTTAAATTGCTCTCGGGATTATCTTGTTTGTGACTGGTTTTATTAAATGGGAAAAAACCCTTTTTATTCTCTATTTTATTGAGAGTGCGTGTGTGAGAGGGACAGTGGGCCACGGCCCAACCCAGCTGGACACAACGGCCACCTGCTCCCGTCTCCTTCTCCGTCAGAGAGCTTCAGAGAGAGCGCGTGCGTCGCCGTCGCTTTCCGTCGTCGTCGCCGTCAGCCTGGGGCTATATAGCCTCCCCTCGGCGTCCGTGTTGCTCCGCTAGGGTTTCTTCTTCCTCCCTCCGCTGCCGCAGCTCCTCTCCCCCTCTTCTTCTTCCTCCTTCCTCCCCTTCTCTGTCGAGGCGCAGGTAAGCTTCGGAGAAGTGCTGAGGAGCGGTGCTTGTCGTCGTCGTCGCCTCCGATGGCCTCGTCCCTGCTGGTGATGGCGTGGCGCTCGCCGCTGCTGTCCGCGTCTCGTTCCCGGTGCTAGGAGGCCTCGGGAGGCCTTATTCTTCCTCCTCCTTGTCGCTGGAGTGTCGCCGGACCTTCTTCCTCTTCGTGCGCATCGTCTCTGCCTCTCCTTACCCTTCGTCGCTGTCGATCGCGTCCCCGTGTCTCCGTGAGCCCCTCGGTGAGCAGCCCGTCCTCGCCGCCCCTTCTCCTCGCCGTAATTCGTAGGATTCGTCGCCGTAGTGCTGTCGCCGACGCTTGAAAGCTCCGAGCTTGGGCTCGCCTCCGGTCCCCCTCGTCGCGAGATAAGGTGAGGGATGGAGCCCCCGTAGTTTCCTCTTTCGATTCCGCCGCTCCCCATCGCCGGAGACCCCTTGCATCGCCGGGAATCGCCGTCGCCCCGCCGCTGTCGCTGCCACTGTTGCTCTCTCATGTGCGTGTGTAGGATTCAGTCTCGTCAGTCTGTATGTGCGCGTGTGTGTATTAGAGCTACGGATCCCCCCTCCCTGTTAAGTTTCGGCGCCGTAGCGTAGTGGTGTGGGCGCGTGTGCTCGACTCGGAGGTCAGGGGTTCGACCCCCTGAACCTCCCCTTTTTTTTTCTTTTCTTCTTTCTTTTCTCTTTTCCCTTACTTATATATATCTGTGTGTGTGTGTTTTGTTTTTTTCTTTTGCCATGATCTGTGTGTGTATGTGTAGTGCATATGCACATGTTTGTGTGTGTGTGCTAGGGCATACACACATGTGTGTAGGTGGCATGGTGAGAGGTGTGTCTCTCCATGTGGTTGTGTGAGTGTTCTTGTGGTGCTTGTGTGTGTATGTGTCTTGGTGATGCATACCCCTACATGAGAGAGGTATGTATGGTGTGTGTGTGTTTCTTGTCATGAGAGTGTGTGTGTTGCACATATGCATGGGTTCACATGTGTGTGTATGCTATGCATACATACCTACATGTGTGCTTGTGAAGATGTGAGTGTGTGTGTGTGTGCATGTGGGTGTGTGGTGCACCATGCATGACACATGTGTGTGTGTGCTCTTTGCACACCCATACATGTGTGTGTTCTTGTGTGTGAGTGAGTGTTATGTGTAGGTGTGTGTGTATGTGGGCATACATGTATGAAATGCATGTGTGCCTAGATGCACTCATGCTTGAGAGTGCTTTGCTAGTGGTTGTGTGTGTGTGTGCTCCACATCCACTCACTTTGGAGTGATGTGTATGGTAGGAGTAGCTCCATGTGTAGGTTTCTCTCTTTTGTGCATATGAGCATAGTTTCACTTCTAGTCAGTTTCATCCTTGCTATTGATGCTATGACATGATATCATGCCCCTAGGATGCTATGACATGTGTAAATTGAGTTCATGCCATTTTGTGCCATTTCCATTCATATGCATAAGTGACTTAAGTCACCCATGACTTAAAGGGTCAAATTTCGACCTAGCTTTTCTCCCTCTTGCTCCAAGCAAGTATAGGGGTATGAGTAATGCATTTGGGATAGAATCAACCCATGAATGCATCTGTGAAGTCAGATTTGACTTTGGGGCAACTTGACAAAACTACATTTTTATGCTGTGATGCCCTTTTGTCTTTTTATTATGATTTAATCTATGCATGCAATTAAGTTCTTGCCAACATGAGTTTGTTTGTTAAAGTTGCTGGGAAAGTCCCGGTATTTTCTTTATTTGTGCTAAGTCATCAGATCAGTGGTAACCATGCTGTTTAGTAAGCAACTTTATGTTTCTGTTCAGCTAGCTTAAAAATGACTAACTCTGGGAGAACTGCTGTTATTGTTTTGCCATGTAGAGTTGGTTGTAGCTAGTGATGTGTTTGGAATTTGGGCATTCTCACTGCTAGTTATTTATAGTAGATATTGCCTTCTACAATCCTGTTAATTTTCATGTCAATATAAACTTTCTAGCATATGTGGATACTACTGTCAACTTGCTACTTTATAATCACAGATTCCAGAAAACTGTAATTTTCACCAAGTCCCAAAAAACTGATTCATCATGCCAACTTGATTGCTTCTTGCTTATTTATGTGTGGCTCCTTTTCTGGTGGTGTAATTGGATGAATTGTTGTGTGTGTTGAGTAGATACTGTCCATGTCTTGTTTGTGGCTGTATGCTTCCTGTAGCTCCAGAGGTGAGCTGTAGAAGTTGCTATGTTGCTGTTTAGTGGCAGATTTAGTGTTTTATTGTTTTGTGAATTGTGGGGGCTATGCTCCATGGAATTGATTGATTCTTGAGTCTATCGTGATTGATATTTCATCACCTATCCAGTGGCTGCCTTGGAATGCCAAGAATCAGCCCATGGCTTGGCGACCTTGTGATATTGCCTCCGTACCTTGTCGTGAGCGTATCGTGTGAACCGTAACTCCGTTTCTTGCGATCTTTATATGCATTTCTATCGATTTTGCATGCTGAATCCATATTTTCCATGTTCATGCATGTCTAAATAATTTAACATGAGGTTCTGTCCAGATTCACTAATATACAAACTTGCATGTGAAACATGACTAGTTTGTGGTTGCCATGTTATAATTCTTCATAAATGATCATGCATCATTTTGAATGTGCATTGCACCTTGGTTGGATGTTTATTGTTGCTATTTCTCTTGGGTTGATGCGAGTGTTGATTCTGAGTACGAGGAACCAGGAGAGTACCACTACGAGGATCCCGCTACTTGTTTCGCTGAAGAACCATCAGGCAAGATGATCGTACCCGGATCCCGATACTATTTTCGCTTGCCAGTTTCTCGCTCTTATCGTTACAATTGCGCTGCCTACCACTTGATATCAGCCCCCATGGTACCATGACAGCCTCTAACCTCCACATCCTAGCAAACCTTTGATTGGCTAAGTTACCGCTGCTCAGCCCCTCTTATAGCATTCTTAGTTGCAGGTGCAGGTTGTTCCATGTGATAATATGGATTTGGATATCACAATAAATTCAATTATTTAATTTAATGCACATATATATCTTGGTATTGGTGGAAGGCTTGGCCTTTTGCTAAGTGATTTGTTCCGCTATTACCGCCATTAGTTCCTTGTTATCGGTGTTATGTTTTCCATACTTTGCGCTCCTAACATGCTCGGGGTTGTTATGGGGACCCCCTTGTTTATTCGGTTGAGATTAAAACTTGTCTGGTAAGACCCAACATTGGTACTACATTTGCTTAACAACTCAATAAAATTGCATAGGGTCTTGCAAACCCGTGGATAATTTAATCAACCCCCGGGCCAGTGCTCCTCATGAGTGTTGGTCCAAAATGGGCTGCCTGTGGGGCCGCCTCAAGGCAACTTGAATATTGGTTTTCCCCGTAGCTAGTCCCATCTGACGTGTCCCGAGAGCGAGATACGCGGCTCTTATCGGGTTCGTCGACACGTCGGGTGTTCTTGCTGGATTTGTTTTACCTTTATCGACTGTCTTGCGTGTGGAGTCTAACTTTCTTCGGGTTTACTCGAGGTGTTGGAATTGCTTTGGAATTACCTATGATGATCGCGAGATCCGCGATCGAGGCATTCCCACGGAGTGTGGTTAATTTTTTAATGGATTAGTTGGAGCACCTCTGCAGAGTTGAATCTTTCGGAAAGCCGTGCCCGCGGTTATGTGGCAACTTGGATATTTGTTTAACACCCGGTTATAGCAAACTTGAAGTAAACTCTAACTAAAACACACCAACTGTGTGAGTAACCGTGATCGTCTCTGCTCGTGAACATGAACCGAGAGAGAACACGGTGGGGTTATGATTGACGTAAGTAAGTGTTCAGGATCTCATAGAGATCATACTAGATTCGATCATTCTTCGTAGGCCATTCATATTTATTTCATGTTGCGTAAGCTAGCCACCATATATGCTTAGTGTTATTGCAAACTAAACACTTACCCCATCCCAACCTTTAAGCTTGAATAGTCTCGGTACTTGGGCACATGATAGTTGAGTCCTCTGTGGCTCACAGTTTACTACAACACTCCAGGTACAGGTTCAGATGAGTTCGTGCAGGATGATCTTACCCAGCTCCAGTGGGAGTATGACGAGGAAAGAGGCAGGATGTACGTGACGTATCCGGATGAGTAGAGGACCTGGTCGTGATCTTTGAGATAGCTTGATAGTATCATTTGCAACTTCTTTTATCGTTTGATTTCGTCTGTAGTCGGACCCTGTGTTCAACTTGATGTTCTGGTTTGAGTGACATTGTAAGTTAGCATGTGGCGAGTGTAAGCCAACTTGTATACTCTTCTCATTCAGTATTGTATGTTGTGATGATACTATTCTTGCTAACGGCAAGATGCGCATCTATCCTTGCGTGTCCCTCGTGCCTTAAATGGATAGGCGCGCATCTTGGGCGTCAGAGCTTGTCAGGGTGGCGAGAGGCAAAGGAGGCAAGAGAGATGTGGCGGGGTTGCAACAAGGATACAAAAACCAATGATGGGTGGAGACGGTGTGACATCCGCCACTAGGGTTAGCAACATGGTACGAGAAGGGGAGAGAAATAGCGCTAGTTCGTCCGGGGAAGATGAGTTGTTGGTTTGAATCTGCAAGTTTCACTTAAAAGTGGCATTTTGGTGGTGGATTGTCTCCACAATTTCCTCTTCGTGAAGTTGGTCTTTGGCCGCTTAACTATTTTACACTACAGGAGACCTCCGCTTTGTGAAGCTAGCTTCGCAAAGCGGTGGCGTTTGGCCCAACTCCTGTTGGAAATATGCCCTAGAGGCAATAATAAATTAGTTATTATCATATTTCCTAGTTCATGATAAATGTCTATTATGCATGCTAGAATTGTATTGATCGGAAACTCAAATACATGTGTGGATACATAGACAACACCATGTCCGTAGTAAGCCTCTACTAGACTAGCTCGTTGATCAGCGATGGTCAAGGTTTCTTGACATAGACATGAGTTTTCATTTAATAACGGGATCACATCATTAGGAGAATGATGTGATGGACAAGACCCAACCGTAAGCATAGCATATGATCGTGTTAGTTTATTGCTACTGCTTTATCCATGTCAAGTATCTGTTCCTACGACAATGAGATCACGCAACTCCTTGACACCGTAGGAATGCCTTGTGTGTATGAAATGTCACAACGTAACTGGGTGACTCTAAAGGTGCTATACAGGTATCTCCGAGAGTGTCTATTGGGTTGGCGTGGATCAAGACTGTGCTTTGTCACTCCATATGACAAAGAGGCATCTCTGGGCCCACTCTGTAATATAACATCACAAGAAGCTTGCAAGAAATGTGACTAAGGAGTTAGTTACGGGATCTTGTGTTACGGAAAGAGTAAAGAGACTTTCCGGTAATGAGATTGAACTAGTTATGGAGATACCGACGATCGAATCTCGGGCAAGTAACATACCGATGGGCAAAGGGAATTGCATACGGGGTTGTCTGAATCCCTGACATCATGGTTTGACTGATAAATATTTTCGTATAATATATAGGAACCAATATGGGCATCCAGGTCTCGCTATTGGTTATTAACCGTGGAGTTATCCGGTCATGTCTACATAGTCCTCAAACCCGCAGGGTGTGTACATTTAACGTTCGGTGACGATTTGGTATTGTTGAGTTATGTATGTTGGTGACCGAAGGTTGTTCGGAATCCTGGATGAGATACCGAACGTCACTAGGAGTTCCAGAATGATCTAGAGGTAAATATTTATATATGGGAAGTCATATTTTGGCTATCACAAAAATTCTGGCTATTTCCGGTATTGTACCGGGAAGCTTCCGGAAGGTTATAGAGGGATCCGGAGGAGTCCAGAAGGGCCCCTCCAGACCCAAGCACGTGCATGGTCTGTAAGGGGGGCGTCCAAACCTTGTTGGGACAGCCCCCAAGGGTCCATGCGGCTAGGGGATAGGAAACTCTAAAGGGGAAGGCACCAAGGAGGTGCCTCGGGGAGGGAGGACTCCTCCCTCCTAGCCACCGCCCACTTCCTTGGAGGAAGGGATAGGGCTGTGCCCCATCTACCCCCTCCTCCTATATATAGAGAGAGGGAGGGGAGGGCAGCAACACCCTAAGGCATAGGTGCAGCCCTCCCTCTCTCCCTAGATCTATTTCTCCATCAAAAACGCATCTACAATAGTGCTTGGCGAAGCCCTGCTGAGATTGCTCCACCACCGCCACTGCCACATCGTCGTGCTGCCGGAGAACTCATCTACCTCTCCGCCCTTGCTTGGTGGATCAAGAAGGCGGAGACGTCATTGAGATGTACGTGTGCTGAACGAAGAGGTGTCGTCCGTTCGGGCTAGATCGACACGGGTCGTGATTGGATCGCAAGACGGATTGTGATTTGGATCGCGAAGACGTTCGACTAAATCAACCACGTTTCTTAACACTTTCCGCTTAGCGATCTACAAGGGTATGTAGATCCAATCTCCCTCTCATAACTGTTGATCTCCATTGATAGATCTTGGGTGTTCACAGATTTTTTTGTTTCACATGCAACCTTCCCCAGCAGTGGCATCAGGAGCTAGGTCTATGCGTAGATAACATGCACAAGTAGAACACAAAAAAGTTTGTGTGTGTTGATGTTTAGATTTCTTACCTCCTTAGTCTTATATTGATTCGTCTATATTGTGGGATGAAGCGGCTTGGACCAATCTTACTCTTCCACATACGAGAGACCGGTTTCATCGACTAACATGCAACTTGTTACATATAGATGGCTAGTGGGTATATGTCTCTCCCACTTTAGTTCAATCGGATTTGACAGAGGCGGTCCTTGTAGAAGGTTAAAAGGCAACTTGATTATCACTGTTGTGGCTTTGCATAGGTAAGAACGGGTCTTATTAGTTGCCCATAGCAGCCACGTAAAACTTGCAACAAAGTAGAGAACGTCTAACTTGTTTTTGCAGGGCATGTTGTGATGTGATATGGCAAAGACATGATTTGATATATGTTGATGTATGAGATGATCATGTTTTGTAATACTTATCACGACTTGCATGTCGATAAGTACCGCAACCGGCAGGAGCCATAGAGTTGTATTTAATTATTGTATTACATGCGTGTCAATAATTAAGCGCTATGTAATGCTTTACTTTATCGATAAATAGTAGCAATAGTAGTAGAAGCATGGTTGGTGCGGCAACCGTGATGGCAACACAATGATGGAGATCATGGTGTTATGTCGGTGACAATGGAGATCATGTCGGTGCTTTGGAGATGGAGATCAAGAGCACAAGGTCATGTCCATATCATGTCACTTATGATTTGCATGTGATGTTAAACCTTTTATGCATCTTATTTTGCTTAGGATAACGGTAGCAGTATAAGGTGATCCCTCACTAAAATTTCAAGATAAAATTGTGTTCTCCCTGAGTGTGCACCATTGCAAAAGTTCATCGTTTCGAAGCACCATGTGATGATCGGGTATGATAGACTCTACGTTCACATACAACAGGTGCGAGTCAGTTTTGCACATGCGGAACACTCGGGTTAAACTTGACGATCCTATCATGTACAGACATGGCATCGGAACACAGGAGACCGAAAGGTCGAACATGAGTCATATAGTAGATATGATCAACATGTAGATGTTCCATTTAAACCACCTCATCTCACGTGATGATCGGACTTGGGTTGGTGAATTTGGATCATGTACCACTCATATGACCGGAGGGATGTCAATTTAAGTGGGAGTTCTTAAGTAATATGATTAATTGAACTCATTATCATGAACATAGTCTAAGTTGTCTTTGCAAATTATGTTGTAGATCAATAGCTCGCGCTATAGCTCCCCTATATTTTGATACGTTCCTAGAGAAAAATAGAGTTGAAAGATGATGGTAGAAATAATGCGGACTGAGTCCGTGATCCGAGGATTGTCCTCATTGCTGCACAAAAGGCTTATGTCCTTGATGCACCGCCCAGTGCGCCACCCCCTCAAGCGTCGTTTGTAGATGTTGTGAACAGTTGACATGCACATTGTGATGAATATTTGATAGTTCAATGCGTCATGCATTACGGCTTAGAATTGAGGCTCCAAAAATATTTTGAACGTCACAGAGCATATGAGATGTTCTAAGAGCTGAAATTGGGATTTCAGGCTTGTGCCCATGTTGAGAGGTATGAGACCTTCAACAAGATTCTTTTCCTGTAAGATGAAGGATAATAGCTCAATCGGTGAGCATGTGCTCAGATTGTCTCGGTGCTACAATCGCTTGAATCAAGTGGGAGTTGATTTTCTAGATAAGATAGTGATTGATATAGTTCTCCAAGTCACTGCCACAAATCTGCTAGAGCTTCGTGATGAACTATAAACATGCCAGGGATGGAAAAGATGATCCCTGGGCTATTCGCAATGTTCGACACTGCGAAGGTAGAAATCAACAAGGAGCATCAAATGTTGATGGTTAGTAAAACCACTAGTTTCGAGAAGGGCTAGGGCAAGAAGGGAAACTTCCTGAATGGCAAGCCAGTTGCTGCTCCAGTGAAGAAACTCAAGGTTGAACCCAAACCCGAGACTAAGTGCTTCTATTATGAGGAGAACGGTCACTGAGGCGGAACCACCATAGATACTTGGTAGATAAGAAGGCTGGCAACATCAACAGAAGTATATTTGATATATGTGTTATTGATGTGTACCTTACTAGTACTCCTAATAGCACCTGGGTATTAGAAACCAGTTCAGTTTCTAATATTGGTAACTCGAAATATAAGCTACGAAATAAACGGAGACTAGCTAAGGGCGAGGTGACGATATGTGTTGGAAGTGTTCCCCACGTTGATGTGATCACCATCACACACTCCCTCTGCCTTCGGGATTAGTGTTGAACCTAAATAAATGTTATTTGGTGTTTGTGTTGAGCATGAACATGTTTAGATCATGTTTATTGCAATACGGTTATTCATTTAAGTCAGAGAATAATGGATATTTTGTTTACATGAATGATACCTTCAATGGTCATGCACCCAATGTGAATGGTTTATTGAATATCGATCGTAGTGATACACATGTTCATAATATTGATGCCAAAAAGATGCAAAGTTAATAATGATATTACCACGTACTTGCGGCACTGCCGCTAAGGCCATATTGGTATAAAGCGCATGAAGAAACTCCATGCTAATGGATCTTTGGACTCACTCGATTTCGAATCGGTTGATACATGCAGACCATGCCTCATGGGCAAGATGACTTAGACCTCGTTTTCAATATGATGGAGCGGGCAAGAGACTTATTGGAAATGACACTTGTTGATGTATGCGGTCCAATGAGTGTTGAAGTGTGCGGTGGATATCGTTATTTTCTTACCTTCACTAATGATTTGAGTAGGTATGGGTATATTTACTTAATGAAACACAAGTCTAAAATGTTTGAAAAGTTCAAGCAAATTCAGAGTGAAGTTTAAGATCGTCGTGACAAGAAGATAAAATGCCTACGATATGATCGTGGAGGTGAATATCTGAGTTCCGAGTTTGGTGTGCAACTTAAGATAATGTGGATATTGTTTCACAATTCACGCCACCTCGAACACCATAATGTAATGGTGTGTCCGAATGTCGTAGTTGTGCTCTATTGGATACGATGCGTACTATGATGTCTCTTATTGTTTTGCCAATATCGTTTTGGGAGTATGCATTAGAGACAACTACATTCACTTTAAATAGGGCACCATCTAAATCCGTTGAGATGACACCGCATGAATTATGGTTTGGCGGAAACCTAAGCTGTCATTTCTTATAGTTTGGGAATGCGACACTTATGTCTGATATGCTCGAACCCAAAGCAGAAAAGTGCATCTTCATAGGATACTCTAAGGAAACAGTTGGGTATACCTTCTATCTTAGATCCGAGGGCAAAGTGTTTGTTGCTAAAAATGGGTCCTTTCTCGAGAAAGAGTTTCTCTCGAAAGAATTGAGTGGGAGGAAAGTAGAACTAGATGAGGTTGTTGAACCGTCACTTCAGTTGGATAGTAGCACGACACAGAAAGATGTTTCTGCGACACCTACACCAAGTGAAGAGGAAGCAAATGGTGATGATCATGAAGCTTTATATCAAGTTACTACCAAGACTCGTAGGTCGACAAGGACTCGTACCACCTCTAAGTGGAATGACAATCATGTCTTGGAGGTCATGTTGTTAGACAACAGTGAACCTATGAGCTATGAAGAAGCAATGGTGGGACTGGATTCCAACGAATGGCTGGGAGCCATTAAATCCAAGATAAGATCCATGTATGAAAGCCAAGTATTGACTTTGGTAGACTCGCATGATGAATGGCAGGATGTTAAGTACAAATGGACCATTAAGAAGAAGACAAACACTGATGGTAAATGTCACCATTTATAAAGCTCGACTTGTCGCAAAGAAGTTTCCAACAAGTTCAAGGAGTTGACTATGATGAGACTTTCTCACCCATGGTGATTCTAAAGTCTGTTGGAATTATGTTAGTAGTTGCTGTATTTTTCAATTATGAAATCTGGCAGATGGATGTCAAAACAATGTTTCCTCAATGATTTGCTTGAGGAAAGGTTGTATGTGATATAATCGGAAGGTTTTGTCGACCCTAAGGATGCTAAAAGGTATGCAAGCTCCAACAATCCTTCTATGTACTAGAGCAAGCATCTCGGAGTTGGAATATACGCTTTGATGAGGTGATCAAAGATTTTGGGTTTATACAAAGTTTATAAGAAAACTTTATTTACAAGAAAGTGAGTGGGATCACTATAGAATTTCTGATAAGTATATGTGGATGACATATTGTTGATCGGAAATAATGTAGAATTACTGGAAAGCAGAAAGGGTTGTTTGAAAGGAGTTTTTCAAAGGAAGACCTGTAATGAAGCTACTTAAATATTGGGCATCAAGATCTATGGAGATAGATCAAGACGATTGATAAAACTTTCAATGAATACATACCTTGACAAGATTTTGAAGGAGTTCAAAATAGATCACTCAAAGAAGGAGTTCTTGGCTGTGTTGTAAGGTATGAATTTGAGTAAGACTCAATGAAGGTCGTCCCCTATGCCTTAGCCATAGGCTCTATGTTGTATGCCATGTTGTGTACCTCACCTAGTGTGTGACTTGCCATGAGTCCGTGAAGGGGTACAAGAGTGATCCAGGAGTGAATCACTGGACAACGGTCAAAATTATCCTTAGTAACTCCAGGACTAAGGAAATATTTCTCGATTATGGAGGTGATAGAGAGTTCGTCGTAAAGGGTTACGTCAATGCAAGCTTTGATACCAATCCGGATGAATATGAGTAGCAATCCGGATACGCATAGTGGAGCAGTCATTTGGAATAGCTCCAAGTGAAGCGTGGTAGCAGCATCTACAGTATGACATGGAGATTTTCAAAGTACACACGGATCTGAATGTTGTAGACCCATTGACTAAAACCTCTCTCGCAAGCAAAACATGATCAAACTCCATAACTCATTGGGTGTAAATCACATGGTGATGTGAACTAGATTATTGACTCTAGTGCAAGTGGGAGACTGTTGGAAATATGTCCTAGAGGCAATAATAAATTAGTTATTATCATATTTCCTTGTTCATGATAAATGTCTATTATCCATGCTAGAATTGTATTGATCGAAAACTCAAATACATGTGTGGATACATAGACAACACCATGTCCCTAGTAAGACTCTACTAGACTAGCTCGTTGATCAGAGATGTCAAGGTTTCCTGACCATAGACATGAGTTGTCATCTGATAACGAGATCAAATCATTAGGAGAATGATGTGATGGGCAAGACCCAACCGTAAGCATAGCATATGATCGTGTTAATTTATTGCTACTGCATTATCCATGTCAAGTATCTGTTCCTACGACCATGAGATCACGTAACTCCCTGACACCGTAGGAATGCCTTGTGTGTATCAAATGTCACAACATAATTGGGTGACTATAAAGGTGCTCTACATGTATCTCCGAGGGTGTTTGTTCGGTTGGCGTGGATCGAGACTGGCCTTTGTCACTCCATATGAAGGCGATGTATCTCTGGGCCCAGTCGGTAATACAACATCACAAGAAGCTTGCAAGAAATGTGACTAAGGAGTTAGTCACGGGATCTTGTGTAACGGAACGAGTAAAGAGACTTGCCGGTAGCAACATTGAACTAGTTATGAAGATACCGACAATCAAATCTCGGGCAAGTAACATACCGATGGACAAAGGGAATTGCATACGGGATTATCTGAATCCTTGGCATCGCGGTTCGACCGATAAAGATCTTCATAGAATATGTAGGAAACAATATGGTCATCAAGGTACCGCTATTTATTATTAACCATGGAGTTGTCTCGGTCATGTCTACATAGTTCTCGAACCCACACGGTCTACACACTTAACGTTCTGTGACGATTTGATATTGTTGACTTATGTATGTTGATGACTAAAGGTTGTTCGGAGTCCAGTATGAGATCACGGACATAACGAGGGATTCCGGAATGGTCCGGAGGTAAAGATTTATGTATGTGAAGTCATATTTTGGCTATTGGAAAAGTTTTGGGTATTTCCGATATTGTACCGGAAAGCTTCCGGTAGGTTCCAAAGGGTTCCGAAAGGGTCCCTCCAGCCCCTAGGACGTGCATGTGTTGTAAGAGGGCGTCCAATCCTTGTTGTGCCATCCGCCAAGGGTCCATGCGGCTAGGGGGTAGGAAACCCTAAAGGGGAAGGTGCCTTGGGGAGGGAGGACTCCTCCCTCCTGGCAGCCGCCCACTTCCTTGGAGGAAGGGCTAGGGATGCACCCCATCTACCCCCTCCTCCTATATATAGAGAGGTAGGGGGGGCAGCAACACCCTAAGGCATAGGTGAAACTCTCTCTCTTCCCCTAGATCTGTTTCTCCACCGAAAACGCATCCACGACAACGCTTGATGAAGCCCTGCTGAGATTGCTCCACCACCATGTCGTGTTGCCAGAGAACTCATATAGCTCTTCACCCTTGCTTGATGGATCAAGAAGGCGGATACGTCATCGAGATGTACATGTGTTGAATGCGGAGGTGTCGTCCGTTTGGCGCTAGATCGGGACGGATCGTGATTGGATCGTGAGACGGATTGCGATTTGGATCGCGAAGACGTTCGACTACATCAACCGCGTTTATTAACGCTTACCACTTAGCGATCTACAAGGGTATGTAGATCCACTCTCCCTCTCGTAGCTGTTGATCTCTATGGATAGATCTTGGTGCTCGCGGGATTTTTTCCCCATGCAACGTTCCCTAACAGCTCTGTCATGGAGTCGATGAAAGCGTGGAGCAACACACAGGCGGGGGGATCCTAATGAGAATGACCACCACACAAATTGACCAAACAAAAGAAGGAAATAAGTTCAACAAGAACATGCGAAAATATGCCACGTATCAACACAAAGATGCAACAATGCATGATTGACGGACAATCAAGCATGCAAAGCAAACGTGACGGCCAACCCATGACGGCACCACTGCCTCCTATGAGTATGACGGCGAGGAGAGTGGACATAACCTTCCTTCATCTACTTTATCCTCTAGAACCCCGCACTCCATTGTTGTGGTCACGATACATCCTAGATTTCTATGCTCCCGTCGGTGGCATCTTGTGATGCGTTTGACCAAGCTCTCTTGCTACCAGATCCAGTGGAGGCATCGGATTTGGTGAAAGCAGGCTTACGGGTGGCTAGAGACAGAGGTGGTTTGCCTTGATTTGGCGAGGTTAACGGAACACGTCAGGGTGGGAGCGCTCATGGTCTTCAGGTGGTGCACTCGAGCAAGGTTTTGGAGCAAGATGGTTAGGTTTGGGTGGAATTTGAGTGGAGCTCAGTGATACATCTCCAACGTATTGATAATTTATGAAGTATTCGTGTCATATTTTCCTATGTTTACAATACTTTTACATGGATTTTACGCACTTTATATGATTTATTTAGAACTAACCCGGACTGACGCTATTTTCAGTAGAATTACCGTGGTGTTGTTTTTTGTGTAGAAAATAAAAGTTCTAGGAATCGCCCGATTTTTTTTATGATTTTTTGTGGAAGAAATAAGAAATATCGAAGCGAAGAACCACCAGAGGGGAGCCACCTGTGGGCCACGAGGCAACAGGACGTGGCCACCCCCCAAGTCGTGCCCAGATATGTTGTGGGACCCACGTGCCTCCGTTTAGCGTGATTCCAACATCAAAAAATCCTATATACACAGAAACTCTCATAAATAAACAGAGAACTTCTGCTCCGTCGCCGCAACTCTCTGTATTCAAGAAAAACCCATCTGGAGCCTTTCAAGTACCCTGTCGGAGAGGGAAAACCATCACCGGTGGCCATGTTCATCATCCTGACGAAGGCCATGATGAGGAGTTAGTAGTTCACCCTTGGGGCTGAGGGTATGTACCAGTAGCGATGTGTTCAATCTCTCTCTCTCTCTCTCTCTCTCTCTCTCGTGTTCTTGAGATGACACAATTTTGATGTATCACGGGCTTTGTTAATATAGTTGGATCATATGATGTTCTTCCCTTGCTATCTTTTGTGACGAATTGAATCTTTTCCTTTGAGATTTTGTTATGTCGGATTGAATATTGGATTTGAGATCACTGGATGTATGTCTTGCACGTGGATGCCCGTGGTGATAATGGGGTATTCTATTGATTCATTTGATATATGTTATGGCATCAACTTGCAGATTTCGGTGACCTTGGGGATCTATGCATAGGGGTTGATTGCACGTTCTTGTCCTACCTCCTCCGATAGAAATCTTGGAGTACTCTTTGAAGTTCTTCGTGTTGGATTGAATATGATCAATCTGAAATTGTTTGATGCATGTCGAATAATTAACTCACGGATACTTGAGGTGACATTGGAGTATCTAGGTGACATTAGGGTTGATTGATATGTATCATTGGTGTTATTTTAGTACGAACTCTAGGGCTATTTATGACATCTATAGAAATAGCCCAATAGATTGATCGGAAAGGGTAACTTTGAGGTGGTTCTGAGTACCTAAAACAATTTCATCTTATGTTCTCCGCTAGATATGAACTTTGAAGTGATTCTTTGTTGCACGTTGAGTGATGATCATATGATTCTATTATGTTAGCATTGTTGAGAGATTGCACTAGTGAAAGTATGAACCCTAGGTTTTGTTTTCAAGCATTTATACAATGTTTTGCTCGCTATTTGCCACTTGGTACCTGCCTATTTTTATATTTTCAAATTATAAAAACCTATATCTACCATCCATATTGTACTTGTCATCATTTCTTCGCCGAACTAGTGCACCTATACAATTTACCATTGTATTGGGTGTGTTGAGGACACAAGAGATTTCTTGTATTTGATTGAACGGTTGTTCGAAAGATACCATCTTTATCCTACACCTCCCACGGAATGATAAACCTTAGGTCATCCACTTGAGTGAAAATTGCTACTATCATACAAAACTCTATACTTTGAGGCCCAACAGTGTCTACAAAAATAAAGTTGTGTAATAGACATCACTTAGTCCGCAATAATTTCATACGAGGAGGTGGTTCATGGAAAATGCTTGGCACAACTCCACTTTTCTCGTTTTGTACTATGGGGTCTTAATCCAATGACTCGGCTAGCTGGACCGCATTATATCGCTTGATGTGCCGATAACATGAGTGTCAAGTTTGATAATTCAATCCAGAACTTGAGCTTAGAGGCACCCGATGAACAGTAAATTTAATATATATTAAAAAAAATTGTGACGCAAAATGATCCGTGTGTGAACTCCATGCATAATTTGTGGAGTTTGGACATTTGACGAGGTCGTGCAGAAAAGACAAAATCAGACATGAACAATATAATTTTCAAAAGTTTCTCTGACACCCAAAATTTATCCTTTTTCAGAGGAACTCATCAAATGTTAAAACATCACAAAATAATGCACAAAGTTTACACACATGAGCATCTCTCACGCTCATCTGAGCCCGGGTTCCGAAATGCCACATCCTGTCGAGTTCTCGTTCTTTTGTAATAATATATGAGATGCCTGACGCCATGTTTCTCAGTCCGAGCTCAAATGAGCTCGGGTGAACAATAAATTCTGATTTAAAAAAAATATTCTAAAAATTCTAAAGTTTTGTGTGGAAACCATTTAGAAAGTTTTGGATGCTGGCAAAATATTATTATGAAAGAACATTTGTGAAAGTCACGGTAGAAAAACCAAAACCGATGTTCCAAAAAATGCTAACTTTAAAAGTGTTTTCAAGCGCTGATTTTATTATTTTTGTCACGACTTTTACAAATGTGCTTTCATGATGAAATGCCCATTTAATAAGAACCTTTGCTCTGCAAAATGTAGCATATCGATCCGATCTGGTGCAGAGCCTCTACTCTACCGTCTACACACATAGAGAGCGTCGACTTTAAAGGCCTCGCATAGCACAGTCGCTGGCCTCCCCATTAATCGGGCCGGTCCGCCGTGCTGTGGCCGTTGAGTAGTACGTAGCGCGCAGCTGAAGCTAGCACGTAGCACCACTCACCAGTCGACGAGGGCGTGCGTTAATGCGATCGTAGCGCACGCGCCCTGGCTAGCTAGCTTCTGCCGGCGTGGGCTCGGTAGCCCCGCTTATGCCGGATCCACGGGGCGTAGGCCGGGCGCGCACGGCGCTCGCCCATGCCGCCATGCGCGGCCGGCCAGCCGGCCGGCAGATTGTTCTGACGGTCTGGCGGTGGATCGATCGGCGGTCGGTTCACGGAACAGGGGGAGAGGCCGTTTTCTGATCGCGAGATCATGCAACATCACATCCATCAGTTGCCCCTCCTTTTACGAGCACAGTACGCGATGCCTCACGGTACGACCAATAATTTCCAGGCCCTCACTAGCTAGTGCGCGTCCTTATCCTAGCTAGACGCATGCGTTGCATCTGAAATGCCATGTGCGCCGGCACCGTTTCATAGTGACAAATGTTAGGACAAAGTCCGGACGAACCATGCTTGCATAGTTGCATGCATGAGCGAGTGAAATTAACGGCCGGCCGGCCGGCAGGGTGGCGTGAGCGACGGAGACAAGAAGTACGCATGCAGGCCGTACGCACGAGGCGACACGGCAAGAAAGATAAACCTGGCATGGCGCGGTACGCACGAGGCGTGCGCCACTGGCTGCAACGGTCGCCGTCGCGGGGCTGCCCTGCCGTGCCACGGCCCGGGAGGGATCAGGGATCATGTCTCCATCGGTTACCGACCGGGCGTACGCCGCCGGCCGACGACAAGATGTGCACGTACGGATTGGCGGCCACTCCGCATGTTTCTTCCTGACAGAGGAAAAAGGCATGGCGCGGCGAGGCCGGCATGCGTGTTGCAGGGCGGCTGGCTAATTAACGTTTTGCCGGAAATGGGAGGTCGCGCCCGTGGTCTGGTTGGGCACCACGACAGTGCGCGGATCTGATCAAGATGACCGAGCTGGATCGAATGGGTGTGTTTGGTAGAGTGCATGGAAGCTGCATGAGTTTAAAAGTTCTCTCTTCAATCTATTTTTGGGTGTTTGGTAGCATGTATGGGCTTTCTCAGCATGCACAACCTTAGCCCAAATACCCTCTTAACATGCATGAAGAGAGAACATCCCAACAGCCGTTCGCTGGTTAGCATGCATGAGCAAAACGAGCGATAATATATTTCAAATAATGTTCAGGCTTTCTAAAAAATAATTTATTTTCAAGAATATGTTCAGTATATCAAAAATTGTTCAAATTTCAAAAAATGTCCAGATTTTCAAAATTAGTTAAAAAATTCAAAAGTGTCCAGATTTTTGAAATATGTTAAAAATTTCCAAAACGTACAGAAATTCAAATTTTGATTAAATTTTCAAAAAATGTTTGGAATTTTATAAAATTTTGATTTTCAAAAATGTTCAAATTGTTTTTTTAAATAGCAGTCTTTAAAAATTTATTTAAATTTTCAAAAAACTCGGAATTTGAAAAAATGTTTAAATTTTCAAAAAATGTTATTTTTTCCATGTTTCAAAAAATTGTTCACATTTTTAAAATGTTTAATTCATTTATTAGAAAGTACCGGTTGCTACAATACCGTACGACATGTCTAAACCGATGCAAGCTGCCAAACAGAATCTCAACTTAGCATGTCTTAGCACATACATCGCTATCAAGCAACAACAAATGCGTGTATTTAGCATGTCTACACTCAGCATGCATCAAAAAAAAAACAACCATATTAGGTTGAGAATGCTACCAAACACATCCTATCATGACGGGCAATGCCTCCGATTAGCAACCCGAAAGTGATCCAGACGATGCATAATCGGCAAATTGTAGTGTAATTTGGCCTTCGCCGGGCAAACAAAACAAGGTCAATCATCGAATGAACCCTACAGTGGAGGGAGGCTGGCAGGGGCGTCAGCTACCTTTGTTGATTGCATGGTGCAACGTGCAGCTAAACAGTGCTGTCGTGAAGACGTGTATGGTAGTACGTGTCCTAGTTGTCGCTCGTTTACTTTGTGCGTTTAAAACAGTGCTGTCCGGAGTGTCAGACAGGTTGATTGCATGGTTCAGCCAGGTGTCTATCGAAGTCTAAAACACAACGTGTTTATTTGCTTACCCTATGCATGCGGAGAAAGCTGCCACACCTACAACTGAGGCCGTCACCACTCTACCGCGTCCTCATCGTTCAAAAGGTGGTTGTATGATACTCCCCTTTAACTGACCCGAAGGCCACCAATTTAAGTTATAAACTTAATACCGATGCTTTTTTTTTATTTATTTCAAGCCTTTCGATGCATTCAATAAGAGACGACGTTCTGGTCAAGTACGAAAATGTTTGTAACGATTTTGTCAATTTTAAAATAATGGATCAACTTAGTCTTTCGAAAACGTTAATAGCGATACAGTGTGTGTGCGCGTTTATAAAGATAAATGCATCTGCATATATTTGAGTGTTTGCATCCGTCATGTCTTAAGAAAAAACTGACCAGGAGCCTCTTTCACGCTCAATAGAGAATAAACCAACGTTTTTGTCAAAACTCGGCTAGCTGAGTTTTAGTTATGGTCTCATTCACCTTAACAGCCGTTGGATCAAAAGCATGCTGAGATTCAGGTTTTTTCTGTCGTTGTCCAATGGCTTGTTTGTTCGATGGTTGACAGTGCGGCCTGCTCATTAATGGCCCTTTTTCTTTTTCTATTGCCAGGTTGAGCTTGTGCCTGTTCGTTCGATGCCACCGGCTACTGTTTTCTGTTTTTTCTTATACAAGATGTTACGTCACATTGTTTGAACGTGATTATTTTTTGTATTGTCCGAAAATTTGTACACTCTTTTTTATGGGGAGCTTCACGTTTTCAAAAGTCCACATACAATTGGATTTTATTTTGTTCTTCAATCTTGCTTTTTTCTTTTTTTTTTCTTTTTTGTTGGTTTGCTATTGTTTTATTTTCATGCGACAACGCGAGGTTCGACTATTCTTCATTCATGCCATTAGTCTTCATATCAAATTGCGTTTTGATCCTATAAAGGCCAGTTCATAATTGCATGTTTTCAAGTGATGTTGTAACTTCATGTATTTAGGGCGGATCACAATGACTTGTTTTTGAAAGGGGTCACAACTATATGTTTTTAGTAGGTGTCGCAGCTGTATTTTTTCAAAAGGGTCGTAACTAACTGCTTGTTTTCATGATGATCATAATTGTAAGTTTTTAAGATGGGACGCAACTCCATATTTTGAAGCGAAGGTCGTAACTGCATGTCTTTCAAGATGGGGTCGCAACTCGATGTTTTAAGGGAAGGTCGTAATTGCATGTCTGTCAAGAGGGGTCGCAACTGCATGTTTTTCAAGAGGGGTTGCAACTATAAGTTATTAAATGGGGTCACAACTGCATGTTTTTCAAAGTGTTGCAACAACTACATGTGTTCTCAAGGGGGGCGCAACTGCATGTTTTTTCAACATGTCGCAACTGCATGCTTTCATGGAAGGGTCGCAGCTGCATGCTTTCAAGGGGGTCGCAACTGCAAGTTTTTAAATAGCATCACAACCACATCTTTTTTAAGAAGGTCATAACTGCATGTTTTCTAGGTTTGTCGCAACTGCAAGGCCCAAGGTGGGAATCGAAACTGCATGGGTTTCAAGGCATGTCGCAACTGCAAATTTTTCAGGGGTTTTGTCGCAATTGCATGTCCTCAAGGGGGAACCGCAACTGCATGTTTTGTTTGTTGCAATTTTATGTTCCAAAGGGGCTCAACTACACGTTTCCCCATGGCAGGCCGTAACTTTAGGTTTTCTACGTTTGTTTCTACTACAAAGTGTTGCAACCAATTGCAAGTGCACGGGCCACCAAGGCGTTTGCAAGTGTTGCAACCCTCATTGCAATTGTGGTGGCACCAATGTGATTACAACTGGTGATGGATTTTTTTTTCTATTTTTAATCATGATTTTTTAAAATCATGAATTGTATTTAAATTTTGTGGCTTTTTTAATGTTTGTGAACATTACATATTTTTATGCATTTGACAACATTTTAAAATACGGGGAGTTTTTATATCCATGTTTTTTTAAACGGAAAACCACATGGTTTATGGCGAAATGGAACAACTAGAAATCTACATGGTTCTATTACTATACTTGCAACAACATTTTTGCCAACGTATTATGGTGAAATGAAATAACAGGAAATCAACAAAATGTCAGGGTGAATTAGTTTGTGGTGTCAATTGTTGCTTCAACTTTTTTTCTACAAGTTTCTACCTAGCTTTCATGTTTTCAAACAACTACTACTAGTTTTTTTGGCGGGAGTAACTATAGTAATAGCTCAAGCGTATTGGCAAAATGTAATAATGTTGCCAGGCTAAGTCCGGCCCAACAAAAATGAAGAAAACGCACGCACTAGGCCAGCCACAAATAAAAAACCCAAATACAACCAGATTATAAGGGAGCAAACACGCTGACATCATCCGTGAATGAGACCATAGTTTTGTCTCAGCTAGATGAGTTCCAGGTGCTCCCATAAACCAAACCCTGAGTGTCCAGAGGCCCAAACCGCGGTTACCATCGCATAGGACCTGTGAACGAGCCCTGGAGCACCAGTGTGTAATCTCGGTACCGGCCCCGCGCCCTGCTCTTCTCCTATGACCTCCTCCTACCCGCAGGCGACACGCAGAAGAACCAGAAAGCGCGCAATGTACTGCTGCTCCACTGCATAATTACTAGCATCCTTGCAGTCCAGCACCAGTGGCGCGAGTTGGACACACGAGCCAGGCCATCTCCATTGCACCTGGCCGGAGCAGTCACCGGCCGGCACGGGCACCGGCGACTGTGGGCAGCGTCGTCGGGGCAGGCGCGCATGCAGTGGGTCGGCGCCTACGTGCCGGCCTGCCGTTCGCGAGCATATACGTGCTCTTGTTCCCGTGTTCCGGGTCAGGAGAATACTTGCTCTCTAGCCACGGTCCTTTCGCGCGCCATACACGTTTGCTCTGACATTTTTGGTTACTTACAGTATCTCCAAAATGGTTGTCGGTGGAAGCAGTGGCCTTTTTCAGCCAAGCACTTCATAGAAAAGGCGCCAGTTGGTAAATACGTACACTCACAAGTCAATAGCGACCGCAAAGAGGCGCTCAGAAAGCCACAAGCCACACGAACATCCGTTTCGAAAAAGAAAAAAAAACCACACGAACAACAGACGTGTCGTTTGCTCAGGATGCTAATGGCAGCCGGTCTTGGAACGCAATGAGAGGGCTCCGAGGCATGGGGTACAGAGCCGTGCCACAGTTCTCGGACAGCAACGGGTCATGTGGCAGCACCTCTCCATTTCGAGATGCCCTTCTCCATGGACCATTTTAGCCGTGGTAGTGTACATAAACTCGTGCATTCATGGAGACTACACATGTGTTCTCGTGAGGCTTTTCAGCCTTTCCACCCAGTACCATGCTCCCCCTATGCAGCTACGGCAATAGTCTTTCCCCAAGCTAACCTTCCTCTTCCTCTATCCACTCTCACCGTCTCACCGATACCCAAAAGTTGTTAGCTGTGGCAAGAGTTAATTAATCAGGACCGTGGTGCTGGTATAGATGTACTTATCTTATCCATGTGCTCGCCTTCCCTTGCAATCTTGGCAACTCTTGTTCACAGGTCATCAACCAGGACTAGCCAGTGGGACTGGGCTGGATTATTAGAGTAAAGTTGGTGTGCGCCGTGAATCCTGCTCATGTCCTCATCCACCTTAATTAGTCAAAACTCTGGTGCGCGTGACAAAATTATTGATATACATGATCCTAGGCTCAGATGCTAAAAAGGTACTTAGCACTAGTACGGTCTAGCTAGTAAGTAAATCATTCTCAGTTTGTCTTTGTCACGTGCGTGCTTTCATGCTTTGTAAGAGCAGATATTAGAGCATCAGCCGGATCAGTGACCGGACACTAGAAGGAAAAATATGACCAAAGTGTATCGTTATTATACGTCGAATCCTTATATTAATGATAAATGTAGTGAGGGTGCAAGGGCTTGTGGCGCGTCCAGTTCGCCACGTAGAGAGCGGGCCCGTTCTGGATCACCTTTTCTCTTTCTTTATTTTCTCTTTCTTCATCTTCATCATTCATGTGCAAGCGACTGGACATATTTAGAAAAAATGAGGATTGTAATTGTACGATCAGACAAGTAGAGGTTTAAAACGAACACGTCCGGTCACTCACCGGACACGTCAGCGGGTGCTGAGGGGGCTAGATTTACAAGTGAGTTGTAAATGCTCTTATAGGCATGTGTACGGTACCATTTATCTCAAGAGTCAAGCGGGCGATAAAAGTCAAGCCCTCATAGTGTTTAGCGACTCTTGACCATCTCATCCAAGTTCTCATGTGATACATGTCATTAGATCTCATACAGATTTCATCTCGGTTGTCCGATGTTTGCCTTGGGTGATGAGATCCATGTAATAAAATTCCAACTGTAAAATGTTGTAATGTCCATACCCCCATCACTGCAGTTTTGTCATTTCACATATAGGGGTATATAAGGTAGAAACTCCCCTCGTGAAGACCTAGCGGCCTCCTTCCGCACTCATGCCCCTCTCTCCTCTTGCCAATGTTGCCCTCCCTCTCTCTTCCTCCAACCCCTCGCGCCACCACCTCTGCCTCCTCCCCTTTCGTCGATCGACCGCCTCCTCTCACGTCCCATCCCCATCACACCCTTCCTAACCGCTCCTGTCATTCCCCTTCCCTAACCCTAAAAACTGATGAGGAGGCTGAGTTGTCAACCGATCTCGTCCCTTGGAACGTCCTGCTTGACCAAGCTTAGGGCACGTGATACGTCTCCGTCGTATCTATAATTTTGATTGTTTCATGCCAATATTCTACAACTTTCATATATTTTTGGAAACATTTTATATTATTTTTGGGACTAAAATATTGATCCAGTGCCCTGTGTGAGTTCCTGTTTTTGCATATTTTTTGTTTCGCATAACATCCATGTCAAACGAAGTCCAAACGCGATAAAAAAATTATGGACATTTATTTTAGAATATATGTGATTTTTCAAAGGTGGAATCAATGCAACACGGTGCCCGAGGTGGCCACAAGGCACCCGGATGCGCCTAGGGGTTATGGTAGCCCTGTGGTGCCTTGTGGCTCCTTCGTAAGTCAGTTGGAGCCCTTCTTTCACCGCAAGAAAGATAATCCTCAAACATCCCCTCAAAATTTCATCCTAATTGGAGTTACGAATCTCTGGGAATATAAGAAACGGTGAAACGCCAGAAAACATGAGTGCAAAATAGAACAGAGCATAGAGAGAGATCCAATATCGAAGGGTCTCGTGCCCTCCGGGAGCCATGGCGGCCATAGGCCAGAGGGGAAACTCTCCTCCCATCTATGGGGAGACCAAGGAAGAAGGATGGGGGCTTTCTCCCCTCTCTCCTGGTGGCACGAAAATATCATCGGAGCAACCATCATGACAACGTTCTACACCAACAACTTCGTCGCCGTCATCACCAACTCTCCCCCTCCATGCAACGGTGTAACCTCTCTCTCATCGCTGCAATCTCTACTCAACATGGTGCTTAATGCTATATATTATTACCCAATAATGTGTGTCTATCCTATGATGTTTGAGTATATTCATTTTGTCCTACGGGTTAATTATGGTTTGTATGTTAATACGGTGTTGTCCTATGGTGCCAGCCGTGTCGCGCAAGCGTGTGGGATCCATGTTGTAGGGTTTTGAAATATGTTCATGATTCGCTTATAATGGGTGGCTAGAGTGGCAGAAGCTTACACCTGAGTAAGGGGTTGTTTACGTATGGGAGTAAAGGGGACTTGTTACTTAATTGCTATGATTCAGTTTTACCTTAATGATCTATAGTAGTTGCGGATGCTTGCTAGAGTTCCAATCACAAGTGCATATGATCCAAGTAGAGAAAGTGTGTTAGTGTATGCCTCTCTCTCATTGCATATGATAAGTATCTATTGTGTTGTATTCAATTGCCCATGGACAATATTTTTCTTGTGTTACAAAAGGCTCTCTACTAAAATATTAACTTTTATTATCTCGCAAAGTACTATAGTTTTATTCTCGCAAAAGTAGTTTTTATTCTTGTTCTAGGTAAAGTAGTCGTTAGCGTGCGTAGAGTTGTATCGATGGTTGGTAGAACTTGAGAGAATATTAATTCTACCTTTAGCTCCTCATTGGGTTCGACACTCTTACTTATTGAAAAAGGCTACAAATGATCCTATATGCTTGTGGGTTATCAAGACATTTTTCTGGCGTCGTTGCGGGGGAGAAATAGCCTAGGGTGGATATTCTCATGTGTGCTAGTTTGATTTATATCTAAGTAATTCTATTTCTAGTTCCTATTTTCTATCTTTACTTATGGGTAGTGTTGAGAAACGTTGCATGGGAAACAAAAAATTCCTACGAACACCCAAGATCTATCTATGGAGATCAACAACTATGAGAGGGGGAGTAGATCTACATACCCTTGTAGATCACTAAGCGGAAGCGTTAAGAAACGCGGTTGATGTAGTTGAACATCTTCGCGATCCAATCACGATCTGCCCGAATCTAGTGCCGAACGGATGACACCTCCGCGTTTAGCTGATAACCCATAAGTATAGGGGATCGCAACAGTTTTCTAGGGTAGACTATTCAACCCAAATTTATAGGTTCGACACAAAGGGAGCCAAAGAATATTTGAGAGTATTAGCAGTTGAGTTGTCAATTCAACCACACCTGGAGATAAATATCTGCAGCAAAGTGATCACTAGCACAATAATATGATAATTTGATAGCAGTAGTAAGAGTAACAGTAGCGGTAACAGTGGCAGTAATAGTTTTTTAGCAAGTGCAATAGTAATAGCAACAATAGTAACTTAGCAAGATAAATAAGTGGAAAACTCATAGGCAATGGATCGGTGTATTTGTTGGATGATATTAATCATATAACAGTCGTAACCTAGGACGACACAGAACTAGCTCCAGTTCGTCAATGTAATGTAGGCATGTATTCCATAAATAGTCATACGTGCTTATGAAAAAGAACTTGCATGATGATACGTATCCAACGTATCTATAATTTTTGCTTGTTCCATGTGTTTATATTATCAATGTTGGATGTTTTTACAATCATTTTATAGCAACTTTATATCATTTTTTGGGACTAACCTATTGACATAGTGCCAAAGTGCCAGTTGATGTTTTTGCTTATTTTTTTACTTCGTAGAAAATCAATACCAAAGGAAGCCCAAACACCATGAATTTTTTTGAAGAATTATTTTCGGGCCAGAAGACACCAGATGGGCAGAGAAGTGTCGAACAGGAAGGCCGAGGTGGGGAACACCCACCAGGGTGCGCTAGAGGCCCTTGGCGCGACCTGGTGGGCGGTGCCCACCTCGGGACCCCCTCTCCACCGACTATTGCCTCTATAAATTCAAAAATATTCGGAAAACTTTTGGGGAGTCGCGAAACAGAATTCCAGCCGCCGCAAGTTCTAGAACCTCGAGATCCAATCTAACACCATCACAGAGGGGTTCATCTTCAACATAGGTGCCTCTCAGATGATGCATGAGTAGTCCTTCATAGACCTATGGGTCCGTAGGCAGTAGCTAGATGGCTCCCTCTCTCTCTCTCTTATGATTCTCAATGCAATGGTCTCTTGGAGATCTATTTGATGTAATGACTTTTGCGGTGTGTTTGTTGGGATCCGATGAATTTTGAGTTCATGATCAGTTTCTATCCATGAATATGATATGAGTCTTCTTTGATCTCTTATTTGCATCATTACTTATATCCTCGTATTTATTCTTTGAATCTTTGGTTTAGTTAGGCAACCTAGATCGATTTTTCTTGCCATGGGAAGAGGTGTTTTGTGATGGGTTCGATCTTGTTGTGTTCTTTCCTAGTGATAGAAGGGGCAACAACGCACGCATGTATCGTTGCCATCAAGGATAACAATACGGGGTCTATTCCTACATGTATAGATCTTGTCTACATCATGTCACCGTTCTTATTGCATTACTCCATTTTCCCATGAACTTAATACACTAGATGCATGCTAGATAGCGGTCAATGTGCGGAGTAATAGAAGTAGATGCATAATCGTTTCAGTCTACTTGTCTTGGACATGATGCCTATATAATGATCATTGCTTGGATATCGTCATGATTATTTGATCTTCTATCAATTTCCCAATAGTAATTCGTTCACCCCCCGTGTGCTATACTCATGAGAGAAGCCACTAGTGAAACCTACGGCCCCGAGGTCTAATTTTCCAACATATTGCTTTCCGATCTACTATTTTGCCGTTTTGTTTTCAGATCTATTAATCCAAAAACTCAAAATACCTTTCTGCACTTTTTGTTTACCTATTTTATTTTGTGTTCTTGAGAGATCTATTTGCCAAAAGTATCACTACATAATCTATCTTTTTATCGTTGAGAGCTTGACAACCTCACCTACGCGTCGGGTTGCAAGTATTTGTTATTTGTGTGCAGGTGTTGTTTATGTAGGTTCTTGATCTTCCTCTACGGATTGATACCATTGTTTCATAACTGAAATACTTACCGTCGCTGTGCTGCATCATCCCTTCCTCTCTAGGGAAATATCGACGCAGTCTCTAGCCACGTCAAAGGAATTTCTGGCACCGTTGTTGGGGAGGAAGAAATCTCTTCGCATGTCAATCTTGGTGCTGGGGCAATATCATCAACACCTACCAGGTTCCTAATCACAAATCTCATCTCCTTGCAATTTACCTTATTTGCAGTTTTCCTCTCGTTTTTTGATACGTCTCCAATGTATCTATAATTTTTGCTTGTTCCATGCTATTATATTATCAATCTTGGATGTTTTACAATCATTTTATAGCAACTTTATATCATTTTTTGGGACTAACCTATTAGTATAGTGTCAAAGTGTCAGTTGTTCTTTTTGCTTGTTTTTTCACTTCGCAGAAAATCAGTACCAAACGAAGCCCAAACGTCCAGAAAGTTTTTGGAGATTTTTTTGGACCAGAAGACACCAGATGGGCCAAACAACTATCATAGAGGAGGCCCGAGATGGGGAACACCCACCAGGGCATGGCAAAGTGGGTGGTGCCCACCTCAGGACCCCCCTCCACTGACTATTGACCCTATAAATTCACAAATATTCAGAAAACCCTAAGGGAGTCGACGAAACACAATTCCATCCGCCACAAGTTCCAGAACCTTGAGATCCAATCTAACACCATCACGGAGGGGTTCATCTTCATCATAGGTGCCTCTCCGATGATGCGTGAGTAGTCCACCATAGAGCTGCGGGTCCGTAGACAGTAGCTAGGTGGCTTCCTCTCTCTCTCTCTCTCTTATGATTCTCAATACAATGGTGTCTTGGAGATGTATTTGATGTAATGACTTTTGCGGTGTGTTTGTTGGGATCCGATGAATTTTGAGTTCATGATCAGTTTCTATCCATGAATATGATTTGAGTCTTCTTTAATCTCTTATTTGCATCATTACTTATAGCCTCTTATTTCTTCTTCGAATCTTTGGTTTAGTTAGGCCAACTACATCGATTTTTCTTGCCATGGGAAGAGGTGCTTTGTGATGCGTTCGATCTTGCGGTGTTCTTTCCCACTGACAGAAGGGGCAGAAGGCACACATGTATCGTTGCCATTAAGGATAACAAGACGGGGTCTATTCCTACATGAATAGATCTTGTCTACATCATGTTACCGTTCTTATTGCATTACTCCATTTTCCGATGAACTCAATACACTAGATGCATGCTGGATAGCGGTCGATGTGTGGAGTAATAGAAGTAGATGCAGAATCGTATCGGTCTACTTGTCTTGGATGTGATGCCTATATAATGACCATTGCCTGGATATCATCATCATTATTTGATATTCTATCAATTTCCCACGGTAATTTGTTCACCCACCATGTGCTATACTCACGAGAGAAGCCACTAGTGAAACCTACGGCCCCCGGGTCTACTTTTCTAACATATTGCTTTCCGATCTACTATTTTGCCTTTTTGTTTTCAGATCTATTAATCCAAAAAAACCAAAAATACCTTCCTGCACTTTTTGTTTACCTATTTATTTTGTGTTCTTCTGAGATCTATTTGCCAAACTTATCATTACCTAATCTATCTTTTTACCGTTTAGAGCTTGACAACCTCTCTTACACGTTGGGTTGCAAGTATTTGTTATTTGTGTGCAGGTGATGTTTACGTGGGTGCTAGATCTTCCTCTATGGATTGATACCTTGCTTTCATAACTGAGGGAAATACTTACCGTCGCTGTGCTGCATCATCCCTTCCACTTTGGGGAAATACCGACGCAGTCTCAAGCCACGTCAAAGGAATTTCTGGCTCCGTTGCCGGGGTGGAAGCGATCTCATCTATGAAGTTCCTAATCACATATCTCATCTCCTTGTAATTTGCATTATTTGCCATTTGCCTCTCGTTTTCCTCTTCCACACTTCACAAATTTTCCGTTTTATTCTCCCTCTTTTTCGTTTGCCAAACTTCTTGTCAGATCTCTTGTTCATCTACTTTTTCACTATGGCTAGTTCTTCCATTATTGTGTATATCCCCGAGAATGAGGTTCTTAACTTTGAACAAAGGGGAGGAGAGAATGATAATCCCCAAGTGCAAGGAATCATCATAGCAATTTGCAAAGGTGGAAGTGATAAGTATGGAGTGTCAAACCCACAAGGAGCTAAAGGTAAGATCGATATTCTCTCAAGTGCTATCTGCCACTAATACGACTCTACGTACACCGGACGTTTGCTTGCAACTAGAAATGAGAAATAAAACTACGTTGTGGGTATGAATAGAATAGCTTTGCATGATATCGGAGAACTAAAATATAAAAATAGGTGCTGTTATCATAAAGTTAGAATATATTACAAATATCGAGTGCGGAATAATGATGGGCCAGTGTGCGGAATTGTCCTAGGCAATTGTTAGCAAAATCGGTAATCATTATTGCAATTTTATATGAGGGAGAGGCATAAGCTAACATACTTTCTCTACTTGGATCATATGCACTTATGATTGGAACTCTAGCAAGCATCCGCAACTACTAAAGATCATTAAGGTAAAACCCAACCATAGCATTAAAGCATCAAGTCCCCTTTATCCCATACGCAACAACCCCCTTACCTAGGTTTAAGCTTTTGTCACTCTAGCAACCCATTATAAGTTAATCATGAATGTATTGCAACACCCTACAATGGTAATCCTTCACATGTGCGCGGCATGGAAGGCACCATAGGACAGCACCAAAATAAACATACAACTCAAACCAATCTAGATCATCAATCAACCCATAAGACAAAAGAAATCTACTCAAAACATCATAGGATGGCAACACATCATTGGATCATAATATGTGGCATAAAGCACCATGTTCAAGTAGGGGATTACAATGGGATGCGGGAGAGTGGACCGCTGAAAATATATGAGCACGGTGATGTTGATGAAGACTATCACCGCGTCGATGGTTCCCCCGATGGCACTCCGGCGCCACTGAGAGAGAGGGGGAGAGGGTCTCCCCCTTGTGCTTCCTCCTCCATGGCCTCCCCCTAGGTGGGGAGAGGTTCTCCCTCTGGTCCTTGTCCTGCATGGTGATGATGTCCCCTCCGTCTTCCTCCACCATGGTCTCCGGTGATGGTGAACCCCTTCGTCAGGGTGACGGAGAGGGCCAAGATTGATTTTCCGTGGCTACAGAGACTTGCAGAGGTGGAACTTCTAATCTAGGGTTCTTTTTGGGGTTTTTGGTATTTATAGGAATTTTTGGCATCGGTCTCACATCAAGGGGGTGCTCAAGGAGTCCACAAGTCGGACCCTCCGGGGAGGAGGGGGGGGGGGGGGTAGGGCGCGCCCCTAGGCTTGTGGCTTCCTCGGTCACTTCCTAGCCGAGCTCCGGTGCTTTGGGGGTCTCTTTTGGTCCATAAAAAATCACCGTCAATTTTCAGCCCATTCCGAGAACTTTTATTTCTGCATAAAAAACGACACCATGGTTGTTCTACTGAAAACAACACCAGTCCTGGTTAGTTCTGATAAAATCAGACCAAATTCATATAAAATTATTGTAAACATGGCATGAATACTTCATAAATTATAGATACGTTGGAGATGTATCAGAGAACCCTAAAGATGCTTGGTATAGGATTTGCAATTCTCATAATAGATCTATTCGTAAAGAATCTACCATTGTTCTCCTTCGCTGTTTTTATGTGGGCATCACTACATGGTATAGATTCGTCCTTGATACGATTACTGGTGGAATTTCTTGATGCGCCCTACTTTGGATGCTTATAATGCAATGGGAAATTTGGTGGGTTCCCCACCTATCATTGTCAATGAAACAATTTTAACTCTTGAGCATGTTATGAAAAGGTTAGATGCTATTGAAAAGAAAATGCTCACCGAGGAAAATATTGAAAATTTGGATAAAAGGATGCATAATCTTGCTAAAATTTTTGGATCAAAGGCGGGAGATGTTGTTAAAGTGCTAAAGGAAAAAAAGAACTGGTAGTCAATAAAAGAATGGAAGAGAGCCCCACTAGAATTGATAAGTTGGAAGGAATCATTCGTAATTTAAGTTCGGCTTTTTCCACCGTTAAGACTATTGGAAAAACTCCCATTAGGAAAGAGTGCAAATCTATGCAAGTTCCTAAGAACAAGGGCACCGCTTCTAGTAGAAACAATGAGGATCTTAAAATGATTAGTATTCATCCCAATTTTGTTGAAGTGGTAAACAACCTTAATGGATTTTTTTTCAAAATATGAATGATAGATCCTTGAAAAATTCTCGTTGTGTACTTAAGGAGTTGGAAACTAAGGGTGAAAATACTTAAATCTATGCGTTATGCCTAGCTAGGGACGTAAAACGATAGCGCTTGTTGGGAGGCAACCCAATGAATAAAATACTTTTATCTTTTACTTTCTGTTTTTGAGCGTTTGAACAATTCTTCTTATTTTATGATTGTGATCTTATGTTTTCTTTAGTGTTTGTGCCAAGTAAAGCCTTTAGGATGATTCATAAGATGAGTAGAAACAATGCTGAATCTGAAACAGAAACTTTGTCTCAAGTGCACGAACTTTCATTTTTTACTGGAACGTGATAATGAGCTGAAATTTTAACACAGTTTTTCTATACAAATTATTTACGCTTTCCTAATTTTTCAGAATTTCTAGAGTTATATAAGTATGGGTAGAGTACAGATTACTACAGACTGTTCTGTCTGAAACAGATTCTATTTTCGTTGCATTGTGTGCTTGTTTTGTTGAATCTATGGCTTGTATAGGGGGTTATAAGACATGGTAAAGTTAGAATACAGTAGATATAATGAAATAATAAAATATCAATGGGTTTACAACCATACTTTTAGTGGCAATTTACTTTATTATACTAACGGATCTCATGAGAAATTTTGTCAAGTTTTGTGTGATTGAAGTTTTCAAGTTTTGGGTGAGATCACAATGGATGAAGGAATAAGGAGTAAGTATAGACTAAGATTGGGGATGATAAAACACCCCGATATATTATCCAAGAGTAACAATAAACTAAGCTTGGGGATGTCCTGAGTGGCATCCCCTCTTTCTTCTAACAACCATCAGTATTTTACTTGGAACTATAATTTATTCATCACATATCATGAGTTTTGCTTGGAGCGTCTTGTATCTTTGGTTTATTTGATTTTTATCCTTGCTTCACACACCTATGTGAGATATCCGGAATTATGCTATGATTTTCTAGAATTGCTCTATATGCTCCACTTAAATCTATTGAGCAATGGAATTGCTCTAGTGCTTCACGTATATCTTTTTTAGCACGGCGTGCTTTTACATGTTTGAAGAAATGCTCTCTTGCTTCACTTATATTAATTTGAGTGTTATTAATTTTCAAGAAATCCTCTCACGCTTCACTTATATTATTTTGAGATATGAAACTTTTATGCTCATGTTCTTCACTTACATCCATGTGAGCTTGTCAAAAGCAATTGCAATATATGAAACTAGTCCCAAAGTGATAGATATTCAAGAGAGATGTAGTAAACTTTCATGAAGATCACTAGAGAAATTAAGCTTGATTCTTTGTAATAGTTTTGAGACATGATGATAGTAATATGTGAGTTATGTTAGTGAGTAATTATGATTAGTAAGAATATTGATGTTAAGGTTTGTGATTCCCTATGCAAGCACGGAAGTCAATAGTTGTGCTACGAAATTACATCCTACTTATGGTGCACTATTCGGTGTTAGTTATGCTTAATGCTCGCTTATGTGATTTTTCGTTTCTTAGTTGGATGCTTCTCAATCTATTTGGTAGCCTTCACTTGTACTAAGTAGAGATACTACTTGTGCATCCAAAATCCTTAACCCAGATTTGCCATATGAGTCCACCATACCTACATATATACGGTATTTCATGCCGTTCCAAGCAAGTTTGTATGTGCCATCTCTAAATTTCAAAATAAATTTTCCTTTTTGTGTGCTTGTATTGCTCATGAAACTATAGGGGTCACCGATATTTTTCCATGCTAGATGTGTTATTCTCAAGATGAGTGTTTATTCACTTGTCATTGCACGAGATTATGATGGTAATAGGGATGCCCATTCCCGAAATGAAATGAAAAGAAAGAAAAAAAATTACTTTATGTTGTCAAATAATAAATTCCTTGGAAAGTGTTGGTATGGAAGGCAACCGTGGATTCAGATAGCCATGGAAAGTAAAGTATGGTGGAAAAAGGAATAAACTTTATTTTCTGTTTGGGAACCACTTATGATGTATCTAGCATGGAAAGATATTGAAATCTCTCGGCCGTTTTCGTTGACAGGAAAGGCATGCCACCCAAAATATTTTTTCTTTATCAATTTAAACCTTGATCTCTGGCACCTGTACAAATCCCTACTTCCCTCTGCGAAGGGCCTATCTATTAACTTTATGCAAATTTTATTTTCAATTTGAGTCTCCATCTTCTCTTATAAAGTACCAACTAGGAGGCACTATGATCGTACTTGAGCATTAGGTGTAGCTAATATTTGAGTATGTATCATGAATGGATCAATGATTGAGCATGATGGTCTAGGGATAACTTGCTTTAGTGTTGATATTTTGAAAGACATGATTGATTGTTGATATGCTTGAGTATTAAAGTTTTCATGTTAAAACTAGACTATTGCTTTGAACCATCTAGAAGTCCAAATGTCCATGCTACCAAGAAAACAATATGTGATGAACATGTTAGGCAGCATTTCACATCAAAAATTCTGTTTTTATCATTTACCTACTCGAGGACGAGTAGGAATTAAGCTTGGGGATGCTAATACGTCTCCAACGTATCAACTTTTTTTGCTTGTTCCATGCTGTTATATTATCAATCTTGGATGTTTTACAATCATTTTATAGCAACTTTATATCATTTTTGGGACTAACCTATTAACATAGTGCCAAAGTGTCAATTGTCGTTTTTGCTTTTTTTTACTTCGCAGAAAATCAGTACCAAACGAAGCCCAAACGTCCTGAAAATTTCTGGAGATTTTTTTGGACCATAAGACACCAGATGGGCCAAACAACTACCAGAGAGGAGGCCCGAGGTGGGGAACACACACTAGGGCGTCAGAGGCCCCTGACACGACCTGGTGGGTGGTGCCCACCTTGGGACCCCCTCCACTGACTATTGACCCTCTAAATTCACAAATATTTGGAAAACCCTAAGGAAGTCGACGAAACACAATTCCAGCCTCCGCAAGTATTAGAACCTCGAGATCCATTCTAACACCATCACGGAGGGGTTCATCTTCATCATAGGTGCCTCTCCGATGATGCGTGAGTAGTCCACTATAGACCTACGGGTCCATAGGCAGTAGCTAGATGGCTTCCTCTCTCTCTCTCTCTTATGATTCTCAATACAATAGTCTCTTGGAGATCTATTTGATGTAATGACTTTTCGGGTGTGTTTGTTGGGATATGATGAATTTTGAGTTCATGATTAGTTTCTATCCATAAATATGATTTGAGTCTTCTTTGATCTCTTATTTGCATGATTACTTATAGCCTGGTATTTCTTCTTCGAAACTTTGGTTTAGTTAGACCAACTAGATCGATTTTTCTTGCCATGGGAAGAGATGCTTTGTGATGGGTTCGATCTTGCGGTGTTCTTTCCCAATAACAGAAGGGGCAACAAGGCACTCATGTATCATTTCCATTAAGGATAAAAACATGGGGTCTATTCCTACATGAATAGATCTTGCCTACATTATGTCACCGTTCTTATTGCATTACTCCGTTTTCCATGAACTTAATACACTAGATGCATGCTGGATAGTGGTCGATGTGTGGAGTAATAGAAGTAGATGCAGAATCGTTTCGGTCTACTTGTCTTGGACGTGATGCCTATATAATGATCATTGCCTAGATATCGTCATGATTATTTGATCTTCCATCAATTTCCCAACAGTAATTTGTTCACCCACCATGCGCTATACTCATTAGAGAAGCCACTAGTGAAACCTACGGCCCCCGGGTCTACTTTTCCAACATATTGCTTTTCAATCTACTATTTATCCTTTTTGTTTTCAGATCTATTAATCCAAAAAAACCAAAAAACCTTGCTGCACTTTTTGTTTACCTACTTTATTTTGTGTTCTTGCGAGATCTATTTGCCAAAGCTATCACTACCTAATCTATCTTTTTACCGTTGAGAGCTTGGCACCCTCCCTTACGCGTCGGGTTGCAAGTATTTGCTATTTGTGTGCAGGTGCCGTTTACGTAGGTGCTTGATATTCCTCTATGGATTGATACCTTGGTTTCATAACTGAGGGAAATACTTACCGTCGTTGTGCTGCATCATCCCTTCCTCTTTGGGGAAATACTGACATAGTCTCAAGCCACGTCACGCTCCATGAGCGGTCCAGGTACACAAAAGAGATGTTCATATGAAATTTCAGAGGTCTAAGTGTTGGAAATATGCCCTACAGGTAATAATAAATTGGTTATTATCATATTTCCTTGTTCATGATCATTGTTTATTATCCATGATATAAAATTGTATTGATTGGAAACTCAAATACATGTGTGGGTACATAGACAACATTGTGTCCCTAGTGAGACTCTAATAGACTGGCTCGTTGATCAAAGATGGTCAAGGTTTCCTGGCCATAGACATAAGTTGTCATTTGATAACGAGGTCACTTAATTAGGAGAATGATGTGATGGAAAAGACCCAAACTATGAACGTAGCATATGATCGTGTCAGTTTATTGCTATTGTTTTTTGCATGACAAGTATATGTTCCTATGACCATGAGATCATGCAACTCACTGACACTGGCGGAGTACCTTGTGTGTATCAAACGTCACAACGTAACTGGGTGACTATAAAGGTGCTCTACAAGTATCTCCGAGGGTGTTTGTTGGGTTGGCATGGATCGAGACTGGGATTTGTCACTCCATATGATGGAGAGGTATCTCTGGGCCCACTCGGTAATACAACATCACAAGAAGCTTGCAAGCAATGTGACTAAGGAGTTAGTCATGGGATCTTGTGTTATGGAACAAGTAAAGAGACTTGCCGTTAACGAGATTGAACTAGGTATGGAGATACCAACGATCGAATCTCGGGCAAGTAACATACCGCTGGACCAAGGGAACTGCATATGGGATTACCTGAATCCTTGAAATCGTGATTTGACCGGTAAAGATCTTCTTAGAATATGCAGTAGCCAATATGGGCATCTAGGTCCCGCTGTTGTTTATTGACTGAAGAGTGTCTCGGTCATGTCTGCATAGTTCTCAAACCCGTTGGGTCTGCACACTTAACGTTCGGTGACGATTCGGTATTGTTGAGTTATGTATGTTGGTGACCGAGGGTTGTTCGGAGTCCTGGATGAGATCCCGGACATCACGAGGAGCTCCGGAATGGTCCGTAGGTAAAGATTTATATATAGTAAAGTGGTATTCGGGTCCCAAAAAGGTTTCAGGTGTTTCCGGTATTGTACCAGGAGTGTCGAAAGGGTTCCGGGGGTCCACTGGAAGGGCCCACCCTTCCCGGGGGGCACATGGGCCTAAGAGGTGGCGCACCGTCCCCTAGTGCGCTGGGTAGCCGACCCCTTCCTCCTATAAATAGAGAGGGAGAGGGCAGGCAGCGCCACCCCAAGGCATTGGTGCAGCCCTCCCTCTCTCCCTAGATATGTTTATCCTCCAAAACGCGTCTGCGGTGGCGCTTGGTGAAGCTCTGCTGAGATTGCTCCACCACCACCACCACTACACCATTGTGCTATCGGAGAAATCATCTACTACTCCACCCTCACTCATTGGATCGAGGAGGCGAAGACGTCATGGAGCTGTACGTGTGCTGAACGTGGAGGTGTCGTCTGTTCGGCGTTAGATCGGGACGGATCATGATTGGATCGTGGGACGGATTACGATTTGGATCGCGAATATGCTCGACTACATCATCTGCATTTCTTAATGCTTCCCTCTTGGCGATCTACAAGGGTATGTAGATCCAATCTCTCCTCTTGTAGATGCTCATCTCCTAGATTGATCTTGGTGAAGCGTAGGATTTTTTTTGTTTCCCATGAAACGTTCCCCAGTAGTGACATCATGAGCTAGGTCTGTGTGTAGATGAGATCATGAGTAGAACGCAAAGGATCTTGTGGGCGTTGATATTCACATTGCTTCCTCCCTTGGTATTTTCTTGATTCAACGGTATTGTGGGATGAAGCGACTGTTGGAAATATGCCCTAGAGGCAATGAATAAAGTGTTTATTATTGTATTTCCTTGTTCATGATAATCGTTTATCCATGCTATAATTGTATTAATTGGAAACATGGATACATGTGTGGATACATAGACAAACACAATGTCCCTAGTATGCCTCTAGTGAACTAGCTCGTTGATCGAAAGATGGTTAAGGTTTCCTAGCCATAGACATGAGATGTCATTTGATAACGGGATCACATCATTAGGAGAATGACGTGATGGACAAGACCCAAACTACAAACGTAGCTTATGATCGTGTCAGTTTATTGCTACTGTTTTCTGCATGTCAAGTATATGTTCCTATGACCATGAGATCATGCAACTCACATATATAGGAGGAGTACCTTGTGTGTATCAAATGTCGCAACGTAACTGGGTGACTATAAAGGTGCTCTATAGGTGTCTCCGAGGGTGTCTGTTGAGTTGGCATGGATCAAGACTGGGATTTGTTACTCCGTGTGATGGAGAGGTATCTCAGGGCCCACTCGGTAATACAACATCACAATAAGCCTTGCACACAATGTGACTAAGTGTTAGTTGCGAGATCTTGTATTACGGAACGAGTAAAGAGACTTGCCAGTAACGAGGTTGAACTAGGTATGGAGATACCGACGATCGAATCTCGGGCAAGTAATATACCGAAGAACAAAGGGAACATCATACGAGATTAACTGAATCCTTGACATAGAGGTTCGACCTATAAAGATCTTCGTAGAATATGTAGGAACCAATGTGGACATCCAGGTCCCGCCATTGGTTATTGACCATAGAGGTGTCTCGGTCATGTCTACATAGTTCTCAAACCCGCAGGGTCTGCACACTTAAGGTTTGGTGACGTTTCGGTAGTATAGAGTTGTGTATGGTGGTGACCGAAGTTTGTTCGGAGTCCCGAATGAGATCCCGGACGTCACGAGGAGCTCCGGAATGGTTTGGAGGTAAAGATTCAAAGATAGGAAGTCCCGTTTTGGTCGCCGGAAAAGTTTTGAGCTCATCGGTAGTGTACCGGGAGGCCCCCGGGAGGAGTATTTCGACCCAAGAGGCTACATGGGCTGTGGGAGAGTGGAAACCAGCCCTTAGTGGGCTGGTGGAACAACCATAAGAGGCCCATGCGACTGGAAGAAAAAGTCCTAAGAGAAAAAGTGGGAAAAGACAAAAAAAAAGGGTGAATCCTAGTCCTACTAGGATTGGAGGTGGACTCCACCTCCACCCTTGGTTCGGCCGACTCCTTGGTGGCTTGTACCTTGGGCCAAGCCACCTCCTCTCTTCCTCCTATATATACTGGTGGTATTGAGGGTTTTTGCACTAGAATTTCAACCACGTGCTACACGTTCCTCCAGTGCATAGTTTCTCCTCTAGATCGGTTTTCTGCAGTGCTTAGGCGAAGCCCTGCCGGAATTGCTCCACCACCATCCCCGGAGCACCGTCAGGCTGCCGGAGAACTCTTCTTCCTCTCCACTCCCTCTTGCTGGATCAAGATAGTGGAGATCGTCATCAAGCTATACGTGTGCTGAACGCGGAGGTGCCGTCCGTTCGGTGCTAGATCGGAAGGATCGTGATCAAGTTCGTGGGACGGATCGTGATCAAGTTCGTTGGACGGATCGTGATCAGATCGCGGGACGGATTGTGATTGGATCGCGGGACGCACGGCGATTTGGATCGTGAAGACGTTCGACTACACCAACCGCGTTTCTTAACGCTTCCCGCTTAGCGATCTACAAGGGTATGTAGATCCACTCTCCCTCTCGTAGATGCTCATCACCATGGATAGATCTACGTGTGTGTAGGAATTTTTTTGTTTCCCATGCAACGTTCCCCAACATTGGCATCATGAGCTAGGTCTATGTGTAGATGAGATCTCGAGTAGAACACAAAAGGTTTGTGGGCGTTGATGCTTAGATTGCTTCCTCCCTTGGTCGGATTTTGGTTCAGCGGTATTGTGAGATGAAGCGGCCCGGACCAACATTACTCGTACGCTTATGAGAGACCGGTTCCCTCGACGCAACTTGTTGCCTAGATGGCTTGCGGGTGGTAGTTTCTCTCACTTAAGTTGGATCGGATTCGACAAAGGCGGTCCTTGAGAAGGTTGAAAAGCAAATTATGTATCACCATTGTGGTTTATGCGTAGGTGAGAATCATTCTTGCTAGAAACCCGTAGCAGCCACGTAAAACATGCAACAACAATTAGAGGACGTCTAACTTGTTTTTGCAGGGTATGTTGTGATGTGATATGGCCAATTACATGATGTGATATATGTGATGTATGAGATGATCATGTGATGTATAGAATTTCAGGACTTGCATGTCGATGAGTACAACAACCGGTAGGAGCCATAGGGTTGTCTTTAATTATAGTATGACCTGCGTGTCAATCATTAAGCGCTATGTAATGCTTTACTGTATCGCTAAACGGTAGCAATAGTAGTAGGAGCATGCAGGGCGTGACAACCCCGATGGCGACACGTTGATGGAGATCAAGATGATGGAGATCATGGTGTCGTGCCGGTGACGATGGAGATCATGCCGGTGCTTTCAAGATGGAGATCTAAAGCACAAGTTCATGGCCATATCATGTCACATGAATTGCATGTGATGTTAATCCTTTTATGCACCATGTTTTGCTTAGTACGACGGTAGCATTATAAGGTGATCCCTCACTTAAATTTCAAGATAAATTGTGTTCTCCCCGAGTGTGCACCGTTGCAAAAGTTTGTCGTGTTGAGACACCACGTGATGATCGGGTGTGATAGACTCTACATTCACATACAATTGGTGCAAGCCAGTGTTGCACGCGCAGAACACTCGGGTTAAACTTGACGTGCCTAGCATGTACAAACATGGCCTCGGAACACAAGAGACCGAAAGGTCGAACATGAGTCATATAGTAGATATGATCAACATAGAGATGTTCACCATTGAAGCCACCTCAACTCACGTGATGATCGGACTTGAGTTGCTGGATTTGGATCATGTGACACTCAGATGACCTGAGGGATGTCAATTTGAGTGGGAGCCTTAGTAATTTGATTAACTAAACTCATTATCTTGAACAATAGTCTAAGTAAACTTTGCATATTTATGTTGTAGATCAATGGCTCGTGCAATAGCACCCCTGAAGTTTAATGCATTCCTAGAGAAAGCTAAGTTGAAAGATGATGGAAGTAACTTTGTTGACTGCGCCCGTAATCTAAGGATTATCCTCATGGCTTCCCAGAAATCATATGTCCTTGATGCACCGCTTGGTGACCAACCAGAAGACATGACCTACGAAGACGTTAAGAACGCTTGGGAGGCACATACTGGAGATTACTCAATAGTTCAGTGTGCAATATTGTATGGCTTAGAACCGGGACTTCAAAGATGTTTTGAACGTCATGGAGCATATGAGATGTTCCAGGAGTTGAAGTTTATCTTTCAAAAGAAAGCCCGGATCGAGAGGTATGAAACCTCCGATAAGTTCTATGCTTGCAAGATGGAGGAGAACGGGTCTATCAGTGAACATATACTCAAAATGTCTGGGTATTCAACTCGTCTAGCAGAGTTGGGAATTGCCCTTCCGCCAGAGGCGATCACTGACAGAGTTCTTCAATCACTGCCACCTAGTTACAAGAGCTTTGTGATGAACTATAACATGCACGGGATGAACAAGTCAGTCACCGAGCTGTTTGCGATGCAAAAAGTCACTGAGTCTGAAATCCAGAAAGAACATCAAGTGTTGATGGTCAATAAAACCACTAGTTTCAAGAAAAATGACAAAGTCAAGGGCAAGGGCAAGAAGGGTAAAACCAAGAAGGATGGCAAAGCAGTTGCTACTCCTGTAAAGAAGCCCAAGCATGGACCCAAGCCAGAAACTGTGTGCTTTCATTGCAAGGGAACTGGTCACTGGAAGCGAAACTGCCCCAAGTACCTGGCTGACAAGAAGGCGGCCAACGACAAACAAGGTATTTATGATATACATATTATTGATGTGTACCTTACTAGCTCTCGTAGTAGTGCCTGGGTATTTGATACCGGTTCGGTTGCTCACATTTGCAACTCAAAACAGGAACTACGGAATAAACGAAGGCTGGCAAAGGACGAAGTGATGATGCGCGTGGGAAATGGTTCCAAGGTTGATGTGATCGCCGTCGGTACACTCTCTCTTCGATTACCATCGGGATTAGTGATGAACCTGAATAATTGTTATTTAGTGCCTGCGTTAAGCATGAACATTATATCTGGATCTTGTTTATTGCGAGACGGTTACTCATTTAAATTAGAGAATAAAGGTTGTTCTATTTATATGAGTAATATCTTTTATGGTCATGCACCCAATGTTAGGGGTTTATTCATATTGAATCTTGATAGTGATGACACACATGTTCATAACATTGATGCCAAAAGATGTAGAGTTGATAATGATAGTACCACTTTCTTGTGGCACTGCCGTTTAGGTCATATTGGTGTAAAACGCATGAGGAAGCTCCATGCTGATGGACTTTTGGAGTCACTTGATTTTGAATCACTTGACACATGTGAACCATGCCTCATGGGCAAGATGACTAAAACACCATTCTCTGGAACAATGGAACGGGCGAGTGACTTATTGGAAATCATACATACTTATGTGTGCGGTCCAATGAATGTTACAGCGCGTGGTGGATATCGTTATTTTCTCACCTTCACAGATGACTTAAGTAGATATGGGTATATTTACTTAATGAAACACAAGTCTGAAACGTTTGAAAAGTTCAAGCAATTTCAGAGTGAAGTTGAGAATCATCGTAACAAGAAGATTAAGTTCCTGCGATCTGATCGAGGAGGTGAATTTCTGAGTTATGAGTTTGGCAGTCACTTAAGATAGTGTGGAATTGTTTCACAGTTGACACCGCCCGAAACACCACAGCGTAATGGTGTGTCCGAACGTCGTAATCGAACCTTATTAGATATGGTGCGTTCTATGATGTCTCTTGCTGATTTGCCACTATCGTTTTGGGGTTATGCATTAGAGACAGCTGCATTCACTTTAAATAGGGCACCATCAAAATCCTTTGAGACGACGCCATATGAACTGTGATTTGGCAAGAAGCCAAAGTTGTCGTTTCTTAAAGTTTGGGGATGTGATGCTTATGTCAAAATGCTTCAGCCTGAAAAGCTGGAACCCAAAGCGGAGAAATGCGTCTTCATAGGATACCCGAAAGAGACATTCGGGTATACCTTCTATCTCAGATCCGAAGGCAAAGTGTTTGTCGCTAAGAACGGAACATTTCTTGAGAAAGAGTTTCTCTCGAAAGAATTGAGTGAGAGGAAAATAGAGCTTGATGAGGTTATTGAACCTTTACTTCAACCAGAAAGTAGCGCAGCGCTGAAAGATGTTTCTGTGGAACCTACAACAGTAGAAGAGGAAGTTAATGATGATGATCATGAAGCTTCGGATGAAGCTGCTATTGAACCTCGTAGGTCGACAAGGCCGCGTACTACCCCTGAGTGGTACGGCAACCCTGTCTTGGAGGTTATGTTGTTGGACAACAATGAACCTACGAGCTATGGAGGAGCAGTGATGGGCCCGGATTCCGAGAAATGGTTAGAGGCCATGAAATCCGAGATGGGATCCATGTATGAAAACAAAGTATGGACTTTGGAAGTATTACCTGAAGGGCGAAAGGCCATTCAGAACAAATGGATCTTTAAGAAGAAGACAGACGCGGATGGTAATGTCACCGTCTATAAAGCTTGACTTGTGGCAAAGGGTTTTTCACAAGTTCAAGGAGTTGACTACGATGAGACTTTCTCACCCGTAGCGATGCTTAAGTCTGTCAGAATCATGTTAGCAATAGCTGCTTATTTCGACTATGAAATTTGGCAGATGGATGTCAAAACAGCGTTCCTCAATGGTTTCCTTGAGGAAGAGTTGTATATGATGCAACCCGAAGGTTTTGTTGATCCAGAAAATGCTGACAAAGTTTGCAAACTCCAGCGATCCATTTATGGACTGGTGCAAGCATCTCGGAGTTGGAATAAGCGCTTTGATGAGGTGATCAAAGCGTTTGAGTTTATACAAGTTTACGGAGAAGCTTGTATTTACAAGAAAGTGAGTGGGAGCTCTATAGTGTTTCTAGTATTATATGTGGATGACATATTGCTGATTGGAAACAATATAGAAATGCTGGAAAGCATGAAGGAATATTTGAACAAGAGTTTTTCAATGAAGGACCTAGGAGAAGCTGCTTCCATATTAGGCATTAAGATCTATAGAGATAGATCGAGACGCTTAATAGCACTTTCACAGAGCACATACCTTGATAAAGTTTTGAAGAAGTTCAAAATGGAACAGTCCAAGAAGGGGTTCTTGCCTGTGTTACAAGGTGTAAAGTTGAGTAAGACTCAATGCCAAGTAACTGCAGAAGATAGAGAAAATATTAGTGTCATCCCCTATGCTTCAGCCATAGGCTCTATCATGTATGCAATGCTGTGCACAAGACCCGATGTTAGCCTTGCCATAAGTATGGCCGGAAGGTTTCAAAGTGATCCTGGAATGGAGCACTGGCAAGCGGTCAATAATATCCTTAAGTACCTGAAAAGGACTAAGGAAATGTTTCTCGTTTATGGAGGTGATGAAGAGCTCGTCGTAAAGGGTTACGTCGATGCAAGCTTTGACACTGATCCGGACGACTCTAAGTCACAAACCGGATACGTATTTATTCTTAACGGGGGAGCGGTAAGCTGGTGCAATTCCAAGCAAAGCATGGTAGCTGATTCTACGTGTGAAGCGGAATACATCGCAGCCTCGGAGGCGGCGAAGGAAGGTGTCTGGATGAAGCAGTTCATGACAGATCTTGGAGTAGTGCCCAGTGCACTGAATCCAATGAACCTGTTCTGTGACAACACTGGTGCCATTGCTCTGGCCAAGGAACCAAGGTTTCACAAGAGGACCAGACACATAAAGCGACGCTTCAACTCCATCCGTGATTACATCGTGGAGAAAGACATAAATAATTGCAAAGTGCACAAGGATCTGAATGTTGCAGACCCGTTGACTAAACCTCTTCCAAGGGCTAAACATGATCAACACCAGAACTGCATGTGTTGGGGATATAACCCCACGATATGACCCACCCTGGAGGCTCTGGGTCATGTTGCTGGCTCGTGAGCCGGCCCAAGGGTGAGCCGTAAGACTGGTGGCCCAGGAAGATAGGTGGCTCAAGGTGTGGGCCACACGACGGCCCGGACGGAGAAGACCCAGGCGTGTAAGCCGTATCAAAGACAACTTGGACAAGAAGATAGAGAGAGACTCGGACATACAATAAGACTCGGTTAACAATTCTAATGACCCGGGGGTCCTGACCTCCTATATAAAGGCAAACCCGGGGCGACTTAGAGGAGAGGTGATCGAGAACTAGGTCAAGCTTCTAGCTCCTTCTAATCGATACACAAGCAATACAAACACAAGCAGGACGTAGGCTATTACCTCGAATTGAGGGGCCAAACCTAAGTAAATCTGTGTCTTTCGTCCTGATTAACCCCTTTGAGTCCACCCCGTTAGCGATGGCCTCGAATCCAAGTCTGTTCACCCGGACCTCTGCCGTGATAAATCCATGACAGTTGGCGCCCACCATGGGGCTAGCGCTTGGTGGTGTTGAGTTCTCAAAGGGCTCTCTCCAATGGCTCGAAGGATACGTGGTTGGAAGGATGAGCAAGAGTCGCCGCGGCCGGCTCTACATTGACGACGCCGGCTGGGGGCTTGATGCTGATTCTGTGGAGTATGGATTCCGGATTCCGTTTGGCGGGATCCAGGTTTTCATTGGAAAGGTTGATGGATCTACACCCGGGCGGGACATCTGCACCAACATCGTCGAGCCGGCTCGACGTCTCTAATCTGCGAGTGGTGTGTGGCCTGCCCGTGCCCATCCAGGTCAAAAGCGCGTTCTCGTGGGCTTCACTCAAGGTATGGACCTGGAAGCGTCCGGGTCACAGGGAACTCTTGTTTGCTCGGAAGATGAGTCCTCAAGTGGGGAGATAGAGTCAGTGTATCGGCTCAGTAACGGTGGCCTTGGGGGCTACTACGACCCCTATTCTGAGGTAGAGGTCTTTGAGTCGGATACTCCGAGACCCCCGGTTCATGCGGCGGTGTTCATGGCGGGATTGGCTCCAGCCGCCGGTGACACAGCTGCAGGAGCCGCCGCAGCGGGTGATAGCCCGCCGCCGGTGGCTCAGGTTCTAGTGGAATTGACGGACAAGCTTACAGCTCTCATGGCCATGGAAGTAACACCGGATAATCAAGCAGCCCCGAATCTAGAGGTGGCATAGATCAAGGGCCGGATGGCAGAGGAACGACAAAGGATGGCTGAGCTGAAGATCCGGACGGAGGAACAAGCGGAGCGTATCAAGGCAGATGCTTTCCATCTGGAGCTGGAACAAAGGTCAGCAGCCGCGGTGCACCGGAGCAGGCATCAATCCCGTCTGCCAGAACATTACGAAGCAAGGAACCTGTTTAATACCCCTGGTGCGGGGCGGGTTATGGGCGTGCCGGAAAGCCGCCCGATGGAACGCCCGACAACTCATCCACCCTAGCATAACCAAACCTCACCTAGAGCTTTTCCGACACCGGCGGGTCATTACTCTAATCCGGCCGAGAACATGGTGGCGGCGGCCACCTGGCTTGAGACGATTCCCATCCCAGATGAAGCACCCTTTGCGGAGGACGTGCGAAACGCCATTGGATATTTACAGACGGCCATGGCCTAGCAAGAGAGATATGCTCACAGCCGGAGCCGGGTTCATTCTACCCCCCTCCCCATTCGAAGTTTCAGCCGGCGCTACGAGTCTCCGGCGTGTTCCAGCAGTCATCCACGTCGGGGACCATCGGAGGACGAGCATGCGGCTCTAGATGCACAAGCCCTCGTGGACCGGGCGAGGAGCAGGCGAGAGGCGGAGATAGCGGCAACCCGTCCAGATCCGGTGCTTTCCGTCTCAATGGGAGTAGTTAGTACCAGAGCCGTAGGGGTGCCATGTTTAACTCCGGCTCTGAGAAGTGAACGACTACCGAAAGATTTTAAGGGGCCACGAAAAGTTCCGAATTACACAGCTGATCTACCCCCGAGGCTTGGGTTGAGAGTTATGAGCTGGCCATGGAGATGCTGGACGTCAGTGAAGTGATATGTGCAAAATGTTTCATCATGATGCTCGAGGGTCCGACTCGCACATGGTTGAAAGGTCTGCCGCCTAACACGATAAGTTCATGGGCGGAGCTGAGAGCGAAGTTTATTAAGAATTTTTAGGGGACCCGTAAGCAGCCTATGACCATTGTAGACTTGGACCATTGTGTTCAACAGGAGAATGAGTCAGCCAACCATTGGGTCCGGCGGGTGTCGACCATTATTCACTCTTCAGAGCAGATCACGGCGGCTCAAGCGGTGCTCATTATGGAGAAGAACTGTCATTTTGTTCCACTGAAACAGAAGCTCGGCCGGCTCAAGCGCACGTGTCAGGATATGGGAGAGCTCATGACGGCCCTGACAAAGTATGCCGACTCAGATAACACCAAGGATCCAGGCTCGGATGATGAGAAAGCCAATCAAGGGAAGAAGAACAATCAAGGCAAAAGCTTTGTGAACAATGGGAATCAGAATAAATGGAAGAACGCTGATGGCGGGTCAGAGCTAGTGGCGAACACCAACACAGAACAAAACCATCCCAAGGGGAACGGAAGATTCAGGTCGTTTCGCCAAAGGAACAGAGGTCCTTTCAATTTAGAAGAAGTGCTTAAGAAGCCTTATCCGGAGCACGGCACACCTGATAGGCCAGCATACATGCGTGGGGTGATTGCTTTATCATGCATAGATTCAAAAACCAGCATTCCCAACCACGCAATAACCAGGGCGGTGGCCCGCCTGGCGGCTCAGGGCACGGTGGATCAGGGGCTGGATTCGACGCTGGCGGTTCAGGAGCTGGGCATCCGGGTCAGAATAACCAAGGGGGGCACCAGCAGCATCCTGGCAACAATAGAAATAACAACAATCAGCAGCAGCGCAAGCAATAACAACAACAACAACGATGAACTGAGCTGCTTTCAAAGTAACCCAAAGCAGCTCAGTTCTGGACAGTATCACGTGTTCACGACCGGTCATAGTAAACGAGACGAGAAGTTGCGGAGGCAAGCGGTTAATGTAGTTGCTCCGGCCCTCCCGCTATACTTACCATGGTCTGAGTATGACATAATGTGGAGCAGGGAGGATCACCCGCCGCGGGTAGATGATCCGGGCCGGTTGGCTTTAGTTGTGGCCCCTCAAGTGAATGGCTATATGGTGAATAAGGTGCTCATGGACGGAGGCAGCAGTATCAACATCCTCTATTATGACACTTTCCGGCGGATGAAATTGCTTGACAAAGACCTTACACCTTCCTCCACCGTCTTTCATGGTGTGGTCCCGGGTAAGTCGGCATACCCGGTGGGCCGAATTTCTTTGGAAGTGGCTTTTGGCGATGAGTATAATTACAGGGTGGAGTCCTTGTGGTTTGAGGTGGTTAAAATCAAAAGTCCCTATAATGCACTGTTTGGAAGGCCGGCTTATGCCAAATTTATGGCTAGGCCTTGCTATGTTTATTTACAACTCAAAATGTCCGGCTTAAATGGGACAATTACCGTTCACAGTAATTGGAAAATGGCTCTTGAGTGTGAGGAAGGAGACGTGGCATATGCAGAGTCTAGTTGTGCCTAGGAGGAGCTGAAGTTCTACAAGGAGAACGTTGACCCGGAGGATATGACCCTGCTGAAGAAGCCTACTACGGAAGTTGAGCCGCCACTCAAGTTTCCAACGGATGATACCAAGGCAGTAGATTTCAATCCGGGCGACTCATCCAAGCAGTTTATCATTGGGGCTCACATGGATCCCAAATAGGAAAGCGCGCTCATCGAATTCATCCGTGAGAATCGGGACATCTTTGCATGGAAGCCTTCTGACATGCCGGGTGTACCGAGAGAGTTCGCTGAGCACAACCTTAATGTGGATCCGAAGTTTAAGCCAATTAAATAGTTTCTATGACAGTTCAACGAAGAGAGACATAAAGCTATTGGGGAGGAAGTTGCCCGGCTCTTGGCTGCAGGCTTTATAGTGGTTTTTCACCCTAAGTGGTTGGCTAACCTGGTGCTAGTGCTCAAAAAGAACGGCACTTGGCGTATGTGTATAGATTACACAGACCTTAACAAGGCTTGCCTGGCTGACCCTTTTGTACTCCCTCGTATCGATCAGATTATTGATGCTACAGCCGGGTGTGAAAGTTTATGCTTCCTGGATGCATATTCAGGTTATCATCAGATCAAGATGGCAATAAAAGACGAGGAGAAGACGGTGTTTATTACACCCTTTGGGGCATTCTTCTACGTCTCCATGCCTTTCGGGCTCAAGAGTGCCCAGACGACTTACCAACGATGTGTGTAGAACTTCCTTCATAGTTAGATTGGCCGAAATGTTCATGCTTACGTAGACGACATCGTGGTTAAGTCCAGAAAGAAAGAAACTCTCCTAGAGGATCTGAAGGAAACTTTTGACAATCTTCGGGTCTACAAGATGATGCTTAACCCGACGAAGTGTGTTTTTGGTGTTCCAGCAGGAAAGCTTTTGGGTTTCTTGGTCTCTGAGCGGGGCATCGAGGCTAACCTAGATAAAATTAAGGCTATCACTTCTTTAGGAGAGCCGACGTGCATAAATGACGTTCAGCACCTTGCAGGACGGATTGCTACGTTGAGCCGGTTCATAAGCCGGCTTGGGGAGAAGGCCATTCCCTTATACCAGATGATGAAGAAGATAGACAAGTTTAAATGGAGCAAGGCAGCGGCTGAAGCACTTGAAGCTCTTAAAAAACAGTTGACTGAGCCGCCAGTGTTAGCCGCTCCAGTTGAGAAAGAGTCGTTGCTCCTTTATGTGGCGGCTAGCAACAGAGCGGTCAGTGTAGCAATTGTGGTTGAGCGCAAGGAGGCAGAGAAGGAGTATCCTGTGCAAAGACCGGTTTATTACATCTGTGAAGTTTTGGCAGAGTCTAAGCAGAGGTATCCGCATTGGCAGAAGCTGGTATACGGAGTTTTCATGGCTAACCACAAGTTAAAACACTACTTTTTGGGGCACCAGATAACCGTGGTCAGTTCTGCCCTGTTGGGAGATATCATCCGAAATAGAGAAGCCACAGGGAGGATTGCCAAGTGGGCCTTAGAGCTGGGTCCTCTTAACATCAAATATGTTCCTCATACAACAATAAAGTATCAAGCTTTGGTGGATTTCATAAATGATTGGACAGAATGTCAAGCACCCGAAGAGAAGCCGGATAACACATATTGGACTATACACTTTGATGGGTCCAAGCAGCTAGAGGGGTCCGGTGCAGGGGTTGTTCTCACCTCCCCGAAGGGTGACAAGTTTTGTTATGTGCTCCGGTTAATGTTTCCTTGTACTAATAATGCAGCTGAGTATGAGGCACTGCTCCATGGTCTCAAAGTCGCTAAAGAGATGAACTTAAGCCGGGTCAGATGTTTAGGCGACTCAGATCTTGTGGCTCAGCAAGTTTCAGGTACTTGGGACTCCAAGGATTCGCGGATGGCGGCTTATCGACAGGCGGTTGATATCATTGCCGGTCACTTCAAGGGGTACCAGGTGGATCATATTGATCGTCGTAGGAATTAGGCGGCTGATGCCTTATCACGGTTAGGTTCTCAACGAAAGCCGGTACCACCTAATGTTTTTCTGGACGTATTGCATCATCTGACTGTCAAGATACCCTCTCAGGAGGATCTGGCTATTCCTGACCCAGAAGCGGAATTGGTGGCGGCTCTGCATGCCATCCCAGACTGGACTATTCCTTATTTGGTGTATCTGACACGCGGCGAGTTGCCTCAGGAGGAGGATCTGGCCAGGAAGGTCACTCGGCATTCTAAGTCTATGACGATTATCAATGGTGAGTTACATAAGTGTAGTGTGATGGGTGTCTTTTAGCGCTGTGTCTCACCAGAGGAGGGCCGGCAGATCTTGAGTGAAATTCATGCTGGCGACTGTGGACATCATGCCGGGTCAAAATCTTTAGTGGCCAAGGCTTTTCGACATGGATTTTTCTGGTTGACGGCTCATAAGGATGCAGAAGACTTAGTCCGTAAATGTGATGGTTGTCAGAAGTTTGGCTGGCGTGCTCATGTTCCGGCTCAAGAGTTGAGGATGATACCAATCACTTGGCTGTTTGCGGTCTAGGGGCTTGATATGGTAGGACCTTTCAAGAGATCCATGGATAAGAAAACACACCTTCTGGTGGCGATTGATAAATTACTAAGTGGGTAGAGGCAGAGCCGGTCAGTAAATGTGACGCGGCTACAGCGGTTCAATTTATTAAGAAGCTGATCTATAGCTTTGGTTACCCGCATAGTATCATTACGGACAATGGAACAAATCTATCCAAAGGAGCTATGAAAACGTTCTGTGAGAAGGAGCATATCTGGCTTGATGTTTCAGCCGTAGCACATCCACAGTCTAATGGTCAGGCGGAGCGAGCCAATCAGGAAATTTTAAGAGGAGTCAAACCACGGCTCATGGTTCCTTTGAAGTGGACACCCGGATGTTGGGTTGAGGAGTTGCCTTCCGTCTTATGGAGCATCAGAACTACCCCTAACAGATCTACAGGTTTCACGCCTTTCTTCATGGTGTATGGTGCTGAGGCGGTTCTACCCAACGATATCCGACATGACTCACCAAGGGTGGCGGCTTATGTTAAGACGGACAATGAGGTAGCATGCCAAGATGCGTTGGACGCCTTGGATGAAGCACGAGAGTTAGCAGCAGCTAGGTCGGCAATTTATCAACAAGACCTGCGACGCTATCATAGCCGCAGGGTGAAGACCCGGACGTTCCAGGAAGGTGACCTGGTGCTCCGGCTGATTCAAGACCAATCTGGAATGCATAAGTTATCTCCACCATGGGAGGGGCCTTTTGTGATCAACAGAAACCTTAACAATGGGTCACATTACCTCATTGATATCCGAGATGAGTCGGAAACCGCGGGTCAAGAGACGTTGCGGCCATGGAATATCGCACATCTGCGACCATACTTTACTTAGCAGGCGTCGAAAGCCGCTATCATTGTATATATCATGTTTAAATGAGTAAAGCTAGCATCCCCGGAAAGACTGGGGCCTCTACTCTTATGTATGTCTTTGTGCAATCAAGATAAAATTTTCTCCGGCTCAAAAATTTGAGTTGAAGTGCTTTGTTCGCCGTCAAAATGGCTGATCTATCATCCAGCATTATGCCCAATTAAGCACTATTGCAAATAGGCTTCTTGCCTTTGGGTGTAGCTTACATCTCCTTTGCACAGTCAGCTCTTATCAAACTGTTACAAGGAGGCTTCTTGCCTTCGGGTATAGCTTACATCTCCCTTGCACAGTTGGCTTTATGCCTAGTTTGGTTACATTAAGTGCTAATGTTGATGGAGGCTTCTTACCTTTGGTATAGCTTACATTACCCTAAGACAACTGCGTGTACACCAAATTCCAGTTGTTTATCAACTGCGGCCATCGAAGGGGGCTTCTTACCGACGGGTTCGCTTATCTCACCCTAATGGCCGGCTTTATGCCACTTCTGGTTACTTATTAACCACGGTTGTCGAAGGGGGCTTCTTACCGACGGGTTTGCTTATCTCACCCAAACAACCGGTGTTTTCGCCAAAACTCAGTTGCTTATCAACTGTATCTGTTGAAAGAGGCTTCTTGCCTTCGGGTATAGCTTACATCTCCTTTCAACAGCCGGCTTTATGCCACTTCTGGTTACTTATTAACCGCGGTTGTCGAAGGGGGCTTCTTACCGACGGGTTTGCTTATCTCACCCTAACAACCGACATTTACGCCAAAACTCAGTTGCTTATCAACTGTAGCTGTTGAAAGAGGCTTCTTGCCTTTGGGTATAGCTTACATCTCCTTTCAATAGCCGGCTTTATGCCGTCTCAGGCTAGTTATTAGCCGCGGCTGTCAATGGAGGCTTCTTGCCTTGGGGTATAGCTTACATCTCCCATCGACAGCCGGCATTCGCGCATACAACATTTGCTGTTAAAAGGAGGCTTCTTATCGTTAGGTATAGCTTACATTACCCTTCATACAGCCGGCTTTAGGCCGCTTCCGGTTCATCAATAGCTATAGTTGTCGATAGAGGCTTCTTACCATCAGGTATAGCTTACATTATCCTAAGACAACCGGCTCCTTAATGGATTCATCCGACAAGAGCCGGAGCCATGATGCTCCGGTTGACAAAATTAAAGTTGTCAAAGATATTATCCGGCTCTAATCTTCTGGAGAAGGAATGACGTCTTCAAAGACAAACACCCCTCACCAGAAAAGCTCAAGGTATATTTATGCAAAGGAGCGAGCAATCAATGGAGAGCCGACAATACATAAAGTTGAAACAGAGAGATGAAAATATATACAGCCGCAACGACAGGGTCATCCTTACTCTATTACAAAAACTACTCTCAGAAGGAGCAAAAGGCATTGCCAAGTTTCAACCGCTCACGGCGGGTCATTACATGAGTCAGTACATGAGTCTGTGCTCAGAAAGATTAAAAGAACAAATTTCAGTTATTGGCCGACTCATCCCGCTCCGGTTCTTCCGCTGGCTTTATCTAGAGATTTCCCAATTCCCAATTACAGTGAGCCAGAGCAGCGAAAGACCCTTCAAGGAAAGGGGACGTGTCAAGCTCACAAGGGAAGAGGTCCTTACTGCGGGCAGGTGTCAGATCCTTCCACTCGTAGAGAGGCCCGCGGATCCTCTTCTCCTCTGCGTCGTAAGCCGCCTGATAGGTGTTCAAGTCAGCTTCATCCGCCAGCACAGAGGCCAGATAACGCGACTCTTTGACACACCGGATGTAATCTTCTTCGATGAACTCTGAGCCGTCATCTTTTTTGGACGGGTAACCATCCATCATTTCGGCCGGTGTTAGCTCGGGGGCGAAGGCCAGAACCCGGCTCAATCCAGCGACGGCTCCTTGGCGGAAGGCGGACTTCTTCAGCTCCTCTATTTGCTTGGGCTTGTGGAGAAGAGTTCCAAGACACCTTTCAGAGCGGTGGAGATCTTCTGCTTGTATTGAACCGTCTTAATCGTGAAAATAGCGCTGCAATAAAGCCTTTCTACAAAGGTGTAAACCAATTGCCGGCTTCTGGGACCTGTATAGGTCAAACAAAGCAAGATGAGTCGCCATCACAACAGATAAATGAGACATGCTGGAAACATGAAGTGAGTAAGAACTTACCAAAGAGAGCGGCTACCATCTTGGTTATATGACACTTTAGGCCTTGAAGCTCATCCGCCACGGCTATCAGCCGCTGGTCGGCGTCATCCGATCGCTTGGTCAACGCAGCTTTATCCAACTCAGTAGATTCCTTTAGAAAAGCAAGCTCCGCCTTAATATGGACCAGCTCTTCAGACAACAGCTGTCTCTTTTCGTCAGAGACGCTGCAGGCCTCTTTTTGAGCCGCTAGGTTTGCCTTCATATCAGACAATTGAGAGCCGACTTCGTTTAAAGCTTCCTATAATACATCAAAATACAGGATAAGTCGCCAAAATACAGGACGAGTGTTAAAAGCAAACTTATGCAAGTCTCAAACAGATTGCAAGCAATATATTTGACACTTGGGGGCTAATGTATATTTGATCTTTCAATATGCAGCACAGTTCTGACTCATCTTCTTCGAAGTTAAACCGGAACTTGGGGGCTACACTATGGCTCTTCATTTTAATTTTAATAGAAGCCCCGACTCAAACTTTGTTAAGTTTTGAGTCGGCCCTTGGGGGCTACACTATGGCTCTTCAATTTACTTCTAATAGAAGATCCGACTCAACTTCATCAAGCTTGAGCCGGCCCTTGGGGGCTATGACTGGCGGTTTAAGTTATCTAAAGGAAGACCCGACTCAATTTTGGCAAATTAAGCCGACTCTAGGGGACAATGGCTATGAATTTTTTCTAAACAGAAAATTAAACAAAGACCCAGTTCAACGATTGAGTACATTGAACCGGCCCTTGGGGGCTAAGAAAGGGTATGGCAACAAGAAGAGTACCTCGTATTTTGTCTTCATTAAACAGACGAGCCGAAGTTCTAGATCCCGGCTGGTGGTAACCCGGTTTATATACCCGACGTGGAGCTCCTCTTCTGTCATCTTTTCATATGAAGAGTCAAAGTTCAGCTTCTTCAAGGCCTCGGCCGGCTCTGTATGCTTGGTCAGCACATGATCCGGAGGAGTTTGATGACCAGACCTGGTGATAGCAACATCTAGAGTTTTAGGGGTCTTGGCAAGAGTCTCCGGGTTTGAAGGAGCCCTTGGAGGGCTCTCCATGATGACATCGACAACAACCGGTTCTGTGGAGGCAACTGGTGGATTTTCTTCTGCTTCAGTCTCCTCCGATTGTTCGAGCTCCGGCTCTTGGATAACAGGACCGGGGGAGGGCTTGTTGGTCCTGCGACGCTTGGCTTGAGCACTGCAATATAGAAGGATCAGCAGTCGAAGATGTTGCTATCATATTAAGAGCCGGATGTCCGGATATGATAGTAAGGAATGCTTACAGCGGATTGATCTTGGGCAGTGGTAGTATTGACGCCGAAGAGTCGCCGGAGGAAGGGGATTTCTAAAAAGAATAAAACAGAAAGATGAGAAAGTGTCAAGTTTGCAAAGGAAAGTCAAAGGAAAAGTAGAGACATAAACCTCTGTGGGGCGTTTCTTTGGAGCCGGAGAATTTGGTAACCTGGACACGAGCTCAGTAGAGCCGGCGCTTCGAGTCTGTCAACGCTCGGCCTGCTGTTGCTTTTTCAAGAGAAAATCGAGAGCCAGGTGAGAAAGAGGGTGAGAAAGAGGAACTTTTCTAATAACCCGCCGCGACTTTCGGGGGACAAAACATTCTGAGCCGGAAGAAACATAATTTACCTCAGGAGCATTGGCGCGGCTGGTTTCCACTTCATCCTGCAAGTAAAACAAGCATTAATAAAGCAGGAAGGTAAAAGACCAAACAAAGCAATTAAAGTATTACCTCTAAGCTGGATGATGGTGGCGGGTCAAACAAATTCTCTTGCGGGGCATCTTTTTTAGCCCTCTTGGTCGCGACCTTCTTCCTAGATTTCTTTGGAGGGGCAACATATTCCTTCTTCCAGAAGTCTGAGTCGGCCTACAGGAATGACCCGGAGAATGAATAGCAAATCAACAAAGTACAAGCAACATCTAAGAGACGGATGGGAAGAGATTAACTTACACCGGGAGCCGGATTATTGACACAGAAAGGCGCCAGGCCGATGGTGCTGCACGAGCCGGGGGCTTCGTGGACAAGGCTCCGGATGGTAGTGGTAATATCATCCTCTGTCAGTGTTGACTCGCTAAAGCACAACGAGCTGTCATATTTGCCGGCATACTCGCACATAAGCCGACCTCTACGGCTTAAAGGCATGATCCACCAATGAGTGCTCTTTCTCAGGAGAGGTCTCTTGGCAGTAGAACCACGTCTTATTCCAATCCTTTGGGTGACTCGGCATTGGAGTGACAGGAAAGATGATGTCTTGGCGGCGTTGAATAGAAATGCCGCCCAGCTCCAGACTCGGACCACCCTTCATTTTAGTTTGGCGGTTGGCATAGAAGAACTCTCGAAAGAACCCCACAGACGGCTTAGTTTGCAGATAAGCTTCGCAGAGAACTTGGAAATTGCAGATGTTTGAGACGGAGTTGGGTGCCAAGTCTTGAGGATGCAGCTTGTAGAAATGAAGAACATCCCGGAAAACTTAGAGCCGGGCGGCGCGAACCCTCGCTCGATGTGATCAGTGAAGACCACTATCTCTCCTTTCTGGGGAGAAGGCCAGGTCTCTTTACCCGGAACCCGCCAATTGAGGACCTCTTTGGGAGGGAGAGTACCCGCTTCAACATAACCTGCTAAGTACTCCTCCGTAACGCAAGAACCAACCCAGTTACATGAGTTGGACGCACGAGACATATTGACGGCTTAAATACTGTGCAAGGTAAAAGGCGTGATGAGTCAAAGCGCAAGCAAATGTTTATGACGGCTTAAAGGTTTAAGGGTTCTACGGATAATGTGGAAAGACCCGGTTGATGAGAGCCGGAGAAGCTTACCGACTCAACAGAGCAAAGGAAGATTGAAAATCGGCGAAGTCCTAAAAAACAGATTCCGTAAACTACTACTATGGCTACGGATCTACAAAAGTAGAGAAAAAGGATTTTAATCCTGACCTAGCGATGAACAGCAGAAGGAAAGAAAATGGAGCGGAGCCATCGCGGTCCGCGCATTACGCGCGGCCGGCCCGCGCGCAGCGGCGAGGCGAGAGCGCAATCTGAAGGTGCCAACGGCATCGAGATATACTCGTGGTGGCGGTGCCGGAGCCTGAGCGGCGACGGCGGAGCCCCCGGTGAAAACCCTACTATGGTGGTGGGTGATCTAAGAAGAAGAAGAACTCACCAGAGATGTCGCGGCGGCGGTGGAAGGTTTCTGGTACGAATCAGGATGATGCAGCGGCCCGGTCGGTATAGCTGTGAAAACGGCGCCGGACGATGAGGACGCTGGAGCGGCGACGACAGGAAGAAGAAGAAGAGGCACGAGCGGGAGGATGAAAAGCTTCAACCCACATGGGTCGTATTTAAAGAGGGAATAAGGAAGGCGCGAAAATCCAGGCGACGACACCGTTTGACCGAGGCAGACGCCTCGATTCTCGGGATGACTGTTTAAATGAAAGATTCGGTGATACGTCAACAGATCTCATGACATCACGTCGGGTCATTTCCGGGCGACTCGCCAAAATCAGAAGAGAAGGATGAACTAAGCAAGCTCAATTCAACTTGGGGCCTAATGTTGGGGATATAACCCCACGATATGACCCGCCCTGGAGGCTTTGGGTCATGTTGCTAGCTCGTGAGCCAGCCCAAGGGTGAGCCGTAAGACTGGTGGCCCAAGAAGATAGGCAGCTCAAGGTCTGGGCCGCACGACGGCCCGGACGGAGAAGACCCGGGCATGTAAGCCGTATCAAAGAGAACTTGGACAAGAAGATAGAGAGAGACTCGGACATACAATAAGACTCAGTTAACAATTGTAATGACCTGGGGGTCCTGACCTCCTATATAAAGGTAGACCCGAGTCGACTTAGAGGAGAGGTGATCGATAACTAGGTCAAGCTTCTAGCTCCTTGTAATCGATACACAAGCAATAATAACACAAGCAGGACGTAGGCTATTACCTCGAATTGAGGGGCCGAACCTGGGTAAATCTGTTTCTTTCGTCCCGATTAACCCCTTTGAGTCCACCCCGTTAGCGATGGCCTCGAATCCAAGTCCGTTCACCCGGACATCTGCCGTGATAAATCCACGACAACATGGATGTTCGATTCATTACAATGTAAATCACATAGTGATGTGAACTAGATTATTGACTCTAGTGCAAGTGGGAGACTGTTGGAAATATGCCCTAGAGGCAATAGATAAAGTGTTTATTATTGTATTTCCTTGTTCATGATAATCGTTTATTATCCATGCTATAATTGTATTAATTGGAAACATGGATACATGTGTGGATACATAGACAAACACAATGTCCCTAGTATGCCTCTAGTGAACTAGCTCGTTGATCGAAAGATGGTTAAGGTTTCCTAGCCATGGACATGAGATGCCATTTGATAACGGGATCACATCATTAGGAGAATGATGTGATGGACAAGACCCAAACTACAAACGTAGCTTATGATCGTGTCAGTTTATTGCTACTATTTTCTGCATGTCAAGTATATGTTCCTATGACCATGAGATCATGCAACTCACAGATATCGGAGGAGTACCTTGTGTGTATCAAACGTCGCAACATAACTGGGTGACTATAAAGGTGCTCTACAGGTATCTTCGAGGGTGTCTGTTGAGTTGGCATGGATCAAGACTGGGATTTGTTACTCCGTGTGATGGAGAGGTATCTCAGGGCCCACTCGGTAATACAAGACCACAATAAGCCTTGCAAGCAATGTGACTAAGTGTTAGTTCCGAGATCTTGTATTATGGAATGAGTAAAGAGGCTTGCCAGTAACAAGGTTTAACTAGGTATGGAGATACCGACGATCGAATCTCGGGCAAGTAACATACCGAAGAACAAAGGGAACATCATACGGGATTAACTGAATCCTTGACATAGAGGTTCGACCAATAAAGATCTTCATAGAATATGTAGTAACCAATGTGTACATCCAGGTCCTGCCATTGGTTATTTACCGTAGAGGTGTCTCGGTCATATCTACATAGTTCTCGAACCCGTAGGGTCTGCACACTTAAGGTTTGGTGACGTTTCGGTAGTATAGAGTTGTGTATGGTGGTGACCAAAGTTTGTTCAGAGTCCCGGATGAGATCCTAGACGTCACGAGGAGCTTCGAAATGTTCCGGAGGTAAATATTCATATATAGGAAGTCCCGTTTTGGTCGCCGGAAAAGTTTCGGGCTCATCGGTAGTGTACCGGGAGTGCCGGTAGTGTACCGGGAGGCCTCCGGGAGGAGTATTTCGACCCAAGAGGCTACATGGGCTGTGGGAGAGTGGAAACCAGACCTTAGTGGGCTGGTGGAACAACCACAAGAGGCCCATGCGGCTGGAAGAAAAAGTCCTAAGAGATAAAGTGGGGAAAGGCAAAAAAAAGGGTGAATCCTAGTCCTACTAGGAATGGAGGTGGACTCCACCTCCACCCTTGGTTCGGCCGACTCCTTGGTGGCTTGGCCCTTGGTCCAAGCCACCTCGTCTCTTCCTCCTATATATACTGGTGGTATTGAGGGTTTTTGCACTAGAATTTCAGCCTGCATAGTTTCTCCTCTAGATCGGTTTTCTGCAGTGCTTAGGCGAAGCCCTGCCGGAATTGCTCCACCACCATCGCCGGAGCGCCATCAGGCTGCCGGAGAACTCTTCTTCCTCTCTACTCCCTCTTGCTGGATCAAGACGGTGGAGATCGTCATCAAGCTGTACGTGTGCTGAACGCGGAGGTGCCGTCCGTTCGGTGCTAGATCAGAAGGATCGTGATCAAGTTCGTGGGACGGATCGTGATCAAGTTTGTGGGACGGATCGTGAAAAAGTTTGTGGGATGGATCGTGATCAGATCGCGGGACGGATCATGATTGGATTGCGGGACGGATTGTGATTGGATCACGGGACGCACAACGATTTGGATCGCGAAGACGTTCGACTACACCAACCGCATTTCTTAACGCTTCCCGCTTAGCGATGTACAAGGGTATGTAGATCCACTCTCCCTCTCGTAGATGCTCATCACCATGGATAGATCCGCGTGTGCATAGGAAAACTTTTGTTTCCCATGCAACGTTCCCCAACAGCGACCCAGACCAACTTTACATGTCCACGTACATGAGACCGGTTCCATCGACTGGCATGTGACTTTGTTGCATAAAGATGGCTGGCGTATGTTTGTCTCTCCCTCCTTAGTCGAATTAGATTCGACAAAGGCGGTCCTTGTAAAAGGTTGAATAGCAATTTGTATATCACCGTTGTGGTTTTTTGCATAGGTAATAATCGTTCTTGCCAGATACCCATAGCAGCCACGTAAAACATGCAACAACAATTAGAGGACGTCTAACTTGTTATTGCAGGGTATGTTGTGATATGATATGGCCAAAGACATGATGAGATATATTCGATATATGAGATGATCTTGTTTTGTAATAGTTCATATCGACTTGCATGTCGATGCATACGACAAACGGCAGGAGCCATAGGGTTATCTTTAATTATTGTATGACTTGCATGTCAATCATTAAGCACTATGTAATGCCTTACTTTATCGCCAAGCGGTAGCAATAGTAGTAGAAGCATTGTTGGCGCCACAACCCCTATGGCGACACAATGATGGAGATCATGGTGTTATGCCGGTGACGGTGGAGATCATGTTGGTGCTTTGGAGATGGAGATCAAAAGCACAAGTTCATGGCCATATCATGTCACTTATGATTTGCATGTGATGTTAATACTTTTATACATCTTATTTTGCTTAGGATGATGGTAGCATTATAAGGTGGTCACTCACTAAAATTTCAAGATAAAATTGTGTTCTCCCTGAGTGTGCACCGTTGCGAAAGTTCATCGTTTCGAAGCATCACGTGATGAAAAGGTGTGATAGACTCTACATTCACATACAATGGGTGCAAGCCAATCTTGTGCATGTGGAACACTCGGGTTAAACTAGACGAGCCTAGCATGTACATACATGACCTCGGAACACAAGAGACCGAAAGGTCGAACATGAGTCATATAGTAGATATGATCAACGTGGAGATGTTCACCATTGAAACCACCTCAACTCACGTGATGATCGGACTTGGGTTGGTGAATTTGGATCATGTAGCACTCTTATGACCGAAGGGGTGTCAATTGGAGTGGGATTTTTAAGTAATATGATTAACTAAACTCATTATGATGAACATAGTCTAAAATTGTCTTTGCAAACTTATGTTGTAGATGAATAGCTCACGTTGTAGCTCCCCTGTTTTTTTGATACGTTCCTAGAGAAAACTAAGTTGAAAGATGGTAGTAGCAATTATGCGGACTAGGTCCGTAAATTGAGGATTGTCCTCATTGTTGCACAGAAGTCTTATGTCCTTGATGCACCGCTCGGTGTGCCACCCCCTCAAGCGTCCTCTATGGGTGTTGAGAACATCACACATGCACATTTTTATGACTACTTGATAGTTCATTGCGTCATGCTTTATGGCTTAAAATGCAGGCTCCAAATACGTTTTTGAACGTCACGAGGCATATGAGATGTTCCAAGAGCTGAAATTGGGATTCAGTCTCGTTCCCGTGTTGACAGGTATGAGACCTCCAACAAGATTCTTTGCCTTCAAGATGAAGGAGAATCTCAATCGATGAGCGTGTTTTCAGATTGTCTGTGTGGTACAATCACTTGAATCAAGTGGGAGTTGATCTTCCAGATAAGATAGTGATTGATATACTTCTCCAAGTCAGTGCCACAAAGCTACTATAGCTTTGTGATGAACTATAAAGATGCCACAAATGGAAAAACATGATCCCTGAGCTATTGATGATGTTTGACACCACGAAGGTAGAAATCGAGAAGGAGCATCAAATGTTGATGGTTAGTAAAACCACTAGTTTCGAGAAGGGCAAGGGCAAGAAGGGAAACTTCATGAATGGCAAGACAGTTAATGCTCAAGTGAAGAAACCCAAGGTTGAACCCAAACCCGAGACTAAGTGCTTATATTATGAGGAGAACGGCCACTAGAAGCGGAATTGCCCAAAGTACCTGGTTGATAAGAACGCTGGCAACATCAACAAAGGTATATTTGATATACATGTTATTGATGTGTACCTTACTAGTACTCCTAGCAGCACCTGGGTATTATAAACCGGTTCAGTTGCTAATGTTAGTAACTCAAAATAAAAGCCACGGAATAAATGGAGACTAGATAAAGGTGAGGTGACGATGTGTGTTGGAAGTGTTTCCAAGGTTTATGTGATCACCATCGCACGCTCCCTCTACCTTCGGGATTAGTGTTAAACCTGAATAAATGTTATTTGGTGTTTGCATAGAGCATGAACATGATTAGATCGTGTTTATCACAATATGGTTGTTCATTTAAGTCAGAGAATAATGGTTATTATTTTTACATGAATAATACCTTCAATGGTCATGCACCCAATGTGAATAGTTTATTGAATCTCGACCGTAGTAATACACATGTTCATAACATTGATGCCAAAAGATGCAAAGTTAATAATTATGGTACCACATACTTGTGGCTCTGCCGCTAAGGTCATATTGGTGTGAATCTCATGAAGAAACTCCATGCTAGAGCATCTTTGGACACACTCGATTTTGAATCGTTTGAGACATGCGGACCATGCCTCATTGGAAAGATGACTAAGACCCCATTTTCTGATATGATGGAGCGGGCAAGTGATTTATTAGAAATGATACATGTTGATGTATGTGGTCCGATGAGTGTTGAAGCATGCGGTGGATATCGTTATTTTCTTACCTTCACTAATGATTTGAGTATATATGGGTATATTTACTTAATGAAACACAAGTCTGAAACGTTTGAAAAGTTCAAGAAAATTCAGAGTGAAGTTTGAGATCATTGTGACAAGAAAGATAAAATGTCTACGATATGATCGTGGAGGTGAATATCTGAGTTACGAGTTTGGTATACAACTTAAGACAATGTGGAAATTGTTTCACAACTCACACCGTGTGGAACACCATAGTGTGATGGTGTGTCTGAACGTCGTAGTCATGCTCTATTGGATATGGTGCGTACTATGTTGTCTCTTATCATTTTGCCACTATCGTTTTGGGTTTATGCATTGGAGACAATAACATTCACTTTAAATAGGGCACCATCTAAATCCGTTGAGATGACAACTTATGAATTATGGTTTGGCAGAAACCTAATTGTCATTTCTTAGAATTTGGGAATGCGACACTTATGTCTGATAAGCTGGAACCCAGACAGAAAAGTGCATCTTCATAGGATATCCTAAGGAAACAATTGGGTTATGCCTTCTATCTCAGATTCAAGGGAAAAGTGTTTGTTACTAAAAACGAGTCCTTTCTCCAGAAAGAGTTTCTCTCCAAAGAATTGAGTGGGAGGAAAATAGAACTTGATGAGGTTGTTGATCCGTCACTTCAGTTGGAAAGTAGCATGACACAAAAAGATGTTTCTGTGGCGCCTACACCAAGTGAAGAGGAAGCAAATGATGATGATCATGAAGCTTTGGATGAAGTCACTACCGAACCTCGTAGCTCGACAAGGAATTGTTCCACCCCTGAGAGGTACGGTGATCATGTCTTGGAGGTCATGTTGTTAGACAACAATGAACCTATGAGCTATGAAGAAGCGATGGTGAGCCTGGATTCCAACAAATAGCAAGGAGCCATGAAATCCGAGAAAGGATCCATGTATGAAAACCAAGTATGGACTTTGGTAGACTTGCCCGATGAACGGCAGGTCATTGAGTACAAATGGAACTTTAAGAAGAAGATATCCGCTGATGGTCAATGTCACCATTTATGAAGCTCGACTTGTCGCAAAGAAGTTTCCGATAGGTTCAAGGAGTTGACTACGATGAGACTTTCTCACCCATAGCGATGCTAAAGTCAGTTGGAATTATGTTAGCAGTTGCTGCATTTTTCGATTATTAAATCTAGCAGATGGATGTCAAACAGAGTTTCCTTAACGGTTTACGTGAGGAAAGGTGGTATGTGATACAACTAGAAGGTTTTCTCGGTCCTAAGGATGCTAAAAGGTATGCAAGCTCCAGCGATCCTACTATGGACTGGAGCAAGCATCTCGGAGTTGGAATATACGCTTTGATGAGGTAATCAAAGCTTTCGGGTTTATACAAGGTTTATAAGAAATTTGTATTTACAAGAAAGTGAGTGGGACCACTATAGAATTTCTGGTAAGTATATGTGGAGGACATATTGTTGATCGAAAATAATGAAGAATTTCTGGAAATCATAAAGGGTTTTTTGAAAGGAGTTTTTCAAAGGAAGGCCTATATAAAGCTACTTAAATATTGGGCATCAAGATCTATAGAGATAGATCAAGATGCTTGATAAGACTTTCAATGAGTACATAAGTTGACAAGATTTTGAAAGAGTTCAAAATGGATCAATCAAAGAAGGAGTTCTTGCCTGATTTGTAAGGTGTGAAGTTTAGTAAGACTCAAAACTCAACCATGGCAAAAGAACGAGAAAGGACGAAGGTCGTCCCCTATGCCTTAGTCGTAGGCTCTATATTGAATGACACGTTGTGTACCACACCCGGTGTGTGCCTTGCCATGAGTCTGTCAAGGGGTACAAGTGTTGTCCGGGAGTGGATCACTGGATAATGGTCAAACTTATCTTTAGTAACTAAAGGATTAAGGAAGTGTTTCTCGATTATGGAGGTGATAAAGAGTTCATCGCAAAGGGTTACGTTGATGCAAGCTTTGACAACAATCTAAATGACTCTCTATAGGAATTCGGATACGTATAGTGGAGTAGTCATTTGGAATAGCTCCAAGTGGAGCATGGTAGCGGCATCTACATTATGACATAGAGATTTGCAAAGTACACACGGATCTGAATGTCGCAGACCCATTGACTAAACCTCTTCCATGAGCAAAACATGATCAGCACCAGAACTATATGGGTGTTAGATTCATTACAATGTAAATCACATAGTGATGTGAGCTAGATTATTGACTCTAGTGCAAGTGGGAGACTATTGGAAATATGCCCTAGAGGTAATAATAAATTGGTTATTATAATATTTCCTTGTTCATGATAATTGTTTATTATCCATGCTAGAATTGTATTAATTGGAAACTCAAATACATGTGTGGGTATATAGACAACAGTGTGTCCCTAGTGACCCTCTAATAGACTAGCTCGTTGATCAAAGATGTTCAAGGTTTCCTCGCCATAGACATGAGTTGTCATTTGACACCGAGATCACGTCATTAGGAGAATGATGTGATGGACAAGACCCAAACTATGAACGTAGCATATGATCGTTTTGGTTGATTGTTATTATTTTTTGCATGTCAAGTGGATCCTCCGGGGCAGGTGGACCCTACCAGTGGACCCCCGAAACCCTTTTGATGGTCCTGGTACAATACCAATAAACACTGAAACTTTTACGGTGACTGAAAATGGACTTCCCATATATAAATCTTCACCTATGGACCATTTTGGAACTTCTCGTGACGTCCGAGATCTCATCCGAGACTCTGAACAACTCTTGGTAACCACATACAATTCCCATCACAACTTTAGTGTCACCGAACCTTAAGTGTGTAGACCCTACGGGTTCGGGAACCATGCAGTCATCACCGAGACACCTCTCCGGCCAATAACCAATAGCGGGATCTAGATAGCCATATTGGCTCTCACATGTTACACGATGATCTCATCGGATGAACCACGATGTCGGGGATTCAATTAATCCCGTATACAATTCCCTTTGTCCATCGGTATGTTACTTGCCCGATATTCGATCGTCGGTATCCCTATACCTTGTTCAATCTCGTTATCGGCAAGTCTCTTTACTCGTTCCGTAACACATGATCCCATGACTAACTCCTTAGTCAGATTGAGCTCATTATGACCATGTATTACCGAGTGGGCCCCAAGATACCTCTCCGTCACAAGGAGTGACAAATCCGAGTCTAGATTCGTGCCAACCCAACAAACACTTTCGGATACGCCTGTAGTGCACCTTTATAGTCACCCAGTTACGTTGAGACATTTGATACACCCAAAGAATTCCTATGGTATCCGAGAGTTGCATAATCTTATGGTCTAAGGAAATGATACTTGACATTAGAAAAGCTCTAGCAGATGAACTACATGATCTCGTGCTATGCTTAGGATTGGGTCTTGTCCATCACATCATTCTCCTAATGATGTGATCCCGTTATCAACGACATCCAATGTCCATGGTTAGGAAACCATGACCATCTATTGATCAACGAGCTAGTCAACTAGGGGCTCACTAGGGACATGGTGTGGTCTATGTATTCACACATGTATTACGGTTTCCGATTAATACAATTATAGCATGAACAATAGACAATGATCATGAACAAGGAAATATAATAATAACCATTTTATTATTGCCTCTAGGGCATATTTCCTACAGTCTCCCACTTGCACTAGAGTCAATAATCTAGTTACATTGTGATGAATCGAACACACGTAGAGTTCTGGTGCGGATCATGTTTCGCTCATGAAATTGGTTTAGTCAATGGATCTGCGGCATTCAAATCCGTATGTACTTTAAAAATATCTATATCTCCATCCTGAATGTAACCGTAGAATGGAGTTGAAACAACACTTGATGTGCTTGGTCTTCTTGTGAAACCTGGGATCCTTGGCAATGGCAATAGCTCCAGTGTTGTCATAGAAGAGAGTCATCTGGCCCGACACATTGGGAATCACTCCTAGGTCGGTAATGAACTCCTTCATCCAAACTCCTTCCCGCACTGCTTTCGAAGCAGCTATGTACTCCGCTTCACATGTATATGCCGCCATGACGCTTTGCTTGTAACTGGACCAGCTGACTACCCCACCATTCAAAATGTACATGTATGTGGTTTGTGACTTGGAGTCATCCGGATCTGTGTCAAAGCTAGAATCAACGTAACCCTTTACGACGAGCTCTTCGGCACCTCCATAAACGAGAAACATATCCTTAGTCCTTTTCAGGTACCTAAGGATATTCTTGACCGATGTCCAGTGTTCCATTCCGGGATCACTTTGGTACCTCCCTACCAAACTTATGGCAAGGTTCACATCAGGTCTGGTACACAAGATGGCATACATAATAGAGCCTATGGCTAAGGCATAGGGGATGACACTCATCTTTTCTCTATCTTCTGCCGAGGTCATGCATTGAGCTGTGCTCAATCTCACACCTTGCGATGCAAGCAACAACCCCTTCTTGGACTGATCCATATTGAACTTCTTCAATATATTGTCAAGGTATGTGCTTTGTGAAAGACCAATGAGGTGTCTCGATCTATCTCTATAGATCTTAATGCCTAATATGTAAGCTGCTTCTCCAAGGTCCTTCATTGAAAAACACTTATTCAAGTAGGCCTTTATGCTTTCCAAAAGTTCTATATCATTTCCCATCAACAATATGTCATCCACATATAAAATTTGAAACGCTACAGAGATCCCACTCACTTTCTTGTAAATACAGGCTTCTCCATAAGTCTGTACAAACCCAAACGCTTTGATCACCTCATCAAAGCGAATGTTCCAACTCCGAGATGCTTGCACCAGCCCATAGATGGAGCACTGGAGCTTGCATATCTTGTCAGCATTCTTAGGATCGACAAAACCTTCCGGGTGCATCATATACAATTCTTCCTTAAGGAAACTGTTAAGGAATGCCGTTTTGATGTCCATTTGCTAGATCTCATAATCATAAAATGCGGTAACTGCTAACATGATTCGGATGGACTTCAACATCGCTACGGGTGAGAAAGTCTCATCGTAGTCAACTCCTTGAACTTGTCGATAACCGCTACCGACAAGCCGAGCCTTATATACGGTCACATTACCAGGCGTGTCAGTCTTCTTCTTAAAGATCCATTTATTTTCTATGGCTTGTCGATCATCAGGCAAGTCCACCAAAGTCCATACTTTCTTCTCATACATAGATCCTATCTCAGATGTCATGGCTTCAAGCCATTTGTTGGAATCTGGGCCCGCCATGGCTTCTTCATAGTTCGAAGGTTCACCATTGTCTAACAACAAGATTTCCAGGACAGGGTTGCCGCACCACTCTGGTGCGAAACGTGTCCTCGTGGACCTACGAAGTTCAGTAGTAACTTGATCCGAAGTTTCATGATCATCATCATTAACTTCCTCTCTAGTCGGTGCGCTACTTTCCGGTTCGAGAGGGGGTACAATTACCTTATCAAGTTCTACTTTCCTCCCACTTACTTCTTTTGAGAGAAACTCTTTCTCTAGAAAGGATCCATTCTTGGCAACAAAGACTTTGCCTTCGGATCTAAGGTAGAAGGTATACCCAATAGTTTCCTTAGGGTACTCTGTGAAGACACACTTTTCCGATTTGGGTTCGAGCTTTTCAGGTTGAAATTTCTTAACATAAGCATCGCATCCCCAAACTTTCATAAATGACAGCTTAGGTTTCTTACCAAACCATAATTCATACGGTGTCGTCTCAACGAATTTAGATGGTGCCCTATTTAAAGTGAATGCGGCAGTCTCTAATGCATATCCGCAAAATGATAGCGGTAAATCAGTAAGAGACATCGTAGATCGCACCATATCCAATAGAGTGCGATTACGACGTTTAGACACACCATTACTGTTGGGGATATAACCCCGTGGTAAGACCCGCCCAGGAGGGGTCGGGTCATACCTAGCGGCTCGTTAGCGTATGGGATGGAAGAGGAAGATTGGGTTGCACGGCGTTTCACCAGATGGGCTGAGACGGAGGCCCAGAGCCGGGAAGAAGACACAAGACCCTTGTGGGTAATCCGCCTAGAGACAGCCTGCCAGAGTCGACAAGGCGGCTTAGAGATGGAATCAGACACGTTGTAAGAGTTGGTATGAGATTGGTGTAACCTGGGATCATGACCTCCTATATAAAGGCGAGACCCGGGGATGCCTTAGACAGAAACCAATCAATCGAGAGCTAGGTAAAGCGAATACGCTCCTTTGTAATCAATACTATAGTCAATACACACAAAGCAGGACGTAGGCTTTTTCCTCATCTCGAGGGGCCGAACCTGGGTAAATCCGTGTCTTTGATCCCGACCAACCCCTTTGAGTCCACCGCCTTAGCGATGGCCTCGAACCCGAGTCTTCCGACATCTGCCGTGACAAAACAATGATAGTTTGCCCACCATGGGGCCAGCATGCGGTGGTGTTGAGTTCTTAAAGGGCTCTCTCCCAGGGATCGAAGGATATGTCATTGTCTTGATGACGAAGAGTCGCCGTGGCAAGCTCTACATCGACGATTTAGGATGGGGACCTGAAGCTGACTCAATCGAGTACGGCTATCGGGTTCCCATTGGTAAGATGCACGTGTTCATCGGCAAGCTTGACGGATCCACACCCGGGCCGGACATCTGCACCGACCTCGTCGAGCCGGCCCGTCGTGCGACACCCGCCCGTGTTCAACCCGGGCGGAAGAGTGTTTTCATCGGTGTTACACATGACAGGGGGGATTCCTTGTCGGGAGAGACCTTGTGTTTCTCAAATGAAGGATCTTCCATGGAGGATGCGGAGTCAATCTATCAACTTCATGACGGAGGGTTAGGGGGCTATGCCGATGGTGACAGTATTCCGCAACCCTATGACCCGCCAAGTCGAGTTGCCGTGTTCATGACAGGCCCGGCGCCGGCTGCTAACGGAGTGACTTTAGCAGCAATGGTAGGAGCGGCCCCACCTGATGCGGAGCCTCCTAAGACACCGGCTCAAGTTTTATTGGAGCTCATGGAGGAGCTAGCGACTCTGATGGCCACAGATGTGATAGACGAGAATCAGGCGGAGCGCAACACCGAGATTAACCGAATCAAGGGACAGATGGCTCAGGCCCAGGAGGATATCAATGCAATGCAAGCTCAGATGAATGCTGAGTCGGAGCGCTTGAGGGTGGAGGCCCTCCGTTTTGATCTGGACAAGCGGGCGTCGAAGGCGGTTCATCATAGAAGGACTCAAGTTGTACTACCTATTCAACCTCGGAATCTTTTCAATACTCCTGGAGCCAGGCCAAGTACGCCATCGATGGTGATCAGGGAAGTAGAGGCGCAGTGGCAATTAGACCTGCCACGGAGGAACAGACCTTTGTCACAGCATATGGTGACACCGCCAGGTCATTATTCCAATCCGGTCAAGAACATGATAGCGGCGGCTGCCAAGCTTGACGCCCTCCCCTTGGCTGAAGGAATGTCATTTGCCGAAGAGGCAAGGAATGCAATGAACATGTTGCAGACATCGGTAGCTCAACAAGAAAGATACACGCACAGCCGGAGCCGAGTGCACTTCACACCGGTTCACAGCCGTAGCTACAGCCGACGCATTGAGTCGCTAGCAGTTTCCAGCAGTGAGCGGAGGCAGAACCCGTCCAATGATTGTTGGAAATATGAGCTATTTACCATATGATTTTATTAATCGGAAAAATAAATAAAACATCATGGAAAACATGACTATTATAGTAGAGATGAAACAAGTCATGTTATCTAAAAGAAAGAGGGCAAATAGCATGCGCACATGTGAAGGAGAACAAAACATATGTGGAATAGAGGCTAGTGCAAGAAAAAGTAGAGCAAGAAACTGAAGCATGATCTTAAACAGAGAGAACACGAGGACGTACGGAATAGCGATAGAAGCCCCGGTCTTGGGGTCGATGTCTCGCCAGCCATGTCGTCGAAGAGGTCATCGACGTCGGGGAAGAAGTCATCGTTGGGGAAGTGGTCGTCGGTGTGCGGAGCGTCCATGATGAACCGGTCAGTAGTCGCGCAGAGCGCACCCCAAAAACCTTATCACCCTTCTCCCGTACAAGACTCAAAGAGGTGCGGTTTCGGAGGCCTACTGTCCTGACCTGCGGTGCATGCCGCAAGCCAGGATGGAGAAGATCATAGTAGGTCAGTGTTTGGAACTCGGTGGCGAGAGGGAGATGATCTTTTGGTGTGTCTCTGGAGAGGAGCGACCTCTCTTTTATAGGCATAGGAGAAGGAGGCGAATAGGCTATGTCGGGAGCTGAAGGGAAAGAGGGAGACGAAATGAAAAGGTAGCAGCCGAAGGGTGCAGTGTTCGTATTCAATATCCACTACAGCAAAAACTTTTAGCTTCCGAGTGACCTTTCGTATACCAATCGTGCGCAGCAAAAATATAGACAATGGCTCGGCTCATTCCTGCAACCCGCAGCGCGTCGTGACGAGGCGTGGTGTGGCGAGGCGGGCAGCGGAGGAGGAGCGCGCGTGTATGTCTCTCTTGTTCTCATGATCATACATGTGGGGAAACATCTTCCCTTATAAGGAGGTCCAACTCCCACCAAACTAGCAATGTGGGACTAAACTTTGGTTCCACCTCTTGCCATGCACGAATGGGCTATGTGGGCCTCTAGGATTTATTAGGAATTTCTAAAATAGCTATTGGGCTGGCCCAAAATCGATTAAATTCCAGCAATCCCCCACCAGATCCCAAAGGCACACAAAATTTGCCTTTGGTTCCAAAACACTGTTTTATATACCGGTACTGCAGTGGAGATTGTTAAGTTGAACTTCCACCTAAAACTCTATGCTACACTAGTAAGCAACTTGAACAATGGACTGGCCTTGATCTGCAAGTTTTCGGCGAATCTAGCTTGACACAAAGCCTTGACCGATACTAGGCTACCGTGGGTCTTCCCCGCGGGTGGAGCTTATGTGTCATACTCCGAGACCTTTCATGAGTTTACTAGAGAGCACCCAACTCTCATAGATTGCGATGTTAGCAATCAAACTCATATAGGTGTGTTCTTCAAAAGATGTTCTGCAGGACAACATCTCTGCTAAATAAGCCACCCAGAACACATTAAGATATACATCAACCTGCCATGCAGATTGGGAGAGTAGTGTATCTTCATGGAGTGGTATTAAATAGTAAGGATACTCTCCTCTCAGTTGACCAACAGTTTGTCTTCCACATCTAATTCACGGGATCTACGATCACATAGATTAGGTTACCACTTTGAACAACTCATATTGCGGGTCTCATACCCATCTCCTTCGATGCATTATCTATCACATTACGTGATAGACCCTTAGTAAAAGGATCTGCTAGATTTTTAGACGTTTGCATATAATCCAATGCAATAACTCCGGAGTTTCTCATTTTCCTGACAGACTTTAACCTTCTCTGAACATGTCTTGATGACTTCATGTTATCCTTTGAACTACTCACTTTCGTGATCACAGTTTGATTGTCATAGTTCATAAGGATACCCGGTACAGGTTTCTCAACAACCGAAAAGTCATTCAAGAGCCGACGAAGCCAATCTGCTTCGACCGTAGCTATATCTAGTGCTATGAGTTCTGCTTCCATTGTTGACCTCGTTAAGATGGTCTGCTTGCAAGACTTCCAAGAAACAGCGCCACCTCCATGAATGAATACATATCCGCTCGTGGCCTTTATCTCATCAGCATCTGAGATCCATTTTCAGTCACTATACCCTTCAAGCACCTTTGGGTGCTCGGTATAGTGAATTCCATAAGTCGCAGTGCCTTTCAAATAACGCATAACTCTTTCTAGAGATTTCCACTGATCATCTCCTGGTTTTGAAACAAATTGGCTCAATTTGCTAACAACAAAAGAGATGTCAGGTCTTGTGGCACTGTCCAAATACATGAGCGAGCCAATAATATGAGAATATTTCAATTGATCTCTAGCAATTCTTCGATTCTTTCGAAGCAACACGCTAGCATCATATGGTGTTGGAGAGGGCTTGCAGTCATTATAACCAAAGCGACTCAAGATCTTTTCCACATAGTGAGATTGAAGCAATGTAATCCCACCATCATCATCCCTCAATACTTGATGTTTAGAATAACATCTGCTACTCCCAAATCCTTCATCTCAAAAAAACGATATAGAAAATTCTTGACCTCCTTAATAACATTCAAATTTGTTCCAAAAATCAATATGTCATCAACTTATTCGCCTCCACCATGTCGATAGTACACACATTTGTCAGCTTCGTTTACAAGAAAGCCTACAGCTATTAAAGTTCTTTCAAACTTCTTGTGCCATTGCTTAGGTGCTTGCTTAAGTCCATACAAAGACTTCAACAATTTGCACACCTTTCCTTCTTGACCGTCCACTATAAAACCATCTGGTTGTTCCATGTAAATTTCCTCATCCAACTCTGCATTTAGGAAAGCAGTCTTAACATCCATTTGATGAACGAGAAGACCATGTGAGGATGCTAGTGAAAGTAGCACTCGAATAGTGGTCAGTCGAGCCACAAGTGAGTAAGTATCAAAAAGTCTTCACCTTCCTTTTGGGTATAACCCTTAGCCACGAGCAGTGCCTTGTACTTTTCAATAGTACCATCAGGCCTAAGCTTCTTCTTGAACACCCATTTGCACCCTATAGGTTTGCACCCATAAGGTCGATCAGTTATCTCCCAAGTTTCATTTGCCAAGATGGAATCCATCTCACTATGGACCGCCTCCTTCCAGTAGTCAGCATCTTCAGAAGCATAGGCCTCTGAAATAGAACTGGGAGTGTCATATATGAGATACACAAGAAAATCATCACCAAAAGACTTTGCAGTCCTCTGTCTCTTGCTCTTTTGATGAGTCTTATTGTTGTCCTCCACGGGATCTTCAAGAAGTTGCATCAGAATGGTAGGTTCAGAAATTGCAACTACATCCCGACTCGAGGAACTAGGCAACTCTTGATTTGATGAGCTACCCATATCCTTCATGGGAAAGATATCTTCAAAGAAAGTCGCATTGTTCGACTCCATGATTGTGCCGACATGCATGTCTGATACCTTAGATTTTACAATCAAGAATCTATAACCAATGCTATGAAAAGCATAGCCCAAGAAAACACAATCCACAGTTTTTGGACCAAGTTAGCTTTTCTTTGGAATTGGCACATTGACTTTCGCCAAACAACCCCAGGTTCATAAGTAAGAGAGTTTTAACCTTTTCTTCTCCCATTCCTCAAATGGAGTTATTTCTTTGTTCTTTGTGGGAACTCGGTTTAGAACATGACATGTAGTCAGTATCGCCTCCCCCCACCATGCCTTGGTGAGACCCGATGTGTCTAACATGGCGTTAACCAAATCAGTTAGAGTGCGGTTCTTTCTTTCGGCTACCCCATTTGACTGAGGTGAATAGGGAGTGTCCTCTCATGGATTATACCATGTTCGACACAAAAAGAATCAAATTCATTGGAAAAATACTCTCCACCACGATCGGACCTAAGCCTCTTGATTTTCCGATCAAGTTGATTCTCCACTTCCGCTTTATAAGTCTTGAAGAAGTTCAAAGCGTCATCCTTTGATTTCAAAAGATACACATGGCAGTATCTAGTGGAGTCATCAATTAACGTCATGAAATATTTCTTTCCACCTTTTGTCAAAACACCATTCATTTCACAAGGATCTGAATGTATGATCTCTAGTGGTGCAAGATTTCTCGTTTCCGCAGTCGTGTGAGACTTATGAGGTTGCTTAGCTTGCACACAAACTTGACACTTAGATCCCTTGACAGTGGTGAAACTAGGGATGAAGTTCAATTTGGCTAGTCGCGACATGCAACCAAAGTTAACATGACAAAGACATGAATGCCACACATTTGATTCACTATTGTTGCAAACATGATTAACAACTTTATTGCAAACATCTGACAAGGATAAACGAAACAGGCCTCCCGACTCATAGCCTTTACCAACAAAGGTTCTATACTTGGATATTACAAATTTATTCGATTCAAAGAAAAGCTTGTAGCCATCTCTACACAGAAGAGATCCGCTAACAAGATTTTTATTAACGGAGGGGACATAATGCACGTTCTTCAGCTGCACGATCTTCCCCTAAGTAAACTTCAGATCGACCATGCCAACACCATGAACAAAAGCACTTGAACTGTTTCCCATCAGCATGGTTGAAGTGCGTGCGGTCTGATAAGAGGAAAACATAGAAATATCACCGCATACATGCACATTAGCACCCGTGTCAATCAACCAATCAGGAGAATGACATACTGAAAGAATAGTGGGAAATATACCATACCCAACATCCTTCATGTCAATGTCTCCAATGATAACATTAGTGGTCTTGCCGCCTTTCCCAGGATTACGCTTGTCATAGCGATTAGGGCAACTAGGAGCCCAATGGTCAGGATCTCCGCACACATGGCAAACACCTTTCTTCTTGTCATTCTTCTTCTTGAAGTTGGTGTGCTGAACAGCCTTGTTCTTCCCATCAAATTTTGCTTTACCATCAAACTTGCCCTTGTTCTTGAACTTGTGGGGCTGGAAGTTTTTCTTCTATAGCAGATTGGCACTAGATCCTCCCTCAATACCTCGAGCACGTGTATTCTTTGCTCTCGCCTTTTCTTCGACATCAAGAGTACCAACGAGATCCGGAACGGAAAACTCTTGTCTCTTGTATTTCAGAGAGGTAGCAAAGTTCCTCCACATAGGAGGAAGCTTAGTGATGATGCCTCCGGCAACAAACTTGTCCGGTAACATACAATTGAAGTGCTCAAGTTCTCTAGCAAATGACTGTATCTCGTGAGCTTGCTCAACCACGGAGCGCTCTTCAGTCATCCTGTAGTCATAGAATTGTTCCATGATGTACAACTTAGTGCCAACATCTGAGACCCCAAACTTGTCCTCGAGTGTGTCCCACATATCATTTCCATTGTCAATTGACGCATCAGCATCAACTATGTTCTCACCAAGAACACTCAAGAGAGCAGCCTTAAACAGGGTATCCATTTTCTGGAAAGCTTGCTCCTGTTGAGCATCATAATCTTCTTCAATTTGCCAAGAGTGGTGTCATAGCAACTCATGGTTTGAAACCATAAGACTGCTCTCACGCGCCACCTCTTGTAGTGCACACCCTCAAACATAGGAGGCCTCATGGATGTAGCAAAACCACTTGGGGTAAATTGCCTATCATAAGGTTTTTTGATTGTTGGAAATATGAGCAATTTACCATATGATTTTATTAATAGGAAAAATAAATAAAACATCATGGAAAACATCACTATTATAGTAGAGATGAAACAAGTCATGTTATCTACAAGAAAGAGGGCAAATAGCATGGGCACATGTGAAGGAGAACAAAACATATGTGGAACAGAGGCTAGTGCAAAAAAAGTAGAGCATGAAACTGACGCATGATCTTAAACAGAGAGAACACGAGGACATACAGAACAACGGTAGAAGCCCCGGTCTTGGGGTCGGTGTCGTTGCCGGCCATGTCGTCGAAGAGGTCGTCAACGTCGGGGAAGAAGTCATCGTTGGGGAAGTGGTCATCGGTGTCCGAAGCATCCGTGATGAATCGGCCCGTAGTCGCGCAGAGCGCTCCCCAAAAACCTTATCACCCTTCTCCCATACAGGACTCAAAGAGGTGCGTTTTCGGAGGCCTACTGTCCCGACCTGCGGTGCATGCCGCAAGCCGGGATGGAGAAGATCGTAGCAGCTCAGTGTTTGGAACTTGCTGGAGAGAGGGAGATGATCTTCTCTTGTGCCTATAAAAGGGAGGTCGCTCCTCTCCAGAGACACACTAGAAGATCATCTCCCTCTCGCCACCGAGTTCCAAACACTGAGCTGCTACGATCTTCTCCATCCCGGCTTGCGGCATGCACCGCAGGTCAGGACAGTAGGCCTCCGAAACCGCACCTCTTTGAGTCTTGTACGGGAGAAGGGTGATAAGGTTTTTGGGGAGCGCTCTGTGCGATTACTGACCGGTTCATCACGGATGCTCCAGACACCGACAACCACTTCCCCAACGATGACTTCTTCCCCGACGTCGACGACCTCTTCGACGACATGGCTGGCGATGACACCGACCCCAAGACTGGGGATTCTACCGTTGTTCCGTACGTCCTCGTGTTCTCTCTGTTTAAGATCATGCTTCAGTTTCCCGCTCTACTTTTTCTTGCACTAGCCTCTGTTCCACATATGTTTTGTTCCCCTTCACATGTGCACATGCTATTTGCCCTCTTTCTTTTAGATAACATGACTTGTTTCATCTCTACTATAATAGTCATGTTTTCCATGATGTTTTATTTATTTTTCCTATTAATAAAATCATATGGTAAATTGCTCATATTTCCAACAATGATAACACACCTGAGATGGATGTTCATGGGCCTATGGATAGGGGACGGGCTCCGCGAGGATCAAGACCGATGATAGATTACCCGAAGGTCCCTGAGCCGACACCAACGACCCCCGTTAGTTCTTCTTCCAAGGGAGTTGGTGTACAGTGTCTCACGGCGGATCTAAGGAATGCACGTTTGCCCAAGGACTTTAAAGGGCCACGGAAGGTGCCCAATTACACGGCGGATCTTCCCCTGGAGGCTTGGGTCGAAAGCTATGAGCTTGCTATGGAGATGCTGGATGCCAATGAGGCGGTCTGTGCAAAATACTTCGTCATGATGTTGGAAGGACCGGCCCGCACATGGTTAAAGGGGTTGCCCCCCCAACACCATCACGTCTTGGGCCGAGTTGAAAGCGCGCTTCATCAAGAATTTCAAGGGAACCTGTAAGCAACCTATGACGATCGTAGATCTGGATCTTTGTGTGCAGCAAGAAGGTGAGTCGGCCCATCACTGGGTGCGGCAGGTCTCGACGGTGATCCACTCATCTGAGAATATTTCAGCATCCCTGGCGGTTCTGATTTTGGAAAGGAATTGCCATTTTGTGCCCCTAAAACAGAAGCTCGGGCGATTGAAGCGTTCTTGTCAGGATATCGGTGAGTTCATGATGGCTCTCACCAAATATGCGGATTCAAACACTACCAAAGACCCAGACTCCGATGATGAGAAGTCAGCTTAGGGTAAGAGGGGTGGCAGCGGTAAGAGCCAGCAGAGAGGTGCTCGGAACAACAACCAAGGCAAGCGGAAGAACCCGGATGTCGGGTCAGAGTTTGTAGTGAGCACCAACACTGGGAATGGTCGTCCTAGGGGCAACGGAAAATTTAGGACGCCATTCAAAAGAAATAAGGCGCATGTGCCTTACAACTTGGAAGAGGCACTGAACAGACCTTGCCCGGCGCACAACCGACCGGATAAGGTGGCTGCCCACACTTGGAAGGATTGCAGCATTATGCGCCAGTTTCGGGAGCACAACCTTCGTCAAAGCCTTAATAATGGTAATGACCCATCAGGCGGTTCAGGTCCGGGCGACTCAGGATCCGGTTTCGGTGCTGGCGGGTCAGGTTCAGGTTATCAAGGTGAAAGCAATCAGAATTGAGGAAACTAAGGAAATCATCAACATCACGACCACCAGGAGTTGGGTAATGGTGGTCAGCAACAGAATAACCACTCAGGATATCAGAGCAAACCAAAACAACTTAGTGAGGGGTAGTATCATGTCTTCACTACGAGCGTGGACAAGCGAGATCAGAAGCTGCACAAGACGACGGTCAATGTGGCCACACCAGCTCTCCCATGATACTTAAAGTGATCACAGTACCCGATTAAGTGGAGCCGGGAGGATCACCCACCACGGGTCGACAATCCGGGTCATTTAGCTTTGGTGGTCGCTCCTCATGTTGGAGGATACAAGTTCACAAACGTGCTCATGGACGGTGGTAGGAGTATCAACATCCCATACTACGACACCTTCCAGCGGATGGAGTTAACTAACAAGGCTCTTAAGCCGTCACCGATCGTTTTTCATGGGGTGGTGCTGGGCAAGTCAGCCTACCCAGTAGGGAAGATTGCCTTGGAGGTGTCATTTGGAGACGAGTACAATTACAAGGTGGAAACCTTGTGGTTTGAGGTGGTGAAAATTAAGAGCCCGTATCATGCTCTGTTTGGCCGACTGGCTTTCGCGAAGTTTATGGCCAGGCCCTGTTATGTTTATCTGCAGCTCAATATGCCAGCTCTCAACGGAACGATCACGGTCCATGGTGATCGGAAAATCGCCATTCAATGCGAAGAAGGAGATACTGCTTATGCAGAGTCAAGCTGTGCAGAGGCAGAGCTTCAGTTCTACAAGGATAACGTTTACCCGGCGGATATGACTCCGTTGAAGAAGCCTAGTACGGAGTTTGAGCCGCACCTGAAGTTTGCGGTGGATTACACGAAGCTGGTGGATTTTACTCCGGGCGACTCATGTAAGCAGTTCACTATCGGGGCTAACATGGACCCCGCATAAGAAAGAGCGCTCATTGAATTCTTCCATGAGAATCGGGACATCTTTGCATGGAAGCCATCTGACATGCCGAGTGTACCGTGAGAGTTCGCTGAGCACCACCTTAATGAGGATCCTAAGTTTAAACCGATTAAGCAATTCCTCCACCGTTTCAACAAGGAGCGGCGTAAAGTGATTAGAGAAGAGGTAGCCCGGCTCTTGGCGGCAGGGTTCATCGTGGAAGTATTTCACCCGGAGTGATTAGCCAATCCTGTGGTGGTGCTCAAGAAGAACGGCACATGGCGTATGCGTATAGATTACACGGATCTTAACAAGGCATGTCCTGTTGACCTATTTGCTCTCCCTCGTGTCAACCAGATTATTGATGCGATGGCGGGTTGTGAGAGTTTATGCTTCCTGGACGCCTATTCAGGCTATCATCTGATCAAGATGGCAGTTAAAGACCAAGAAAAGACATCGTTTATAATGTCTTTTGGAGCCTTCTGCTATGTATCTATGTCGTTTGGGCTCAAAAGTGCACAGGCGACTTACCAACGTTGTGTATAGAATTGCCTTCACGGTCAGATTGGGCGCAATGTTCATGCTTACGTGGATGATATTGTGGTTAAGTCAAGGAAGGAGGAGACATTGCTGGACGACCTGAAGGAGACATTTGATAACTTACGGGTTTATAAGATGATGCTTAACTCGGCTAAATGTGTTTTTGGAGTTCCTACAGGTAAACTGCTGGGATTCTTGGTCTCAGAACGAGGAATCGAGGCCAACCTGGACAAAATAAAGGCCATCACGACACTAGCTAGGCCGGCAAGCGTTAATGATGTGCAGCACTTGGCAGGTCGTATTGCCGCTTTAAGCTGCTTCATTAGCCGCCTGGGGGAGAAGGCAATTCCTTTATACCAAATGATGAAGAAGACGGATGACTTTGTGTGGAGTAAGGCTGTGGATGAAGCTCTTGAAGCGCTTAAGAAGCAGTTGGTTGAGCCGCCGATCTTGGCTGCTCCGGCTGAGAAGGAACCCTTGCTCCTTTATGTGGCAAATAACAATAGGTCGGTCAATGTTGCAATTGTGGTAGAGCGCAAGGAGGAAGGGAAAGAGTATCCGGTCGAGAGGCCGGTTTATTATGTCATGAGGTGCTTATAGAGTCCAAGCAAAGATACCCACATTGGCAGAAACTAATATACGGGATGTTCATGGCAAATCGCAAGTTGAAACATCATTTCCTTGTACACTAGATCACGATGGTTAGCGCTGCTCCGTTGGGAGATATAATTCAGAACCGGGAAGCCACTAGCAGAATTGCTAGGTGGGTGTTGGAGCTTCGGCCTCTCAATTTGAAGTATGTACCTTGTGGTGGATTGCACAAATGATTGGACGGAGTGTCAATCGCCGGAGGAAAAGCCGGACAACACGTATTGGACAATTCACTTTGATGGATCCAGACAGTTGGAGGGATCAGGGGCTGGAGTTGTCTTAACTTCCGCCAAAGGTGATAAGTTTTGTTATGTGCTAAGGCTCATGTTTCCTTGCACGAACAATGCAGCTGAGTACGAAGCTTTGCTTCATGGACTTCGTGTGGCAAAGGAGATGAACCTGAGCTAGGTTAGGTGCCTTGGCGACTCAGATCTTGTGGCACAACAGGTGTCAGGCACGTGGGATTCCAAGGACCCACGGATGGCGGCTTTTCGATAAGAGGTGGATAGCATCGCGGGTCATTTCAAGGGTTATCAAGTGGATCATATTGATCGTCGCAAGAATGAAGTGGCGGATGCATTATCAAGACTCGGCTCTCAGTGTAAGCCAGTGCTGCCTAATGTTTTCTTGGACGTACTTTATCATCCGTCTGTTAAGCTACCTTCAGAGGAGGATCTGGTTATACCTTACTCGGAGGGGTAGCTGGTGGTGGCTTTACATGCTATTCCGGACTGGACACTACCGTACCTGGCATACCTAACCCGAGGCAAATTACCTGAGGATGAGACTTTGGCACAGAAAATCATAAGACGTTCTAAATCCAAGACCATCATTAACGGTTAGATGCACCAGTGCAGCATTACCGGCATCTTCCAGCGTTGTGTTTCTCTGGAGGAAGGCAGGGAAATTCTATATGAAATACATGCTGGTGATTGCGGACATCACGCCGGGTCAAAACCTTTGGTGGCCAATGCTTTCCGACATGGTTTCTTCTGGTTGACGACTCATAGGGACGCGGAGGATCTGGTCGCTAAGTGCGACGGGTGCCAAAAGTTCGAAAGACGTGCTCATGTGCCGGCTTAGGAGTTACGGGTTATACCAATCACTTGGCCGTTTGCGGTATGGGGGCTTGATATGGTTGGACCTTTCAAACGGTCCAAGGATAAGAAGACACATCTCTTGGTGGCAGTGCAGAAATTCACCAAGTGGGTGGAGGCTGAGCCGGTCACTAAATGTGATGCGGCCACGGCGGTTCAATTTATCGAGAAATTGATCTACTGATTTGGATACCCTCATAGCATCATCACGAATAACGGCACAAATTTATCCAAGGGGCTATGAAGGTGTTCTACGAAAGCGAGCACATCCAGCTTCATGTTTTGGTTGTTGCTCATCCGCAATCCAACGGTCAGGCGGAGCGGGCCAACCAGGAAGTCTTGAGAGGTATCAAGCCCTGGCTTATGGTTCCTTTAGAAAGAACGCTAGGTTGTTGAGTTGAGGGGCTGTTGTCCGTCTTTTGGATCATTAATACTACGCCTAACAGGTCGACGGGTTACACGCCCTTTTTCATGATTTACGGTGCGGAGGCCGTATTACCAAGCGACATACGTCATGATTTTCCGCGGGTGGCAGCTTATGTGGAAGCTGACAATGAGACGTCACGTCAAGATGCATTGGATGCTCTGGATGAAGCACACGATCTTGCAACAGCTCGATCGGCGATTTATCAACAGGACGTGCGTCGCTACCATAGCTGCAGGGTCAAGACTCAAATGTTTCAAGAAGGAGACTTGGTGTTACGTTTGATTCAAGATCAAACAGATGCGCACAAGTTATGCCCCCATGTGAAGGACCTTTCGTGGTCAGCTGAAATCTGAACAATGGGTCTTATTATCTCATCGACGTACGAGACGAGTCACGTACCTCCGGATAGGAGACTCACTGGCCGTGGAACATCGCTCATCTGCGCCCTTACTATACTTGAGTCATCGACTCCCATCTTTCTACATACATGCTTCGTTGTATTTATATTTCTCATATAATAAAGTTGGCATCCCTGCACGACGGGGCCTCTGCCGTTTTCCTTTTTGCATTATAGATTTGTGCAAAAGATTAACACTTCTACATGATCATTTGGGAGCTTCCAACCCGCCGGGTTTAGTTTGCTCACCCTTTTTGACTGGCTCTTCAGTCAAAATAGCACCATTGTGCGATGACTTACTAGTTGGCGGTTCACAAGACGGCGACTTACAAGTTGGCGGTCCACAATACGGCATCTTACAAACTGGCGGTCTACACAATGGTGGCATGCAAGGCAGTGAAAGGCTTAAAGCCACCCAAGAGGACGATCCGCCATGTTGTGACCGTTCAAACATGGGTGCACTACCTTATTGGTGAAAGATTTAAAGTTGCCCAAGAGGACAAGCCGCCATGTTGCGACCGTTCAAACATGGGTACCCGACAAGGTCGTTTGGGGGCTTTCAACCTTCCGGGTTAAGCTTCAAACCCCCTCGCGATCGGCTCTTCAGCCACCGTAAGGCGGGTCACGGACCCAGAGTAAGTTCAAGACTGGGTGAAGGTTGCCCCCCCTCTTGGTCGGCTTTTCAATAGCGGTAAGGCCGAGTTATACCTGCTTGTATGCAGCTGCCGCTCGGCTAGGGATGCAGCAAGCTATCAACTCACCCCCTGCGAGGGCCTCATACAACGGCGAGGGAAAATCTCTCATCTGCTACGTACTCTCCACCAAATGGCCCGTCGTACTCTTAATAAAGGGACACCCTTAAGGTTCAAAAACGGATTTATGTCACATGAGAAGTAGCTTATGAGCCTGGGGCACTCACCCCATTGCAAATTCTGGTTTGTTGCACCCCTAACAGTTAATCTTGCCTGGAGACCCTGGGCCGTGCAAGATTGGCGGTCAATCTCGTTAGAGACCCTGCACTATTAGGCGGTTCAAAGTAGCAGCTCCCCCAAGAAGGACCAGCAATGAGTTTTTCTAAAAACAAAAAAGGAAAGAAAGAACAACATGCATTACATCACATATTGCATCATACATTGCATCATATATTGCATCATACATTGCATTCATATCATAAGCCGGGCCAGAGCAAGATTGTGAAAGGCGAATCAAGGCTATGCAGATATTAAGATTTCCAGGTTACGCTTTTTCAAAGCCGCCCATACAAACATTATAGAATATTCTTTTTTCACAGGCCTTATCTCTAAGATGAGTCGCTATTAAAGAGATCATAAAGAAGATTGCAAGGTATATTACAAAGCTCTCCAAGAGCTCAAAAGACGAATGACTTAAGTATTGCATACATCTTGGCGGCTCAGCTGGCCGGGTTACATTTAGTAGAAGAACAATGGGAAAGTTAACTGGCTGGTGGGTCATCTTGCACCGGGTCTTTGGGCTCTTCGATCTAAAGATTATCCACGTCCCAATTGCAGTTTAGTAAGGCTTGGAATTGAGCATCGTCAAAAAGTGGAGACGGATCAATATCAGGGGCGAAGAGCGGCTTACGACGTGCAGGGATTAAATTCCTAGCTTCAAAGGTTGGAAGTGCAGCCGTTGGTTGTTTTCATCATAAGCCGCTTGATAAGGAATCAGATCCTTCTCGTCAACTAGTATAGAGGCAAGCCGCCTGGAGGCCTTAATGCATTTCGCGTAATCCGCTTCGGTAAAATCTGAGCTGTAATCCTTCTTCGAAGGGAAGTCATTCATCATCTCTTCAGCCGTTAACTCAGGAGCGAAGGCCAGGGACCGGCTCAGTGCGGCTATGGCCCCTTTTCAGGCGGTTGATCGCCTTATTTCATCCACCTGCTTGGGCAAAGTTGATAAGGTTTCTATGACACCCTTTATGAATTTGGGGACATACTTGGCGGTCATCTTGGACTTGATAGTACAGAGGGCACCACTATAGAGTTGCTTAGTCAAAGTATAGACTGCTTTCAATTTTAGCAGACTATCAGAAGATAGCTGGCGGCTCCTCTCACCTGCAAGGAAAAGGTCAAAGTTATAAGCCGCATGTCGGGTATTTCTTTCATAAGGAAATTTCTTAAGTCGTATATACATACCAAAGATAGCGACAATCATCTTGGATATATGGTCTTTGAGCGTCTTCAGATCTGCTGATGCAAGTTTTTGCTACTCCTCAGTATCGATGGCACGCTTGGACAAGGCAGCTTGGTCAGACTCAGCAGTCTTTTTATATGCGGTGAAGTCAGCCTGAAGTTTCTCAAGATGTTCGATAGCCACCCGTAATTTCTCTTTTGCACTGGCTCAGGCGTTTTGTTGCATGGTCAGGTTTTCTCTTAAGCCAGCACGTTCACACTCGGCTGTGTCTAGCGCCTCTTATATTACACAAGTGAAAGATTATAAAGATTAAGTCGCCAGGGTGGAGCTATTTTTTGATACAAGTCCCAAGCAGATTGCAAGCAATATACTTGGCACTTGGGGGCTAATGTCTACGATTTTGCTCCAAGTCTAAGGTAAAATTCCGGCTCATCATTATCATAATGCTCCGGACTTGGGGGATACACGTGGCGAATTTCTCAAAAATGACAGATCCGGCTCATCATTATCATAATGCTCCAGACTTGGGGGCTACACCCGGCCAATTCCTCAAATATGACAGAACCGGCTCATCATTATCATAATGCGCCAGATTTGGGGGCTACACTTGGATCTATGATTGAATATACAGTACCATCTTATATGCATTTTAACACGTTACCCGAGGGTTACAAGTTAAGTTCTACACAACATGTCAAAGGTTTGGAAGACCCGGTCCATCATTTGCAATAATAACCCGGTTCTTGGGGGCCATGTATGGGTATAAAACAAATACGGAGGATGAAAGATACCTCATATTTTTTCTTCATTAAACCAACAAGTTTGGTCTCCATGTTGTGACTGGCAGAAAGGTGGTTCAGATAACCAGCGTGCAGGTCATCCACAATCATCTTCTCCAAGACGGGGAACTCGAAACTAAGCTTCTCTAGAGAGCAAGTATCAATCTTGCTAGAATTTTTTGCCAATACATGATGAGTCAGGGATTGGTAACCCGTCCCTGTGATGGTGACATCGGGAAGAGGCGAGTCTTCGGCGACAGGACTGGGCGGCTTAGGGTCAGCCACTAGAATATCAGAAGTCACCATATGATGACCTGTCAGTTCCAAGGGCGGTGGAGAGCACTCAGGTGTTTCCTTGTTTCTGTCAGAAGGTTTAGCATGAGTGGAGGGAGATGGCTCAGCAGTCTCCGGCTGTTGAGTGGTAGGAGGAACGGTAGACCCGCTTGTATTCCTACGTTTGGCTTGAGCCCTGAAAGCACAGAGTTATTACACAGTACAAGGACAATACAGGTAATTAACACACGACAGGGTGAAAACGTACTCTGGGTTGATCTTCATAGGAGGAAGCTTGGAGGCAGTTGAGTCGCCAAACGAGGGAGGTGACTCCTGTAAATTAAGACAATAAAGCACAAGAGTAAGACAACAATACAGGAATATAAGACAGATATCGGGTCTTTGTAAGAAAATACCTGTAGGACCGAAAGTATGTCTAGATGGGGGGGTGATTAGACTACTTGACCAAATAAAAGTTTTGCCTATACCAAGTTTTAGGGTTGACAATTTTTAGCATTTCATGGCAAGTCAAGTACACCCTACACATGCAAGTCTAAGAGTATATAGCAGCGGAAAGTAACAACAAGCAAGTATAGAAGGGATAGGGCAGGAAGATCAAACATAGTTGTAGGCATGATGATTTTCCCGTGGTTCCGATAGGTGGCGCTATCGTACATCCATGTTTATGGAGTCTTCACCCCACGGAGGGTAATGGTCGCGAGAGTCCATGGAGGGCTCCACCCAAAAGGGTCCACGAAGTAGCAACCTTGACTATTCCATAACGGCTTCCATTCACGAAGGACTAGCCTCACTATGGGTAGATCTTCATGAAGTAGGCGATCTCCTTGCCCTTACAAACTTCTTGGTTCACTCCACAACATGAAGTAGGAGGCTCCCAAGCGACACCTAACCAATCTAGGAGGCACCACCCTCCAAAAGGTAATAGGCTTGATAATGACGATGAACTCCTTGCTCTTGTGCTTCAAGATGATAGACTCCTCGGCACCCAATCACTCTCTCACAGATTTGGCATGGTGGAAGAGATGGGATTGGTGGAAAGCTACTTGGGGAGGCTAGAGATCAAGATCCATATGATTGGAGTGGAATATCTTGACCTCAACACAAGGGTAGGTGGTTCTCTCTCAGAAAATCTGATAGGATAGGTATGGAATAGTTCTAAGTGCTTCTCTTTCGAGTAGGTAGTGGTGAAGGGGTATATATAGGCATCCCCAAAAATCCAACTGTTACACAAAAAATGACCAACTCGGTGACACCGATGTGTTAATCTCGGTGGTACCTAAGTGACCAAAAGGTGGCGACTTTTGAATCTCGGTGAGACCAATATAGGAAACTCGGTTGCACCGATAAGGTGACCAACGGTCAGATTTCCAATCTCGGTGACGCCGATCCAACATTCTTGGTGGGACCGAAAATGTGAATTTGCGTAACAGAAAGTTGGCAACCTAAACTCGGTGGCACCGGTATGGAATCGGTTGCACCGAAGTGGCTAGGGTTTGGCTTGAGTCTGTCTAGGTTCTGGAATCGGTGGCACCGGTATGAGAAAGTTGGTTGCACCGATTTTGAGTGTTAGGTATAGAACAGACTTTGGTGGGAGAGTTTGTGGATGTTTTTGGCGACTATCACTTGTGCACGTTTGAGCATATTGTTCACCAACAAAACCTTACCCCCTTTTAATAGTATTGGCTTTCCTATGGACTCAAAGTGATTTCTCACAAATATAAAATGTAGAGTCCTCTTGCTTGAAGCTTGGCCAATCTATTTCCTTGCATCTTGGGGTATGTCCACAATCTCCTTTTGCCAATCCTATCATTGAACATTTCCTGAAATATACTTGGTGGAAACGTTAGTTCAATGACTTATATGTTGTTTTTAATTACCAAAACCACCAAGGGAGCAAATGTGCTTTCAATCTCCCCCTTTTTGGTAATTGATGACATCATATAGATCAAAGATTCAACATATGATAAAATCAATGAATATAATCATCGCTTTGAGAGGTATGTGATAAGCAAGAGCTCCCCCTAAATTTATGCATTATTTTGAATTTGCGTTTGAATGCAAATGCACAATCGATTAGGTATATGGGGCACTTCTTCCATGTCACATACAACTTGGTGGTGTGCGAGAATAATTAGAATGAATAACAACGCACAACACAATCAAGAAAAGGTGAATGATCATCTCATAAGCATTAAGATGATAGGAAATAGTAGCATCACCTATAACAACGTATGATCACACATAAACATAAAAGTATCTCACGTCAAACCAAAAGAACCAAATGTTTTGAAAAGCAGCAAACACCAAACACTCTCTCGCTCGAAGCCTATAGATCTATATACACTTCTCCCCCTTTGGCAACAAGTTACCAAAAAGTTGAAAGGCATACATCTAAACATTCTTGGGCTGATCTCCTCCGATTGTTGATGAAGGAGTTGAGAGAACAGCGTCGGCGAAGATCTTAGTAGATGTCATGGATGGAGTTGGAGTGGCAGCTGGAGGAACTAGAGCAGATGGAGAAGGAGCTGAGGTGAGAGCAGCAGGAGCTGATGAAGAGGGCCTCACGTCTAGAGCTAGCATAGTGGTTGATCTGGCCTGGGTAGGAAACTGTGTGCGTGTCCTGAGAGGTGAATCCTCCTCCTCCTCCTCATCATCTGAAGAAGTGGTGTGAGGAAGTGGCACTATGTCAACTTCCTTCTGGAGCTCTGTGACTGTCTTAGTCAGCCTGTCCACCTTATCAGTAAGGGTCTTGATCCTGGTTTCAAAGATCCTGACAAGACTGTTCTAGTTGTCCAGAATCCACTTAATGTCCTTCTGCATACCCTGAACTGATGATATCAACAAATCCATTTGCTCATTCCTGGATCTAGGGACTTGAGCACTGGTGGCTCTAACTGCCTCTGCTTCTGCCTGAGCTGCAACTGAAGTGGGATGATCAGCATCCATCACCACAACATTGTCCTCGAGATCTAGCTGTAGGGGTAAATGTGGATGATCTAGAGCAAAAATGTGCTTCTCCAATTTTGAATTGATAAGCATCTAGATGTAGGGTGCATAACAGCAAGAGCGCTTCTGGTCAGAAGCAACCCTCTTGATTGTCTCAACAATCAAATCCATGACTCTGATCCTGGTGTGTCTGTCAAGGTGGATCAACATATTCATGGAGTGGCCTCGGATCATCTTGTCATCTCCTGACTTGGGTATCAAAGTATGCCTTAGAATGGTGTTCATTGTGTGGAGGCCTGCCTGAAGAAAGTAGATAGATCCTAGCCTCCGAGACTTCACATTGGCAGCAGGGATCTCCTTATACATATTAGCCATAGCATTGTGGCTAGCCTTGGATTCTGAGTATACATCCAAGTCACCATCCTGTGCTTCAGGAACTCCTAAGATAGCAGCCCATTCTTCAACACTTGATTCATACCTTGCACCTTCAGTCATCCATACAATTCTACCATCTCCATAAAAATGTGTAGTGGAGTAGAATTGCATGATCATCTCATTGTTCCAAGCAGTGAACTCTCTGCCAACAAACTCATCCAATCCTATGCAATGGAAATTGTCTTGGACACTTAGAAAGTAGTCCTCATTATCCTTAATAAATTTCCAATCAAGATATCGCATATCACTCACAGCTAGACTCTTGTCAAAAAGAACAGTCTCATAGAAATCATATTGCTCTTTGGTGTAGAATCTGTAGTCCACAACTGTCTTCTTCCTTTGGGCATATGGATCTATAGCTCTCCAAGCTCTCAATCCAGAATCCTTCCTCTTCTTCGTATCCTTAGCTAGTGGGTCACTATCATTGTGTACTGGAAGATGTGGTCTGAGCTTCACTAAAGTTGTCAAGTCATCATCAACTTGAACTCTGGAGGCAGTTCCTTTGTTCTTCTCAAAAGCTAGAATCTGCCTGGATGTCCTCTTAGGCTGCTCAGCAGCAGCCTTCTTGGACGTGCCAGTCTTTGGCATAACATCAGCCATAAGCTTCTTGGCCTTCTTCTTGGGAGGAGCCTTTGTAGTTGGCTCATCCTCCTCTTCCGCATCAGCATTAGCAGCTTCTTCAGGATCCTCATACATGGAGGTTTTGCTGCCAATGACATGAATAACCCTCTTTCTTACTTTCTTCTCTCCTGCCTTCTTAGGCATTGCGTTCTTCTCTCCTGCCTTCTTAGGCATAGCTTTCTTGGAGGCATCAACTAAAATAGTTGCTCTGGTAGTTTCATAAGCTTTGAAGGTTGAGGCAGGTGCATAGATCTTGCTCACAACTCTCCTGGAAGAAGTGGCTTCGGTAGCAGACTTCTTAGCAGCTTTCTCTTGCTTCTTAGCAAGAATCTCCTCGGGGATAAAGTCTGAATCCTCTTCATTTGAGTTCAGCTTCTTTATGGTCCTTGTGGCAACCTTGGGCAACCCATGAGATCTGGGGTGCCTGGATCTGAGAAAGAACTGGCTTCTCGGGTTGTTCCAGAACTCATATCAACTTCCTGCTTCGGCAAATTCTGACTGTCTTTTGAGCCTGACATACTGACCCTATGAATAGAGTATAGGACAGCAGAAGAAGAAGGGTCATCAAAAAATGAGGCAGGTTTTTGAAATTTGAGCAATGAATTTTTAAAAAAATTGCAATCTATCAAATAGATATCGGTGCAGCCGAAAAGAAATTTTTGGTGGGGCCGAGACAAACTAGCTCTTTAACAGGAACTTGGCAGCCTTTTCGGTCAGACCGAAAAGAGCTACTCGTTTCCATCGAGTCAGTTCTCAATCTCACTGAAAAGCATATCGGTGAGACCGATATTTTCGTTTCGGTTCCACCAAGATTTATCGGGCGGACGACAAAACCATAGAAAATCCATCTAACTCGAGATTTTGGAGATTTAAGTGGATGGATATATGAGCAAAGGGTGCAAAGATGATTAACAAGTATCTAATGCGCAAGAATCAGATTGGGAGTGCACTAGAGATCGAATCCGTACCCTAGCTTGGCGTGGATCCTCTACGGCGGCGACGAGGGAGGAGATTTCGTCGATGGCGGCGATTCCCAGCGACGGATGAGCACAGGAAGACAACAGCGATGACCAGGGGTCTCGAGGCGGCAGCTTAGGGTTCTGAGGCACTACGTTTGAAGATAGAAATTCAAAGCGTCAGGGTCCACAACATATATACCCTCCACTATCGATGAAACCGATTTTATGTTTTCGGTGTCACCGAGTTTCACAACTGTCAGCTGATAGGGAAACTCGGTGTAACCGAGAATATGAAATCGTTAGTACCGAGATTGAAAACCAGATCAACCCTAGGCATTCGGTGAGACCAAGATTGTGGGGTTGGTTCCATCGAGATGCACTTGGGAGGTTTTAATGGTCAGTCCTTGTCGATACGGAACTCCGAGTGCTCCACGCACAGAGGGATCAAAAATCACTTGTTCAAAGTTTGTGATGTAGCATGAATGGAATATGAGGTGAGAAAGCATAGATAGCTAAATAGTGGTCCTAGGCATTCTTGTCCATCCAATTGGCAAAAGAGAAAATCAATACCCAAATAGCAATAGTTGGATGTCCTCGAATGAGAAAATAAATGTAGACTAACATTCTCACACAATAAGATGTCAAAAGAAATCATGACAAACATGCACAAACACACTAGCATCTAACAAGCACTTGGGCGACGACGAAGTCATCTATATATGAGTATTTAACTTAGGAGCCAAGTAAGAGTACTTGGTCATAGGTCATACTCATCGTTTAAGCACAAGTGGGGTTACCACTTTTACATAAAGCATTTAATGTTGTCACATACTGAGAGATGCTTTGACTTAAGTCTTAGAGTAAAGCTCCCCCCTAATGTGACATCCCCCCTTAAGAGGGATAAACTAACCTTGGGTTTTGTCGATGAAGACTTCATGTTGGTAAGGTAGTTGTGGATGGTCAATGTTGATGAAGATCACCAAGAGTTGGGAGCATACTTGTTGTTTCGTTAGTCCTCTCACCTACATGGGTTAGTCCCAACACACAAGAGACAACTACAAGGATATCTATGGACATGGAGTGCAAAGCATATGTTATGATGTCCATTGATTAGTTGATTACCTTGTCCCTTGCTTACCTTTGAGGGAATGTGTGACTCCTTGAACTATTGCATTGAGTTGATGTTGAGTGCAAAAAGTCCTTGCTGATAATGAATGTGAGTGAATTTCATTGGTGGAGTCACCCCTCAAGAACTTACTAGTTCTTCTTCTTGGGGACCCACATCAAGTTTATGGGTATCCTTGGTGTTGAAGTAGTCTTTGTAGTAGTTGAGCTTGAAGTAGCCTTGGGAACCCACTCCACCAAATCTAGGGATTCATCTTTATATGAGTCAATGTCCTCTTGAAGCTTGTTCTTGCCCTTTAGCTTGTGGTCTTGTGGTGGAAGGTCATCTTGGGTGTTTGTCCCCTTGGGAAGGGTATTTTCATACTTCTCCTTTTGAGGAACAAACTTGGTCTTGGTATATTGACCTTCTTCCCACTCAACTCCATTTGCGTTGAAGTAGCCAACACCACAATTCTTCCGGTATCCTCCGTGCTTGCGTACAGTTTCCTCAAATTGCTTACATCCAGCAAGACTCTTGTAGATACCTTTTTCTATAATTACTTTCAATAAAGCATTTTCTTGCTCAAGTGTAACTTGGCTAAGAGAATCATCATTAGTGGAATCAATAGAACTACTAGAAGCAACATCATTGGGTTTAGCCTTTTTATTGTTGCTACTAGATGAAGAACCTTTCTTGCCTTTGTTACTAGATTGTTTTGTTTTAACTTGAGGCATGAAAGTAGACAAGAGTAGTCGTTTGGCTAGATAAGGTGAAGTCTTCTTTCAGAGATCGTCATTGATAGCTTTGAGAAACTCATGCTGTTGCTCCAAGTTGAGCTTCTCGAAGCGTAGCTTCTCAAGAGTTCTCACAAGCTCTCTATGATCTTCGAGGGTAGATTCATGAGCTAACTTAAGAATGTTTAGTTCTTTAGTTAGTTGTTCTATTTTCATCTTATCATCATCAAATGACTTATCTTGACTAGCATGAGAATTATCAAGTTCATTTTGATCAACATCACTAGTTTTATCACAAAGCAAGTTATCATCACAAAGCAAATCATCTTTAAAAAGCAAATCATCTTCATCACTATCAAAATCAAGATACTCGGGGTGTGATACCTTGGGGCCTTTAGCCATGAAGCAACTTCCACTACCTTCGTTTGGTGAATCAAATAGATCGTAGGAGTTGGTAGTCACTAGATAAATTCTAGCAACACCATCATCTTGACTACAGTCGGAGTCAGAGTAGTATCTTCTCTCAGAGTTGTTATCGGAGTCGGAGCCGGAAACCCATTCACCAACATGAGCTTGATGTTTTCTTCTTGTGTAACTCTTGGTGTACTTGTCCTTATTCTCCGAATCTCTACTTCTCCTTGAGTGTCTTCGTTCATAACAATCATCTCTACTCCTTCTCTCTCTTTGTGGTGATTCATTCCTTGAGCTTCGTCTTTGATGTGACTCTTCTCTTCTTTTGTAGGGAGTCGTGCACTCATTTGAGTAGTGTCTGGGATTCCCACAATTGTAGCAATTGCAGTGACGACTTGATAAACGCTTCTCATCATATCTTGAGTTGGAGTTTCTTTATTTGCCTCTATTCTTGTAGAAATTGTTGAATTTCTTGACCATGAGGCTTATCTCTTCATTGGTGACATGGTTGTTGCTTGAAGTTGCGGGAGCATCACTTGTGGCTTTGTAAGCGCCACTAGACTTGTGATGAAGTTCTTCCTTATCTTTGAGTGTCATCTCATGAGCAACAACCCTTCCGATGACTTCTGTAGGCTTGAGATCTTTGTAGTTTGGCATCATTTGGATCAATGTGCACATGGTGTCATATCTCTCATCCAAAGCTCTAAGTATCTTATTGATGATGAATTTGTCAGTCATTTCTTCGCTTCCTAAGCCGGTAATCTCATTTGTGATGAGAGCTAGCCTAGAGTACATCTGTACGAATCCTTCACCATCCTTCATCTTGAACTTCTCAAGCTGACCTTGAAGAACATCTAACTTGGATTCTCTCATAGACTCGGTTCCTTCGTGCATATCAACCAAAGTATCCCAAATCTCTTTTGCATTCTCAAGACGGCTGATTTTGTTGAATTCTTCGGGGCATAAGCAGTTGAACAGAATGTCGTATGCTTGAGCATTGAGTTGCAACATCTTCAACTCATCCGCGGTCGCTTCACGATCCGGTTCCCATCCATCCGCAAAGAACTCACCTTGCAAGCCAACACGAACAACAACCCAAACGGCAGGGTTATGACCAAGAATATGCATTTTCATTTTGTGCTTCCAACTAGCAAAATTAGTGCCATCCAAGTACGAACCTCTACGGTGATAACTTCCCTCACTAGACGCCATACTCTCCTAGGTTGTGAGACCTAAGCAATGGAGACCAAAGCTCTGATACCACTTGTAGGACCGAAAGTATGTCTAGCGGGGGGGGGGGTGATTAGACTACTTGACCAAATAAAAGTTCTACCTATACCAAGTTTAGGGTTGAAATTTTTTAGCATTTCATGGCAAGTCAAGTACACCCTACACATGCAAGTCTAAGAGTATATAGCAGCGGAAAGTAACAACAAGCATGTATAGAAGGGGTAGGGTAGGAAGATCAAACGCAGTTGTAGACACAATGATTTTTCCCATGGTTCCGATAGGTGGTGCTATCGTACATCCATGTTTATGGAGTCTTCAACCCATGGAGGGTAACGGTCGTGAGAGTACACTGAGGGCTCCACCCAAAAGGTTCCACGAAGTAGCAACCTTGACTATTCCATAACGGCTTCCGTCCACGAAGGACTAGCCTCACTATGGGTAGATCTTCACGAAGTAGGCGATCTCCTCGCCCTTACAAACTTCTTGGTTCACTCCACAACACGAAGTAGGAGGCTCCCAAGTGACACCTAACCAATCTAGGAGGCACCACCCTCCAAAAGGTAATAGGCTCGATAATGACGATGAACTCCTTGCTCTTGTGCTTCAAGATGATAGACTCCTCAGCACCCAATCACTCTCTCACAGATTTGTCATGGTGGAAGAGATGGGATTGGTGGAAAGCTACTTGGGGAGGCTAGAGATCAAGATCCATATGATTGGAGTGGAAGATCTTGACCTCAACACAAGGGTAGGTGGTTCTCTCTCAGAAAATCTGATAGGATAGGTATGGAATAGTTCTGAGTGCTTCTCTTTCGAGTAGGTAGTGGTGAAGGGGTATATATAGGCATCCCCAAAAATCCAACCGTTACACACAAAATGACCAACTCGGTGACACCGATGTGTTAATCTCGGTGGTACCGAAGTGACCAAAAGGTGGCAAGTTTTGAATCTCGGTGAGACCAATATAGGAAACTCGGTTGCACCTATAAGGTGACCAATGGTCAGATTTCCAATCTCGGCGACACCAATCCAACATTCTCAATGGGACCGAAAATATGAATTTGCACAACAGAAAGTTGGCAACCTAAACTCGGTGGAACCGGTATGGAATCGGTTGCACCGAAGTGGCTAGGGTTTGTCTTGATTCCGTCTAGGTTCTGGAATCGGTGGCATCGGTATGAGAAAGTTGGTTGCATCGATTTTCAGTGTTAGGTATAGAACAGACTTTGGCGGGAGAGTTTGTGGATGTTTTTGGCGACTATCGCTTGTGCACGTTTGAGCATATTGGTCACCAACAAAACCTTACCCCCTTTTAATAGTATTGGCTTTCCTATGGACTCAACGTAATTTCTCACAAATATAAAATGTAGAGCCCTCTTGCTTGAAGCTTGGCCAATCTATTTCCTTGCATCTTGGGGTATGTCCACAATCTCCTTTTGTCAATCCTATCATTGAACATTTCCTGAAATATACTTGGTGGAAACATTAGTTCAATGAATTATATGTTGTTTTTCATTAGCAAAACCACCAAGGGAGCAAATGCGCTTTCAATACCTCAACGGGACATTTCAGAGGCACCGGTGAGTTGGGTAAGCCGACCCTAAAATCCTCAGAGCCGACGCTCCGGGTGTGATGCCGAGACTCATGTTGTTGCTTTTTCAAGGAAAATTTGGTGGCTAAGTAAGCAAGAGGATGTGAAAAAGGAACTTTTGGGATGACCCGCCGTATCTTCTCTTGCGGTAAGATTTCTGAGTCGAAAGAAATGTAAGTTACCTCAGGGACGTTGGCATGGCTCGTCGCTGTCTCCTCCTGTGTACATTCATTGTCAATAAGTTGCATAAAAAGACGGCCAAGGGATTCAAGTTCTACCTCTGAGTCGTCAAGTTCAAGCAAGTTCTGAGCCAATGTTTTTGGCTTGCGGCGGCGGATGTTACCCGCCTGAGATTTCTTCTTCACAGGAGGAGTGTACTTTTTCATCCAAAAGCTGGAGTTAGCCTATAGGTGAAGCCGCCAAAAGATTTAAGGTTGCCATATATAGCCAAGACAAGAAAGGAAGCGAATTTGAAAGCCATCCTTATGTCTGGAGCTGGATTTGCAACGCAAAAGATCTTAACCCGACTGTATGGCAAGCCTCTTGAGATTCGCGAGTAAGTCCTTTGACAACAGAGGTAATGTTTTGTTCTGTCAGAGGTGTGTGATTGAAGCAGAGAGGATCATTCACATCGCATCTGTATTCACACATAAGCCCGTCGCACCGGCTTAATGGTAGGACTTTCTAGAAAATCCAACAACGGGCTAAGTCAACTCCCGTCAACCCGTTCGCCAGAAGAGCCTTGATTTTGGCGAAGTCCGGAGCATACTTTGCTCATCTTGAAGCTGACATCCGATTTGGAATCTCAGTAGAGGTGCAGAGCCGGGTAGGATGATAACGCAGCAATAGATTTTCTCCCTCTAGAGAGGTGTATCTATAGTAGAACCAAGTTCTGTTCCAGTCTTTGGGGTGGCTTGGCATTTGGACAGCCGGGTAAGCCAGATCTCTTTGTCTTTGTATAGAGACTCCGCCGAGCTCCAAGCTTGGACCGGCTGTCACTTCCGGTTGGCGGTTGACATAGAAGAAATCGCGGAAGAGGTCGATAGATGCCTCTTCTTGCAGGTAAACCTCACACAAGACTTGAAAGTTGCATAGGTTAGAGACCGAATTTGGGGCAATGTCTTGAGGATGTAGTTTAAAGCAACGAAGGACGTCTCAGAAGAATTTTGATCTAGGCAGGTTGAAACCACGGTTAAGATGGTCGACAAAGATAACAATTTCCCCTTCTTGTGGGGTGGGTTTCTTGTCTAGCCCCGGAACCCGCCAGTGAATGACGTTCTGAGCTGGCAATGAGCCTGCTTCTACGAAATCCAGTAGGAATTGTTTGGTGACTCAGGAGACGACCCAGTCACAGGACGCGGATGCTCGAGACATGATGGCGGGTTAAGGTGTGAAAGGGATATGACGTGGCCGGTCAAAAAGCGACCGGACAATCAAGATGGCTGACAAAGTTAAATAAAGTGTGATGTTAAACCCGCTGACACAATTTATCAGAAAGAGCCGGTGATTCAATGGCGGGTTAACTGGGCAATGCCATGCTGCAAATATTACTAAGGACATACAAACAGATTTCACATATTCTACCGTCATTACAAGATCTACAGGTAGTAAAAATCAAATTTGTTCCAACCCTAAAAAAAGGGGGCTGAGGAAGAACAGGTAGTTGGCACAGGAGGAGGAGCCATATATGAATCTAAGATAAGTTGTGGTTCACTTTGCATGAGTGGCCGCGGTGGATTAGCAGCATCGCGAGATCCAAAGGACTACTTGTCAGTTAGCATTACGAGGATGGTCGGAGTAACAAGCATACTAATGGAGGTTTGGCAAACTCGAACGGATTCAAGTGAGGAACTATCGATCTAAGGGGGATTAAGAAGGGTACCTCAAGGATGCGGCTGATGCAGGCAAAAGTCTGGAGCGTTTCGGTTGATGCAGCGACCAAGGTCGTTGATGACGACGTGATTTCACCGACGCGGCGGAGCTCGCAGGCGCTGGCGTCAGGAGGAGGAAGAAGAACAGCGGCAGCGAAGAAAATGTGAAGACCCCCTCATGGCCCTATTTAAGGAGATGGGAGGCCAAACGGGGCATGCGGGAATCGAGGCATGAAATGATAACTGACCGAGACGGACGCCTCCATTTTCGGGCTAACCATTTAATGGGAGGATCTGTTGTATGCGTCATAGAATCTTTTCGGCATATCCAAAAGTGACGTCACAGCGGGTTAAGTGTTGTTTTTTAGGTAAGGACATGAGACTCGCCGCTTCATAAAGTGGAGATTGACATGGGCAAGCTCAAGTCAATCTGGGCCTAACGTTGGGGATATAACCCCGTGGTAAGACCCGCCCAGGAGGGGCCGGGTCATACCTGGCGGCTCGTTAGCGTATGGGCTGGAAGAGGAAGATTGGGCTGCACGGCGTTTCACCAGATGGGCTGAGACGAAGGCCCGGAGCCGGGAAGAAGACACAAGACCTTGGCAGGTATGCCGCCCGGAGAAAGCCTGCCAGAGTCGGCAAGGCGGCTTAGAGACGGAATCAGACACGTTGGAAGAGTCGGTATGATATTGGTGTAACCCGGGGTCTTGACCTCCTATATAAAGGCGAGACCCGGGGACGGCTTAGAAAGAAAACAATCAATCGAGACCTAGGTCAAGCTAATACGCTCCTTTGTAATCGATACTCCAACCAATACACATAAAGCAGTACGTAGGCTTTTTCCTCATCTCGAGGGGCCGAACTAGGGTAAATCCATGTCTTTCGTCCTGACCAACCCCTTTGAGTCCACCGCCTTAGCGATGGCCTCGATCCCGAGTCTTCGAACATCTGTCGTGACAAAACCACGAAAATTACGTTGAGGTGTGCCAGGCGGCGTGAGTTGTGAAACAAATCCACATTTCCTTAAGGGCATGCCAAACTCTTGACTCAAATATTCTTCTCCACGGTCAGATCGTAAGAACTTTATTTTCTTGTCACGTTGATTCTCTACCTCACTCTGAAATTCCTTGAACTTTTCATAGGTCTCGGACTTATGTTTCATTAAGTGGACATACCCATATCTGCTTAAGTCATTAGCGAGGGTGAGAACATAACGATAGCCACCACGATCCTCAATGCTCATTGGACCGCATACATCGGTATGTATTATTTCCAACAAGCTGGTTGCTCGCTCCATTGTTCCGGAGAATGGAGTCTTAGTCATCTTTCCCATGAGGCATGGTTTCACGTGTCAAATGATTCATAATCAAGAGACTCCAAAAGTCCATCTGTATGGAGTTTCTTCATGCGTTTGACATCAATATGACCAAGGAGGCAGTGCCATAAGTATGTGGGACAATCGTTATCAACCTTACATCGTTTGGTATTCACAGTATGAATATGTGGAACATCATGTTCGAGATTCAATAAAAATAAACCATGACCAGCGGGGCATGACCATAAAACATATCTCTCATATAAATAGAACAACCATTATTCTCGGATTTAAATGAGTAGCCACCTCGCATCAAACGAGATCCAGATACAATGTTCATGCTCAAAACTGGTACTAAATAATAATTATTGAGGTTTAAAACTAATCCTGAAGGTAGATGTAGAGGTAGCATGCCGACGGCGATCACATCGACCTTGGAAGCATTCCCGACGCGCATCGTCACCTCGTCCTTCGCCAGTCTCTGCTTATTCCGCAACTCCTGTTTTGAGTTACAAATGTGACCAACCGCACCGGTATCAAATACCCAGGAGCTACTACGAGCGCTGGTAAGGTACACATCAATAACATGTATGTCATATATACCTTTGACGTTACCGGCCTTCTTATCCGCTAAGTACTTGGGGCAGTTCCACTTCGAGTGACTGGTTCCCCTGCAATAAAAACACTCAGTCTCAGGCTTGGGTCCATTCTAGGGCTTCTACTCGGCAACTGATTTACCGGGCACGACAACTGCTTTGTTGTCCTTCTTGAAGTTCTTCTTACCCTTGCCTTTCTTGAAACTGGTGGTCTTATTCACCATCAACACTTGATGTTCCTTTTTGATCTCCACCTCCGCTGATTTCAGCATCGAATATAACTCAGGAATGGACTTCTCCATCCCTTGCATATCGAAGTTCATCACAAAGATCTTGTAGCTAGGTGGAAGTGACTAGAGGATTCTGTCAATAATCGAGTCATCTAGAGATTAACTCCTAGCTGAGACAAGTGGTTCTGCAACCATGACATCTTGAGTATGTGCTCGCTGACAAAACTATTTTCCTCCATCTTACAACTGAAGAACTTATCGGAGACTTCATATCTCTCGACCTGGGCATATGGTTGGAAAACCATTCTTAGCTCTTGGAACATCTCATATGCTCCATGCTGCTCAAAACGCTTTTGGAGCCCCGGTTCTAAGCTGTAAAGCATGCCGCACTGAACTAGGGAGTAATGATCACTACGCGACTGCCAGGCATTCATAACATCTTGAGTTGCTGGGAAAATGGGTGCGTCACCTAGCGGTGCATGAAGGACATATAATTTTTTGGAAGCTATGAGGATGATCCTCTAGTTATGGACCCAGTCCGTATAGTTGCTTCCATCGTCTTTCATCTTGGTTTTCTCTAGCAACGCATTGAAGTTGAGGGCAACATTAGCGTGGGCCATTGGATCTACAAGATAGATTGTAAAGACAATTTTAGACTAAGCTCGTGATAATTAAGTTCATCTAATCAAATTATTTAATTAACTCCCACTCAGATAGACATCCCTCCAGTCATCTAAGTGATACATGATCCATATCGACTAGGCCGTGTCCGATCATCACGTGAGACAGACTAGTCATCAATGGTGAACATCTCCATATTGATCGCATCTACTATACGACTCATGTTCGACCTTTCGGTCTCTCATGTTCTGAGGCCATGTCTGTACATGCTAGGCTCGTCAAGTCAACCTAAGTGTTTCGCGTGTGTAAATCTGGCTTACACCTGTTGTATGCGAACGTTAGAATCTATTACACTCGATCATAACATGGTGCTTCGAAACAACGATCCTTCGCAACAGTGCACACTTAGGGGGAACACATTTCTTGAAATTTTAGTGAGGGGTCATCTTATTTATGCTACATTCGTTCTTAAGCCAATAAGATGTAAAAACATGATAAACATAACATGCAAATCAGAAAGTGACATGATATGGCCAATATCATCTTGCGCCTTTGATCTCCATCTTCGGGGCACGGCATGATCACCATCATCACTGACACGACACCATGATCTCCAACATCATGATCTCCATCATCGTGGCTTCATGAAGTTGTCTCGCCAACTATTACTTCTACTACTATGGCTAACGGTTAGCAACAAAGTGAATTAATTACATGGCGTTTTAGATTGACACACATGTCATACAATAAATTAAGACAACTCCTATGGCTCCTGCTGGTTGGCATACTCATCGACATGCAAGTCGTGATTCCTATTACAAGAACATGATCAATCTCATACATCACATATATTTCATCACATCCTTTTGGCCATATCACATCACATAACATACTCTGCAAAAAAAGTTAGACGTCCTCTAATTATTGTTGCAAGTTTTACGTGGCTGCTATGGGTTTCTAGCAAGAACGTTTCTTACCTACACAAAAGCCACAACGATGATATGCCAATTGCTATTTACCCTTCATAAGGACCCTCTTCATCGAATCCGATCCGACTAAAGTGGGAGAGATAGACACTCGCTAGCCACCTTATGAAACAAGTGAATGTCACGTGGTGGAACCACTCTCACGTAAGCGTACGTGTAAAGTCGGTCTGGGCCACTTTTTTCCGACAATACTGCCGAATCAAGATAGGAATAGTAACGGCAAGCAAATTGACCAAATCATCGTCCATAACTACTTGTGTTCTACTCGTGCATAGAATCTACGCATAGACCTAGATCATGATGCCACTGTTGGGGAACGTAGTAATAATTCAAAAAAATTCATACATGTCACCAAGATCAATCTAGGAGATGTTAGCAACGAGAGAGAGGTAGTGCATCTTCATACCCTTAAAGATTGCTAAGCGGAAGCGTTGCAAAGAACGCGGTTGATGGAGTCGTACTCGTGGCGATTCAAATCACGGAAGATCCGATCCAAGCGCCGAATGGCCGACGCCTCCGTGTTCAACACACGTATAGACTGGGGACGTCTCCTCCTTCTTGATCCAGCAAGGGGGTGGGGGGTTGAGGGAGAGCTCCGACATCACGACGGCTTGGTGGCGGTGGAGCTCGTGGTTCTCCGGCAGAGCTTCGCTAAGCACTACGGAGGAGGAGAAGGTGTAGAAGGGGGAGGGCTGCGCCAGGGGCAAGGGTGCGGCTGCCCTCCCGACCCTCACTATTTATAGGCCAGGGGGAGAGAGGGGCCGGCCCCCCTAGATCCATTCTAGGGTGGGGGCGGCGGCCAAGGGGGGGAACTTGCCCCCCAAGTTTGGTGGGGCACCCCCGCACCCCTAGGGTTGGCTGCCCTAGGCGCCTTGGGCCCTAGGGGAGGCGCACCAGCTCACTAAGGGGTTGGTTCCCACCCAACTACATCCCATTAGGTCCTACGGGGCAGGTGGACCCTCCCGATGGACCTCCGGAACCCTTTTGGTGGTCCCGATACAATACCGATAAACCCCAAAACATTTTCGGTGACTGAAACTGGACTTCCCATATATAAATCTTCACCTCCAAAACATTCTGTAACTCCTTGAGGCGTCCGGAACCTCATCTGGGACTCCGAACAACTTTCGATAACCACATACAATTCCCATTACAACTCTAGCATCACCGAACCTTAAGTGTGTAGACCCTACGGGTTCGGGAACCATGCAGTCATGACCGAGACACCTCTCCGGCCAATAACCAATAGGGGGATCCGGATACCCACATTCACAGGAGGATACCATATCATCATACTACATCACAACCATTTTAGTTCATGTTGACATCTAAGATAAATCATTATCCACTCCTAGCTACTTGAGCATGGTATGAGCAACTATAATCTCTTATTGTCATTGCAAACATGTTTGATCATAATATGTTGAATCGTGGATACTAGGTTAAACATATTTATAAAAACAAAAATAGGTTGAGTTCATACCCGCTTCTCTCTGCCATAGTCAATTCATCAAATATCGTCATTATTGCCTTTCACCTGCACGATCGAATGTATGAAAATAATAATAGTGCAAGAGTGCCATGGACTAAGCTCAAATCTACAAACATTTTATTCAATAGGAGAAGACAAAGTAATATAGGCTCTTTTTTAGATCAATAGTATATGAGATCCACTCAACATTTTCATCGTGGTCTTCTCCTTGGTCTCACTGAATAAAAAGGAAGAGAATTTTAGAGAATCGCACTGAAATATTTTTGGAGTTTTTAGTTTTTCTTGAAGAAGCAAATAAAAGAAGGAAAGACAAAAATGAGAAAAACTATTTACACGGGAGAACTCCCTAGTAGCAGAAGAAGAAATGAGAAATCTCTTGGGTTTTCTTTTAATACTACAACTAACTAAACTGAAAAGAAAAACCGAAAGGAAGCAAGAAGTATTTTTGGATTTTCTCAAAGTTTTTCAAACACACAAGAAGAAAGCAATAAAATAAATCTAGCATGGATAATACAATGAAAAAGTGTGACCACCAACAACTAGAATGAAATGTGTGAACATGGATATAATGTCGGTGGAAACCGGTACTCCCCCAAGCTTAGGCTTTTGGCCTAGCTTGGTAATCACCATCCGTAGCCCGGATGATAGTCTGAGTCGATACGAGGCGGAGGTGGGACCTGAGCGTCCCACTCTTGGGGTTCCTCCTCAGCTGCTGCTAGGCTATTCCGATAGGCGGTGATGCCATCTGGCATAATTCTATATCTGTTCCTGGCAATAGAATCAAACAAGGCAGGTGCAGACAACGGGATAACATCACGGGTTACGATGCTGAATACTAAGTTGTAGCGAATATTATGAAAGAGGTCATCTTCATCAGTAAATTGGTGATCCAGCAACGACCTGTGATCTAGATAAACCTTGGGCAAAAGATAATCATGTGGGCGTATCTGAACTTTAAAACGACTCGCTAAACGAGTAGCTCGAATGCCACCATGTATCTTGCCCTTACTCTTGTTAAGGTGCAGGTGTCATGCAATAATATCTCCTAAGCTAAAAGTATGATCATTGTGTAATGCTCGGCGTAATATGGAAAGGTCACGGGCACTGAGTGCACTGACCTTTTCGTTAGCAGTTAAACACTTTGTGATGAATAGAGCAAAGTAGTGCACAGAAGGAAACTGCAAACTGGTAGCAGTGGCTTTTGACATGCCTCTCTCGTCACCCAATGTTAAAGTGAGGAGAAAGTCCTTATACTCTTCTGGTCTAGGCTCTCTTAATTCCCCATCAGAAGGAATCAAACATATGTCATAAACGTTGGCAAGTGATATTTATAAGTTTCAGCATAAAGATTAAACTGCACCTCATAAGGATCATTCTTACTTAGAAAATGACAACTTTGCTCGAAGGAATTTGTAAGGATGTGGTGTTGGTCACACTCATCTGCGAGGAAGTTGGTCAGCTCGGCATTTTCAACAAATTGGGCAAACTCTTGATAGAACCCGGCCTCCTCCATAAATGGCATATGTGGCCATTCGCACGGCCGCACTTCCGCCTTCCTCGGAGTTTGAGGTTGCTGTTAGACGATTACCCAATGACACCTTTAGTATTATTATTGGAGGAGTACTTCCTAAATAAATTCATCTTATTTCTACAAATAAATTTCTAAAAAATTTAGTCCACAAAATTTTTGTCAACTAAACTTGATAAGATGGATAGCAACTACTCCTAAGGATGCCTAGAGACCATATCAAGCATTCAAACTACTTAGAAGTCTAAGAATTCAAGATACAAGCTCATCTACAGCAACACCAAGAGTAGCTAATTATTCTGAAAATAAACCACTAAATCAAAAACTAATTGGAGCAATGGGGGAGTTACATACCAAGAAGCAATCCCCTAAAACAGTTTCAAAAATGGAGCTTCGAGCAAAGAGATCAAAATCCATGGGTTCATGAGCAAGAACACGAGGGAGAGAGCAATGGTGATTTTCTTATGGAGGTAGGAGATGACATGGGCTAAGGGAATAAGTGAGGGGACCCACATGGGGCCCATCACTCACCAGGGCGTGCCTGGGGTGGCTGGAGCGCCCTGCTGTCTTGTGGGCACCACGTGCACACCCCTCTGATGTTATTTGTATCAGGACATTCTGAGAACTTTTATTTTTGGGTCATTTTTTAGTGCAAGGGAAATTCAGAAAACAGGATAAACATGGCATTTTATTTTATTTAACTAAGAAAAACAGAAAACAAAAAGTGGATACGGAGAGTTGTGTCTACTAAATTCATCAACTTCATACTTCTAAAAAATGATCCATTAATAAGGTTGATCAACTCTTATTAATAACCACCTTCGATTAGCATGAAACCAAAGAACTTTCATAAAACACTAAGTTACCTCAATGGGGATATGCATATCCCCAACTATAATTATATCATATTTCTTTTCGACACTAGGTAGAGGTAGATGAAAACTCCCAATAGTGAGTGTCGGAGAATTTCAATAACATTCACACCATTCACTTGGAATTGCTTCTTCGGAAAGTGCACCGTATGCTTATTACCATTAATATGAAAAGTGACTTTGCTTTTATTGCAATCAACAACAGCCCCTGCAGTATTCAAAAAGGGTCTACCAAGGATAATCGGCATGTTGTCGTCCTCGGGCATCCCAAGAATAAGAAAGTCTGTTAACATAGTAACATTTGCAACAACAACGGACACACCTCACAAACACCGATAGGTATGGCAGCTGATTTGTCAGCCATTTGCAAAGATATTTGAGTAGGAGTGATTTTATTCAAATCAAGTCTTTTATATAAAGAGAAAGGCATAACACTAACACTAGCTCCCAAAACTTTTCCGATAGCCAAAATATGACTTCACATGTATAAATCTTTACCTCTGGACCATTCCGGAGCAACTCGTGACGCCTGGGATCTCATCTAGGACTCCGAACAACATTCGGTCACCAACGTAGAAATCCCAATACTACTCTAGCATCACCGAACGTTAAGCGTGCAAACCCTACGGGTTCGAGAATCATGTAGACATGACCGAGACACCTCTCCAGTCAATAACCAATAGCGGCACCTAAATGCTGATACATCTCCAATGTATCTATAATTTTTGATTGTTACATGCTATTATATTATCTGTTTTGGATGTTTTATATGCATTAATATGTTATTTTATATTATTTTTGCGACTAACCTATTAACCTAGAGCCTAGTGCAAGTTTCTGTTTTTCCTTGTTTTTGAGTATTGTAGATAGGGAATATTAAATGGAGTCCAAAGGGAATAAAATCTTCGTGATGATTTTTCTCGGACCAGAATACATCTACCAGACTTGGAGAGGAACGCAGGAGACCTGTCAGGAGGTCACAAGCCACCATGGTGCGGCCAAGGAGCGCCCCTGGCTTGTGGCCCCCCATCAGGTCCTCTAACCCTAATCTTTGGCCTATAAATTCCCAAATATTCCCCCAATACCAAAAAAGAGCCACGATAATACTTTTCCGCCACCGAAAGCTTCCGTTCCCGAGAGATACAATCTTGGAGCCTTTTCCATTAATCTGCCAGAGGGGGATTCGATCACGGAGCGCATCTACATCAACTACATTACCCCTCTGGTGATGCGTGAGTAGTCCACCATAGACCTATGGGTCCATATCTAGTAGCTATATGGCTTCTTCTCTCTCTTGGTGCTTCAATACAATGTTCTCCATGATCTTCACGGGGATCTATCCGATCTAATACTCTTTTGCGGTGTGTTTGTCGAGATCCGATGAATTGTGGGTTTATGATCGGCTTATCTATGAATATTACTTGGTTCTTCTCTGAATTCTTCTATACATGATTTCATATATTTGCAAGTCTCATCGAGTTATTGGTTTGGTTTGGCCAAGTAGATTTTTAATTCTTGCAATGGGAGAAGTGCTTAGTTTTGGGTTCAATCTTGCGGTGTCCTCACCCAGTGACAATGTAGGGGTAGCGACGCATGTATTGTATTGTTGCCATGAAGGGTAAAAAGATGGGGTTTTCATCATATTGCTTGAGTTTATGCCTCTACATCATGTCATCTTACTTAATGTGTTACTCTGTTCTTCATGAACTTAATACTCTAGATGCAGGCAAGAGTCGGTAGATGCGTGGAGTAATAGTACTAGATGCAGAATCGTTTCGGTCTACTTGACACGGACGTGATGCCTGTATGCATAAACATTGCCTTGAATATCGTCATAACTATGCGCTTTTCTATCAATTGCTCGACAGTAATTTGTTCACCCACTGTGTTATTTTCCTTCAAGAGAGAAGCCTATGGCCCCCAGGTTTATTTTCCATATTATATTTTCAGATCTATATACCAAAAATACCAAAAATACCTTGTTGCAATTTATTTACCTTTTTTACTTTCCGCAATCTTTTACATCTATCTCTATCAGATCTAATCCTTGCAAGTAATCGTGAAGGGATTGACAACCCCTTTATAGCGTTGGATGCAAGTGTTTGATTGTTTGTGTAGGTGCACCTATTGGTGACTTGCTTGTTCCTCCTACTGGATTGATACCTTGTATCTCAACAACTGAGGGAAATACTTATCTACTTTTCTGCATCACCCTTTCCTCTTCAAGGGAAAACCAACGCAAGCTCAAGAAGTAGCAAGAAGGATTTCTGGCACCGTTGCCGGGGAGGATACACATCACGCCTACCAAGTACCCATCACAAACTCATCTCTTGCATTTACATTATTTGCCATTTGCCTCTCGTTTTCCTCTCCCCACTTCTAAAACAATTTTCAAAAAAACCAAAAGATTTGCCTTTTTATTCGCCCTCTTTCTCGTTCACCTTTTTCTCACCGGATCTCTTTTTGTTTGCTTGTGTTGCCATGTGCCTTCAATTTGCTTGCATCTTTGCTTGCTGAAAATCTATTGATATGTATCCTCATCCACTTGCTAATCTTTTCAAAAGGCCAAATTATGATGAACCAATTGCTGGTGAGTTGAGTGCACTTAATTATCTCTATGAAGTTTTTTTGGAAAATCATGAATCTGAATTTTTTTGATGAAGTGTTGAAAGAAGAAACTTATAAGGTCACTCATGATAGATCCTTAATTTAAAAGCATGATTGCAATGTTGTTCGTATGAATTCAATAAATATGCATGGTGCTAATGATATGCAAAGCCATAAGCTTGGGGATGCTATGTTTCATGAAGATGATATTTTTTGTTCCCCAGGTTTTGACGGGAAAATTCATTATGATGATTGCATGCCTATGCATCATGAAAAGAATGATTTATGTGATAGTTATATTGTTGAATTCCTTCATGATGCTACTGAAATTTATTATGAGGGAGGAATATATGCTTTTAGGAATTGCAATAATAACAAGTTTCCTCTCTATGTGTTCAAACTTGTGAAGTTAAGCTTGTTTTGCCTTCCTATGCTAGTTGATTCTTGTTCCCATAAATTGTTTGCTCACAAAATCCCTATGCATAGGAAGTGGGCTAGACTTAAATGTGCTTTTCATGAGATTCATGATGCTTTCTTGCATATTTCAATTACTACTTTTTATGTGAGCATCATTGAAATCAGAATACCTAGCTAGGCGCGTTAAACAATAGCGTTTGTTGGGAGGCAACCCAATTTTATTTTTTGTTTTTGTTTTTGCTTCTGCTATTGAGTGTTTCACACATTATTACCTTTGTAGTAATTGTGTTTTGGTGTTTAAATTAGTGTTTGAGCCAAGTAAGACCTTTGGGATGGTCTATGGTGATTGTTGATTTGATCTTGCTGAAAAATAGAAACTTTTGCGCCCAGTCGAGAAATTTTATAAATTTATCAGAGAGTCGAATGAGTAAAAAATCCAAGTCTTGATCCATGCCAACTAAACAAACACCCTCGGAGATACCTGTAGAGTACCTTTATAGTCTCCTAATTACGTTGCAACATTTGATACACACAAGGTACTCCTCCGGTATCTGTGAGTTGCATGATCTCATGGTCATAGGAACAGATACTTGACATGGATAAGGCAGTATCAATAAACTAACACGATCATATGCTACATTCATAGTTTGGTCTTGTCCATCACATCATTCTCCTAATGATGTGATCCCATTATCAAATGAAATCTCATGTCTATGGCTAGGAAACCTCTACCACCTTTGATCAAGGAGCTAGTTTATTAGGGGCATACTATGGAAACTTTGTTGTCTATTATTCCACGCATGTATTTGAGTTTCCAATCTATGCAATTATAACATGGATAATAAACGATTATCATGAACAAGGAAATATGATAATAACTAATTTATTATTGCCTCTAGGGCATAATTCCAACAGTCTCCCACTTGCACTAGAGTCAATAATCTAGTTCACATCACCATGTGATCTACACCAAATGAGTTCTGGGGTTTGATCATGTTTCGCTTGTGAGAGAGGTTTTAATCAACGAGTCTGCATCATTCAGATCCGTGCGTACTTTGCAAATCTCTATGTCATACTGTAGATGCGGCTACCACGCTTCACTTGGAGATATTCCAAATGGATGCTCCATTGTACTTATCCGGATTGCTACTCAGAGTCATCCGGATTGGTGTTAAAGTTTGCATCAACGTAACCCTTTACGACGAACTCTTTAGCACCTCCATAATCGAGAAACATTTCCTTAGTGCTCTAGTTACTAAGGATAATTTTGACTGATGTCCAGTGATACACTCCTGGACCACTCTTGTGCCCCTTGACAGTCTCATGGTAAGGCACACACCAGGTGCGGTACACAACATGGCATACTATATAGAGCCTATGGCTAAGTCATAGGGGACGACCTTCGTCCCTTCTCTTTCTTCTGTCGTGGTCGAGCTTTGAGTCTTACTCAAATTCATACATTACAACACAGCCAAGAACTCCATCTTTGACTGATCTATTTTGAACTCCTTCAAAATCTTGCCAAGGTATGTATTCATTGAAAGTTTTGTCAAGCATCTTGATCTACCTCTATAGATCTTGATGACCAATATCTAAGTAGCTTCATTCCAGGTCTTCCTTTGAAAAAATCCTTTCAAACAACCCTTTATTCTTTCCAGAAATTCTACATTATTTCTGATCAACAATATGGCAAGCACATATACTTATCAGAAATTCTATAGTACTCTGAGTCACTTTCTTGGAAATACAAGTTTCTTATAAACTTTGCATAAACCCAAAAAGTTTGATCACCTGATCAAAGTGTATATTCCAACTCTGAGATGCTTGCTCAAGTCCATAGGGGGATTGCTAGAGCTTGCATACCTTTTAGCATCCTTAGGATCGACAAAACCTTCCGGTTATATCACATACAACCTTTTGTAAAAGAAACCATTGAGGAACCGATGTTTTGACATCCATCTACGAGATTTCATAGTCGAAAAAATGCAGCAACTACTAACATAATTCTAACAAACTTTAGCATCGCTACAGTGAGAAAGTCTCATCGTAGTCAACTCCTTGAACTTGTCAGAAACTTCTTTGTGACAAGTCGAGCTTTATAAATGGTGACATTTACCATCAGCACATGTCTTCTTCTTAAAGATCCATTTGTACTTAACGGCCTGCCGTTCATCAGGCAAGTCTACCAAAGTCCATACTTAGCTTTCATACATGGGTTCTTCCTTAGCTTTCATGGCTCCTAGCCATTTGTTGGAATCCGGGTGCACCATCGCTTCTTCATAGCTCGCATGCTCACTACTGTCCAACAACATGACCTCCAAGACAGGATTGCATGCCACTTAGCGGCGACACGAGTCCTTATTGACCTACAAGGCTTGGTAGTAACTTCATATGACGCTTCATGATCATCATAATTTGGTTCCTCTTCACATGGTGTAGGCAACAGAAAAACATATTTCTGCGTCGTGCTACTCTCCAACTGAAGTGACGGTTCAACAACCTCATCAACTTCTACTTTCCTCCCACTCAGTTCTTTCGGGAGAAACTCTTTCTCGAGAAAGGATCCATTTTTAGCAACAAACACTTTGCCCTTGGATCTGAGATAGAAGACATACCCAACTGTTTCCTTAGGATATCCTATGAAGATGCACTTTTCTGCTTTGGGTTCGAGCTTATCACACATAAGTGTAGAATTCCCAAACTCTAAGAAATGGTAGCTTAGGTTTCTGCCAAACCATAAGTCATACGATGTCATCTCAATGGATTTAAATGGTGCCCTATTTAAAGTGAATGTAGTTTTTTCTAATGCATAACCCCAAAATGATAGTGGCAAAACGATAAGAAACATCATAGTATGCACCATAACCAATAGAGCACGACTACGACGTTCGGACACACCATCACACTATGGTGTTCCAGGTGGCGTGAGTGATGAAACAATTTCCACATTGTCTTAAGTTGCATACCAAATTCGTAACTCAGATATTAACCTCCATAATCGTATTGTATACATTTTATCTTCTTGTCACGATGATCTTAAGCTTCACTCTGAAATTGCTAGACCTTTTCAAACATTTCAGACTTCTATTTCATTACGTAAATATACACATATATACTCAAATCATTAGTAAACGTAAGAAAATAACGATATCCACCGCACGCTTCAACACTCATTGGACCGCATACCTCAGCATGCATTATTTCCAATAAGTCACTTGCCCGCTCCATCATATCAAAAACAGGGTCTAAGTTATCTTGCCCATGAGGCATGGTACGCATTTCTCAACCCATTTGAAATCAAGTGAGTCCAAAGATCTATCATCGTGGAGTTTCTTCATGCACTTTACTCCAATATAACCTTAGTGGCAGTGCCACAAGTATGTGGTACTATCATTATTAACTTTACATCTTTTTTGCAAATAATATTATGAACATGTGTATCACTACGATCGAGATTCAATAAACTATTCACATTGGGTGCATGACCATTGAAGGTATTATTCATGTAAACAGAATAACCATTATTCTCTAACTTAAATGAATATACGGTTGCGATAAACATGATTTAATCTTGTTCATGCTCTACGCGAACACCAAATAACATTTATTTATGTTTAGCACTAATCCCGAAGGTACAGGGTGTTGGAAACATTTATTATATTACCTTGTTCATGATAATAGTTTATTATCCATGCTATAATTGTATTGATTGGAAACTCAAATATATGTGTGGGTACATAGACAACACTGTGTCCATAGTATGCCTCTAATAAACTAGCTCGTTGATCAAAGATGTTCGAGGTTTACTTGCCATAGACATGAGATGTCATTTGATAATGGGATCACATCATTAGGAGAACAATGTGATGGACAAGACCCAAACTATGAACGTAGCATATGATCGTGTGAGTTTATTGATAGAGTTTTCTGCATGTCAAGTATCTGTTCCTATGACCATGAGATCGTGCAACTCACTGACACCAGAGGAGTACCTTATCTGTATCAAACTTTGCAACTTAACTGGGTGACTATAAAGGTGCTCTATAGGTATCTCCGAGGCTGTCTATTGAGTTGGCATGGATCAAGACTGGGATTTGTTATTCTGTGTGGCGGAGAGGTATCTAAGGTCCCACTCGGTAATACAACATCACAATGAGCCTTGCAAGCAAAGTGACTAAAGAGTCAGCCACGGGATCTTATATTACCAAATGAGTAAAGAGACTTGCCAGTAATGAGATTGAACTAGGTATAGGTATACCGACGATCGAATCTCGGGCAAGTACCATACTGAAGAACAAAGGGAACTACGTAGGGGATTAACTGAATCCTTCACATAGAGGTTCAACCAATACAGATCTTAGCAAAATATGTAGGAACCAATATGGGCATCTAGGTCCCGCTATTGGTTATTGACCGTAGAGGTGTCTCGGTCATGTCCATAGTTCTCAAACCTGTAGGGTCTACACACTTAACGTTCGGTGACGTTTCGGTATTATTGAGTTATGTATGTTGGTGATCGAAGGTTGTTCAGAGTCCCGGATGAGATCCTGGATGTTAGGAGTAGCTCTACAATGGTCCGGAGGTAAAGATTGATATATAGGAAGTTGGTATTTGAGTTCCGAAAAAGTTTTGTGACCTGCCTGTTTCGTGACGGGGGTGCTGGAAGGGTTCCGGGGGGCTACCGGGAGTGGGCCACCCACCCTATGAGCCGCATGGGCCTAGGAGGTGGCGCACCAGCCCCTTGTGGGTGGGCAGCCAACCCCTAGGAGGCCCTTGCACAAGGGGTGGAGAAGGCCAAGAGGGGAGGGAGTCCTACCAGGACTCCACCTCCCTTGTGAGAGGTGGACTCCTCCCTCTTGCACTGCCAAGGGCCCTAGGGGAAACCCTAGTGCGCCGCACCTACCCCCTCTCCCTCCTATATATAGTGGAGGTTTTCAGGGCAGCCACCACCTGAAAAGCCACGTGCTGCCCTCCTCCCTCTAGATCGTCGTTCTCCTCTAGATTAGTTCAGTAGAAGCTCGGCGAAGCCGTGCCGGTTTAGTTCACCACCACCACCACCACGTTGTTATGCTACCAAAGAAATCGTCTACCTCTCCACCCCCGCTTGTTGCATCAAGGAGGTGGAGATCGTCATCGAGCTGTACATGTGTTGAATGCAGACGTGTCATCCGTTCGGTGCTAGATCGTGATTGGATCGTGGGACAGCTTGCGATTTGGATCGCAAAGACATTTGACTACATCGACCGCGTTTCTTAACGCTTCCCGCTTAGCGATTAACAAGGGTATGTGGATCCGATCTCTCCTCTCGTAGATGCTCATCTCCGTGGATAGATCTTGTATGTGTGTAGGAATTTTTTTTGTTTCCCATGCAACATTCCCGACAATGGTATCGGAGCTAGGTCTATGCATAGATGAGATCACGAGTAGAACACAAAGGAGTTTGTGCATGTTGGTATTCAGATTGCTTCCTCCCTTGGTCTTTTCTTGACTCAACAATATTGTGGGATGAAGCGGCCCAAACCAACCTTACTATTCCACGCACGAGAGACCGGTTCCATCAACTGACATGTGACTTTGTTGCATAATGATGGCTGGCAGGTGTCCATCTCTCCCACCTTAGTTGGATCGGATTCGACAAATTCGGTCCTTGAGAAGGTTGAATAGCGATTTGTGTATCACCATTGTGGTTTTGCATAGGTAAGAATCGTTCTTCCTAGATACCCATAGCAGCCATGTAAAACATGCAACAACAATTAGAGGACGTCTAACTTGTTTTTGCAAGGTATGTTGTGATATGATATGGCCAAATACATGATGAGATATATTTTATGTATGAGATGTTCATGTTTGTAATAGTTCATATCGACTTGCATGTCGATGCATACGGCAATCGGCAGGAGCCATAGGGTTGTCTTTAATTATTGTATGACCTGCGTGTCAATCATTAAGCACTTTCTAATGCTTTAATTTATCGCTAAGCGGTAGCAATAGTAGTAGAAGCATGGTTGGCACGACAACCCTGATGACGACACAATGATGGAGATCATGATGATGGAGATCATGCTATTATGCCGGTGAAAATGGAGATCATGTCGGTGCTTTGGAGATGGATATCAAAAGCAAAAATTCATGGCCATATCATGTCACTTATGATTTGCATGTGATGTTAATTCTTTATGCATCATATTTTGCTTAGGACGATGGTAGCATTAAAAGGTGACCCCTACTAAAATTTCAAGATAAAATTGTGTTCTCCCCGAGTGTGCAGCGTTGTGAAAGTTCGTCGTTTTGAAGCACCACGTGATGATCACATGTGATAGACTCTATGTTCACATACAACGGGTGCAAGCCAGTGTTGCACATGCGGAACACTCGGGTTAAACTTGACGAGCCTAGCATGTACAGAAATGGCCTTGGAACACAAGAGACCGAAAGGTCGAGCATTAGTCATATAGTAGATATGATCAACATGGGGATGTTCACCAATCAAGCCACCTCATCTCACATAATGATTGGACTTGTATTGGTGAATTTGGATCATGTAGCACTCGGATGACCAGAGGGATGTCAATTTGAGGGGGAGTTGTTTAAGTTATATGATTAACTAAACTCATTATCTTGAATAACAGTCTAAGTAACCTTTGCAAATTTCTATTGTAGATCAATGGCTCACGCAGTAGTTTCCCTCAATTTCAATGCATTCCTAGATAAAGCCAAGTTGAAAGATGATGGAAGTAACATTGTAAACTAGGCCCGTAATCTAAGGATTATCCTCACGGCTTCCCAAAAGGCTTATGTCCTTGATCCACCGCTCGGTGAAGCACCCGCTCGAGTGTCGTCTGCAGACATTGTGAATGCCTGGTAGGCACGTTCTGATGATTACTCCATAGATCAATCTGCTATCTTTTATGGCTTAGAATCTGGACTTCAGAGGCGTTTTGAACGTCATGGAGCATATGAGATGTTCCCGAAGTTGAAGTTTATCTTTGATAAGAATGCCCGGATCGCGAGGTATGAGACCTCTAATAAGTTCTATGCTTGCAATATGGAGGAGAACGGGCCTGTCAATGAACACATACTCAGAACGTCTGGGTATTCGAGCCGTTTGGTTGAATTAGGGATGCCCCTCCGGCCACAGACGATCAGTGACAGAGTTCTTCAATCACTGCCACCTAGCTACAAAAGCTTCTTGTTGAACTATAACATGCAAGGGATGAACAAGTCAGTCGCCGAGCTGTTATGATGCTGAAAGTCACCGAGTCTGAAATACAAAAGGAACATCAAGTGTTGATAGTCAATAAAACCACTAGTTTCAAGAAGAATGGAAAGGGAAAGAAGGGTAACTCCAAGAAGAGTTGCAAAGAACTTGCCCTCCTGTGAAGAAACCCAAGGCTGGACCCAAGCCAAAAACTGAGTGCTTTCATTGCAAGGGAATTGGTCAACGTAAGTGGAACTACCCCAAGTATCTGGCCGACAAGAAGGCGGCCAACACCAAACAAGGTATACATGATATACATTTTATTGATGTGTACCTTACCAACTCTCATTGTAGTGCCTGGGTATTTGATACCGGTTCGGTTGCTCACATTTGCAACTCAAAGCAGAAACTACAGAATAGAGAGAGGCTAGCAAAGGATGAATTGACGATGCGCGTGGGAAATGGTTCCAAGGTTTATGTGATCGCCGTCGGCACGCTTGCTCTTCGATTACCATCGTGATTAGTGATGAACCTGAATAATTGTTATTTAGTGCCTGCATTGAGCATGAAACTTATATCTGGATCTTGTTTAATGCGAGACGGTAACTCATTTAAATTAGAGAATAATGGTTGTTCTATTTATATGGGTAATATCTTTTACGGTCATGCACCCAATGTGAAGGGTTTATTCTTATTTAATCTCGATAGTGATGATACACATGTTCATAACATTGATGCCAAAAGATGTAGAGTTGATAATGATAGTACCACTTTCTTGTGGCACTACCGCTTAGGTCATATTGGTCTAAAACGCATGAAGAAGCTCCATGCTGATGGAGTTTTGGAGTCACTTGATTTTGAATCGCTTGACGCATGTGATCCATGCCTCATGTGCAAGATGACTAAGACCCTGTTCTCCGGAACAATGGAACGGGCAAATGACTTGTTGGAAATCATACATACTGATGTGTCCGGTCCAATGAGCATTGAGGCACGTAATGGATATCGTTACTTGCTCACCTTCACCGATGACTTAAGTAGATATGGGTATATTTACTTAATGAAATACAAGTCTGAAACATTTGAAAAGTTCAAGAAATTTCAGAGTGAAGTTGACAATCATCGTAACAAGAAGAGTAATTCCTTCAATCTGATCGAGGAGGAGAATATCTAAGTTGTGAGTTTGGCAATCACTTAAAATAATGTGGAATTATTTCACAATTGACACCGCTTGGAGCACCACAGCGTAACGATGTGTCCGAACATCATAATCGAACCTTATTGGATAAGGTGTGTTGTATGATGTCTCTTGCTGATTTGCCACTATCGTTTTGGGGTTATGCATTAGAGACAGCTGCATTCACATTAAACAGGGCACCATCCAAATACGTTGAGACGACGCCATATGAATTGTGGTTTGGTAAGAAACGAAAGTTTCCGTTTCTTAAAGTTTGGGGATCTAATGCTTATGTAAAAAAGCTTCAGCCTGAAAAGCTGGAACCCAAAGCGAAGAAATGTGTCTTCATAGGATACCCAAAAGAGACGGTTGGGTATACCTTCTATCCCCGATCCGAAGGCAAAATGTTAATCGCTAAAAATAGTTCATCTCTCGACAAAGAGTTTCTATCGAAAGAATTGAAAGGGAGGAAGATAGAACTTGATGAGGTTGTTGAACCTTTATTTCAACCACAGAGTTGCGCAGCGCAAAAAGATGTTTCTATGGAGCCTACAATAGTTGAAGAGTAAGTTAATGATGGTGATCATGAAGGTTCAGATCAAGTTACTATTAAACCTGGTAGGTCGACAAGGACGCGTACTGCTCCTGAGTGGTACATCAACCCTGTCTTAGAAGTCATGTTCTTGTACAACGATGAACCTACGAGTTATGGAGAAGTGAAGATGGGCCTGGATTCCAACAAATGGTTAGAGGCCATGAAATCCGAGATGCGATCCATGGATGAATACAAAGTAAGGACTTTGTAAGTATTACCTGAATGGCAAAAGTCCATTCAGAATAAACAGATCTTTAAGAAGAAGACAGACATGGATGGTAATGTCACCGCCTATAAAGCTTGACTTGTGGCAAAAGGTTTTACACAAGTTCAAGGAGTTGGCTATGATGAGACCTTCTCACCCGTAGCGATGCTTAAGTCCGTCGGAATCATTTTAGCAATAACTGCATTTTTCGATTATGAAATTTGGTAGATGGATGTCAAAACAGTTGTATATGATGCAACCAGAAGGTTTTGTCGATCCAGAGAATGCTGACAAAGTTTGCAAACTCCAGCGATCCATTTGTGGACTGGTGCAAGCATCACAAAGTTGAAATCTTCTCTTTGATGAGGTGATCAAAACGTTTGGGTTTATACAAGTTTGCGGAGAAGCTTTTATTTACAAGAAAGTGAGTGGTAGCTCTATAGCGTTTCTAATATTATATGTGGATGACATATTGCTGATTGGAAATAATATAAAATTGTTGGAAAGTGTGAAGGAATATTTGAACAAGAGTTTTTCAATGAAGGATCTAGGATAAGTTGCTTTCATGTTAGGCATCAATATCCATAGAGATAGATCGAGATGCTTAATAGGACTTTCACAAAGCACATACCTTGACAAAGTTTTTAAGAAGTTCCAAATGGATCAGTCCAAGAAGGGGTTCTTGCCTGTATTGGAAGGTGTGAAGTTGAGTAAGACTCAATGCCTAGTGACTCAGAGGATAGAGAGAATATGAGTGTCATCCCCTATGCTTCTGCCATAGTCTCTATCATGTATGCAATGTTGTGCACAAGAACCGATGTCAACCCTGGCATAAGTATGGCCGGAAGGTTTCAAAGTTTTCCAGGAATGGAACATTGGATGGCGGTAAAGAATATCCTTAAGTACCTGAAAAGGACTATGGAAATGTTTCTCCTTTATGGAGGTGATCAAGAGCTCGTCATAAAGGGTTATGTCCATGCAAGATTTGACATTGATTCGGATGAGTCTTAGTCTCAAACCGGATGTGTATACATTCTTAATGGGGGAGCTATAAGCTGGTGCAGTTCCAAGCAAAGCGTGGTAGCAGATTCTACATGTGAAGCGGAGTACATCGCTGCCTTGGAGGCAGCGAAGGAAGGTGTCTGGATGAAGCGGTTCATGACGGATCTTGGTGTTGTGTCTAGTGGACTGGACACAATGACTCTATTCTGTGACAACACTGGTGCCTTTGCTCTGGCCAAGGAACCAAGGTTTCACGAGAGGACCAGACACACTAAAGCGACACTTCAATTCCATCCGCGGTGATATCAAGGAGGAGGACATAAATATTTCCAAAGCACACACGGATCTGGATGTTGCGGATCCGTTGACTAAACCTCTTCCACGAGCTAAACACGATCAACACCAGAACTGTATGGGTATTAGATTCATCACAATGTAAATCACATAGCGATGTGAGCTAGATTATTGACTCTAGTGCAAGTGGGAGACTGTTGGAAATATGCCCTAGAGGCAATAATAAAATGGTTATTATTATATTTCCATGTTCATGATAATCGTTTATTATCCATGCTATAATTGTATTGGTTGGAAACTCAAATACATGTGTGGGTACATAGACAACACTGTCTCCGTAGTATGCCTCTAATAAACTAGCTCGTTGATCAAAGATGGTCGAGGTTTCCTAGCCATATAAATGAGATGTCATTTGATAACGGGATCACATCATTAGGAGAATGATGTGTTGGACAAGACCCAAACTATGATGTAGCATGTGATCGTGTCAGTTTATTGCTATAGTTTTCTGCATGTCAAGTATCTGTTCCTATGACCATGAGATCATGCAACTCACTAACACTGGAGGAGTACCTTGTGTGTATCAAACGTCGCAACATAACTGGGTGACTATAGAGGTGTTGTACAGGTATCTCCGAGGGTGTTTCTTGAGTTGGCATGGATCAAGGTTGGGATTTGTTACTCCATGTAACGGAGAGGTATCTTAGGGCCCACTCAGTAACACAACATCACAATGAGCCTTGCAAGGAAAGTGACTAAAGATTTAGCCACCGGATCTTGTATAATGGAACCAGTAAAGAGACTTGATGGTAAGGATATTGAACTAGGTATAGGGATACCGATGATCGAATCTCGGGAAAGTAACATACCAAAGAACAAAGGGAACTACGTATGGGATTAACTGAATCCTTGACATAGAGGTTCAACCGATAAACGTCTTCGTAGAATATGTAGGAACCAATATGGGCATCCAGGTCCCGCTATTGGTTATTGAACATAGAGGTGTCTCGGTCATGTCTACATAGTTCTCGAACCCGCAGGATCTGCACACTTAACATTCATTGACGTTTCGGTATTATTGAGTTATTTATGTTGGTGACCGAAGGTTGTTAGGACTCCCGGATGAGATCCCGGATGTCACGAAGAGCTCCGGAATGGTCCGGAGGTATGGATTGATATATTGGAAGTTGGTATTTGAGTTCCGGTAAAGTTTCGTGACCTGCCAGTTTTGTGATGGGGGTGCCAGAAGGGTTCCAGGGGGCCACCGGGACTTGCCCACCCACCCTATGAGCCACATGGGACTAGGAGGTGGTGCACCAGCATCTGGTGGGCTGGTTAACCAGCCCCTAGGAGGCCCTTCCGCAAGGGGTGGAGAAGGCCAAGAGGTGAGGGAGTCCTACTAGGACTCCACCTCTCGTGTGGGAGGTGGACTCCTCCCTCTTGCGTCGCAAAAGGACCCAGGGGAAACCCTAGGGCGCCGCACTTACCCCCTCTCCCTCCTATATATAGTGGAAGTTTTGAGGGGAGCCACCACCTGAAAATCCACTTGTTGCCCTCCTCCCTCTAGATCATCGTTCTCCTCTAGATTAGTTCGGTAAAAGCTTGGCGAAGCCCTGCCGGATTAGTTCATCACCACCGCCACCATGTCGTTGTGCTGCCGGAGAACTCCTCTACCTCTCCACCCTCGCTTGTCGGATCAAGGAGGTGGATATCGTCATCAATATGTACATGTGCTGAATGTGGAGGTGCCTTCCGTTCGGCACTAGATTGTGATTGGATCGTGGGACGGCTTGCGATTTGGATCACGAATACATTCGACTCAATCAACCGTGTTTCTTAATGCTTTCCGCTTAGCGATCTACAAGGTTATGTGGATCTGATCTCTCCTCTCGTAGATGCTCATCTCCATGGATAGATCTTGTATGTGCGTAGAATTTTTTTGTTTCACATGCAACGTTCCCAATAGAGGGAGCGTGTGATAGTGATCACATCAACCTTGGAAACACTTCCAACACACATCGTCACCTCGCCCTAGCTAGTCTCCATTTATTCCATAGTTTTTATTTCAAGTTACTAACATTAGCAATAGAACTGGTATCTAATACCGAGGTGCTGCTAGGAGTACTAGTAAGGTACACATCAATAACACGTATACCAAATATAACTTTGTTGACGTTGCCAGCCTTCTTATCAGCCAAGTACTTGGGGCAAGTCTGCTTCCAGTAGCCGTTCTCCTCATAATAGAAGCACTTAGTCTCGGGTTTGGGTTCAACCTTTGGTTTCATCACTCGAGTATCAACTAGCTTGCTATTCATGAAGTTTCCCTTCTTACCCTTTCCCTTCTTGAAACTAGTGGTTTTACTAACCATCAACATTTGATGATCCTTCTTGATTTCTACCTTCGCGGTGTCAAACATCGCGAATAGCTCAGGGAGCATCTTTTCCATCCCTGGCATGTTCATAGTTCATCCCAAAGCTCTAGTAGCTTTGTGGTAGTGACTTGGAGAACTATATCAATCACTATCTTATTAGGAAGATCAACTCCCACTTGATTCAAGCGATTGTAGTACCTAGACAATCTGAGCACACACTGACCGATTGAGTTATTCTCCTTCATCTTGCAGGCAAAGAAACTTGTTGGAGGTCTAATACTTCTCAACACGGGTATGACCCTAAAATCCCAATTTCAGCTCTTGGAACATCTCATATGCTCCATGACGTTAAAAACATCTTTGAAGCCACAATTCTAAGCCGTAAAGCATGACGCACTAAACTATCAAGTAGTCATAAAACATGTGCATGTCTGACGTTCTCAACACCAATAGACGCTGCTTGAGGGGTTGGCGCACCGAGCGGTGCATCAAGGACATAATCCTTCTGTGCAGCAATGAGGACAATCCTCAACTTACGGACCCAAACTACATAATTTCTACTACCATCTTTCAACTTACTTTTTCCCTAGGAACTTATCAAAACTCAGGGGAGCTACAGTGCGAGCTATTGATCGATAACATAATTTGCAAAGAAATTTTGACTATGTTCATGATAACGAGTTCAATTAATCATATTAGTTAATAACTCCCACTCAAATCAACATCCCTTAGGTTGTCTAAGTGTGACATGATCCAATTCCACCAACCCAAGTCCGATCATCACGTGAGATGAGGTGGTTTCAATGGTGAACATCTCCATGTTGATCATATCTACTATATGATTCATGTTCTACCTTTCAGTCTCCTGCGTTCTGAGGTCATGTATGTACATGCTAGGCTCGTCAATTTTAACCCGATTTTTTCGCATGTGCAAAACTAGCTTGCACCCGTTGTATGTGACCGTAGAGTCTATCACACCCGAGCATCACATGGTGCTTAGAAACAACGAACTTTCGCAACGGTGCACACTCGGGGAGAGCACAATTTTATCTTGAAATTTTAGTGAGGGATCACCTTATAATGCTACCGTCGTCCTAAGCAAAATCAGATGCATAAAAGGATTAATATCGCATCCAAATCATAAGTGACATGATATGGCCATGAACTTGTGATTTTGATCTCCATCTCCAAAGCATCGGCATGATCACCATCGTCACCGGCATTACACCATGATCTCTGTTGGGGATATAACCCCGTGGTAAGACCCACGTAGGAGGGGTCGGGTCACACCTGGCGGCTCATTAGCGTATGGACTGGAAGAGGAAGATAGGTCTGCACGTCCGCTCACCAGATGGGCTGAGACGGAGGCCAAGAGTCAGGAAGAAGACGCAAGACCCGAGCGCGTAAGTTGCACGAAGACAGCCTAACAGAGTCGGCAAGGCAGCTTAGAGATAGAGTCAGACACGTTGTAAGAGTCAGTATGAGATTTGTGTAACTCGTGGTCTTGACCTCCTATATAAAGGCGAGACCCGGGGACGGCTTAGACAGAAACCAATCGCTCGAGAGCTTGGTCAAGTGAATACGCTCCCTTGTAATCGATACTCCAATCAATATACACAAAGTAGGACGTAGGCTTTTACCTCATCTCGAGGGGGCCAAACCTGGGTAAATCCGTGTCTTTTATCCCAACCAACCCCTTTGAGTCCACCGCCTTAGCGATGGCCTCAAACCTAAGTCTTCAGACATCTGCCGTGACAAAATGACGATAGTTGGCGCCCACCATGGGGCTAGCACACGGTGGTGTTGAGTTCTCAAAGGGCTTTCTCTCAGGGATGAAAGGATACGTCGTTAGCTTGATGACGAAGAGTCGCCGTGGAAAACTCTACATTGACGATCCAGGATGGGGGCCTGAAGTCGGCTCAGTCGAGTAAGGCTATCGGGTTCCCATTGGCAAGATGCACGTGTTCATCGGCAAGCTGGACGGATCTATACCCGGGCCGGACATCTGCACCGACCTTGTTGAGCCGGCCCGACGCGCGACATCTGCCCATGTTCAACTCGGGTGGAGGAGTGTTTTTGTCGGCTTTACACAGGACAGAGGAGATTCCTTATCAGGAGAGACCTTGCCTTTCTCAGATGAAGGATCTTCCAGCGAGGATGGGGAATCGATCTATCAATTTCATGATGGCTGGTTAGGGGGCTATGTCAATGGCGACAGTATTCTAGAGCCCTATGACCCGCCGAGCCGAGCTGCCGTGTTCATGGCAGGCTCGGCGCCAGCTTCTAACGGTGAGACTTCCGGAGCGGCAGATAGAGCGCCCCCCCCCCCTTGATGTGGAGCCTCTTAAGACGCCGGCTCAAGCTTTACTGGAGCTTATGGAGGAGCTAGTGACTCTGATGGCCACGGAGGTGACACCCGAGAATCAGGTGGAGCATAACGCCGAGATTAACCGGATCAAGGGACAGATGGCTCAGGCCCAGGAGGATATCAATGTAATGCAAGCTCAGATGAATGCTGAGTCGGAACGTTTGAGGGAGGAGGCTCTCCATTTTGATCTGGATCAGCGGACGTCAGAGGTGGTTCTGCATAGAAGGACTCAAGTCAGACTACCTATTCAGCCTCGAAATATTTTCAATACTCCTTGGGCCGGGCCAAGTATGCCGCCGATGGTGAGCCAGGTGGCAGAGACGCCACGGCAGTTAGACCCGCCACGGAGGAACATACCTTTGTCGCGGCACGTTGTGACGCCACCTGGCCAACATGATAGCGGTGGCTGCCAAGCTTGATGCCCTCCCCTTGGCCGAAGGAACACCGTTTGCTGAAGAGGCAAGGAATGCAATTAACCTGTTGCAGACAGCGATGGCTCGGCAAGAGAGGTACACACACAGCCGAAGCCGGGTGCACTCCATGTCGGTTCATAGCTATAGTTACAGCCGGCGCATTGAGTCGTCGGCGGTCTCCAACAGTGAGCAGAGGCGGAACCCACCCAATAACAACCCGCCTGAGATGGATATTCAGGGGTCTGTGGATATGGTACGAGCTCAGCAAGGATCAACTCCGGTGATGGATTACCCGGAGGTCCCTGAGCTGGCACCGGCAACACCCGTCAGCGTTTCTTCCAAGGGATTTGGTTTGTAGTGTCTCACAGCGGATCTGAGGAGTGCACATTTGCCCAAGGATTTTAAGGGGCCACGGAAGGTGCCCAATTACACGGCGGACCTACCCCTAGAGGCTTGGATCGAAAGCTATGAGTTTGCTATGGAGATGCTGGACGTCAGCGAGGCAGTTTGTGCGAAATACTTCGTCATGATGTTAGAAGGACCGGCCCGCACTTGGTTAAAGGGGTTGCCACCCAATACCATCACGTCTTGGGCCGAGTTGAAAGCACGTTTCATCAAGAATTTCAAGGGAACCTGCAAGCAACCAATGACGATTGTGGATCTAGATCTTTGTGTGCAGCAACAAAGTGAGTCGACCCATCATTGGGTGCGGCGGGTCTCGACGGTGATCCACTCGTCTGAGAATATTTTGGCGTCTCAAGCGGTTCTGATTTTGGAATGGAATTGTTGTTTTGTGCCCCTAAAACAGAAGCTCGGGCTGTTGAAGCGTTCTTGTTGTTATATGGGTGAGCTCATGACGGCTCTCACCAAATATGTGGATTCAGATACTACCAAAGACCCAGACTCCGACGATGAGAAGTCAGCTGAGAGTAAGAAGGGCGGCAATGGTAAGAACCAGCAGGGAGGTGCTGGGAACGACAGCCAAGGCAAGCGGAAGAACCCAGATGGCGGGTTGGAGTTTGTGGCAAACACCAACGCACAACCGGCCAGGAATGGTCGCCCTAGAGGCAATAGAAACTTTAGGCCACCATTCAACGGGAATAGGTCACCTGTGCCTTACACCTTGGAATAGGCGCTGAACAGACTTTGCCTGGCACACAACCAGTCGGATAGGGTGGCCACCCACACTTGGAAGGAGTGCAGCATTATGCGCCAATTTAGGGAGCAAAGCCTTCGTCCAAATCATAACATGGCAATGGCACGTCAGGCGGTTCAGGTCCGGGTGGCTCATGGGCCGGCTTTGGTGCTGGCTGGTCAGGTTCAGGTCATCGAGGCCAAAACAATTAGAGTCAAGGAAGTCAAGGAAATCATCAGCATCAAAGCAATGGTGGTCAGCAACAGAATAACCACTCAGGATATCAGAGCAACCCGAAACATCTTAGTGGAGGACAGTATCATGTCTTTACTACGAGCCTGGACAAACGGGATCAGAAGCTGCACAAGAGGGCGGTCAATGCGGCCACGCCGGCTCTCCCGCGATACTTAAAATGGTCAGAGTACCCGATTACGTGGAGCCGGGAGGATCACCCGCCACGGGTCGACAATCCTGGTCATCTAGCTCTAGTGGTCACTCCTCAGGTTGTGGAGGATACAAGTTCACAAAGGTGCTTATGGACGGTGGTAGCAGTATCAATATCCTATACTATGACACCTTCCATTGGATGGAGTTAACTGACAAGGCTCTGAAGCCATCATCGACTGTTTTTCATGGGGTGGTGCCAGGCAAGTCGGCCTACCCAGTGGGGAAGATTGCCTTGGAAGTGGCATTAGGAGATGAATATAACTACAGGGTGGAGACCTTGTGGTTCGAGGTGGTGAAAATTAAGTGCACGTATCACGCTCTGTTTGGTCGGCCGGCTTTCGCAAAGATTATGGCCAGGCCTTGTTATATCTATTTGTAGCTCAAGATGCCGGCTCTCAACGGAATGATCACGGTCCATGGTGATCGGAAGGTTGCCATTGAATGCGAGGAAGGAGACGCGGCTTATGCGGAGTCAAGTTGTGTAGAAGCAGAACTTAAGTTCTACAAAGATAACGTTGACCCGGCGGACATCACTCCACTGAAGAAACCCAGTACAATGTCTGAGCTGCCCCTAAAGTTTGCGGCGGATGACACGAAGCTGGTGGATTTTACTCCGGGTGACTCATCCAAGCAGTTCACTATCAGGGCTAACATGGACCCGCATAGGAAAGCACGCTCATCGAATTCATCTATGAGAATCGGGACATCTTTGGATGGAAGCCATCTAACATGCCGGGTGTACCGATAGAGTTCCCTGAGCACCACCTTAATGTGGATCCTAAGTTTAAGCCGATTAAGCAATTCCTCCATCGTTTGAATGAGGAGTGGCATAAGGCGATTGGAGAAGAGGCAGTCCGGCTCTTGGCAGCAGGGTTCATTGTGGAAGTATTTCACCCTTAGTGGTTAGCCAATCCTGTGCTAGTGCTTAAGAAGAATGATACGTGGCATATGTGTATAGATTACATGGATCTTAACAAGGCTTATCCAGTTGACCCATTTTCTCTCCCTCGTATCGACCAAATTATTGATGCAACAGCGGGTTGTGAGAGTTTATGTTTCCTGGACGCCTATTCAGGTTATCATCAGATCAAGATGGCAGTTAAAGACCAAGAGAAGACCTCATTTACAACACCTTTTGGAGCTTTCTGCTATGTGTCCATGCCGTTTGGGCTCAAAAGTGCGTAGGTGACTTACCAGCGTTGTGTGCAGAATTGCCTTCATGGACAGATTGGGCGCAATGTTCATGCTTACGTGGACGATATTGTGGTTAAGTCAAGGAAGAAGGAGACGTTGCTGGACAACCTGGAGGAAACATTTGATAATTTACGAGTTTATAAGAGGATGCTTAACCCGGTTAAATGTGTTTTTGGAGTTCCTGCAGGCAAGCTTTTGGGTTTCTTGGTTTCAGAATGAGGTATAGAAGCCAACCCGGACAAGATAAAGGTCATCACGTCATTAGCTAAGCCGACGAGCGTCAATGATGTGCAGCGCTTGGTGGGTCATATTGCCGCTTTAAGCCGCTTCATCAGCCGCCTAGGGGAGAAGGCTATTCCTTTGTACCAGATGATGAAGAAGACGGGTGATTTTGTTTGGAGTAGGCTGCAGGTGAAGCTCTTGAAACGCTTAAGAAGTAGTTGGTTGAGCCGCCGATAATAAAGTTGGTTGAGCCGCTTCACCGGACGTAACATCGCTCAACTATGGCCTTACTATACTTGAGTCATCGACTCCTATCTTTGTACATACATACTTCATTGTATTTATACTTCTCATATAATAAAGTTGTGCAAAGATGAACACCTCTACATGGTCACTTGGGGGCTTCCAACCCGCCGGGTTTAACTTGCTCACCCTTTTGGACCGGCTCTTCAGCCCAAATAGCACCATTGTGCGATGACTTACAAGATGGCGGTCTGCAAGATGGCAGCTTACAAATCGGCAGCCCACGCGATGGCGGCATGCAAGATGGCGAAAGGCGTAAAGGTCACCCAAGAGGACGAGCCGCCATGCTGCGAGCCATTCAAACATGGGTGCACCACCTTATTGATGAAAGATTTAAGGTCACTCAAGAGGATGAGCCACCACATTGCAAGCCGTTCAAACATGGGTGCGCCATATTATTGGCAAAGGATTCAAGGTCACTCAAGAGGATGAGCCACCATGTTGCGAGCCATTCAAACATGGGTGCTCTACCTTACGGGTGAAAGATCTCAAGTCGATCAAGAGGGTGAGCCACCATGATGCGAGCCATTCAAACATGGGTGCCATGGATGCAAAAGAGGATGAGCCGCCATGATGCGAGCCGTTCAAACATAGGTTCCATGATGCAAGACGGATCGCGGACCCAGAGCAAGTTCAAGAGTGGGTGAAGGTCGCCCCCCACTCTTGGTTGGCTTTTCAGCCGTTGTAAGACTCGGTTATACCTGCCTGTATGTAGCTGCCGCTCGTCCAGGGGTGCAGCGAGTTGTGAACTCACCCCCGGCGAGGGCCTCATATAGCGGCGAGGGAAACTCTCTCATCTTCTACGTACTCTCCGCCAAGTGGCCCGTCGTACACTTAACAAGTGATGTTGCTTAAGGTTCAAATGACAGATTTATGTCACGTGAGAAGTAGCTTACAGGCCTAGGGGTACTCACCCCGTTGCAAATTCTGGTCTGTTGCGCCCTTAACCGATAATGTCGCCTAGAGACCCTGAGTCGTGCAAGATTGGCGGTCACCCTTGTTAGAGACCCTGCACTGTTAGGCGGTTCAAAGCAACAGTACACCCTAGAAGGGCCAGCAAATGAGTTTTCGAACAACAAAAAACAAGGGGAGAGCAAGATCATCATGCATTACATCACATATTGCATCATACATATTACATCTCATATTGCATCATATTAATATTGCATCATACATTGCATCATATCTGCATCATACATTGCATTCATATTATAAGTCGGGCCAGAGCAAGATTGAAATACGAATCAAGGCTATATTAAGATCTTCGGTTTATGCTTTTCTAAAGCCACCCACGCTAACATTGCAGATCTCCAGGTTTTTGTAGGCTTTATCTCCAAAGATGAGTCGATGTTAAGACATAAAAAGATTGCAAGATATATTACAAAGCTCTCCAAGAGCTCAAAAGATGAAGGACTTAAAAGTTTTGCACTTGTTTGGCTCAGCTAGCCGGGTTACAATCAGTTGGGAGCAAAGAGTTTAACTGGTCGGCGGGTCATCCTGTATTGGGTCTTCAGGCTCTTCGATCTAAAGACGATCCACATCCGAGTTGTAGTTTAGTAAGGCTTCGAATTGTGCATCTTCAAAAGGTGGAGACGGATCAATGTCAGGGGCGAAGAGCGGCTTACGACATGCGGGGACTAAGTCTCTGGCTTCAAAGGTCGGGCAACGCAGCTGTTGAATGTTCTCGTCATAAGCCGCCTAATAAGGAACGAGGTCCGTCTCATCGGCCAGTATGGAGGCAAGCCGCCTGGAGGCCTTAATGCACTTGGCATAATCTGCTTCAGTGAAGCGTGAGCCGTCATCTTTCTTGGAAGGGAAGTCGTTCATCATCTCTTCAGTGGTTAATTCAGGAGCGAAGGCCAGGGACTGGCTCAGCACAGCTATGGCCCCTCTTCTGGCGGCTGATCGCCTTATTTCATCCACTTGCTTGGGCAAAGTTGAATGAGACTTCTATGATGCCCTTCATAAACTTGGCGACATACTTGGCTATCATCATGGCCTTGATAGTACAGAGGACGCCGCTATAGAGTTGCTCAGTCAGAGTGTAGATTGCTTTCAGCTTCAGCAGATTATCAAAGGATAGCTGGCGGCTTCTTCTCCTGCAAGAAAAAGGTCAAAGTTATAAGCCATCCGGTTGGTATTTATGACATAAAGAAATTTGTTAAATCCATATGTACTTACCAACATAGCGGCAGTCATCTTGGATATGTGCTCCTTGAGAGTCTTCAGTTCTGCTGATGCAAGTTTTAACTGCTCTTCAGCATCGACAACACGTTTGGACAAGGCAGTTTTCTCAGATTCAGCAGTTTTCTTGTATGCAGAGAATTCAATTTGAAGTTTCTCAAATTGTTCAACAACCGCCCGCAACTTCTCTTCTGCGGTGGCTCAGGCACTTTGCTGCGTGGTCAAGTTTTCCATTAAGCCGGCATGTTCAGACTCGGATGCGTCTAGCGCCTCTTGTATTACACAAAGGGGAAGGTTATAAGGATTAAGTCGCCAAAGTGGAGCTAATCTTCGATACAAGTCCCAAGAAGATTGGAAGCAATATACTTGGCACTTGGGGGCTAATGTCTATTTTCATTTTATGCCTAAAAGTGAAAGATCCGGTTCATCATTATCATAATGCTTCGGACTTGGGGTCTAGACCCGGTGAGTTTTCCAAAAGTGGAAGATCTGGCTCATCATTATCATAATGCGCCGGACCTGGGGGCTACAATTGGATCTATCACTAAGTATAAAGTACCGGCTTATATACAATTTAATCCGGTACTTGGGGGTCACATGTTAAGCTCTATATAGTATGATTAAAGGTTTGGAAGACCCGGTCTATTATTTTCAATATTAACCCGGTTCTTGGGGGCTATGTATGGGTATAAGAGAAAGATAGAAGATGATAGCTACCTCGTATTTTTTCTTCATCAAGCCAACAAGCTTTCTCTCCATGTTGCGACTTGAAGACAAGCGGTTCACATAGCCAGCGTGTAAGTCGTCCACAGACATCTTCACCAAGACAGGGAACTCGAAGTCAAGCTTCTCGGGAGAGTAAGTAGCAATTTTTCTAGAATGCTTTGTCAGAGTATGGTGTGTGGGATATTGATAACTCGTCCCAGTGATGGTAACGTCGGGGAGAGACGAATCTTCAGTGGTATGATTGGGAAGCTTAGGGTCAGCCGTTGGACTATCGAAATCTGTCGCATGATGACCCGCCAACTCTAAAGGTGGGGGAGATTGCTCAGGTGTCTCTTTGTTAGCTTCAGAAGGTTTAGCAGGAGAGAGGACGACTTAGCAAGATCCGGTTGTTGAACGGTTGGAGCAACGGTAGACCCGCCTGCTTTCCTATGTTTGTCTTGTGCCCTAAAAGTGAAAAGAATCCAAACAGTACAAAGGTAATACAAGTAATGTACACACAGTAGAGGTGAAGACATACTCTGAGTTGACCTTCATGGGAGGAAGTTTGGACGCAGTTGAGTCGCCAGAAGAAGGAGGTGATTCCTACAAAATCAAATCAATAAGATAAAATAATAAGACAACATTGCAGAAATATAAGACGGGTATTGGGTTCCTGACAAGTACCTCAACGGGACGTTTCCATGGCGCCGGGGCGTTAGGTAATCCGGTGATAAGATCCCCAGAGCCGGTACTCCGGGTCTGATGTTGAGAGTCATGTTGTTGTTTTTTCAAGGAAAATTTGGGATCTAAGTAAGCGAGAGGGTGCGACAAAGGAACTTTTTGGACAACCCGCCGTATCTTTGGTTGTGGGAAGATTTCTGAGTCGAAAGAAAGATAAGTTACCTCAGGGGCATGGGCGTGGCTCGTCTTTGTCTCCTCCTGTGTATAGTCATTGTCAATAAGTTGCATAAAAACATGGCCAAGGGAATTAAGATCTACCTCTGAATCGTCAAGTTCAAGCAGATTTTGAGCCAACGTCTTTGATTTTCGGCCACGAGTGTTACCTGCCTGAGACTTCTTCTTCATAGGAGGAGTGTATTTTTTCTTCTGGAAGATGGAGTTAGCCTATAAGCGAAAGCCGCCAAAAGAAGTTAAGGTTGGTACATATATATAAAGTCAATACGTAGGTAACAGAGATTTGAAACCGTCCTTACATCTGGGGTTGGATTTGCTGCGTGGAAAGGCTTTAACCCGATTGTACGGCAAGCCTCTTGGGATTCACGAGTAAGTCCTTTGATAATAGAAGTAATGTTTTCTTCTGTCAGAGGGGTGTGATTGAAGTAGAGAGGATCATTTGCATCGCCTGTGCACTCATACATAAGCCGGTCATGTCGGCTTAGTGGTAAGACCTTCCAGGAGACCTAACAACGGGTTAAATCAACTCTCGTCAACCAGTTCCACAGAAGGGCCTTGATCTTGGCAAAAGCCAGAGCAAACTTCGCTCGTGTTGTGGTGGACATCCAGTCAGGAAGTTCAGTTGAGGTGCAGAGGCGGGTAGGACGATAACCCGACAGTGGATTTTGTCCCTCCGGAGAGGTGTCTCTGCAATAGAACCAAGTTCTATTCCAGTCCTTGGGATGACTTGGCATTTGAATAGCTGGGAAAACCATATCTCTTCTTCTTTGGATGCAGACTCCGCCGAGCTCCAAGCTTGGGCCGGCCGCCACTTCCGTTTGGCGGTTGACATAAAAAAAGTCACGGAAGAGATCGACAGACGGATCTTCTTGCAAGTAAACTTCACAGAGGACTTGAAAGTTGCACAAGTTGGAGACTGAATTTGGAGCAATGTCTTGAGGATGCAGCTTAAAGAAATGAAGGACATCTCAGAAGAATTTTGACCTGGGCGGGCTGAAACCACGCATAAGTTGATCGTCAAAGATAACTTCACCCACTTGAGGGATGGGTCTCGTCTCTAGCCCCGGAACCCGCCAATGAATGACGTTCTGAGCCGGCAATGTTCATGTCTCTACAAAACCTTGTAAGAACTGTTCAATGACCCCAAAGCCGATCCAGTCATAGGATGCAGATGCACGAGACATGGCGGTAGGTCAAGGCTACGAAAGGGGGCACGACACGGCAGGTCAGAAAGTGACTAGACAACTCAGACGACTGATGAAATTAAATGTTGTGATGCTAAGCCGTCGGTACAATTTATTGGAGGAGCCAGAAATTTGATGGTGGGTTAAATGAACAAGGCTGTGATGCAAAAATTTCTAAGGACGTACAAATAGGTTTTGCATATTATACTGAAATTGCAAGATCTACAGGCAAGGAAAAATCAGATTTTATTCAACCCTAATAGGGAACCGAGGAAGAACGAGTAGTTTAGCATTGGGAGAGGAACCAGATATAGATCTAGGTCGGACTATTGTTGGTTTTGCACGAATGGCCGTGGTGGATAAGCAAACATCACAAGATCTAAAGGGTTGTTCATCCATTGGCATTCTGAAGAAGAACAGGCACACTAATGGGGTCCGGTGAACTCGACAGGATTCAAGTGGGAAGCTATAGATCTAAGGGAGGATGAAGAACATACCTTAAGGATGCGGCGGGCACGGGCGAGAGTCCGGAAACGTTCAGGTTGATGCAGCGGCCAAGTTCGTCGACGGCGACGGGACTCCACCGGCGCAATGGAGCTCAGGAGCGCTGGCGTTGAGAGGAAGAAGAGTAGTGGTGGCAGAGAAAATGAAAAGACCCCCTCGTGGCCCTATTTAAGGGAGTGGAAGACCAAACGGGCGCGCGGGAGTCAAGGAGAGAAATGAAGACCGACCGATACGGACGCCTCAATTTTCGGGCCGACCGTTTAATGAGAGTATCTACGGCATACGTCGCGGAATCTTTTCGACATGTATGAAGCCGATGTCATGGCGGGTTATGTGTTTTCCCTTTCAGGTGACAAGGGTGTGAGACTCGCCGCTGGATAAAAAGTGGAGATGGACATGAGGAAGCTCAAATCAATCTGGGGCCTAATGTTGGGGATATAACCCCGTGGTAAGACCCGCCCAGGAGGGGTTGGGTCATACCTGGCAGCTCGTTAGCGTATGGACTGGAAGAGGAAGATTGGGATGCACGGCGGCTTACCAGATGGGCTGAGACGGAGGCCGAGAGTTAGGAAGAAGACGCAAGACCCGGGCGCGTAAGCCGCCTAGAGACTGCCTGTTAGAGTCGGCAAGGCGGCTTAGAGATAGAGTCAGACACGTTGTAAGAGTCGGTATGAGATTTGTGTAACCCGTGGTCTTTACCTCCTATATAAAGGCGAGACCCGGGGATGGCTTAGACAGAAACCAATAGATTGAGAGCTAGGTCAAGTGAATACGCTCCCTTGTAATCGATACTCCAATCAATATACACAAAGCAGGATGTAGGCTTTTACCTCATCTCGAGGGGCGAACCTGGGTAAATCCGTGTCTTTCGTCCCAACCAACCCCTTTGAGTCCACCGCCTTAGTGACGGCCTCGAACCTAAGTCTTCGGACATCTGCCATGACAAAACCACGACAATCTCCATCATCATGATCTCCATCATTGTGTTGCCATCGGGGTTGTCATGCCAACCATGCTTCTACTACTATTGCTATCGTTTAGCGATAAAGTAAAGCATTACATAGCGCTTAATGATTGACACACATGTCATACAATAATTAAAGACAACCCTATGGCTCCTACCGGTTGTCGTACTCATCAACATGCAACTATTACAAAACATGATCATCTCATACATCAACATATATCAAATCACGTCTTGACCATATCACATCACAACATACCCTGCAAAAACAAGTTAGACGCCCTCTACTTTGTTGTTGCAAGTTTTACGTGGCTGCTATGGGCATCTACTAAGAACCATTCTTACCTACACAAAGCCAAAATGGCGAAAATAAAATTACCTTTTAACCTTCTACAAGGACCACCTCTGTTGAATCCGATTCAACTAAAGTGGGAGAGACAGACACCTGCCAGCCATCTTTATGCAACAAGTTGCATGTCAATCGATGAAACCGGTCTCTCGTACGTGGACGAGTAAGGTTGGTCCGAGCCGCTTCATGCTGCAATACTTCTGAATCAAGATAAGACCAAGGAGGTAAGCAATCTGAACATCAAGCCCACAAACTCTTTTGTGTGCTACTAGTGCATGCTATCTACGCATAGGCCTAGCTCTCATACCACAGTTGGGGAACGTTGTATGGGAAACAAAAAAAATCCTATGAACACCCAAGATCTATCCATGGAGACGCATAGCTACGAGAGGGGAATGTATCTACATACCTTTGTAGATCGCTAAGCGAAAGCGCATATAACGCGGTTGATGTAGTCATACTCTTCACGATCCAATCGTGATTCGATCTGATCTAGCGCCGAATGGACGACACCTCCGCGTTCGGCACACGTGGGGCTCGATGGCGTCTCCTTCTTCTTGACCCAGCAAGCGTGGGAGGAGAAGTAGATGGGATCTCAACCAGCACGACGGCATGATGGAGATGGTGGTGGAGAAATCCCGGCAAGGCTTCGCCAAGCGCTACCGTAGATGCGATCTGAGGAGAAAACGATCTAGGGAGAGAGGTAGGGCTGCCACCGGGGCGTCAGGTTGTTGTTTCCATCCCTCCCCTTCTCCTCTACTATATATAGGAGGCAAGGGGCAGGGTTTGGTCACAGTCATACGCCCGTCCTCCAAGGAGGGCCGGCAGCTAGGGAGGAAACTTGCCTCCCAAGGCAAGTGGACTTCCTCCCACATAGGGTTTCCCCTTCCCCTTGCGCATGGGCCTTGTGGGGCTGGTGCCCCTGGCCCAATAAGGCTAGGACATCCCCCTACATCTCATGCACGCCCTAGGGGATGAAGGGATCCTTCTGAACTCCTTTGGCACCCTCCAGAACCTTCCAGAAGCTTCCTGATACAATACCGGAAAACCCCAATTCTTTTTCGGTAGCCAAAATAAGACTTCCCATACATAAATATTTTCCTCTAGACCATTCTGGCGCTCCTCGTTACGTCTGGGATCTCATCCGGTACTCTGATCAACATTCGGTCACCAACGTACATATCCCAATACTACTCTAGCGTCACCGAACGTTAAGCGTGCAGACCCTACGGGTTCGAGAATCATGTAGAAATGACCGAGACACCTCTCCGGTTAATAACCAATAGCAGGACCTAGATGCCCATATTGTTTCCTACATATTCCACGAAGATCTTCATCGGTCGAACGACGATGCCAAGGATTCAATCAATCCCATATGCAGTTCCCTTTATCCATCGGTATGCTACTTGCCCGAGATTCGATCGTCGGTATCTCCATACCTAGTTCAATCTCGTTACCGGCAAGTCTCTTTACTCGTTCCGTAATACAAGATCCCATGACTAACACTTTAGTCACATTGCTTGCAAGCTCATTATGATGTTGTATTACCGAGTGGGCCCTAAGATACCTCTCCGTCATATGGAGTAACAAATCCGAGTCTTGATCCATGCCAACTAAACAGACACCCTCAGAGATACCTGTAGAGCACCTTTATAGTCACCCAGTTACGTTGCGACGTTTGATACACACAAGATACTCCTATGGTGTCAGTGAGTTGGATGATCTCATGGTCATAGGAGTACTTGATATGGATAAAGCAGTAGCAATAAACTGACACGATCATATGCTATGCTTACGGTTGGGTCTTGTCCATCACATCATTCTCCTAATGACGTGATCCCATTATCAAATGACAACTCATGTCTATGGTTAGGAAACCTTAACCATGTATGATCAACGAGCTAGTCTAGTAGAGGCTTACTAGGGACACTTTGTTGTCTATTTATCAACACATGTATTTGAGTTTCCAATCAATACAATTATAGCATGGATAATAAACGATTATCATGAATAAGGAAATATGATAACAACTAATTTATTATTGCCTATGGGGCATATTTCCAACAGTTAGCAACAACAATAGGTGGAAAACTCGTAGGCACTCGATCGGTGTATTTGTTGGATGATATTCATCATATAACAATTATAACCTAGGGCGACACAGAACTAGCTCCATCTCGTCAATGTAATGTAGGCATGTATTTTGTATATAGTCATACGTACTTATGGAAAAGAACTTGCATGACATCTTTTGTCCTACCATCCCGTGGCAGCAGGGTCCAAAAGGAAACTAAGGGATATTAAGGCCTCCTTTTAATAGATAACCGAAACAAAGCATTAACACATAGTGAATACATGAACTCCTCAAACTACGGTCATCATCGTGAAGTATTCAAAATATTATCACTATGGGGTTGATGGATCATAACACGTAATAGGTGCATATGACTAGGCAAGGTCGGACCAAGAACATAGATATAATGATGATAACATAAATGGTTCAGATCTGAAATCATGGCACTGGGGTTCTAGTGACAAGCATTTAGAATGGCAAAGTCATAGCAACATCAATCTTAGAACATAGTGGACACTAGGGATCAAGCCCTAACAAAACTAACTCCAATACATGATGAATCTCATCCAACTCCTCACCGACCAGGAAGCCTAAGAAGGAATTACCCACTCTCGGTGGGGTGCATCATGGAATTGGTGATGAAGGAGGGTTGATGATGACGAAGGCTGAAGATTCCCCTCTCCAGAGCCCCAACGGACTCCAGATCTGGTCTCCCGATGAAGAACAGGAGGTGGCGGCGGCTCCATATCGTGAAACGCGATGAAAATTCCTCCTTGATTTTTCTGAAAAAATAGGATTTATAGCGCTGGAATTAGGGTCGGGGGTCCCACGAGGTGAGCACCACCCACCAGGCCGCACCAGGGGGGTTGGCGCACCCTGGTGGGTGTTCCTCACCCTGGCCTCCTTCTATGGTGGTTTTTGGCTCCAATATTCTGAAATAATTCTCCAAAAAGTTTTGTTCCGTTCCGAGAACTTTTATTTCTGCACAAAAACAACACCATGGTAGTTCTGCTGAAAACAACATCAGTCTGTGTTAGTTTCATTCAAATCATGCAAATTAGAGTCCAAAACAAGAACAAAAGCGTTAGGAAAAGTAGATACGATGGAGACGTATCGGGTCGGGGGGGCACGAGGTGAGCACCACCCACCATGATGCACCAGGGGGGCTGGCGCGCCCTGGTGGGTGTTCCTCACCCTGCCCCCCTTCTCTAGTGGTTTTTTGCTCCAGTATTCTGAAATAATTCTCCAAAAAGTTTCATTCCTTCCCGAGAACTTTTTTTTCTGCACAAAAACAACACCATGGTAGTTCTACTAAAAATAGCTCAGTCCGGGTTAGTTTCATTGAAAACATGAAAATTAGAGTCCAAAACAAGAATAAAAGCGTTAGGAAAAGTAGATACGATGGAGACGTTTCATCAGCACACGTACAACTCGATGACGTCTCTGCCTCCTCGATCCAGCGAGCGAGGTCGGAGTAGTAGATGAGTTCTCCGGCAACACAACGGCATGGTGGCAGTGGTGGTGGTGCTATCCCGATAGTGCTACGTCTAGCTCTATTGAAACTACGAATGGAGGAGAAACGATCTAGGGAGAGATAGGGGCACCAAGGACTTCGTGTGTACTCTTGGAGCGCCCCCTCCCCTCTATATATAGGTGGAGGGACGTGTAGATCAGCCCCTCCAAGCCCTAGGGCGCAGCCAAGGGGGAGGAGTTGGACTCGTAGTCCAATCCCTCCCTTTCCAAAAACAGGTGGACTTTCCACCTCTCCCAAGCCACATGGGCCTTGACGGACTTGTGCGCCTGGCGCAATAAGGCCAGGCCGCCTCCCCTCAGCCCATACATACTCTTGGGACTTGGTGGAACCCTTGGTGGACTTTCGGACTCCTTCGAAAGTTTCTGGAACCTTTTAGAAGCTTCCCGATACAATACCGAAAAACCAAAAACTTTTTCGGTAGCCAAAATATGACTTCCCATATATAACTCTTTACCTCCAGACCATTCCAGAGCTCCTCGTGATGTACGGGATCTCATCCGGGACTCCGAACAACCTTCTATCAACAACATATATATAACTCAACAATACCATATCGTCACCGAACGTTAACTGTGCAGACCCTGCGGGTTTGAGAACTATGTAGAAATGACCGCGACACTCTCCGGTTAATAACCAATAGCTGGACCTGGATGTCCATATTGGCTGCCACATATTCTACGAACATCTTTATCAGTTGAACCACGATGCCAAGGATTAACCCAATCCCGTATACAGTTCCCTTTGTCCATAGGTATGTTACTTGCCCGAGATTCGATCGCCGGTATCTCCATACCTAGTTCAATCTTGCTACTGGCAAGTCTCTTTACTCGTTCCGTCACGCAAAATACCATGACTAACTCCTTAGTCACATTTCTTGCAAGCTCGTTGTGATGATATGTTATAGAGTGGGCCCATAGATACCTCCCCGTCATACGGAGTGACAAATCCCAGTCTCGATCCATGCCAACCCAACAAACACCCTCGAAGATACCTGTAGAGCACCTTTATAGTCACCTAGTTATGTTGTGACACTTGATACACACAAGGCATTGCGTGATCTCATGGTTGTACGAACAAATACTTGACATGGATAAAGTAGTAGCAATATACTAACACGATCATATGATATGCTTACGGTTGGGTCTTGTCCATCACATCATTCTCCTAATGATGTGATCCTGTTATCAGATGGCAACTCATGTCTATGGTCAGGAAACCTTGACCATCTCTGATCAATGAGCTAGTCTAGTAGAGGCTTACTACGGACATGGTGTTGTTTATGTATCCACACATGTATCTAAGTTTCCGATCAATACAATTCTCTGTGGGATAAGTTCATTTTTATCATTAGGAACAACGGTAATACCTCCCTTCTTAGGGACACAATGAAAGGGACTTACCCATCTACTATCAGCTATGGGATAGATTATACGTGCTTCCAGAAGCTTTAATATTTCAGTACTTACCACTTCTTTCATCTTAGGATTCAATCGTCGTTGGTGATCAACAATGGGTTTAGCATCAGGTTCCATATTAATCTTGCGGTGACACAGTGGGACTAATGCCCTTAATATAATCAAGAGTATATCCAATAGCAGCTCTGTGCTTCCTCAGAATTTTTAATAATCTTTCTTCTTCATGTTCTGAAAGGTTGGCACTAATAACAACAAGATATATCTTTTTCTCATCAAGATAAGCATACTTCAAAGTGTCAGGCAATTGTTTTAATTCAAACACGGGATCACCTCCTAGAGTTTCAATAGGCAAATTATGTTTCACGAGAGGTGGTTGTTCAAAGAATTTTTTATCTATTTCATTTCTTTCCCGCAAGTGTATATCGTATATTGTTCTAGTGGATATGTAGGAGGAACAGCAATAAAAGCAAGACCAATTATTTCATCCTTACTAGATAATTCTTTATTAAGGGGTTGTCTACTAAACTTGGAAAAGTTAAATTCATGAGACACATCACCAAAATTAACAGTGACAGTTTCTCTTTTCCAATATATCTTAGCATTAACAATGTTCAAGAAAGGTCTACCAAAGATAATGGGACAAAAGTAATCTTGTGGGGAACCAAGAACTAGAAAATCGGTAGGATATTTTATTTTCCCACACAAGACTTCAACATCTCTAACAATCCCAAGTGGTGTGATGGTGTCTCTATTAACAAGTTTAATAGTAACATCAATGTCTTCTATATCAGTAGGTGTTATATCATTCATAATTTCTTGGTATAAAGTAAAAGGAATAACACTCACACTAGCACCCATATCACATAAACCATGATAGCAATGATCTCCTATTTTAACTAAGACAACAGGCATGCCAACTATGGGTCTATGTTTATCTTTTTCATCGGGTTTGGCAATTCTAGAAGCTTCATCACAGAAGTAAATAACATCCCCATCAATATTTCTACCAAGAGATATTTAACCATAACAACACTAGGTTTTACTTAAATTTGTTCATATGTCTTAGGTGCTTTAATATTACTCTTGCGAACCATAGCTGATACCTTAGCATGTTCCTTTATCCTAACAGGGAAAGGAGGTTTTTCAATATAACCAGTAAGCACAACTGGATGAACATTTTAAATGATAGTTTCTTCTTTAACTATGACCGGTTCTTTGAGTTCTTTTTTAATAGGGGGTGATATTTAAACCACTTCTCCTTAGGGAGATCAACATCAGTAGAAAATGATTCAGAAAAAGAGGATACTACCTCAGAGTTAATACCATATTTAGTGCTAAACTTCTGAAAAGCATCGATATTCATAAAAGATTTAACACAATCACACTCAAGCTTAATACCTGACTCATTACTTCATCGACTTCCCAATCTTCAGAATTGCGTTTAATTCTTTCTAATAGATCCCACTTGAATTCAATAGTCTTCTTCATAAAAGAACAAGTACAGGAAGTATCAAGCATGGATCGATCATTATGAGAAAGCTGAGCATAAAATTTTTGAATAATAATTTCTCTCGAGAGATCATGACTGGGGCGTTAATATAACATTGACTTAAGCCTCCCCCAAGATAGAGCAATTCTTTCTCCTTCATGAGGCTAAAAAGTATATATATAATTCCGATCACGATGAACTAGATGCATAGGATAAAACTTTTGGTGGAATTCCAATTTCAGTTGATTCTAGTCCCATGATCAGATATCATCACATAGCCTATACCATGTCAATGCTTTTCCCTTCAAAGATAAAGGGAAAACCTTATTCTTAACTTCATCTCTGGATAAACCTGCAATCTTAAATAATCCACAAATTTCATCCACATGTATTAGGTGCATATCGGGATGTTTAGTTCCGTCTCCTACATGAGGATTAGCTAGCAGTTGTTCTATCATACCCGAAGGAATTTCATAGCCAATATTTTCAGTAGGTGCAGCAGGTTGAGGGGAAACTAATTGTGGTTCCGGTCGAGGTAAAGATACCCTAACAAACCCCTCACAGGATTGTTTTCCATAGTAGCAAGTGACAATAAATTTCAGCACATAGTATAAGTTTTTCCTTATTGATTTCCACTTACCAAGAGCGCTTCACTCCCCGACAATGGAGCTAGAAAAGAGTCTTGATGACCCACAAGTATAGGGGATCAATCATAGTCCTTTCTATAAGCAAGAGTGTCGAACCCAACGAGGAGCAGAAGGAAATGACAAGCAGTTTTTAGCAAGGTAATTTCTGCAAGCACTAAAATTGTAGGTAATAGGTAGTTTGATAGCAAGATAATTGGTAATGAGCAGGTAACAGTAATGGTAAATAAAGTTAAACAAGGTATCCCAATCCTTTTGTGGCAAAGGACATGCCAAAATGGTCTCCTATAATAAGCAAAGTGTTCTTGAGGGTACACGAGAATTTCATCTAGTCACTTTCATCATGTTGGTTTGATTTGCGTTTGCTACTTTGATAATTTGATATGTGGGTGGATCCGTGCTTGGGTGTTGTTCTTACTTGAACAACCTCCCACTTATGATTAACCCCCTCGCAAGCATCCGCAACTATGAGAAAAGTATTGAGATAAAATCTAACCATAGCATTAAACATGTGGATCCAAATCAGCCCTTACGAAGTAGCGCATAAACTAGGGTTTAAGCTTCTGTCACTCTAGCAACCCATCATCTAATAATTACTCTACAATGCATTACCTTAGACCCAATGATGGCGAAGTGTCATGTAGTCGACGTTCACATGACACCACTAAGGGAATCACAACATACATATCGTCAAAATATCAAACAAATATCAAATTCACATGATTACCTGCAACACTGACTTCTCCCGTGACCTCAAGAACAAAGGTAACTACTCACAAATGATATTCATGCTCAAGATCAGAGGGCATTAAATAGCATAATGGATCTGAACATATAATCTTCCACCAAATAAACCATATAGTAATCAACTACGTAATGTAATCAACACTACTAGTCACCCACAGGTACCTCTGAGGTTCCGGTACAAAGATTGAACACAAGAGATGAACTAGGGTTTGAGAGGAGATGGTGTTGTTGAATATGTTGATGAAGATTGGACTCCCAAAGATGAGAGGATTGTTGGTGATGACGGTGGCTTCGATTTCCCCGTCCGGGAGGGAAGTTCACCCGGCGGAATCACTCTATCGGAGGGCAAAAGTGCTCCTTCCCAAGTTCCGCCTCAAGACGGTGGCAATCCGTCTTGAAAGTTCCCTCTTGATTTTTTCTAGGTCAAAAGACCTTAGTACGAGAAGATGGGCACCGGAGGTGGGCCGGGCTGAGCACAACCCACTAGGGCGCGCCTGGGGGGGGCTAGCACGCCCTGTTGTCTTGTGCTCACCAGATGGCCCTCCTCCATTAGTTATTTGCTCCAGTATTTTTTATATATTCCAAAATAATTCTCCATGAAGTTTCAGCTCATTTGAAGATGTGCAGAATAGGTATCTCTGATGTGCTTTTTCAAGTCCAGAATTCCAGCTGCCGGCATTCTCCCTCTTTGTGTAAACCTTGCATATTATGAGAGAAATCCATTAGAATTACCCCATAAAGCATTATTATGTGTAAAAACATTATAAATAACAGTAGGAAATCATGATTATCATCCACCTTGCGGTGTAAAACCCTACTCCTGCTTATCTGGATTGCTTAGTTAGAGAGGAGGAGAATACAATGCTCGGGGTCCGCCCCATCCTGATGCAACCTACTCCTTCTTATATTGGCCTCGATTCTCTTCCCCTGAAAAAGACCCGACGGGAAGGGTTTCCACAGTGGCCAGTTTGAAGAGGGACAGGACTACGGCTTATCCTGACAAAAGTAGTCTTTGTCGGCAGCCGTGTCGCAGATGGGGAGCGACTCCGCATCCAGCGGGGCATCCTGGAGCCACCCCGAGTTGTCAGTGATGAAGTTGAGTGCATCAAAACTGATTTTGCCACCGAACACCATCTTGGATGACGAAAATTCCACCCTTTTTGTAAATTGCTAGAGGCACAACCCCATGGTGGGCGCCAATTGTTGTGGGAACGAATCTGATAGTAAGAGAGTGGGTAGAAAGATGGAGCATGGTCTAGCTACAGCAGAGGTGTGACATAAGGAGTTTTACGAGTTCAAGCCCCACTTGAAAGAGGTAAAGACCCTATGTCTTGACCAGCTAAGGCTGTTTTTTATGTCAGGATGATTATAAAGGATTGCGAACACATGTGTAACTGCTATGGGGCGACTTATATAGAGTGTGTCACCCTTCGTCTACCACGTTATAGGGAGAGAGTTGAGGATATAAATTACAGGCGTTACTAGTGATAATTGACCATTATGATGGATATAACGCCTGGAATTATGCGGCCTTGGGCGCTTGAGATCCAATATGACCTTCGGTCTGGTTCACACGAGTTCTTATGTACCAGCCAATTTTATCGATAATGACCCGAGTTTGTCGTCAGTGTGTGAGTAATCAATTGATTTCCAAGTGAAGCATACTTAGCAGCACGTCCGAATGCGTCCTATCTTAGAAGCCTTAATGACTAGAGGTGTGGAGCCCTACGATATCCCACTTTGTGACCCTACCTGTAGTAGGTGACCACATCATAGGGCTCCCATCGCAGTGGGCTCCAGTTTACTTCCTACAACTAAGAGTGAAGTATACATAATTATTTTGCTCTTGCATATTCATTCATATGAGAATTTCTTCTTTTGGTCATATTGCTTCATATATGAAGATTAATTGGTGACCACTCCATCTTGCCACCTTGACGAGATAACCTCATCGCTCTGCCAACGCGAACGTCGAATCAGTTCATGGAGGGACAACAGAAAAACATGTTGGATCACATCACGACCTTGGGATGTTGAGAATCTCCATTTATTTCATGCATAAACTTTAAGTATTACATACTTTCTGAATAAATAAGCTACAAATATGCATGACATGTACATTAGCTCAAACATAATTAGGTTCAAAAACAATGAGGCCCCGGAGACCACCCACATTTTTTCATTTCCCTCTTAGAGTTTGCTAATAACATGACACACAACTATTCAACACAAACACTATTATGCCTGGCCCCCTTGGGATAGATAACTCACGAAATAAAAAACGTATCTCCTTGTTGATGGACTCGGAGGCTGCATCGCTCTAAGTGGACCCCCGCAGCTCCACCTGAAGGCTGCATCGTATGCTCTTGCTTTTTGCTCTGGACCTTCATGGATGATTCTTCTGTCGACCTCCCACTCCTTCATGCTCTGGGGCTGCATTGTCGCAATTTTTCGGTAGTCCTTCCTTTGAGAAGAGCAAACATAGAGGATGAAGGAAGAATGTATCAAGCATTCTAGTCATGTCGAGCCCCGCTAAATACTCTTACGGTGTCAAACAACAAAATTTCACTGCCTATATGGCATAAACAAAGAATATATCTCATTGTAAGCAACAAATCACCAAAAATGAGTTGTTATTAATAAGCATCGCAAAGAAAATTGTGAAGTATTTTTCTGTCTTGAGGATACAGGTCCACACCAAACAGCGCCTCTCCATAGTGGCAAAGACGCAACAACCTCTACTTTATACTTCAATGCGTGAATCGCTCGAACAACGTCAATAATGCCATGAGAATCGCAGCTAAGTCATCTCCATGCTTAAAGCTCCACATCTTAGTCTAGCACAAGTTCATTATATTCTAAGTCATATGAGCCTCGCTTGATTTCTACTCACACCAGACCCAACGGGTGAGCCACGCCTCCACACACTATAAAACAAAAATAAATGGATAAAAACATTATCTCCATAAGGATGACCCTAGAGGAGCTATGATGGCCCAAAACTGAGACACTCTAGGCTGCATCACATGATGATCTCCTTGTGGTCAATGTGAGGCTAAATCTAGCAATCCCTCTAGAGGTCGTGTCGAGAGGTTTCATCCAAAATTAAATAGTATCCACGGTTTCCTTTTTTTGCTTATTATATGCACAAGGGTAAAAATAGATTCATGGGTTATACTTTGCAAAAGTTTTACATTACATATGCATGTAAACTTCCACTTGGTATCCCAGTGTTTGACAAAATGCAATGCAGGTCTCCGTTGTTTTCTTGACCTTACATCTACTTCGACTTTGCCTCGGCAGCCACGCATCCGCCGGGCTTAGGGGCTTCGATTTGCACCACCATGCCCATAGCCTCATCCAGGCTCGAGGGCTCTGATTCGCCTGTGGCCATGGTGCTGCCAGGCTCGGGGCTTCACTTCGCCCCACCTGGCCTCTCGCCTCATCCAGGCTCGAGCGCACCACTTTTCCTTGACGGCCATGTTGTTGTCGGGCTCGAGGGCTTCACTTGGCCCCAGCAGGCCCCTCGCCTCATCCAGGCTCGAGGGCTCCGCTTCGCCTAGGCGGCCACAAATCTGCCAGGCTTGGGGGATTCACCTCGCCCCATCAGGCCCCTGCCACATCCAGGCTTGGTGGTTCTCCTTTGCCTCATCATCCTTGTTGTTGCCAGGCTCGGGGACTTCACCTCGCCCCATGAGGCCCCTTCCGCATCCAGGATAGGGGCTCTACTTTGCCTCGGTGGCCACACTGTTGTTGGGCTCACGGGCTTCACCTTGCCCCACCAGTCCTCTGCCACATCCAGGCTATAGGGCTCTACTTTGCCTCGACGGCCTCACTGTTGTTAGGCTTGGGGGCTTCATTTCGCCCCATCATTCCCCTTGCCGCATCTGGGCTTGGAGGCTCTACTTCACCTTGACGGCCTCGTTGTTGTCGACTAGGGGGGCTCACCTCACTCCTTCGGACTCCTCGCCACATCTAGGTCTGGGGTCTTAAATTTGCTATGACGCGACAATAATTCAGCTACAATCATCACAAGACCCTCCACCTGATTCCACGAGTCGATCAAAGGCTCAGGGGCTACACCTACCGGGGGCCAAATCAAGTTCTTAGTAAATTCGCTCTACAAAACCTCAACCAATTCGGGGGCTAATGTTGGGTTACCTTCTATGGGTAGGGTTATGAAGAGTACATTCTGTTGGACATATGCCCTAGAGACAATAATAAATTAGTTATTATCATATTTCCTTGTTCATGATAATCATTTATATCCATGCTAGAATTGCATTGATCAAAAAACTCAGATACATGTGTGGATACATAGACAACACCATGTCCCTAGTATGCCTCTAATAGACTAGCTCGTTGATCAAAGATGGTCAAGGTTTCCTAGCCATACACATGAGCTGTCATTTGATAACTGGATCACATCATTAGGAGAATGATGTGATGGACAAGACCCAGACTATAAACATAGCATATGATCGTGTCAGTTTATAGCTATATTTTCTGCATGTCAAGTATCTGTTCCTATGACCATGAGACCATGAAACTCACTGACACCGGAGGAGTACCGTGTGTGTATCAAATGTCGCAACATAACTGGGTGACTATAAAGGTGCAATACGGGTGTCTCCCAGGGTGTCTGTTGGGTTGGCATGGATCAAGACTGGGATTTGTTACTCCGTGTGACGGAGAGCTATCTCAGGGCCTACTCGGTAATACAACATCACAATGAGCCTTGCAAGCAAAGTGACTAAAGAGTTAGCCATGAGATCTTGTATTACGGAACAAGTAAAGAGACTTGTCGGTAATGAGATTGAACCAGGTATAGAGATACCGATGATCGAATCTCGGGCAAGTAACATACCGAAGAACAAAGGGAACAATGTATGGATTAACTGAATCCTTGACATAGAGGTTCAACCGATAAAGATCCTCATAGAATATGTAGGAGCCAATATGGGCATAGGTCCTGCTATTGGTTATTGACTGTAGAGGTGTCTCGGCCATGTCTACATAGTCCTCAAACCCACAGGGTCTACACACTTAACGTTTGGTGACGATATAAGTATAGTTGAGTTCTTTTGTTGGTGACCAAAGGTTGTTCGGAGTCCTGGATGAGATCCCGGACATGACGATGACCTCTGGAATAGTCCGAAGGTGAAGATTGATATATGGGATAATATTGTTTGGTCTCCGGGAGGGTTCCGGAATTCACCAGAAGAGGTTTCGGATGTTTCCCAAAATGTTCGGGTACGAGAACACTTTATTTGGGCCAAGGGGTAAAGCCCATGAGGCTTTAGCAATGTGCAAAAGGAGTTTTGCAAAGGCCGGGGGCCAGACGCCAGGAACCCTTCAAGTTTCGACCCGAGGAGGACTCTTGCCTTGCAGGCCAAACCGACTTTGAGGAGGCTCTTTCTCCAAGTTTCGACCCCACGGCTCAATATAAAATAGAGTGGCAGGGCTAGCCCCCGGAACACATCAAGAATTCCCCAAGCCATGTGCCGGCAACTCTGTCCCCTCTAGTTTATCCTCCATCATAGTTTCCCTTGTGCTTGGCAAAGCCCTACGGAGATTGTTCTTCACCACCACCGTCACCATGTCGTCGTGCTGTCGGAACTCATCTACTACTTCACCATCACTCGTTGGGTCGAGGAGGTGATGGCGTCATCAAGTTGTACGTGTGTTGAGCACGGAGGTGTCGTCCGTTCGGCGCTAGATCGTGATTGGATCGCGGGATGACTTGCAATTTGGATCGCGAAGATGTTCGACTACATTAATCGTGTTTCTTAACGCTTCCTCTTAGCGATCTACAAGGGTATGTGGATCTGATCTCTCCTCTCGTAGATGCTCATTGTCGGATTTCAGGCTCCGCAAAACCCTTAAGATTCGAACATAGGGGCGTGTGCGAAGGTTTCCTTGCGGCCTCACCCAACCTAGCTCGCTAGTCGATGGACACAATGGCAAACTCGTTCGATGACGAGGAAGAAGATGAACACGGTAGTTTACCCAGGTTCGGGCCGCTGTGAAGCGTAATACCCTACTCCTGCTTTGGTGGATTTACTCTCGTGGAGGTTTTGGTGGATGAACTAGTACAATGTGCTTGAGCCTCGCAAGGGCGCCCAAGTGTTTTCTTGGATCTCTACCTTGCGGTGGTGAGTTGAGTGGCTAAGTGTGGGATCGGATCTAGGGTGTTCGTCCGGTGTCCTCTACGGTGTGACCTAGCTTCTATATATAGCGGCGGCCCGGGTCCTCTTCCCTTATCACAATGGAGGGAAGGAATCCCACAACGTCCAATTTTGAAGGGGGAGAGGAGTACATCCATGCCCTGTCCAAAGGCGGTCTTCGCGTGCAAAGTAGCTGATGGTGATGCAGTGGTGGGCTCGGCGATGACATCCTCCCTGCGGGGCTGGCGGTCGTGGTCTTGTTGCACCAGCAGGGAAACCTTTGGGCGGTGCTTTGGGAACCCGCATATGTCCTTGCTCCCTTTGCACCCAAGCAGAAACTGTGCCGCCTGGCGCGCTGGTGCGTGCCTGTCCTTCCTTGCATCACCCTTGACTCCTGAGGTTGGGCCTTGCATAGAGATCTCCACCTCTCAGGAGGGGGCGGCCTGGGGAGGTCCATCCTTGCTGGTCTTGACACCATTCTTCCCCGCGAGCCCAGGGTCCTCGCGAGGGCCTTGTCTTGAGTAGTGCTGCGCCAGGCCTCGCCTGGCTGACGAAGTGGGCCACACCCTGGGCCGTAGGCAGGCAGGACTAGGTACCCTCATTCCCAGAACACCGACAGTAGCCCCCGGTCCCAAGGCACGCTCGAGCTGGCTTCAGGGCGAAGCCTTGAGGACATCCATAACTGCCACGGGCCCCAAACGTGTGCAGGCTAGGCTCTACATGCGTCAGCTACACGTGCGGCAACACCTTCGCGCCTCAAAGGCGTCAGACACCGCCCAAGTCAAACCGACGTGACGCCCGTTCCAGCCCGGCCATCATTACCTCTCCTTGAATGATGTCGATTCCTTGTGCATCCTGCTCTCGGGCCATGCAGATGTGACCCGGCAGCATCAGGCTAGGCAACGTGCGGCAGAGCCGCACGTCGATCGAGTCGGCCCTTTCGGAGCCTAAGGGGCGCACATCGCCTGCCCTCCCACGATGCTTGGTGGCCTTGATCTTACCTATAAATCCACCTTCTCACGGCAGAGCCCAGCCACCTCGAAGCGTCCGCCTGTTCTCGTAACTCTAGAGAAAACCCTCTTTCTCTCCTCAGCTTCTCCCTTTATTCATGGCGTCCGGTGGAGACACCGCAGGTGCAGGGGCGTTCGGGGCCGTCAGCCCCCTTGCCTCCCTCTGGAGGCAGCGGCGGGGGGGCATCGGAGCTGGCATGGGTCCGCCAGCGCTAGACCATGGTGAGGGGTAAGTGTTCCATTGCCTCCCTCTATCTTTGCTTGACACATCCAATGCACCGGTCTTGACTGTCTCCTTCTTCTAGGGCGCCACCAGCCAAGAAACGCAAGCGCACCGAGCTCCAGGAGGAGGCGGACGCGCTGCGCGCCTAGTTGGCAACCGCCAGCACTGCCTTCCAGGCTGCCCTCGGGGGTGAGGTGGAGGCGAAGGCAACGCTGGCGGCTCTTCAAGCCTAGTTCCAAGAAGCGGACGACGCCGTGCAGGCCGCGCGAGACGAGGCGGCCTATGCCAGGATGCTGGAGTCCTAGTAGGCTAAGAAGTACCTCGACATCGCTCGCCACACGGCCAGCACGGTGGAACTGTTCGTCAGGGATGCCCCACCCTCCCCAACGTGTAGGGTGATGGGGGCTACCTCGACTTCTTCCGCCGGGTGGTGGAGGCGCTACAGACCGGCGTCTCCCGCGTGAACGAGGACAGTGAGGTCGATGCCCGGGACCTCCTGGAGATGGCGTCGACGCACGTCTTCTCCAACTTGCGCCGCCTCGCCCCGCAGCTCGACCTTCAGCTTGTGGTGGAGCGCGTGCCCGAGGGGCTCTTGAGGCCTCTCCGGGATGAGGTGTGCCCACACGTGGACGCCCTGGTCGCGCAGTTCATCCGGGCGCCCCCTCCTAGTGGAGATGGCGGCCTCGGTGCCGTGGCGGCCATCAGCTCGGACAGCGACAATGACTCCTCCGCCTAGATTCCCCGGCTTCTTCCTCCTGGTACCTGTAACACCTTAAAGCGAGCTTGGCCCTCGTGGGCATTAACCTTTTGTGCATTACCTACGTTTTGCTTCTTATCCTTGATTTGTCGTCGACCGCTTTTAGTTGTGCGATTTAGTTTCCTCGTGCCTGCTTGGCGCCTCTGTTGATACGGCCTGATGTTGGCGGCTAGTCAGATCCTCTAAAGTCTCTTCATCCCAAGGGGGAGCCCGCGGTCGTCGGTGCAGGATCATGGCTTAGCAGCCTGTTGTCGCCGGCCCTCTGTTCTCATGTCACCTGCTCTGTCGCTCTAGGTCCCTGGGGTGTTAGCAATCGCGCGTAGTTGTCCCATAGTACCTGCGTCCTCACATCAGTATGCACAAGCCTCGCCTCACCCTTGAAGCGCTATTAAATTAGGAAGTTCATGCTTGATTTGATAGTGTAGTTAGCTTGCGGGCCGCAGATGATCTTGCTGCGCGTCAGGTTGTCCTAATACTTTGTTGCTCCACCTAGAATACTTCCTCCTTGCTTACGGACAAGGCGGACTAGGGGCCTTTTCCACGCTCTATGCCTGCAGGTCCCAGTCCCGCGCAATTCTCTACCACCGTAGTATACGACTGGCCAAGGTCGCAACCACAAGGTGAGACCTCCACACCCTAGATGCCGGCCAGATCACCAAGGACGACATCGAGGCTGCCGAGTGGCTATATGACCGGTGAGGCTCCTGAGGTGCACTGCTCAGGAGTCCCCTTCGACACTTAAGTAGCTCTACATCGACGGGTCCCAATCCCGCACATTTTCCTACCGTCATGGTATACGGCCATATCATCGAGGATGCAACCACGCGGTGAGGCCCCAGCACCCTCGATGTCGGCCGGATCACCAAGGACGGCATCGAGGCTGCCAAGTGGCTTTGTGACTGGTAAGTCTCCTGAGGCGTGGTGCTCAAGAGCCCCCTTGATGCTCAAGCGACCCCCATTCCATTCTGACAGGTTTTTCCTTAGGAGGCCCAAGCTCTGGGGGGGCCTAAGACTCCATGTTGTGACATCATGCCACAGTCGAAGCCCCCATGCGGGGGTCGGACGTTAAAGTTGTGAGTCCTTGAGGTGACAGGGTCTCGCTATTTGGGCTCGAGGTGCCCCAGGAGGGGCCTCAACGTGCGGCCCCTTGGAAAAAACACCGATCCAGAAGAAAGAGAACTCAAGATTGGTAAAAAAGCGAAAGCAATGAGATAAAAGTCCCCGCCCCTTTTATTTTAAATTTAGAGCTCTGAGCCATTCAAACCTCGTTTCAAAAGTTGGCAACTCGAACATAGAAAGAAAGCAAGCAAATGATGCGTCTGACACCTAGACTAGTCTTCGTCTTCCCCCAGCACTGAGCGTAGGGCATCCACGTTGCATGGGCATAGCCATTGATGTGCAGTGTTGACTTCTCCGCCAGCGTGGAGCTCTGGCTGCCACGTTGCATGGGAGGAACCCCTCCGCGTCCTCGGGGGGCTCCGAGCATATACAACCCATTCATTATTACGTGAGAGTGTCACGGCTGTAGATAGCTAGGCAAGACCCCGGGCACCGGGCCCAGTAGCTCCCAAGTCCATCAAGAGCCATCCCGTGCATTTCTGTCCGATTGTGCGCCCTTACGACCGAAACTCAAATGCATTGTTCCCTGCGTAACCACAAGATTGCGTTCTTGCGGCCCAAACATGAGTACAATGCATCCGGCGCAGCCGTAAGGGTGTTTTGTCAGTGAAGCCGCCTCATGAGGCATTTGGGTGGTGACCGCGTGCTGCCCCGGGAGCCTCATGAGGCCCGGCCTCCCGAGGCTGCGCTGATGTTCTAGTTGTCGCGAGTGGCCCATGTTACTTGTGTCTTGCTGCCCCCCCCTCCCCAGGGCATTACGCCCAACACCCCGGGGTTCGGCTCGTTGATGCTTGCCTGCGGGGGCAGTAGCTCGCACCGCGCCCCCACGGGTCCGGTGGCGTCCTCCCTCTTTCTCCAACTTGAGTTCTTCGAACTTGGTGCTCCTCCAGGAGAAGCCCTCAAGCCCGCCTCTGGGAGGACGTCCGGGGCTTCCCCTACCCTTGGGAGGTGCTGGCGCCTGTGGCAAGCGCCCAATCCTGGTTGTCTTCCCTGGGCATGACGTAGCGGTACGTAGGGATCGACATGTGGGTGGGTGTTGGAAATATGCCCTAGAGGCAATAATAAATTATTTATTATCATATTTCCTTGTTCATGATAATCGTTTATTATCCATGCTATAATTGTATTGATCGGAGACTTAAATGCATGTGTGGATACATAGACAAAACCATGTCCCTAGTATGCCTCTAATGGACTAGCTCGTTGATCAAAGGATGGTCAAGGTTTCCTAGCCATGGAGATGAGATGTCATTTGATAACGGGATCACATCATTAGGAGAATGATGTGATGGATAAGACCCAAACTACAAACATAGCATATGATCGTGTCAGTTTATTGCTATTGTTTTATGCATGTCAAGTATATGTTCCTATGACCATGAGATCATGCAACTCACGGATATCGGAGGAGTGCCTTGTGTGTATCAAATGTCGCAACATAACTGGGTGACTATAAAGGTCCTCTACAGGTATCTCCGATGGTGTCTGTTGAGTTGGCATGGATCGAAACTGGGATTTGTTACTCCGTGTGACGGAGAGGTATCTCAGGGCCCACTCGGTAATACAACATCACAACAAGCCTTGCAAGCAATGTGGCTAAGTGTTAGTCACGGGATCTTGTATTACGGAACGAGTAAAGAGACTTGCCAGTAACGAGGTTGAACTAGGTATGGAGATACCGACGATCGAATCTTGGGCAAGTAACATACCGAAGAACAAAGGGAACGTTATACGGGATTAACTGAATCCTTGACATAGAGGTTCGACCGATAAAGATCTTCGTAGAATATGTAGGAACCAATGTGGACGTCCAGGTCCCGCCATTGGTTATTGACCGTAGAGGTGTCTCGGTCATGTCTACATAATTCTCGAACCCGCAGGGTCTGCACACTTAAGGTTTGGTGACGTTTCGGTAGTGTAGAGTTATGTATGGTGGTGACCAAAGGTTGTTCGGAGTCCCGGATGAGATCCTGGATGTCACGAGGAGCTCCAGAATGGTCCGGAGGTAAAGATTCATATATAGGAAGTCCCAGTTTGGTCGCCGGAAAAGTTTCGGGCTCATCGGTAGTGTACCAGGAGTGCCGGTAGTGTACCGGGGGACCTCCAGGAGGGGTATTTCGACCCCAAGAGGTCCATGGGCTGTGGGAGAATAATAACCAGCCCTTAGTGGGATGGAAAAACAGCCACACCAAGTCCCATGGCGCAGGAGGCAAAAGTCCTAAAGGAAAAGGTGGAAAAAAGGCTAAAAAGGAAGAGTCCTACTCCTACTAGGAGTGGAGGAGGAGTAGGACTCCTCCCCATCTAGTTTGGCCGACTCCTATTGGAGTTTTTCCTTGCGCCAGCCCTCCTCTCTCTCCCTCCTTTATATACTGGTGGATTGGGTGCTGTTTGGACACATTTTACGGCCACGTGCTACCCGTTTCATCGGTGCTCGTCTAGATCGGTTTTCTTCAACGCTTAGGCGAAGCCCTGCCGGAATTGCTCCACCACCATCACCGGAGCGCCGTCATGCTGCCGGTGAACTCTCTCTCCTCTCCACCTCCTCTTGCTAGATCAAGATGGTGGAGATCGTCATCAAGCTGCACGTGTGCTGAACGCGGAGGTGTCGTCCGTTCGGCGCTAGATCGGAAGGACCGTGATCAAGATCGCGAGACAGTTCGTGATGTGATCACGGAATGGATCGTGATGAGTTCGCGGGACAGATCGTGATCAAGATCGTGAGACGGATCGTGATGAGTTCATGAGACGGATCATGATGTGTTCGCGGGACGGATCGTGATTGGATCACAGGACGGATCGTGATGAGATCGCGGGACGCTCGGCGATTTGGATCGCGAAGATGTTCGACTACACCAACCGCGTTTCTTAACGCTTCCCGCTTAGCGATCTACAAGGGTACGTAGATCCACTCTCCCTCTCGTAGATGCTCATCACCATGGATAGGTTTGCGTGTGCGTAGGAAAATTTTTGTTTCCCATGCGACGTTCCCCAACAGTGGCATCATGAGCTAGGTTGATGGTTCGATGAGATCTTGAGTAGAACACAAAAGGTTTGTGGGCGTTGATGCTTAGATTGCTTCCTCCCTTGGTCGTATTTTGGTTCAGCGGGATTGTGAGATGAAGCGGCCCGGACCAACATTACTCGTACGCTTACGAGAGACCGGTTCCCTCGACGCAACTTGTTGCCTAGATGGCTTGCGGGTGACAGTTTCTCTCACTTTAGTTGGATCGGATCCGACAAAGGCGGTCCTTGAGAAGGTTGAAAAGCAACTAGTGTATCACCGTTGTGGTTTATGCGTAGGTGAGAATCGTTCTTGCTAGATACCCGTAGCAGCCACGTAAAACATGCAACAACAATTAGAGGACGTCTAACTTGTTTTTGCAGGGTATGTTGTGATGTGATATAGCCAATTACAGGATGAGATATATGTGATGTATCAGATGATCATGTGATGTATAGATTATCACGACTTGCATGTCGATGAGTACGGCAACCGGCAGGAGCCATAGGGTTGTCTTTAATTATTGTATGACCTGCGTGTCAATCTTTAAGCGCTATGTAATGCTTTACTTTATCGCTACGGTAGCAATAGTAGTAGAAGCATGCAGGGCATGACAACCCCGATGGCGACATGTTGATGGAGATCAAGATGATGGAGATCATGCTGGTGCTTTCTAGATGGAGATCAAAAGCACAAGTTCATGGCCATATCATGTCACTTATGATTTGCATGTGATGTTAATCCTTTTTATGCACCTTGTTTTGCTTAGGACGACGGTAGCATTATAAGGTGATCCCTCACTTAATTTCAAGATAAATTGTGTTCTCCCAGAGTGTGCACCGTTGCGAAAGTTCGTCGTGTTGAGACACCACGTGATGATCGGGTGTGATAGACTCTACGTTCACATACAACGGGTGCAAGCCAGATTTGCACGTGCAGAACACTTGGGTTAAACTTGAAGAGCCTAGCATGTACAGACATGGCCTCAGAACACAAGAGACCGAAAGGTCGAACGTGAGTCATATAGTAGATATAATCAACATAATGATGTTCACCATTGCAGCCACCTCAACTCACGTGATGATCGGACTTGAGTTGGTGAATTTGGATCATGTATCACTCGAATGATCGGAGGGATGTCAATTTGAGTGGGAGTTCTTAAGTAATATGATTAATTGAACTCATTATCATGAACATAGTCAATAGTGTCTTTGCAAATTATGTTGTAGATTACTATCTCGCGCTGTAGCTCCCTTAATTTTTATATGTTCCTAGAGAAATAGAGTTGAAAGATGTTGGTAGCAATATTGCGGACTGGGTCCGTGATCTGAGGATTGTCCTCATTGCTGCACAGAAGGCTTATGTCCTTAATGCACCGCTCGGTGCGCCACCCCCTCTAGCGTCGTCTGTTGATGTTGTGAACATCTGACAGGCACGTTTCGATGACTACTTGATAGTTTAGTGTGGCATGCATTACGGTTTAGAATTGAGGCTCCGAAACGTTTTGAACGTCACGGAACATATGAGATGTTCTAGGAGTTGAGATTGTGATCTCAGCCTCGTGCCCGTGTTGCGAGATATGAGATCTCCAACAAGATTCTTTGCCTGTAAAATGAAGGAGGATAGCTCAATCGTTGAGCATATACTCAGATTGTCTGGATAATACAATCGCTTGAATCAAGTGGGAGTTGATCTTCCAGATACGATAGTGATTGAAATAGTTCTCCAAGACACTATCACTAAAGCTACTAGAACTTAGTGATGAACTATCAAACGCCGGGGATGGAAGTATTGATCCCTGAGCTGTTCGCGATGTTTGACACCGCAAAGGTAGAAATCAAGAAGGAGCGTCAAGTGTTGATGGTTAATCAAACCACTAGTTTCGAGAAGGGCAAGAGCTAGGAGGGAAACTTCATGGATAGCAAGTCAGTTGCTGCTCCAGTGAAGCAACCCAAAGTTGAACTCAAACCCGAGACTAAGTGCTTCTGTTATGAGGTAAGCGGTCGCTGAAGCGGAACAACCCTAGATACTTGGTAGATAAGAAGGCTGGCAACCTCGACAGAAGTATATTTGATATACGAGTTATTGATGTGTACCTTGCTAGTACTCCTAGTAGCACCTGGGTATTGGATACCGGTTCGGTTGCTAAATGTTAGTAACTCGAAATAAAAGCTACGGAATAAACGGAGAACTAGCTAAGGGTGAGGTGACGATATGTATTGGAAATGTTTCCAAGGTTGATGTGATCAACATCGCACGCTCTCTCTACCTTCATGATTAGTGACGAACCTAACTAAATGTTATTTGGTGTTTTGCGTTGAGCATGAACATGATTAGATCATGTTTGTTGCAATACGGTTATTCATTTAAGTCAGAGAATAATGGTTATTCTGTTTACATGAATAATACCTTCAATGGTCATGCACCCAGTGAGAATGGTTTGTTGAAATCTTGATCGCAGTAATACACATATTCATAACATTGATGTCAAAAGAAATAAAGCTAAATAATGATAGTACCACATACTTGTGGCACTGCCACAAAATGTCATATTGGTATAAAGCGCATGAAGAAACTCCATGCTGATGGATATTTGGACTCATTCGATTTCGAATCGGTTGAGACATGCGAACCATGCCCTTGGGCAAGATGACTAAAGGATCCCGTTGGATGGAGCGGGCAAGTGATTCATTGGAAATGATACATGTTGATGTATGCAATCTAGTGACTCTTGTAGCGTGCAGTGGATATTGTTATTTTCTTACCTTCACTGATGATTTGAGTAGATATAGTGTACATTTACTTAATGAAACACAAGTCTGAATCGTTTGAAAGGTTCAAGCAAATTCAGAGTGAAGTTTAAGATCATCGTGACAAGAAGATAAAATGACTGCGATATGATCGTGGAGGTGAATATCTGAGTTACGAGTTTGGCATACAACTTCGGACAATGTGAAATTTGTTTCACAACTAACGCCACCTGAAACACCATAGTGTGATGGTGTGTCCGAACATCATAGTCATGCTCTATTGGATATGGTGCATACTGTGATGTCTCTTATCGTTTTACTACTATGATTTTGGGGTTATGCATTAGAGACAAATACATTCACTTTAAATAGGGCATCATCTAAATCCGTTGAGATGACACCGTGTGAATTATGGTTTGATAGAAACGTAAGCTGTCATTTCTTAATATTTGGGGCTGTGACACTTGTGTGGAAAATGTTTTCACCTAATGAGGTTGAACCCAAGGCGGACAAATGCATCTTCATAGAATACCCTAAGATCAGTTGGGTGAACCTTCAATCTCAGATCGTAGTGCAAAGTGTTTGTTGATTAAACGGATCCTTTCTCGAGGAAATGTTTCTCTCGAAAGAATTGAGTGGGAGGAAGATAGAACTTGATGAGGTTGTTAAACCTTTGTTCAACCAGAGAGTAGCGCAGCGTAGAAAGATGTTTCTATGAAGCCTACGTTAGTTGAAGAGGAAGTTAATGATGATGATCATGAAGCTTCAGGATCAAGTTACTATCGAACTTCGTAGGTCGACAAGGATGTGTACTGCCCCTAAGTGGTACAACAACTCTGTCTTGGAGATCATGTTGTTGGACAACGATGAACCTACGAGCTATGGAGAAGCGATGATGGGCCCGGATTCCGACAAATGGTTGGAGGCCATGAAATCCGAGATAGGATCCATGTATGAAAACCAAGTGTAGACTTTGGTAGACTTGCTCGTTGGACGGCAGGTCGTTGAGTACAAATGGATCTTTAAAATGAAGACAGACACTGATGGTGAATGTCACTATTTGTAAAGCTCGACTTGTTGCAAAGATGTTTGTGACAAGTTCAAGGAGTTGACTACGATGAGACTTTCTCACTCGTAGTGGTGGTAAAGTCTGTTGGAATTATGTTAGCAGTTGCTGTGTTTTCAATTATGAAATCTGGCAGATGGATGTCAAAACATCGTTTCCTTAACGGTTTACTTGAGGAAAGGTTGTATGTGATACAACCAGAAGGTTTTGTCAGTCCAAAGGATGCTAAAAGGTGTGCAAGCTTCGGTGATCCTTCCATGGACTGAAGCAAGCATCTCGGAGTTGGAATATACGCTTTGATGAGGTGATCAAAGTTTTGTAGTTTATACAAAGTTTACGAGAAACTTGTATTTGCAATAAAGTGAGTGGGAGCACTATAGAGTTTCTGATAAGTATATGTGGTTGACATATTGTTGATCGGAAATAATGTAGAATTTCTGGAAGGCATAAAAGGTTGTTTGAAAAGTGTTTTTCAAAGGAAGACTGGATAAAGCTACCTAATTGTTGAGCATCAAAATCTATAGAGATAGATCAAGATGCTTGATGAGACTTTCAATGAGTACATACCTTGACGAGATTTTGAAAGAGTTCAGAATGGATCAGTCAGAGAAATAGTTCTCGTCTGATTTGTAAGGTGTGAAGTTGAGTGAGACTCAAAGCTCGACAATGGTAGAAGAAAGAGAAAAGACGAACGTCGCCCCCTATGCCTTAGCCATAGGCTCTGTTTAGTATGCCATGCTGTGTACCGCACCTGTGTGTGCCGTGTCATGAGTCTGTCAAGGGGTACTAGAGTGGTCCAGGAGTGGATCACTGGATAGCGATCGAAATTATTCTTAGTAACTAGAGGACTAAGGAGATGTTTCTCAATTATGGAGGTGATAAAGAGTTCGTCGTAAAGAGTTACGTCGATGCAAGCCTTAACACCAATCCGGATGACTCGTAGTAGCAATCTGGATACCTATAGTGGAGTAGCCATTTGGAATAGTACCAAGTGGAGTGTGGTAGCAGTGTTTATAGTTTGACATAGGGATTTGCAAAGTACATACGGATCTGATTGTCACAGACCCGTTGACTATAAGACCTCTCTCACATGCAAAGCATGATCGAGCCCCAGAACTCATTGGGTGTTAGATTCATAACAATGCGAATCATATGGTGATCTGAACTAGATTATTGACTCTAGTGCAAGTGGGAGACTGTTGGAAATATGCCCTAGAGGCAATAATAAATTAGTATTATCATATTTCCTTGTTCATGATAACCGTTTATTATCCATGCTATAATTGTATTGATCGGAGACTTAAATGCATGTGTGGATACATAGACAAAACCATGTCCCTAGTATGCCTCTAATGGACTAGCTCGTTGATCAAAGGATGGTTAAGGTTTCCTAGCCATGGACATGAGATGTCATTTGATAACGGGATCACATCATTAGGAGAATGATGTGATGGATAAGACCCAGACTACAAACATAGCATATGATCGTGTCAGTTTATTGCTACTGTTTTATGCATGTCAAGTATATGTTCCTATGACCATGAGATCATGCAACTCACGGATATCGGAGGAGTGCCTTGTGAGTATCAAACGTCGCAACGTAACTGGGTGACTATAAAGGTGCTCTACAGGTATCTCCGATGGTGTCTGTTGAGTTGGCATGGATCGAGACTGGGATTTGTTACTCCGTGTGACGGAGAGGTATCTCAGGGCCCACTCGGTAATACAACATCACAACAAGCCTTGCAAGCAATGTGGCTAAGTGTTAGTCACGGGATCTTGTATTACGGAACGAGTAAAGAGACTTGCCAGTAACGAGGTTGAACTCGGTATGGAGATACCGACGATCAAATCTCGGGCAAGTAACATACCGAAGAACAAAGGGAACGTTATACGGGATTAACTGAATCCTTGACATAGAGGTTCGACCGATAAAGATCTTCGTAGAATATGTAGGAACCAATGTGTACGTCCATGTCCCGCCATTGGTTATTGACTGTAGAGGTGTCTCGGTCATGTCTACATAGTTCTCGAACCCGCAGGGTCTGCACACTTAAGGTTTGGTGACGTTTCGGTAGTGTAAAGTTATGTATGGTGGTGACCGAAGGTTGTTCGGAGTCCCGGATGAGATCCCGGACGTCACGAGGAGCTCCGGAATGGTCCGGAGCTAAAGATTCATATATAGGAAGTCCCAGTTTGGTCGCCGGAAAAGTTTCGGGCTCATCGGTAGTATACCGGGAGTGCCGGTAGTGTACCGGGGGACCTCCGGGAGGGGTATTTCGACCCCAAGAGGTCCATGGGCTGTGGGAGAATAATAACCAGCCCTTAGTGGGCTGGAAAAACAGCCACACCAAGGCCCATGGCGCAGGAGGCAAAAGTCCTAAAGGAAAAGGTGGAAAAAGGCTAAAAAGGAAGAGTCCTACTCCTACTAGGAGTGGAGGAGAAGTAGGACTCCTCCCCCTCTAGTTTGGCCGACTCCTATTGGAGTTTTTCCTTGCGCCAGCCCTCCTCTCTCTCCCTCCATTATATACTGGTGGATTGGGTGCTGTTTGGACACAGTTTACGGCCACGTGCTACCCGTTTCACCGGTGCTCCTCTAGATCGGTTTGCTGCAGCGCTTAGGCGAAGCCCTGCCGGAATTGCTCCACCACCATCACCGGAGCGCCGCCACGCTGTCGGTGAACTCTCTCTCCTCTCCACCTCCTCTTGCTGGATCTAGATGGTGGAGATCGTCATAAAGATGCACGTGTGTTGAACGCAGAGGTGTCATCCGTTCGGCGCTAGATCGGAAGGACCGTGATCAAGATCGCGAGACAGTTCGTGATGTGATCACGGAACGGATCGTGATGAGTTCGCGGGACAGATCGTGATCAAGATCATGAGATGGATTGTGATGAGTTTGCGGGACGGGTCTTGATGTGTTCGCGGGACGGATCGTGATTGGATCACGGGACGGATCGTGATGAGATCGCGGGACGCTCGGCGATTTGGATCGCGAAGATGTTCGACTACACCAACCGCGTTTCTTAACGCTTCCCGCTTAGCGATCTACAAGGGTACGTAGATCCACTCTCCCTCTCGTAGATGCTCATCACCATGGATAGGTTTGCGTGTGCGTAGGAAAATTTTTGTTTCCCATGCGACGTTCCCCAACAGTGTGGTCCTCCCCCCGATCCATCCCACGTGGCGCCTGGAACGGCCTCTCCAGGTGGCGGCAGGGTGCCGCCTATCGGTGTCAAAACCGACGGATCTCGGGTAGGGGGTCCTGAACTATGAGACTAGAATCGACGGTAACAAGAGACGAAGGGGACACGGATTTACCCAGGTTCGGGTCCTCCTATGGAGGTAATACCCTACGTCCTGCTTGGTTGTATTGATAATGTGGGGGGTTACAGAGTTGATCTACCTCGAGATCGAATAGCTAACCCTAGATGAGTTGTCCTCTCTATACCCCTAAACCCTCTGGCTTATATAGACGCCGAGGGTGCCCTGGGTTTACACATGGTCAGTTACATGCCGAAGAGATAAACATGCCTAACTACAGCTAATAACTTGGAGAATACGTCATGGCTCCACGAAGCTTCCATCTGGTGTAGGTGGTCTTTGATCATTCGATGATCGCTTTGTGGCCCATATAGTCCGGCCCATAAACAATAGGTCAGCTATCTGAGGACCCCCTAATCTAGGACTCCCTTTGAGCCCCCGGACTAGCCTTCAACACCGATATATATATCTGGTCGATCTCCTCATGTCGCCATCTTTGGCTTGCGAGGCGAGTCCCTCATCCTTCTTTGTTCGGCAACCGACCAGTCTTCGGTAAGATCTCAAGCGTCGCGGGTGCAGGTTCATTATAATAATTGTGCGTGTACCTCGATTTCCGCGCGTCGTGGGGAGGCGAGTGGTAAGTGATTTTAACAATCTTACCCTTCGTAACGGAGGCACCAACCCATTTAATCAAACAAAATTGTGGCTCAGACCACATTCTCTTCCTCCTCATCGAAATAAACTCTAGCAGAAGCTCCACGCAAAACATGGCTAACGCCCCTAGCTCCTTCGCTCGTCCCTACGGCTCACACCCAGGGGACTAGACCAGCTGTTCCATTACACTCATGCGGCTCCGCAATCCGGAGACCCAGGGATATCTTCCTTCATCAAATCTGGTGGCAACCCGCGTAGGTCTGCTCTCGTATGGGATGAGGTTTTTGATGGGTGTTTCCCCAATCCTAACAAGGGGGAGCGCGTATGCTTCGTCCCCTTCCTCCTCTGGGGCCTCGAATTCCCAATCCACCCGTTCCTGAGGGGGTTGCTGGAGTTCTACGGGATCCAATTCCACCACCTTACTCCTGGGTCCATTTTGCACATCTCGGGCGTCATCGCTCTCTGCGAGATGTTCCTGGGGTGCAAAGCACACTTTGATTTTTTTTTGACCGACTACTATAGGGTAAAATACCCCACAACCTTTTCTTTTATTCCAAAACACAAATTACAAAGTACAGGCTACTCTAGAAAGTTACAAAGGATGTTAGGGAAAAGAACAAACCTCAAGGTGGTAAAAAGGAAAGCCACTTTAAAAGGTCATCCCTAAAGCTAGCCTTAATTCTATGAGCTAAAAGAGAGATTTCATGAATAAAATTGGCTTTCCATCTGTTGAAGGAAGGGCGTTCATTCTGGAAAACACTTGCATTTTGGATGGTCCAGATGCTCCAGCAGGCAGTGAAAACCACTTCAGTGAAGAAAGGTTGGTGAAAATCTCTTTCTGCTCCAATGACAATGCCCCACATGGAAGTGCCCTGCCATGGGCTTTGCGGGTAACTCCAAACCCTAGTGCTAAACATGCAAGTGAAGAATAGATGGTCCCTGTCCTATTTAATCCTTGCATGACATAGGACACACAAATTGGAGTCCGAGACATTCCAATGACGTCGCTCAAGCATATCCTGGGTGTTAAGTCTGTCCATAATTAGCATCCATGCAAATACCTTAATTTTCATGGTACAACAGCTCCTCCAAATCCAATTGAGTAGAGGGTTGGAAATGACTGGCTGATGAACATGCATATAGAATTTCTTAGGAGAGTAGCCCTTGCCATCCGCAGCCCACAGCCAGACATCGTTCATGGACTGGTCTCGTTGCAAATTCTGTAGCAGGTTATGCACAGCTTGTAATTCCTGAAAAGCTCTTTTAGAAAGTGGTAGGTGGGACAACCTGGCCATGTCATTGGCATCAAAAGCATTGAAAACCTCTTCAGCTGTGGAGAAGGTGTCAACAGCAAAAGAAAACAACCTCTGAAATCTATACGCTAGGGGCATGTTTGAATGTCCGATCATCCAAGAATCTGACCAGAACAGGAATGTATCTCCTTTATTTGGTTGTATGTAAGTCACAGATCTGAAACTATCCATCCTCCTGCAGATATCCTTCCACCAAAAAGATCCACACAAGGAGGTACCTTGTGGCACTCTGCCATGATAGCATGTGTTCTAGATCAGGTTAACCCAAGGCACATCAACCTTGTTGAAGAATTTATCAGCATGCTTGAGTAGCAAAGCATCGTTCTGAATAGCCAGGTTCATAATTCCAAGATCACCTTTTATCTTAGGTCTGCATACCAAGTCCCAGGCAGCAAGTGCGGGAGCTTGGTCTTGATCATTTCTTCTCCAAAGATAATGCCTTTGTATTCTTTCCAATTGTTTGAGGATACCTGGGAGGATGTCCAAACTGCATAGAAAAAAGATGGAAACTGAAGATAGAGCAGAGTTCAAGTATTGCAATCTACCCCCCTGGGCCAAGAAGGAAGAGCTGTCAGCCAGTCTCCTTTCCATATTATCCACTAGGGGCATTAAATCCACCATCCTTGGCCTGGTGGTTCCAACAGGTAGACCAAGATATGTAAAGGGTAAAGAACCAACTTTGCACCAAACAGAATCAGCCAGCCTCTGCAATTCATCCTGATCTATATTAATTGGTAGCATGGCATACTTATGATAATTAATATGAAGGCCAATAGACTGAGAGAACATTAGGAGCATTCCTTTTAACTCCAGCAATTGTGATTCCACATCAGGCATGATAATAAGGGTATCATCTAGATATTAAACAATTGGGAAGTCCTTATCATGACAGGGGATTGGTAGCTCAATTTTTCCACTCAACAACAAATCATTTACTAGAGTCTGAAGAAAGTCTATAGCAACAACAAATAGGAGAGGAGACATAGGGTCTCCTTGTCTTACACCCTTTTTGCATAGGAACTTTCTGCCAGGGACTCCATTGAGCAGCACTAAGGATGATTCAGGGGAGAGCAACTCTTTGACCCAAAGGATCCATTTATCACTGAAACCCTTGTGCCTTAGAACCTGAAAGATGAATTCATGCTCAATGGAGTAAAAAGATTTTTCAAAATCAAGCTTAAGGATAACAATGGGTCTTTTCGACTAGTGAAACTGATGTAAGTACTCCAAAGTCCAACCAGCACAGTCCTGAATTGTTCTGGATTTAATGAATCCATACTCGTTTGTGTGGATGCACTTCATAATGTGTAGCTGAAACCTGTTGGCAGCCATCTTGGAAAGGAATTTTAACCCCATCCCTATTAAAGAAATTGGCCTGAAATCACCAACCTGCTCAGGGGAGGCCTTTTGGGGTACAAGTGTGTTGTATGAAGAGTTCATATTTTCCAGCCTAGCAGCCCCAGCATGAAAGTCTTTTGCAAGTGTATAGAAGTCCTCACAGATGATATGCAACATTTCTTAAAAACAATCCATTGAAACCATCAGGACCTGGTGCTTTGTCAATGGGCATTTCCTTGACTGTCATGTCTATCTCTTCCTTGGAAAAAGGTAGGGTAAGATAATTCAGTCCATCCACCTCATGTAGCAAGGACTAAAGATCAAAAGTAAGGTTGATTCCATTGGACTGGCCCATCCTGGCTTTATAAGCTGACCAGAAACATCCAGCAATTTGCTCATGGTCAGTAGTAACAGTTCCATCATCTAGTTTCAGAGAAGAAATGGAATTCCTAGTGTGGAAAAATTTCGTATTCTCCTCCCCTACTTTGATAGTCCGAATAGTGGCTCTCTTTTTCCAGTAAAGAAACTGCAGATGAAGTAACTATTCCAAGTGCAGCTTCACGATCACTCTGAAATTAGCCTCAGGCCTAAAGAGTGGTCTGAACTCCTCAAGATTGTCCAGAAGCAAAATCACTTGATTGCATTTTCCTATCAAGAGTTTGATTTTAGAGAGACCAGTCTACCATCTTTTAAGAGCCTGCCTCAAAGACTTAAATTTATCCATTATGATGGCAGTGATATGGCCTTTCCTAGAGGGTACCTTCCAGGACTTCTCCACACACTCTAGAAAACCAGCTAGTTTGACCCAATAATTTTCAAAACGAAAAAGTTTACTCTTGGGAATGGTTGTGTTGATGGACACCACACATGGGACATGGTTTGATGCAATTTTGGCCAAGGGCAAGACCTGTGTTAAAGGATAACAAGAGATCCAATTGGTAGATGTGAAAAAACAGTCCAACAGTTCGAGAAGGGGGGTATCCTGCATGTTTGACCTTGTATATGACCTGCTCTTAAGAGGTAACTCAAGAAGACCGGGATGACCTATAATTTCGTTAAAAAGGATCATATCATTAACATCTACACCAGGGAGATTTCTATTGGAAGTGGATCGTATGAAATTAAAATCTCCCAGCAACAACCAGTTTTCATTGACACGTATATTCAGGTTATAAAGCCAGCTGACAAAAAGGTCCCTCGCGTCCCCTTGGCAGAGCCCATACACATTAACCAACGTCCATTTCTCACTATTATGGTTTGAAGTGAAAGAGATGACCAAGCCAAAACTCTGAGTGTCTAGGAGCACTCCATTTATTATCGAAGAATTCCAGAGAATAATCAAACCACCAGAGGCCCCACACGAGGGGCTATATGCAAAACGATCAAAACGTTTAGGGCAGAAACTCCTAATACTTCAATGGTTAATGTGATGCATTTTTGTTTCCTGAAGACAGACCACAGAGGCCAAACTTTCATCAATTTTATTTCTAACAACTCTTTGACACGTGTCAGAATTAAGTCCCCAAACATTCCAGCAAAGAACCCGCCAACTTCCAGTAGAACGACTATCCATAGCAACACAATTCAGCAGCATCATAAGTGCAGTCACGCAGTGACCAGGACAAACAAGGTTCAAAAGGCACCAGTACAGGATAACCAGCAAAATAAGAAAAATAACAGGTTTGAACACAATGGTAACATGGGGAGACAAGGCCCCAAATCATAGCAAGAGAAGGTATCCTAATCATCATTGTTGCATGGAGGAGACTTGGCTGGATCTTCCATAAGAAGGTCCACTGTCAGCTTCTCTGGGGCAATGCCAAGGTTCTGACCAACAGCTTGGATCACCCTAATGGGTGTGGTGGGCAGGATCTCTTGATTCTGCTTCTCTTCTCCAGATGGTCTGGTCTCTGTATGATCAGCTTGCGATGCCTCAAGCGGCTTGGATCGAGGCTTTCTCTTCTTCGACAGTGGCATAGGAAGCTCATGCAGAACTGGCTTAAAGCCATCACGCTTTGCAGACCATGGGTGCACCTACGAACCACAGAGTCAACAATTGGCATGGGCTTCTTTCGAGGGCCCCTCTTCTTAGCACACTAAGCAGAGAAAGAGAATTGATCATCAAAAGTAGCAGCTGGGGTAACTTGAGGAACTGCAGAGCCCGAATCTTCAGTAAAAAGTGCTCTGGCCATAGGCCGAGAGCCAACCGAAGCAGAGGAAACAGGATTATCATCCATAAGACACACCAGTTTTGATACCCAGTTGATGTCATCAAAAGCAATGGACCAGGACCGCTTGCATAACACGATAGGTTAAGCAGCAACAAGAGGAAGAGCCCGGGGAATTACCGGGGCATTGCAAAAATCCATTAGTCTCAAATGTCCTTTTCCAAGCCATAATTGGGGGTAATGGTGGACCATAAACCACTCGTACCATTCCAATCATCATGTTCAAAGGCTGAATGATTGGCTGCTAGTAAGGTACAATCGCCAAAGGGTTGAACACAGGCGGCGGTTGTTGATCAGCTGGAACTGCATTAATGTTTGGATGATGGTGCACCGGCTGAACAAATTGAACCAAGTCTGAAGATTCACGCTGATCAATAACCTGATCAATAACCATGGACCCGTTGTCTTGGGAAGGAGCCTCCTGCTGAACCACAGGCTCATCTTCATTCTAGCCCCATCCATTAGCATCATGCCAGTTGTGAGGCTCCTGATGATGTTCAGGTATCGGCGGCAGCGGGGTATCATTCCATCCCAGAGTAGGATAGGGGGGAAGAGCAAACATCAGGTTATCCAGCACAAGGTTCCCTGGCAGAGGATGTGGATTGCCATTAAGGGGCATGGGATCTTCATCCTGGGGCATCTGCTCAGCAAAATTTGCTCCAAGGATATACAAAGGAGTTGTCCAAGAAACCCTCGCTCCACCCCATGTTGCATATTCAAAGAAAGTGACACTGTGGGGCACCAAAGCATAGTCAGAGAAGGAAGCAAAAACCACTGACCGCACCAGATATGGGTCATCGCTAACCCAGTGATGGACCTCCCCAAAGGTGTTGACAGCCGCCCGCAGGTCTTTCGTGTTATGTAAATCTAGCGGAACACCAGCCCTGACGGAAACCCGCAGAGCCATGAAAACCCTCGCCTTCATTATGCTTCATGGAACAAACAAAAGAATCGTTCCCTAAGTCTTGCGGGACCATCTAAACAGCAGCAAATCTCTCCCCAGCATCTCTTAACTCAAAAAGACCCATACCCGCAATCCAAGGTTGAGCTAAGCCAACATGAAAACCCCTGTTGTTCAAAAGCTCCACAACCTGCTATTGTACCTGACCAATCTGGTTGACACGCGATGCAAGCAACACTTCAGCCACCAAGTACTGCCCGTGTCGACGAGGGATGGGAGCCACCGGAGTGACATAAGTCTGGGGAAGATGATGAGGACCGTCGTCAATGATGTGATGCCCTGGAGGGACGTAACGCTCCGGGTCGAGTTCAAAGTTGGCTATCGAAGGAGGGGAAGCTGGAGACAGAGGTGTCAATGGTGGCGGCTCCGATGGAGTGCTTGGAGAGATTGAATGCAATAGAACGGGAGAGGGCGGCACTGTAGCTCGCCCGGTTTCCCCAAGACAGGTAAGGGTTCCCGAAAAATCTGAAACAAAGGAGGGACTCTTCTGTTTCCATGTAAGGCCATTTTCTAGTACAAAAGAGACACAATCAGATTTGGTGTGGCCCACCCGATAGCAGGAGGAGCAAATCTCCCGAGATGTGTAGTTAGAGGCCAGGTGACCTTCACGAGGCAAATAGTGCAGGTCAAAATCCTAGTAACCATGTCATTAACCATTTCTTCAAAGTTTTCCCGGGCCTCTTGGGAAGAGGGAATCGGAAGCCCAGACCCAGAATCAACAGGCCCCTCAAGTGTCGGCCCATTTGCTGAGGCCACCGTAGTCGTAGGAGAAACAGGCCCATGAAATGGAATACCCATCCGTGCTGGATTCGAAAGACCAGAATTCCCGCCCTGGATATCTAGCGTGATAGGCATAACAAGCATTATACCTTCTACACCATTGGAGATAGCCAAAAAAATGAGGATGTGAACTTCCTGGATCTCCGTTGGAAGAAACCCGAATCTCGGAATTAACGAGGGAAGTCAGCGAGGATTGAGGAACCATCCCAAAGGTGATGTGCGGTGAGGCAATCATCCACTGGAGCTCTGTCGTCGGCGAGGGATGGATGACAATGCGCTCATGCTATGACATATTGTACCCAGCAAATTGTAAACCAGCAATCGAGCTTTATGCAAATTTTTGCGCACCAGTCCTTGACCTCTTGGGCCATGAAGTTGGATCCATTGTCCGTTATTATACTATGCATGACACATTAGCGATGTGCTACGCTAGATATAAATTCGATCACTGGTCCAGATTTAGCCGACTTGACGGGCTTTGCTTCTATACATTTGGTGAACTTGTCAACCATGACCAGTAGGTATTTATTTTTCTTGGTTCCCCCTTTAAGGGGTCTGACCATGTCCAGCCCCCAGACCGCGAAAGGCTAGGTGATCAGAATAGTTTGAAGAGCTGTTGGTGGCATGTTACTTTGATTTGCAAAGAGTTGACACCCTACACAATGTTGAACAAGTGACTAGGCGTCCGGCTGAGCTGTAGGCCAAAAGAAACCAGCTCGGAAGGCCTTGCTGACAAGGGATCTTGCCACGGCGTGATGCCCGCCCATGACTGCGTGGATTTCGGCGAGGAGCTCCCGTCCTTCTTCCTACGATATACACCGCTGCAATATTCCGGTTGTTCTTTTCTTGTATAACTCACCCTCGTTTATGTTGTAGGCCTTGGATCGCCGAACTATGAGTCGTGCCTCGGTTTGATCATCGGGGAGTTCCTTGTGAAGAACGTAAGCGAGGAAAGGCTCTGTCCATGGCACTATTACTACCATTACCTCGTGAGTTGAGGGCGTTTCATTCATCACGGAGCCACCGATAATGCCATCGTCTGGCTCGTTTATGGGGGGAACAACTTCGTCTGCCGTATTTGGACCAACGACATTGTCGTCGTCCTGCCACACTATGGAGGGCTTAAACAGTTGCTCCAAAAAAGTGTTTCTCGGGGTGGGATCGCGCTTGGCTCCCATACGGTCCAGTATGCCGGCGGCTTGGTTGTTGTCGCGAGCGACGTGGTGGAATTCCAACCCCTTGAACCGAGGAGATATCTTGAGGACGACATTTCTATATGCCGCCATCTTCGGATTTTTGGCTTCGAACTCGCCGGTAATTTGGGATATGGCCAAGTTTGAGTCTCCCCGTACCTATAGCCATCGTATGCCCATTGATACCTATTGGGAGACGTAGTAGTAAATCAAAAAAAATCCTACGATCACCAAAATCCATCTATGGAGAAACCAGCAATGAGTAAGGGGAGAGTGCATCTCCATACCTTTGAAGATCGCTAAGAGGAAGCATTACAAGAACGCGGTTGGTGGAGTCGTACTCGCAGCGATTTAGATCGCGGTGGATTCCGATCTTAGCGTCGAACAATGGCGCCTTCGTGTTTAACACACGTGCAGCCCGGTGACGTCTCCTACGCCTTCATCCAACAAGGAGGAAGGAGAGTTTGAGGGAGAGCTCCGGCAGCATGATGGCATGGTGACGGTGGAGCTGCGTGGTACTCCGAGAGGGCTTCGCCAAGCACTACGGAGGACGAGGAGGAGGAGGGGTAGGGCTGCGGCAGAGAGAGAGAGGAACTCTTGTGTTGGCAGCCCCCAAAACCCCCACTATATATAGGAGGAGGAGGAGAAGGTAGGGAGAAGCCCCTGGGGTTCCCACCCTAGGGCCGGCAGTAGCCCCAGATGGCATCTGGTGCGGCGGCAGAGAGGGAGAGGGAGGGGCGGCGCCCTAGGTGGGCCTAGGGCCCATCTGCCCCTAGGGTTTGCCCCCTCCCACAAAGTGATGCGCCTTGGGCCCTTGTGGGGGGTGTACCAGCCCACCTAGGGGCTGGTTCCCTCCCACCTGCGGCCCATGCAGCCCTCTGGTGCTGGTGGCCCCACATGGTGGACCCTCAGAACCCTTCCGATGGTCCCGGTACGTTACTGGTGATGCCCGAAACACTTCCAGTGACCAAAACCTCACTTCCTATATATGAATATTTACCTCCGGACCATTCTGGAACTCCTCGTGACTTCCGAGATCTTGTCCGGGACTCCGAACAACCTTCAGTAACCATGTACACTATTTCCCTATAACCCTAGCGTCATCGAACCTTAAGTGTGTAGACCCTACGGGTTTGGGAGGCACGTAGACATGACCAAGACACCTCTCCAGTAAATAACCAACAACAAGATCTAGATACCCATGTTGGCTCCCACATGCTCCATGATGATCTCATCGAATGAACCACGATGTCGGGGATTCAATCAATCCTGTATACAATTCCCTTTGTCTACCGGTATGATACTTGCCCGAGATTCGATCGTTGGTATGCCTATACCTTGTTCAATCTCATTACCAGCAAGTCTCTTTACTCGTTCCGTAACACATCATCCCGTGGCTAACTCCTTAGTCACTTTGAGCTCATTATGATGAATTCTTACCGAGTGGGGCCCAGAGATACCTCTCCGTCACACGGAGTGACAAATCCCAGTCTCGATTCGTGCCAACCCAACAGACACTTTCGGAGATACCCGTAGTGTACCTTGATAGCCACCCAGTTACATTGTGACATTTGGCACACCCAAAGTATTCCTACGGTATCCGGGAGTTTCACAATCTCATGGTCTAAGGAAATGATACTTGACATTAGAAAAGCTTTAGCAGACGCTACACGATCTTGTGCTATGCTTAGGATTGGGTCTTGTCCATCACACCATTCTCCTAATGATGTGATCCCATTATCAACGACATCCAATGTCCATGGTCAGGAAACCGTGACCATCTATTGATCAACGAGCTAGCCAACTAGAGGCTCACTAGGGACATGTTGTGGTCTATGTATTCACACATGTATTACGGTTTCCGGTTAGCACAATTATAGCATGAACAATAGACAATTATAATGAACAAGGAAATACAATAATAACCATTTTATTATTGCCTGTAGGGCATATTTACAACAATACTGCCATCCAAAGACCATGAAGTAGAGCTTCACATTCGACAGCATTATTGGAGTCAGCATACATGATTTGCAACACGTATCGCACGTTGTCGCCTGTGGGGATGTGAGGATAACTCCAGCCACCGGACCAGCCAAGGTCTTGGATCCATCAAAGTACATTGTCTGGTGGGAATATGCATTGTATTCCTTTGGGAGCTCGGCCTCTATCCATTCAGCCAGGAAGTCCGCCAGTACCTGAGATTTAATGGCACGACGTGGCTTATAGGTTATTTCAAAGGGAAGGAGCTCAATGGCCCATTTGGCTATGCGGCCGATGGCATCCCTGTTCTTGATTATGTCATTCAGGGGAACTTCCGATGCCACTATTATTGCACACTCCTAGAAGTAGTGTGTGAGTTTCCTCGACGCCATGAATACTGTATAGGCTATGTTTTGGTAATGTTGGTATCTGGACTTGCACTGTGTTAGCACTTCTGACACATAATGTACCAGTTTCTGAGTCTGAAATTTGTGTCCCTCCTCATCTCGTTCAACGACGAGCGCCGCACTAACGACTTTGTTGGTGGCCGATATGTATAATAACATGGGCTCACCTGCGCCCGATGCAGTGAGTATGTGATTGGTTGCCAGTAGTGTTTTGATTTCTTGTAACGCGTCCGCTGCCTCATCGGTCCATTCAAACTTGTTGGTCCGCTTCAGCAGCTTATAGAGTGGTAAAGCCTTTTCACCGAGGTGGGAGATAAAGCGGCTTAATGCTGCTACGCACCCAGCTAACCTCTAGACATGCTTCAGCTCTGTGGGAATTGCAAGAATTGATGGAGCACGGATTTTAGCTGGATTTGCCTCTATTCCTCTATGTGAGATGATGAATCCAAGTAGCTTACTAGAGGGGACTCCGAATACACATTCTTCCGGATTGAGCCGTATATCATATTCGCATAGACTAGCGAAGGTTTGTCGTAAGTCGTCGATCAACTGGTCGACGTGTTTGGTTTTGATTACCACATCATCCACGTATTCCTCGACAGTCTTACCGACCTGTGTTGCGAGACAGGTTTGGATCATGCGCTGGTATGTGGCCCTAGCGTTTTTAGCCCGAAAGGCATCGTGTTGAAGCAGAATGGCCCGTAGGGGGTGACGAATGTAGTCGCCGCTTAATCAGATTCCGTCATTTTAATTTGATGGTATCCGGAGTAAGTGTTGAGGAAACACAATAAATCGTGTCTAGTTGTGGCATCAATGATCTGGTCCATGCATGGTAAGGGGAAAGGGTCCTTGGGGCAGGCTTTGTTGAGGTCTTCGAAGTCGACACACAGCCGCCAGGACTTGTCTTTCTTAGGTACCATCACCAGGTTTGCTAGCCACTCAGGGTGTTTAATGTCCCAAATAAATCCGGCTTGAGCAGTTTAGCTAATTCTTCACCCATGGCTTGTTGTTTGGGCTTGGAGAAGCGACGCAGAGTCCGTTTCACGGGCTTAAAGCCTGGGATAATTTTTACGCTGTGTTCGGCGAGCCGACGTGGGATTCCAGGCATATCGAAAGGATGCCAGGGAAAAATGTCCCGATTCTTGTGGAGGAAATTCGATAGTGCTTCGTCCATGAGGGGATCGAGCTGGCCTCCAATGTATGATGTCTTATTGGGGTCCGTTGGATGTACCTGAAATTTGACCATTTCCTCTGCGGGTTTAAAGGACGTGGACTTGGGCCTTTTACTAAGGATGGCATCGTCCTTATTAACTGTCGACCATAAGGCGGTCAACTCTTCGGTAGCAAAGTTTCCGCTAATGCCTCGAGGGCGAGCGCCGTCATTTTTTTCGGATCGAAGGGCTATGTTCGGATCACTGGCTATCGTGATCACTCTGTTTGGTCCTGGCATTTTGAGTTTCATGTACCCGTAATGGGGTATAGCCTGGAACTTTGTAAAGGTGTCACGTCCCAATAGGGCGTGATAGCCACTTGGGAAGGGGACGATGTGGAAGAGAAGTTCCTCGGATTGGTAGTTTTTGGGCATGTTGAACACCACGTCCAGGATGATACATCTGGAACAACGTGCCTCTTTCCCTGGGATAATTCCCGGGAAGGTTGTGTTGCTATGTTCGATGCGGGATCGGTCGAACTGCATTTTTTCTAGGGTGGCCTCGTATATGAGGTTAAGACCACTGTCGTCGTCCATTAGCACTTTATATAGCTTGTATCCATCGACGATAGGGTTCAAGACTAGTGCAGCCGGTGAGTGACCGGGAAGAATGGGCGGCTGGTCAGTGTCCCCGAAAGTAATCGGTATGTCTGCCCATGGGCTAGTGGCTGCCACATGGTAGACTTGCTCGATCTCCCTAAGAGCTCTTTTACGCCTGTTCCTCGAGGGGAAGGTCTCATAGACCATCAGGACTTCGGCATTGAATCCGGGCGGCGAAGGAGAGCGCCTACTCGATTGAGGTGTTTCGAGGATGGCCTCGCCACTTTTTGCGACTTGCCTGATGACCCAACAAGCTCTAAGGTTGTGAGTTGGGTTCGTGTTTAACAACACGGAATGTATGGGGCAAGGTTTATCCAATAGTCTGTCGAGGACAGAGCCGGTCCCTGAAAAGGGCTTGTTTCTTTTTTCAAGGGGTTCGTACCTGGCTGACCGATCTGGAGGTATCCTCTTTTTCCGAGCTCCTCTAGGGTGTTCGGGGAGAATTGGTTCTGAGAACAACTGTTCGGATTGCCACACGCTCTCCATGGCACAGTACTTTTGTACCAATTCGGATAACTCCGAAAAGTCACTTATGCGTCGGCGGGCCAGGGCATTAAGAATCCCTTCATCATGGCAACTGCGAATTAAAATTGCCGTTATATCTTGGTCACTAAGACCTTTTACTCTGTTCCTAGCGAGCAGGAGCCTAGCCCAAAAGTGGTGGACTGACTCTCCTAGTAGTTGCTTGATATCCCAAAAGTCCGAAGACACGGGCTTTGGTGCGATACTTGGATGGTCGTCTTGGGCGGTGGGTGGGAAAAATTCGATTCCATGTCGCAACGAGTGTTTAGAACTACAATTTCCAAATCATGTGACGGATTCCGGACCAGTGACGGTCCGGCTTTAGAATGATTCCCCGCCTCTGGTTCACCGACAGAGTCTTGGTGATCGAGGACTAGAGTATAGACGGTTTTCAATTCCGGTTGTCGAGCAGAATCCGCAGCCGGACACTCGATGGTAGCGACAAGGTGGATGATCGGAGGGACATGAATCTCCCTGTCATCGGGTCTAATCCCGAGCCGATCATAGATCGCAACCTGGTCATCTGATATAGGCATAGCTTCGATCCTATCGAACAACTCATTTAAGAACGAGGCGATGGCAGGGTGCGTGTCGCTGATACGAGTGGATTCATCGAGTGGCGTGACGGTTCCAGAGTTATGCCGAAGCAGACCTGTGTTTCGTTCCACCATGAGACCTGATGTCTTGGGCGTCAAAGCATCTGGACTTACAGGTTTTTCTCCGAAGGTTGAGGGTTCCATTAGAACGAGTGTTCCCTGTGAATCAGCCACGAACTCTAGGGTTCTGAACTTGATACTCTAATTGGGGGCAAACCTCCCAGTTTGGCCATGACGGCTGATTGGGCTGGCATGCGACAAGATGTCGTTGCCGATGAAACTCTGGTCGGGGGCGAGAGTCCCCTTGATGCAGATCACGCTACTTGTGACGAGGTGAGCCATCGATTCCTTCGGCGCTCACAGAGGAACTCTCAATGAAAGCACCAATGTCGGTGTCAAAACCGGCAGATCTCGGGTAGGGGGTCCCGAACTGTGAGACTAGAATCGATGGTAACAGGAGACGAAGGGGACACGGATTTACCCAGCTTTGGGCCCTCCTATGGAGGTAATACCCTACGTCCTGCTTGGTTGTATTGATAATGTAGGGGGTTACAGAGTTGATCTACCTTGAGATCGAATGGCTAACCCTAGATGAGTTGTCCTCTCTATACCCCTAAACCCTTCGGCTTATATAGACGCCGAGGGTGCCCTGGGTTTACACATGGTCGGTTACATGCCGAAGAGATAAACATGCCTAACTACAGCTAATAACTTGGAGAATACGTCATGGCTCCTTGAAGCTTCCATCTGGCGTAGGTGGTCTTCGATCATCCGATGCTCGCTTTGCGGCCCATATAGTCCGGCCCATAAACAATAGGTCAGCTATCCGAGGACCCCCTAATCCAGGACTCCCTCATCGCCCTGCGCATGCAGCCCACAAACTCTCATGCGTCGAGCCTCAGAGCGAATTTGCCTACTTCTGTTGGCACCGCCCGGTAGGTCGCGTGTCTCCTGACGTGGGTTGATTCCCTGACAGTCTGGCATGACCTCGCCCTTGTTGCTTGCTTGCCTGGACACCTGCGCCATTAGCTCCCTACAAAGAGTGGTGCGCTCGCGTCTGGTCTGTCCGGGTTGTTGGAGGTCCACTGGGTCATGGGGGCGCGCACTGGTGCGTGCGTGGGGTGCTCCGTTGTCTTCTCCGTGAGCTTGTTCACCATGGCCAGGCTGTGCCCCGAAATCAATTACCGGGATTCGCAGGAGGAGGAGCACAACATTTGGTGGGCCCCGCCCGGGTTCGCCCAGGACTGAAGAGGGCGTGCCGTTCACGGGTCGGGGGACAGGCGTGGCGAACGAGCCCCCAACGCTTGATGACGAGCGAGGAACCATGGCTCCGCGCGCGACGGTGATCAGCTCAGTCATGTGGTCGGCCCACGCGTCGAAGCCCCCTAGCATTGAACGATGGCGGAGCAACTCACTTGCCAGCAAAAGTGTGTCATGCGTTACTAGGGACCCCACGTAGGAGTGATGCGACGTAGATGCTGAAGGCGCCGCCCGACCATCGTGCGCTTGGGTGGCGCGAGGGGCGGCGATGACAAAGGCGACGCTGGCAACCTGATACTGCCCGCCCAGTACCAGGCCGTTGGGGCATAGGTTCCCAGTGGTAGCTGTTGGAAATATGCCCTAGAGGCAATAATAAATTAGTTATTATCATATTTCCTTGTTCATGATAATCGTTTATTATCCATGCTATAATTGTATTGATCGGAGACTTAAATGCATGTGTGGATACATAGACAAAACCATGTCCCTAGTATGCCTCTAATGGACTAGCTCGTTGATCAAAGGATGGTTAAGGTTTCCTAGCCATGGACATGATATGTCATTTGATAACGGGATCACATCATTAGGAGAATGATGTGATGGATAAGACCCAAACTGCAAACGTAGCATATGATCGTGTCAGTTTATTGCTACTGTTTTCCGCATGCCAAGTATGTGTTCCTATGACCATGAGATCATGCAACTCACAGATATTGGAGGAGTGCCTTGTGTGTATCAAACGTCGCAACGTAACTGGGTGACTATAAAGGTGCTCTACACGTATCTCCGATGGTGTCTGTTGAGTTGGCATGGATCGAGACTGGGATTTGTTACTCCGTGTGACGGAGAGGTATCTCGGGGCCCACTCGGTAATGCAACATCACAATAAGCCTTGCAAGCAATGTGACTAATTGTTAGTTGCGGGATCTTGTATTACGGAACGAGTAAAGAGACTTGCCGGTAACGAGGTTGAACTAGGTATGGAGATACCGACGATCGAATCTCGGGCAAGTAACATACCGAAGAACAAAGGGAACGTTATACGGGATTAACTGAATCCTTGACATAGAGGTTCGACCGATAAAGATCTTCATAGAATATGTAGGAACCAATGTGGACGTCCAGGTCCCGCCATTGGTTATTGACCGTAGAGGTGTCTCGGTCATGTCTACATAGTTCTCGAACCCGCAGGGTCTGCACACTTAAGGTTCGATGACGTTTCGGTAGTGTAGAGTTATGTATGGTGGTGACCGAAGTTTGTTCGGAGTCCCGGATGAGATCCCGGATGTCACGAGGAGCTCCGAAATGGTCCGGAGGTAAAGATTCATATATAGGAAGTCCCAGTTTGGTTTCCGGAAAAGTTTTGGGCTCATCGGTAGTGTACCGGGAGTGCCGGTAGTGTACCGGGAGGCCTCCGGGAGGGGTATTTCGACCCCAAGAGGTCCATGGGCTGTGGGAGAATAATAACCAGCCCTTAGTGGGCTGGGAAAACAGCCACAAAGGCCCATGGCGCTGGAGAGAAAGTCCTAAAGCAAAAAGTGGAAAATCAGCCAATAGGAGGCAATCCTACTCCAACTAGGATTGGAGGTGAAGTAGGATTGCTTCCCACCTCCTATTTCGGCCGACCCAAAGGCCTTGGATGCCTCTACTATCCTCTCCTCCTATATATACTAGTGGATTGGGTGGTTTTTGGACAGAATTTCTGGCCACGTGCTACCCGTTACACCGGTGCACAGTTTCTCCTCTAGATCGGTTTCCGCAGCGCTTAGGCGAAGCCCTGCCGGAATCACTCCACCACCATCACCGGAGCGCCGTCACACTACCGGTGAACTCCCTCTCCTCTCCACCTCCTCTTGCTGGATCAAGACGGTGGAGATCGTCATCAAGCTGCACGTGTGCTGAACGCGGAGGTGTCGTCCGTTCGGTGCTAGATCGGAAGGACCGTGATCGAGATCGCGAGAAGGTTCGTGATGAGATCGCGGAACAGATCGTGATGAGTTCGTGGGATAGATCGTGATCAAGATCGCGAGACAGATCGTGATGAGATCGCGGGACGGATCGTGATGAGTTCACGGGACGGATCGTGATTGGATCGCGGGACGGATCGTGATGAGATCGCGGGACGCTCGGCGATTTGGATCGCGAAGATGTTCGACTACACCAACCGCGTTTCTTAACGCTTCCCGCTTAGCAATCTACAATGGTACGTAGATCCACTCTCCCTCTCGTAGATGCTCATCACCATGGATAGGTTTGCGTGTGCGTAGGAAATTTTTTGTTTCCCATGCGACGTTCCCCAACAGTGGCATCATGAGCTAGGTTGATGGTTCGATGAGATCTCGAGTAGAACACAAAAGGTTTGTGGACGTTGATGCTTAGATTGCTTCCTCCCTTGGTCGGATTTTGGTTCAGCGGGATTGTGAGATGAAGCGGCCCGGACCAACATTACTCGTACGCTTATGAGAGACGGGTTCCCTCAACGCAACTTGTTGCTTAGATGGCTTGCGGGTGACAGTTTCTCTCACTTTAGTTGGATCGGATCCGACAAAGGCGGTCCTTAAGACGGTTGAAAATCAATCTATGTATCACCGTTGTGGTTTATGCGTAGGTGAGAATCGTTCTTGCAAGATACCCGTAGCAGCCACGTAAAACATGCAACAACAATTAGAGGACGTCTAACTTGTTTTTGCAGGGTATGTTGTGATGTGATATGGCCAATTACATGATGAGATATATGTGATGTATGAGATGATCAGGTGATGTATAGAATTTCACGACTTGCATGTCGTTGAGTACGGCAACCGGCAGGAGCCATAGGGTTGTCTTTAATTATTGTATGACCTGCGTGTCAATCATTAAGCGCTATGTAATGCTTTACTTTATCGCTAAGCGGTAGCAATAGAAGTAGAAGCAGGGCTGGCGCCACAACCCCAATGGCAACACATTGATGGAGATCAAGATGATGGAGATCATGGTGTTGTGCCGGTGACGATGGAGATCATGTCGGTGTTTCGAAGATGGAGATCTTAAACACAAGTTCATGGCCATATCATGTCACTTATGAATTGCATGAGATGTTAATCCTTTTTGTGCACCTTGTTTTGCTTAGGTCGACGGTAGCATTATAAGGTGATCCCTCACTTGAATTTCAAGATGAACTGTGTTCTCCCAGAGTGTGCACCGTTGCGAAAGTTCGTCGTGTTGAGACACCACGTGATGATCGGGTGTGATAGACTATACGTTCACATACAACGGGTGCAAGCCAGATTTGCATGCGTAGAACACTCGGGTTAAACTTGATGAGCCTAGCATGTACAGACATGGCCTCGGAACACAAGAGACCGAAAGGTCGAACATGAGTCATATAGTAGATATGATCAACATAATGATGTTCACCATTGCAGCCACCTCAACTCACGTGATGATCGGACTTGAGTTGGTGAATTTGGATCATGTATCACTCGAATGATCGGAGGGATGTCAATTTGAGTGGGAGTTCTTAGGTAATATGATTAATTGAACTCATTATCATGAACATAGTCAAAGTGTCTTTGCAAATTATGTTGTAGATTACTAGCTCACGCTGTAGCTCCCTTGTAGTTTTATATGCTCCTAGAGAAATAGTATTGAAAGATGATGGTAGCAATATTGCGGACTGGGTCTGTGATCTGAGGATTGTCCTCTTTGCTGCACAGAAGGCCTATGTCCTTAATGCACCGCTCGGTGCGCCACCCCCTCTAGCGTCGTCTGTAGATGTTGTGAATATCTGACAGGCACGTTTCGATGACTACTTGATAGTTTAGTGCGTCATGCATTACAGCTTAGAATTGAGGCTCCGAAACGTTTTGAACGTCATGGAACATATGAGATGTTCTAGGATCTGAGATTGTGATCTCAGGCTCGTGCCCGTGTTGCAAGATATGAGATCTCCAACAAGATTCTTTGCCTGTAAGATGAAGGAGAATAGCTCAATCATTGAGCATGTATTCAGATTGTCTGGGTACTACAATCGCTTGAATCAAGTGGGAGTTGATCTTCCAGATAAGATAGTGATTGATATAGTTCTCCAAGTCACTATCACTAAGCTACTAGAACTTGGTGATGAACTATAAGTTGCCAGGGATAGAAATAATGATTCCTGAGTTGTTCACGATGTTTGACACCGCGTCAAGTGTTGATGGTTAATCAAACCACTAGTTTTGAGAAGGGCAAGAGCAAGGAGGGAAACTTCATGGATAGCAAGTCAGTTGCTGCTCCAGTGAAGCAACCCAAAGTTGAACTCAAACCCGAGACTAAGTGCTTCTATTATGAGGTGAGAGGTCGCTGAAGCGGAACAACCCTAGATACTTGGTAGATAAGAAGGCTGGCAACATCGACAGAAGTATATTTGATATACGAGTTATTGATGTGTACCTTGCTAGTACTCCTAGTAGCACCTGGGTATTGGATACCGGTTCAGTTGCTAAATGTTAGTAACTCAAAATAAAAGCTACGGAATAAACGGAGAACTAGCTAAGGGTGAGGTGACGAGGTGTGTTGGAAATGTTTCCAAGGTTGATGTGATTAACATCGCACGCTCTCTCTACCTTCAGGACTAATGACAAACCTAAATAAATGTTATTTGGTGTTTTGCGTTGAGCATGAACATGATTAGATCATGTTTGTTGCAATGCGGTTATTCATTTAAGTCAGAGAATAATAGTTATTGTGGTTACATGAATAATACCTTCAATGGTCATGCACCCAGTGAGAATGGTTTGTTGAAATCTTGATCGTAGTAATACACATGTTCATAACATTGATGTCAAAAGATACAAAGTTAAATAATGATAGTACCACATACTTGTGGCACTGCCACAAAATGTCATATTGGTATAAAGCGCATGAAGAAACTCCATGGTGATGGATATTTGGACTCATTCGATTTCGAATCGGTTGAGACATGCGAACCATGCCTCTTGGGCAAGATGACTAAAGGACCCCGTTGGATGGAGCGGGCAAGTGATTCATTGGAAATGATACATGTTGATGTATGCAATCTAGTGAGTCTTGCAACGTGCAGTGGATATCGTTATTTTCTTACCTTCACTGATGATTTGAGTAGATATTTACTTAATGAAACACAAGTCTGAATCGTTTGAAAGGTTCAAGCAAATTCAGAGTGAAGTTTAAGATCATCGTGACAAGAAGATAAAATGACTGCGATATGATCGTGGAGGTGAATATCTGAGTTACGAGTTTGGCATACAACTTCGGACAATGTGAAAGTTGTTTCACAACTAAACGCCACCTGGAACACCATAGTGTGATGGTGTGTCCGAACATCATAGTTATGCTCTATTGGATATGGTGCGTGCTATGATGTCTCTTATCGTTTTACTACTATAATTTTGGGGTTATGCATTAGAGACAACTACATTCACTTTAAATAGGGCACCATCTAAATCCGTTGAGATGATATCGTGTGAATTATGGTTTGACAGAAACCTAAGCTATCATTTCTTAATGTTTGGGGCTGTGATGCTTGTGTGGAAAATGTTTTCACATAATAAGCTAGAACCCAAAGCGGACAAATGTATCTTCATAGAATACCCTAAGAACAGATGGGTATGCCTTCTATCTCAGATCCGAGTGCAAAGTGTTTGTTGATAGAACTGGGTTCTTTCTCGAGAAAAAGTTTCTCTTGAAAGAATTGAGTGGGAGGAAGATAGAACTTGATGAGGTTGTTAAACCTTTGTTCAACCAGAGAGTAGCGCAGCGCAGAAAGATGTTTCTGTGAAGCCTACGTTAGTTGAAGAGGAAGTTAATGATGATGATCATGAAGCTTCAGGATCAAGTTACTATCAAACTTCGTAGGTCAACAAGGATGTGTACTGCTCCTAAGTGGTACGACAACTCTGTCTTGGAGATCATGTTGTTGGACAACGATGAACCTACGAGCTATGGAGAAGCGATGATGGGCCCGGATTCCGACAAATGGTTAGAGGCCATGAAATCCGAGATAGGATCCATGTAGGAAAACCAAGTGTAGACTTTGGTAGACTTGCTCGTTGGACGGCAGGTCGTTGAGTACAAATAGATCTTTAAAATGAAGACAGACACTGATGGTGAATGTCACTATTTGTAAAGCTCGACTTGTTGCAAAGATGTTTGTGACAAGTTCAAGGAGTTGACTACGATGAGACTTTCTCACTCGTAGTGGTGCTAAAGTCTGTTGGAATTATGTTAGCAGTTGCTGTGTTTTCAATTAAGAAATCTGGCAGATGGATGTCAAAACATCGTTTCCTTAACGGTTTACTTGAGGAAAGGTTGTCTGTGATACACCCAGAAGGTTTTGTCAGGCCTAAGGATGCTAAAAGGTGTGCAAGCTTCGGTGATCCTTCCATGGACTGAAGCAAGCATCTCGGAGTTGGAATATACGCTTTGATGAGGTGATCAAAGTTTTGATGTTTATACAAAGTTTACGAGAAACTTGTATTTGCACTAAAGTGAGTGGGAGCACTATAGAATTTCTGATAAGTATATGTGGATGACATATTGTTGATCAGAAATAATGTCGAGTTTCTGGAAAGCATAAAAAGTGTTTTTCAAAGGAAGACCTGGATGAAGCTACCTAATTGTTGAGCATCAAAATCTATGGAGATAGATCAAGATGCTCGATGAGACTTTCAATGAGTGCATACCTTGACAAGATTTTGAAAGAGTTCAAAATGGATCAGTCAGAGAAAGAGTTCTCGCCTGATTTGTAAGGTGTGAAAGTTGAGTGAGACTCAAAGCTCGACAACGGCAGAAGAAAGAGAAAGGACGAACGTCGTCCCCTATGCCTTAGCCATAGGCTCTATATTATGCCATGCTGTGTACCGCACCTGTGTGTGCCTTGCCATGAGTCCATCAGGGGGTACAAGAGTGAACCAGGAGTGGATCACTGGACAGCGGTCAAGATTATCCTCAGTAACTAAGAGACTGAGGAGATGTTTCTTGATTATGGAGGTGATAAAGAGTTCGTCGTAAGGAGTTACGTCGATACAAGCTTTAACACTAATCCGGATGACTCGTAGTAGCAATCTGGATACGTATAGTGGAGCAGCCATTTCGAAATAGTACCAAGTGGAGTGTGGTAGCAGTGTTTACGGTTTGACATAGAGATTTGCAAAGTACACACGGATCTGAATATCGCAGACCCGTTGACTATAAGACCTCTCTCACATGCAAAGCATGATCGAGCCCCAGAACTCATTGGGTGTTAGATTCATAACAATGCGAATCACATGGTGATGTGAACTAGATTATTGACTCTAGTGCAAGTGGGAGACTGTTGGAAATATGCCCTAGAGGCAATAATAAATTAGTTATTATCATATTTCCTTGTTCATGATAATCGTTTATTATCCATGCTATAATTGTATTGATCGGAGACTTAAATGCATGTGTGGATACATAGACAAAACCATGTCCCTAGTATGCCTCTAATGGACTAGCTCGTTGATCAAAGGATGGTGAAGGTTTCCTAGCCATGGACATGAGATGTCATTTGATAACGGGATCACATCATTAGGAGAATGATGTGATGGATAAGACCCAAACTGCAAACGTAGCATATGATCGTGTCAGTTTATTGCTACTGTTTTCCGCATGTCAAGTATGTGTTCCTATGACCATGAGATCATGCAACTCATAGATATTGGAGGAGTGCCTTGTGTGTATCAAACGTTGCAACGTAACTGGGTGACTATAAAGGTGCTCTACAGGTATCTCCGATGGTGTCTGTTGAGTTGGCATGGATCGAGACTGGGATTTGTTACTCCGTGTGACGGAGAGGTATCTCGGGGCCCACTCGGTAATGCAACATCACAATAAGCCTTGCAACCAATGTGACTAATTGTTAGTTGCGGGATCTTTTATTACGGAACGAGTAAAGAGACTTGCCGGTAACGAGGTTGAACTAGGTATGGAGATACCGACGATCGAATCTCGGGCAAGTAACATACCGAAGAACAAAGGGAACGTTATACGGGATTAACTGAATCCTTGACATAGAGGTTCGACCGATAAAGATCTTCGTAGAATATGTAGGAACCAATGTGGACGTCGAGGGCCCGCCATTGGTTATTGACCGTAGAGGTGTCTCGGTCATGTCTACATAGTTCTCGAACCCGCAGGGTCTGCACACTTAAGGTTCGGTGACGTTTCGGTAGTGTAGAGTTATGTATGGTGGTGACCGAAGTTTGTTCGGAGTCCCGGATGAGATCCCGGACGTCACGAGGAGCTCCTAAATGGTCTGGAGGTAAAGATTCATATATAGGAAGTCCCAGTTTGGTTTCCGGAAAAGTTTCGGGCTCATCGGTAGTGTACCGGGAGTGCCAGGAGGCCTTCGGGAGGGGTATTTCGACCCCAAGAGGTCCATGGGCTGTGGGAGAATAATAACCGGCCCTTAGTGGGCTGGGAAAATAACCACAAAGGCCCATGGCGCAGGAGAGAAAGTCCTAAAGCAAAAAGTGGAAAATCAGCCAATAGGAGGCAATCCTACTCCAACTAGGATTGGAGGTGAAGTAGGATTGCTTCCCACCTCCTATTTCGGCCGACCCAAAGGCCTTGGCTGCCTCTCCTCTCCTCTCCTCCTATATATACTAGTGGATTGGGTGGTTTTTGGAAGAATTTCCGGCCACGTGCTACCCGTTACACCGGTGCACAGTTTCTCCTCTAGATCGGTTTTCCGCAGCGCTTAGGCGAAGCCCTGCCGAAATCACTCCACCACCATCACTGGAGCGCCATCACGCTGCCGGTGAACTCTCTCTCCTCTCCACCTCCTCTTGCTGGATCAAGACGGTGGAGATCGTCATCAAGCTGCACGTGTGCTGAACGCGGAGGTGCCGTCCGTTCGGCACTAGATCGGAAGGACCGTGATCGAGATCGCGAGACGGTTCGTGATGAGATCGCGGAACGGATCGTGATGAGTTTGCGGGATAGATCGTGAGACAGATCGTGATGAGATCGCGGGACGGATCGTGATGAGTTCACGGGACGGATCGTGATTGGATCACGGGATGGATCGTGATGAGATCGCGGGACGCTCGGCGATTTGGATCGCGAAGATGTTCGACTACACCAACCGCGTTTCTTAACGCTTCCCGCTTAGCGATCTACAAGGGTACGTAGATCCACTCTCCCTCTCGTAGATGCTCATCACCATGGATAGGTTTGCGTGTGCGTAGGAAATTTTTTGTTTCCCATGCGACGTTCCCCAACAGTAGCATCAAGGTCGACGGTGTCTAGTTCGTCGTAGCTGGCAAATGCTCGTGAGGCGTCGACCATCGGAATGGCGAGGTGAAAGGAGAGCCCGTCTTGAGGAGGACTCTGACACACCCCCTACGTGGCGCGCCAAATGTTAGATTTCAGGCTCCACAAAACCCTTAAGGTTCGAACACAGGGGCGTGTGCGAAGGTTTCCTTGCGGCCTCACCCAACCTAGCTCGCTACTCGATGGACACAATGGCGAACTCATTCAACGATGAGGAAGAAGATGAACACGGCAGTTTACCCAGGTTCGGGCCGCTGTGAAGCGTAATACCCTACTCCTACTTTGGTGGATTGCCTCTCGTGGAGGTTTTGGTGGATGAACAAGTACAATGTGCTTGAGCCTCGCGAGGGCGCCCAAGGTGTGTTCTTGTCTCTCTACCTTAAGGTGGTGACTGAGTGGCTAAGTGTGGGATTGGATCTGGGGTGTTCGTCTGGTGTCCTCTACACTGTGACCTAGCTTCTATATATAGCAGCGGTCGGGTCCTCTTCCCTTATCACAATGGAGGGAAGGAATCCCACAGCGGCCAATTTTGAAGGGGACAGGAGTACATCCACGCCCTATCCAAAGGCGGTCTTTGCCTGCAAAGTAGCTGATGGTGATGCCGTGGTGGGCTCGGTGATGACATCCGCCCTGCGGGGCTGGCGGTCGTGGTCTTGTTGCACCAGAAGGGAAACCTTTGGGAGGCGCTTTGGGAACCCGCGTATGTCCTTGCTCCCTTTTCACTAAAGAGGAAACTGTGCCGCCTGGCGCGCTAGCGCCCGCCTGTCCTTCCTTGTGTCACCCTTAACTCCTGAGGCCGGGCCTTGCATAGAGATCTTCGCCTCTCAGGAGGGGGGCTGAGGAGGCCTATCCTTGTCGGTCTTGATGCCCTTCTTCCTCGCGAGCCCAGGGTCCTCATGAGGGCCTTGTCTTGAGTAGTGTTGCACCAAGCCTTGCCTGGCTGACAAAGTGGGCCATGCCTTGGGCCGCAGGCAGGCAGGACTGGGTACCCCCATTCCCAGAACACCGACACTCATCTCCTAGATTGATCTTGGTGAAGCGTAGGAAATTTTTTGTTTCCCATGCAACGTTCCCCAACAGTGGCATCATGAGATAGGCCTACGCGTAGATGAGATCATGAGTAGAACACAAAGGAGTTTGTGGGCGTTGATGCTTAGATTGCTTCCTTCCTTGGTCTTTTCTTGATTTAGCGGTATTGTGGGATGAAGCAGTCCGGACCAACCTTAATCGTACGCTTCGAGAGATCGGTTCCATCGACTGACATGTGACTTTGTTGCATAAAGATGGTTGGCTGGTGTCTGTCTCTCCTACTCTAGTTGGATCGGATTCGACAAAGGCGGGCCTTGAGAAGGTTGAATAGAAATTTGTGTATCACCGTTGTGGTTTTTTCATAAGTAAGAATCATTCTTGCTAGATACCCGTAGCAGACACGTAAAACATGTAACAACAATTAGAGGACGTCTAACTTGTTTTTCAGGGTATGTTGTGATGTGATATGGCCAATGACATGATGAGATATATGTGATGTATGAGATGATCATGTTTTATATAGAATATCATGACTTGCATGTCGATGAGTACGACAACCGGCAAGAGCAATAGGGTTGTCTTTAATTATTATATGACCTAGGTGCCAATCATTAAGCGCTATGTAATGCTTTACTTTATCGCTAAGCGGTAGCAATAGTAGTAGAAGCATGGTGGGCGCGATAACCCCGATGGTGACACGTTGATGGAGATCAAGATGATGGAGATCATGGTGTCATGCCGGTGACGATGGAGATCATGCTGGTGCTTTGGAGATGGAGATCAAAAGCACAAGTTCATGTCCATATCATTTCACTTATAATTTGCATGTGATGTTAATCCTTTTATGCTTCTTATTTTGCTTAGGACGACGGTAGCATTATAAGGTGATCCCTCACTAAAATTTCAAGATAAAATTGTGTTCTCCCCGAGTGCGCATCGTTGCGAAAGTTCATCGTTTTGAGACACCATGTGATGATCGGGTGTGATAGACTCTACGTTCACACACAATGGGTACAAGCCAGTGTTGCACGTGTAGAACACTTGGGTTAAACTTGACGAGCGTAGCATGTACAGACATGGACTCGCAACACAAGAGACCGAAAGGTCGAACATGAGTCATATAGTAGATATGATCAACATGGAGATGTTCGCCATTGACACCACCTCATCTCATGTGATGATAGGATTTTGGTTGGTGAATTTGGATCATGTAGTACTGGATGACCGGAGGGTTGTCAATTTGAGTGGGAGTTTTGAAGTAATATGATTAACTAAACTCCTTATCATGAACATAGTCTAAAATTGTCTTTGCAAAATTATATTGTAGATCAATAGCTCACGTTGTAGCTCCCATGTGTTTTTAATACGTTCCTAGAGAAAATAGAGTTGAAAGATGATGGTAGCAATTATGTGGACTGGGTCTGTAAACTGAGGATTGTGCTCATTGCTGCACAGAAGGCTTGTGTCCTTGATGCACCGCTCGATGCACCACCCCCTCTAGTGTCGTCTGTGGATGTTGTGAACATCTGACAGGCACGTTGAGATGACTACTTGATAGTTTAGTGCATCATGCATTACTGCTCAGAATTGAGGCTTCAAAGACATTTTGAACGTCATGGAGCATATGAGATGTTCCAAAAGCTGGAATTGAGATTTCAGGCTCGTGCCCGTGTTGAGAGGTATGAGACCTCCAACAAGATTCTTTGCCTGCAAGATGTTGGAGAATAGCTCAATCAGTGAGCATGTGCTCATATTGTGTAGGTGCTACAATCGCTTGAATCGAGTGGGAGTTGATCTTCCAGATAAGATAGTGATTGATATAGTTCTCCAAGTCACTTCCACCAAGCTGCTAGATCTTCGTGATGAACTATAACATGCCAGGGATGGAGAAGATGATCCCTAAGCTGTTCGCGATGTTTGACACCGCGAAGGTAGAAATCAAGAAGGAGCATCAAGTGTTGATGGTTAGTAAAACCACTAGTTTCAAGAAGGGAAAGGGCAAGAAGGGAAAACTTCAAGAACGGCAAGCCAGTTGCTGCTCGAGTGAAGAAACCCAAGGTTGAACCCAAACCCGAGACTGAGTGCTTCTATTATGAGGAGAACGGTCACTGAAGCGGAACTGCCCTAGATACTTGGTAGATAAGAAGGCTGGCAACGTCAAAATAAGTATATTTGATATACGTTTTATTCATGTGTACCTTACTAGTAATCCTAGTAGCACTTGGGTATTAGATACTGGTTCAGTTGCTAAATGTTGGTAACTCGAAATAAAAGTTACGGAATAAACTGAGACTAGCTAAGGGCAAGGTGACGATGTGTGTTGAAAGTGTTTCCAAGGTTGATGTAATCACCATCGCACGTTCTCTCTACCTTCGGGGTTAGTGATGAACCTAAATAAATGTTATTTGGTGTTTGCGTTGAGCATGAACGTGATTAGATCATTTTTATTGCAATACGGTTATTCATTTAAGTTAGAGAATAATGTTTATTCTGTTTACATGAATAATACCTTCAATGGTCATGCACCCAATGAGAATGGTTTATTGAATATTGATCGTAGTGATACACATGTTCATAATATTCATGCCAAAAGATGCAAAGTTAATAATGATAGTATCACATACTTGTGGCACTGGCGCTAAATGTCATATTGGTGTAAAGCGCATGAAGAAACTCCATGCTGATGGATCTTTGAACTCATTCGATTTTGAATTTGAGACATGCGGACCATGCCTCATGGGCAAGATGACGAAGACCCCATTTTCCGGTATGATGGAGCGGGCAAGTGACTTGTTGGAAATAATACATGTTGATGTATGCGGTCCAATGAGTGTTGTAGCGTGCGGTGGAGTCATTATTTTCTTACCTTCACTGATGATTTGAGTATATATGGGAATATTTACTTAATGAAACATAAGTCTGAAATGTTTGAAAAGTTCAAGCAAATTCAGAGTGAAGTTTGATATCAATGTGACAAGAAGATAAAATTTCTACGATATGATCATGGAGGTGAATATCTGAGTTACGAGTTTAGTATACAACTTAAAACAATATGTAAGTTGTTTCACGACTCACGCCACCTGGAACACCGTAGTGTGATGGTGTGTCCGAACGTCGTAGTCGTGCTCTATTGGATATGGTGCGTACTATGATGTCACTTATCGTTTTGCCACTATAGTTTTGGGGTTATGCATTAGAGACAACTACATTCACTTTAAATAGGGCACCATCTAAATCCGTTGAGATGACACCGTATGAATTATGGTTTGGTAGAAACCTAAGCTGTCATTACTCAGAGCATGGGAATGCGACGCTTATGTGTGATAAGCTCGAACCCAAAGCGGAAAGGTACATAATCATAGGATACTCTAAGGAAACGGTTGGGTATACCTTCTATCTCAGATTCGAGGGCAAAGTGTTTGTTGCTAAAAACGGGTCCTTTCTCGAGAAAGAGTTTCTCACAAAAGAATTGAGTGGGAGGAAAGTAGAACTTGATGAGGTTGTTGAACCGTCACTTCAGTTCGATAGTAGCACGACACAAAAAGATGTTTCTGCGACGCCTACACCAAGTGAAAAGAAAGCAAATGATTAAGATCATGAAGCTTCAGATCAAGTTACTACCAAACCTCGTAGGTCGACAAGGACTCATACCGCCCCTGAGTGGTACGTCAATCCTGTCATGGATGTCATGTTGTGTTAGACAACAATGAACCTACGAGCTATGAAGAACCGATGGTGGGCCCGGATTCCTTCAAATGGCTAGGATCCATGAAATCCGACAAAAGGATCCATGTATGAAAACTGAGTATGGACTTTGGTAGAATTTCCCATTGAACGGTAGGTCATTGAGTACAAATGGACCTTCAAGAAGAAGAAGGACGCTGATGTTAAATGGCACCATTTATAAAACCTCAACTTGTCGCAAAGAAGTTTCCGACAAAGTTCAAGGAGTTGACTACGATGAGACTTTCTCACCCGCAGCGATGCTAAACTCTATTGGAATTATGTTACTAGTTGCTGCATTTTTCAATTATGAAATCTAGTAGATGGATGTCAAAACTTCATTTCCTTAATGGTTCCCTTGAGAAAAGGTCGTATATGATACAACCAAAAGGTTTTATCAGTCCTAAGGATGCTAAATGGTATGCAAGCTCCAGCGATCCTTCTATGGAGCAAGCATCTCGGAGTTGGAATATATGTTTTGATGAGGTGGTCAAAGTTTTTGGGTTTATACCAAGTTTATGAGAAACTTGTATTTACAATAAAGTGAGTGGGAGCACTATAGAATTTCTGATAAGTATATGTGGTTAACATATTGTTGATTCGAAATAATGTAGAATTTCTGGAAAGCATAAACGGTTGTGTGAAAAGAGTTTTTCAAAGGAAGACCTGGATAAAGCTACTTAATTGTTGGGCATCAAGATCTATAGACATAGATCAAGTCACTTGATAAGACTTCCAATGAGTACATACCTTGACAAGATTTTGAAAGAGTTCAAAATGGATCAGTCAAAGAAGGAATTCTTTCCTGGTTTGTAAGGTGTGGAGTTGAGTGAGACTCAAAGCTTGACCACGGCAGAAGAAAGAGAAAGGACGAAGGTCATCCCCTATGCCTTAGCCATAGGCTCTATATAGTATGCAATGCTGTGTACCGCACCTGTGTGCCTTGCCATGAGTCTGTCAAGGGGTACAAGAGTGGTCCAGGAGTGGATCACTGGACAGCGGTCAAAATTATCCTTAGTAACTAGAAGACAAAGGAAATATTTCTCAATTATGGAGGTGATAAAGAGTTCGTCATAAAGGGTTACATCGATGCAAGCTTTAACACCAATCCGGATGACTCTTAGTAGCAATCCGGATACGTATAGTCGAGCAGCCATTTGGAATAGCACCAAGTGGAACGTGGTAGCAGTATCTACAGTATGACAGAGATTTGCAAAGTACACACGGATCTGAAAGTCGCGGACCCGTTGACTAAAACCTCTTTCACATGCAAAACATGGTCAAACCCCAGAACTCATTGGGTGTGGGATTCATAACAATGTAAATCACATAACGATGTGAGCTAGATTATTGACTCTAGTGCAAGTGGGAGACTGTTGGAAATATGCCCTAGAGGCAATAATAAATTAGTTATTATCATATTTCCTTGTTCATGATAATCGTTTATTATCCATGCTAGAATTGTATTGATCGAAAACTCAGATACATGTGTGGATACATAGACAACACCATGTCCCTAGTACGCCTCTAACAGACTAGCTATTTGATCAAAGATGGTCAAGCTTTCCTAGACATAGACATGAGATGTCATTTGATAACGGGGTCACATCATTAGGAGAATGATGTGATGGACAAGACCCAAACTATAAACATAGCATATGATCATGTCAGTTTATTGCTATAGTTTTCTGCATGTCAAGTATCTGTTCCTATGACCATGAGATCATGCAACTCACTGACACCGGAGGAGTACCTTGTGTGTATCAAACGTCACAACATAACTAGGTGACTATAAAGGTGCTCTACAGGTGTATTCGAGGGTGTCTGTTGGGTTGGCATGGATCAAGACTGGGATTTGTTACTCTGTTTGACAGAGAAGCATCTCAGGGCCCACTCGGTAATACAACATCACAATGAGCCTTGCAAGCAAAGTGACTAAAGAGTTAGCCATGAGATCTTGTATTACGGAACGAATAAAGATACTTGCTGGTAACGAGATTGAACTAGGTATAGAGATACCGATGATCGAATCTCGGGCAAGTAACATACCGAAGAACAAAGGGAACATCATACGGGATTAACTGAATCCTTGACATAGAGGTTCAACTGATAAAGATCTTCATCGAATATGAAGGATCCAGTATGGGCATCCAGGTCCCGCTACTGGTTATTGACCGTAGAGGTGTCTCGGTCATGTCTACATAGTTCTCGAAACCCGCAGGGTCTACACACTTGACGTTTGGTGATGATATAAGTATAGTTGAGTTATTATGTTGGTGATCGAAGCTTGTTTGGAGTCCCGGATGAGATCCCGTACATGACGATGAGCTCCCAAATAGTCCGGAGGTAAAGATTGATATATGGGACAATAGTGTTTGGTCTCCGGAAGGGTTCTGGAATTCGTCGGAAGAGGTTTCAGATGTTTTCCCAAATGTTCGGGGTATGAGAACACTTTATTTGAGCCAATGGGTAAAGCCCACGAGGCTTTAGGAAGGTGCAAAAGGAGTTTTGCGAAGGCCAGGGGCTAGATGCCAGGAACCCTGGTGTTTGGGGCCACACGCCGAGGACCCCTTGGCGTCTGGTCCTCGAGTCCGAGGAGGACTCTTGCCTTGCAGGCCAAACCGACTTTGAGGAGGCTCTTTCTCCAAGTTTTGACCCTAGAGATCAACATATAAATAGAGGGGCAGGGCTAGCACCCGGAACACATCAAGAATTCCCCAAGCCGTGTGTCGGCAACCCCGTCCCCTCTAGTTTATCCTCCGTCATAGTTTTCGTTGTGCTTGGCGAAGCCCTGCGAAGACTGTTCTTCACCACCACCGTCACCACGTCGTCGTGCTGCCGGAACTCATCTAGCACTTCACCATCGTGTTGAAAATATGCCCTAGAGGCAATAATAAATTAGTTATTATCATATTTCCTTGTTCATGATAATCGTTTATTATCCATGCTATAATTGTGTTGATCGGAAACTCAGATACATGTGTGGATACATAGACAACACAATGTCCCTAGTATGCCTCTAATAGACTAGCTCGTTGATCAAATATGGCTATCGTTTCCTAGTCATGGACATGAGATGTCATTTGGTAACGGGATCACATCATTAGGAGAATGATGTGATGGACAAGACCCAAACTACAAACATAGCATATGATCGTGTCAGTTTATTGCTACTGTTTTCTGCATGTCAAGTATATGTTCCTATGACCATGACATCATGCAACTCACTGACACCGGAAGAGTACCTTGTGTGTATCAAATGTCGCAATGTAACTGGGTGACTATAAAGGTGCTCTACAGGTATCTTCGAGGGTGTCTATTGGGTTGGCATGGATCAAGACTAGGATTTGTTACTCCGTGTGACGGAGAGGTATCTTAGGGCCCACTCGGTAATACAACATCACAATAAGCCTTGCAAGAAATGTGACTAAGTGTTAGTCATGGGATCTTGTATTACAAAATGAGTAAAGAGACTTGCCGGTAACGAGGTTGAACTAGGTATGGAGATACCGACGATCGAATCTCGGGCAAGTAACATACCGAAGAACAAAGGGAACATCATACAGGATTAACTGAATCCTTGACATAAAGGTTCGACCGATAAAGATCTTCGTAGAATATGTAGGAACCAATATGGGCATCCAAGTCCGCTATTGGTTATTGACCGTAGAGGTGTCTCGGTCATGTCTACATAGTTCTCGAACCCGCAGGGTCTGCACACTTAAGGTTTGGTGACGTTTCGGTAGTATAGAGTTATGTATGGTGGTGAATTAAGGTTGTTAGGAGTCTCAGATGAGATCCCGGACGTCACGAGGAGCTCCGGAATGGTCCGGAGGTAAAGATTCATATATAGGAAGTCCTGTTTTGGTCGCCGGAAAGGTTTCAGGCTCATCGGTAGTGTACCAAGAGTGCCGGTAGTGTATCGGGAGACCATCGGGAGGGGTATTTCGACCCAAGAGGCTACATGGGCTATGGGAGAGTAAATACCAGCCCTTAGTGGGCTGGTGGAAGTCCCACACAAGGCCCATGCGGCTGGGAAGAAAAGCCCAAAGAGAAAAAGGTGGAAAAAGGCAAAAAAGGCAAAAATAAGGAGGAGTCCTAGTCCTACTAGGATTGGAGCCATTCCTCCTTGGTTCAGCTGACCCAAGGGCTGGCTCCTTGGGAGCCAAGCCTCCTCCTCTCTTCCTCCTATATATACTAGAGGTTTTAGGGTTTTTGGCACTAGTTTTTCAGCCACGTGCTACCCGTTCCTCCAGTGCATAGCTTCTCCTCTAGATTGGATTCCTGCAGTGCTTAGGTGAAGCCCTGCCGGAATAGCTCCACCACCATCGCCGGAGCGCTGTCATGCTGCTGGAGAACTCTTCTACCTCTCTGCTCCCTCTTGCTGGATCAAGAAGGCGGAGATCGTCATCACGCTATACGTGTGCTGAACGCGGAGGTGCCGTTCGTTCGGCGCTAGATCGGAAGGACCGTGATCAAGATCGCGAGATGGATCATGATGAGATCGCGGGACAGATCGTGATGAGTTCGTGGGACGGATCGTAATTGGATCGCCAGACGGATCGTGATGAGATCGCGGGATGCTCGACGATTTGGATCGCGAAGACGTTCGACTACACCAACCGCGTTTCTTAACGCTTCCCGCTTAGCGATCTACAAGGGTATGTAGATCCACTCTCCCTCGCGTAGATGCTCATCACCATGAATAAACGGAGAACTAGCTAAGGGTGAGGTGACGATGTGTGTTGGAAATGTTTCCAAGGTTGATGTGATCAACATCGCATGCTCTCTCTACCTTCGGGATTAGCGACAAGCCTAAATAAATGTTATTTGGTGTTTTGCGTTGAGCATGAACATGATTAGATCGTGTTTATTGCAACACGGTTATTCATTTAAGTTAGAGAATAATGGTTATTCTGTTTACATGAATAATACCTTCAATGGTCATACACCCAGTGAGAATGGTTTGTTGAATCTTGACCGTAGTAATACACATGTTCATAACATAGATGCCAAAAGATACAAAGTTAATAATGATAGTACCACATACTTGTGGCACTGCCGCTAAATGTCATATTGGTATAAAAAGTATGAAGAAACTCCATGCTAATGGATCTTTGGACTCATTCGATTTCGAATCGGTTGAGACATGCGAACCATGCCTCTTGGGCAAGATGACTAAGGACCTTGTTTCTAGATGGATGGAGCGGGCAAGTGATTTATTGGAAATGATACATGTTGATGTATGCAATCCAATGAGTCTTGCAGCGTGCGGTGGATATCGTTATTTTCTTACCTTCACTGATGATTTGAGTAGATATAGTGTATATTTACTTAATGAAACACAAGTCTGAATTGTTTGAAAGGTTCAAGCAAATTCAGAGTGAAGTTTAAGATCATCGTGACAAGAAGATAAAAATGACTGTGATATGATCGTGGAGGTAAATATCTGAGTTACGAGTTTGACATACAACTTTAGACAATGTGAAAGTTATTTCACAACTCACGCCACCTGGAACACCATAGTGTGATGGTGTGTTCGAATGTCATAGTCGTGCTCTATTGAAAATGGTGCTTGGTATGATGTCTCTTATCATTTTGCTACTATAATTTTGGGGTTATGCATTAGAGACACCTACATTCACTTTAGATAGGGCACCATCTAAATCCATTGAGATGACACCGTGTGAATTATGGTTCGATAGAAACCTAAGCTGTCATTTCTTAATGTCTGGGGCTGCAACACTTATGTGAAAAAGGTTTTCACCTAATGAGCTCGAACCCAAGGCGGACAAATGCATCTTCATAGAGTACCCTAAAGACAGTTGGGTAAACCTTCTATATCAGATCCAAGCATAAAGTATTTGTTGCTAAAACTGGGTCCTTTCTCGAGAAAGAGTTTCTCTCAAAAGAATTGAGTGGGAGGAAGATAGAACTTGATGAGGTTGTTGAACCTTTGTTCAACCAGAGAGTAGCGCAACGCAGGAATTTGTTTCTATGAAGCCTACGTTAGTTGAAGAGGAAGTTAATGATGATGATCATGAAGCTTCAGATCAAGTTACTATCGAACCTTGTAGGTCGACAAGGATGTGTACTGCTCCTGAGCGGTACGACAACCCTGTCTTGGAGGTCATGTTGTTGGACAACGATGAACCTACGAGCTATGGAGAAGCGATGATGGGCCCAGATTCCGACAAATGGTTAGAGGCCATGAAATCCGAGAAAGGATCCATGTATGAAAACCAAGTGTAGACTTTGGTAGACTTGCTCGTTGGACGACAGATCGTTGAGTACAAATGGACCTTTAAGATGAAGACAGACGCTGATGGTGAATGTCACCATTTATAAAGCTCGACTTGTCGCAAAGAAGTTTCCGCCAAGTTAAAGGAGTTGACTGCGATGAGACTTTCTCACTCGTAGCGATGCTAAAGTGTGTTGGAATTATGTTAGCAGTTGCTGCATTTTTCAATTATGAAATCTGGCAGATGGATGTCAAAACATTGTTTCCTTCTTTAAGGAAAAGTTGTATGAGATACAACCAGAAGGTTTTGTCAGCCCTAAGGATGCTAAAAGGTGTGCAAGCTTCGGTGATTCTTCTATGAACTGAAGCAAGCATCTCGGAGTTGGAATATACACTTTGATGAGGTGATCAAAGTTTTTGAGTCTATACAAAGTTTACGAGAAACTTGTATTTACAATAAAGTGAGTGGGAGCACTATAGAATTTCTGATAAGTATATGTGGATGACATATTGTTGATCAGAAATGATGTAGAATTTCTGGAAAGCATAAACGATTGTTTGAAAAGAGTTTTTCAAAGGAAGACCTGGATAAAGCTACCTAATTGTTGAGCATCAAGATCTATAGAGATAGATCAAGATGCTTGATGAGACTTCCAATGAGTACATACCTTGACAAGATTTTGAAAGAGTTCAAAATGGATCAGTTAGAGAAAGAGTTCTTGCCTGATTTGCGAGGTGTGAAGTTGAGTGAGACTCAAAGCTCGACAACGACAGAAGAAAGAGAAAGGACGAATGTCATCCCCTATGCCTTAGCCATAGGCTCTGTATAGTATGCCATGTTGTGTACCGCACCTATGTGTGCCTTGCCATGAGTCCGTCAAGGGGTACAAGAGTGATCCAGAAGTGGATCACTGGACAACAGTCAATATTATCCTTAGTGACTAAAAGACTAAGGAAACGTTTCTCGATTATGGAGGTGATAAAGGGTTCATCGTAAAGAGTTGCATTGATGCAAGCTTTAACACTAATCCAGATGACTCTTAGTAGCAATCCGGATACATATAGTAAAGCAGCCATTTGGAATAGTACCAAGTGGAGTGTGGTAGCAGTGTTTACAGGTTGACATAGATATTCGCAAAGTACATACGGATCTAAATGTCGCAAACCCGTTGACTATAAGACCACTCTCACATGCAAAGCATGATCGAGCCCAGGAACTCAGTGGGTGTTAGATTCATAACAATGCGAATCACATGGTGATGTGAACTAGATTGTTGACTCTAGTGCAAGTGGGAGACTGTTTGAAATGTGCCCTAGAGGCAATAATAAATTAGTTATTAACATATTTCCTTGTCCATAATAATAGTTTATTATCCATGCTATAATTGTGTTGATCGAAAACTCAGATACATGTGTGGATACATAGACAACACCATGTCCCTACTATGCCTCTAATAGACTAGCTCGTTGATCAAAGATGGCTATGGTTTCCTAGTCATGGACATGAAATGTCATTTGGTAACGGGATCACATCATTAGGAGAACGATGTGATGGACAAGACCCAAACTACAAACGTAGCATATGATCGTGTCAGTTTATTGCTACTGTTTTCTACATGTCAAGTATATGTTCCTATGACCATGAGATCATGCAACTCACTAACACCAGAGGAGTACCTTGTGTGTATCAAATGTCGCAACTTAACTGGGTGACTATAAAGGTGCTCTACAGGTATCTTCGAGGGTGTTTGTTGAGTTGGCATGGATCAAGACTGGGATTTGTTACTCCGTGTGACGGAGAGGTATCTCAGGGCCCACTCGGTAATACAACATCACAATAAGCCTTGCAAGCAATGTGACTAAGTGTTAGTCATGGGATCTTGTATTACGGAACGAGTAAAGAGACTTGCTGGTAATGAGGTTGAACTAGGTATGGAGATACCGACGATCGAATCTCGGGCAAGTAACATACCGAAGAACAAAGGGAACATCATACGGGATTAACTGAATCCTTGACATAAAGGTTCGACCGATAAAGATCTTCGTAGAATATGTAGGAACCAATATGGGCATCCAGGCCCCGCTATTAGTTATTGACCGTAGTGGTGTCTCGGTCATGTCTACATAGTTCTTGAACCCGCAGGGTCTGCACACTTAAGGTTCGGTGACGTTTCGGTAGTATAGAGTTATGTATGGTGGTTACTGAAGGTTGTTCAGAGTCCCGTATGAGATCCCGGACGTCACGAGGAGCTCCGGAATGGTCCGGAGGTAAAGATTGATATATAGGAAGTCCTGTTTTGGTCGCCGAAAAGGTTTCAGGCTCATCGGTAGTCTACCGGGAGTGCCGGTAGTGTACCGGGAGTGCCGATAGTGTACCGGGAGACCATCGGGAGGGGTATTTCGACCCAAGAGGCTACATGGGCTGTGAGAGAGTAAATACCAGCCCTTAGTGGGCTGGTGGAAGTCCCACACAAGGCCCATGTGGCTGGGAAGAAAAGCCCAAAGAGAAAAAGGCAAAAAAGGCAAAAATAAGGCAAAAATAAGGAGTCCTAGTCCTACTAGGATTGGAGGATCCTCCAATCCTCCTTCGTTCGGCCGACCCAAGGGCTGGCTCCTTGGGAGTCAAGCCTCCTCCTCTCTTCCTCCTATATATATACTAGAGGTTTTGGGGTTTTTGGCACTAGTTTTTCAGCCACGTGCTACCCGTTCCTCTAGTGCATAGTTTCTCCTCTAGATCGGATTCCTACAGTGCTTAGGCGAAGCCCTACCGGAATAGCTCCACCACCATCGCCAAAGCGTTGTCATGCTTCCGGAGAACTCTTCTACCTCTCCGCTCCCTCTTGCTGGATCAAGAAGGTGGAGATCGTCATCAAGCTATACGTGTGTTGAACGCGGAGGTGTCGTCCATTCGGCGCTAGATCAGAAGGACCGTGATCAAGATCACGAGACGGATCGTGATGAGATCGCGGGACGGATCATGATGAGTTCGCGGGACAGATCGTGATTGGATCGCGGGACGGATCGTGATGAGATCGTGGGATGCTCGGCGATTTGGATCGCGAAGACGTTCGACTACACCAACCGCATTTCTTAACGCTTCCCGCTTAGCGATCTACACGGGTATGTAGATCCACTCTCCCTCTCGTAGATGCTCATCACCATGGATAGATCTTGCGTGTGCGTAGGAATTTTTTTGTTTCCCATGCAACGTTACCCAACACATCGCTCGCTGGATCGAGGAGGTGAAGGCGTCATCAAGTTGTACGTGTGTTAAACACGGAGGTGTCGTCCGTTCGGCGCTAGATCGTGATTGGATCGCGGGACGACTTGCGATTTGGATCACGAAGACGTTCGACTACATCAACCGTGTTTCTTAACGCTTCCGCTTAGCGATCTACAAGGGTATGTGGATCCGATCTCTCCTCTCATAGATGCTCATCTCCTAGATTGATGCTAGTGAAGTGGAGGATTTTTTTGTTTCCCATGCAACTTTCCCCAACACATTCTAGACTATAAGAAGGGCCCACAACTCGATGCGTTGAATGACCCTAGGTTCCCAATCTATCTGAATGCCAACGGAGGTTCCTTCCACTCGGAGGACACTAATTCACTCGGACAACCTTCTCCACTTGTACGACCTTCATTCACTCAGATGCGTATGGTCCACTCGGTTGCCCTCCGACTATTCAGATGAGGGAAGGCGACCGTTTAGCATGGACTCCTCAAGCATCAGGAGGTGCACGTCCTCATGCATTACTAGCATTTATTGTGTCAGCTACCACATGTAATGCCCTCATCCACTCAATCAATCAAGTCCTTTGTAACATGAGTAGACAAGGGGTCAACGCACTCTGTATAAGTCGCACCGTAGCTCAGATACGGGGGTTCACATTCATTGTAGTCACCATACGCAAGAAAAGAAACACAACTCCAGAAGCTCGAGACATAGGGTTCTAACCTCCTCCGAGAGGGGCCCAAACTCATAAAATCCATGCGTCATACTTCCGTCGTAGCTTGGTCTAGCCCTTGTCCATTCCCCTAGTGCTCACTATCAGAGTAATTCCCACGGCAGCCACCGATGTTGGCGCGGGAGGAGGCCACGTTCCAGGCGGCCCTCGAGGAGGCAACGCGGCGTACCATGGAGGAGTCCGTGCGCACAGAGATGTCCATGTGGCCTAGCCTCGAGCAGGCACTCTAGGAGTCCATGTCCGGCGTCCAGGCACATACACAATCACTGCTACAACATCAACCCGCGCTGGCGGTCATCCCTGAGAGCTACCAGTGTACAAGCGAGTTGTCGACTACGTCTTAGCGCCACCCATTTGAATGAGAGCGACGGGTGAGGAGCGGCAACACATGATGAGTGGGAGGGACGCACACTGGCGGCAGAGCGGGCGGAGGCAAGCGTCGAATTGCAGTGGGAGTGCAAGGAGAGGCGATGGTGTAGCGCTCGACAGCGCTGCAACAATAGACGCCGGAGGCAGCAGCATGGCTAGGCCTTCCCATGGGCGGCGCGACCGATGTTCGTCAACCTGATCGAGGAGGGCGAGGACGAAGCCTAGGGCTGCAGAGTGTTGCTTTAAAAGTTTTACAGTTTTAGTTATCGTGAGTGGAGTTTGACCCGCGTTTTAGTATGAAAATTTTACTTTAAACATTTTATGTATGTGACCAAATGTGTGGCCGCGTTTGTTTGCGTCAACTGATTGGGGTTGGTCCGAGGAATTAATTGAGGATGAGGTAGGAGCAGGGAACGGACCTGGCCAGGGCCGGCCCTGGTGTCTGGCCGGAGAGGTGACGACCCACGGCCGGGCGGGAAGGGGGGACATGATAGGTGTGTATGCGTGCGTGCGTGTGTGTGTGTATGTGTACTATAGCCCAGTAGAAAATAGGTAAGAAATTTCAAAAGAAAAGAAACGAGATGGACTAGGCCCATCAGATAGCTAGTGATTAGCGAAGCGTCACGCGACGCGACATGACTCACACTATATGCGAGGCATGGCTGCTTGTTTTCCTTCATCTCGTTAGTTCATCTAATCGTCTTCGTCCTACTGTCGGTCGTGAACTGTCGGCCCACTTGTCGCTCGACGCTGCGCGCGCCACACGGTAGTCTGGTAGCCCAGCCATCCGACATCGTGCAAGTCGACAATATGTATACATCCGACAAGTCTGCAACGAGGCTCTCCCGTCACCGGTCGTGAGCGCACCACAATCGTCGGTAAGTATCCATCAATGTTCCCAGTCCATCCCCCAAACCCCAATTTGACAACTCCAGTAATTTATTTTAGTCTTTATTTAGTAAGTTTATCTAAATGACAGTCGAGTGAGTTTGAAATAGGGGTTAATCGATTTTTGAGCGTTGGTCGAAGTGAGCCGCAGGGAAGGAAGGAGAAGAAAAGTGCTCGTCGGAGGGCTACCCCATTATCTATCTTTAGGGTTCAGCGTAGGGGAGGTGGCGGCCGGCGGTGGGGGCGGTGGTGCACTTCGTCGAAGATCAAACCTAAACTGGGCGGGCCTAGAGGGATGCTGGGGCGGTGGCTAGACGACATTGGGGGCAGTTCCGAGAAGGGCAGGGCGGCGAAGCTGTGCGGGGGCGCCGCTAGCCGTAGGTGGTGGTCGCAGGCGGTTCGACCGGCGGCCCGGGCGGCAGTCTGAAGAAGGAGAAAGGCTAGTGGTAGAAGAAAGGCTAGGCGCCGTTGGATGTGGATCCGACATTCAGAATTGGTCGACTGACCCAACTTCAAAACTCAGTCGACTGACATGTAGCCTAAGCCTTACTTAGTATGTATGTATTCAACTACCCATCCATGATCCATCCTCCAAGGTCATTGTACAAGAAATTTTGAAAAATTAATGTACAATTACGCCCTTTGTGACTTTGCATTAAGAAATGTCCAAAGAACTTTTGTGTGAAGCACTAAGATATTATTGTTATTGTTCACACAGTCAAATAAATTTGATTTTATTTGAAGACGTAGGGTGTGTTTGGTAGGGTACATGGACTTAGCCTAGTTGTTCTTCTCTCATCCGTGTTGAATGTAGACATGCTGAGTCCATGCAGTTGCCCTTGTTTGGCAGTGATGTATGAGCTGAGACATGCTTAGCTAAGACTTTGTTTGGCAGCCTACATATGTTTAGACATGCTGAATATTTTTTTGAAAATTTCAAATTCTGAATATTTTGTAAGAATTTGAACATATTTGAAATTCTGTTTTTTCTAAAAAATTAATCAAATTTGACATTCTGAACATTTTTCAAAAATTTAAACAATTTTGAAATTCAAAACGTTTTCAAAAATTTATATAAATTATGAAATTCTGAACTTTTTGGTTTTTTAATAATATTTTTTAATTTTTTAATGTGATTTTCTTAAATTTATACAAAATTTGAAATTCTGAATATTTTTCAAAAATTTAAACAATTTTGAAATTCTTAACATTTCCAAAAATTTATACAAATTTTGAAATTCTATTTTTTTGAAAATTGGAACAAATTTTGAAATTCTGAATATTTTTCGAAAATTTAAACAAACTTTAAAATTATAAACATTTTTTAAAAATTTAAACATATTTGAACGTGGTCTAGTGGGTGAAACGAGGGTTAGGACCAGCATGAGATGAGCACCACTGAGGGCCTTTTTATGCATGAGATGGACATAGCTTATGTGAGTTCATGCATCCTACCAAACAAACAAAAATAAATCGGATTGAAAACTTTTACCCTCATACACCTTCTTTGCACCCTACCAAACACATTAGTAAGATCCAAGTCGTCTTAGTTCGCCTCGGCCTCCCGAAACATAGAGCCGGCCCTGGACCCGGCAAAGCCGAGGACGGCGCTTCGTTCCCCGTGTTTTTTCATTAATCATGGTGTTGCGCGGGGCGCTTCCGCCCGCAACGGCCGCGTGCGTGCGATCAGGACCGAAACAGACACCAGATGCGTGCGTGTCGCCGTGTTTCATGGGCGCTGTGGCGCGGCGTTAGGCAGCACGGCCTCACGGTTACGGGCACCGCATCGTGTCGGCCGGAGGATCATGGGTCTTCGTTCTCGCGGGAGGGATGGGCTCGTGACGGACACGGGCATAGGAGCATAGGATGCCCGACGGGGTTTATTAGCGGGAGAGAGGAGGAGCTTTGACGATGAAGCTCTGCGTGCGATGGTCCCTGACACTCTACATGTGCCGCTGGCCCTGCCACGGCGTATGCCTTTCTTTCTACGTGCCCGGGTTTGGCATCTTGTCCCTTTTCTTTTCTTTTCTTTTTATTTCTCCCCGGTTGATCACAAAATTGTGGCTTTGCTCCTGCTAAAATGACACCAATATGCCGTACTACCGTATTTCTTTCCCGTCACAATTTAAAAGACATGCACATATATCAAGATCGTTAATTTGATTAACTTAATAAAAGACATATGTTACAAAAAATATATCATTAAAAACTTTACATGTTCTATTTTCTAATAATATAATTTTTATGTTAAATAATATATTTTATATAAATTAAATTGACAACCTAAATATACGTATCTTTTAAACTGTGACAGAGGAAATAGTAAACATAGAGAGGTAGCCTAATTACAAACGAAGAGATTCAGGACACTCTGAAATCTACTGAGGCGGAGGAGAGGACAAATATTAATGTATAGTTAAAAAATGACACGGTCGGTCGGTGTGCGCAGTTCAATGGCCAGGAGGAGCACGGCGTACCAAATTCCTGGTGGAAACAGTAACGTAAAACCGAACGAACGGCCCCGCATCATCGTCGTCGGATAAAACTAAAACCCGTTGAGCTCCTCTCCTCCGAGGACACGCCCGCCTCCCTCAACTGCGACGGGGACTCGTCCACTTCCCCGAAACGGCACGAGCGCTCGCGCCGCGGCGGGTGACACACGGGCCCCATCCCATGGCGGGGAGGCCGGATTTTAACCTCCGCCATCCGAAAGACCGAAAAGGCCAAGGGGCGGTACGACCGGCCCGACAGTAAACAGTAACCGATGGTGGTAAACGCAGCCCCCCCCCCCACACACACAAGTACTAGTACTACTAACATCAACAACGACGCACGCAGGAGAGGAGAGGGGTGGGGAGGGGGAGAAGCATCGCCCGCCCCGCAATAACAACGACGACGGGCTCCGCACCAACCACCACCGAGGCAGACGCGAGGGAGGGACGAGCGAGCCTGTCGCGATTCCGCCGACGACCTCGCGCGCGCGCGCGGGCCTCCCGCTGGAGCCTGAGCTGGATCTGACCCCGCGTCGCGCGCCCGCGTGATTCTCCGACCCCGAGCGGTTCCTCCTCGCGGCGTTCGGCGAGGCGGTCAATGCGCGGGGGGAGATGAGCGGCGGCGGGGAGGGGGAGGGGGAGGAGGAGGATGAGGAGGTCTTCTACGAGTCGCGGGACCGCGTCCTCTCTTCCTCCGGCTCCTCCACCTCCGCCTCGGACGACGATGACCGCGCGCAGCAGCAGCGCCGCCGACGGGACGCCCACGCCCACCCGGCGGCGGCGCTCGACCTGTGGACGTCGCAGCCGGCGCCCGTGCAGGAGCGCCGCAGGAGGTTGCTCCAGATGATGGGGCTCGCCGGGGACCCTTCCCTCGCGCGCCTCGAGATGGGCCGATCGGTCTCCTACGACGGGCCCGCCCGCCCGTCCGCGGCCTCGCCCATGCCCCGATCCAGATCGGACGGCGCCGTGCCCGCCAAGCCGCCGCGAGGGGCCCGGACGTCGTCGGGCTCCTCCGAGGCCATGCCGGAGGACGACGAGGCCGACCCCAGGTGCCTAATCCGGAACCTCGACGACGGCACCGAGTTCGTCGTCAAGGAAGAGTTTGAGCTCCGCGAGGTCGGCACGGGCCGCCAGCTCACCCTGGACCAGTTCCAGCTCTGCGTCGGCCGCTCCCCCATAGTGCAGGAGCTCATGCGCCGCCAGAACATTTCCAACGACGGCGACTCCACGCCCATTCACAGGTCCAGCTCCGACTCCAGCAACGGGGCCACCCGGCCCAGGCGACGCATTAACTGGCTCCGTACCATCCGCCACGTCGCTGGCTCCATGGTGGCCGGCTCCCGTGACCGCCGAAGCAGCGACGAGAAGGACACGTCATCGGAGAAGGGCGGACGCCGGTCCAGCTCAGCCACGGATGACAGCCAGGATAGTGCCGGCGCCGTGCACCATGGCCCAGAGCGCATTAAGGTGCGCCCCTACGGCAAGTCGTACAAGGAGCTCAGTGGGCTGTTCATGAACCAGGAGATACGGGCGCACAACGGGCCTATCTGGAGCATCAAGTTTAGCCCTGATGGGCGCTACCTTGCAAGTGCCGGGGAGGACTGTGTGATCCATGTCTGGGAAGTGTTGGAGTTTGAAAGAAGACGAGAGGAGAATGGGGTGTGTAATCCGTTTGTTGCAGTGATGTGCAATGGTTCGCCAGAGCCGACATTGGCGCTGGCCACTGTGGATGGGAGCCATTGGGATAAGAAACTCCGGGCGAGGGTCTCGCAAAGTCGGAAATCCAGTAGCTCGGACCGGTTGATGGTGCCAGAGCATGTGTTTGGACTGTCAGAAAAAACGGTCAAAACTTTTGAGGGGCATTCAGAGGATGTTCTTGATCTCTGCTGGTCCAAGTCACAGGTATGCTATGTTGCTGTTCATTCTAATATCCTGAACTTCTTTCGTGTTGACTAGAATGTGAGCATTGAATTTAATCCCGCAACACAATTTCTGCCTATATTTAGAAAACTCTGTCAATTACTTAGTCCAAAGTTCTTTGTCATAATTGAGAGTCCAACCATGCCAGGCCAAAACACCTTGGCAACAGGGAGACAATATTTGACTTTGATATAGCTCAATGCGTTCAGCCATTCACAGTCCAGGTGATCGTAAGTGATGAACTGTCAGAGAGCAAATCAAATTGTAGTGGCTTATTAACACATGTCATATTGTATGCAAATAGCTATTCCGTAGCTCTAGGCAAATTACTTCCTCAAAAGGAAGGTTCTAACAGTCCATACAACTGACTTACTTCTTCAAAAGGAAGGTTCTTAACAGTTCATACAACTGACTGAACCCGTTGTCTGCCTTAAAGAAGGGACACGTTCTCCAAGCTTGCAGTTTGCTTGTTCTCGTCATTATTATTTCTTTCTTGATACATGGAGTGACAATTGAGTCAAATAGTAAAGCTAGTGCCTAAATTGTAGCATAAGCATTCCACTGTATATTGCTTCAGCAGATTGTTTTTATACTCTGAATTTTTTGTAATTCCCCTTTTCTCTTCTTATTTCGGAATTAATTAGGTAATACATGTGTTCAAAATGTGACATGGAGTACTTTAATTCTAGGAGTGTTGACTACTGGAGTTACCTTTATCACATTGTCATGACAAAAGCTCATCAATTTGTCTACATGATGGGTGAGAACTGAGAAGACTCATTTGTTTTGAGTTTTCCAAAGGGATTAGTTCCTATAATGCTAGAAATGTTGTATAACTTGACATTGATAGGATACACAGAATATATAGTGGGTCTTCAGAAAGATTTTTGTGCTGTTTTCTCGAGAGAGAACGATTGTTGTGCCTAGAGTTGGAAGTATGTTGGATTAAGTGCTGCTGTGTTTAATGCTGTAAAACATGGAATGAGGTTTTGCCGAATTTAGTTATCCACGGTATAATGTGCTGTGGCAGTATATTTGAGCCTTCTTTCTGGACTACATTATTGTCAAATTACCCCTTTTAGGTAAAGCTGTGTCTAGTTCTAAGTAAAGGTCAAATTGCCATCACACTCTGGTGATTCTCTTTGATATGACAAGGTTGCATTGAGATCATCATTAAGAAAATATTCTGCCCTCTTCTCATGACTTCCATTTGCATCACAGTCACTAAAAGGACCGTAAGAGCTTGGGTCTTCTATTAGACTTGCATGAAAGAGTATGGAACCATACCCATATGATTAGGATGTCCCAAGTTTTAATAGTAAAATGAATTATTTGTTGAAAGTTCTTGCTAATAGGCTAATAACTATTTTAGGGCTTAAAGGTATCTTGGAATGTCAGGAAATATCTGGAAGGTCACATAACATGCATTTTTACTAATGCAGTTTGAATCAGCTACCATTCAGTTATTATTGCTCCTATGGTCTAGAAACTAGGACCTGCACCATCAAGTTTTCAGTCCTTAGACATTTCTGATGTTCAGTACGTATCATTCTAAAGGTGATATGCATGATATAGATTAGATTCATAAAAAACTTTGGGTCCTTGTCGCAAGCAGCTGAGGCCTACAATTATACCGTTCTGTGCTAGCTACATATCCAAACTTTACAATTTGCAATAGTGACTCCAGCAGTGAGTCCAAACTATAGTTGCTATTACTGTTTGAATCTTGTTGATATTACTGTTTGAATCTTGTAGCATCCCTACTGCTATGATTCTGGTGTCTTTACAAATTTTCTAACTTAAACATATTTTTCATATACTGTGCAGTATTTACTTTCATCTTCAATGGATAAAACAGTAAGGTTATGGCACATGTCAACTGTATCATGTTTGAAAACTTTCTCACACTGCGATTATGGTAAGATTATTTCGGTTCATTCTCTCTCTCTCTCTCTCTCTCTCTCTCTCTGCACATGGAAGGCCTCTCACTCTGTCAGCATCATCCTCAATTTTCCTTTATTGCTTCCCCTTCCAGTTACATGCATCCAGTTCAACCCTGTCGATGATAGATACTTCATCAGTGGTTCCCTGGATGAAAAGGTTCGAATATGGAGCATTCCAAAACGTGAAATTGTTGATTGGCATGATCTGCATGAAATGGTCACTGCTGTTTGCTATACCCCTGATGGACAGGTTTGTACACTTTTCACTGATACCTTTAATCCAAAAGGTTTTCCGTTTGTTAAGTTAAGTTCTAACACCACGTTTCATTTTCATTTTCCCTGTAGAGTGCGTTAGTTGGTTCCCACAAGGGCAGCTGTCATATTTATGACACATCAGGTCTCTCTCTCCCCCCACTCTCATGATTCATGACATTTTCAAGCTTATTTTTGTATTTGTAGCTCTTACTTTACCTTCAGAATTGACCTTTTGTTTAACCCTTGACCAGATAATAAGCTTATCCAAAAGAAACAAATTGACCTGCAAACTAAAAAGAAGAAGTCCCGCCAGAAGAAGATCACTGGATTTCAGGTACTTACTTTCAAGATCTTTCAAATCTAACACCAGGTCATGCAGACGATAACCTTACTGAATCATAGTTGCTTGAATAGTTCCTCCCAGGGAATTCTTCCAAGGTGCTCATCACATCTGCTGATTCACGGATCCGAGTTGTTGATGGTTTTGAACTAGTACACAAATTTAAAGGTATTAAGTTTTGAGCCTTGGGACTTCCATACCATATTGTTATTTTCTTCAAGGTTTGGCTAGTAATCTTTTCGCGACACTGTTACTTGTAGTTCTTGTTCTTCACGTGTTTAACCTATTGCTACTGTTAGCTATCATTATTTTTGCTGTATGAAAGTTCTGTTTAGAGTAGGGCTGCAGCTGTCAATCACGCTGTGGTAACCAGCTTATAAGCAATGCTATTTCTGCTCATTGATTGAACGCGAATGGTGGAGACCAATTTCTGCTGTCATGTTCTTCCTTTCAGCAAAGCGCCAAAATTTGTCAGAACCCACTGTGTTGAGTTGATAGCTCCTAATGTCCAATTAACAACATGTTAAAATACTCGTCTCTTTCTTTTAGGACGGGATCTGATATCCACATGTTTCGTCGGTTGCTGATGGCCCCGTCCCTTCTTTTGTTTCAGGTTTCCGAAACACCAACAGCCAAATCTCAGCCTGCTACGCAGCCAGAGGCAGATACGTGATCTCAGCCAGCGAAGACTCCCATGTCTACATGTGGAGAAACGACAACGGCCCTGAGCAAAGAGGAAGCAGCAAGGGCGTCGTTTCCGTCGCGAATTCCTACGAGTACTTCTACTGCCAGGGCGTGACGGTGGCCGCCGCCTTGCCATCGACGGCGGGGTCAGCGGCGACGTCCCGGACCAACTCCAGGAGGCGCGAGGAGCTGGATTGTGTGTCCGAGTACCACCCCCTGCCCCAAGCAGGGGATGGAGACTCCTCTGATTTCCAGCAGGAGCAGGGCGGCAATGGCCTGAGCAACGGCTCGAACCACGGCGGCGACAGAGCGTCCGCGACCTGGCCGGAGGAGCTCATGACGCCGACGAAGCAGAGCCCGCGGTCCAGCACCAGCCTCCCCGACGGCGCCACCGGGCAGGCCCCGAGCCGGTCGGCCTGGGGCATGGCCATCGCGACGGCAGGTGGTGGGGGTCAGATCAGTATACTCCAGAATTTTGGGTTCCCCGTCAGAGTATAGTAGTAGCAGCGGCCCTGTAGGAGGGTGATTTTTGTGTGTAAATAGGTGGGAGATGCGGTTGGTTTGCTGTGTTAGTAGCGGTCTTCGAGTTCCGTGCGATTGCGCTTGGGTTTGGCTGATGCGTGCATACTCGACTAACGACGGCCTTGTTCGCTTGTAGTACTACGTGAGAGTGGAGGGAACCTGTGAAAGCTCCTGCCGCCCCGGCTGGAGTGAAATCTCTCGCCATCGATCCATTTTTATCCGCTTCTTCACTCTTGTCCGCTCTGGCTCTCCGCTCAATTTTCTAGTCCCCTTGTTTTTCTTCCTTTTCTGACATATTCTTGTAAGGCAAAAATAATAATAATCTCAGTTGTATACATGTATACGGATATAGAAAAGCAAAAGACGAGTTTTCTTGGTGGTGGATTCGTTCTACAAGTGGCCTGCCTTCCAGGCTTCTGGCTAGGAAGAGTAAAATGTTTTGAGTTCTGAAGCTTTTCGGCTGCATTTCTTGTAGTGTATGTATGCTCTACTATCATTCCACCGTGACTGTCGGCTGCTTGGAACTGACGGAACATTTGCTGGTACTACTTGCACTCGTAGTACCTCCACCGTGCCTTGTGTTTTTTATGTTCATTGTATACCCAAGCATGACCGTGGAGAACTCCACCCAATTTCCCTCCAGTCCAGGGCCAGAGCACCAACATCGCTCGCGGCGACGGTGCAGCCACGGTAGCGGGCTGAGCGAGGTACATGAGATTTCCTGCGATCTGATCCTGACGTGACGCGCTGCGCACCCAAGGGGATGACGCCAGAACGCATGTTCGTCACGCAGCAAGGACGTACCCGGTGACTTGTAATTACTAGTAGATCAGAGTACGAGGCTTACCCAGGAGCACGTACTACGGAAGAGCTGCTCGATAGTGGAGTGTGACAAAATAACATACGGTAAAACAATTAGAAACTGACGTCTAACTTTAACAAGAAAGAGGAAAAATGCAAGGTTACGTTGGATGCGCAGAAGGGAAAGATGTATTGGGACGGAAAGAGGACGAAGAAAAACCTGAAAAATAATAGTAAGAAGATCAAGTTGGAGAAGTACGAAACGGCAATCAAATGGATAACGCCAAGGCATCTGGAGAAACTGATCTCTAGGACCAAAGGATGCAAATCACACGGGACACAAAAGATGCGAGAAGATCATATCGAGGGATGAAAGCCTCTTGAATGAGCAAGCAAATAAGTGGCTTGCAGACAAAAAGAAAGAGATCAACGACCATAAGAAGTACAAAACGGCGAGGATGATGTACGTTTGGCCTTCAAAGCACGATTTAGCTTCAATAAGACTAGTTCAAAGGAAAAACTTCAGCAGCTTCAAGTTTAATCCCAAGGGCCCATAAGGTCCGTTCGTGTTGACAAAAAACAAGAGTGATGAACAATCCTTATCATAGACAAAATAAATACTCTAGCGAGCGGAGGTGCGACTTCATGCGTGGGCACTGAGATTTAGTACGCTCGAAGAGCTAAGTCTCAACGTGAATCAGCGATAGCTGTTCACAGTCAGATCACAAATAATGGTCAAGATCAAAATGAACAGCGCCCATGCTCCAAGACACATGTACAGTACACAAGCTACAGGATTCTCAAATGTACAACACATATTTTTTGGAAAAGGAGGTTGAACCCCCGACCTCTGCATCAATCGATGCATGCGGCCATCTTTATTAATTATTTCCTAAATGTCTGACAAAAACATACATCAATCCATCCAAAGCCATCACTCACACCTACAAACTCGATAATGTGGAGTGCTCTCATTCCGCATATCTAAAGCTGATGTCGTCGCCAATCCATCCACATAACGTATTGGGACCAACAGTCGGTGCAGCCTACCTAAAGCCGCCCTCATCATCGGACCACTGATCCATCTTCAGTAGAGACATCCGCATCATCCTTGCCAACCCGAACATCCGTCGACACCACCACGGCGCCCAACGGCACCAAATGTACAACACACATAGTGAGCCTCCTATAGGATTCAATCAAGACACTTGCCAGCTCGAAGTGACCCCATATCAGGATGTGTGTATCTTAGGTGAGAGAGTGTCACATCACCATCCTGCGGGGATACTTGTCTCCGGCGGCTGCTGGCCCGCAAAGGTCTATTCCTGTTCGGACTAAATTGGGATTAAACATCACATTTGAAGTACCGTAAATTGATTGGCTTTGAAGTCCAAACGTTAGGGGGTAAACAACGGCCCTCTGACGATCTTTCTGACGAAAGGCTACGGCCCAACACGACCGCTAGGCCAGTTGCATAGACTCGATTCGCGGTTCGAGGCCATTTTAATCATCACGATATATGAATGTACCGATCGTGTCCCGCTTTACACGGAATATACTTAATCACGCGCACGCAACGGCTCACGCTTCTCGGGAAGTGGAGGGATTCATGGTGCAACGAGGGGAGCCCAAATCGATAGGCCTCATAAAAAGAGAAGGAAAACCCCAAAGGCTTTTTTACGCTCTCCATTCGACTTCTTCGCCTCCCATTCCCTTGCGCCTCCGGAGCACAGATCTAGGTCTCTCCCCCCCTCACCTTCAAGCTCAACAATGGCGGGCTCCAATGGCTAGTGGGAAGCTTCCACGGTCACCAACCAGGACATACTCGACTTCAAGAAGGCCGGCTACCTCCCCGCCAACATCCCTCACCGCACAGCGGAGGAGGGCCAAGTGATCCCCACCCCCAAGCCAGGCGAGAGGGTGGTGTTCATCCCCCACTTCATCAGGGGGTTGAGCTTCTCACTCCACCCCTTTGTCAGGGGGTTGGTGTTCTTCTATGGCCTCGACTTCCACGACCTCCCGTCGAACTCCATCATGCACATCTCGGCGTTCATCCTCGTATGTGAGGCCTTCCTGCGCATCGAGCCACACTTCGGGCTCTGGCTGTAGGTCTTCAACATCAAGCCCAAGTGTAGCGGCGGCAAGCATGCGGATTGCGGCGGGGCCGTCATCGGCAAGCTCACCCGCGTCGGGTGGCCGTCGGGCACCTTCATTGACACCCTCAAGGGATGGCAAAAGGAGTGGTTCTACGTCACCGAACCACAAGAAGAGGGTCAGCTCCACGCCGCCGCATTCAGATCTGGTCCCCCCACCAGACGAGCTTCATGGCTCGAAAAGGGACATGTCTGGGGATCGGGCAAGGAGGTGACCGATCTGCAAAAGCGCATTCGCTCCTTGGTCGAGGAGGGCACCAAGTTGACCGTGTGGTCCAGATGATGCTCTGAAGATGCATCCTCCCCTGACTGCTTCGAAACACCCCCTTGTGGGCTCAAGAACTCGAAGTCAAACCCACAGTCCGGAATCTCTTCCGCACTACGCGGGAGAAGTTGTCGAAGGTGCTCTTCAAGTCAATGAAGAGCTGGCTATCCGAGGAGGAGGACAAGGGCCTGCACGCTGCCAAGCCCGATTCCGGGGTACGATACACCCCAACTTGGTCATCTTTATTACACAGAAAATTCCTATCACCTCTTATCCGATCTGTTCCTGGCAGAGATGGCTGAAGAAAGCCGTCAACATCAATAGTCCAGCGCCTCAGCCCAAAGACGAGAGGACCGGGCTGTTAGCCAAGATGCTCGTGGTGAAGCCTTACGAGTCTCCCACGAAGAAAGAGAAGAAGAAGAAACCAGGACAGGCTGGCCTTCGCATCAGGGACCAGTCTGATGCCGCATCCGAAGATACCCCCGCCTCCTCAAATCAGGAGGAGGCTGAGGAGGAGGAGGAGGAAGAAGAAGAAGAAGAAGAAGAAGAGGCTGAGTGCGAGGGGGAGGCAATTCCCCCCGTGCCAGGAAGAGAGCGGTGTCTTCGGACGCCCCGGAGCAAGTCGCTTCTCCTGCCCCGAAGAGGGTGCGACAGACTCGGGTGGTTCTGTCCGACGATAGTTTGGACTTGAGCTCCACGTCCGAAGACTCCGAGGAGGTTCCACGAAGGAGCCTAAGAGTCAAGCCCCTCCCCCCCCCAAAAAAAAAGGTTAGGATCTGAAGATCCTCCTGTTCATTATGAGTAGATTTATAGTTTGCTAACACGCAGGTTATTGGCCTTACAGCCCCCTGCGTGTTATGCCCACCCAGGTGATATCAGACGGGGAGACCCCGCCCGCCGAACTAGCGGAGAGCGGGAATGCCTCACATCCCACCACTCCAGGCGCCTCGAAGGATGCCATGGAGGTGTCGTCCCAGCCCACTCCTATGGAGGCGGACACCGGTGGCGAGGGAGATGGCACCATGGCCGAGGCTAACGCCTCGGCCACTGAAGACCGGGGGGGCAGCACCCCACCCGGATATCGAGGAGGCCGGATGAGCGGGCGCTCAGTCCCCTTCGAGAATGTCTCTGGAGCGCACTATAACTTCGGAGGCGCCGGTCCAATCCCCAGTGGGTGATCGGTGAATCCGATCACCACCGGCACCAACGACCAATAGGTGGTCAGCCATGGAGGAGGCTCTATCGAGCGCCTCCATCCCCGAGGATCACCGCACCCTTATGGGTGTGGTACTACAAAGCGTCCATTCCGTTGACAACAGACTGAAGGAGGCCTTCAAAGGTCTCCTTGCGGGCTTTCAAGTAAGTCACCCGATGTTTATTTTGCAAAGATTTTTATTTATTCGCATTGTATACATGGCAGCCCCCGAGCCCTAGGTGAGGTGAAAAGGCTCACCTAGGGGTCACATCTGAACCCGATACCACCCTAGAAGCACTTTAAGTGTCCAGCATGTTAGAATAACCCAACATATGATCGGATTGTCTACAATTCGGGAATTAAGAGCCCATGTGATGTATTAATTGTGTGTGTAATGTAGGCTTCATCATCGGCGGTGGCCATAAATGGCGCCGAGTTGGAGGAGCTAAATCAGAAGCTGAAGCGCTCCGAAGACGAAGCTGAGGCCCTTAACCGAAGGCTCGACGAGGCTCAAGGTATGTCGAAACAAAATTTGAATGCCTTCATCTGAGTTTTATAGTCTGAATACTGTCAATGCAGCTTATTTATCTTTGTGTACTGCATGCGCAGCCTCAACAAAGGAGGTGGAGAGGCTCAAGGCCGAGCTCCAGTGTGTGAAGGACGAGACCGCCGAGAGGGTGACTGCTAAGGAAACGGCTATCGCCCTTTCCGCCATGCGAGCCACTGGTGGCAAGCATGAAGCTTGCATGGCAGAGGTCCAGCAGGAGCTCAAGGATGCTAGCGAGAGATGCGAGGCCTTGGAGCAAAAGAATAAGGCGAGCTCAGCCGAACTGTCCACCATGAAAACCGACCTCCAGAATGAGCGGATGGACAGACGGTTCTACGAGGAGCAAGTGCACCAAGCCAAGGAAATAGCAGACGATAAGCTGTACTCACTAAAGTGCGTATTCGGGGATAGCAGATTCGAATTGCTTACCCGGGTGTGGCGATCCTCAGGTGCATCCGCCGATCTCCAAAAGAGCTTGGCGGACGCCAATCAGCTGTTTGCCTCGCGGGGAGAGGAAGATGAAGCTCGGATGTTCTGGGCACATTTTGGAGCCCCTGAGCGTCCTCCTCTCTGGTGGAGCAACTGAAACAGCTGATGGAGCTGCACCAAATGGCGGAGCCGGCCATGAAGGACATCTGCATCCGCTTATGGCCCTGCGAGCCACTACCAGGCAGCTACTTCGGCCTGGTGCAGAGACTGATCGTTGCTACGCCCCGCCTCTACACCGTCAAGTGCTCCTCCTGCATCGAAGGAGTCCGGATGGCCCTTGCCAAGGCTAAAGTGCACTGGCTGGGGCTAAAACCGATGAAGGTCGCCAGCGACCCGCCGCCACCCGGGAAGGAGCATCGACGCCCCGAGCTATACTTCGATGGACTGATGGAGAGTGCTCGGGTGATAGCATCGCGGTGTTCGCGTGAAAAATTATTTGAATGAGCTTGTAACGTGTCCGAAGACTTGTGTTAACTTTTAATAATATTAATTTTTGCTCTTGTATGATTTTGCATTCCTTTATAACTCCTATGTGGTTGTTTAATGCTAAAAGATGAAAGTCGTCGGCTTCAACCTCCACGTTGATACTACATGGGGTGTCTATGCCAATGTACTGTGTACCTTAGCCGTATTATCGGAACCCGAAGGCGATAGAGTGCGACAGACTAGGCAATCAGACTATAGTGCTTTATTTCTTTCACTTAGCCATAGGGGCGCGAAAAGGACTACGGGAAGCGTACGATTAGCCACCCAAGTGTTGTGATGTTCGGACGAACCATGTCCGAAGCCGGTATCACAATGTCTGCACAAAAGGGCAAGTTCCTCGTACAACACGGAATAACCGCGTACGAGGATTGAAGTATAACACTTCTAGCTTGGGGTTCACAGATCGGATCGCGCATACTATAACAATCCGTTTTCAGCTTTCTCCCCTAAGGTGCTTGACCAGACTATCCGGAAGCACAATCGTAGGGGTGCTCCCTTTGCCCTTTTAGCCAAACGAGCAGAACTTAAAGGGGCAAGCATAGGAGCCGGGCAACCCAACTTATTGACCAAAGACATAGTTCGGAACCGATGCATATAAAGCGAATGCCAAGACGCCGAACACATGAAAGATAAGGCGATTTGTGTTTGAACTTGAGGCCCCGGTCTGTTAGCTGATTACCTCACGTCATACCGAACAGGTTCATGAGAAGAGAGAGAAAGGAGAAAAAATATGCGTCGAAAACAGGACAAATGAGGCGAACTTGCGCCATGCAATTTTGCATTTTCACAACAACTGTTATAACTCGGATTGCCGAAGCAACTGTTTACAGGTATGCAAAAAAAAGAAACAAAATCATACAGGAGTTGTTGTACCAGGGGTCTTTAATTGGTAACATGACGTCCTCGATATGCCCCCTTGCTAGTTAACTCCTGCTCTCAGATGCACCTTGATGGGTGTTAGTGTTCGGCGGGCGGATTTTGCTAGCAAAAACTTGAGAGGCCACCGCATTGTAGGTGAGCTTACGCCGTAGGCAGGCTCTTTTAGGAGCGCCTGCATTTTGTCCGAAGACGTATTGATGGTAGTAGGTCGGTCCAGCCGAACACCCATCTTTATTTCCCACCGCTTCCCATGGAATCTTAAGTGTGAAGTTGTGCCTCCTCGGCACATACTTTGCTGGTCCTGAAGTTGTGTGGTGGGGGGCGAGTCCCTATAGAGGGTAAGAGGAAGGATATGAGTTTTCGATCTGAAGCCGAACTCGCTTCCCAGCCTTATGTGTCTTTATGGCGGATGTCGGAACTTGCCGATCTTATTTGTAGCTAAATTCGGCCGCTAGGGCCAGTGCATGTTCCTCAGTTCTAAGGGAGTGCTCGGTGTTGCCGTTGACAGTAATGACCCCCTTGGGTCTCGGCATATTGAGCTTGAGGTATGCGTAGTGTGGGACCGCGTTGAAACGAGCGAACATTGTCCGACCAAGCAGCGCGGGATAGCCGTTGCGGAAGGGCACAATGTCGAAGATCAAGTCCTTGCTATGAAAGTTATCGGGCGAGCCGAACACGACTTTCAGAGTTACCCTTCCCGTGCATCGGGCCTCAATGCCCAGGATCACTCCTTTGAAGGTAGTGTTGCTGGGTTTGATCCTTGACGGATCAATGCCCATCTTTTTCACCTTATCTGAGTAAATCAGGTTAAGGTTACTTCCTTCGTCCATTAGAACCTTTGTAGGTGATACTCATCTATAATGGGGTCTAGGACGAGGGTTGTCATACCCCCATGGCGGATACTGGTCAGATGATCACGCTGATCAAAGGTGATCGGGTATGCCGACCATGGGTTGTACTTAGGGGCTACGGGTTCCACCGCGTAGACTTCCCGGAGGGCGCGCTTCCTCTCCTTAGGTATGTGGGTGGCGTATATCATGTTCACCGTCTTGACTTTGGGAGGGAACTTCTACTGTCCGCCACCAATTGGACCTCAAGGCTCATCTTCGTCCTCACTACGCGAGCTTTTGCCTTAGTCTTCGGGTGGTATCTTGCAGGCCTGTTTAAACACCCAAAAATTGCAGTGTGTGTGGTTGGCGGGCTTTTTCAAAGTCCCATGGATTTGGCAAGGCCTTTCCATTATTTTCTCAAGCTGAGTGGGTCCGTCACGATTGCCTTTAGGAGGCTTCTTCTGCTGCCCAGGTCTGGAGTTGCGGAATCCGGCGTTTACAGTCGTATCACCGGCGTCGCTATTATTGTGTCGGCGCTTATTCTTATTGCGCTTTGGCTTTGAATTGCCATCCCGGGCTTCAGGTGCGACGGGATCCTCCGACTTGTGGTTGCGTCTAGCCGGCCAATTGTCTTCGCCCGCGCAAAAGTGGGTCATGAGGGATGTAAGGGCGGACATATTCTGAGGTTTATCCTAGAGGCAATAATAAAATGGTTATTATTGTATTTCCTTGTTCATGATAATTGTCTATTGTTCATGCTATAATTGTGTTAACCGGAAACCATAATACATGTGTGAATACATAGACCACAACATGTCCCTAGTGAGCCTCTAGTTGACTAGCTCGTTGATCAATAGATGGTCACGGTTTCATGGCCATGGACATTGGATGTCGTTGATAACGGGATCACATCATTAGGAGAATGATGTGATGGACAAGACCCAATCCTAAGCATAGCACTAGATCGTGTAGTTCATTTGCTAAAGCTTTTCAATGTCAAGTATCGTTTCCTTAGACCATGAGATTGTGCAACTCCCGGATACCGTAGGAATGCTTTGGGTGTGCCAAACGTCACAACGTAACTGGGTGGCTATAAAGGTGCACTACGGGTATCTCCGAAGGTATCTGTTGGGTTGGCACGAATCGAGACTGGGATTTGTCACTCCGTGTGACGGAGAGGTATCTCTGGGCCCACTCGGTAAGACATCATCATAATGAGCTCAATGTGACTAAGGAGTTAGCCACGGTATGATGTATTACGGAACGAGTAAAGAGACTTGCCAGTAACGAGATTGAACAAGGTATGGGGATACCGACGATCGAATCTCGGGCAAGTATCATACCGATAGACAAAGGGAATTGAATACGGGATTGATTGAATCCCCGACATCGTGGTTCATCCGATGAGATCATCGTGGAGTACGTGGGAGCCAACATGGGTATCCAGATCCCGCTGTTGGTTATTGGCCGGAGAAGTGTCTCGGTCATGTCTACGTGTCTCCCGAACCCGTAGGGTCTACACACTTAAGGTTCGATGACGCTAGGGTTATAGGGAAATGGTATACGTGATTACCGAAGGTTGTTCGGAGTCCCGGATGAGATCCCGGACGTCACGAGGAGCTCCGGAATGGTCCGGAGGTAAAGATTGATATATAGGAAGTCCAGTTTTGGTCACCGGAAAGTTTTCGGGCTCATCGGTAGTGTACCGGGAGTGCCGGGAGGGTGCCGGAGGACCCCCGAGAGGGGTGTGACGACCAAAGGACCTCATGGGCCCTTAGAGGAGGTGTGCCAGCCCATATTGGGTCGGCCAAGACCATCTATGTGGGCCCATGTGGCTGGAGATAAGGAGATAAGGCAAAAGGGATTTAAAAGGAGGAGATCCACCTCCCTTGTGGGAGGTGGACTCTCCCTTTAATTCGGCCGGCCATCTCCTCTTTGGAGTAGAGGCCAAGCCAGCCCTCCACGTCCCTCCTCCTATATATACTTGAGGTTTTGGATGTTTTGAGAGAGGATTTGATTTCTCTCTCTCACGGCGAAGCCCTACCTCTCTTCTTCCTCCTCCGCAGCGCTTAGGCGAAGCCCTGTCGGAATACCTTGCTACTCCACCACCACCACGCCGTCGTGCTGCTGTTGGAGCCCTTCCCCAACCTCTCCTTCCTCCTTGCTGGATCAAGGTGTTGGAGACGTCACCGGGCTGCACGTGTGTTGAACGCGGAGGTGCCGTCCGTTCGGCACTTGATCGGATCTACCGCGATCTGAATCGCTGCGAGTACGACTCCATCAACCGCGTTCTTGTAACGCTTCCGCTTAGCGATCTTCAAAGGTATGAAGATCCACTCTCCCCTTGCTCGTTGCTGGTTTCTCCATAGATGGATCTTGGTGAACGCGTAGGAAAAATTTTAATTTACTACTACGTCTCCCTACAGTGGCATCATGAGCTAGGTCTATGCGTAGAATCTATGCACGAGTAGAACACAAAGTAGTTGTGGGCGTCGATTTTGTTAATATGCTTGCCGTTACTAGTCTTATCTTGATTCGACGGTATTGTGGGATGAAGCGGCCCGGACCAACCTTACACGTACGCTTACGTGAGACCGGTTCCACCGCCTGACATGCACTAGTTGCATAAGGTGGCTAGCGGGTGTCTGTCTCTCCCACCTTAGTCGGATTGGATTCGATGAAAAGGGTCCTTATGAAGGGTAAATAGCAATTGGCATATCACGTTGTGGTTTTGACGTAGGTAAGAAACGTTCTTGCTAGAAACCTATAGCAACCACGTAAAAACTTGCAACTACAAATTAGAGGACGTCTAACTTGTTTTTGCAGCATATGCCGTGTGATGTGATATGGCCAAAAGGATGTGATGTGATGCATTGTGATGTATGAGATTGATCATGTTCTTGTAATAGGGTTCACGACTTGCATGTCGATGACTATGACAACCGGCAGGAGCCATAGGAGTTGTCTTATATTATTGTATGACCTGCGTGTCAATCATAAACGCCATGTAATTACTTTACTTTATTGCTAAACGTTAGCTGTAGTAGTAGAAGTAATATTTGGCGAGACAACTTCATGAAGACACAATGATGGAGATCATGATGATGGAGATCATGGTGTCGTGCCGGTGACAGTGATGATCATGGTGCCCCGAAGATGGAGATCAAAGGAGCAAGATGATATTGGCCATATCATGTCACTATATTGATTGCATGTGATGTTTATCATGTTTACATCTTATTTGCATAGAACGACGGTAGTAAATAAGATGATCTCTCAATAAAATTTCAAGAAAGGTGTTCACCCTAACTGTGCACCGTTGCTAAGGATCGTCGTTCCGAAGCACCACGTGATGATCGGGTGTGATAGGTTCTAACGTTCGCATACAACGGGTGTAAGCCAGATTTACACATGCGAAACACTTAGGTTGACTTGACGAGCCTAGCATGTACAGACATGGCCTCGGAACACGGAAGACCGAAAGGTCGAACATGAGTCGTATAGAAGATACGATCAACATAGAGATGTTCACCATGGATGACTAGTCCGTCTCACGTGATGATCGGACACGGGCTAGTTGACATGGATCATGTATCACTTGGAAGACTAGAGAGATGTCTATCTAAGTGGGAGTTCATTAATAATTTGATTAAATGAACTTAATTATCATGAACTTAGTCTAAAAATGTCCTTGCAAATTATGTCGTAGATAGCTCGCGCTGTAGCTCCACAGTTTTATTGATACAATCCTAGAGAAAAGCAAGTTGAAAGTTGATGGTAGCAATAATGCGGACTGGGTCCGTGATCTGAGGATTGTCCTCATTGCTGCACGGAAAGCTTATGTTTTTGATGTACCGCTAACTGCACCACTCCCTCAAGCGTTGTCTGCAGATGTTGTGAACATATGACAGGCACTTTTTGGTGACTACGTGATAGTTCAATGCGTCATGCATTACGGCTTAGAATTGAGGCTGCAAAACGTTTTGAACGTCACGGAACATATGAGATGTTCTAGGAGCTGAGATTGTGATCTCAGGCTCATGCCTATGTTGAGAGGTATGAGACCTCCAACAAGATTCTTTGTCTGCAAGATAAAGGAGAATAGCTCAATCGCTGAGCGTGTGCTCAGATTGTCTGGGTGCTACAATCACTTGAATCAAGTGGGAGTTAATCTTCCAGATGAGATAGTGATTAATGCAGTTCTCCAAGTCACTGCCACCAAGCTACTAGAGCTTCGTGATGGACTATAACATGCCAGGGATGGATAAGATGATCCCTGAGTTGTTCGTGATGTTTGACACCACGAAGGTAGAAATCAAGAAGGAGCATCAAGTGTTGATGGTTAAGTGAAACCACTAGTTTCAAAAGGGGCAAGGGCAAGAACGGAAAACTTCAGGAATGACAAGCCAGTTGTCGCTCTAGTGAAGAAACCCAAGGTTGAGCCCGAACCCGAGACTAAGTGCTTCTGTTATGAGGAGAATGTTCGCTGAAGCGGAAAACCCCTAGATGCTTGGTAGATAAGAAGGCTGGTAATGTCAATGGAAGTATATTTGATATACGTGTTAGTGATATGTACCTTGCTGGTACTCCTAGTAGCACCTGGGTATTGGATACCGGTTTGGTTGCTAAGTGTTAGCAACTCGAAATAAAAGCTACGGAGTAAATGGAGACTAGCTAGGTGAAAGGTGACGATGTGTGTTGGAAGTATTTCCAAGATTGATGTGATCACCATCGCACGCTCTCTCTACCTTCAGGATTTGTGATAAACCTAAATAAATGTTATTTGGTGTTTGCGTTGAGCATGAACGTGATTAGATCATGATTAGTGCGATACGGTTATTCATATAAGTTAGAGAATAATGGTTATTCTGTTTACATGGATAATGCCTTCAATGGTCATGCACCCACTCGAAATGGTTTATCGAATCATGATCGTAGTAGTACACATATTCATAACATTGGTACCAAAAGATACAAAGTTAATAATGATAGTACCACATGCTTGTGGCACTGCCACGTAATGTCATATTGGTATAAATCGCATGAAAGAAACTCCATGCTGATGGATTTTTGACTCACTCGATTTCGAATTGGTTGAGACATGCGAGCCATGCCTCTTGGGCAAGATGACTGAGACCCCGTCATCCAATATGATGGAGCGGGCAAGTGGCTTATTGGAATTAATACATGTTGATGTATGTGGTCCAATGAGTGTTGAAACACACAGTGGATATCGTTGTTTTACCTTCACTGATGATTTGAGTAAATATGGGGATATTTACTTAATGAAACACGAATCTGAAATGTTTGAAAGGTTCAAGGAGTTTCAGAGTGAAGTTAAAGATCATCGTGACAAGAAGATAAATGTCTATGATATGATCATGGAGGTGATATCTAAGTTACGAGTTTGGTATGCAATTTTAGACAATGTGGAAATTGTTTCACAGCTCACGCCTCCTGGAACACCATAGTGTGATGGTGTGTTCGAACGTCATAGTCGTGCTCTATTGGATATAGTGAGTACTATGATGTCTCTTATCGTTTTACCACTATCATTATGGGGTTATGCATTAAAGACAAATCCATTCACTTTAATAGGGCACCATCTAAGTCTGTTGAGATGACACCGTGAGAATTATGGTTTGACAGAAGCCTAAGCTGTCATTTCTTAAATGTTTGGGGCTGCGACGCTTATGAGAAAATGGGTTTTTCACCTAGCGAGCTCGAACTCAAAGTAGACAAATGCATCTTCATAGAATACCCTAATGAGACATTGGGTATACCTTCTATCTCAGATCCAAGCGCAAAAGGTGTTTGTTGCTAAGAACGGGTCCTTTCTTGAGAAAGAGTTTCTCTCGAAAGAATTGAGTGGGAGGAAGATAGAACTTGATAAGGTTGTTGAACCTTTGTTTCAACCAGAGAATAGCGCAACACAGAAAGATGTTTCTGTAGAGCCTACTCAGTTGAAAAGGAAGTTAATGATGATGATCATGAAGCTTCGGATCAAGTCACTATCGAACCTCGTAGGTCGACAAGGACGCGTACTGCTCCTGAGTAGTACGACAACCCTGTCTTGGAAATCATGTTGTTGGACAACGATGAACCTACGAACTATGGAGAAGCGATGGTGGGCCCGGATTCCAACAAATGGCTAGGAGCCATGAAATCCGAGAAAGGATCCATGTATGAAAACCAAGTATGGACTTTGGTAGCCTTTCCTGTTGAATGGCGGGTCATTGAGTACAAATGGACCTTTGAGATAAACATAGACGCTAATGGTGAAATGTCACCGTTTATAAAGCTCGACTTGTCGCAAAGAAGTTTTCGCCAAGTTCAAGGAGTTGACTGCGATGAGATTGTCTCATCTGTAGCGATGCTAAAAGTCTATTAAAATTTTGTTAGCAGTTGCTGCATTTTTCGATTATGAAATCTGGCAGATGGATGACAAAACAAGGTTTCCGTAATGGTTTCTGTGAGGAAGAGTTGTATGTGATACAACCTGAAGGTTTTGTCAATCCTAAGGATGCTAATAATATGCAAACTCCAGCGATCCTTCTATGGACTGGAGCAAGAATCTCGGAGTTGGAATATATGCTTTGATGAGGTGATCAAAGTGTTTAAGTTTATACAAAGTTTATGAGAAACTTGTATTTGCAAGAAAGTGAGTGGGAGCACTATAGAATTTCTTATAAGAATATGTAGTTGACATATTATTGATCGGAAATGATGTAGAATTTCTGGAAGAGCATGAAGGGTTGTTTGAAAAGAGTTTTTTCAAAGGAAGACCCAGATAAAGCTACTATTTTATTGAGCATCAAGATCTATAGGGATAGATCAATTCGCTTGATAAGTTTTTTCGACGAAGACATACCTTGACAAGTTTTTGAAGGAGTTCAAAATAGATGGGTCAAAGAAGGAGTTCTTGACTGTATTGTAAGGTGTGAAATTGAGTAAGACTCAATACCCGACCACGGCAGAAGATGAAGAAGAGATGAGTGTCATCTCCTATGCTTTAGCCATAGGCTCTATATAGTATGCCGTGCTGTGTACCGCACCTGTGTGTGCCTTGCCATGAGTCTGTCAAGGGGTACAAGAGTAATCCAAGAGTGGATCACTAGACAGCGGTCAAAGTTAGCCTTAGTAACTTGAGAACTAAGGAAATATTTCTCGATTATGGAGGTGATAAAGAGTTCATCGTAAAGTGTTACGATGATGCAAGCTTTAAAGCCAATCCGGATGACTCTTAGTAGAAATCCAGCTACGTATAGTGGAGCAGCCATTTGGAATAGCTCCAAGTGGAGCATGGGAGTAGTATCTACAAATATGACATGGAAATTTTGTAAGGTACACACGGATCTGAATGTCGCAGACCCGTTGACTAAAACCTCTTTCACGAGCAGGACATGAACAAACCCCAGAACTTATTGGGTGTTAATCACATGATGATATGATCACATGGTGATGTAAGTGTTAATCACATGGTGATGTGAACTAGATTATTGACTCTAGTGCAAGTGGGAGACTGTTGGAAATATGCCCTAGAGGCAATAATAAAATGGTTATTATTGTATTTCCTTGTTCATGATAATTGTCTATTGTTCATGCTATAATTGTGTTAACCGGAAACCATAATACATGTGTGAATACATAGACCACAACATGTCCCTAGTGAGCCTCTAGTTGACTAGCTCGTTGATCAATAGATGGTCACGGTTTCATGGCCATGGACATTGGATGTCGTTGATAACGGGATCACATCATTAGGAGAATGATGTGATGGACAAGACCCAATCCTAAGCATAGCACTAGATCGTGTAGTTCATTTGCTAAAGCTTTTCAATGTCAAGTATCGTTTCCTTAGACCATGAGATTGTGCAACTCCCGGATACCGTAGGAATGCTTTGGGTGTGCCAAACGTCACAACGTAACTGGGTGGCTATAAAGGTGCACTACGGGTATCTCCGAAGGTATCTGTTGGGTTGGCACGAATCGAGACTGGGATTTGTCACTCCGTGTGACGGAGAGGTATCTCTGGGCCCACTCGGTAAGACATCATCATAATGAGCTCAATGTGACTAAGGAGTTAGCCACGGTATGATGTATTACGGAACGAGTAAAGAGACTTGCCAGTAACGAGATTGAACAAGGTATGGGGATACCGACGATCGAATCTCGGGCAAGTATCATACCGATAGACAAAGGGAATTGAATACGGGATTGATTGAATCCCCGACATCGTGGTTCATCCGATGAGATCATCGTGGAGTACGTGGGAGCCAACATGGGTATCCAGATCCCGCTGTTGGTTATTGGCCGGAGAAGTGTCTCGGTCATGTCTACGTGTCTCCCGAACCCGTAGGGTCTACACACTTAAGGTTCGATGACGCTAGGGTTATAGGGAAATGGTATACGTGATTACCGAAGGTTGTTCGGAGTCCCGGATGAGATCCCGGACGTCACGAGGAGCTCCGGAATGGTCCGGAGGTAAAGATTGATATATAGGAAGTCCAGTTTTGGTCACCGGAAAGTTTTCGGGCTCATCGGTAGTGTACCGGGAGTGCCGGGAGGGTGCCGGAGGACCCCCGAGAGGGGTGTGACGACCAAAGGACCTCATGGGCCCTTAGAGGAGGTGTGCCAGCCCATATTGGGTCGGCCAAGACCATCTATGTGGGCCCATGTGGCTGGAGATAAGGAGATAAGGCAAAAGGGATTTAAAAGGAGGAGATCCACCTCCCTTGTGGGAGGTGGACTCTCCCTTTAATTCGGCCGGCCATCTCCTCTTTGGAGTAGAGGCCAAGCCAGCCCTCCACGTCCCTCCTCCTATATATACTTGAGGTTTTGGATGTTTTGAGAGAGGATTTGATTTCTCTCTCTCACGGCGAAGCCCTACCTCTCTTCTTCCTCCTCCGCAGCGCTTAGGCGAAGCCCTGTCGGAATACCTTGCTACTCCACCACCACCACGCCGTCGTGCTGCTGTTGGAGCCCTTCCCCAACCTCTCCTTCCTCCTTGCTGGATCAAGGTGTTGGAGACGTCACCGGGCTGCACGTGTGTTGAACGCGGAGGTGCCGTCCGTTCGGCACTTGATCGGATCTACCGCGATCTGAATCGCTGCGAGTACGACTCCATCAACCGCGTTCTTGTAACGCTTCCGCTTAGCGATCTTCAAAGGTATGAAGATCCACTCTCCCCTTGCTCGTTGCTGGTTTCTCCATAGATGGATCTTGGTGAACGCGTAGGAAAAATTTTAATTTACTACTACGTCTCCCTACAGTGGCATCATGAGCTAGGTCTATGCGTAGAATCTATGCACGAGTAGAACACAAAGTAGTTGTGGGCGTCGATTTTGTTAATATGCTTGCCGTTACTAGTCTTATCTTGATTCGACGGTATTGTGGGATGAAGCGGCCCGGACCAACCTTACACGTACGCTTACGTGAGACCGGTTCCACCGCCTGACATGCACTAGTTGCATAAGGTGGCTAGCGGGTGTCTGTCTCTCCCACCTTAGTCGGATTGGATTCGATGAAAAGGGTCCTTATGAAGGGTAAATAGCAATTGGCATATCACGTTGTGGTTTTGACGTAGGTAAGAAACGTTCTTGCTAGAAACCTATAGCAACCACGTAAAAACTTGCAACTACAAATTAGAGGACGTCTAACTTGTTTTTGCAGCATATGCCGTGTGATGTGATATGGCCAAAAGGATGTGATGTGATGCATTGTGATGTATGAGATTGATCATGTTCTTGTAATAGGGTTCACGACTTGCATGTCGATGACTATGACAACCGGCAGGAGCCATAGGAGTTGTCTTATATTATTGTATGACCTGCGTGTCAATCATAAACGCCATGTAATTACTTTACTTTATTGCTAAACGTTAGCTGTAGTAGTAGAAGTAATATTTGGCGAGACAACTTCATGAAGACACAATGATGGAGATCATGATGATGGAGATCATGGTGTCGTGCCGGTGACAGTGATGATCATGGTGCCCCGAAGATGGAGATCAAAGGAGCAAGATGATATTGGCCATATCATGTCACTATATTGATTGCATGTGATGTTTATCATGTTTACATCTTATTTGCATAGAACGACGGTAGTAAATAAGATGATCTCTCAATAAAATTTCAAGAAAGGTGTTCACCCTAACTGTGCACCGTTGCTAAGGATCGTCGTTCCGAAGCACCACGTGATGATCGGGTGTGATAGGTTCTAACGTTCGCATACAACGGGTGTAAGCCAGATTTACACATGCGAAACACTTAGGTTGACTTGACGAGCCTAGCATGTACAGACATGGCCTCGGAACACGGAAGACCGAAAGGTCGAACATGAGTCGTATAGAAGATACGATCAACATAGAGATGTTCACCATGGATGACTAGTCCGTCTCACGTGATGATCGGACACGGGCTAGTTGACATGGATCATGTATCACTTGGAAGACTAGAGAGATGTCTATCTAAGTGGGAGTTCATTAATAATTTGATTAAATGAACTTAATTATCATGAACTTAGTCTAAAAATGTCCTTGCAAATTATGTCGTAGATAGCTCGCGCTGTAGCTCCACAGTTTTATTGATACAATCCTAGAGAAAAGCAAGTTGAAAGTTGATGGTAGCAATAATGCGGACTGGGTCCGTGATCTGAGGATTGTCCTCATTGCTGCACGGAAAGCTTATGTTTTTGATGTACCGCTAACTGCACCACTCCCTCAAGCGTTGTCTGCAGATGTTGTGAACATATGACAGGCACTTTTTGGTGACTACGTGATAGTTCAATGCGTCATGCATTACGGCTTAGAATTGAGGCTGCAAAACGTTTTGAACGTCACGGAACATATGAGATGTTCTAGGAGCTGAGATTGTGATCTCAGGCTCATGCCTATGTTGAGAGGTATGAGACCTCCAACAAGATTCTTTGTCTGCAAGATAAAGGAGAATAGCTCAATCGCTGAGCGTGTGCTCAGATTGTCTGGGTGCTACAATCACTTGAATCAAGTGGGAGTTAATCTTCCAGATGAGATAGTGATTAATGCAGTTCTCCAAGTCACTGCCACCAAGCTACTAGAGCTTCGTGATGGACTATAACATGCCAGGGATGGATAAGATGATCCCTGAGTTGTTCGTGATGTTTGACACCACGAAGGTAGAAATCAAGAAGGAGCATCAAGTGTTGATGGTTAAGTGAAACCACTAGTTTCAAAAGGGGCAAGGGCAAGAACGGAAAACTTCAGGAATGACAAGCCAGTTGTCGCTCTAGTGAAGAAACCCAAGGTTGAGCCCGAACCCGAGACTAAGTGCTTCTGTTATGAGGAGAATGTTCGCTGAAGCGGAAAACCCCTAGATGCTTGGTAGATAAGAAGGCTGGTAATGTCAATGGAAGTATATTTGATATACGTGTTAGTGATATGTACCTTGCTGGTACTCCTAGTAGCACCTGGGTATTGGATACCGGTTCGGTTGCTAAGTGTTAGCAACTCGAAATAAAAGCTACGGAGTAAATGGAGACTAGCTAGGTGAAAGGTGACGATGTGTGTTGGAAGTATTTCCAAGATTGATGTGATCACCATCGCACGCTCTCTCTACCTTCAGGATTTGTGATAAACCTAAATAAATGTTATTTGGTGTTTGCGTTGAGCATGAACGTGATTAGATCATGATTAGTGCGATACGGTTATTCATATAAGTTAGAGAATAATGGTTATTCTGTTTACATGGATAATGCCTTCAATGGTCATGCACCCACTCGAAATGGTTTATCGAATCATGATCGTAGTAGTACACATATTCATAACATTGGTACCAAAAGATACAAAGTTAATAATGATAGTACCACATGCTTGTGGCACTGCCACGTAATGTCATATTGGTATAAATCGCATGAAAGAAACTCCATGCTGATGGATTTTTGACTCACTCGATTTCGAATTGGTTGAGACATGCGAGCCATGCCTCTTGGGCAAGATGACTGAGACCCCGTCATCCAATATGATGGAGCGGGCAAGTGGCTTATTGGAATTAATACATGTTGATGTATGTGGTCCAATGAGTGTTGAAACACACAGTGGATATCGTTGTTTTACCTTCACTGATGATTTGAGTAAATATGGGGATATTTACTTAATGAAACACGAATCTGAAATGTTTGAAAGGTTCAAGGAGTTTCAGAGTGAAGTTAAAGATCATCGTGACAAGAAGATAAATGTCTATGATATGATCATGGAGGTGATATCTAAGTTACGAGTTTGGTATGCAATTTTAGACAATGTGGAAATTGTTTCACAGCTCACGCCTCCTGGAACACCATAGTGTGATGGTGTGTTCGAACGTCATAGTCGTGCTCTATTGGATATAGTGAGTACTATGATGTCTCTTATCGTTTTACCACTATCATTATGGGGTTATGCATTAAAGACAAATCCATTCACTTTAATAGGGCACCATCTAAGTCTGTTGAGATGACACCGTGAGAATTATGGTTTGACAGAAGCCTAAGCTGTCATTTCTTAAATGTTTGGGGCTGCGACGCTTATGAGAAAATGGGTTTTTCACCTAGCGAGCTCGAACTCAAAGTAGACAAATGCATCTTCATAGAATACCCTAATGAGACATTGGGTATACCTTCTATCTCAGATCCAAGCGCAAAAGGTGTTTGTTGCTAAGAACGGGTCCTTTCTTGAGAAAGAGTTTCTCTCGAAAGAATTGAGTGGGAGGAAGATAGAACTTGATAAGGTTGTTGAACCTTTGTTTCAACCAGAGAATAGCGCAACACAGAAAGATGTTTCTGTAGAGCCTACTCAGTTGAAAAGGAAGTTAATGATGATGATCATGAAGCTTCGGATCAAGTCACTATCGAACCTCGTAGGTCGACAAGGACGCGTACTGCTCCTGAGTAGTACGACAACCCTGTCTTGGAAATCATGTTGTTGGACAACGATGAACCTACGAACTATGGAGAAGCGATGGTGGGCCCGGATTCCAACAAATGGCTAGGAGCCATGAAATCCGAGAAAGGATCCATGTATGAAAACCAAGTATGGACTTTGGTAGCCTTTCCTGTTGAATGGCGGGTCATTGAGTACAAATGGACCTTTGAGATAAACATAGACGCTAATGGTGAAATGTCACCGTTTATAAAGCTCGACTTGTCGCAAAGAAGTTTTCGCCAAGTTCAAGGAGTTGACTGCGATGAGATTGTCTCATCTGTAGCGATGCTAAAAGTCTATTAAAATTTTGTTAGCAGTTGCTGCATTTTTCGATTATGAAATCTGGCAGATGGATGACAAAACAAGGTTTCCGTAATGGTTTCTGTGAGGAAGAGTTGTATGTGATACAACCTGAAGGTTTTGTCAATCCTAAGGATGCTAATAATATGCAAACTCCAGCGATCCTTCTATGGACTGGAGCAAGAATCTCGGAGTTGGAATATATGCTTTGATGAGGTGATCAAAGTGTTTAAGTTTATACAAAGTTTATGAGAAACTTGTATTTGCAAGAAAGTGAGTGGGAGCACTATAGAATTTCTTATAAGAATATGTAGTTGACATATTATTGATCGGAAATGATGTAGAATTTCTGGAAGAGCATGAAGGGTTGTTTGAAAAGAGTTTTTTCAAAGGAAGACCCAGATAAAGCTACTATTTTATTGAGCATCAAGATCTATAGGGATAGATCAATTCGCTTGATAAGTTTTTTCGACGAAGACATACCTTGACAAGTTTTTGAAGGAGTTCAAAATAGATGGGTCAAAGAAGGAGTTCTTGACTGTATTGTAAGGTGTGAAATTGAGTAAGACTCAATACCCGACCACGGCAGAAGATGAAGAAGAGATGAGTGTCATCTCCTATGCTTTAGCCATAGGCTCTATATAGTATGCCGTGCTGTGTACCGCACCTGTGTGTGCCTTGCCATGAGTCTGTCAAGGGGTACAAGAGTAATCCAAGAGTGGATCACTAGACAGCGGTCAAAGTTAGCCTTAGTAACTTGAGAACTAAGGAAATATTTCTCGATTATGGAGGTGATAAAGAGTTCATCGTAAAGTGTTACGATGATGCAAGCTTTAAAGCCAATCCGGATGACTCTTAGTAGAAATCCAGCTACGTATAGTGGAGCAGCCATTTGGAATAGCTCCAAGTGGAGCATGGGAGTAGTATCTACAAATATGACATGGAAATTTTGTAAGGTACACACGGATCTGAATGTCGCAGACCCGTTGACTAAAACCTCTTTCACGAGCAGGACATGAACAAACCCCAGAACTTATTGGGTGTTAATCACATGATGATATGATCACATGGTGATGTAAGTGTTAATCACATGGTGATGTGAACTAGATTATTGACTCTAGTGCAAGTGGGAGACTGTTGGAAATATGCCCTAGAGGCAATAATAAAATGGTTATTATTGTATTTCCTTGTTCATGATAATTGTCTATTGTTCATGCTATAATTGTGTTAACCGGAAACCATAATACATGTGTGAATACATAGACCACAACATGTCCCTAGTGAGCCTCTAGTTGACTAGCTCGTTGATCAATAGATGGTCACGGTTTCATGGCCATGGACATTGGATGTCGTTGATAACGGGATCACATCATTAGGAGAATGATGTGATGGACAAGACCCAATCCTAAGCATAGCACTAGATCGTGTAGTTCATTTGCTAAAGCTTTTCAATGTCAAGTATCGTTTCCTTAGACCATGAGATTGTGCAACTCCCGGATACCGTAGGAATGCTTTGGGTGTGCCAAACGTCACAACGTAACTGGGTGGCTATAAAGGTGCACTACGGGTATCTCCGAAGGTATCTGTTGGGTTGGCACGAATCGAGACTGGGATTTGTCACTCCGTGTGACGGAGAGGTATCTCTGGGCCCACTCGGTAAGACATCATCATAATGAGCTCAATGTGACTAAGGAGTTAGCCACGGTATGATGTATTACGGAACGAGTAAAGAGACTTGCCAGTAACGAGATTGAACAAGGTATGGGGATACCGACGATCGAATCTCGGGCAAGTATCATACCGATAGACAAAGGGAATTGAATACGGGATTGATTGAATCCCCGACATCGTGGTTCATCCGATGAGATCATCGTGGAGTACGTGGGAGCCAACATGGGTATCCAGATCCCGCTGTTGGTTATTGGCCGGAGAAGTGTCTCGGTCATGTCTACGTGTCTCCCGAACCCGTAGGGTCTACACACTTAAGGTTCGATGACGCTAGGGTTATAGGGAAATGGTATACGTGATTACCGAAGGTTGTTCGGAGTCCCGGATGAGATCCCGGACGTCACGAGGAGCTCCGGAATGGTCCGGAGGTAAAGATTGATATATAGGAAGTCCAGTTTTGGTCACCGGAAAGTTTTCGGGCTCATCGGTAGTGTACCGGGAGTGCCGGGAGGGTGCCGGAGGACCCCCGAGAGGGGTGTGACGACCAAAGGACCTCATGGGCCCTTAGAGGAGGTGTGCCAGCCCATATTGGGTCGGCCAAGACCATCTATGTGGGCCCATGTGGCTGGAGATAAGGAGATAAGGCAAAAGGGATTTAAAAGGAGGAGATCCACCTCCCTTGTGGGAGGTGGACTCTCCCTTTAATTCGGCCGGCCATCTCCTCTTTGGAGTAGAGGCCAAGCCAGCCCTCCACGTCCCTCCTCCTATATATACTTGAGGTTTTGGATGTTTTGAGAGAGGATTTGATTTCTCTCTCTCACGGCGAAGCCCTACCTCTCTTCTTCCTCCTCCGCAGCGCTTAGGCGAAGCCCTGTCGGAATACCTTGCTACTCCACCACCACCACGCCGTCGTGCTGCTGTTGGAGCCCTTCCCCAACCTCTCCTTCCTCCTTGCTGGATCAAGGTGTTGGAGACGTCACCGGGCTGCACGTGTGTTGAACGCGGAGGTGCCGTCCGTTCGGCACTTGATCGGATCTACCGCGATCTGAATCGCTGCGAGTACGACTCCATCAACCGCGTTCTTGTAACGCTTCCGCTTAGCGATCTTCAAAGGTATGAAGATCCACTCTCCCCTTGCTCGTTGCTGGTTTCTCCATAGATGGATCTTGGTGAACGCGTAGGAAAAATTTTAATTTACTACTACGTCTCCCTACACCACCATGTAGACGTCGTATGTAGAGGTGGCGGTCCAACTCTCAGTGTTAACGGGAGTGGGAGCACGATCCTCTTCATCCATGTATTCTGCCCCCTCGGAGGCATAGTCCACCACGTCGGTTAAATCTTCGATGGTGGCTATCAAGTGGGTGGTGGGTGGGTTGAAAAATCTGTCCCCACTCGCACCGTAATCGAACCGAGCGTAGATTGGGGCTGAATCATCAGTGATCTTCATCGACGAGAATCGCTCCAGGCTTCGTCGACCGCTGAGGGGCCAATCAGATCCAGCTAATCGGAATTCATGGAGTTAACCTCCATGACGTCCAGACATGGGGAGTGTTCGGAAAGAACATGTGTCCGGTACTCTGGCTTAATGGCCGGACCGGGGTAAGAGATCGGCTCATAGCCATGGGTGCCCCCATCGGCTTGTTTGAGGAAGGGGCTCGAGGTTAAGGCCTCAAAGTCCTCGGAGGCTACAGGCGAAGTTGCGAACCCGATTAATGACAAGTCACCCTGAGAATTGACGGAGAACTCTAAGTTTTCGAATCTGACCTCTCGATCGGGGGCAAAGTTCTCAACGCGGCCTAGATGGCCAGCGGAATCAGCGTGCAGCACAACGCTGCCGAAGGCGAAGATCTGTCCGAAGACGAAAACGTCCATGTTGCGGACCTCTTCGTTTATAACAAGGCGAGGCGTTGATTCCATCTCGCTCATAAAGTAACTCTCAATGAAAGCACCAATGTCGGTGTCGAAACCGGCGGATCTCGGGTAGGGGGTCCCGAACTGTGAGACTAAAATCGACGGTAACAGGAGATGAAGGGGACACGAGTTTACCTAGGTTTGGGCCCTCCTATGGAGGTAATACCCTATGTCCTACTTGGTTGTATTGATGATGTAAGGGGTTACAGAGTTGATCTACCTCGAGATCGTATAGCTAACCCTAGATGAGTTGTTCTGTCTCTATACCCTAAAACCCTCCGGCTTATATAGATGCTGAGGATGCCTAGGGTTTACACATGGTCAGTTACATGCCGAAGAGATAAACATGCCTATTTACTACATCAAACATGGAGCGCAAGCCATGCTCCTTGAAGCTTCCATCCTGAAGACCGGGCCTTCAAATCTTCTGGTGTTCGGTAATTAGCCCTCATAGTCTGGCCCATAACAATAGGTCGTCTATCCGAGGACCCCCTAATCCAGGACTCCCTCAGTGGCAGCGACGGAGGAGGAGGAGAAGGAGGCATCATCTCAGCGGCCGATCTTCCCGGGATAGCAGCAGGCTGGCCAGCTCCCGCAAGGCGCATGGGGCAGCTATTAGAGCGTCGCGTCACCGGCCAACCACAACTTCCCTTCGTTGGCGTGGGGGCGGTTACGCGCCCTCTCGGGAGTACGTCGATGACGACGCCCTCAGCGGGTTCAACCCCAACATCACCATCCCGCGCATGCCTTCCACCTTCCCCGCCGGCCATCCCAACGCCCAGTACGGTTACATGCCATCGCCAACGTACTCTGGCTCCTCCTCGACGGCTCTGTGGCTTGGCCCACTTCCTTTCGCGCCTGGTTCGACCCCTCAGTTCAGCACCGTCGTGGCCGAGATGGAGGAGATCATTAACACCGGCTCCTCCGCAACCGCGACATGCCCCGGGTTTGGTACGCAAGAGGTGGAGGACATCGGTGACATGGATGACGTCGACCACAATGAGGCCGAGGAGGAGGAGATGGGGGAGGAAGAGCCAGTGGAGCTGGAACCGGTGTCGGCAAGGGGCAAAGGGAGAAAGAAGAAGTCGAGATCTACCAATGGGAAGCCGACCGAGCCCCGCATCAAGTGGACGTCGAAGGAAGACGTGTGCCTTGCCGAAGCATGGAATCTGGTCAGCCAGGACCCGATCAGCGGCGCGAACCAGAACACCGAAATGTACTGGAATAGGATCAAGGCGGCATTCGACGAGTGCAAGTTGGTGGACCCCGAATTCACCGACATACACATGGAGCACGGCGGCAAGGCCTGTTGGAAATATGCCCTAGAGGCAATAATAAATGGGTTATTATCATATTTCCTTGTTCATGATAATCGTTTATTATACATGCTATAATTGTGTTGATCGGAAACTCAGATACATGTGTGGATACATAGACAACACCATGTCCCTAGTATGCCTCTAATAGACTAGCTCGTTGATCAAAGATGGCTATGGTTTCCTAGTCATGGACATGAGATGTCATTTGATAACGGGATCACGTCATTAGGAGAATGATGTGATGGACAAGACCCAAACTACAAACGTAGCATATGATCGTGTCACTTTATTGCTACTGTTTTCTGCATGTCAAGTATTTGTTCCTATGACCATGAGATCATGCAACTCACTGACACCGGAGGAGTACCTTATGTGTATCAAACGTCGCAACGTAACTGGGTGACTATAAAGGTGCTCTACAGGTATCTCCGAGGGTGTCTATTGGGTTGGCATGGATCAAGACTTGGATTTGTTACTCCGTGTGACGGAGAGGTATCTGAGGGCCCACTCGGTAATACAACATCACAATAAGCCTTTCAAGCAATGTGACTAAGTGTTAGTCATGGGATCTTGTATTATGTAACGAGTAAAGAGACTTGCTGAGGTTGAACTAGGTATGGAGATACCGACGATCGAATCTCGGGCAAGTAACATACCGAACAACCAAGGGAACATCATACGGGATTAACTGAATCCTTGACATAGAGGTTCGACCGATAAAGATCTTCGTAGAATATGTAGGAACCAATATGGGCATCTAGGTCCCGCTATTGGTTGTTTACCGTAGAGGTGTCTCGGTCATGTCTACATAGTTCTCGAACCCGCAGGGTCTGCACACTTAAGGTTCGATGACATTTCGGTAATATAGAGTTATGTATGGTGGTGACCGAAGGTTGTTCTGAGTCCCGTATGAGATCCCGGACGTCACGAGAAGCTCCGGAATGGTATGGAGGTAAAGATTGATATATAGGAAGTCCTGTTTTGGTCGCCGGAAAAGTTTCGGGCTCATCGGTAGTGTACCGGGAGTGCCGGTACTGTACCGGGGGACCATCGGGAGAGGTATTTCGACCCAAGAGGCTACATGGGCTGTGGGAGGAGGTAAACCAACCCCTGGTGGGCTGGCCGAAGCCTCCTATAAGGGCCCATGTGGCTGGAGTGGTTTGAGAAGGAAAAAAAATCCAAAGGTGGAGAGGTGGAAAGAGTTTCCAAGTGGAAAGGAGGAATCCTACTCCTAATAGGATTGGAGTAGGACTCCTCCACCTCCAATTTTGACCAAACCTTGAGGGTTTGAGGCTGCCTCCTCCCTCCCTCCCTCCTATATATACTAGAGGATTTGGAGGGAAAAGCTAACCCTAATAGCCACGTGCTACCTTTCCTCTAGATCGCAGTTTCTCCTCTAGATCGGTTTTCAACGGTGCTTAGGCGAAGCCCTGCTGGAATAGCTCCACCACCATCGCCGCAACGCCGTCGCGCTACCGGAGAACTCATCTACCTCTCCGCTCCCTCTTGCTGGATCAAGAAGGCAGAGATCGTCATCGAGTTGTACGTCTGCTGAACGCGGAGGTGCCGTCCGTTTGACGCTAGATCGGAAGGACCGTGATCAAGATCGCGAGACAGATCGTGATGAGATCGCAGGACAGATCGTGATGAGTTCGCGGGACAGATCGTGATTGGATCATGGGATGGATCATGATGAGAACGCGGGATGCTCGGCGATTTGGATCGCAAAGACGTTCGACTACACCAACCGCGTTTCGTAACGCTTCCCGCTTAGCGATCTACAAGGGTATGTAGATCCACTCTCCTTCTCGTAGATGCTCATTCCCATGGATAGATCTTGCGTGTGCGTAGGGAAATTTTTGTCTCCCATGCAACGTTCCCCAACGGTGGCATTATGAGCTAGGTCTATGTGTAGATGAGATCTCGAGTAGAACACAAAGAGTTTGTGGGCGTTGATGCTTAGGTTGCTTCCTCCCTTGGTCGTGTTTTGGTTCAGCGGTATTGTGGGATGAAGCGGCCCGAACCAACCTTACTCGTACGCTTACGAGAGACCGGTTCCATCGACTGACGTGTAACTTCGTTGCACAAAGATGGCTGGCGGGTGTCTGTTTCTCTTAATTTAGTTGGATTGGATTCGACTAAGGCGTTCTTTGAGAAGGTTGAAAAGCAACTTATGTATCACCGTTGTGGTTTATGCGTAGGTGAGAATTGTTCTTGCTAGATACCCGTAGCAGCCACGTAATACATGCAACAATAATTAGAGGACGTCTAACTTGTTTTTGCAGGGTATGTTGTGATGTGATATGGCCAATTACATGATGAGATATATGTGATGTATGAGATGATCATGTGTTGTATAGAATATCATGACTTACATGTCGATGAGTACGACAACCGGCAGGATCCATAGGGTTGTCTTTAGTTATTGTATGACCTGCATGTCAATCATTAAGCGCTATGTAATGCTTTACTTTATCGCTAAACGGTAGCAATAGTAGTAGAAGCATGGTGGGCGCGACAACCCGATGGCGACACGTTGATGGAGATCAAGATGATGGAGATCATGGTGTCGTGCCGGTGACGATGGAGATCATGCCAGTGCTTTCAAGATGGAGATCAAAAGCACAAGTTCATGGCCATATCATGTCACTTATGATTTGCATGTGATGTTAATCCTTTTATGCACCTTGTTTTGCTTAGGACGACGGTAGCATTATAAGGTGATCCCTCACTTAATTTCAAGATAAATTGTGTTCTCCCCGAGTGTGCACCGTTGTGAAAGTTCGTTGTGTCGAGACACCACATGATGATTGGGTGTGATAGACTCTACGTTCACATACAACGGGTGCAAGCCAGTGTTGCACATGCAGAACACTCGGGGTAAACTTGACGAGCCTAGCATGTACTGACATGGCCTTGGAACACAAGAGACCGAAAGGTCGAACATGAGTCATATAGTAGATATGATCAACATGATGATGTTCACCATTGAAACCACCTCAACTCACCTGATGATCGGACTTGAGTTGGTGAATTTGGATCATGTATCACTCGAATGACTAGAGGGATGTCAATTTGAGTGGGAGTTCTTAAGTAATATGATTATTTGAACTCATTATCATGAACATAGTCAGTAGTGTCTTTGCAAAATTATGTTGTAGATTACTAGCTCACGCTGTAGCTCCCTGGAATTTCTATATGTTCCTAGAGAAATAGAGTTGAAAGATGATGGTAGCAATATTGCGGATTGGGTCCATGATCTGAGGATTGTGCTCATTGCTGCACAGAAGGCTTATGTCCTTAATGCACCGCTCAGTGCGCCACCCCCTCTAGTGTCGTTTGTAGATGTTGTGAACATCTGACAGACATGTTCCTATGACTACTTGATAGTTTAGTTTGTCATGCATTATGGCTTAGAATTGAGGCTCCAAAACGTTTTGAACGTCACAGAACATATGAGATGTTCTAAGAGCTGAAATTGGGATCTCAGGCTCGTCCCCATGTTGTGACATATTAGATCTCCAACAAGATTCTTTGCCTGCAAGATGAAGGAGAATAGCTCAATCGTTAAGCATGTGCTCAGATTTTCTGGGTGCTACAATCGCTTGAATCGAGTGGGAGTTGATCTTCCAGATAAGATAGTGATTGATATAGTTCTCCAAGTCACTGTCACTAAGCTACTAGAACTTGGTGATGAACTATAAAATTCCATGGATAGAAATAATGATCCCTGAGCTATTCGCGATGTTTGACACCGCGAAGGTAGAAATCAAGAAGGAGCATCAAGTGTTGATGGTTAGTAAAACCACTAGTTTCGAGAAGGGCAAGGGCAAGGAGGAAACTTCATGGATGGGAAGTCAGTTGCTGCTCCAGTGAAGCAACCCAAAGTTCAAACCAAACCCGAGACTAAGTGCTTCTATTATGAGGTGAGCGGTCGCTGAAGCAGAACAACCCTAGATACTTGGTAGATAAGAAGGCTGGCAACGTCGACACGCGTTTAGTTGATATACGTGTTATTGATGTGTACCTTGCTAGTACTCCTAATAGCACCTGGGTATTGGATACCGGTTCGGTTGCTAAATGTTAGTAACTCGAAAGAAAAGCTACGGAATAAATGGAGACTAGCTAAGGGTGAGGTGACGATGTGTGTTGGAAATGTTTCCAAGGTTGATGTGATCGACATCGCACGCTCTCTCTACCTTCGGGATTAGTGACGAACATAAATAAATGTTATTTGGTGTTTTGCGTTGAGCATGAACGTGATTAGATCGTGTTTATTGCAACGCGGTTATTCATTTAAGTTAGAGAATAATTGTTATTCTGTTTACATGAATAATACCTTCAATGGTCATGCATCCAGTGAGAATGGTTTGTTGAATCTTTATCATAGTAATACACATGTTCATAACATTGATGCCAAAAGATACAAAGTTAATAATGATAGTACCACATACTTGTGGCACTGTCGCTAAATGTCATATTGGTATAAAGCGCATGAAGAAACTCCATGTTGATGGATCTTTGGACTCATTTGATTTCAAATCGGTTGAGACATGCGAACCATGCCTCTTGGGCAAGATGACTAAGGACCACGTTTTCCGGATTGATGGAGCGGGCAAGTGATTTGTTGGAAATGATACATGTTGATGTATGCAATCCAATGAGTCTTGTAGCGTGCGGTGGATATCGTTATTTTCTTACCTTCACTAATGATTTGAGTATATATAGTGTATATTTACTTAATGAAACACAAGTCTGAATCGTTTGAAAGTTCAAGCAAATTCTGAGTGAAGTTTAAGATCATCGTGACAAGAAGATAAATATGTCTGTGATATGATCGTGGAGGTGAATATCTGAGTTACGAGTTTGGCATACAACTTTAGACAATGTGAAAGTCGTTTCACAACTCACCCCACCTGGAATAGCATTGTGTGATGGTGTGTCCGGACGTCATAGTCATGCTATATTGGATATGGTGCGGGCTATGGTGTCTCTTATCGTTTTGCTACTATAGTTTTGGGGTTATGCATTAGAGACAACTACATTCACTTTAAATAGGGCACCATCTAAATCCATTGAGATGACACCCTCTGAATTATGGTTCGATAGAAACCTAAGTTGTCATTTCTTAATGTTTGGGGCTGCGACGCTTGTGTGGAAAAATGTTTTCACCTAATGAGCTCGAACCCAAAGCGTTCAAATGCATCTTCATAGATTACCCTAAGAACAGTTGGGTGAACCTTCTATATCAAATCCAAGCATAAAGTGTTTGTTGCTAAAATGGGTCCTTTCCCGAGAAAAAGTTTCTCTCGAAAGAATTGAGTGGGAGGAAGATAGAACTTGATGAGGTTGTTGAAGCCTTATTTCAACCAGAGAGTAGCGCATCACAGAAAGATGTTTCTGTGGAACCTACGTCAGTTGAAGAGGAAGTAAATGATGATGATCATGAAGCTTCGGATCAAGTTACTATCAAACCTCGTAGGTCAACAAGGATGCGTACTGCTCCTGAGTGGTACGACAACCCTGTCTTGGAGGTCATGTTGTTGGATAACGATGAACCTACGAGATATGAAGAAGCGATGATGGGCCCGGATTCCGACAAATGGTTAGAGGCCATGAAATCCAAGAAAGGATCCATGTATGAAAACCAAGTATAGACTTTGGTAGACTTGCCCGTTGGACGGCAGGTCGTCGAGTATAAATAGACCTTTGAGATGAAGATAGACGCTGATGGTAAATGTCACCATTTAGAAAGCTCGACTTGTCATAAAGAAGTTTCCGACAAGTTCAAAGAGTTGACTGCGATGAGACTTTCTCACTCGTAGCGATGCTAAAGTTTTTTGGAATTATCTTAGCAGTTGCTGCATTTTTCAATTATGAAATCTGGCAGATGGATGACAAATCATCATTTACTTAACAATTTACTTGAGGAAAAGTTGTATGTGATACAACCAGAAGGTTTTGTCAGTCCTAAGGATGCTAAAAGGTGAGCAAGCTTCAGTGATCCTTCTATGGACTGAAGCAAGCATCTCGGAGTTGGAATATACACTTTGATGAGGTGATCAAAGTTTTTGAGTCTATACAAAGTTTATGAGAAACTTGTATTTACAATAAAGTGAGTGGGAGCACTATAGAGTTTCTGATAAGCATATGTGGTTGACATATTGTTGATCGGAAATGATGTAGAATTTCTGGAAAGCATAAAGGGTTGTTTGAAAGGAGTTTTTCAAAGGAAGACCTGGATAAAGCTACCTAATTGTTGAGCATCAAGATCTATAGAGATAGATCAAGATGCTTGATGAGACTTTGAATGAGTACATACCTTGACAAGATTTTGAAAGAGTTCAAAATGGATTAGTCAGAGAGAAGCGTTCTTGCCTGCTTTGTAAGGTGTGAAGTTGAGTGAGACTCAAAGCTCGTCCAGGGCAGAAGAAAGAGAAAGGACGAATGTCGTCCCCTATGCCTTAGCCATAAGCTCTGTATAGTATGCCATGCTGTGTACCACACCTGTGTGTGCCTTGCCATGAGTCCGTCAAGAGGGGTACAAGAGTGATCCAGGAGTGGATCACTGGACAACGGTCAAGATCATCCTTAGTAACTAAAAGACTAAGGAAATGTTTCTCGATTATGGAGGTAAGAAAGAGTTCGTCGTAAAGAGTTACGTCGATGCAAGCTTTGACACCAATCCAGATACGTATAGTAGAGCAACCATTTGGAATAGCTCCAAGTGGAGTGTGGTAGAAGTGTTTGCAGTTTGACATAGAGATTTGCAAAGTACACACGGATCTAAATGTCACAGACCCGTTAACTATAAGACCTCTCTCACATGCAAAGCATGATCTAGCCCCAGAACTCATTGGATGTTAGATTCATAACAATGTGAATCACATGGTGATGTGAACTAGATTATTGACTCTAGTGCAAGTGGGAGACTGCTGGAAATATTCCCTAGAGGCAGTAATAAATTGGTTATTATCATATTTCCTTGTTCATGATAATCGTTTATTATCCATGCTATAATTGTGTTGATCGGAAACTCAGATACATGTGTGGATACATAGACAACACCATGTCCCTAGTATGCCTCTAATAGACTAGCTCGTTGATCAAAGATGGCTATGGTTTTCTAGTCATGGACATGAGATGTCATTTGATAACGGGATCACATCATTAGGAGAATGATCTGATGGACAAGACCCAAACTACAAACGTAGGATATGATCGTGTTAGTTTATTGCTACTGTTTTCTGCATGTCAAGTATTTGTTCCTATGACCATGAGATCATGCAACTCATTGACACCGGAGGAGTACCTTGTGTGTATCAAACGTCGCAACGTAACTAGGTGACTATAAAGGTGCTCTACAGGTATCTCCGAGGGTGTCTGTCGGGTTGACATGGATCAAGACTGGGATTTGTTACTCTGTGTGACGAAGAGGTATCTCAGGGCCCACTCGGTAATACAACATCACAATAAGCCTTGCAAGCAATGTGACTAAGTGTTAGTCACGGGATCTTGTATTACGGAACGAGTAAAGAGACTTGTCGGTAACGATATTGAACTAGGTATGGAGATACCGACGATCGAATCTCGGGCAAGTAACATACCGAACAACCAAGGGAACATCATACGGGATTAACTGAATCCTTGACATAGAGGTTCGACCGATAAAGATCTTTGTAGAATATGTAGGAACCAATATGGGCATCTAGGTCCCGCTATTGGTTATTGACCGTAGAGGTGTCTCGGTCATGTCTACATAGTTCTCGAACCCGCGGGGTCTGCACACTTGAGGTTCGGTGACGGTTCGGTAGTATAGAGTTATGTATGGTGGTGACCGAAGGTTTTTCAGAGTCCCGGATGAGATCCCGGACGTCACGAGGAGCTCTGGAATGGTCTGGAGGTAAACATTGATATATAGGAAGTCCTGTTTTGGTCGCCGGAAAAATTTCGGGCTCATCGGTAGTGTACTGGGAATGCCGGTAGTGTACCGGGGGACCATCGGGAGAGGTATTTCGACCCAAGAGGCTACATGGGCCGTGGGAGGAGGTAAACCATCCCCTGGTGGGCTGGCCGAAGCCTCCTCTAAGGGCCCATGCGGCTGGAGTGGTTTGAGAAGGAAAAAAAATCCAAAGGTGAAGAGGTGGAAAGAGTTTCCAAGTGGAATGGAGGAATCCTACTCCTAATAGGATTGGAGTAGGACTCCTCCACCTCCAATTTCGACCAAACCTTGAGGGTTTGAGGATGCCTCCTCCCCTCCCTCCCTCCTATATACACTAGAGGATTTAGAGGAAAAAGCTAACCTAATAGCCATGTGCTACCTCTCCTCTAGATCGCAGTTTCTCCTCTAGATCGGTTTTCAGTGGTGCTTAGGCGAAGCTCTGCTGGAATAGCTCCACCACCATCGCCGCAACGCTGTCGCACTGCCGGAGAACTCATCTACCTCTCCGCTCCCTCTTGCTGGATCAAGAAGGCGGAGATCGTCATCGAGCTGTACGTGTGCTGAACGCGGAGGTGCCGTCCGTTCGGTGCTAGATCGGAAGGACCGTGATCAAGATCGCGAGATGGATCGTGATGAGATCGCAGGACAGATTGTGATTGGATCGCGGGATGGATCGTGATGATATCGCGGGATGCTCGGCGATTTTGATCACGAAGACGTTCGACTACACCAACCGCGTTCCTTAACGCTTCCCGCTTAGCGATCTACAAGGATATGTAGATCCACTCTCCCTCTCGTAGATGCTCATCACCATGGATAGATCTTGCGTGTGCGTAGGAATTTTTTTGTTTCCCATGCAACGTTCCCCAACAAGGCCATGACCAACCATTGGGAGAGCATCCAACCGGCGTGCAACAAATGGCATGTGATCCAAGAATAGGTCCAGGCTCGCCCTGAGAGCGGCGCGAACGTCGAACAACAGGTACATCAATAAATGCCCGACTCACCGTCCTTCGCCGTGGTCGCCGACACTTGTTCTTCTGTAGGGTAACGCAGCAGAAAACAAAATTTCCCGACCTACGCACCAGCCCAGGACCACTATGGAGACTGCATATAAGGTTTGATCATTTTCGTTACCGACTCGTAGCGCAGCGGAAGTAGAGTCGATGACGAACGGCGGTGCAGATCCCCGCAGCTAGGATTTACAACCTCCCAACCGCGAGGATGTATACCCTCATCTGCCCCTCGGACAGCCCTTCGGGAGGCGGTCACACAGTCCCCCGGACGGTGTCGCGGACAGCCCTTCGGGAGGACCTCCAAAACTTGGACTGTCACTCGGACAGCCCTTCGGGAGGACCTCCAAAACTCGGACGGTCACACGGACAGCCCTTCGGGAGGCACTCTCGAACTAAGACCGAAACTACGATCTCTCTACAAAGTTGCACACATACGGTGTCATCTATCCGGCAGGGCTTCGCCGTCCAGAACTAGTTCCTGCCGGAACCCAGACAGCCTTTCGGCTCTACGAAACTATTTCGCTGGGAGGGAGAGAGAGAGAGCTTGCAAAGCAAAGCATGTGTATGAGAGCACAAGGATGAGCATTTTGGGCTGCCTCCTCACCCCTATTTATAGGATGAGAGACTATGGTAAAAATACCAAAATGCCCTCAGATATTTTCACTATTCATAATAGTGATTCCACTATTCATAAATAGTGTTTCCCACTATTCACAATAGTGTTCCCACTATTTCGTAATAGTGTTTTCACTAGTCATGAGATATTTTCTCCCAATAGTGTTTCCCACTATTCATAATAGTGTTTCCACTATTCACGAATAGTGTTTTCACTATTCACAAATAGTGTTTCCAATAAAGTAATCCAAAAAGCACTTTCACTATTCATGACGATATTTTTCAGCGTCCGTTCGAACTAAAAATATTTATGTGGGCTTAGAACATTTCCAGTACCCACTAAAATAATTTTCAATATGATCCGGAACAATTCCGGAATAGTGATTTTCATCTGTGAAAAGCATCTGAAGCGGTTCCGGCAGCTCCGGAACATTTCCGGTTATTCTTCCGGAAAATTCCCAGAAGTTTCCAGAATGATTCTGGCACCCTCCAAGAATTATCAGGCATGTGCCAAAACCAATTTGACTTTATGGTATCCTCTGAAACAACTTTTCAGTTTCACCGAAACTGTTCCCGTGACCTGTCTGCGGAACAGTTCCGCTGTCCGAAACTTTTCCGGTGTCCGAAACTTTTCGGTGATTTTCTCTCAAACTCCCTGTCTAGTATTCAACAGATAGATGACCCTTAAGCGTGTGACCCTATAGGTTCGGTGAAGCATAGACATGACCTGGAACCCCTTCCGATCAATGATCAACATTGGAGCCGTGGACACCCATATCGATCCCTATACCCACACGAATAAATATTCGAGTGAACCTCCAGTTGCCGTGTGCTATTCCTGTTGCTTCGCGATATGTTACAAATACCCGAGGTGAGACATGTTGGCATCCCCATGGATCAACAACTTGTCCACTATGCCAGTTACCTCGTTATCGGTATTGTTCTCTTTTCTCGTTCCCGTGTTCCGGCATCCCCGTGATCAAATCGCAAAGTGTCTGGCCAGACGGTGATGGATACCGTAACACCGAGAGGGCCCAGAGATATCTCTCCATCGTCGGAGGAGCAAATCCCAATCTTGAGCTATCAAGTCACTTCACTTACTTTTCCATGAACCCGTAAGCCGCCGTAATAGCCACCCATTTACGGATGACGTTTAACAAACCCCAAAGTTCATGAAGCAAGCATGAAGAAACTCGATACTCTCATGGTCTAAGGAATTATGCAAACATTAACTTCTCTGTGTTATTAACCATTAACTTATGACGAATGTATCTCATAGCATAACATTAATTTGGGTCGATTCAACACAAATGTTCTTCTAACATTGTGCCCTCAAAATTGCCGGCATAGCCATGCCCATGATCAGGAAAACAGGATCATCATGCAATACTTGAGCCAGTCTTAGAGGCCAGACCAGGAATACATTTTACCATTTATTATCCCACACGTGCACATGAGTTTCCCTCCAAGCCTCGTTTTATTTGTAGACTCGAGAATCATTGCAGTTATAGCATGGAACATAAACATAATTATGAACAGGGAGATAATCAATAACATTTATTATTGCCTCTAGGGCATATCTCCTACAGTTCTTGATGCAGATGGTCCGGATGTTCGACTTGTTTCACTGGGACAACGAAACTGACTCGGACTTCAGGTTCCTCCATGTGTTCACCCAGATCGAGTCGTGCGAGAAATGGGCCGAGGTTTGGCTTGCACTCGTCGACAAGGATGACGTGTACGACCCATACGTGCCTGTTGCTGGGGCGGCCTAAGGGCGGCCAGACGGGAATAAGAAGGCGAAGACGGTCAGGAACGACGCGTCGACTGCTGATACGTCTCCGATGTATCTATAATTTATGAAGTATTCATGCCATGTTTACAATAATTCTATATGATTTTGGTATGATTTTATTAGAACTAACTCGGACTGGCGATGTTTTCAGCAGAACTACCATGGTGTCGTTTTTTTTGTGTAGAAACAAAAGTTCTCGGAATGGGCTGAAAATTTAGTATGATTTTTTGTGGACCAAAAGAGACCCCCAAAGCATTATAGCTGGGCCACAAGAGCCACGAGGAGGCCAAGCCTGCCAAGCGCGACCACCCCCTGGTCGCGCCTAGCAGGCTTGCCACCGCCTCGTGGCCCCCTTGACGTGAGATCGATGCCAAAAATTCCTATAAATATAGAAACCTCCGAAAAGAAACCTTGATCGGGAGTTCCGCTGCTGCAAGCCTCTAGAACCACGAAAACCAATTAGGAGCCCGTTCCGACACCCTACCGTAGGGGGAAACCATCACCGAAGGCCATCTTCATCATCCCGGCGCTCTCCATGATGAGGAGGGAGTAGTTCACCCTCGGGGCTGAGGGTATGTACCAATAGCTATGTGTTTGATCTCTCTCTCTCTCTCTCGTGTTTTTGAGACGGCACGATCTTGATGTACCGCGAGCTTTATTGATATAGATGAATTATATGGAGCTTTCCCCTCTCTATCTTGTTGTGATGAATTGAGTTTTTGCTTTGAAGTTTTCTTATCGGATTGAGTCTTTAAGGATTTTAGAACACTTGATGTATGTCTTGCGATGGGATATCCGTGGTGACAATGGGATGTTCTATTGATCCACTTGATGTATGTTTTAGTGATCAACTTGCGGGTTCCGTGACCTTGGGAATCTATGCATAGGGGTTGGCACATGTTTTCGTCTTGAATCTCCGGTAGAAACTTTGGGACACTCTTTGAAGTTCTTTGTGTTGGATTGAACATGATGAATCTGAAATTATGTGATGCATATCGTATAATCAAGCACATGGGTACTTGTGGTGACATTGGAATCTAGGTGACATTAGTTTTTTTTATGTGTGTCTTAAGGTGTTATTTTAGTACGAACTCTATGGTGGTTCGTGACACTTAGGGATAGCTCATAAGATTGATCGGAACATATAACTTTGAGATGGTTTCGTACCCTACAATAATTTCTTCATTAGTTCTCCGCTATTTGTGACTTTTGGAGTAAACTCTTTGTCGCACGAGAGGTATTTACAAATGATTCAACTATGTCAGTACTGTTGAGAGAAATTGCACTAGTGAAAGTATGGACCCTAAGCCTTGTTTTCAAGCATTTATACAACGTTTTGCTCGCTCTTTACTATTTGTTACCTTGCTGTTTTTATATTTTCAGATTGCAAAAACCCTTATCTACCATCCATATTACACTGATATCACCATTTCTTCGCCGAACTAGTGCACCTATATAATTTACCATTGTATTGGGTGTGTTGGGAACACAAGAAACTCTTTGTTATTTGGTTGCAGTGTTGTTTGAGAGAGACCATCTTCATCCTACACCTCCCACGGATTGATAAACCTTAGGCCATTCACTTGAGGGAAAATTTCCACTATCTTACAAAACTCTGCGCTTGGAGGCCCAACACGAGTCTACAAGAAGAAGGTTGTGTAGTAGACATCAGCTGCCGAACGGCTGCAGGCGTCCATCGAGCAATGCATCGCCAACGCAAAGACCCACTCTGCATCGAGGGAGGAGAAGTCGGAGGCGAGGTGGTCGGCGCTGATGATGAAGCAGGATGCCAAGGTCGACCTCCTCCAGACCAACATCACCATGAAGAAGCGAAACACCGACCTGACGTTCCTCTTGGGTGGCATGACGGTGAACATGGACTCATTGGTGAAGGCGTGGTTCTTGGCCGAGCGCAACCTCATCCTGAACCTCATGCCGGAGCCGGTCGCACCGCCCACGCCGCCGCCGAGTGCGCCTCCGTCGCTACTGTCGCTGCCGGACGCCCCCTGCCGCTGCCGCTGTCGGACGCCCCCTGCCGAACTCTATCGAGAAGAAGCAATTCGAAACAAACAATCAACACACGGTAACACCATAATATATGCATGGCATGATGCACAAACAAATATGATGCGTGTCCAGTTTAATATGCAAGGCATGACATGACATGAACAACAAACAACTACTACACATTAAGTGAAGTTCAATATGCAACGAGTTGCATATTGACGAAACTCCACGTTCGAATTATTTAATTCATTCCCATTTAGGTACTCATCTATATTAAATGTTTTTAAACATGGCAAGAGGTGAAGCACAGACGACTACAACAACTAGGCATTTTAAATGGGGCCGGAAGCAACATATAACATTTTCGAAACATCCCCATAAGCATAATATGAATTTGGTGTAGATCTGTCCTAACACAATTTTATATATATTAAACATGAAAATAAAGTGTGGCATGTGATTCTACACGTTTTTCTAGACAAGTTCATATGTGGAACATTTAATTCGGAGCTACGGTTAATTAGTTATGAAATAAATCATTTTCTCATGGCATTATGCAAATTAATGTAAACAATAATTATAAATATTTTAACATGTGTGAAAGTTGACTATTTGAAACTACATAAAAATCTAAGCATTTTTCATATATAAAACATTTCATTCCGATGCACGGTTAATTAGTTATTAACATTTTTAAAACAGTGGTGTTCTCTAAAAATATGCATGCATTGAATAATGCTAAATCACAACAGACAGCAAAAGAAAAAACATAAATAGGCCGGAGGGAAGCACTGCAGCGGCGCATGGGAGGTTTGGCCCAAGTGGATGTGTGTGTGCACGAGAATACAATAAAAAGGGGGCAGCGCAAAAATTTGAGAATTCCTAGACTCGAACCCAGGATCCCTAGCTTGAAACCGAGCTACGCTAGACAACTCTACTACTAGTTTTCTCGTGCACCAATATAGTGACAAACCTAAATACCATCGGCAACGAGAACGCATCTATCTTATAAAGATTGGAGTTGATGATAAGTTCTAACATCCATTTCCATTTGAAATAAACAAATACAGACATCCACACATGTGAAACTACTAACCTTTCAAGAGACATATAAACAAATGTACTTTACTTATATGTGGGTCTATCATAATAAACAAATACACTACTTTCATGGAAGACCATTTTTTTTGTAAAAAGCAGAAATAATAAATACAAAAGTGATTTCAACTCAAAATTAATATTGATTTTAGTTTCTCTTTTCAACCTATTATGATCATTTGAAATTCTTTGATGCATTATGCCCCTCGCCGTATTTTTGTCATCTTTTAGTATAATTATAAATCACGCAACAGCCATAAAAACAGTAAAAAACAGTAACGTTATCTGATCATCTCATATGTGGCTTCGTGGCAACGCACGGACATCCATCCTGCCAGTGAAGATAAAAAGTTCAGGTTCGGGACTCACAACGGGAAAAGAGGGGCCAACGTCCATGGCGAGGCTAGCCCTTGGCTGGCTCGACGTGACCTGGGTTTGAGGGACCGGTGGTTGGGGGCTGCTGCACGCGAGTTGGAGGCGCCGGGTCAACGCGTACACGACAGCGTGAACAGTTGAAGTAGGCGACGACGAGGGAGCTCCAGCCTTCGTCCATGGCGGTCTCCTGATGCTGAACAAAACAGAGAGAGAGGGAGAGATGTCAGGTTGAGAGAGAAGAGAAAGGAGGGAGAGAAAGAAACAGAGATGGGGAAGGAAGGGAGCAGGGAGCAAGGGGGCGCCTGGTCACGGTCTCGTCGAAGACTGGCGGCTGCGAGACTTGGGCGACGAGGAGCGAGTCTGGACGGGGTTGAGGTCAAGCTGCTCACTGGAGTTCCAACGACGGCAGGGTCCGGCAGGCTGACTCGAGGGCGACGACCAGGGGCTCGGGCGCGGGCGAGAGCTCGGGCTCGATGCAGAGGATGCAACGCTCAAGGCCGAGAGGTCATCTTCTCCTGCCCGAACTGCTGCTGCTTCATGCCGCGAAAGGAGGCCATCTGAATCATCCATGGCGTCCTACGGGACACAGAGAAAAAAAGAGAGTTGAGAGACAGAGAGAGACCGAGGGAAAGAGAAGGAAGCAGGGGCATGACCTGGGCAAGGGAGGTCCTTCGGCTAGAGATGCATGGGCGCGGAGCAGGGGGAGGACGAGCCGCTGATGCTCTCCTGCTCGGGCGCGCTGGGAGGAGACAACGGCCTCGATCCCAACTGGATCGAGCACCGGGTGTGGCTGGCTTCGGGCGCGCGGACGCAGGGATCCGAGGGAGGCGTTGGTTGGCTCGGTTTGCAAATCAAGGAGATGGGTGGATCAGACAGACCCCGGGGAAGGGGGAGACAGGTAGGTGGGTGGCGGTGTGGGCGATGGGAATGCGTGGATGGGACAGGCTAGAGACTAGGGTTTGACTGGTTATATAGGTATGGGGGATTTTTTGTGTCGTTTCGAGTCGTACGATCAAGATCGGACGGCTCCGGTCGCGAAATAGGTTAGGTGGGCTAAGTGGGCTGTGTAGAGGGGGTTGGGCCAAGAAGAGAGGAGAGAATTGCGGCCCGTGACACGAGTTATAAAACACTGAAAACGTCCGACGAATAACCGATGACCTCATTGCTACGGGCGACCGTTCGGGTATCAAACGACCTCGGAATGCGACGAAATTTGGTAGATGGTCTATCTACACTATAATAAGACCGCACGCCAGGTTTTGACCCAATCCGAGAATATTTTTCACGCGCTTTAAAAAGGGGTTTTTTAATCGATGTCGCAGGCGCGTGCGTGTGTGGTTGGTCTCGAAACTGGGAACGGCAAGAAAGGAGAGAACCGACAACTACAAACGGATGCAAGTTTTTGAAAATGAGTGACGATGCTATGTAGATGATGCAAATGATGTGATGATGAATGCAACAACCAGACGAATCACAGACGAGAATGAAAAAAAAGGAGAATCTTCTGGAGCGTCGGTCCCGGGCTTTACAGACCCACAGCGATGCGGCAGCACGGCGATCGTGATACTCCTCCTCGATTTGTCGGCGTCGCTCCGGCGTCAGCTGCGCATAGGTGGTGTTGAGCCGACGGACCATCCTGACGGAGAGGGGACAACAAGAGGAGGCGGAAGGGCTCAGTTGGCGGCAGAGAGAGGGAGGAGGCGGATGTGTTAGGGCTGGGGGGGGGGGGGGGCGCCAGTCGGCTTAATAGCCGGCCCTGACCTCGGGCGGGGAGGCTGAGCGGCGCCACACGACGTTCACACTGCGCCGACGGGCGAGGCGCCCGTTGGACCGTCGGGTCTTCCGGCAAGTCCGTGTGGGGCCACGCCGTTAGTCCGACGTGACGAACGCGTTCGGACGCCCCCATATCCGCCTCATATTTGGGCTGGATATGGGGGTGTCGGTCAGGCCGGGCGTTTGAGGACCGTTTGAGAGGCCCGTCTGGTTAAAAAAATGACCGAACAATGATCAGGCGGTCTGTCCGGGCGTTTGAAACGGGTATAGGGGTCCGGCTGTAGATGTTCTTAGAAGCCACATAAGCACCCTTTTATGTGCTTATGTTTTTGTCTTTTGAGTGTAAATCAAGCACCTCCTTAATAGAGTGTTAATGCATCTTCAACACAGGGAGCAAATATGATAGGGTATAATTCCCAACCGATCGATAGTTATGTTAGAAAATTCTGGAGTCAGGTTGGTAGCGATGCAAAAAAGGAGCCCAATGCTTAGAGTTTTTCATTGCCGTATAAAGCGGAGCCGCCACTTATAAAGTTTATACTTATGTTAGCGTTTTTGCGTAGAAAGACAACACTTACCTGAATTTTTAAATTTTTTAAATTTATTTCAATCTACAACGTCTACATAAATGCCTAGCATTGTGAATGGTCTACAATACCAGCAAATTCAGTTGGAGTGCAACGTGTTCGTACTTAGTGAATTTACCTAGCAGGCGAAGAAGTGTAAACAACTGATCAAAACGAGTATAATCATATGCCATGATTTAAATGATCTGAAATTGCTCACATCGCCAGATAAGCACAGTGGCAGATTACGCAAGTCATAATCAAGAACGATATATATACAAGTAACAAAAATATCGTGTTTGAAAACAACATAAACTGGAATATCTTCCTGCCTACCCGCCCCACTCTAAATAACGTGGCCTCGCTGGTCGTCTTCCCCATCCTCCATCCCGATCAAACGCCTAGGGTTTCCCCGACCCACCCGCCCGCCCCGCCCACTGAGCCCACCCCCGAACTCGTCCGCCGCCGCCGCCATTGCCGCGGATTCGCACGGGCTCCCCACCAAACCCGGCCGGAATCGGCCAAGAACGCGAACGCGAACGCGATTTGAAGCGCACAAGCACCATAAGACCACCGCGATTCCCCCTCTGCCCCCCCTTCTAATTTCCTCTGTTTTTTTGGACCCCGCGATAAGAACAGATCCGCCGGCGCGCAGGGTCTACAGACCAGTGAGCGCGCGTGTGGAAGGCACACACTGACTCGGACTGAGTTCGGATTCGATTCGTGTGATCTGTTCCTTTGGTGCCGCCGAGGACATGATCAAATCCACGGTGTATTTCGGGCACATCTCCATTGGGGAGGTGGAGCTGTGGCCCAAGGGGGAGACGAACGTGGCGGCGGCGCCGTGGGTGCGGGAGATCCGGGTGGACCGCCTCTCCCCGCCCAGCGAGCGGTGCTTGCCGCTCGCCGTGCTGCACACAGTGTCCTCCACCGCCCTCTGCTTCGTAATGGAGTCGAGGCCAAGCCCGGCCACCGCTGACGACGAGCCCCCCTCGTCGCTAGTTGCAATGCACACCGCTTGCTTCAGAGACAATAAGGTACTGCTACATGAATCATTCCCAACAGTCACAAGACACAGAACAAATGAGTAGAAGTTCACCCCAACAAGGATTATTAATTAGCACACCAAATACATTGTGAAAAACTCCCTTGAGACATTTGCTGCATTAATTAATGAGTACAGCTACTATTACTCGGCATGCAGAATTCTGAAGATGCGTAGCTGACTAATGATACTACCTAGAAATATACCCATTTATATCCTGGCCTGGTATTGCTGAATGACCAAGGTTTTAAGAGCAGTGTTCATATTTCACTAACAGATCAATCATATTCTCAGACTCTTGAACACAAAATGTTGCTTCTCGAGGCAACACTAGAGATGATGGAGCATTTTACCTTCGTCAACTTTCATGGAGTTTAGACTTGACATTACTTGTTCTTAGCAGTTCATCATTGCAATTGAATGTGGACACTGAACCACTCAGCTCCATGTACCGACAAAAATATTTGAGGATGAGTGAAGCGTTGCATAATAATATTTGAGCTTAACACACCGGTGTGCGTGGAATTCATCCGCTGGCTACTTACTACTTACTGGAACTTAGATTTTGTGAGAGCACAACTATATTAAGTTATATCTTTTGCCTTTGTAGTTCACCATATCGTAAACTTTAGTAGTAGACTAGTAGTAACTGTGATCATGGCATTGCCATGAACATTCCTGTTTTAAGATTTTGATATACATAGTTTTGAGCCAATCCATGCCTCACAATCTGTAACAAAATATCCTGTACCTCGCCTTTTATTTCCTTTTTTTTTGTTAGGCATCTTTGTAAAGAGATGTGCCAAATGCCTTGGTATTCTCCTTGTAAGTAGGTGTGTTTTACAAATTTTCCTCCTTATTTCCTAATTAAATAATTGTTCTGTTTGTCTTATCTCCTTCCGGTTAATTCTTTGTGCTTGCAGACAGCAGTTTTTCCACTTGGAGCAGAAGAAATCCATTTGGTGGCAATGAAACCCAAGAGTAACTTGCCCAACCACGCATGTTTTTGGGGCTATAAAGTACCATTAGGCTTGTATAATTCTTGCTTGAGTATGTTAAATCTTCGTTGCCTTGGTATTGTGTTTGACCTTGATGAAACATTAATAGTTGCCAATACCACACGGTCTTTTGAAGACAGAATTGATGCACTCCAGAGAAAATTGAGTAAAGAGATTGATCCACAGCGTATTAGTGGTATGTTGGCAGAGATCAAGAGGTACCAAGAGGACAGGTCTATGCTAAAGCAATATATAGATGGCGATCAAGTTAACGATGGTGGGAAAGTGTATAAAGTACAATCCGAGGTTGTCCCGCCTTTAGCTGATAATCATCAACCTATGATACGTCCTGTTATAAGGCTACAAGAGAGAAGTATTATATTGACACGTATAAATCCATCGGTACGTAGTTCATGACTTTGCTGTGGATAAAAAAAGCATGTTGTCTCTGTATTTATTTGGTCATTTTTTACATGCTACGAACATACCACCATAATTCGGATTATTTTATATAATTTGTTCAGTTGAAGTTTACTACCATAATTTATTCGATATATCTTATAGTATTCCCAAGTTGCCTGTTTATTTTTCTGAAAAAATAGGCAACCTCTTTGGTTACAGTATTCTCAGTTTGTTTCATGCATTACACAGTTGCTTGCAGAGCTTGAATCAAATTAAATGATGTCTTAGTCACAGCATTCACGGCAAGTTGCATGCGTTGGATTTTGTGGATGACCAAATGTTTCTTCTTTATTCTTGGGCCCGCTGATCTTTGTTTTGCTTATCTTGGGTTTTGGTTCAACCATGTTTGCTTGTTGCTAGACTGTGCAGTTTATTTTCCGTACTTTTTCCTGCCAGATAAGAGATACCAGTGTTCTGGTACGGTTAAGACCTGCTTGGGATGATCTCCGGAGCTACTTGATTGCAAGAGGTCGGAAACGATTTGAGGTGTATGTGTGCACAATGGCTGAGAGGGACTATGCCCTGGAAATGTGGAGGTTGCTTGATCCTGACTCTAGACTGATAAACTCTGTTCAACTTCCTCATAGGCTTGTCTGTGTCAAATCTGGTACGTATTAATATCCTTCCAATTATGGCAACTACAAAATGTGCACAGTTCGTTCATATAATCTTTTAATCAAGTGTTGTCAATGAGTGAATCTCCTTACAATGAATTTTCATGTTCATGCAAATAATATTGTTAGGGCTTCCATCCTTTTGAGGTTAATGCTAAATTTACTCATCCAGGCTCTAAAAAGTCTTTGCTAAATGTATTCCATGATGGATCTTGCCACCCTGGTATGGCCCTAGTTATTGATGACCGTTTGAAAGTTTGGGATGAGAAGGACCAATGTCGAGTTCACGTTGTTCCTGCCTTCTCTCCATATTACGCTCCGCAGGCAGAGGTAATGCCTATTTTGTATTGTATTCCAGCATAAGATTATCTTACTGTATTGTTTAAGGAGGTCACCCTGTCTTTAACTTACACAGGCGAACTTCCCTATTCCAGTTCTTTGTGTTGCCAGAAATGTTGCATGCAATGTTAGGGGCAGCTTTTTCAAGTAAGAACATCATCTTGGCTATATGCTACCACATAAACTTGTTTCCTGTTACATACACGGAAAACGATATTGAATGGTTTGCTGATGCAGAAATTTATGATCCAATTGACAGGGAATTTGATGAGGGTCTTCTACCATCGATCAGTGATGTTCATTTTGACGATGAATTAAATCATGTTCCGTCTTCTCCTGATGTTGGTAATTATTTGATTTCAGAGGTAAACTTTGTGAAGGTGGATTTTCAGGTTGACTCCATCTAACTACTGAGTAACAGTGGTCCTTTTCTTGTTAGGATGAGAACGCAGCAAGTTTGAATGTGAACAAAGATCCACTGGCTTTTGACGGTATGGCAGATGCAGAGGTTGAGAGGAGAATGAAGGTTTGCACTTCTATTCCTGGTTCTTAATGTTTATTATAAAAATATTAACTGTGAAAGGAGTGATATCCAAGAAATGCGGTGGTGTATTGTGTATGATCAAGGTAGATGATTGCCTAAATTCCATGATGCTTAACAAATGCCTTGGCCATTTGTTATTAGGGTCAAAAGCAACACATGTTAGAATCACAAAGACATTGTGATTTTTGTTCATTTAAGTTAGGTTATATGCCTGTAAAAGTATAATAAAAGAAAGTTCTTTCTTTAAAATATCATACTTAGTCATGGACCTTGGGGGTAGAGTGCATAACTTGAAACTCAACATGGTGGTTCATTTGTTGCTGAGTACAATAAGAGGCTCATTACCAACACTACCTTAAATCTTATTTAAAAAGTGGTAGTAGACACTATTGGGCTGTTGGATCAATGTTATGTTAGATCCAGTATCAAAATAGTAGAAGTGTACTCCTTCCCTTCGTCAATATATGATTTTTGGACATGGATACATCCTCAAAATGCAACTTTGACTATTACTTTTCATATGAATACGTGAGTGTTCATAGAATTATCATATTATGAAAGTATGTTTCATGACAAGTCTAATGATGCTATTTTCACTAGATCATTCTGAAAGCTTCTTAGATATACTCAGTCAAAGTTAGAGAAAATTGACTGCATGCTTTGAGTCATTTCTGTACATACGGAGGTAGTAGTTAACTGTTCGGCACAACATGTTTCTACATGTATGATCATTATCCACTAATTTAAAAGTAAATGTGAGTGTTCGTTGTTTATATTATTGAAACAACTCATTGGCAATGCTAAACCTATGTCTACGCCTTATGGTGTTGTAACAAAAATGTCGAGGCCATCTTCACATTTCCTAGTAATGGAGTATTAGCTTTTTAATCATTTCTCTTAGTTATGTGTATGGAAACTTTTTTTCAGGAAGCAGTTTGCAGTGTGCAAGCTGCGGATCCAGTGACAACAGATGTTGATGTTATGCCAGTAGCTGCTAACCAGCAACTTGCTACATCTTCATTTATTCCGTTAGCACCACCACTGGGCATGGTGCCTTTGAATAATGATAAAGGCCCTCAGCCTCCTTCAATCAGCTGGCCTGATGCTCAATCTGGTCTGGTGGATCCTTTGCAAGGTTCTCCAGCTAGAGAAGAGGGTGAGGTTCCTGAGTCTGAGTTAGATCCTGACACAAGGAGAAGGCTTCTGATATTACAGCATGGCCAAGACACAAGAGATCCTACACCACCCTTTGCTGCAGAACCTTCTGTACAAGTCTCAGTTACTCCAGTGCAATCTCAGGGAAATTGGTTTCCTGTAGAGGATGAGATGGACCCAAGAAACTTAAATATGACTTCAACGGACTTCCATTTAGAATCTGATGCTGTACATAGTGATAAAAGTCAACCACCACATCAACCATACTTCCCTGCTCATGATAATCCTATATTTTCCGATAGATTTAATCATCAGAACCAGAGATATTCTTCTCAGGTGAGTGGCCATCTAGTTTGATGAAACTTTATTTCATCTTTGTTCGTTAATGAGGTGATTCTAGACAATCTGGTGACAAATGTTTTGATTTACTCAGGTACCTCACAGTGAGGATCGTCGAATGCTTCAGGCACCTACAACATGTAGACCATTTTCTGGTATGTTTTGCTTTACCTTCGATGTTTCTGATGTTCATTCAGGTTAGCAGCTGCCAATGTTCAGGAAATCGTGTACTGATTACTGCTTGGTCGGCTGGCAAGTAGGGGATTAATAGGCGAATTGGCCAGCTAACTGATTTATTGGCCGGTATTTTGCACAATGGCAGCTGCATAGGATAATGTATGGTCCTTTTGTCCCCACCGGACATAGAAGCTTAAGCTATTTAGATATGCTGTTATAATCGCCTATCTTCTCCTATCCCTATAGAGTTGTATTTACTGTCATCTAAAACGAACATATCTAACTGTATTTCTCATGTCTTATTAACATCTGTTCATTTGGTGTAGTCTTCTGTGGTTAGATGATGAACTAAGATGTCACTTTATGCCAAGTATAATTAAATATCTGTGCACCTTCTCATGGTTTAGTACTCCAGTATGCGTAAACCCATCGGTGTGTATTTCCTTCCAGTCAACAAAGAGAATAAGACTGATCGCCTTTTACCTGTTTGGTGAGCCTATATACATGGTCGGTTGGATGCTAATTTTGGGGCTAATCATAGATAGAGGCGATCAAAATAAAAACTAGAAATGATTGCTCCCTTTTCTGCAGAAACTTCAACGTGATTTATCTTGATCCATAACCTTGATCCATAACTCGTTCTGTTTGCTGCCTTGCTCAGTGGTGCTCCTGTTATCATGAAAAGCCTGCAATTTTAATGCCCCTGTTACATTATTAGATTTGTGCTTTACTCTAGAGTATCTAAAACTGTTATCTGCAATGTGAAGGAGAGGACATGGCAACCCAGCGTTTTCATTCAGGTCACAGAAGCAGCCAAATGGAGCCAGGACGTCAATTACAATATACAGAGACATCTGGTGCTGTATTGGAGGAGATTGCAACGAAGTGTGGATTTAAGGTAGTTTTGATGCTACAGATCAGATATTGTTATCATCTTTAAGTATTAGCTTATCATATCTGCCTGTCTGGTGTATTTCTTCACTTGTTTCTAGGTTGAGTACAGATCAACTTTATGTGATACTACAGAGTTGCGATTCTCCATTCAGGTAAGATACAACTGCTGCTGATTGACATTTAATGACGTTATTTTGTAAATAAATCACCCGTCAATGAATGATGAAAATTTTCTTTTTATTGGAAATTGTGAAACTTGGTATGGATGCCAGATGTAATATTGATAACATAAGTTACAGGATAGGCACTATTGGACATTTATTAGCGTTTTGCCAACCTTTTAAGTATGGTGCTGCATGCTCACTGTTCCAATCTTCTTGCCGCTGGCTCACTAGTGCGTCACGTTTTTATGTTCTTTGTTTTGTGTGTGGACCTTTCAGATTTGGATTGTTGGAGAAAAAGTAGGTGAAGGAATGGGAAGAACAAGGAAAGAAGCGCAACGTCAAGCTGCTAATATATCATTAAGAAATCTGGCTGGTGAGTTTATGCAGTACACCCTAGTCTCTTGTCTCCGGATGAAAAATGATAAATATGAAAATAGGTGGTTGACAATAAATTGTTCAAGGGGGACTTTTTTAGTAGCCGACTTCTGACATCATCAACGTTTTGGAATTTTCGAACAACTTGTCATTCTGATATCTGACACTAGTGGCCTTTTTAACTATTAATCATCTGAAGCCGATGAAATGTTTCTCTATTTGTTTTGCGTATCCGTAGTTTCTCAATTTCCATTGTTTTTGACGGTCTGATCTGTGGGCACGTAGTCCTTTCTATCCAGAATTGCTAGAAGGTATAAAATATTGTGCTAGGTGCAATCTTCTCATAAAAGCTGTATATAGTTGTTGCTTTATTTTCTTTGAATGTAAATGCTTGGTTTTGATCGATGCAATTTCTCTGCAGATAGATTTCTGTCATTTGATCCAGATAAGATGACAGTTCCAAAGGATGATGGTTTTAGTAGCAATCCAAACTCATTCAAATATACAGGAAATGATGGAGATGATATAGTACCAGTTGCAAGCACATCGGATGGGTCTAGATATATGCACGAGAGAGTTGATAACTCAACCAAATCTGCTGGTTCTGTTGCTGCTCTTAAGGAGCTTGTAAGTAGCTGCTTTAATTGCCAACTTTTGAACAAGTGTGCTTTGAACTCAGATATATCTTTTGATGTGTTGCAGTGTACAGCTGAGGGGTATAACTTAGTTTTCCAAGTTCAGCCATCTCCATTAGATAGTTTGACAAGGAAAGAAGTTCATGCTCAGGTTAGTATTTCATCTCCATAAATACTCATTAAGCTTTTATCTGATACATGGAACAGTACACACTTAAGGGTACTTAACAAAAGCTAACTTCCATTAACTTTAAAAAGTTAGCACAAGATGTCTGAGATCTAGCTGTACGCCTTTTATCTGATAGTCTGACATGGCGTTGCTTATTACTGTAAGGTAGTAGTATAACATTTGCTGTATGTTGTTATCAATTCGTGATTGGTGGATGTTCTCCCTTAAAAACATTTTGGTCTGATGGGCTAGCTATTAAACTTCATTAGGACTCACTTTCAGTAATTTTTTAGACCCATGCTTTCAATGTACCTTATTGCTTGTCTTCGGCTTTTCAGATTGAAATAGGAGGGCAAATTCTGGGAAAAGGAGTTGGAGCAACGTGGGAGGAAGCTAAGATGCAGGTTCTAAGCTTACACAAGAGAAATATTTATTTTATTTCTTTACTTCGTTCTTCTTGGATTTCTGAAATCAAGAAATAAACTCACTGGTGCGGGCATGGGTGTCTATTTTTATCTTACATCGAGCAAAATGACGGGCTCTTTCTATTCACAACCTTCATTACCATCCTTTCTGGATGCAATGTCTGATTGGTTTCCTAAGGCGTCTAAAACCATTACTTTAAATTTTAATAGTACACATGCTGTCTTCTTTTGGTACAAATAACTATAAGATTTGAATGGATATTTGTTGGACAAAGATGGTTTTCTGGATTATGACAGTTAATTTGCAGTGTTTCTAAACCTGTTCTTTTACATAATGTTGTGTTGTAGGCTGCTGATGGGGCTCTGGGAACTCTGAGATACATGCTTGGTCAACGTCCACTGAAACGGTCTGGATCTCCAAGGTGATTGTTGCCTAGTCTCTTGTTTGGTGTAGATCTGTAACATTTAGTAAGTATTGGTGTGATCTGAGAAAGTTCTTTTGAAATGTGGTATCTCGGACTTTTTGCCATAGTACTAGGTTTTTATCCGAACAAGGGATACCTTCCTCCTTTTCATAGAAGCAGAACATAATATAGGAACCCCACAGGCTTACTTGTTTGCTATTTAAGTTTTTGATAATTAATGAAATAGAAGTGACCATCTCTGTGAGTTCATAATTTGGACGTATCATCGTTGGTGTAATTCCATAAACCCTTGATATATGTGTTTGGATGAAGTTTCATTACCTAGATTTCAAGCTAGCGGAAATGATGCTTGTTTTATTACATTTATCTTGAAGGAAGATGAGTTCAACCTATTCCCTCTACTGAGCGATGCAAAGCATGCTCTACTATCCTAGCATTGTAGTTAATTTTATGCTTATGTTCCGTTTAGGTAGTGGATGATGAAGATAGCTGAGTTTATTTAGATTAGCAATGACCCCAATACTTTTTCTCTCTTTCCACAGGTCATTTGGATCCAATTATAATAAGCGCTACAAGCCAGATTTCCAGCCGATGGTACAAAGATTTCCTTCTGGCAGATACTCTAGGAATGACAGTCGAGTTCCCTGATCGTTGTGTCTGAATTCCATGGACACGATTCATGGGCGATTCATTGCAATCTGTGACCCCTGAAGAACTTCCACAATTGCAAGTTTGAGCGAGATGGTTGTGAAGGCAAGAAATAACTGTACACGCCCTTAGGTCTTGTTTTCGGTTTCTGAGTCCCCCTTCTTGCCCCACTATCATTTCTGAGCTAACCCCAACAGGCACGGCTTGCACGTAGTTGTAGCAATTTGTTGCCCGAGTGAGCCTGCAATGCTATCATATGACTTTCCTCGGATCTGTTACCTGTAATGCCACATCCGATGGTGGTATTAGAGCAGGATGGCAGTGCAGCTGAGTTTTCCTTACTGCACATCAGGTTAGCGCTGCGTCGCTCCTCAAATGGAAACGGTTGAGCTCGAGTTGGCTGCTGATTTTCTCCATTTTTTAGTAGTTGGAGGTGGAGTAATTAGATTTTTTTTTTCATTCAATTTTTCAGTAGTGTTAATTGTTCGAGCCACTTGTGTAACTTCACGATTTGTGTCTAGCGCTGGCTGCTGTTTTTCAGGCTCTTGCAGTTGTCAAAATCCTACTAGTAGCGTTTTTAAGCTGCTCTATATAAGAGCTTGGCATTTGTACCTGATGAAGCTTATGCACTGTCCAGTTCATGGCTAGGATGTTTTTCTTATGTCTGCAGTTCATGGCTAGGACGCCATGGGGTCTGAATGAAACAAGGATGGTTCAGGTATGGTCACCTCACCTGCTCTATCCCATGATCTCATCACGCCATTTCTTTGAGCTAACTACCACTCTTACTCGTTCGACCCGCGTTGCAGCTCAGCTAGTAGCTGTTGCCGTGCGAGTACGATGCTAGCGGTAACAACAACAAAAAAAACCCAGCAAAACAGAGCGAGGGGTGAGGGATGGACACGAAGCAGCTGCGCTGTGCTCTCGTTATTTAGTGAATGAATACGTAATATACAGCAGTAGTTTAGTTTCCTACCATTGACTTGATTAGGTATTATCTTCCACTGATAACATATCCTAGAATCACGTGTAACTCGATTTCTTAGGCAAGTCGTGTGCAAGTGCCGCGCTAATTAATTTAATTCTCAGGAATTACTAGTTGAAGAAACTTAGCTGGCCATCCTACTTACATTAACGATTTTGCATGTTTGAGACCGTCATCCCACATTAGTACCACGTGCTCGCCCTCCCCGAGTCGCCACTAAACAGAATAAAGCAGTTGCGCAACTGGAGCTGTCTCTAAACTGAAGTAAACCTACAAGGACACTGGACGCACACCTGTATACTTTGTATCCTAATGCATGCATGGCAAGCAAACGCACAAGGGTTCAGTTGGCATCAGCAGTAACATGAGAATTAGTTGGTGACAGTAGCAAGTGCACTTAATTTTAACCTATCAGCAGCCATCATGCAGTCATGCGGATGGCGTCTCCTCCCTTCCCATGTTACAAAGACCGCGATTTTTGTTAGCTACTTGCCTCTATGAGTAAGAGGCAGCCAATGCGCATGGTGCAAGGGCGCACCAAGGCAACAACGCCATGGCTACTACTCCTACGGCAACCCACGCTACCTCGCTCTTCTTCCCTCCCGCCCCGACCATGGCGCCGGCCCCTCGGAAGCCATTGCCGTTGCTCCTCCTCTCCTTCTCCTTCCCCGTCCTCCTCCTCCTCCTCTCCCTCGTCTTCCTCCTCTCGCACACCACCTTCAGTCTCCTCCTCTGCCCTCTCCTCCCGCAGTCACCTTCGAGATCGGCAAATGCCACGAAGACCACTGATGCTGCCGCCGCCGGCGCCGCAGCTAGCCTTGACGTCTCCATGGACAGGACCCTGCTCGCGTTCCACGTCACGGCGTCGCCACCGCCGCCGGCGCCTCCTCCCCCTCCTGCTCCTACTCCACCGGTGAAGAGTAAGAAGAACAGCAAGAAAAACTCCACGAAGCGAAACAAGGGCCTCTTCAAACGGCTGATCAGGCAAGCTCCCCGGACGCGGCAGTTCGCGGCGCGCGCGGCCGAGCTCTTCGCGCCGCCGTCGCCGCAGCGGCCGTGCGCGCACCGCTTCTTCATGACGTGGCTGTCCCCGCTCGAGCAGTTCGGAAGCCGCGAGGCCCTCGTCCTGGAGACCCTCTTCCGGTGGCACCGCGACGCCTGCCTCCTCATCGCCTCCGACACCATGGACTCCCCGGGCGGCAGCGACAGGCTCCGGCCGTTGCTCGACCGCGGCTTCCGCGTCCGCGCGGCGTCGCCGGACCTGGCGCACCTCCTGCGCGGCACGCCGGCGGAGCCGTGGCTCGGCGCCGTGCGGCGCGGGGAGGTCAGCCCGGGGAGCGTGCCGCTCGGGCAGAACCTCTCCAACCTCCTCCGCCTCGCCCTGCTCTACAAGTACGGCGGCGTCTACCTCGACGCCGACGTCGTCGTCCTCAGGCCCTTGTCGGGCCTCCGCAACGCGATCGGGGCGCAGGCCGTGGACGCGGCCACCGGCGACTGGATGCGGCTGAACAACGCCGTGATGGCGTTCGACCGGGGCCACCCGCTGCTGCGCGAGTTCATCGCCGAGTTCGCCGCCACGTTCGACGGCAGCAAGTGGGGTCACAACGGGCCCTACCTTGTGTCGAGGGTGACGCGCCGGATGCCGGAGCTCGACGTCACGGTGCTGCCGCCGCGGGCGTTCTACCCCGTGGACTGGACCAAGATCGGCGGGCTGTTCCACGCGCCCAAGGACAGCAAGGAAGAGAAGTGGGTGCAGGCCAAGGTGGATAACATCAGAGGTGGGAGCTTCGGCGTCCATCTGTGGAACAGGGAGAGCAGAGAGGTCGAAATGGAGGAGGGGAGCGTGATCCGAAGGTTGATTTCAGAAGGCTGCTTGTTCTGCAATTCTTCCGTAGTTGCATGACGGGAGAGTCTTGGAACTGCATGCAGAAAGATGAGAGATCGGCTTCGGCTGGGGTGTGTTGTGTTTGGGTTGGCAAAGTGTACATCTTATTTACAGGCAAGGAATAACATATAGCAGTGATTTTGCACTTGAACAAGACTGGGCCGAGGATTTGTGGCTCTCCTGTGGCACGTACGGACGTACCCCTATATAAATATAATATAATATATGAATCGATTATTCGTCACCTGGGTGAGAGGAATTCTTATTTTTCACCCCACCGTAAAAAACAAAATACATGTGAGGTAATATTACGGTGTGAAGTTAAGACTCCTAAATTTCACCGTGAGAAGCAAATGTGTAATGCATGTGAGGTAAGATTATGGCATGCATGTGTGAGATGAGGTAAGATTATAATATGACGGATGAGAATTCAATGCATGTGAGGTAAGATTACAACATGACAGTTTGGTAAAATTACGACGTGTGTGAGGTAAAATTACCACATCCAAAAAAAAATCATGTCTTTTGCGAGTTTACACTAGGATGAAAAATTATTTATTCTTCAATATAGGATCGCGCTATTCGTCACCTTGGGTGAGGAATAGTTATTCTTCACCCTCCTCTATATTGATATCAATGCACCATAATTTTACGTTACGTAATTTTTTTCTTATTCCATATGTAAAAAGAGACAGTAAGAAAATATATAATCATCATAAAAAATATTTTTATTACGTAAAATTACAAACATAAAAACATAATGTAAAATATACATGAAATACAATTTTTCTTGTCTTACGACCTGTATTTTTATATTCTTATGCCAAATTTTACATAATGGGTCAATATAAATGTAACAATTTGTATTTAAAATGTAATTTATTTATGAAAGGCTCGTAAGATTACCTCGGGTGAAGAATAACCTATTTCGTACCCTGGATGATGAATAGAGTTTATATATATATATATATATATATATATATATATATATGGAAAATACATCCTACGACTATTTATAAAATACGTACATATTTGTACGTAAAAAAGCATATGCTCAAAATATGAGACATACTACCAAATTTTTTGTATATATACTACTGAAATATTCTTATATACTACATACTACGTGTACATACACTTCAGAATGATAGATACTACCTATAGCATACGAAACAAAAGTGAGAATAATTTTTTCTGGATGTTTGGAATATTAAACCGGGTGTTATTGAGAAATGAATGCCCATGGTATTCTTGGTTAAAAAGTAAACAAAATCTTATGTATAAAAAGAACTGTTTGGATGGATTGTATGTGAAACCATATTTTTTTACCATGGATATCACGACATCCATTCTCCATAAAACAGAACACAGATGTACAATAAGCACCCAGGTTTGATATTTGAAAATTACAGTTTTTTTTGAAATTCATGGTTTTTTTAATACTATATTCATATAGAAATGGGTGGCACGAGAGAGCTTCCATGCATTTCCCCTCGCTGCCATCGCTGCTACTTGGAGCATCTACACAATGGCTCCCTAAACTAACCAGGCGGACGACACGGTCAGTGCCCGGTCACAAAACATGATCTAGCCGCGTTCCCCCAACTAGTCGCTGATCGACACCTCTCAAACCCAGCCTAAATCCGGGGCGGGTTTGGGGAGGCTCGGACGTGTCCGAGCAAGCCCGTCACATCAGACCGTCCCATGTGGACCCCACATATATCTTATATCCATATGAACGGTAGATAGAAGTCAACACACTCCACTCCACTCTCTCTCTCTATCTGTCTTCTCTTCTCCCTGTCCCATCCCCTTCCAATCTATGGCGAGCGACGGTAGCAACGCCGCCTTCGAGGCCAGATCAAGCGCCGACGACAGCTGGTACTTGCTTCTACGCGACACCGAGCCGTACGGTGTGGAGGGAATCGCCCTTCACATCGTGCTGCTCCAGTCGCGGTTGGACCAGGGCAACAAAAGTGAAAGCTCAAGTTCCGCTCCGTCCCCCGGCGCCCGACGACACAATGCAGGCTACATCGTCGCCCCCCTCGCGTCCGACGCATCTTCGACGGCTTTGTGCTCATGCAGGCATGCCGCCCGTCTTTGCATGTGCTACGAGCTCCGAAAGGCGTCGGTGCTAACGAGGATGCCTAATATGAGGCGCGGGCCGCATGCGACGGGCGACAGCGAGCAGGGAATATGGCGGCGGAGTGGGAGCCGTGTGGCACGCGCCGGGCAAACACGCATGAGCCGGTGGATATAGAGGACGCTCTCCTCGCGTTGGTCCTCCAACGCTCCCTCACGAAGATGGAGACCGACACGCGATGCCTCCGCCACAAAAATGCAAAGTGCTCTGGCTTGCCATCGAGCAGTCGGAGTGCGAGGCAAAGGCGGAGGCCTAGGTGAAGGCGACCTGGTTGGCCAAAGAGCAGGACTGCACGAGGAGGATGATGACCTACCAAATCTCCTCCTTTGACGAGTCGAACCTCACTGATGGCTATAGCTCCGGCGATGATGCCTCTCCGCCATTGATGCCTACACGGAGGGTTACACCTGTACCGACGACTGAAAGGAAAAGTGTTAGGCGAGGAAATGATGATTTCCCTCCGCCCTTCTCCAGCGATGAAAACTTGTTCCTTTTGTTGTCCGATGACTGCTATGATGTGAATTATGTCTGAATTGTGTCTGTTTCTTGCTACTTTTCTTGATCTACGTAGGTTTATTGTTTATGTTGAATGAGTTGCATGGATTTGAGGGCTCATATATGAGGGAGGCGATTGAGGAGGCAGCAAAATGAGGGGGTGACCAATCACGGTTTGCGGGCGCGCCCTGGTGCCTCCGCAGAGGTTTGAGGGGCCATATTAGCTACACGCTGCTATAGATGCTCTTACCACTTGACAACCCTCACCCTCCTAAGTGGATCCAGTGCAAATTAGACATGACCATCCATTTCTTAGTCTGGAAAAAAGATGATCATGATCATGTGTCTCTAGGGTAGGGATGACAATGGGTACCCATTGGCTAATGTACCCGGTGGGTAAAAACTGTACGACGGTAAGGGTATGGGACAAAAAAAATTACCCGTAGGTACATAAAATAGAGAAATCTTAAACCCATCGACTAGAGTGGGTATGGGTATGGGATCGTATAACACATACCCGCATACCCATGTACCCTTATAAAATATGAGAAGTGGGCCTTGGTATTTTGATTGAACTTGTGACAATGTGTGAAACTTTATTGTAATGCTTATTTTGTGACCTTATGTACGTCCAAAGTATCTCTAACTTTAACTTAAAATCTATAATTGTGATGTTTGGAGTAAATTATGTTGTTTATGAGAATGTGCTATTATTTATGGCATGTTGTTATTTATAAGTATGTGTTGTTGTTCATAAACTGTGATTATATGTTGTTTTGTACAATGTGTTCCTAAAGCTCATGTGTTGCAAATGTGAGTATATTTACCCGTGGGTACCCATTTACCCTGTCGAATGGTGGATATGGGAAGAAATTGTACCCGTTGGTGGGTACGGGTGATGGTTAAGCTTAGAGGAGGCGGGTAAGGGTATGGGGAGGCTCCACCCGTCCCTAAACACGGCGGATGCCATCCCTACTCCAGGGCACTCTTTGGTAAACCAGAGAACGGGTTGTCAGCCAAAGCAACTATATGGTCTTGGTATTGCCAACATCGATAGCTTTGGGTGTGCTTTGGGTCTCCATTGACCCTCGCTACAATGGGCCGACCCTGATAGACCACCACTTAGAAGCTTCTATGCATCCACCACTATTACCATCGGAGATGGCCACAATGCACTTTTTTGGCACGACAACCATTGGCAAAGGCAGGATTAGTACAAAAATGATGTGTGTGGGGGGAGAAAAAAAGCAAAAGATGCAGTATTCATGTGCTTATTAGGAACAAATCCATAGTATTCGGGGGCCAGGGCCCTTGCTGATTACCTCCTTGCTCCGCCATTGGTGGCAATTGGACTAGAAAGCCCCCTCCCTCAAGTTGTTGCTATTAGAGCTCTGTAAGATTGCACCTAGAAAGCAAAGGATTGTGCACCATGAGTTAACGGGATAACTGGATCAGAGCGGTTGCAAAGATCCATCCCTAGGTCAATTGTGGGAGTTCATCACCCTCTAGACCTAGGTCAACAATTCCAGCTCTCATCGGACCGGGAGGATTTATCCACCTAGAAGTTGACCACAAACGGGGCATACTCTTTTGTGTTAGCCTATTCGACCTAGAGTGTATTTGACACTTAAAAGTGTGATCTAATGGACTAATCAATATGATCTAGCTCATACTCAGACATTCCTTATTTATGACAGTAACTCCAAAATTGATCTTTTTTACGAACCTCGTCAAGAGGTGATAGGTACAAGGTGGCTTGATTTACAACATGGTATTGATTTTGTTGGAGGAGACTTTCGATGACCCGATTACGCCATACACTTGATGCTACACCTCAATAATCGCAAAACCAACTCCGATTTGATTATTGACGATGCTAGAAACACAGTCAACCTAATCACAAAGATCAATCATGATGCATCTGAAGAACCATAAATGATTTGAGATATGCAATCTGAATTGCGGATATAATATGGAGCACTTGTTTAACATTGTGGGGGTTCATATGACAAGTAGTACACATGTCTTGTCAACTCTCATGTCTATGGCAAAGAACAACAAAAGATGCATACCTTAAGTTCATCTCTGCTTCCTCTCAACTAGGAAGGTGTTGGGTCCCTAAATGCAAGGGTTTTGTAGTAAACATCAATTTCCCTCAAGTGACCTCAAGGTTTATCGAACCAACAGGAGCTTAGTAACACAGCCAATGATCACCACCCGCACACACAAATACAAAATTGTCTTGGACTCCAACAAGACTAGTGAGGTTGTGAGTCTCACTAGTGGAAGGACGTGGATGTTGCCTAGAGGGGGGGGGGGTGAATAGGCGCTTTAAAACAATTACGATTTAGGCTTGAACAAATGCAGAATAAAAGTAGCGTTTAATTTGTCAAGAACAAAACCTAAATATACCAGGCTCAACTAGGTGCACCAACAACTTATGTTAAGCAAGATAAACAACTATGTCATAGTAAGATATATAACTTGAGGCACGAAGGCTATCAAAAAGTAAATTGCATAAGTAAAGGGCTTGGGTAAGAGATAATCGAGGCATGTGAGACGATGATATATCCTAAAGTTCATACCCTTGTGGATGCTAATCTTTGTTTGAGCGGGATGGAGGCACAGTGCTACCCAAAATGCCACTAGGGACACCGTATTATCCTCATGGCCTCACACAATGCAAGATAATATGATTCCACTAAGGGACCCTTGAGGGCGGTCACCAAACCTGTGCAAATGGCAACCCTCGGGGGTGGCACTGAACCCGTACAAATGGCAATGCTTGGGTATGGTCACCGAACCCTTAAAAATTGCCCGGGGCAATCTCCACAACTTAATTGGAGAACCAAAGCTTGCCTGGAGGTTTACACCACAATGATTGAGCTCCACGACACCACTAACCATCTGTGGTGCCGAACACCCAAGGGGCAGAAGCTCTAGGGTGCCCAAACACCCACGAGTAATAAGCTTCTCAACTTTCACCTCCACGTATCACCGTGGAGAACTCAACCCTATGCCACAAATTCAAAGGCAAGAGCACACGAAATGCTCACGTCCTTCTCTCCCAAATCCCACAACAACAACGAAATCTATGGAGGAATATGAGAGGAAGAACAAAGAAGAGAATACATAGAACTTTAGGATCTAAATCCAATGGGTTCCCCTCACTTAGAGGAGAGACATATTGGTGTATATGTAGTAGATCTAGATCTCCCCTCTCTTTTCCTGAAAAAGATGCAATATTAATGGGAGGAATGTGGAGAAGGAAAAGCTTTTGGAGGTCAGCAATGGAGAAAAAACCTTGCCAAAAGTCATTATGGGTAATGGGGAAGAAGACCCCCTTTTATAGTGGGGGTAAAAATCCAACCGTTATGTTCTGCATGTGCTTAGGCGTTATTACCACTTAACGAAGTGGTACTACCTCTAATATTGGTGGATAACAAAAATCCTCACAGTAGTACGCGCAACACAACAATTGAAGTGCATAGACTATTGGGAGACGTAGTAGTAAATCAAAATTTTCCTACGTGTTCACCAAGATCTATCTATGGAGAAACCGACAACAAGTGGGAAGAGGTTGCATCTTCATACCTTTGAAGATCGCTAAGCGGAAGCGTTACAAGAACGCGTTGGTGGAGTCGTACTCGCAGCGATTCAGATCGCGGTGGATTCCAATCTAAGCGCCGAACAATGGCGCCTCCGCGTTCAACACATGTGCGGCCCGGTGACGTCTCCTACGCCTTGATCCAGCAAGGAGGAAGGAGAGGTTGAGGGAGAGATCCGACAACATGATGACATGGTGACGGTGGATCTGCGTGGTCTCCGATAGGGCTTCGCCAAGCACCGCGGAGAACGAGGAACATGAAGGGTAGGGCTATGCCGAGAGAGAGAGAACTCGTGTGTCTGACAGCCGCAAAACCCTCCACTATATATAGGAGGAGGGGGAGGGAGGGCACAACCCTAGGGTTCCCACCCTAGGGGCTGCGGCCGGCCCTAGATGGCCATCTGGCCGACGGCCAGAGAGGGAGAGGGGAGGGTGCAACCCTAGGTGGGCCTTAGGCCCATCTGGGCCTAGGGTTTCCCCTCCCTCCCACCTTTCCTGCACCTTGGGCCAGGGTGGAGGGCGCACTAGCCCACTATGGGGCTGGTCCCTTCCACTCTCAGCCCATGCAGCCCTCTGGGGCTGGTGGCCCCACTTGGTGGACCCTCGAAACCCTTCCGGTGGTCCCGGTATGTTACCGGTAATTCCCGAAACACTTCCGATGGCCAAATCCTCACTTCCTATATATCGTTCTTTACCTTCGGACCATTCCGGAACTCCTCATGACGTCCGGGATCTCATCCGAGACTCCGAACTTCCTTCAATAACCATGTACACTATTTCCCTATAACCCTAGTGTCATCGAACCTTAAGTGTGTAGACCCTACGGGTTCGGGAGACACATAGACATGACCGAGACACCTCTCCGGTCAATAACCAACAACGGGATCTGGATACCCATGTTAGCTCCCACATGATCCACGATGATCTCATCGGATGAACCACGAAGTCGGGGATTCAATCAATCCCGTATACAATTCCCTTTGTCTACCGGTATGACACTTGCCCGAGATTCGATTGTCGGTATCCCTATACCTTGTTCAATCTCGTTACCGGCAAGTCTCTTTACTCGTTCCATAACACATCATCCCATGGCTAACTCCTTAGTCACATTGAGCTCATTATGATGATGTCTTACCGAGTGGGCCTAGAGATACCTCTCTGTCACACGGAGTGACAAATCCCTGTCTCGATTCATGCCAACCCAACAAACACTTTTGGAGATACCTGTAGTGCACCTTTATAGCCACCCAGTTACGTTGTGACGTTTGGCACACCCAAAGAATTCCTACGGTATACGGGATTTGCACAATCTCATGGTCTAAGGAAATGATACTTGACATTAGAAAAGCTTTATCAGACGAACTACACGATCTTGTGCTATGCTTAGGATTGGGTCTTGTCCATCGCATCATTCTCCTAATGATGTGATCCCATGATCAACGACATCCAATGTCCATGGTCATGAAACCGTGACCATCTATTGATCAACGAGCTAGACAACTAGAGGCTCACTAGGGACATGTTGTTGTCTATGTATTCACACATGCATTACGTCCGGTTAACACAATTATAGCATGAACAATAGACAATCATCATGAACAAGGAAATACAATAATAACCATTTTATTATTGCCTCTAGGGCATATTTGCAATAGTCTCCTAGTTGCACTAGAGTCAATAATCTAGTTACATTGTGATGAATCGAACATCCATAGAGTTTTGGTGTTGATCATGTTTCGCTCGTGAGAGAGGTTTAGTCAACAGATCGGTATGTACTTTACAAATATCTATATCTCCCTCCTAAATGTAATCATGGATGGAGTTGAAGCGGCGCTTGATGTGTCTTGTCTTCTTGTGAAACCTGGGCTCCTTGGCAAGGGCAATAGCTCCAGTGTTGTCACAGGATAGAGTCATCGGGCCCGACGCATTGGGAATTACTCCTAGGTCGATGATGAACTCCTTCATCCAGACTCCTTCCTTTGCTGCTTCCGAAGCAGGTATATACTCCGCTTCACATGTAGATGTCGCCACGATGCTTTGCTTGCTGCTGCACTAGCTGACTACCCCTCCGTTCAAAATATACACGTATCCGGTTTGCGACTTGGAGTCGTCCGGATCTGTGTCGACGTAACCCTTTACGACGAGCTCTTCGGCACCTCCATATACGAGAAACATGTCCTTGGTACTTTTCAGGTACTTCAGGATATTCTTGACCGCTGTCCAGTGTTCCACTCCGGGATCACTTTGGTACCTCCCTACCATACTTATGGCAAGGTTCACATGATCTGGTACACAACATGGCATACATAATAGAGCCTATGGCTGAAGCATAGGGGATGACACTCATCTCTTCTCTATCCTTTGCCGTGGTCGAGCATTGAGTCATACTCAATCTCACACCTTGTAATACAGGCAAGAACCCCTTCTTGGACTAATCCATATTAAACTTCTTCAATACTTTTTCAAGGTATGTGCTTTGTGAAAGACCTATGAGGCGTTTCGATCTATCTCTATAGATTTTAATGCCTAATATGTAAGCAACTTCTCCAAGGTCCTTCATTGAAAAATATTTATTCAAGTAGGCCTTTACACTTTCCAAAAATTCTATATCATTTCCCATCAACAATATGTCATCCACATATAATATGAGAAATGCTATAGAGCTCCCACTCACTTTCTTGTAAATATAGTGGACCTTCGACGTTCAATAGTATCTTGATCTGAAGTTTCATGATCATCATCATTAACTTCCTCTCCAGCCGGTGCAGGCTCCACAGAAACAACTTCCTGTGCTGCGCTACTCTCCGGTTCGAGTGGAGGTAAAATTACCTCATCAAGTTCTATTTTCCTCCCACTTACTTCTTTCGAGAGAAACTCTTTCTCGAGAAAGGATCCATTCTTGGCAACAAAGACTTTGCCTTCGGATCTGAGGTAGAAGGTATACCCAATAGTGTCTTTGGGATATCCTATGAAGACGCACTTTTCCGCTTTGGGCTCGAGCTTCTCAGGTTGAAGTTTCTTCACATAAGCATCGCATCCCCAAACTTTTAGAAACGACACCTTAGGTTTCTTTCCAAACCATAATTCATACGGTGTCGTCTCAACGGATTTTGACGGTGCCCTATTTAAAGTGAATGCGGCAGTCTCTAATGCATATCCCCAAAATGATAGCGGTAAGTCGGTAAGAGACATCATAGGTCGCACCATATCCAATAGAGTGCGATTACAATGTTTAGACACACCATTTCGCTGAGGTGTGCCAGGCGGCGTGAGTTGTGAAACAATTCCACATTTCCTTACGGGCGTGCCAAACTCGTGACTTAAATATTGTCCACCACGATCATATCGTAGGCACTTTATTTTTCTGTCACATTGATTCTCTACCTCACTCTAAAATTTCTTGAACCTTTCAAAGTTTTCAGATTTGTGTTTCATTAAGTAGACATACCCATATCTACTCAAGTCATCAGTGAGGGTGAGAACATAACGGTAGCCACCGCGAGCCTCGACGCTCATTGGACCACATACATCGGTATGTATTATCTCCAACAAGTCAGTTGCTCGCTCCATTGTTCCGGAGAACGGAGTCTTGGTCATCTTGCCCATGAGGCATGGTTCGCACGTGTCAAATGATTCAAAATCTAGAGACTCCAAAAGTCCATCAACATGGAGGTTCTTCATGGGTTTGACACCAATATGACCAAGGCAACAGTGCCACATGTAAGTGGGACTATCGTTATCAACCTTACACTTTTTGGTACTCACACTATGAACATGTGTAACATCACGTTCGAGATTCATCAAAAATAAACCATTGACCAACGGGGCATGACCATAAAACATTTCTCTCATATAAATAGAACAACCATTATTCTCAGATTTAAATGAGTAGCCATCTTGAATCAAACGAGATCCAGATACAATGTTCATGCTCAAAGCTGGCACTAAATAACAATTATTGAGGTTTAAAACTATTCCCGAAGGTAGATGTATAGGTAGCATGCCAACGGCGATCACATTGACCTTGGAACCATTCCTGACGCGCATCGTCACCTCGTCCTTCGCCAGTCTCCACTTATTCCGCAGCTCCTGGTTGGAGTTACAATTGTGAGCAACTATGCCGATATCAAATACCCAGGAGCTACTACGAGCGCTGGTAAGGTACACATCAATAACATATATCACATATACCTTTAACGTTGCCGACCTTCTTGTCCGCTAAGTACTTGGGGCAGTTCCGCTTCCAGTGAGTGCTACCCTTGCAATAAAAGCACCCAGTCTCAGGCTTGGCTCCATTCTTGTTCTTCTTCCCGGCAACTTGCTTACCGGGCCCGACAACAGCTTTTCCGTCCTTCTTGAAGTTCTTCTTACCCTTACCTTTCTTGAAACTAGTGGTCTTATTCACCATCAACACTTGATGCTCCTTTTTGATCTCGACCTCCGCTGATTTCAGCATCGAGTACAACTCAGGAATGGACTTCTCCATACCCTGCATGTTGTAGTTCATCACAAAGCTCTTGTAGCTAGGTGGGAGCGATTGGAGGATTCTGTCAATAACTGAGTCATCCGGGAGATTAACTCCCATCTGAGTCAAGCAGTTGTGCAACCCAGACATTTTGAGTATGTGCTCACTGACAGAACTATTCTCCTCCATCTTACAGCTGAAGAACTTGTCGGAGACGTCATATCTCTTGACCCAGACATGAGCTTGGAAAACCAGTCTCAGCTCCTGGAACATCTCATATGCTCCGTGTTGCTCAAAACGCTTTTGGAGCCCCGGTTCTAAACTGTAAAGCATGCCGCACTGAACAAGGGAGTAATCATCATAGCTTGGTCTGCTGGGAAAATGGGTGCATCACCTAGCGGTGCATCAAGGACATACAATCTTTTGGAAGCTATGAGGATAATCCTCAAGCCACGGACCCTGTCCACATAATTGCTTCCATCATCTTTCAGCTTGGTTTTCTCTAGGAATGCGTTAAAGTTGACGGTGACATTAGCGTTGGCCATTGGATCTACAATATAGATTGTAAAGACTATTTTTAGACTAAGTTCATGATAATTAAGTTCACATAATCAAATTATTTAATGAACTCCCACTTAGATAGACATCTCTCTAGTCATCCAAGTGACACATGATCCATGTCAACCAGCCCGTGTCCGATCATCACGTGAGACAGACTAGTCATCCATGGTGAACATCTCCATGTTGATCGTATCTTCTATACGACTCATGTTTGACCTTTCGGTCTTCCATGTTCCGAGGCCATGTCTGTACATGCTAGGCTCGTCAAGTCAACCTAAGTGTTTCGCATGTGTAAATCTGGCTTACACCCGTTGTATGCGAACGTTAGAACCTATCACACCCGATCATCACGTGGTGCTTCGGAACAATGATACTTAGCAACGGTGCACAATTAGGGTGAACACATTTCTTGAAATTTTATTGAGAGATCATCTTATTTACTACCATCGTTCTAAGCAAATAAGATGTAAACATGATAAACATCACATGCAATCAATATAGTGACATGATATGGCCAATATCATTTTGCTCCTTTGATCTCCATCTTCGGGGCACCATGATCATCACTGTCACCGGCACGACACCATGATCTCCATCATCGTGTCTTCATGAAGTTGTCTCGCCAACTATTACTTCTACTACTATGGCTAACAATTAGCAATAAAATAAAGTAATTACACGGCGTTTATGATTGACACGCAGGTCATACAATAAAACAAGACAACTCCTATGGCTCCTACCGGTTGTCATACTCATCGACATGCGAGTCGTGAATCCTATTACAAGAACATGATAAATCTCATACATCACAATGCATCACATCACATCCTTTGGCCATATCACATCACAAGGCATATGCCGCAAAAACAAGTTAGACGTTCTCTAATTTGTAGTTGCAAGTTTTTACGTGGCTGCTATAGGTTTCTAGCAAGAACGTTTCTTACCTACGCCAAAACCACAACATGATATGCCAATTGCTATTTACCCTTCATAAGGACCCTTTTCATCGAATCCAATCCGACTAAGGTGGGAGAGATAGACACCCGCTAGCCACCTTATGCAACAAGTGCATGTCAGGCGGTGGAACTGGTCTCACGTAAGCGTACTTGTAAAGTTGGTCCGGGATGCTTCATCCCACAATACCGCCGAATCAAGATAAGACTAGTAGTGGTAAGATAATTAACAAGATTGACACCCACAACAACTTTGTTTTCTACTCGTGCATAGATTCTACGCATAGACCTAGCTCATGATGCCACTGTTGGGAGACGTAGTAGTAAATCAAAATTTTCCTACGTGTTCACCAAGATCTATCTATGGAGAAACCAGCAACGAGTGGGAAGAGGTTGCATCTTCATACCTTTGAAGATCGCTAAGCGGAAGCATTACAAGAACGCGGTTGGTGGAGACGTACTCGCAGCGATTCAGATCGCGGTGGATTCCGATCTAAGCGCCGAACAACGGCGCCTCCGCGTTCAACACACGTGCAGCCCGGTGACGTATCCTACGCCTTGATCCAGCAAGGAGGAAGGATAGGTTGAGGGAGAGCTCCAGCAGCACAACGACATGGTGACGGTGGAGTTACGTGGTCTCCGACAGGGCTTCACCAAGCACCATGGATAACGAGGAAGAGGAAGGGTAGGGCTGCACCGAGAGAGAGAGAACTCGTGTGTCTGACAGCCCCAAAACCCTCCACTTTATATAGGAGGAGGGGGAGGGAGGGCGCAGCCCTAGGGTTCCCACCCTAGGGGCTGTGGCTGGCCCTAGATGGCCATCTGGCCGGCGGCCAGAGAGGAAGAGGGTAGGGCGTAGCCCTAGGTGGGCCTTAGGCCCATCTGGGCCTAGGGTTTCCCCTCCCTCCCAACTTTCCTGCACCTTGGGCCAGGGTGGAGGGCGCACCAGCCCACTCTGGGGCTGGTCCCTTCCACTCTCGGCCCATGCAGCCCTCTGGGGCTGGTGGCCCCACTTGGTGGACCCCCGGAACCCTTCCGGTGGTCCCGGTACATTACCGGTAATTCCCGAAACACTTCCGGTGGCCAAATCCTCACTTCCTATATATCATTATTTACCCCCAGACCATTCTGGAACTCCTCGTGACGTCCGGGATCTCATCCAGGACTCCAAACTACCTTCAGTAACCATGTACACTATTTCCCTATAACCCTAGAGTCATCCAACCTTAGGTGTGTTGACCCTACGGGTTCGGGAGACACGTAGACATGACCGAGACACCTCTCCGGTGAATAACCAACAGCGGGATCTGGATACCCATGTTGGCTCCCACATGCTCCACGATGATCTCATCGGATGAACCACGATGTCGTGGATTCAATCAATCCCGTATACAATTCCCTTTGTCTACCGGTATGACACTTGCCCAAGATTCGATCGTCGGTATCCCTATACCTTGTTCAATCTCATTACCGGCAAGTCATTTTACTCATTCTGTAACACATCATCCCATGGCTAACTCCTTAGTCACATTGAGCTCATTATGATGATGTCTTACCGAGTGGGCCCAGAGATACCTCTTTGTCACACGGAGTGACAAATCCCTGTCTCGATTCATGCCAACCCAATAGACACTTTCGGAGATACCCGTAGTGCACCTTTATAGCCACCCAGTTACGTTGTGACATTTGGCACACCCAAAGCATTCCTATGGTATACGGGAGTTGCACAATCTCATGGTCTAAGGAAATGATACTTGTCATTAGAAAAGCTTTAGCAGATGAACTACACGATCTTGTGCTATGCTTAGGATTGGGTCTTGTCCATCACATCATTCTCCTAATGATGTGATCCCGTTATGAACGACATCCAATGTCCATGGTCATGAAACCGTGACCATCTATTGATCAACGAGCTAGCCAACTAGAGGCTCACTAGGGACATGTTGTGGTCTATGTATTCACACATGCATAACAGTTTCTGGTTAACACAATTATAGCATGAACAATAGACAATCATCATGAACAAGGAAATACAATAATAACCATTTTATTATTGCCTCTAGGGAATGTTTCCAACAAAGACCCCTACGGTATTATACGCGACACAACAAAGGAAGTACCACACAAGCAGTATTACCTCTTAAATATAAGAGGTACTATCTGAAAGGACGTGGATGTCGCCTAGAGGGAGGGGGGTGAATCGGCGCTTTAAAATAATTACGATTTAGGCTTGAACAAATGCGGAATAAAACTAGCATTTAATTAGACAAGCACAAAACCTAAAACAACTAGGCTCACCTACGTGCACAAACAACTTATGCTAAGCAAGATAAACAACTAAGTGATACCAAGATATATAACAAGAAACAATATGGATATAACAAAGTAAAGTGTATAGGTAAAGGGCTCGGGTAGGAGAGACGACGATGTATCCCGAAGTTCACACCCTTACGGATGCTAATCTCCTTCTGGAGCATTGTGGAGGCACAATGCTCCCCAAGAAGCAGCTAGGACCACCATAATCTCCTCATGCCCTCGCACAATGGAAGATGCCATGATTCCACTAAGGGACTCTTGAGGGCAGTCATCGGACCCATACAAATGGCAACCCTTGGGGGCGGTCACCAAACCCGTACACTTTGGTAACCCTTGGGGCGGTCACCGGAACCCATACAAATTGCCCAGGGCAATCTCCACAACCTAATTGGAGACCCTGGTGCTTGCCCGAAGCTTTACACCACAATGATTGTGCTCTGAGGCACCACCAACTGTCTAGGGAGACAAAGCATCTAGGAAGCACAAGCTCTAGGGTGCCCAAACACCCAAGAGTAATGAGCTTATTAAACTTAACTTCCACGTATCACCGTGGAGAACTCAACCCAATGCAACTAATGCAATGGCAAGGGCACACAAAGTGCCCAAGTCCATCACTCTCAAATCCCACCAAAGCAACAAAACCTATGGGGGAATATAGGAGGAAGAACAAGAAAGAGAACACAAAGGACTCCAAGATCTAGATCCAAGGGGTTCCCCTCACATAGAGGAGAAAGTGATTGGTGGAAATGTAGATCTAGACCTCCTCTCTCTTTCCCCTCAAGAACTAGCAAGAATCATTGGAGGGATTGAGAGTTAGGAAGCTCGAAGAAGGTCAACAATGAGGGGCAAACACAAGCTCAAAGGATAGGGTTCATTAGGGAAGAAACCCCTTTTATAGGCCCTTCCAAATCCAACCATTATGCCCACAACCCGCACATAAACGGTACTACCACTCCGGAGGGAGTTACTACCGCTCAGGCGGTAGTGCCTGCTATGCAGTGGCATGGCACGAGGCCACGAGACGGTAGTGCTGCTGGAGCAGCACTATCGCTCGCCCCAGTGGTACTACTGCTCGGGTTGCAACACAAGAGGCCCACAGAGGTAGGGCAGAGACCGGGGACGGACGCGGTACTGCTACAACGGTACTACCGCTCAAGAGAGCGGTACTACCGTGTCACACCCTGTGTTTGCATCACATTACTAAGTTAATAAAGCTCAAAAATTTGGGCCAGCAATTTGTGTGTGTGTGTGTGTGCATGTGATGATTGACATGGTCGCCATTTTCTTGTTTGCTTGCTCGTGCTTTAATTCACAAAAAAATCCTCCCACTCTGAGAACTCCTATCCTTGATTCATTGCCAAATGATCATGCCATGTGTGTAGGACATAAAATTATTATTTTGGCCAAAAACCATTTATTTAATTTAGGTTTTCAAACCCCCCTCAATCGAGATTTGTTGTAAAAGTCCTCAAATTAGGGAAAATATTTTGCCTCAAATATTTTATTTGGAAACTTCCCAAAACCACAATAGTATTATTTTAAAACTTATTTTTGCATTTTATTTAAATGCCTTTTTGAGGCCAAAATGGTCTTTTGTAGGGAAAAATATTTTTATGTTTCAAAAATATTTGAGAAAATTTAGGGGAGCTCAGTGGACATATATTGTCCATATATATATGAGTTTCAACACATGTCCATGTTCAAAATATTGGACAAAACCCTGTTGTATATTTCAAGTATTTGAAATATTTCTATAAGAAATATTGTAAAATAAATCCAGGAAAATTCCAGCAAGTCACATATGTATACTATGATGATATTGCCAAGTTTCATCCCAATCTAAATTATTTTGGTTCACAAAAGTGTCCCAAAACCCTAACTCTCCAGATTTAAATTTGAACAACTTTGCATTGCCAAGTATCACCTATTGTGACCAAATTTTGTGGAAATGTTCTAATACCCTAATAATGCATATACACCAAGTGGTGCATCAAGGAGAATAGATCCACTTGCTCAAATCCCACCAAACCCATTTCTGTTGATCCCTAGGGTTAGAAATTATTGCATTGGCAAGTTTTCCCAAATCAGCTAAAAATTTGTGACCATGACCATTTGACCCTACCATTTACTCTCGGTAAATCTCAAGGCCATTGGATTCCTCTACCTATCCCAAACACAACACAAACACCTTCTGTTGGATTCTAGTGCTCAATTATTGGTGCCCCAAGTGGAGTTTGTGTGAGCTCAAAATTTTACCAGAACATGTACTAGCACTCTTCTACCTCCAGTAAGCCTTCTTGCCCTAGATCAATTATTGTGGGGGAGGTAAAGCCCCAAGATTCCCTCTTTGGACAACATTGGCACAGCCTTCCTCCCCCTCTCCTTTCATTCTGTACATGCAAATGGCCCCAAACCTTGCCACAACATCATTTGCATGATAATATATCTATCCACATCCAAAGATGGCATGTTCATATGGAAATTATACGCAGTTCATCTAACCTAGGTTTTGGCATCAAATGTAGATTTGAACCACAAGTGCCCTGTTCCCTTATCTCAAAGAGGTCAAAATTGGTGGACATGACCTCCTTCCATACCTAAGCCCCCATACAAACTTTTGACACTTATGCTCTCAGGTAAGAACCCCTTAAATGAGCCCCAAGTTTGCTGCTGCAAACTTACCCACAGTTAAAAAACCCTCCACACAACTCCAAATTCTCTAAAACCTCACCAGATCACTTTAGCATGCATGCCTCGCATGATCGACATCTTTGGCCAACCAAAAGGTCGCTTTCGACATGCCATGGCATGGTGACCAAGCCATTGACCTACAGAAATGCCGCTCTGCCGTTGACCTTGTCTTGTAGCTCGCAACCTACTTCGACAGTGCACCCAAGCACACCAGGGATTCCCTTCAAATCTCCCATGACCCTCCCCGATGCCAGGATGTAGCCAAGGGTGCATAGGAACGTGTGCGCTCGACGCCCGAGAGTGCCCGAGTTGCCACCCGAGCACCACCTCCCCGCCCCCTATTTCTGCCTCTCCCCAAGCTCACTCTTGCGCCCTATGCCACTCCCCTCACTCCCAGATATCCCCTGGCTAAGGCATTTGAGATCCCGATCTCGGCTCCTTCCCCCATGGCTGCCGTGGAACCGACTCGGCCTTAGACGAATTGACGCCGCCCCGCCTCTCTCCTCCCTTGGGAACTACACCAGAGCACCCCCAGCATCGCCGTAGAACCCTCCCCGCGCTCCATTTCCTCTCCTCCATGGATGTAACACCACTTTCATCCTCGCCATCGCCGCCACTAGCCATGCCCACCATTTTCGACGCTCCAGCGGCTCCCAACGTCTGTGCGCTACACCAATGGATGCATTGTGCCCTCCTGCGTGCGTACATGGCCGGACCGTCATTGGAGATGGTCGGAGCCACCAGGACGGGTGCCGGCGTGCTTGGCCTGGCTTCCTGGCTCTCCCCTGTTCTGGTGGGAGGTAGGAGGAGAGCCTGCCATGAGGGCCCCTCCTATAAGCCACCAACCGATTGGGCCCGGCGTTTAAGTGGAGGCGGATTCGCTTGCCCCTGCCTTTGTGCGCGGAAGATGTATTCCCAGGAGGATGCCTCCGACATGGCCCCTTCATGCTCACAGTTGAGCTTCTGGGCCGACCCAGTACACCCACCGCTATCCTATGCCTAGGGCGTGATTTTGGCCCATTAGGTAATTTTCCTTTTTTCTTTTTCAGATAACTTCCGAAATTTCTAGGAGATCCTTTTCTAGTCCAACTTTGATGATTCAGATTTCTAGAGACTCCAGAAATCTTGCTCTATTTATCTAGCCATGCTGAACACTTTTCCCATGCATTGTTTCTATTGGATCTAATAAATAGTTCTCCTCCCCATTTATTTCATATCAAAACCCCCCAAGAAAATTCATCCCAACTGCAAAATTAGTGAAACCAATTCCTAAACATTTCTAAAATCATGCCTAATTTAATGGGTGCATTTACTCATTTTTATAAAAAATACCTTTTGTAGACTTCTTATAGGATCATCAATCCCTTCATTTCCACCTTATTGAGCTATAAAAAAAAATCCTTGTTGATCCAAATCCAGTAGAACCTCTTTGGTTATTTTTCTTCTAACTAGAGGTATCCAAGAAAAATGGAATTCCTATTTTAGGACACTTTTATTTTCCCTCCTTATTGTGTGGCTCATGGTGTTTGCTTTCGATGGTAGATGATGAAGTAGATGAAGTGCTGGTGAAGGACCAGAAGAATCAAAGACTTTGCTGAGCTAGGAAAACATTCCTTTGACCATGTTGATGAAACTATGTTTGGGCATGGCATTATAGCACTTTACTTGTTGCATGAAAAAGCATGATGATACAGTGACCACCTCGTTGGGTTGTCTCCGATGCATTTCTCGTTGAACTTGCATTGTACATGAATCTATTTTCCTTCTAGAGTTATACGGGTGGGAAGTAGATAGGTGCAAGTAATTTGTATTCAAGTAGGACGGGAATATGCATGAGATGGAAAACAAAGTGTTTTACCAAAGACTTTTTATAAACCCCATCGGGGTTCCACTAATGCCCGAGGGAGATGATGAGCTAGGTAACCGCTTGAGAAAGAAGTGGTGGACCGAGGCAAATTGTGTGTGTGTGGTTTTGGCAACGGATTAGATTTAAGATCTGCTGATCGTCCCAACCATACATGTATGACCATGCTAGCCCTTATGAGACGGGGGCTTTGTTTATTACTTTGGTCGATGCTGGCAGAGAGCCCGCATTACTAGTGGCGAGAGAGCCGAGTCACTCTCTTGAGATGGGGTTGTGCCTGGATGGACGACTATGGCCGTTTTCACGGACACCTGGCCCACCGTTTTGTGGCCTCTTGGATGGTACTTGTGACGTACATCATGAGGGCTGTTTACCAACGACTGGACTCTTTGTTTATTGTTGTCAAGGGAAAGACATCGTTTGGGTGCTTACCTTGGGTATGTAATATACCGCGAGTTGTGGATGACATGGAAGTTCCTCGAGTCTTGTGGGTAAAGTGTGCAACCTCTGCAGATTGTAAAACTCTTCGAATATCCGTGTCCATGGTCAAGGACAATTGGTGGTCCTACTTAAACTATGTCCAGATGTTTTCACAAAACTTGGTATGTGTGTGTGTGTGTGTGACATGGAGGTACTTGAGCTAAGTCGGATGACTTGATGGGATGATTAAACTGGAGATGTTCATACTTTGTTTATATTTATATTTGTAACCCCATGATGCATGATTTTACAATTGATAGGACATGTTATTGCACTCAAAACTAGCTTTCCGCAAAATTACGTGCTTAGTGATAAACCTTGCATGAATACCTTGTTCCAGACATGGGTTGCTTGCAAGTACATTCAAAAGTACTCATTGGCTTGTCCCTGGTTATTTAATTGGCCAAGCATGGAAGAACAGGAATTATGTGAAGAGTACCTTGGTGACGAACGTAAAAATTAGGCTGCTTCCCAGTCAGAATGCCTGTAGGGTTAAGGAAGATGGCATGGGTCCACACTATCATTGAAGATTTCCACCGCGAGGTAATGTTTGGTGTTTGCCTGCATGGCCCTATCTATGTAAGACTTGATCATAATGTTTATAATTTGTGTAAGACGGTATGTAATGGATGTAAGACTCTTGTTATCCGACTTTTGTGTGTTCAGTGAGCATTGATCTCTGGATCACTGTACATGTGCATTCGGTAACTTCGATTTATGAGTCGGGGTCCCCAGAGAGATGACATCAGAGCCATCCTGGCTATAGGAAGCCTTAGAGCAACTCCAACGCGGCAACCCATTTCATCCGCGGCCGTCCGTTTGGGTCAGTGCAGATAGAAAAGCCGGCCCAATGCGCCGACCCAAATGGACGTGTGTCCGCATTTCGTTCGGCTGCCAACCCATTCCCGACCCATTTTGAGCCGAATTTGCATCGGCGCGGACACAAGATGGACACGCGTGCGCTCGTCTACTCACCCCTGGCCTTTTGGTCGGTGGCACATTGGCCATCCTCTCCCATTCCAACAGCAAACCCTCGCCCACATCCTTCGTCGTCACCACCGCCGCCCATTTTTTTGGTGCCTATGCCAGCTGTTGGTGACACCACCTACAATGCCGCCACCTCCCACATCGCCCCGCCCCCGCCGTCTTGCCGCCGGGGAATTGAAAGCTTCTCACCCCCATTCCCCCTGACAGAGCCGAGGCCGCGACCAAGAAGCCTCCTCACCGCCCTGGCCAGTTCCTTCGTCCTGACACCGACACGCTCGTCGGACGCTCGCACACTCGTCGGACGCCGACAGGGCAGCTAGCTGGCCCGAGGCCAACATGACTCCCTTTGCCGTCCGACTCCTTCATCGACACCCGCAAGCTATTCGACATGTTGCCAAGGTACAAAAATGCACTCCACTGACGAGTTCTTCTTTTACAATTTTCTTTGCGACTCTGACGATTCCTCGTCCGATGATGATGAGGAGATCTTGGCTGCCATGTTGGTCCATCACCACATCAATAGCCAACAACTGTTGTTTCGTGGCTCCATTCTGGGGCACCTTCCGGTGTTGAATTGCAACCGAGAGAGCGGGTATTTCCTTCTTTGGAAGGACTACTTTGACACAATGAACCCATTGTTCGAACATCAGAAATTCTGTCGCCGTTTCCGTATGAGTAGGCATCTTTTGAACCGTATTAGAGAGGGGGTGGCCGGCTACAATAACTATTTCGAGTGCAAAGAGGATGCCGTTGGAAAGATTGGCTTCTCCTCTTATTAAAAATGCACTGCAACCATCCGAATGCTTGCATACAGAGTGCCTGGTGATCTCATTGACGAGTACGTCCGTGTGAGCGAGTCTACTTGCCTAGACCCCCTGTATAAGTTTTGCAAGGCTATTATTGCTGTGTTTGGCCATGAGTAATTGAGAGAGCCGACTATTGAAGATACAACCCATTTTTTGGCGATGAATGCCAGCAGGGGCTTCCCAGGGATGCTTGGCAGCATAGACTGCACACACCGAGTGTGGAAGAACTGCCCTTCTGCTTTGCAAGGGCAGTATAAGGGCCATGTGAGGGCTTGCACTGTCATACTTGAGGCCGTGGCATCTCAAGATCTCTGGATCTAGCACTCTTTCTTTGGCATGGCCGGATCATACAATGATATCAACGTGCTTCAACGCTCGCTGATGTTTTCTAGGCTTGCCGAAGGCAAAACCCACCAGTTAATTTTACCATCATCGGCCACAACTACGACAAATGATACTACCTGGGTGATGGTATCTATCCTCAGTGGACCACTATTGTGAATACAATCCCCAATATTGTAGGAGAGAAGAGGAAAAGATTTGCCCAAGAGAAAGGGAGTGCTAGGAAAGACGTCGAGCGCGCCTTTGGTGTTTTGTAATCTCGATGGGGCATCATTCAGTATCCTACAAAAACATGAAGCACGAAGAAACTATGGGAGGTGATGACTGCTTGTGTGATCATGCACAATATGGATAAAGTCACTGAAAAAAATACAATATTTGCTTTTGCAAAAGTAAAAAAATATCATAGAAGATGAGCGCCTAGAATGTCTTTACGATCAAGGATTTCAGTTTCAAGGTGAGAATGTTGTGCCCGAGCATGGAGGAGCAGCGGCGTTTAAGCAGTTCATCCAATTTCATCACGACATGCGTGATTGGGAAACTCACATGCAATTACAAAATGATTTGGTTGAGCATATGTGGGCTCATGTTGGCAACCAACCAATAGATGTATCTCTTTAATTTGGCTTGCAAAACTATGTGAGACTATTTTATTTTTATTTGGCTTGTAAAACTATGTTATTTATTTCGTTGAAACCATGTTATTTATTTGGTTGTGGACTATATGTTTGCTTTGTGAAATAATGCAAAATTTGTGTGTAGCAATGCAAAATTTATGCTATGTGTTGAAAAAGGGCGGCCACCCGGCCACGCCGGCATATATGGGTCGACGTGTTGGGTGCACAACCGACCCAAATGTTAAACAGGGCGGACGCCGAGTGGGCGGCCGACCCAAACGGACAAAAAGCGGACAAAAGAGCCATTCATTTGGGTCGACCCGTTGGAGTTTCTCTTAGTTAGCATGGACGTTAGTTAGGACAAAATAATTATTCCAGACCCTTCAAATCACTTACAAAAGTTCTATATTTCTTACCTCTTCTAAGTCTTCAAAGAAACCGAAGATTTTTTCCTTACCACTTCCACCATTTTTTTGTTGGCTCTCCTCTTATGCTTTTTCAAAACCTTGGAAATGGTCGCTAGTACCCTTATGCCACTGACCACTGGATTCCTTATAATCCTCGTGGGTAACCTGGAAGGAAGCCACCTTGCGAGACATTCACTCACATATTTTGAACACAAGGTTGGCGACACCATGACAAGACAACACCAACAGGAAATACCTTCTCGAAGAATAAAGACGTTAAGACTCAGAAGATGGTGACACCCTTGACACTGCCCTAGGGACTAGGGTGATGCATGCTTGGCCTATGATGATCATGGTGTAGGATATGCAAGATCATGATATACATCGCTATTAGAGCGACCCTGTCTTTACCGTTGTTGTATCGGCAACCACCGGTGGATGAGAACCTCGCCAGTTGGTCCTCCTCACTATAGTGAGCAGGAAAACTATTCTCTTCATCGTCTGCTCTTAGTCTCGATATAGTCATCCAGGTAACTGACAGGTTGGACCTCTACCATGCCTTGTCAATTCCATTGCATAAGGATTGCTTACCTGGAACCCTCAAAGCCTTAGAAGACAAAAAGGCATTGTCAAGATTAAGAAGACAATAGAAGACCGAGTCAATGGCAACCACGAGGAACCACCTTGCACCATCATCTCACCAGATAGGAAGTTGTCTAAGATTCTTGAGGGTCAACCCAGATTGTTTCGACGAACAACTACAAGAGACGTAGCGACACCTGAGAAAGACCCAGAAGACTAAATGACCTTCTTTCCGAGGCATGAAGTAAAGCAGGACTACCGATTTCGAGAACCCCTAGGGTAGGAGGAGTCGTGTATCCCCTATGCGAAGTCAAGTCCGTGTGCTGGTTCAAATGGAACCGTGTTGTGTGTTGCTTGTTTTTATTTGTTTATGTTTTGTTATAAGTCACACTTTTTCCCTAGGTAATAAGTATGCGACTATATCACCTACCTTACCTTAATGTTTGTGTTTGGCCCTTTCGGCACTTGTTTGATTACACCTACACTATACCACCCCCTTGTGCCTCCTCTATACTACTTTCCCCTCTAGCCTATCTTATCAACCGAAGACCGCCGAGACAAGATGTATCAGCGATACCTCCTTGACAAGAAACTAGCACTGAATTTTTTTGCGACAATCTACTCAACCTAGTGCAACTCAGTGGAGTTATGCCTCTCCCTAAAGATTGGAAACCCTTCCCTAGACCATGCTATAACTCACAAGCTACCCAACTCAAACCCTTAACCATGTGCTTAACATACGAGTTTAACTTTCAGTTAGCACCAGGTTTCATTATGGAATTAATGATCATAGTGAACGAAAACATTACATCCTTAAGCTAGTACTCGGATTGACGATGGCATAAGGAAGATCGTTCCGAGGATTTATGATTAGTAGACTAATGATTTGTTGAAGCAATGATATATGTCTTGAGGATATAGCTAATACTCCCTCCTTTCCGGTTTATAGGGCTTATCTCATTTTTTTAGATTTCCACTATATTAGGCTTTCTTTGATTCCAATTGAGTTAAAGTGCTTTGAGTCCCATGCCATATTTAATTCATAGAGATAATAGAAAGGAAATTAGTGGTCATGCATGCATATGTTTGTACATGCACCATGAAAGTCCAATGAAAGGGAGGGTGCTATATTTATTGCTTTGGGAATCGAAAATGTAGAAAGTATTTCACCAGCCACCTTAAACTAGTGTCATCCACTCACAATTCACCTTGGTTGATGAGATTTCGTATTTGAGCCCTATAAACGGGAAGAGAGGGAGTACTATTTTGTGGATCATGAGACTTTCATGAAGGTAGATAGACTTGGTGGATTAAGTTGATAGGGTAGCATAAATTACTTCTACCTTGAGTAAATTGGATTTAGTAGGACAATTGTGATCACAATATGAAAATCCTTGAGGTGTAAGAATTTGACTTCACTAGATGATATTGATAGGAAAATTGGTGACATTATGATGATGACTTGTAGGGACAAGTAGAAGCTCTCGTTGGGCATGAGATTTAGATTTAACTAGGTGATCCTAACAAGGTGCTGATGATGAGTAAGTCGATTGGACAAGTACAAGTCTTTTTTCGGGAATGGACTCCCCCCTCTCCCACCCTCTCCCATCTCACCGTGGCTGCCTCCCATGGCGCCCTCTAGATTTCTAGGATGGACTCCATCATTGATTAGGATTTCTCCCATGGCCAGAAGGTGTCCACTCAGGTGGTCGGCATTTTGAATCTATGGTCCATTTTCATGGATATCTTTCTTCCTCAGAGTTCTTCTTGGTCATGGTTTTTCACTCTATATCCTTCCGTTTGGATGTGGATTCAATGGCCATGGCCCTTTGTGTTGGAAATATGCCCTAGAGGCAATAATAAATTAGTTATTATCATATTTCCTTGTTCATTATAATTGTTTATTATCCATCCTATAATTGTATTGATTGGAAACTCAGATACATGTGTGGATATATAGACAACACCATGTCCCTAGTATGCCTCTAATAGACTAGCTCGTTGATCAAATATGGTCAAGGTTTCCTAGCCATGGACATGAGATGTCATTTGATAATGGGATCACATCATTAGGAGAATGATGTGATGGACATGACCCAAACTATAAACATAGCATATGATCGTGTCAGTTTATTGCTATAGTTTTCTGCATGTCAAGTATCTGTTCCTATGACCATGAGATCATGCAACTCACTGACACCGCAGGAGTACCTTGTGTGTATCAAATGTCGCAACGTAACTAGGTGACTATAAAGGTGCTCTACAGGTGTCTCCGAGGGTGTCTGTTGGGTTGGCATGGATCAAGACCGGGATTTGTTACTCCGTGTGATGGAGTGGTATCTCAGGGCCCACTCGGTAATACAACATCACAACAAGCCTTGCAAGCAAAGTGAATAAAGTGTTATCCACGGGATCTTGTATTACAGAATGAGTAAAGAGACTTACCGGTAACGGGATTGAGCTAGGTATGGAGATACCTACGATCAAATCCCGGGGAAGTAACATACCGAAGAACAAAGGGAACAACATACAGGATTAACTGAATCCTGGACATAGAGGTTCAGCTGATAAGGATATTCATAGAATATGTAGGAACCAATATGGGCATCTAGGTCCCGCTATTGATTATTGACCGTAGAGGTGTCTCGATCATGTCTACATAGTTCTCGAACCCGCAGGGTCTACACACTTAACGTTTGGTGACGATATAAGTATAGTTGAGTTATTATGTTGGTGACCGAAAGTTGTTCGGAGTCTCGGATGAAATCCCGGACATGACGAGGAGCTCCGGAATAGTCCGGAGGTAAAGATTGATATATGGGATAATAGTTTTTGGTCTCCGGAAGGGTTTCAGAATTCACCGAAAGGGGTTTCAGATGTTTCCCGAAATGTTCGGGTACAAGAACAATTTTATTTGGGCCAAGGGGTAAAACCCATGAGGCTTTAGGAAGGTGCAAAAGGGAGTTTTGCGAAGGCTAGGGGCCTGACGCTAGGGACCCTGGCATCTAGGGCCATACGCCGAGGACCCCGGCGTCTTGTCATGGAGCCGAGGAGGACTCTTGCCTTACGTGCCAAACCGACTTTGAGGAGGCTCTTTCTCCAAGTTTCGACCCGAGGGCTCAACATATGAATATTGGGGCAGGGATAGCACCCGTGACACATCAAGAATTCCCCAAGCCGGGTGCCGGCAAACCAACCCCTCTAGTTTATCCCTCGCCATAGTTTCCGTGGTGCTTAGCAAAGACCTGCGGAGATTGTTCTTCACCACCACCGTCACCACGTTTTCGTGATGCCGGAACTCATCTACTACTTCACCCCTCTTGCTCGATCAAGAAGGCGAGGACGTCATCAAGCTATACGTGTGTTGAACATGGAGGTGCCGTCCGTTCTGCGCTAGATCGTGATTGGATCGCGGGACGGCTTGTGATTTGGATCGCGAAGAAGTCCGACTACATCAACCGCGTTTCTTATTGCTTCCGCTTAGCGATCTACAATGGTATGTGGATCCGATCTATCCTCTGATAGATGCTCATATCCTAGTTTGATCTTGGTGAAGCGTAGATTTTTTTTTGTTTCTCATGCAACGTTCCCTAACACTTTGTTCGTGTTTGGTTGCAACATTAAGGGTTTCGACGTTCATCAATTATCAGATCTTCGTTTCCAGTTCTCGGTTGCCTCCAATCGTGTTGGTCACTTTATTCGCTCTCTAAGAGGTTTTTTTGTGCCTACCTTCAACTGTTCTTTCAATCTCTTTCATGGTATTTGGCCTCCCTTGGATCTTTGTGATGATATTGTGGGTGATGAATGGGTACTAGTTCCAAAAGGAAACATCTCAAGGAGTGCCATCCCCCAAATATTCCTTTTGATCTATCAGATGGAGTTATTGGTTCTCAACATAAACCGGTGGCAATTAATGCTCATTTGGATAGTGGACCTTCCTTGAATGCCGTGACTTGTAATTGGATTTCGGCCTCCAGAGTAGACTCTCAATCTGGAAGTAACCCTGGTGATCCGGTCACTATTGATCCCTTTATTTCAGGTGATTGTTTGATTGCATCGTCTGATGAATCAATCTTAATTATGCCATTCAAGATTAGGAAGTTATCATTCCACCTTAGTTCTTAGTCTTCCCCATCGAATCCTCCTCTCTTTAGGCCCAGATCGTTTGGCTCATCCGTGGTCTAAAAAGATTTGAATTTTTAGTTCACCTTTCCATTGATGAAAGCACAACTTCTCCCTAGGTGGTTTTGGTAATTAATAACAACATATGTTTCATTGGACTAATGTTTCCACTAAGTATATTTTAGGAAAAATTTCAATGTTATGATTGGCAAAGGATTGTGAGGAGACCCCAAGATGCAAGGAATAGAATTGGCCAAGCTACAAGCATGAAGACTCTACATTTTACTTTGTGAGAAATCACTTTGAGTCCATAGGAAATCAATAGTATCAAAATAGGGTAAGGTAATAATGGTGAATGAAATTCTCAAAATGATTAAGTGTTAGTCACCAAAAACACCCACAAACTCTCCCACAAATGTTCTGTCCAAGAACTTACCACTCAAAATCGGTGCCACCAAGAATACCTTTTCGGCTACACCGAGTCAAAACCCTAGCCAAAACCCACTTCTCGGTACTACCAACTTTAACAACCGAGTTTCAGTGACCAACTTCCTGGTGCCTCATTCTCAAGAATCAGAATTTCCAAGAATTGTGAATTGGTCTCACCGAGTTGTGTAACTGCCCTCGGCCACTCATATAGGTACCATCGAGAATTCCATATCGGTCTCACCAGAACGCCAAAGTTGCCACATTTGCACTAGTCGGTGCAACCGAGTTTTCACTTTGGTTTCACCGAGTTGGGCAATAATGTTGTAACAGTTGGATTTTTGGAGATGCATATATATACCCCTCCACCACATCCCACTCGCAAGATAAGCACTCAGAAGAGACCCACACTTCCCATATCCAAATTTCTGAGAGAGAGCCACCTATCCTTGTGTTGAGGTCAAGATCATCCACTCCAATCATATGGATCTTGATTTCTTGCCTCCCCAAGTTGCTTTCCACCCAATCAATCTTTTCTACTCAAGCCAAATCTGTGAGAGAGTGATTGAGTGTTGGGGAGACTATCATTTGAAACACAAGAGCAAGGTGTTCATTGTTACTATCGAGCCTATTCCCTTTTAGTGGGTGGTGCCTCCTAGATTGGTTAGGTGTCGCTTGGGAGCCTCCTACTTCATGTTGTGGAGTTGAACCAAGAAGTTTGTAAGGGCAAGGAGATTGCCTACTTCGTGAAGATCTACCCCGAGTTAGGCTAGTCCTCTGTGGTCTAGGACATCATGGTATAGGCAAGTTTGCTTGTTCGTGAAATCCTTCATGGACTCTCGTGACCGTTACCCTCCATGGATTAAAGTCTCCATAAATGTGGATGTACGATAGCGCCACCTATCGGAACCAGGGAAAAATCTTTGTGTCTCCAAATTGCGTTTGATCTTCCTACTCTTATCCTCTTACATAATGTTGTATTTTTACTTTCCGCTGCAATACTTGTAGGCATGCATGTGTAGGGTGAACTTGATATGCTAGAATTGCTAAAATATGCCAACCAATTAACTTGGGAAAATGTTAGGTTTTTATTTGGTCAAGTAGTCTAATCACCCCCCTCTGGACCTACTTTTGATCCCTACAATTTGACCTTATTAAGGATTTATCTCAAGCTGGTTATTCTGATGCAGATATTGTGCTTTTTGTTAAGAAGCACTATAATGCATGATCCAAATGCTTTTCCTTTGGGAACGCGATTTCCTCCGGTCACGTTAACTGGCGTTGTTTGAATTGTTTTTGGTTGGTCACCCTTGTAAAATCTTCTTGACTCACGATAAGGAGGTTCAGTTAAGCAAGATAAGATATGTTCCTATGCTTGGGTTTGATTCGGTTCCTAAAGTTTCACAACAATTTTGTGTTAAGTGTGTCGGATTTTGGGCTCCGCAAAACCCAAGAGGTTCGAACACATGGGCGTGTGGGAAGATCCCTTGCAGCCTCGCCCTACCTAGCTTGCTACTCGATGGTTTCTACGACAAACTCGCACGATGACGAGGATGCAGATGCACACGATGATTTACCCAGGTTCGGGCTGCTACGAAGCGCAATACCCTACTCCTGCTTTGGTGGATTGCCTCATGAGGAGGTTGGTGGATGAACTAGTACAGTGGAACCTTGCCTCGCGAGAGGGATTTGGTGGTGTTGCCTCTCTTCTGCTGCCTCTTTGTTGTGTTATCCCTCTTTATGGTGCATCCTATACTCTATTTATAGTGCCCCAGGTCCTCTTCCCTCATCGCTTGGGTGGGAAGGGATCCCACAATGGCCAAATTCGAAGGGGGACATGAGTACATCTTTATCCTGATGAAAGGTGGTCTACGCCTACAAAGTAGCTGTCGATGATGCAGATGTGGGCTCGGCGATGACATCTTTCCTGTTGGGCTCGTGGTCGTGGTCTCGTTGCATCGGAATGGAAACCTTTGGGGGGCGCTTTGGGAACCCGCATACATCCTTTCCCCCTTCGCACTAAAGGGGAAACTGTCCGCCTGGCGCGCTGGCACCCGCCTGTCCTGCTTTGCATCATCCCCGGCCTCATGAGGACAGGTGCTGCATAGAGATCTTCACCGCTCCGGAGGGGGCCTGAGGAGGCCTGTCCTGTCTGGTCTTGATGATGCTTCCCTCACGAGCTCAGGCCCTCACAAGGGCCTTGTATTTAGCATGGACTCGTCAGGCCATGCCTGGCTGACGAAGTGGGCCATGCCCTGGGCCACAGGTAGACAGGTCTGGTTACCCCCGTTCCTAGAATGCCGACAGTAGCCCCTGGGCCCAAGGCACGTTTAGGCCTGCTTCCGGGCGAAGCCGTTGTGGGCGTCCCAAAGCGTTCCGGGCCCCAAACGCCTGGAGGCCAGGATTGGCGCGCATCATGCAGTCAGTGTAGGGTGTCAAACGCCTCCTCTTCTGCGCACTTGCTCTTACTTCTAGGTCCCCGGCCTTAGCAGGAACCTTTCTAGATCTTGTCACCACTCCATCCTCCTTCTTGCCGCGTTGTCCCCACGAACTTCCCGATGGCTCATGTCGGCAAGTCGAAGCCAGAGGCCCAGAGCTCGGCCTCCGCTCCCATCTCACCGGCGCTCTCGGAGTTCAGCATAACCAAGGATGGAGATCTCGTCCCGGTGCTTCCGTCGATGGCGGACGGGACCAACGAGTTGGGGAGTACCTTGATAAGGGGCGGCTCCTCGAAGAGGCGACCCTCGTCTGGGCCGGCCTATCCTTTCTTTATCCATAACGTCTTTGCTAGGCTTGTCTCGCCTTTCTCCAAGTTCTTCACCGCTGTCCTTGACCACTATGGGATCCAAACCCTTCATCTCCAACCCAACTCCATCTTGCTCTTGCCCGTCTTCTCCTTCTACTGCGAGGCCTTCATTGGCGTGAAGCCTTCGGTGGCCCTCTTCTGCCATTTCTTCAGCTTGCGTGTGCACAATGGCGCTTAGTAGTCGACGTGCATCTCCTTCGTCGCGGTCCAAAGAGGTAACATGCTCTTAAAGGCCGAGAAGAAGGTGGAGAACTTCAGGCACCACTGGGTCTTCATGGATCTCAAGAGAACCAACCCCCTCTTGGATCTGCCAAAGGGGCTACCGGAGAAGACCCCCGCATGGAGCTCCGTGAAGCTTTCCGACCCCTGGGCCAGGCCCGTCCTGGAGCGAATTTCTCGCGATATCAGCAACAAGAAGCTGACTAGGGGATAATAGTGAAGGAGTTCTTGAAGCAGCGCCTAGCACCCCTCCAGTCGCATTCAAGGCCCTTTTGGGAATACCGGGGCAGCGGCGACGACCTCAGGCTTCGATCTGCTCCCTTGTCCTTCGAGGAGCTGAGCAGAGTTGTAATGACCCTACTCAATGGTGACCCCGGGGATTTTCTCGATGACTATGCCCCGTTGTACTACCGCAATGACAGAGCTGATCTGGTTGCCATGATGCCTGTCTTCAATGAACTGGGGCTCTCCCCTGTTGAGGGCCTTGGCTCCCCGGTGATGTTGTCCTCCGGCGACACCACAGGCGTGAAGGATTCAGTGAAGATAGCAGACGATGACATGGCAGAGGCGTCTCCCCCGTCGTAGAGCATGCTCTTGTGTGACCTTAAGGACGACGACGATGTTGGTGAAGCTTCTATTGCAGGTTCTCCACGTCTCGCCAAGGTCCTCAGGGGGCCGGGACCGGCCCATTCGTGCCACACGGTCTGCCTTCCTGGCGACCCCCAGGAAGCATGGGGCAAAGTCTCCCCTGGTGGGTCCTACTTCCGCCGACAAGGCGGTCGAAGTGCTCGTTTGACCTCCACCCGAATCGCAGCTCGCGGGCGAGGTGGACGGGTTCGGGGCTGTTGCGGCTCCTCCAGCCGCTGTCCTTGCGGATGGTGCCTCGGCCTCGCCATGCGGCAGCACCCTCACGAAGAAAGGTGTGGATGCACCCGCTATCGTCGAGGTGGAGAGGAAGAGGAAGTGGGTCGCCGTCGAAGAGTAAGTAGTCCCGTCTCTTGGCCGCATGCAGGTAGCTTGCACGTTGATGATCCCTCCCTTGCTTGGTACCCAGGAATGTCGCCGTGCCTAAGATGAGGAAGAAGAAAGTGGGCGTCAAGCCGAGGGTGCTTTCCCATGTGCCGCCCGCTCCTGTCACCTTGTCGTCGCCTGACGAGGCGCCTAACACTGCGGGTGTGGGGGCTCACATGGCGTCCCTCCTAGCCACTTTTATGAAGCCCCCAGAGCCCCTGATGCCTATTGGCGTGGCCGCTCCTGCCCTCGGGGGCACGTCGGCGCCATTGTCTGGGGAGCCAGCCCCCAAGGGCCAGCCATTCACCGATCCGTCTACATCCACCTTGCCTGTGGTCGTGGTGCAGCCTCTGGAGCCTCCTGCTCCTTGTGCTTCTGCCTCCCTAGGGGCGTCTCCTGTGATCCCCTAGACGACTCCTCCGGACGAGCCCTTGACGCCCGCACCATGAGGCCCTGGTGTTTTGGGCAATGCCTACTCCATTCTGGGTCAGGTCCGAGACGCCCTCGAGGGCGCTAATGACTACTTCGTGAGGGGGCTCTTGGGGATCCTCTCCGGGTGGCTCCAGGCTGACGCCTCTGCCGTGGTGGTTTGGGGCCAAGCCAAGGCCGCCGTGGCAGAGAGAGAGAAGGAGGCTGTGTCAGCTAGGGCAGCCCGCAGCGCTGACCAACATGGAGTCCTCTACCAGACGTTGCAAAGAGGCGGAGGCCTGCTTGAAGGTTCTCCAGGAGAAGTCCGCGCTTGCGGAGCAGCTGCATCAACAAGAAGAAGCCCTGGAGACCTGCAAGCCTGAGCTCGCCAAGGCGACAATCAGCCAAGCCTCGGAGCACAAGCATCTGGACGCGCAGGCGGATGAAGTTGCTGTGGAGAAGGCTCGGCTCAACACCAGGGAGAAACCCTTGTCGCAGCTAAGGAGAAAAAGGCCGCGGAGCTCAACACCTTCCCTTTCGTCGAGCCCCGGATTTGTCGAGCGCTCCGCTCCCTCTGCCAGGATGGGTTTACGGATCCCCTGGAAGCTCTAGAGAGAGGCTTCGTGGGGATCTCTTCAAAGCTTGTCGAGGCGCTGGAGGGTGCCGTTGTCAAGGTGGAGGTAGTCTTGAAGAGTGAGTGTCACGACCTCTTTTCCGAGGCCATGACACGTGTCTTCAGCCAGCTCCACCTTCGCAAGCCGGGATTTGACTTCAGCTCCGTGAACCGCCCGGTCGATTCCGGGGCTCGTGTCGCTGAGGCAGCGGCCGTGAAGGGCACCGTGGAAGTGCTAATGAAGAAGTTCACCTGCGTCGCCATTCCTCCGCCTCCTGAAGCTGCAAGGGTTAGCAGCGAAGAAGATGATGTCAGTGACATCGATGACGAGATCCTAGCGTCTGAGACGAGTGGCGGTAACGGTTCCTCCTAATTCCTCCTCCTGGTTTCTTTCCTGCAACATTCATCGTGCCTCGCGGAGGCGTTAGACTTGTTTAAATTTCAGAAACACTCAAGGCTTATAATAACTGTTGAATTGTGTGGTTGCTTTCTTCGCCTTGTTTCCTTCTTGCTTGCTATGATGCTCTGCGTCAGCAGGACCCGGTCCCACGCATACCTCAGCCGTTGTTAGGATGTACGGATCACCAGGACGGTTCCAAGGGGTGAGGGGCTATAGGGCCAGTGAGGCTCCTGAGTCATGATGCTTAGGAGTCCCCCTGACGTACGAGCAGCCCACATGAAGGGAACATGGTGAATATGTGATTGATTTAAAGATTTTGAACACATTGAGTTCTGCGTCGGTAGGGCCCGGCCCCACGCACACCTCAACCGCCGTTGGGCCGCTCGGATCACCATGACGGTTCCAAGGGGTGAGGGGCTATAGGGCCAACGAGGATCCTGAGTCGCGATGCTTAGGATTCCCCCTTGACGTACGAGCTCTAGCGTCCTCCTTGGATTATTTGAGCGCTTTTGAGCTATGCGTCAGCAGGGCCTAGCCCCGCACATGCCTCAGCTGCCGTTGGGCCGTCCGGATCACCAGAACGGTTCCAAGTGGTTAGGGGCTACAGTGCTAGCGAGGCTCCTGAGTCGTGATGCTCAGGAGTCCCTCTTGACGTGCGAGCAGCTCCCATACCTTTCCTTGCCGGCTTTTCCTGAGAGGGGCGTGTGAAGACCAGGTTTTTTGGACCTGGGGAGGTGGCATGTACCAGGCTTGGCCCGGTATCAACCCCCTCACGTGCACATCCCAGGGGAATGCAGCGAGACGGGGCTGCAAGGAGCCTTCCCGAGGTTGGATGCAGTCATGGGGGCGCCCTTAGTTTTTTATCCCCAGTGCGGAGCATAGGGCTTCCACATTGCATGGGCATAGTCATTGGTGGACTGTGTCGTCCGCCAGCACGGAGTATGGGGCTTCCACTTGGGCGTGGGAAAGGGTGGCCCTGGCTCTTGAGCCCCTCGGGCGTGTACATCCCCTTAAGTTCGTACACGTGGCTTGCATGGTAAAACTGGGAGGTGTATCTAGGCGCTCGCGAGGGCACTTTGGCCTCGCGAGGGCCCTACCTCAAAGGCGGCTTGCACCTGAATCTTCCTGTGGAGAGCGCCGTCCGGGGTCTTGTAAATTTCGAGAAGCCTGTGCCGAATGTGTTCGCAAGGGCCATCGCATGAGAAGTCCAAGCACCAGTGACCCCAGGAGGTGACGTGAACGGGGCCGACCTGCCAGACAGAGCTCAACCACTGGATTTATCGATGCTGTAGGGACGGACCACAACACAGACGCCATGCCCAGTCCTCTCATGAGACGGTCGAAGGTAGGATCATTCGGGCGCGACAACATTCATGTCGGTGAAGAGCCATGCACGCAAGGTGAAACTTTAGGAAATAGATCACATGCATGAAAAGTTACTAAATATGCGTAAATGGGGCGAGTGCTGGGGTGTGCCCTGGTCGCCTAAGGATAATGCGGCCTGGTGGGCGCCCTCAAACGAAGTAAACCAAAAAGTTACCTTGCGCAAACCAAAAAATCACCTGGCGGCCATGCCGCTGAAGAGCCGAAGTGGTCGGCGTAGCCTGGCCTTGCGTCTCCGTGACGTGATCCTCATGAGCCTGTCGCCTCTTGGGGCTCGGGACCTCTGCTCGGCCTGGGCGTATCCTCCAACTCCTCGCTGCGCCTCGCCCGATAAGGCATCGGTATGGCCTAGGCAAGGCGTCGGAATGTGATGCCCGAGTTCGCTAGCACGAAAGGCATGCGGATGTAGTTGCACGGGTAGACCCCACCACGGTCGGCGCGCGTTGGCTAGAAGACGCCCTGGGATGCAGCCCTATTGATCGCAAGGGTGCTGTCACAGACGCATGGCTTGTTGACTGAACCGACAATGGCGGCCGCACTTGGTGGTGCAGGGCAGCTCCCGCCCCGCGTGGCCTGTGCCTCCTGAAGCTCCTCTACCGCTCTGGTGACGAATTCTCGCGAGCTCGGCGCCTTGCTCCGTGCTCTTGGCTTGGGTAGACACGCGTCAAAACGCGCCTCTAGGTTGTGCCCGGACGCCTCCCTCGTCTCGCCGGTCAGGTCGGTAGCCTCCTGGACGGAAGCCCCCGAGCTTGAACCGAGGGGAGCACCGAGCGCCTTCCTATGCGATGGAGGGAGGGGGCCCGGTCTTGGGCGTTGAGCCTGAGGCGCCATCCTTGGAGGTTCCAGCCCCGTGGTGCCCTGCAGGGAGGAGCTTCTTCTTCTTCTTCCTGGGGACACCCTCGTGAGGAATGGTGTCTCCTTCGTCGTCCAAGTACTCGGCTACGGCTGCTCGGTATGCACGCTCGAGGGAGCAGACATCGTCCTTCTCTTCGTAGGTGACGGTGATGATGCCGCCTCTCCCCAGCATCTTGAGGATGTTGTAGCCATGATGAGTCACCGCCATGAACTTGGCGCGATCTTGGTACCCAAGGATCGCTTTGTAAGGGAGGTGGATGTGGGCGACGTCGAAGACTATGATCTTGGTGTGATAGTTCTTGTGCCCGCCGAAGGTGACAGGCAGGAGCACTTGCCCAATGGGGACAGTGGACCCGTCAGTGACTCCTAAGAAGGGTTTGGTTGGCATAAGCTGGTCATTTGGCACCTAGAGCGTCTCTAAGGTCTCAATGGAGAGGACATTGAGCCCCGCTCTGCCATCAATGGGGGTCTTGGTGACGAGGACATTGCTGATGGTCGGCATGCACAACATGGGGAGTGTGCCCACCATGGCTGAGCACCTGAGCTGATCCCTCGTGTCGAAGGTGATCGTAGTCTGGGACCACTTGAGGGGACGCATGGCTTCAGGCTTCGGGAGGGCCGCGTTGACCTCTCGGGAGAACTCCTTGAAGATGCGGTTTGATGCTCGGGCTTGGGTGCCGCCCAGGATACAGGCTATCGCCCTGACCTCCTGGAAGCCCCCTGCCCCATTGTCCCGCCTGTCCTCTTCCTTCCTTCTAGGTGGCGGCAGTAGTGGGGGTAGGCGGGCCTCATGAGGCTGGCCACGACGTGACCCCTCTGGAGGGTCGTCGTGCCAACGGTCCTCCCGAGGCTGATCGCGCTAGTGGTCCTCCCGAGGCCGGTCTCACCACTCCTGGAGAGGCTCCTGATTGTCCCAGCAGCCTCCGCCGCGTCCAAAGCCACGGTCACTGCGTCCCGAGCGCCAGCCGATGTGCTCATCGTGGACCAACCTAAGCTCCTAGCAGTCGATGGTGTTGTGGCTATTGGTGCCACGGAAGATGCAGGACGGTCGCCCTCCTAAGGGTGGTTCCTCATCTTGGCTGTGCTTCACCTCAGGCTTGGCTGCAAGCACCGCGGGGGCCTTGCGCTTCGCCTCCTTGGCCTTGGCCTTCTTGTCCTCTGCCTTTGCCGCTAGAAGCTCGCAGAGCGAGAGGCCGCCCTCCTTGGCCTTCACACACTTGTTCACCAGGTTGAACATCTCCAGGGCTGAGCACAGTTCGTCATGGATGGCGAGCTCTTCCTTCATCTTGAGGTCCCTGACGCAGTCGATGAACGCAGAGATGACGGCCTCATCCTACACCCTCGGGATCTTGAGGCGGGTGATCGTGAAGCATTGTATGAATTTTTGCAGCGTCTCTCCCTCCTACTGCTTCACACGCCTCAGGTCGTTCATGGTGGGCGCACGGTCTCGGGTACCTTGGAAGTTGGCGACTAAGCGCTTACGCAGGTCGTCCCAGGAGGTGATGGACCCCTCGGGGAGGTTGAGGAACCAGGAGAGCGCGCCGCCCTTGAGCTCCATGGCGAACCAGCTCTCCATGACCTTGTCGTCGCCACCTTCCGCCTGGATGCTCAACAAGTAGAGTTGTAGGAACTCAGTAGGATCTGGGGTGCCATCATAGCGTGGGGGTAAGTCGGGCTTGAACTTGCAGGGCCACACGGCCGGAAGGAGCTCCGGAGCGATGGCACGACACACCACCGGACTAGTGAGTGTCGCGCGCATGGTGGGGGCCTGGTCTTGACGCTCCTGGGGGGCCGCTTCGAGGGGTGCTCGGTCACGGTGTTGGTTCAGCGGCGCGGGGAGTGCACACGCGTCGACGCATGGCCTCGACACTACATGGCAGCTTACTTCATCTCTCGCTCTCGCCCCCGGCTCGCGGGGCGGGTCACCCAGGCGCGCTTCACACCTTGGCTTGGGGTCGATGCCGCGCTGCATAGGAGGGGGCGGCGCATCATGGGCCCCGTCGTTCGCTAGAGAGGGTTGGGACCGGAACGAGTAGGAGAGCACCGAGGCTTCGCCGGTGGCACCGACGAGCTCCGCGATGGGACCAAGCCAGTCGTCATGGCATTCAGGAGTAGGGTGGTAGCACAGCAGCTCGTGCGCCATGGAGAGTGTGCCCGACCCACTCACCGGTCTGAGACGAGCGTGGGAGGACGACCCGGTAGCTGGAACGATCGATAGAGTGGCGGTGCGACTGTCGCGCCACAGGGTGACCGGCTAGGAGGAGTCTTGTTGCTCACAGGCCTCCGGGCCCATGGAGGCTTTGGACACAGGAGAGGGGGACCGGCACGCGGCGGCGTGGCCCATGGGCGCCGTCTGAGCGACATGGGCGGCTCGGCGCTCGGAGCGAGCCCGACGAGCGTCGGACATCGGAGCGGCGAAGTGGAGAAAGAGTGTGGCTTGAGGAAGACTTCGACATGCCCCCTACCTGGCACGCCAAATGTTGGATTTTGGGATTCGCAAAAACCAAGAGGTTCGAACACAGGGGTGTGTGCAAAGATCCCCTGCAGCCTTGCCCTACCTAGCTCACTACTCGATGGTTTCTACGACGAACTCGCACGATGATGAGGGAGCACATGCACACGATGATTTACCCAGGTTCGGGCCGCTGCGATGCATAATACCCTACTCCTGCTTTGGTGGATTGCCTCATGAGGAGGTTGGTGGATGAAATAGTACAGTGGAAGCTTGCCTCGCGAGAGGAATCTGGTGGTGTTGCCTCTCTTCTGCTGCCTCTCTATTGTGTTTCCCTCTCTATGATGCAGCCTATCCTCTATTTATAGTGCCTCGGGTCCTCTTCCCTCATTGCTTTGGCGGGGAAGGATCCCACAATGGCCAAATTCAAAGGGGGACAGGAGTACATATTATCCTAACGAAAGGTGGTCTTCGCCTGCAAAGTAGCTGTCGATGATGCAGAGGTGGGCTCGGCGATGACATCCTTCCTGATGGGCTCGTGGTCATGGTCTCATTGCACCGGAATGGAAACCTTTGGGGGTGCTTTGGGAACCCGCGTACGTCCTTGCCCCCTTTGCACAAAGGGGAAACTGTCCGCTTGGCACGCTGGCGCCCGCCTGTCCTGCCTTGCATCATGCCCGGCCTCCCGAGGGCAGGTGCTGCATAGAGATCTCTGCTGCTCCGGAGGGGGCCCGAGGAGACCCGTCCTTGCTGATCTTGACGACACTTCCCTCACAAGCTCAAGCCGTCACGAGGGCCTTGTCTTGAGCGTGGACTCGCCAGGCCATGCCTGGCTGACCGAGTGGGCCATGCCCTAGGCCATAGGCAGGCAGGTCTGGGTACCCCCGTTCCCAGAACGCCGACAAAGTGCGTAGTTGTGGGCCATCCTTCTTCGAGGTGTTTTGCGTCCCCATGTTGTCATTTATGTTGGGCCTACGATCATGCGGTGGTGGGCTGCAAGCGTGTGGGATATTCTAGGGAGATTATTTGGATTCAAAAGGGCACCATAAAGTAGTTCGTCCCAACACCTTACGCTCCCTATTCCACCCCGCCACCCGCAATCAAAGCTCTATGCCCCCCACGCCATGTTGAACTTCCCGGTCAACCCCTTTGCTTTTCTGCCCCATGGCTTGACGGTGGATCATCGTGCGGCAGACCAATGGGCTCGAGCAAACCTGCCCCTTAGTGGTAACCTGCCTCTCAATAGATCATTTTTCACCGTAGAGACAAGAAGGGGCATCTTGTTCCATCTGCAAGGTGAAGCTAGGTCTGCTATTGCTGGTATGCTTAATCATGATGGTTTTTCTATCCATTTTTTTGAGGATTCACCGGTGGGGTTGGGCTTTTCTGTATTCGCACTGTTCCTCTTAGAGATGCTATTCTGGGCAAACTTATATTCTTTATGAGGAGGTAGAGGTTACCTTTGTTGCACATGTTTGTGCTTAGCAGATACACTTCGATCTTATTACTTGCTTTGCATCAGGATTATCAGACACACTTTTGGGTTGATAAGGCAGTGTCTTAGTTTGGGAAACTTGTGACCTAGTTCAGTCCAAGGGAGCCATTTGTGGGGTGCTAGTTCAATCTTGGATGATGAGTCCTTATCTTGTACCTAAGGACTTTGTTATGCGTTAGATGGGAGGGCAAAGGAGACCTTGGACTGTCCCATTTGTCCTTCTTTAGTCTGATGGTGCTAATGTATTTGAGCAAGATGTGCCGCTGGCGAGTGAAGACTCGCTGCCCCCTAATGGATATGCCATCCCCTGTTTGGACCTCACACTACAACGGAGCATGCTTTCCAAGTTAGACTTCAATCTTGGCGGACTCATAATGATGTGTTTGCATAGGGTGTTGGTGCTGCTGGGGACAACAATGCCCATCTTCCTATGGAGCAAGCCCCGCCCTCTCCTTAGTTTGTTCTTGCTAGAGGTTAGGTTAACAATCAGGTTATGTTGAGGGAGCAAGATGTTCGTTAATCTGATGGTGTTGTCCCTAAACGAAATATAGTGGATAGTCCACTTTCTTCTTATCATAGCACTTTGGTTGCTTCTTCCTCGTGTGAGGGTTCCCCAATGGATCAAAGTTCCCTACAGGGGGTGAGGTGCTTCAGGTTAACTTCTGCACTTTCAGAGACGCATTTCCTCAGTTACCTGGCGATTTTTTAGATGTTGTCTTTGAAGAAGTTCCTGCCTCCTTTTGTCTTGCTCTGTCAGTGCTCAATGTTGCCTCTCGACCCTCTCTACCTAAAGCTTTCAGTTGTCTCCAGGTGTAGGCCGTCCCTTTCAGTTTGGTTAGATTTTTGGGAGTTCATTCCATGTTCAAGCAGTGGTCAGTTGTAGTGTATCCAGCTAGGAAAGTTGCCATGAAGTTTTGTTTTGATGAATCCCTGGGTCTAAGCTTGACTGTTTCCTCTGCACTTAGGTTCGATGTCCCTCTTGTGCTCGACTCTGATGTTGATATGGGGACATTGGCTGGCCCTGATGCTACTGACAAGGAATTGTCTGAATCTTTCTTGCCTGAATCTTCTTCAGTGATCAGCTCCCCTGAATACACTTCTGTGGTCTCTACTAGGAAGAAATGTAGAAGGGATGCCACTCTGATAGTCTCCTCTAAAGTGTGCAGGAGCAGTCGCAGCAATATGTACCATGGGTTCAGAGTCCCTCAACCTTCAGATTCTCGCAAGCACAAATCATTAATCACTCATGCCTCTGTCATGGTTGTTCCGAACCTAGCTCCCACTATTCAAGTTCCTCTCTCTCAATTGCAAGGCTACAACAATTGGGCTCAAAGGAGTGTGGTATCCTAGCCTCTGAACTGGTGGAGGAGAAGTTATTCGCTCAAGGGACTCTAAAGCTCATGATTGAGGAGTCTTACTTTAAATAATGTGTGTCTACTCTTTAGTTTCCCGCTCCTTCTTTATTTCATGTTGCTTTTGTGATTTCATGAACTTGTTGCTTTTGTTTTGTCCCATGGCACATCAGGTTTTATTTCAGCGATCTATCTTATTCTATGCTCAAACTTGGTCGTGTTATTCGAGTGCATTACTATGAATAGTTCTTTTAGCCCTTGGAATATCGTTTGTTGGAATATACACAACATTGGTGGTGATAATAAGCATATGTCGCTTCGTTCACATATTGATAATTCAGGTTGTTCTATTATATGTCTTCAGTAGACTAAACGTGATCACTTTGACCATTCGTACATTCATTAATTTTGTCCTAGACGTTTTGATCAGTTTGCGTTTGTCCCTCGATTCGTAACTCTAGCGGTCTCTTAGTTATTTGGAATAGTGTAGTCTTTTCTAACACGATTATTCATTCACTATAATGGGCTCTAGTCATTTCATTCAAATCCACTCAGTCATCGGGCACTTGGACATTAGCAAATATTTATGGTCCTTGTGCTAGAGAGGAAAGGGGGAATTTTGTTTCTTAGCTCTATGAATTACGAATTGCCTCAAATGATGATTGGGTTCTGCTTGGGGACTTGAACTTTATTCGGTCTCCTGAATATAGAAAAAGACCAGGTGGAGACGTGTCGGATACGATCACTTTTAATGAAATTATTAGAATGCTTAATTTGGTGGGAATTACGCTTCGTGGTGCCTCCTTCACATGGAGTAATATGCAACAAGAGCCTCTCCTTGAGCAGCTAGACTGGTTTTTTACATCGAATCACTGGACGTCGGTTTATCCAAGCACCTCGTTAAAGCTTTGACGAGACCTGCATCTGACCATGTTCCCAGCCTTTTCACACTGCAGTCCAATATTCCAGAACAAAGCTTTTCAGGTTTGAAAACTTCTGGATTTCGCACCCAGCATTCCATGAGGTGGTTCACAAGGCTTGGAATCTTCGAGTTAGAGCTGGGGAATCTGCCAAGAAACTTAATACAAAGTTTAAATAGCTTCGACACGAACGGAGATTGTGGAGTGAAGTTTTGCCCGGGCTCTCTTTGTTGCTTAATAACTCTGAAAATACTTTGAAATTAATTGATAGCATTGAAGACAAAAGACAGTTGTTCATCCATGACTGGATTTTTAGAGTTATTCTTAATAATCATATTGTGCGTTTGCTTTCATACAAGCAGCAGTATTGGCGCAAATGCTGCACTCTACGTTATATTCAGTTTGATGATGAGAATACGAAGTTCTTTCATAGAATGGCTATTGAGAGGCATAGAATTAACTCCATTGCTACCCTAACTTTGCCTAGTTGAGTTATCTTGGATGACCATGACAGTAAGGCTACTGCTCTTTTTAATGCTATTAAAGAGGGGTTAGGAACTTTGGTTCCACTTGATACGCTTGTCACTGCCAACCATGATCTAGGTGGTCTTTCTAGCTTTTCACTCGCAAGGATATTGATGAGACAATGAGCAAAATCCCAAGTGATAAAGCCCCTGGCCCTGACGGATTTAATGGATGCTTCCTAAAATCATGTTGGGGCATTATCAAGGAAGCTTTTTATGCTCTTTGCATGCAGTTCTAGGAAGGTACAATCTCTCTGGATTTTCTAAATGCTTCTTCATCACTCTAATTTCCAGGAAGCTAAACCCTTCCATGATTAACAACTATCTCCTAATCTCTTTGCTAAATTGGTGTCTCAAACTGTCGACCAAGTTGCTAGCCGATCGTCTACGGAAAGTCATTTTGTAAATTATTCATGAAAATCAATATGGATTTATTAAAGGTAGACCAGTCCAAGATTGTCTTGCATGGGCCTTCGAATTCATTCATCAATGTCAGCATTCAGGAGAGAAATTGTGCTCTTAAAGCTTGACTTTGAAAAAACGTTCGATCTCGTGGAACATGAGCTCATTTTTTCAATGATTCAAGTTTTGATGACAGGTGGATTAAATTGATTTGAATCTTCCTTGTTTCTAGACATTCTTCAATCTTGCTTAATACTGTCTCGGGGAAATCTTTTCATTGAAAAAGGGGAGTGTGGCAAGGCGATCCTATGTCACCACTTTTATTTGTGTTTACGATGGAGTTGTTGCAATATGTGATCAACCATGAATTTGAACTTGGTAATCTAAGTTTACCTATTCCGAGGTAGGGCAAGTATCCTATTATTTAATACGTGGATGATACGATCATTGTGCTGCCACCCTGCTCAAATCAACTATCACATTTGAAGAAGCTGCTGCAAGATTTTTCCCTATTATTAGGTCTCAAAATCAACTTTCAAAAGTCCATAATGGTGTCACTAAATGTTGATGAGGATATAACAAGAAACCTAGCTGCTATTTTCGGTTGTGATGTTGGTAAAAATGCATTTTACTTACCTCGGTCTACCACTGGGAACCACTCAACCTTTGATGACTGATTTAATGCCACTAGTGGATCGTGCGGAAAGAAAATTATGTAGCACACGTGCTTTGCTCTACCATGCCTCTCGAATCACCCTTGTGAATTTTGTTGCCACCTCAAGGCTGAACTATGCAATGTGTACTTTCAAATTAAACCCCAAATTTATCAAGTATATTGACAAGGTTAGAAGGCCCTTCATTTGGACCAAAAATCTGACCAAGGTACTTCTTGTAACTCTATGGTGGCATGGAATAGAGTATGTTGTCCCAAGTCTTCTGGTGGATTAGGTGTCATCAACATAAGGATCCATAATCAGGCTCTATTATTGAGATCTCTTGAATTTTTTATGACATAGCAGATCTTCCATGGATCCGGCTCATTTGGGACACCTATTACTCGACATCCACTCTACATGCCACTGTAAGTTGCGGATCCTTCTCGTGTAAATAGATTTGCAAGCTTATGCGAGTTTTCAAAGGTGTTCCTTCGTGTGTGGGTGGAAATGGAAAATATATTGCCACATGGCATGATAAGTGGAATGGTGATCCCTTTTCCATTTGTTTCCCTTGCCCGCAATATTTTGAGAAGGAGACATTTTAACACCGATGATGGTTTCAGTTGTGTTCTTTGTGATTCTGGAACTGAGGAAACTATTGATCACTTGATATTATTGTGCATATTTGATAACCCACAAGTATAAGGGATCACAACAGTTTTCGAGGGTAGAGTATTCAATCCAAATTTGTTGATTCGACACAAGGTGTGGGGACCCCGACTCATAAGTCGTGATCACCGAATGCACGCATACAGTGATCCCAGAGATCAATGCTCACTGAACACACAAAAGCTGAATAACAAGAGTCTTACATCTAGATTTAGCGTCTTACACAAATAATACCATGAAGGTCAAGTCTTACATAGATAGGGCCACGAGGGCCAAACACTTAAATAGAACAAGCAGCGGAAATTTGCGGAAAGCTAGTTTTAAATACAATGACATGATCAGGAAACTAGTAAGCATGCATCAACAATAGGCAGATATCCATGTGAACAAGTTACATATGTCATCATAAGTAGGGGTTGAACACCTCATGTTCATTCATCATGCTAAGTCATCGGACTTAGTTCAATTCCCATGCTAAGTCATCGGACTTAGCTCATGTGGCCTCTTTGTCACCATCACATCCATACTCACACCAAGTTTCATGAAAACATCCGGACATAGTTTAAGAAGGACCTCCAACTGTCCATGACCGCGGATGCGGCTATTTGAATAGTTTTACACTCTATACAGGTTGCACAATTTACCCACAAGACTCGGGGAACTTCCGTGTCATCCACGACTCGTGGTATATAACATACCTGAGGTAAGCACCCGAACAATGCCTTTCCCATTGTGATACTAAACAAAGAGTCCACTTGTTGGTGCCATCCCTCATGATATACATCATTCGTATTATCCATGAGGGCACGCAACAGTGTGCCCGGTGCCTGTAAAGACAACGCATGACCTTCCACTTCTAGGATGACCCCGTCTCAAGAGTGACCACTTCACTCTTGCCACTAGTAATGCGGGCTCCTTGCTAGTACCAACCATAGTAATCAACAAAGCCCCGTCCCATAAGGGGTATCATGGTTGTGCATGTAAGTTTGGGACGGTCAACAGACCTTAAAACTCTCCGTTTTCGAAAACACCCACCCACTTGCTCTGGCATACCAGTTCTTTCTCAAGTGGTTACCCAACTCCTCATCATCTCCCTCGGGCATTAGTGGCACCCAACGGGTTTTTCGAAAAGTCTTTGAAATCATTTCCTCCTTTTCAGCACTATGCATAAATTCCAAACCCACCGTGTAGCATCTATTAGCATCCTATCTACACCCACCCGCATAACCCTCATAAGGTGGTAGGGTCATGCACGATGCAAGTGTCAACGACAAAAGTATCGGAAGCAACCCACCGGAGGGGTCACTACTCCACATGATCAAATACGACTAAAGTAAAGTGCTATATGTCATGCAATGAAAATGGTTTCTTAACATGGTCAAAGGGCTGCTTGCCTGGCTCAACAAAGTTTTCAAGGTCTTCGAAGTCTTCGGGTCCAACTTCTTCATCAACCGCGCAATCTATCGTCGCGAATAAAAGCGATAAAAATAAGCAACACAAAAACAAAGCACACAAACTACTATCAAAAATGCTACCCTACTCTGATAAATACCACAAGCTATGCTAAAAATATTTGTCTAGGTTTTTGAACTCAAAATGATTTTTAGAACTATTTAAAACAAGAGCTTATAGTGCTAAATAGGGGTTTTAAATTAAAACAGTACATGAAATGTTTTCAAACATTTTTACAAATGACACTAATAAATTCTATGGATTATATCAAGATTTTTGGTGTAAAAATATTTGGAATTAGATTTAATTTGTGCCGTGTGGAATTTTTGGTAGAAAAAAAGAAAAAGAAAAAGAAACAGGGCACTGTGCCATCTCGGGCCAGAAACACCCAGCCGAACCGGCCCTCAGGGGAAGGCCGGCCCAGGGAAGGCGCCACGCGCGGTAGAGAGAGAAGATGGGAGTGAGGGGATGACAGGTGGTCCCCACCTGTCATCCCTCTCCTCGCGACAGGAGCGGGGGAGGGCTCACCGGCGGTGTCTCCGGCCACGGCGGTCCAAGTAGAGGGCACTGATGCGCTTAGGGGGCTCCCGCGTGTCGGTGGGTAGCCAAGGGGGTCGCCGGGGTGAAGGAAATCACCGGCGAGGGGAGGTGCCCAACGACGGCGAGGGTTTGGTTCGGGAGAGGGCTCCCGACCATGGGGGCGAGGGTGCTGGGCACAGGGGAGTTGCGGAGGGGAGAAGAGAGCAAGGAGAGAGGAGCAGGAGAAGTGTGTGGGGGGGCTTTTTATAGGTGGGCTTCGGTCCACCACGGCATGGTGCACCGGCGAGGACATGGCCGTCGCCACAGGCCACAGGGGGGGCTCCGGGCTGTGTCTGGGGGGTTCGTGGACTCAGTCCGCGTCCAGGGGAAGGGAAGGGCAGCCAGGAGGGGGATCGGAGGTGCGCGCGTGCGAGCACGGCCACTGGCCGGCTCGGGCGGTGCCATGCACGCGTGATGGAGGGAAGCAGAGGAGGAGGGACGAGGGGGCCCGACCATCTGGCTCCTTGCGGACGTCGAGGGCGGCGAGGGGACATGCTGTGGAGGCCCGAGGCTGTCGGGCGGCACCGGGCAGGGGTGGCTACAGTGCGGGAGCGCACTATAGCGCTGTCCAAAGTGCCCATATGGCGTGCCCTGGCATATTTTAAGCCCACCCGCATGTCTTCTTGTGTCTTGGGGCTACTAGAGGTGCCCAAGGGCTAGGAGAGGCTAGGGGAGGGCTCTAGAGATGCCTTAGGGTAGAAGAAAAGGGTGAGAGGGAGAGAGATGGTGCTGTCCAGGGGTAAAAATGGAGGTTTTACCCCTCAAATCATTGAGTCATGCCCCTGAGGGTTTTACTGTAGGTGAAAGGTAACTACAAGAGGCTGTGGTAAAAAGTTGGGGGCAAGGGTAAAAGAGTAAGGGGTGAAGATGGTGGTTTTAAGAATGGACTAGAAGGTGTTTGATAGGGTTTTGGGCAAGGAGAATTTACCACCTTACTGAGATCTTCAACAGGGTCAAGGGCTAGGTAAAAAATGAGAGGATTCACCAAGTTTGAGCTCAAGTGAGAAAAGTTAACAATGAAGACTTGGTAAACCCTAGAAACTAACAGAATCAGGTTTCTATAGATCTAGTGATACTAGACTTTTACCCTTGGTGCACCACCTAGTGTAGCATCACCATTTGGTCAATAGAGCATGCCCACAAAGTTTGGGGCCAAGGGGAGAAACTTCACAATGTAAAGTTGCTCAAATTTGAATCTGGACAGGAAGGGTTTTGGGATGGTTTGATGAACCAAATCAACTTGGATTGAGATGAAACTTTGCAAGATCATCACCTATGATAGTGTTGACTTGCTGAAATTTTCTTGGAATTTATTGAGAATATTTCTTATAGAAATATTCCAAAAGTTTGATTTGAACAGAAAGGGTTTTGAGGGGTTTTGCCCATGATTTGGTCATGCTCATGAGTTGAAACTCATATATATGGAAAATATATGTCCACTGAGTTTCCCCTAAATTTTCTCACTTATTTTAAAAGCATTTAAATAACTTTTCCCTATGAAAAACCATTTCCGGCCTTAAGGAAAAGCCTTTAAATAAAATATAAAAATAATCTTTAAAATTAATATTTGGTGGTTTTGAAGAGTCTTATATATAGTAAGTTTGAAATAAAACTCATTTCAGGGGGTTTTGAAAACCTAATTTGAATAAATCATCTTTGGTTAAACAAAAATTTGATAAAAATAGTTTTGGGAACTATTCACATGCATGATCATTGGGAAAAAGGTTTGGGTCAAGGAAGATGAATATGAAGTGGAATAGAATCTGGGAGTGCCACAACCACAATCATCAAGCAAGCAAACATCATTGCAAACAAGCACAATGTAACAGCCCGGGACCGACGCTCCAGAAGATTTCCCTTTTTTCCATTCTCGTCCGTGGTTCATTTGGTTGTTGCATTCATCATTGCATTATTAGCATCATCTCTTGTTTTCGAAAACTTGCATCCGTTCGTAGTCGCCGGTTCTCTCCTTTCTTGCCGTTGCCCGTTTCGAGACCAACCACACACGCACGTGCCTGCGGCATCGTTAAAAAAACCGTTTTTAAAGCGCGCGAAAAATGTTCTCAGATTGGGTCGGAACCTGGCGTGCGGTCTTATTATAGTGTAGGTAGACCGCCTGTCAAATTTCATCGCATTCCGAGTTCGTTTGATACCCCATCGGTCAGTCGTTGCAGTGCGGTCATCGGTTTATTATCGGACGTATTCGGTGTTTTAAAACCCTGGTGTCATGGGCCGCAAACCTACCTCTCGTCTCCTCCTAGCCCATCTACACGGCCACCGCAGCCCACCTAGCCCCCTCCGCTTCTGGGCCGTCCGATCAAGATCGAACGGTCCGAAAACGGTGCAAAACCCCCTCCCCTAGATCCCAAACTGCTATTTAAACCCCCCTAGCCTGCCTAATTGGGAAACCATAGCCGCCTAGGGATCCGTGCCGCCGCCAGCAGCCTCCTCACAGCCACCAGGCCCGTCGAGGCCCATCTGGAGGCCCGTTCGGGCCCAAGCCGCGTCGCCGCCGCTCGCAGCCCTCGCAGGCTCCCGCACCTCGAGAGCTGCCCCGAGCCCCGTCGCGCCCGAGTGCCTTCGCTCGCCGGAGGTCCCCCGCTGCTCCTCCTCCCGTCGCCGGAGCGCCGCCAGTATCGCTGGACCCAGGACGGAGCACCGCCGTTCCTCTCCTTTCTCTCCTCTCCTTCCTCTAATCTCCCTCTCCCTCTCTGTCGCAGGAACTCCGGCCGCCGGCCCGTAGCCCGCCGTCGCTGGGAACGGGACACGTTGCCCTGGATCTAGCCGGATCCATAGCCTCCGCTCGTTTTCCCGGCCGCCCCGTGCACCCCCTTCGTCGGACTACCCAGCGCCGCCGCCGTTGTCCCTGCCCCCCGCTCGGGAACGAGCGAGGAGGAGGACGAGCGGCCATCGCCCCTCCGCTCATGCGTTGGCCACCCTTCGGCTCGGGCCCATCTCCCTCTGCCCCAGCCCGCTGCACCGAGGCCCACGGGGTGAGCACCCCAGCGCCTTTTTTCTACTGTTTTGTTAGGCCTTGGCCCATGTTGTCTGTTATTGTTAACCGCCCATAGGCATCATATAGTCACCCCGCGCCATCAGAGTTGGCCCATTGATGTTTTGTATTGCAGATAAATACATGCTTTTAAAATGCTCATAACTAATTAACTGTGCACCGTATCAAAATATTTTTAATATGTGAAATGTGTAGAATCTCATGGTGACGTTTAATTTACTGTTTAACAACTCTAAAATATGGTTAGTACAGATCTGGACCAAATTCATAACATGCATACGGGGTTGTTTTAGAAATGATATATATTGCTTCCGGCCTCATTTAAAATGCCTAGATGTTGTAGTTGTTTTTGCTTCACCTCTTGCCATGTTAAACAACATTTCATATTGATGAGTACCTAACGAGAGTGAACTAAATAATTCGAACGTGGAGTCTCGTCAATATGGAACTCGTTGCATATTGAGCTTCACTTTAATGTGTAGTAGTTGTTTGATGTGAATTGCCATGCCTTGCATATTTAAACCAGTCATGCATCATATTTGTTAGCGCACCATGTCATGCATATGTTGTGGTGTATCTTGTGTTGATTGTTTGCTTCGGATTGCTTCTTCTCGATAGAGTTCCGAAAGCGTTCGGAGTGTGAGGATTCGTTTGGCTACGTTGGCTCGTCTTCTTCATGGACTCGATCTTCTTCCGAGCAGGATCTAAGGTAAGATGAAACATTTCCCTGGATACCATTACTATCATTGCCATGCTAGATGTCTCGTTTTCTATCGTTATGTCTCGCTACCTACCACTTGTTTGACAAGCCTCCCAACATCGCCATGAAAGCCTCTAACCCTTCCACATCCTAGCAAACCGTTGTTTGGCTATGTTACCGCTTGCTCAGCCTTTCTTATAGTGTTTCTAGCTGCAGGTGCAATTTCTTCCATGTGAACAACATGGACATTCTTTTGTTATCACAATATTATTGCTATTTAATTTAATGCACTTATACACTTGGTAAAGGGTGGAAGGCTTGGCCTTTTGCTCGGTGTTTTGTTCCACTCTTGCCGCCCTAGTTACTTGTGAACCGGTGTTATGTTCCATAATTGAGCACTCCTAACATGCTCGGGGTTGTTATGGGGACCCCCTTGATTTTTGTTTTAGGATAAAACTTGTATGGCAAGGCCCAACTTTGGTACTACATTTGTCCATCATAATAATATTGATCACCTTATTAAAGCATAGAGGGTCGTCCCCTCGTGGATTAATTTAACATAATACAGGGGGCAGTGCTGTTGGTGCTGGTCCAAAATAGAGCCACTTGCGGGGCCACCTGGGGCAACTTAGGGGATTTCTATCCGGCCACCGTACGTACTGCTCATCCGGTTGTGCCTTGAGAACGAGATACGCGGCTCCTATCGGGATTGTCGGCACGTCAGGCGGCCTTGCTGGATTTGTTTTACCTTTCTCGAACGTCTTGCGTGAGGAACTCTGATCTTCTTCGGGATATCTCGAGGTGTCGGATTTCCTTTGGAATTGCCTAGGATGATCATGAGATCCGTGGTCGAGGTTATTCCCGCGGCGTGTGGTTAATTTGTGATGGATGAGTTGGAGCACCCCTGCAGGGTTAAATGTTTCGGAAAGCCGTGCCCGCGGTTATGTGGCAAACTTGGATACTTTGTTTAACACCCGGTCATAGAAAACTTGAAGTAAACTCTAATAAAATACACCAATTGTGTGCGTAATCGTGACTGTCTCTTCTCGTGAGTCCTTATCCGAGAGAGGACACGATGGGGTTATGTTTGACGTAAGTAGGTGTTCAGGATCAGTTAGTGATCATTACTAGCTCACGTCTGCTATGTGTAGACCACAATACTTTACTTTCTGTATTCGTAAGTTAGCCACTCAAATAAATGCTTAGTCGCTTGCTGTAGCCTCACCACTTAACCATATCTTACCCATTAAGCTTTAATAGTCTTGATACCCTAGGAAATGAGATTGCTGAGTCCCTGTGGCTCACAGATTACTACAACAACAGTTGCAGGTTCAGGTAATGCGATGATTTGACGTGAGCACGATGCTTGTTTGATTTGGAGTTCTTCTTCTTCATCAATCTAGGATGGGTTCCAGGCGGCAGCCTGGGATAGCAAGGATGGATGTCATTTTGTCGTTTGTTTTCGTTCGTAGTCGGACCCTGCTCTTCTGTATGATGTTTGAACATGTTGTTGTATTGATGTGACTTTGATGTAGCTTGTGGCCAGTGTAAGCCAATTCCATATACTCATCTTACATGTACTTGTAATGATATCCATTCTTGCAACACAACGAGATGCGCTTCTATCCCTATCGAGGCCCTCGTGCCAAAATAAGGATAGGACCGCATGTTGGGCGTGACACACAAGCACTTTGAAAAAGTTTTAGTTGGCTCCAAATTTTATAAACCCAATCATAACAAGGTGATACAAACACAGGGTGTGATAGACCTTTCGCCCTTACAAGAATCTCGTCCCCGAGATTCCTAGGCTAAGCGCTAAAAAGATAAGGGAACTCCGATCTAAGATAGTCTTCACGTTCCGAGGTTGCTTCAACTTCAGTGTGGTTGCTCCACTGGACCTTGAAGTAATTGATGGTGCGGCTTCGGGTGCAATGCTCGGCTTCATCCAAAATGGGAACTGGCCTCTCACGATAAGTGAGGTCTGGCTAAAGATCGATGGCTTGATGGTCGATGTCCTTGTAGAGGTTGGGGCGGTTGGGAACTTGCAGACACTTCCGGAGTTGTGACACATGAAAGAAGTTGTGCACATCCGATAGCTCGGAGTGTAGCTCTAGCTGGTAGGCAACTTCTCCGCACACAATGGTGATATTTAAGGGGCCAATGTACCTTGGTGCAAGCTTCCCTTTGACATGGAAACGCTTAGTTCCCTTGAGAGGCGTGACTCGGAGGTAGACATGATCTTCGACACAGAAGTTCACTTCTCGGCGGTGAGAGTCAGTGTGGCTCTTCTGTCTTGACTTGGCGGTCTCCAGACGTTCTCGGACGAGTTGAACTAGCTCTTCGGCTTCGTGGAGGATGTCCGGTCCAAAAATTAATCCTTCTCCGGTATATGACTAGTTGAGGGGAGTACGACACTTGCGTCCATACAACACCTCAAATGGTGCCATCTGAAGACTCGCCTGGTAGCTGTTGTTGTAGGAGAACTCGGCGAACGGTAGGCAATCTTCCCACTTGGGTCCATATGCCAAAACACAAGCACGGAGCATGTCTTCGAGTATTTGATTTACTCGCTCTGTTTGTCCACCAGTCTGGGGGTGAAAAGCAGTGCTGAAGGAGAGCTTGGTTCCAATAGCTTCTTGAAACATCTTCTAGAATCTCGAGGTGAACTGGGTGCTTCGATCCGACACGATCTCCTTTGGAACTCCATGAAGGCTCACGATACGCTTGATGTAGAGACTGGCTAGCTTGTACCATCATAGGTGGTCTTGACGGGAATGAAATGGGCTACCTTGGTCAGGTGGTCGACAATGACCCAAATGGAATCATGTCTTTTGCTTGACCTTTGTAAACCGGTGATGAAATCCATCCCGACTTTGTCCCACTTCCGTTCAGGCACTTTGAGAGGTTGCAGTAGTCCAGCGGGTCGCTGATGCTCAACCTTGACTCTCTGGCATATGTCACACTTAGCAACGAACGTGCCTATCTCTCGCTTCATGCCATGCCACCAGAATCTTGTCTTGAGGTCTTGATACATCTTGGTTCCTCCAGGATGGATGGAGTATGGAGTGTCATGAGGTTCTTGCAAGATTAGGTTCTTAAGCTCCTCCTTGTTGGGTACTCATATGCGATTCCCGAACCATACAACTCCTTGCTCATCCATCGGGAATCCTGGGGCCTTGCCTGCCTTGATCTTCCTCTTGATGCCTTCAATGCTCTCGTGTCCCTTCTGAGCTTCTTTGATATCATCCATCAAGGTAGGCCTTGCTTCGAGGTTGGCGAGGAATCCGGGTGCGACCAGTTCCAAGCCGAAGCTTTCAAGCTCTTCATACAGGATGGGTAGCCTTTCCTTAATCATGACATTCAAGGAACAAGCCTTTCTGCTTAAGGCGCCTGCTACCACATTGGCCACATGAGGTTGTAATCCTTGATCAATTCCAACCATCTTCGCTGCCTCATGTTCAATTCCCTTTGAGTGAAGGTATACTTAAAACTCTTGTGGTCTATGAATATCTCACATCGCTTCCCCAGAAGGTAATGCCGTCATGTCTTCAAGGCATCAACCACGGCTGCCAACTCAAGATCATGAGTTGCGTAGTTCTCTTCATGAGGTCGTAGTTGTCTGGATGGATATGCTACAACTTTGCCTTCTTGCATCAGAACACCTCCAAGACCGGTTCTTGATGCATCACAATATATCACAAACTCCTTGTGAATATCGGGGGTGGCCAAAACTGGGGCTGTGGTCAATCTCTTCTTGAGCTCCTGGAAGCTTTCCTCGCACTTAGCTATCCATTCGAACTTCTTGTCCTTCTTCAATAGCTTGGTCATGGGTCGGGCAATGCTTGAGAATCCTTCCACGAACTTGCGATAATAACCTATGAGTCTGAGGAAGCTCCTGATTTCCTTCACGGTGGTTGGGGTTTGCTAGTCATGGCTTCAATCTTGGCAGGATCCACTGATAATCCTTCTGCAGTCAACACATGACGCAATAATCCAACTTCATGCAGCCAGAATTCACACTTGCTGAACTTGGCATAAAGCTGGTGCTCTCGAAGCTTCTCTAGGACCAATCTCAAGTGTTCCTCATGTTCTTCTTCAGACTTGGAGAAGACGAGTATGTCATCAATGAAGACGACAACGAACTTGTCCAAGTACTCCATGAAGACCTTATTCATGAGGTACATGAAGTAGGCAGGGGCATTAGTTAACCCGAATGACATGACCATGTATTCATACAGGCCATACCGGGTTACAAATGCTGTCTTCGGAATGTCTTGGGGTCTGATCTTCAGCTGGTAGTACCCAGACCTGAGGTCGATCTTGGAGAACACCTTGGCTCCATTCAGCTCATCAAACAGGTCTTCAATCTTGGGGAGTGGATACTTGTTCTTTATCGTGACTTCATTAAGAGAACGGTAATCGACACAGAGTCTGATAGTTCCATCCCTCTTTGACACAAATAGAACAGGCGATCCCTAGGGAGAGGCGCTAGGGTGAATAAATCCTTTTCTGAGCTGCTCTACCAGTTGCTTCTTCAATTCAGCCAACTCTTCGGATCCCATCCTGTAGGCCTTCTTATAGATGGGCCTTGAACCGGGCATAAGCTCAATGATGAACTCAATGTCACGGTCAGGAGGCATTCCGAGCACCTTATCAGGAAACACATCCGGGTATTCACATACCACTGGTACTTGATCCAACTCAACTCCCGATAGGCAGTTAGTTCGAGGGGCTTGAGTGGAGGCAGGGTTGGGAACATACTTGACTTCCACTCCTTGGCTATTGGTCATGGTGACAACCTTTTGGCACAGTCTAGCATGCCTTGGTGCTTGGTCAACCAGTTCATGCCAAGGATGACATCCAAGCCTGGTGAATCTAGAACTATAAGGTCTGCTAGGAAATCTACCCTATTGATGTCAATCTTCACTCCCTTACAACCTATCCCAGACTTCATAACTGCCCGGGGTTTGTATCAACATACGACTACCCAGGGGTGTAGGTTTCATACCACTCTCTAATGCAAACTTTTGGGTGACAAAAGAATGTGAAGCTCCACAATCAAACAGTATTGTTGCTGGGGTTGAGTTGACGAGGAACATACCTAGTATGACGTCCGGGTCTTCCCGGGCTTCCTCTGCGGTGATGTGATTCACATGACCCTTGCCATTGTTGGGCTGGTTGCGGGGAGCTGGGTTCCTTGGTGGTGATCCATGGGCTTGACCTTGGTTTGGCGCATTGGGGCACGGGGCATCTGGCTTCTTGTTGGGGCAAAGCTTGGAGATGTGTCCGGACTAACCACATCCAAAGCAAGTGACTTGCCCTGGGTTATTGTTGTAAGCTGGCCTGGGATTGGCATACTGCTTAGGCTGGTAGCTCAGACGAGGTGCAGGAGGTCTAGCCTGCTGTGGCTGATAGGTCGGCTTGGCTGGGGCTGGCTGCCAGGGGCGAGGCATCTGGTTTCTTGAGCTACCCTTGCTGATCATCTTGCGCTTGCGAGTGTCATCTATGGCACGACGCTTGTCTTCCAGCATTAGGGCCTTGTTCACCAGGTCGAAGAAGGTACGACAGTCGAAGACGATGAGCTGAGACTGCAGGGTCTGTTGAAGTCCTTCCATGAAGTGTTCCTTCTTGTCAGCCTCTGTGCTAACATCTTCAGGTGCATACCATGACAGCAGGTTAAACTTCTGCAGGTACTCCTTGACAGAGCCACTTCCTTGCTTCAGCGCTCGGAATTCTCTCTTCTTGATAGCCATGATCCTAGAAGGAATGTGGGCGGTGCGGAATCCTTCCTTGAAGTCGTTCCACATGATCACACATTCTCCTTGCATGACCTTGAACCCATCCCACCAAGCTCGGGCGGTACCTCCGAGGCAGTGAGAGGCGTACATCACCTTCTCACGGTCCTCATTGCAATTGACCAATGCAAGGAGGTCCTCGATGGTGCGGATCCAGTCATCAGCATCCAATGGTTCAACAGTCTCGCTGAAGGTTGGGGGCGAATTCCTCATGAACTCAGACAGGGTGGAGTAGCCATTTCCATTCCTGCCTTGCTGCTGGTTGTTCACAAGGTCCTGAGCCATCTCCTAGATAGCAGCATTGTTGGCTTGGTGCTCCTCTCGGAGAACTTGGAGAAACTGAGCTATGGTCATGTTCTCCGGTGGAAATGGTGGCGGGGGAATGTCGCCTTGTGGCTGCTCCTGGTGTCCTCCAGCGTGAGCAGCCTCACCAGCTCCCAGTTGCTGGCTTGAGTTGCCGGCTTTAGGATTGGCAAAGGAGATGTTGCGGGTAGCAGTCACCATCCTGTTTGGAGCAGCCAAGTCAAACAACTGGGATAGACGAGAGGATAAGAAAAGCGCGCCTAAGGGGGTTGGTCAAGTGCAAGTGTGGTAAAACAAAGGTCGAAAGGCCAACATATATTAATATAGACGATGGAGTCGCTTACATGTTGCCTAAGGCAAAAGCGCGACTTTCATTGGAACACAAACACAAAACAAACAACAAGCACACACGGCTTCATGTGAACCATTACACGTACTCGACTTTGCATGAGGGGTACATGACTGATCCTACCCTAGGGGTTCTCGGACTCAGGTGGTGGAGTGCTCAGTCTCGTAGTCACACTCCTCTGGGTCTTCCTGCTGTTCATCATCTGAACGGGCATCATTCCCGGTCAAAGGGGTCAGGGAACAAGGAGGTCCATCCCGATGATGCTTTGCTGGCCGGTCGGTGAAGAGCTCACGGTACTCCTTCACACTCATGTGATGACGACGTGTGGGTGCATCACTAGCTGGGGTACTCCTCCTCGATAAGCGACAACTGGTCGTCCTTCGGGGGCTTCATCCTTCTTGATCTTGTCTGGCTTCGTCTTGGCTTGCCGAAGTAACTCTCGGGTGTGGTGAAGTTCCTCGCGGAGCTTCACGGACTCCTTCATCAAGTTTTGAACCAGGCTATCGGTGGAGAGGCTGAAGTAGGTCTGGAACCTAAGTGGTGTGCCGTCCTCCTTGGTCGGAATCAGCGTCCAACTCTCGCCAAGATCATCCTTCCTAAAGGGAAGGTAGCAAGTAGCTAGCTCGTCAGCCATCTCCGGAATGATGTCTCAAAGGTGTAGGAGTGCCTTGCGTGCAGCTGTCTCGACCGCAAGTATCATAGTGTCCATCCATGGTCCTTCAAAGAACCAACTGGTCGGAGAGTCGTTTGCCTTCATGACCACATCCACATGGTACTCCTTCGTGACGACATCGACCTAGTGCTCATGGTAGAGGAAAATGGGTGGTTGGCGAAACTGGCACTTCTCTAGGCTATCCCCAAGGAGTAAGGGAAAGCCAGATGTCAGGAAGGCTTCGGGTACGACGACTGTCTACAAAGGTTTGAAGGGAGGAGAGTCAGCAGAGTGTTGTGTGAAGAATAGAAGAGGTAAATAGTGCAGAATTCCTAAGTACAAATGCTAGGTGTAGTTTTGAAAACGATTTTATCCTGACTAATGGCCATGCTAACTAAGGGTTTCCTACAGTCAACCTGGCTCTAATACCAGCTCTGTGGGGACTCCGACTCATAAGTCGTGATCACCGAATGCACGTGTATAGTGATCCCAGAGATCAATGCTCACTGAACACACAGAAGCTGAATAACAAGAGTCTTACATCCACATTTAGCATCTTACACAAATATGTAGGAATGTTATGAAATATAGCTATGCATCATCATCACATTGTTTGAATGAAATGAATTGTTCAAGTTCTTCTTTTGAATTTCTAAAAGGCCACTTTGATTTTCTCCATATACTTGTTTCTACTATTTGAAAATCTCTGGAATTATTCAAAAAAAAAGAGAGGAGTAACATGACACTCCACACCAGGGGCATCTTGGTGAATTATTTGAACAATAAACCAGGAGTTTATTTGAAAGTTTATCTCAAAAGAATTTAAAATCAATTAGGCATTTTCTGAAAAAATATATTTTTAAGTATTCATTTTGACAAAGGAAAAATGTTCATTAAATAGATTTTATTCCCCTGATCATTTGATATATATATTCCCTATGTTTGGAAATGATTTGAATGCATTAATGGGTTTTAAACGCTCTAGAAAATAGAAAAGGAAACGTATTAAAGCGTTTAACTAGAAAAAACCGGCCGGCCCACCAGCCTTTACTCCCGAGATCCTTTCTGATCGGTCACCGACACGCAGATTCCACTCCCACTCTCATTGACACGCGGGACCCACCGTCCGACAGCGCCATCAGCGCGCTCGTCTCCCTCCTCACGCCGTCAACGTTGCCGGAGATCCCTCCTCCGCTGATCTCGCTCCTCTCTCCCTCTCCTGACCCTGCACCTGGCCTATAAAAGCCCCTGCCTTCTCCGCTCTCTGTTCCACCCCCGAACGCCCTTGCCCACGCCCACAAACGCCACCGCTCCACCTCGCCGGAGTTCGGTCAACGATTGAAGCTCTCCGAGCACAAGGCCGTTGCCTCCGACGTCCCCAGCCTCGTCCAACGCCATCAATCGACGCCGAAGCTTCGCCGCCGTCACCTGAGCACTTCGGACGCCGCCCCCGACCACCACACCCTCGCCTTCGACCACCTCCGACGTCCGGCCGCCGTTGACCTCGCCGGAAAACCTCGACCCTCCCCCTCTGTAAGCCCCCGCACACCCGTAGCCGTTAGATCTAGATCCAACGCGCCAGATTAGAAGGATTAAAACGCCGAAACGTTTTCTTCTAAGTTTCGGTCGTCCGCCAGCAAACACCCACGCGCACGCGCTAGCAACCAATAGGAAGCCGCCACGTAGCCCTGTCCGTTCGCTAGGAATTTTTGTTCTTTTTTGTTTTGTTTTAGAAAATAGAGTGTGTTCTGTTTTTATTTTTATTATATCTTTTAAACTAATTAGTTTTTTTAATTGATTCTTTTTGCATTAGGTCAAAAATTTCATGTAGCTTCATCATGTAGTCCTAGATTTCAAATTTGCACTTTAAAATTTGAATCTAACCAAATTTGCTTAAATTACTAAAATCTGTATAACTAGAGTTTAAAAATATATTTTTGTATGAATCTTTTTGCCACTGGTTTGTATTAGCTATACCTATCATCCTACATAGTTTGAGAATTTTTAGGATGAAGTTGGTTAGGGTTTTAACAAAAACAGAATCTGTTTAGTTCTTAATAGAGCTTAGTTGGTTTGATTTTAGTTTAGTGTGAATCTGAGTTAGTTTAACTTTTGTTTTAGTTTTCATTAGGTTCTGTTGCTTCAAAAGTAGGTGAAATAACTTGCTATTAATAAAAAATAATTGTTTAGTTTTATACCTTATTGTTATAGGAGATCTTTATTCCTTTTCATTAGGTATAGTTTTATAAAGCAAGTTAGTTTTACTTTTCACAAAACATTTTAGGAGATTTAATTCTGTTTTCTAATAAAGAATCTTAGTAATTCTTTTCCGTTAAGTAATGTTCTGTTTATAAAACAAAATAATAATAATAATAATTTTGTTTCATACTCTAATGTTATAGGAAACTCTAGTTATCTTCATTAAGTGGTGTTTTATAAAAATTATAATTTCAGTAGCTTTTCTTTTCACAAAAGTTTTAGTGGATTTAATTCTGTTTACTAATATAAATTTGATTATTTCTTTTCTGTTAACTATTGTTTTGTTATTAAAAATAGTTGTTGGTCTTATTTTGTATTAGTAATAGCTTTGACACTAAAAATTTGTGAGTCAATATTGGTTTTGAATTCCTTCTCTTGATTGTTAGTATTGAATTGTTTTAGTTTAATATTGCTGATTGTGTGAGTTGTATTATTAGTTGTATGCTTATTGTGTGCTTTGTTTGATTCGTTAGAACATCCGGAGTGCGAAGCTTGTTATCTAGAGTCACTTGAGTACGAGGATCGTCAGCAAGGCAAGTCACTTTGACCATGTATACCCATGTTTTTATTGCATTAGTTCTACCATCTCCCCAATTGCATGCAAAGTAGGTAATTTGGAAACTTGGTTACTTGATGTAGTATCATGTGGTAGGATCCCCTCAACCCTTTGAGACATTGGCCCCGGGAAACGTTGATTTAATTTTGCTATGCTATTAGTAGACGGGGTTGGTTGTGTGATTCATGAGAGTTGTGAGATAATAATTTCAATACCTACAAGATGATCAAGACTTCAAGACTCTGAGTTTTCAACATACCTCTAGGTGGATGATGGTTGAACGGCGCCCTGGAGAAACCAGTGGTTAGCCTAGGTGTTGCTAAAGAAGTGCCAGTATTCATGCGGAAAGGTCCACCCAGGCAGAAAGACATGGATGGATGCTTCAAGACCCAAGGCTTACCTGCACAGCCACAAGCCATTATGGGCTCTGGCTTGGTTGGATATCGTGGTGACCCTGGACAGGCGGTGCTACGAGATGTAGAAGAACGGTAGGAAAGGATGGGCACCGACAGAGTCTCAGGGAAACCCTTTAGAAGACCATGTTTTGGTCATCCGTTTCTCAAACACCCCAAAGTACGAGAAATCCAACGGAGGCGAACAAATCTTGTGGGGAATGTGTGCAAAACTCTGCAGAGTACCCAAACCTAATCGATTAGCCGTGTCCATGGTCATGGACAACTTGAGCCAAAGGAACTGAAACTATCTGGAATTCTCAACACAAACAATTACATTGATGTGGGTATTAATGACAACTTGGGTATGAGAATTGGTTGGTGGAACCATCTCATTAATCAACCAACATTGTAGTAATAATTTTTTGCCCCTCTTGTTGTAGGAAAAATTGGCTTTATGCAAAACTTACTACCCCACCCGCCAAATATGCATATAGAATAGATGATTACTTTACACCCCCTCTTTTGTGACATTGCCGGCATATTCAATATGCTGACCTACACGGCTGCAACGTATCATGTTGTAGAGTATTTTTCGACCAGGAGTGAGGATACGCTCTACGCTCGGTGAGATGCCCTTGGAGTCAGATGGACTCAACTACCTTTGAAGCTTCCGCAAGATTAGTTATTCTCATGAGTTGGCCTTCAGCCACTTTATTGTAATTCTTATTGTAATAAAGAACTCGATATGAGATTTTCGATTAATAAAGCTGTGTGATTTCACTTTGATATATACATTGATGTACCGTGTGTGTACCGGCATGATCTTGGGATGGTACGGAAACACTGGAGATTCGACCTTTCAGGTCAGGTTGCTACAAAATAAGACCATGAAGCTCAAGTCTTACATAGATAGGGCCACGAGGGACAAACACTTAAATAGAACAAGTAGCAAAAATCTTGATCGAAAGCGTGAACCCATGCCATCTGCCTTAACCTACAGGCATTCTGACTGGGAAGTGTCCTAGTTTGCATGTTCATCACCAACAAACTCTTCAACATAGTCATGTTCTTCCATGCCTGACCAATTAAATAACCAGTGGCAAGCCAATGACTACTTTGAATGTACTCGCAAGCAACCCAAGTTGTGGAACAAGGTAACAATGATGCATGATGTAGCACTAAGTAGGTAATTTGCGGAAAGCTAGTTTTAAATGCAATGACATGATCAAGTAACTAGTAAGCATGCATCAATAATAGGGAGATATCCATGTCAACAAGTTACAGATGTCATCATAAGTAGGGCTTGAACACCTCATGTTCATTCATCATGCTAAGTCATCGGACTTAGTTCAGTTCGCATGCTAAGTAATCGTACTCAGATCATGTGACCTCTTTGTCAACATCACACCCATACTCACACCAAGTTTCATGAAAACATCTGGACGTAGTTTAAGAAGGACCTCCAACTATCCCTGACCACGGACACGGATATTCGAATAGTTTTACATTATGCAGAGGTTGCACACTTTACCCACAAGACTTGGGGAACTTCCGTGTCATCCACGACTCACAGTATATAACATACCCGAGGTAAGCACCCGAACAATGCCTTTCCCATGGTGATACTAAACAAAGAGTCCACTCGTTGGTGCCATCCCTCATGATATACATCACTCATATTATCCATGGGGGCACGCAATGGTGTGCCCGGTGCCTGTAAAGATAGCGCATGACCTTCCACTTCTGGGACGACCCCCTCTCAAGTGTGACCACTTCACTCTTGCCACTAGTAATGCGGGCTCCTTGCTAGTACCAACCATAGTAATCAACAAAGCCCCGTCCCATAAGGGGTATCGTGGTTGCGCATGTAAGGTTGGGATGATCAGCAGACCTTAAAACTCTCCGTTTTTGAAAACACACACCCACTTGCTCCGGCATACCACTTCTTTCTCAAGTGGTTACCCAACTCCTCATCATCTTCCTCAGGCATTAGTGGCACCCGACGGGGTTTCCGAAAAGTCTTTGAAATCATTTCCTCCTTTTCAACACTATGCATAAATCCCAAACCCACTTGCGTAGCATCTATTAGCATCCTATCTACACCCACCCGCATAACCCTCATAAGGTGGTAGGGTCATGCACGATGCAAGTGTCAACAACAAAAGTATCAGAAGCAACCCACCGGAGGGGTCACTACTCCACATGATCAAATACGACTAAAGTAAAGTGCTATATGTCATGCAATGAAAATGGTTTCTTAACATGGTCAAAGGGCTGCTTGCCTGGCTCAACAAAGTCTCCGGGGTCTTCGAAGTCTTCGGGTGCAACTTCTTCGTCAACCGCGCAATCTATCGTCGCGAATAAAAGCGATAAAAATGAGCAACACAAAAACAGAGCACACAAACTACTATAAAAAATGCTACCCTAATCTGATAAATACCACAAGCTATGCTAAAAATATTTGTCTAGATTTTTGAACTCAAAAGATTTTTAAAACTATTTAAAACAGGAGCTTATAGTGCTAAATAGGGGTTTTAAATTAAAACAGTACATAAAATGTTTTCAAATATTTTTACAAATGGCACTAATAAATTCTATGGATTATATCGAGGTTTTTGGTGGAAAAATATTTGGAATTAGATTTAATTTGTGCCCTGTGGAATTTTTGGAAGAAAAACAAAAAAGGAAAAAAACAGGGCACTGTGCCCTCTCGGCCATACCCAGCCGAACCGGCCCACGGGGGAAGGCCAGCCCAGGCGAGGTGCCACGCGCGGTAGGTTTATTTTTAAACCTGCCCACGGGTCCTGCTAGGCAGAGAGAGAGAGGAGGGGAGTGAGGGGATGACAGGTGGTCCCCACCTATCATCCCTCTCCTCGTTACAGGAGCGGGGGAGGGCTCACCGAGGGCGTCTCCGGCCATGATAGTCCAAGCAGAGGGCACTAGCGCACTCAGTGGGCTCCCACACGTCGGTGGGTGGCCGAGGGGGTCGCCAGGGTGAAGGAAATAGCCGGCGAGGGGAGGTGCCCGACGGCGGCGAGGGTTTGGTTCAGGAGAGGGCTCCCGACCACAGGCGCGAGGGTGCTGGGCACAGGGGAGTTGTAGAGGGGAGAAGAGAGTGAGGACAGGGGAGCAAGAGGAGCGGGGGGGGGGGGGGGCTTTTTATAGGCGGGCTTCGGTCCACCGCGAAGTGGTGCGCCGGCGAGGACGTGGCCATCGCCACAGGCCACGGGGGGCTCCGGGCTGTGTCTGGGGGTTTGTGGACTCAGTTCATGTCCAGGGGAAGGGAAGGGCAGCCAGGAGGGGAACCGGAGGTGCGCGCGTGCGAGCGCGGCCACTGGTCGGCTCGGGCGGTGTCGTGCATGCCCGTTGGAGGGCAGCAGAGGAGGAGGGAGGAGGCGGCCCGACCATCTGGCGCCTTGCGGACGTCGAGGGAGGCCAGGGGACATGCTGGGGAGGCACGAGGCTGTCGGGCGGCGTCGGGCAGGGGCGGCTACAGTGCGGGAGCGCACTGTAGCATGCTCCAGAGCGCCCATATGGCATGCCTTGGCATATTTTAAGCCCACTTGCATGTCTTCTTGTGTCTTGGGGCTACTAGAGATGCCAAAGGGCTAGGAGAGGCTAGGGGAGGGCTCTGGAGATGCCTTAGGGTAGAAGAAAAGGGTGAGAGGGAGAGAGATGGTGCTGTCCAGGGGCAAAAATGGAGGTTTTACCCCTCAAATCATTGAGTCATGCCCTTGAGGGTTTTACTGGAGGTGAAAGGTAACTACAAGAGGCTGTGGTAAAAAGTTGGGGGGCAAGGGTAAAAGAGTAAGGGGTGAAAATGGTGGTTTTAAGAATGGACCAGAAGGTGTTTGATAGGGTTTTGGGCAAGGAGAATTTACCACCTTACTGAGATATTCAACAGGGTCAAGGGCTAGGTAAAGAATGAGAGGATTCACCAAGTTTGAGCTCAAGTGAGAAAAGTTGACAATGGAGACTTGGTAATCCCTAGAAACTAACAGAATCAGGTTTCTATAGATCTAGTGATGCTAGGCTTTTACCATTGGTGCACCACTTAGTGTATCATCACCATTTGGTCAATAGAGCATGCCCACAAAGTTGGGGGCCATGGGGAGAAACTTCACAATGTAAAGTTGCTCAAATTTGGATCTGGACAGGAAGCGTTTTGGGATGGTTTGATGAACCAAATGAACTTGGATTTAGATGAAACTTTGCAAGATCATCACCTATAATAGTGTTGACTTGTTGGAATTTATTGAGAATTTTCTTATAGAAATATTCCAAAAGTTTGATTTGAACAGAAAGTGTTTTGAGGGGTTTTGCCTATGATTTGATCATGCTCATGAGTTGAAACTCATATATATGGAAAATATATGTCCACTGAGTTTCCCCTAAATTTTCTCAATTATTTTAGAAGCATTTGAATAACTTTTCCCTATGAAAAACCATTTCTGGCCTTAAGAAAGAGCCTTTAAATAAAATATAAAAATAATCTTTAAAATTAATATTTGGTGGTTTTGAAGAGTCTTATATATAGTAGGTTTGAAATAAAGTCTTTGGGGAAGAAGAATCCACCCAATTTGAGGACTTCCAATGCAAACCTCATTTCACGGTTTTTTGAAAACCTAATTTGAATAAATCATTTTTGGTTAAAACAAAATTTCATAAAAATAGTTTTGGGCACTATTCACATGACATGAGCATTGGGCAAGAGGTTTGGGTCAAGGAAGATGAATATGAAGTGGAATAGAATCTAGGAGTGCCACAACTACAAAGATCAAGCAAGCAAACATCATTGCAAACAAGCATAAGCACTTTGAAAAAGTTTTAGTTGGCTCCAAATTTCATAAACCCAATCATAACAAGGTGATACAAACACAGGGTGTGACACAAGGGGAGCCAAAGAATATTCTCGAGTATTCACAACTGAGTTGTCAATTCAACCAAACCTGGAAGACTTAATATCTGTAGCAAAGTATTTAGTAGCAAATTAGTATGGGAGTAACGGTAACAGTAGCAAAAGTAACAGTAGAAGTTTTGTAGTGATTGTAACAGTAGCAACGAAGAAGTAACTTAGCAGAGATCAATATGTGGAAAGCTCGTAGGCAATGGATCAGTGATGGATAATTATGTCGGATAGCATTCATCATGCAACAGTTATAACATAGGGTGATACAAAACTAGCTCCAATTCATCAATGTAATGTAGGCATGTATTCCATATATAGTCATACGTGCTTATGGAAAAGAACTTGCATGACATCTTTTGTCCTACCCTCCCGTGGTAGCGGGGTCCTAATGGAAACTAAGGGATATTAAGGCCTCCTTTTAATAGAGAATCGGACCAAAGCATTAGAACTTAGTGAATACATGAACTCCTCAAACTACGGTAATCACCGGAAAGAATCCCAGTTATTGTCACCCTGGGGGATGTAGATCATAACTCGTAATAGGTCTACAACTTGCAAGATATAATCAAGAACACATATATATTCATGAAGACATAATAGGTTCAAATCTGAAATCATGGCACTCGGGCCCTAGTGACAAGCATTAAGCATAGCAAAGTCATAGCAACATCAATCTGAGAACATAGTGGATACTAGGGATCAAACCCTAACAAAACCAACTCGATTACATGATAAATCTCATCCAACCCATCACCGTCCAGCAAGCCTATGATGGGATTACTTATGAACGGCAGAGAACATCATGGAATTGGTGATGAAGGATGGTTGGTGATGACGATGGCGTCAATTTCCCCTCTCTAGAGCCAAAAACGGACTTGAGATCTCGTATCTCTAGGAAGAACAGGAGGTGGAGGCGGCTCTGTATCTCCTTGATTTTTTCTCTCCATGAATAGGGTTATATGGAGTGGGAGTTGAGGTCGGAGGAGCCACAGGGGCCCCACAAGCCTGCTAGGCATGGCCAGGGGATGGCCGCACCTGGCAGGCTTGTGGCCTATGGGTGGCCCCCTCTGGTTGATTCTTGCACCAGTATTTTTTATTAAATCCAAAAATATTCTCCGTAAATTTTCAGGACAATCCGAGAACTTTTGTTTCTACACAAAAATAACACCAAGGCAATTCTGCTGAAAACTACATCAGTCTGGGTTAGTTCCATTCAAATCATGCAAATTAGAGTCCAAAACATGGGCAAAAGAGTTTGGAAAAGTGGATACGATGGAGACGTATCAACATTTAGTGCTACATGCTGGACAAAAGTTGGGATCACTTGGAATCATTCACATTCGACATTGCAAGCCATCCAAGCTATCAAACAAAGCTTTCGAGGGGACTTATTATTTGACATTGTGGGTATAGTTGCATGGAACATTTGGAAAGAGTGCAATAATCTAATTTTCAGGAGCATCCAACCCACCTTGGCAGCTTTGAGGGAGAGGACCAAGTGTGATCTTTTGTGGCTTAAATATAGAGTGGACAAGGTGTACTAGGACTACGTCACTATATTAGCTCTCTATTTGTAATTTTATCTTGTTTTCTTGATCTGTTGATAGATATCCACCCATCTATTTTCTTTTAGAGGCTTGCTCTTTATTTTTCACTTTTTCACCCATAGTGTGGGTCACCCTTAGGGTTACCCTCAAGGATTTGTAACCTATGATGTAAAGCTCTTCTTTTAAATATATTACAGTAGGAGCCTCTCCTACTAATTCAAGGTCAAAAAATGATGAGTAAGTCTACATGGTTTGGAGTAATTTGATTTAGTCCGATGATTTCAATAACGAGACCATACTTCTTAGTGGAAAATGAACTAGGAATATTTGATTGTTGTCAAAGTTGATTTGAGGATCTATATGCACCTGGCATTGGAGTCACTAGATCATGGGAACTGGTGGATATATGGTGATAAGATAGTTCTTTCAGAGATTTGGGAATTATAGGAACTCTAGAAGATCATGTGGAACACCATAGAGCTTGTATTTGTAGAGTTAACAGAGCATGTAATGGTTGATGGGATTGATGAACCACTAGATTGGATTCATAGGAAGGAGACAAGATCTTGGGTTGGTATATTACGTGTTTCCTTAGCACAGAGATGCAGTACCTTGAACCTTGGATAGATTAGTAGAGCACTTGGATTAGTAGTGTTTTATTCAAGCTTAGTAGCTTGTGTGCTCCATGTGAGGATCTTTTACATAGGGATGCATGTGAGTTGTGGATAGCTAACATGTAAGATTTTGGTTTAGTCCTTCTTTCTAGAATAATGAGGATATGGATAACTAGAGTGATGTTTGGAGTTGACTTTTATGATATGATGCTCTCGATGGTATAAGATGATTTCATTTGGAGAAATAGGTAGGACTATTGGCATCTAAGAACTGTGCTCAAGGATAAGGTGATAAATGTTCACTCGCATCCTACAATCCTTGAGACCCCTAGACCTTACCGAGCCATAACATGCTCAAATCATGAACGCAGGCTTTGGATATAAGTCGGAAGGCTTTGGCCAATACTCCACCCTGACCACCACCAATCATGTATGTAAGGAAGGTGGGCACAAAGAGCTAGATTACGAAGGACCACTATCCCCTGGACAAGTGATCACCCAGAACAAATGCCCGCTCCTCTCACATGTCCAATTAGCATAGTGTTTATGTGATACTTGGGGAAATATGTTGTTGTCCTCATGGGTGACATACTTGTTTATCCAAGAAGAAGAAGGAGCACCCTAATCTTGCTTTGGACAAGTTGCTAAAGCACTAACTGCAAAGTTTCTCAAGTGTAAAATTTTACCTTGAAGAAGTTGGACTCCTCAAAGTGCTCTCTCTCTAGCAAAAGACATTCTTACCCCAAACAAGATCAAGAACCATTAACGGATTGGGAAAACCCGAAAAGGATGAAGAAGTATGTGAAGTAAACCACCACTCCCTAGCCATTTACACCAGCTAAACTACGTCAAGAAGCACGAGTGTTCGATCTAGGAACTAACACAAATAGGATCATGTAGAACCACATGCCAAAGGTAGTCCTCCCCACTTGTCCAAACCTCTGACCTTGGGACTGGGTGGCTGTTGGGGAACGTTGCATGGGAAACAAAAAAAATTCCAATGCACATGCAAGATCTATCCATGGCGATGAGTATCTACGAGGAGGAGAGTGGATCTACATATCCATGGTGAAGCTTTAAGAAACACGGTTGATGTAGTCGAACGTCTTCGCGATCCAAATCGCCGAGCATCCCGCGATCCAATCACGATCCATCCTGATCAGCGCCGAATGGACGACACCTCCACGTTCAGCACACGTACAACTCAATGATGATCTCTGCCTTCTTGATCTAGCAAGGGAGAGCGGAGAGGTAGATGAGTCCTCCGGCAGCGCGACAGTGTTGCGGTGATGGTGGTGGAACTATTCCAGCAGGGCTTCGCCTAAGCACCACTAAAACGATCTAGAGGAGAAACTATGATCTAGAGGAGAGGGTAGCACATGGCTTATTTCTATTGTGAAAAAACTTCAATACCTCTAGTATATATAGGAGGAGGGAGGGAGGAGACTTGGCCCCCAAGGGGCCAACCCTTGGTTCGGCTGAAGTGGGGGGAGGAGTCCTCCTCCTCTAATCCTAGTAGGATTAGGACTCCTTCTCTCCCACTTGGAAACCTCCTTTCCACCTTGGGTTTCTCCTCCCAGCCGCATGGGACTCTTGTGGGGCTTTGGAAAGCCCACTAAGGGCTGGTATACCTCCTCCCACATCCCATGTAGCCTCTTGGGTTGAAACACTCCTCCTGATGGTCCCCCGGTACCCTCCCGGCACTCCCGGTACCCTACTGATGAACCCAAAACTTTTCCAGTGACCAAAACAGGGCTTCCTATATATCAGTCTTTACCTCCGGACCATTTCGGAGCTCCTCGTGATGTCCGAGATCTCATCCAGGACTTCGAACAACCTTCGGTCACCACCATACATAACTCTATACCACCGAAATGTCATCAAACCTTAAGTGTGTAGACCCTGCGGGTTCGAGAACTATGTAGACATGACCGACACCCCTCTACGGTCAATAAACAACAGCGGGACCTGGATGCCCATATTGGTTCCTACATATTTTATGAAGATCTTTATCGGTTGAACCTCTATGTCAAGGATTCAGTTAATCCCGTAGGTTGTTCCCTTTGTTCTTCGGTATGTTACTTTCCTGAGATTCGATCATTAGTATCTCTATACCTAGTTCAATCTCATTACCGGAAAGTCTCTTTACTTGTTCCGTAATACAAGATCCCATGGCTAACACTTTAGTCACATTGCTTGCAAGGCTTGTTGTGATATTATATTACTGAGTAGGCCCTGAGATACCTCTTCATCACACGGAGTAACAAATCCCAGTCTTGATCCATACCCACTCAACAGACACTCTTGGAGATACCTGTAGAGCACCTTTATAGTCACTCAGTTACGTTGCAACGTTTGATACACACAAGGTACTCCTCCAATGTCAGTGAGTTGCATGATCTCATGGTCATAGGGACAGATACTTGACATGCAGAAAAACAATAGCAATAAACTCACAAGATCATATGCTATGTTTATAGTTTGGGTCTTGTCCATCACATAATTCTCACAATGATATGATCCCATTATCAAATGACATCTCATGTCAATGTCTAGGAAACCTTGACCATCTTTGATCAACGAGCTAGTCTACTAGAGGCATAGTAGGGACAAAGTGTTATCTATGTATCCACACATGCAATATGTTTCCAGTCAATACAATTATAGCATGGATAATAAACAATTATCATGAACAAGGAAATATAAGAATAACCATTTTATTATTGCCTCTAGGGCATATTTCCAACAGTCTCCCACTTGCACTAGAGTCAATAATCTAGCTCACATCACTATGTGATTTACATTGTAATGAATCGAACACCCATATAGTTTTGGTGTTCATCATGTTTTGCCCTTGGGAGAGGTTTAGTCAATGGGTGTGCAACATTCAGATCCGTGTGAACTTTGCAAATGTTTGTGTCCTCCTCCTTGATGTAATCACAGATGGAATTGAAGCGTCGCTTCATGTGTCTAGTCCTCTTGTGAAACCTTGGTTCCTTGGCCAAGGCAATGGCACCAGTGTTATCACAGAACAGATCCACTGGCTTTAGTGCACTGGGCACTACTCCCAGATCTGTCATGAACTCCTTCATCCAGACACCTTCCTTCGCTGCCTTTGAGGCTGCGATGTACTCCACTTCGCAAGTAGAATCGACTACCACACTCTGCTTGGAACTGCACCATCTTACCGCTCCCTCATTGAGAATAAATATGTTGGAGATATGCCCTAGAGGCAATCATGTATGATGATATTTCCTATGTGTTTATGAATAAAGATAGTCCTTGGACATTATCATTGATGTGTATTAACAAGTACATGACTTGTTTGTGAGACTATGCATTGTATAATAACTGTCCTAAATGGTCCCTAGTCCAAAGGGTTGTGTGGACGCGCAACTAATCAGACTAGCATATGACACGGTGGATGGTCCGGTCTCACTGACCATGTAGCATTGGATGTTAGCCCGATAATATGGACTCAAAAAGGTCTGGTCGGATTTGACATAGTCGGATCCGAGTCGAGATAAGGTCTGAGTTGGAGAGACCCAACTATGAGACGCAACGATAGGTCATCTGTGAGTCTCTAATACAACATGCGTTCTATGTCCTAAGACCTGAGCTGGCGCATGTACTCGGGATGGTGACAGACTTGCTTTGGGCCAACCAAACACTACTCCGTGACTGGGTAGTTACAAAGGTAGGTTTCGGGCTTGTTCAGACCCATGCTACGAGACATGGTCGAGCAATATGGGATTTGCCCCTCCTACCAGGAGAGATATACTCTAGGCCCCTCGAGTGATCCGACCTAGATAAGCATGGCCATGCGATGAGGATTATGAGATAATCCGAATGTTGGTCGGATTTACCGGAACGAGGAAGAGGTCGTGCTGCAACAAGGATGACCATGTTGCCTTGTGCACAACAACATATATCATGTGACAAAGGGAACATAAGTGTGAAGTAGAGGTTTGCCTAACCAGCTTCATCGGACACTTGGAGTAGGCACGTCTTGCTAGAGGCTGCTATTGACCGGTCGAGTCGGATGTCATCTGACTTGCGACCAAGTGGACGAGAACCTAAAGGGTCGCGCGCTTAAGGGAAGGAACATGTGGGCTTTAGGATCCGTGCGAGGCCCAAGAGTTGAGCCCACGCCAGATGCCTATTTATAGTGGAGGTGTGGCACACCCATCCGGTTGATCGCTTCGGCGCCGTCATTAGGGTTTGCATGTGTTGCTAATAGCCACCTCCACTCTCCGCCGCCGACCGTGTAATCGGACCTAGCAGTCTGCCGCATGGGTGTTCCTCCTGAACACGCGTATACCGTTAGAGGCGGTGCACTTACGCCGCTCCAGCAAACCTGTACGTGGGATCCGGTGACCGGCTATTCGAGGGAGATCGGAATGGCTATTCGAGGGAGATCAGACAAGGAGGAGACAGACCACACAAACACGCTTCCCCAACTCTACTTCCGCTGCACGGCACTACGCGTCTAGTAGTAACAATCTGTGATCCATCTCCGTAGCATGTTCTTCGATGTTCTGTGCGTAGGAAATTTTTAATTTGCATGCGATGCACCTACGGTAGAACCCAACACTGGTATCAGAGTCTCTGTTATAGGATTTGGATTCCATTCGGATGCATATTTGTTATGCGAAGGCGGCAGATGAGATCCGTCGTCGTTCATGAGATCTGCTATGTGCACGGTTGATGAGATCAACTGCATATCGGTATCGCTGAGGCTATGTTTTCTATCAATCGGAACCAATGAGGTCGTGACACAACCTACCCCTACCTATCGGTATCCTTCATCGGGGTTAACCGTGAAACGTAAATCCGAATCGGATTTGCGATGATCAATGAGATCAGTCAGATCAGAAAATTCGGCGTGATCAGAGTGCAGATGCAATCTGTGATTTTCGAAAACCTATACGTTGTCATCGGAGTCCAAAAACCTATGCACTTGCGCTGCTCCGGCGAACCTATACGTGGGACCTCCATGTACGTAGCGCCTTGTATTTCGTACACGATCACACAAACCGATAGAATGCGATTCTATGCATAAGTTTGTTTTGCAGGTTTGATGTGAATAGTATGGCTCATATGCATGTGATGCATGTGTGTAACTTAACATGACCTGCGTGCCATGATTGTCAGCCGACAGGAGCCAAAGTGCTGTCATTATATTGTATAACGACCTGCGTGTTGACTTATGATTCTCTGTAAATTCATCACTAGTTTTAGTAGTTGGAGGACAAAGATCAAGTTTGAGGGTTTGGGGTCCTGGCGTGATGGACAAGATGGAGTTCCGCCTTGGTCATCGGAGTAGGAGTCGGCCATGGAAGGACACCCATGAAGGAGCCATACTATTTCACATATTTATGTTTACATGTGATTGATATTGCTTCTTGTTTCTATGCATGTTATAATGATAGAAAGATCCCTCATTAATATCAAGTATATTGCCATTCCTGATGTTGCACCTTCGCATGTCAAGTATGTCTAGTAGTGGGCTCATAAAATTGAGGTGCTACTAGGTGTCCTTGAACTGGAGGGTTCGTGTCGGACACGGACATGCACTGCATCAGGTTAACTTGACGAGGCTATCAAAACGGTTTTGGGACTTGTGGCAGAGAAGGTTGGGAGCCGGGGTATGAGATACCTATGTCACGCCCAAGATGCGGTCCTATCCTTATTTCGGCACGAGGGCCTCGACAGGGATAGAAGCACATCTCGTCGTGTTGCAAGAATGTATATCATTACAAGTACATGTACATAAGAGATGAGTATATGGAATTGGCTTACACTCGCTACAAGCTACATCAGAGTCACATCAATACAACAACATACTCAAACATCATACAGAAGAGCAGGGTCCGACTAGGGACGAAAACAAATGACAAAATGACATCCATCCTTGCTAACCCAGGCTGCTGCCTGGAATCCATCCTAGATTGATGAAGAAGAACTCCAAATCAAACAAGCAACGCGCTCACATCAAAGCATCGCATTACCTGTACCTACAACTGTTGTTGTAGTAATCTGTGAGCCACAGGGACTCAACAATCTCATTTCCAAGGGTATCAAGACTATTAAAACTTAATGGGTGAGGTATGGTTAGGTGGTGAGGCTGCAGCAAGCGACTAAGCATTTATTGGAGTGGCTAACTTACGAATACAAAAAATAAAGTATGATGGTCTATGCAAAACGAACGTGAACTAGCAATGATCACTAAGTGATCGTGAACACCTACTTACGTCAAACATAACCCCACTGTGTTCTCTCTTAGATAAGGACTCACGAGAAGAGACAGTCACGATTACGCACACAGTTAGTGTATTTTATGTGAGTTTACTTCAAGTTTGCTATGACCGGGTGTTAAACAAAGTATCCAAGTTTTCCACATAACCGCGGGCACGGCTTTCCGAAAGATTTAACTCTGCAGGGGTGCTCCAACTCATCCATCACAAATTAACCACATGTAGCGGGAATAACCTCGACCACGGATCTCGTGATCATCCTAGGAAATTCCAAAGGAAATCCGACACCTCGAGATAGCCCGAAGAAGATCAGAGTTCCTCACTCAAGACGTTCGAGAAAGGTAAAACAAATCCAGCAAGGCCTCCCGACGTGTCGACGATCCTGATAGGAGCCGCGTATCTCGTTCTCAGGACACGGCGGATAAGCTAGTGTACGGTGGCCTGATAGAGATCTCCCGAGTTGCCTCGGGTTGGTCCCGCACAGTGCTCTAGTTTGGACCAATACTCATGAGGAGCACTGGCCCGGGTTGTTGGTTAATCCACGGGGTGATCATGCCCTATGCAATTTTAGTTGTTATTAAGCAAATAGTACCAATGTTGGGCCTTGCCAGACAAGTTTTATCCTAACACAAAAATCAAGGGGGTCCCCATAACAACCCTGAGCATGTTAGGAGCGCTCAATTATGGAACATAACACCGGTCACAAGTAACTAGGGGCGGCAAGAGTGGAACATAACACCTAGCAAAAGGCCAAGCCTTCCACCTTTACCAAGTATATATGTGCATTAAATTAAATAGCAGCAATATTGTGATATAACAAAAGAATGTCCATGTTTACACATGGAAGAGATTGCACCTGCAGCTATAAACGCGATAAGAAGGGCTGAGCAAGCGGTAACATAGCCAAACAATGGTTTGCTGGGATGTGGAAGGGTTAGAGGCTTTTCATGGCAATGTTGGGAGGCTTGACAAACAAGTGGTAGGTAGCGTGACATAACGAAAGAAAATGAGACATCTAGCATGGCAATGATAGTAATGGTATCCAGGAAAATGTGTCATCTTGCCTGAGATCCCGCTCGGAAGAAGAACGAATCCATGAAGAAGACGAGCCAACGTAGTCGAACGAATCCTCACACTCCGAACGCTTTCAGAACTCTATCTAGAAGGAACAATATAGAAACAACAATCAAAACACGAAACACCACAACATATGCATGATATGATGCGCAAACAAATATGATGCATGTCCGGTTTAATTATGCAAGGCATGACAATGGCAAGAACAACAAACAACTACTACACATTAAGTGAAGTTCAATATGCAACGAGTTGCATATTGATGAAACTCCACGTTCGAATTATTTGGTTCACTCTTGTTAGGTACACGGCAATATTAAATGTTGTTGAACATGGCAAAAGGTGAAGCATAAGTAAACTATCTATCTAGACATCTTAAATGAGGTCGGAAACAACTTATAGCACTTCCGAAATGACCCCATATGTTAATTTCGAAATTGGTCTAGATCTGAACTAACCATATGTTATATTTGTTAAACAAGAGAATAAAGCATACCATGCAATTCTACACGTCATTCTAGTAGATTTACATATATAGAACATCTTAAACGGAGCTACGGTCTAAAAGATATGAGCAACACAAGATGCACATGTCACGAATGCAAATGCATGAAAAAAATACAATCCCAAACATTTCAAATCATGAATACAGAAAGTTATTATGAAACTACATGAGATTATAAGCAAGTCTCATATGCAACATGTTCAAAACGGAGCTACGGTTCACCAAATACAACCAACACAAGTTTTAGTTGAAATCTGTCCAAAACAGCAACTTACTATTTGCACACATGAAAACAACAAGTTACAAGATTCTAAAATGCACAAAATAGGCATGGGGCAGTAGCATATAACACACACTTCATTTCATATTCACATATCATATTCAAAACATGCATGGATCTAATGGTAGGAAGCTCACAAGGTGGCTACCTGAAAACAGTTTCAGACTTGGTGAAATAGCAGTTTTTGACAGTGCAGTTTTTATCACGAAGGCATATTGACAGCAGTAAAACTATATGCTAAGGGTCATATTATAGCATGAAACTTAACAGCATACTAAAGGACAATATCTACTACAACTAACTCCATTGCGCCAACCCCAAAGGAGTTCTAGATCACTAGCAAAACACATGGCAAGACAGCAACAAAATATTACAGATTCCAGACTTAGAAATATTTTGGACCCTCAAAACAGCAGAATTTTTATAGCATGTTTTCAACAAGGAAACTAACACATAACATGCATTACCATGGCAAACAAAATGTCCAGGGGCTAGGACACATATCAAAGGGCATATCTCATGTTCAAAATTATTTCATATCATGCATGGATTAAATCACCCGAAAATAACAAAAGGGCATCACAGCAAAATGACATGCAACAAAAATGCTCACATGACAAAACTAAATGCACAGATAAATTCAATGGATTTTTCTACCCCGAAAACATATATAATATGCATAGGTACATGTGGGAAAATATGTCATAATTAATTATGCAAGTTTGTGGAATAACCCCGTTAGCAATTATAAATGCAAGTTAAATGCAATTATTACAATGAACAGGTTTGTCATGCATGAAAATGCAAAGCCGATAACATGAACATTTTTAATATATGTTTTTTTTCTTAATTCTGATGCACGTTAAATAAATATGTCAATGCAACATAATGTTATATATGCAAAATGATGCAAAACAGCAAGCTACTATATATATCGTGGATGAAAATGACATATACACAATCGATGCATTTATTTTTGCAATCTTCACATTTAAAACTTTTTTTACGGCGAGCGGTTAATTACTTACTAACATTTTAAAATCGTGCAATTGGGCCTACACACGAAAAAAAAGCTCGAGGGAAGGCTGGGCTCACCTCGCTGGGCCTGGCCCAAGTGGTGGAGCGCTGGCTTGGGCCGGCCTTGGCGCTGGCCCACGAGGGCGAGCAAGGCACTCCAGCGCTGCTCGTGCCCGCGTCCGCTCGCGAGGAGGCGCAGCAGCAGAGTCAATGGCTACAGGGCTGGCAACTCCGGTGACGGGAGGACCAGGGCGGAGCTTCGGCGGGGTCAGGGACAGGCAGATCCGGGCCGGGGCCTACGGATCCGACGGCGGAGGTGGCCAGTGGCGAAGCTTGGGGTGGCGAGCTGCCATCCATGGCGGCGAGGACCTAAAGGAAAGAGAGAGCTCTGGGTGAGCTCGGGCATGGGGAGAGAGAGGAGAGAAAAGGAGAATGGGAGGAAGGAGAGGAGGAGAGGGAGAAGGTATGGCAGGCTCTGGTCGGAGTGGTCGCTGGCGCTGGCTTCGGCGAGGATGGCTGCGAGGGCCGGCTGAGGGAGCTGCGGGGGTGAGGCGGTCGGGTACCATGGGAGGCTCGGCTCTGCGGTCGCCAGACACGTCTGGGTTAGCCGCTGGACATGTTCGGTAGGTGGGGATTTGGACGAATTTCCAGCCTCTAGATCGTGATCCAAGGGCCAAAAACAGGCAGATGGTTGGGGCTGCGGGATCTGGAGGAGGAGGGCTAGCAGGTGGGGCTTTTCTAGGGGTGTGGCTGCAATTTTACATGGGGGAAACCCTAGAGAGTGAGGGGCTCTCTCTCCATGGGGGTTTAAATAGGGAAGGCACTAGGGTTGGGGGTTGGACCTTGTCCGTCCGATAACGATCCGATGACCCCGAACGGAGGAAGGGGCTAGGTTGGGCTAGCGAGCTGTGTAGAGGGCCTTGGGAGAGATGAGAGGGAAGTTTGGTGGCCCGTGACACGAGGGTTTTTAAACACCGAAAACATCCGACGAATAACCGATGACCACACTGGTACGACTGACCGACAGGGTATCAAACGAACTCGGAATGCGACAACATTCGACAGGCGGTCTACCTACACTATAATAAGACCACACACCAGGTTTCGTCCCAATCCAAGAATATTTTAAGCGTGCCTTTTAAAACATTTTTAAAATGATGCCGCGTGCGCGTGCATGTGTGGTTGGTCTCAAAATGGTCAGCGACGAGAATGGAGAGAACCGGCAACTACGAACGGATGCAAGTTTTGAAAACTAGTGACGATGCTATGCAGATGATGCAAATGATGCGATGATGAATGTGACAATCAGACGAAACACAGACAAGAATGGAAATAAAAGGGGAATCTTCTGGAGCGTCGGTCCCGGGCTGTTACAACCTACCCAACCGATAGGAGTCGTATAGAGATACGATTAGCAAGGAGTTGCTTACCGAGTAGGCAAGTTGGCTAGCAGTGATGCTAAAGCTCACTAGTCGCTCGCGCTAGACGGGTCCTGAATCACTGAGAGTTTGTGGAGGGATGCTGACTTTAGTATGAGTAGTTCTGTTTAAGGCTTGAATTACTCTACATAAACACATTGCTTAGTGATTGCATATTTTCTGTTGTAGATCAATGGCACCACCTGCTCAACCCAACTTTGCATTGAAATCAATTCTGGAAATGGATAAACTGAATGGAACAATATTTACCACCTGGTATAGAAATCTGAGAATTGTTCTCAAGCACGATAAAAAGGAACATGTTCTAGAGGATCCACTTCCATAGGAACATGCCGAGAATGCTAATGCCACAACCAAGAATGCCCACCAGAAACTCGTTGATGAATCAAACGAGATCATCTGCCTCATGATGGCTTGTATGGAGCCCGATTTGCAATAGCATTTTGAAAACATTCAGGCTTTCGATATGATTGAGAGTTTGAAGAGCATGTTTTAGGTACAGGCTAAGACCGAAAGGTTCAAAGTCTGGCAGTCCTTGACGGATTGTAAGCTGAAGCAGGGTGATCCACTGAGCCCGCATGTGATCAAGATGACTGGGTACGTGCAAGATTTGGATCGGTTAGGCTTCTCACTTGGGGACGAGCTGTCCATGGATGCAATTTTGGGTTCTCTTCCACCTAGCTATGGGACGTTCGTCTCGAACTATCATATGCACGGCATGGATAAGAAGCTCACTTAATTGCATGGGATGCTCAAGGTGGCAGAGCAAGATATTAAGAAAGGCACGCATCAAGTGTTGATGGTGCAGAACTCGTCTAAATTCAAGAAGAGTTGGTCCAAGAATAAGGGTAAGGCAAAGGGCATGGAGAAGGCTATCTCCGCCGCTGAGCTAAAGTCTGGACCGAACTCAAAGACCATTTGCTTTCACTGCAAGGAAGCTGGTCACTAGAAGAGGAACTGTAGCAAGTGGCTTGCTGAGCACGGCAAGAAGGCTAGAGATGTTTCTTCAGGCAAAGGTACACTTGTTACATATGTTATAGACATTTACCTTGCTGACATACCTAGTAGCTCTTGGGTATTTGATACCGGATCGGTTGTTCATATTTGCAACTCGATGCAGGGGTTGGTAAGAACTAGGCGTGTGGCACAAGGGGAGATTGACATCAGGGTCGGCAACAAAGCAAGAGTCCCTGCATTGGAGGTCGGCACGATGCAGCTCAAGCTTCCTTCTGGATTTATTTTGGAATTGAATAATTGTTAATACATTCCTGGACTTAGTTGAAACATTATTTCTGCCTCATGCTTGATGAGTCAAGGTTATGAATTCAATATAAAGGACAATGGTTCTTCATTTTATTTGAATGGAATGTTCCATGGCTATGCACCCATAGTAGATGGGCTATTTATTTTAAATCTAGAAATGAAACCAGTCTATAACGTCAATGTCAAGAGGCATAAGCCTAATGAGATAAATCTGACATACTTCTGGCATTGCCGGCTTGGACACATTAGTCTGAAACGCATGAATAAGCTCCATGATGATGGACTCCTAACTTCGTCCGACTTCGGGTCATTCGAGACATGCGAATCATGCTTGCTAGGCAAGATGACTAAGTCTCCTTTTGCAAAGAGTTGCGAGAGGGCGTCCGAGCTGTTGGGGCTTATACACAGTGATGTGTGTGGTCCAATGAGCACAACGGCAAGAGGAGGCTATCAGTACTTCATGACTTTTACCAACGACTTGAGTAGATATGGATATATCTATTTGATGAGGCACAAGTCAGAAACTTTTGAAAAGTTCAAAGAGTTTCAGAAGGAGGATGAAAATTAGCTCGGCAAGACGATAAAACTTCTACGATCGGATCGTGGAGGTGAGTACATGAGCCAGTAGTTTGATAATCATCTGAAAAGCCGAGGTATAGTACCTCATCTCACACCTCCGGGTACGCCACAGAGAAACTGTCACACCCTGTGTTTGTATCACCTTGTTATGTTTGGATTTATAAAATTTGGAGCCAATAAAAACTTTTTCAGTGCTTGTGCTTGTTTGATTTGTTGCTTGCTTGCTTGCTGATTGTTGTGTATGGCACTCTTTGATTCTATCCCTCTTCATACTCATCTTCCTTGACCCAAATTTCTTGCCCAATGATCATGCCATGTGAATAGTGCCCAAAACTATTTTTCTCAAATTTTATTTTTACCAAAAAGGATTTATTCAAATTGGGTTTTCAAAACCCCCTAAGTTGAGGTTTGCACTACAAGTCCTCAAATTGGGTGGATCCTTCTTCCCCAAAGGCTTTATTTCAAACCTACTATAATTATGACTTCCCAAAACCACCAAATATTAATTTTAAAGATTATTTTTATATTTTAATTAAAGGGTTTTTCTTAAGACTAGAAATGGTTTTTCATAGGGAAAATTTATTTAAATACTTTCAGAATATTTGAGAAAATTTAGGGAGACTCAGTGGACATATATTTTCCATATATATGAGTTTCAACACATGGCCATGTTCAAATCATGGGCAAAACCCCTCTAAACCCTTTCTATCCAAATCAAGATTTCGAAATATTTCTATAAGAATATTCCCAATAAATTCCAGGAAAATGCTAGGAAGCCAACACTGTCATAGGTGATGATCTTGCAAAGTTTCATCTCAATCCAAGTTGATTTGGTTCAGAAAACCATCCCAAAACCCTCCATGTCCAGATTCAAATTTGAACAACTTTACATTGTGAAGTTTCTCCCCTTGACCCCAAACTTTGAGGACATGCTCTAATCACGAAATAATGATGCTACACTAAGTGGTGCATCAAGGGTAATAGCTTAGCATGACCAGATCTATAGAGACCTATTTCTGTGGATTTCTAGGGTTTAGCAAGTTTACATTGGCAACTCCTTCAAATAATGTCAAACTTGGTGATAAGCCCTACTTTTGACCACCCTTTGATCCTATTAATTATCAAGGCATGTAGGATTCATCTTCTGGGCCAAATCACCATCAAACACCTTCTGCATCAAATTTGTGATCAATGATTGGAGCACCATATGTGTTCTCCTTCACCCCAATTTTTACCACAACCCCTTGTAGTTACCCTGCACCCCCAGTAAAGTTTGCATGGCCATTGCCCAAAGGTTGATGTGGTAAAAAAACCATTTAACCCCTGGACAACAAGATCTCATCTCTCTCTCCACCTCCCTCCCATCCTACTCAGCTTCCAGGGCATCCAATGCCAGTTTCCCCTAGTCTAGGCTCTCGTAGATGCCCTAGGCATAGGTGGCCATGCAGAAGCTACCAAAGGAAATGCCATGGCATGCAATAGCCACGCTCCAGAGCACGCTACAGTGCCCGACCGCACTGTAGCCGCCGCCCTATGCATGGCCCCGACCACCTCGAGCGCCCCCTCTCGCCAGATGGTCGGCCTCGGCATTCGCAACACACTGCCCCTTGTCCCCCCTCATCTCTCTCCCTCCTCTGGCCCTCCTCGCACACGATGTGGCCGCCCGAGCCAGCCAACCGCGGAGCTCACACGCGCGCGCTCCCCCGCCTCTCTCGTATCTCCCCTGGCCTAGACCAACCCCACGAACGCCCCAGGCTCCCTTTGTCCCTTCCCCGCGCTCTCCAGCGAGCACCTTGTCCTCAACGGCGCACCACGTCCACGGTGCACCGGCGCCCGGCTATAAAAGCCCTCCCCCGAGCTCCCACTGCTCTCCTCTCGCTCCTTCTTCCCTCTGTCGCTCTCTCGTGCCTAGCCCCTCGTCCTCGTGCTTGGGAGCTCGAGCCCGAGCCAAACCTCGCCGCCGTGCGGGTTTCTCCCTCGCCGGGGATTCCCTCAGCCCCGACGGCCACCTCGCCATCCATTGACGCGCGGGAAGCCCCTGAGCGCGCCGATGCCTTCCGCTTGAGCTGTCGTGGCCGGAGTCCCCTCCGGTGAGCTCCTCTCTGTCCCTGTCACGAGGAGAGGGATGACAGGTGGGGCCCACCTGCCATACCCTCAGCCCCTCCTCTCTAGCTGCCAAGTTGGGCCGACGGGCAGGTTTAAAAATAAACCTGTCGCGCGTGTCGTCTCGCCTTGGGCCGGTTCCCCTTTTGGGCTGGCTCGGCTGTGTGCTTTTGGCCCGTGAGGGCACAGTGCAACTTTCCTTTTTCTTTTTCTCCCCTACTTCCAAAAATTCCACAGATTTGAAAATAATTCCAAATCCAGTAATTTTCCACCTAAATTCCTAGAATATTCCCTAGAATTTAATAGTGCCACTTGTGAAAAATGTTGAAAATATTTTTTATACTATTTTATTTTAAAACCTAATTTAGGCACCTTTTTTTCCTCTATTTAATAATTTCCAAAATATTTTTCACAACAAAACCTTAGGCAAAAATTTTTATTATAGTTTTCAGTATTTATCAGAGTAGGGTAGAATTTTTTAATATTACCTTGTGTGCTCTGTTTCTTTGTGATGCTTATTTTTATCATTATTTATCGCGATGATAGATTGCGCTATTGACGAGGGAGTTGGACCCAAAGACTTTGAAGACCCCAAAGACTTTGTTGAGCCAAACAAGCAGCCCTTCGACCATGTTAAGAAACCATTTTATTGCATGTCATAGAGCACTTTACTTTCGTTATAATTGAGCATGTGGAGTAGCGACCACTTCGGTGGGTTGATTCCGATAATTTTGCCATTGACACTTGCATCGTGCATGACACTACCACCTTATGAGGGTTATGCAAGTGGGTGTAGATAGGATGCTAGTAGATGCTACGCAAGTGGGTTCTGGTTTATGCATGGTGACGGAAAGAAAGGAATGATTTCAAAGACTTTTTGAGAACCCCGTCGGGTGCCATTAATGCCCGAGGGAGAAGATGATGAGTTGGGTAACCACTTTAGAAAGATGTGGTCTATCGGAACAAGTGAGTGTGTGTTTTCGAAAATGGAGTGTTTTAAGGTCTGCTGACCGTCCCAACCTTACATGCGCAACCACGATACCCCTTATGGGACGGGGCTTTGTTGATTACTATGGTGGGTACTATCAAGGAGCCAGCATTACTAGTGTCGGGAGTGGCATGGTCACTCTTGATACGGGGTCGTCCCGAAAGTGGAAGGCCATGCGCTGTCTTTACAGGCACCGGGCACACTGTTGTGTGCCCTCATGGATGATACGTATGATGTATATCATGAGGGATGTCACCAACGAGTGGACTCTTGTTTTGTATCACCATGGGAAAGGCAATGTTCGGGTGCTTACCTCAAGTAGGTTATATATCGCGAGTCGTGGATGACACAGAAGTTCCCTGAGTCTTGTGGGTAAAGTGTGCAACCTCTGCAGAGTGTAAAACTATTCGAATAGCCCTGTCCGCGATCACGGACAGTTGGAGGTCCTTCTTAAACTACGTCCGGATGCTTTCGCAAACTTGGTGTGAGTGTGTGTGTGTGTTGGTGACAAAGAAGTTACTTGAGCTAAGTCCGATGGCTTAGCTTGACGAATGATTAAGTCCGATGACTTAGCATAAAAAATAAACATGAGATGTTCAACCCCTGCTCATGATGATAATTGTAACTTGTTCATATGGATATCTACCAACTGATGATGCATGCTTACCTAGTTACTTGATCATGTCATTGCATTCAAAATTAGCTATCCACAAAATACCTATTAGTGCTATGTCATCCATTGTTATTACCTTGATCCAAACATGGGTTGCTTGCGAGTACATTCAAAGTACTCATTGGCTTGCCACTGGTTATTTAATTGGCCAGGCATGGAAGAACAGGAGTACGTTGAAGAGTTCATTGGTGACGAACATGCGAACTAGGATGCTTCCCAGTCAGAATGCCTGTAGGTTTAAGGCTGATTGCATAGGTTCACGCTTTCGATCAAGATTTCCGCTGCTTGTTCTATTTAAGTGTTTGGCCCTTGTGGCCCTATCTATGTAAGAATAGACCTTCATGGTCTTTATTTGTGTAAGACACTAAATGTGGATGTAAGACTCTTGTTATTCAGCTTTTATGTGTTCAGTGAGCATTGATCTCTAGGATCATTGTACACGTGTATTCGGTGATCACGACTTATGAGTCGGGGTCCCCACAGAAATGGTGTCTCAGAACAAAGAAATCAAACCTTGTTGGACATGGTCCGGTCAATGATGAGCAAATCGGATTTACCCTTGTCATTCTGGGGATACGCTCTAGAAACTGCAACTTTCATACTTAATAGGGTACCATCAAAATCCGTTGACAAGACACCACATGAGATGTGGACTGGGAAGACTCCTAGTTTGTCTTTTCTAAAGATTTGGGGTTGTGAAGCATTTGTGAAGCAACTCATATCGGACAAGCTTACACCCAAGTCGGAGAAATGCATATTCATGGGATATCCGAGGGAAACCTTGGGATACAACTTCTACAACCAAGAATAGAACAAAGTGTTTGTTGCTCGAAACGGGTTTTCCTAGAGAAAGAGTTTCTGAATCGGGAGGCCAGTGGGAGAACGGTGCGACTCGAAGAAATTCGAGAGCCACTCGGGGACGACTCGGTTGGTGATGAAATCATACCGGAGTTGATCAGGGAACCCATAGTGGAGTCGGCACCGGAGCCACGAAGGTCGGAAAGATTGTGCAGAGTACGCGATGTTTTGTTGCTAGAAAGCTCGGCCACGTATGCGAAAGCTATGGTGAGCCGAGATTCCAAGGCATGGATGGAGGCCATGAGATCTGAGTTAAAGTCCATGGATGACAATCAAGTCTGGGACTTGGTTGATCTGCCGCCTGGCGTAATCGCCATTGGTTGAAAATGGGTCTTTAAGAAGAAAAAAGATGTGGATGGAAATGTTCAGATCCACAAAGCTCGGCTTGTCACTAAAGGTTATGGACAAGTTCAATGAATTGACTATGACGAGACCTACTCACCGGTAGCGATGCTAAACTCGGTGAGGATCATACTAGCTATAGCTGCATATTTCGATTATGAGATATGGTAGATGGATGTCAAAACGGCTTTCCTTCATGGAAATCTAAAAGAGGATGTATACATGATACAGCCCGAAGGTTTTGTCGATCCAACTAATGCTGGTAAAATATGCAAGCTCAAGAGATCCATTTATGGATTGAGGCAAGCAGCTCGGAGTTGGAACATTCATTTTGATGAAGTCATTGTTGACCTTGGTTTCATCAAGAATGAAGAGGACTATTGTTTATACAAGAAGTCTAGTGGGAGCTCGGTAGTATTTTTGATCTTGTATGTGGATGACATACTGCTGATCAAAAATGATGTTTTGATGCTGAACTCAGTCAAGGAATCATTGAATGGCAAGTTTTCAATGAAAGACCTTGGAGAGGCGGTGTACATTTTAGGCATCAACATCTATAGAGATAGATCAAGGAGGCTTCTTGTCTTAAGCCAGAGCACGTACATAGACAAAGTGTTGAAGAGGTTCAACATGAGTATAGCCAAGAAAGGGTTCTTGCTCGTCTCACATGGTGTAAGGCTAAGCAAGACTCAGAGTCCTATGACTTCTGATGAGCGAAACCGGATGAGTAGGATTCCACATGCATCGGCAATTGGATCCATCATGTATGCCATGCTATGTACACGGCCTGATGTTGCCTATGCAATAAGCTTAACAAGCAGATACGAGGGCGACCCAGGTGAGAGTCATTGGGCAGCGGTGAAAACTATCCTTAAGTACCTGAAAAGGACTAAAGAGACGTTCCTAGTTTATGGAGGTGAGGAGGAGCTCTGCGTAAAGGGTTACGCTGATGCTAGTTTCCAAACCGATAGGGATGATTGTCGATTGCAAACTGGATTTGTGTATGTCATGAATGGAGGAGCAGTGAGTTGGACGAGTTCCAAGCAAGATACGATGGCCTACTCCACAACAGAGGCTGAATACATTGCGGCTTGTGAAGCCGCAAAGGAAGGTGTTTGGATTCGGAAGTTCCTGGAAGAAGTTGGTGTGTTCCCGGGCTGGTCAAAACCGTTGGACCTTTATTGCGATAATTCAGGTGCCATCGCACATGCCAAGGAGCCGAGACAACACCACAAGACTAGGCACATAAACCGAAAATATCACTTGATACGAAAGCTCGTAGAGAAAGGTGATACCAATTTGTGCAAGATTCATATGGATGAAAATGTTGCAGATCCGTTGACTAAGCCGCTTCCACAACCCAAGCATGAGGGGCACGTTGGATCTATGGGCATTCGATGTCTATTTCATTGACTCTAGTGCAAGTGGGAGACTGTTGGAGATATGCCCTAGAGGCAATCATGTATGATGATATTTTGTTTGTGTTTATGAATAAAGATAGTCCTTGGACATTATCATTGATGTGTATTAACAAGTACGTGACTTGTTTGTGAGACTATGCATTGTATAATAACTATCCTAAATGGTCCCTAGTTCAAAGGGTTGTGTGGACGCGCAACTAATCAGACTAGCATATGACATGGTGGATGGTCCGGTCTCACTGACCATGTAGCATTGGCTGCTAGCCGGATAATATGGACTCAGAAATGTCTGGTCGGATTCGACATAGTCAGGTCCTAGTCAAGATAAGGTCTGAGTTGGAGAGACCCAACTATGAGACGCAACGATAGGTCATCTGTGAGTCTCTAGTACAACATACGTTCTATGTGCTAAGACCTGAGCTGGCGCATGTACTTGGGATGGTGATAGACTTGCTTTGGGCCGACAAAATGCTACTCCGTAACTGGGTAGTTACAAAGGTAGGTTTCAGGCTTGTCTAGACCCATGCTGCGAGACATGGTCGAGCAAGATGGGATTTGCCCCTCCTACCAGGATAGATATACTCTGGCCCCCTCGGGTGATCCGACCTGGATAAGCATGGCCATTCGATGAGGATTATGAGATAATCCGAATGTTGGTCGGATTCACCGGAACGAGAAAGAGGTTGTGTTGCAACAAGGATGACCATGTCGCCTTGTGCATGACAACATATATCGTGTGGCAAAGGGAACATAAGTGTAAAGTACATGTTCGTCTAACCAGCTTCATTAGACACTTGGAGTCGGCACGTCTTGCTAGAGGCTGCTACCAACCGGTTGAGTCGGATGTCATCTGACTCGCGACAAAGTGGACGAGAACCTAAAGGGTTGCGCGCTTAAGGGAAGGAACACGTGGGCTTTAGGATCCATGGGAAGACCAAGAGTTGAGCCCCAGTCGGATGTCTATTTATAGTGGAGGTGCGGCACACCCACCCGGTTGATTGCTTTGGCGCCGTCATTAGGGTTTGCATGTGTTGCGAATAGCCACCTCCACTTGCCACTGTCGACCTTGTAATCAGACCTAGCAGTCCGCCACACGGGTGTTCCTCCTGCATGCGCGGATACCATTAGAGGCGGCAGACTTGCGCTGCTCCGACGAACCTGTACGTGGGATCCAGTGACCGGCTATTCGAGGGAGATCGGAACGGCTGTTCGAGGGAGATCGGACGAGGAGGAGACAAACCACATGAACGCGCTGCCCCAACTCTACTTCCACAGCACAGCACTGCGCGTCTAGTGGTAACAATATGTGATCCATCTCCATAGCATGTTCTTGGATGTTCTGCATGCGATGCACCTACGGTAGAACCCAAGAAAATACATATCTGGTTTGCGGCTTAGAGTCATCCGGATCAGTGTCAAAGCTTGTATTGACGTAACCCTTTTACGACGAGCTCTTGATCACCTCCATAAACGAGAAACATTTCCTTAGTCCTTTTTAGGTATTTAAGGATATTCTTGACCGCCGTCCAGTGCTCCATTCCAGGATCACTTTGAAACCTTCCGGCCATACTTATGGCAAGGCTGACATCGGGTCTTGTGCACAACATTGCATACATGATAGAGCCTATGGCTGAAGCATAGGGGATGATACTCATCTTCTCTCTATCTTCTGCAGTCACTGGGCATTGAGTCTTACTCAACTTCACACCTTGTAACATAGGCAAGAACCCCTTCTTGGACTTGATCCATTTTGAAATTCTTCAAAACTTTATCAAGGTATGTGCTTTGTGAAAGTCCTATTAAGCGTCTCGATGTATCTCTATAGATCTTAATGCCTAATATAAAAGCAGCTTCTCCTAGGCCCTTCATTGAAAAACTCTTGTTCAAATATTTCTTCACGCTTTCCAGCATTTCTATATTGTTTCCAATCAGCAATATGTCATCCACATATAATATTAGAAACGCTATAGAGCTCTCACTCACTTTGTTGTAAATACAAGCTTCTCCGTAAACTTGTATAAACCCGAACGCTTTGATCACCTCATCAAAGCACAAATTCCAACTACAAGATGCTTGCACTAGCCCATAAATGGATCGCTGGAGTTTGCAAACTTCGTCAGCATTCTCTGGATCGACAAAACCTTCCAGTTGTATCATATACAACTCTTCCTTAAGGAAACCGTTAAGGAATGTTGTTTTGACAAGCATCACTATGGGTGAGAAGGTATCATCGTAGTCAACTCCTTGAACTTGTGAAAAACCCTTTGCCACAAGTCGATCTTTATAGACGGTGACATTACCGTCCGTGTACGTCTTCCTCTTATAGATGCAATTGTTCTAAACGACCTTTTGCCCTTCAGGTAATGCTTCCAAATTCCATACTTTGTTTTCATACATGGATCCCATCTCAGATTTCATGGCCTCTAACCATCATCACTTCTCCATAGCTTGTAGGTTCATCATTGTCTAACAACATGACCACTAAGACAGGATTGCCGTACCACTCAGGAGCAGCACACGCCCTTGTCAACCTACGAGTTTCAATAGTAACTTGATCTGAAGTTTCATGATCATCATCATTAACTTCCTCTTCAACTGTCGTAGGATCCACAGAAACATCTTTCTGCGCTGCGCTACTCTCTGGTTGAAACAAAGGTCCAACAACCTCATCACGTTCTATCTTCCTCCCACTCAATTCTTTTGAGAGAAACTCTTTCTCAAGAAATGTTCCGTTTTTAGCGACAAACACTTTGCCTTCGGATCTGAGATAGAAGTTATACCTATTGGAAATATGCCCTAGAGGCAATAATAAAATGGTTATTATTGTATTTCCTTGTTCATGATAATTGTCTATTGTTCATGCTATAATTTTATTAACTGGAAACTAGAATGCATGTGTGAATACATAGACCATAACATCTCCCTAGTGAGCCTCTAGTTGGCTAGCTCGTTGATCAATAGATGGTCACGGTTTCATGACCATGGACATTGGATGTCATAGATAATGGGATCACATCATTAGGAGAATGATGTGATGTACAAGACCCAATCCTAAGCATAGCACAAGATCGTGTAGTTCGTCTGCTAAAGCATTTCCAATGTCAAGTATCATTTCCTTAGACCATGAGGTTGTGCAACTCCCAGATACCATAGGAATGCTTTGGGTGTGCCAAACGTCAAAACGTAACTGGGTGGCTATAAAGGTGCACTACGGGTATCTCCAAAAGTGTCTGTTGGGTTGGCACGAATCGAGAATGGGATTTGTCACTCCGTATGACGGAGAGGTATCTCTAGGCCCAGTTGGTAAGACATCATCATAATGAGCTCAATGTGACTAAGGAGTTAGCCACGGGATGATGTGTTGCGGAACGAGTAAAGAGACTTGCCGGTAACAAGATTGAACAAGGTATAGGTATATCGACGATCGAATCTCGGGCAAGTATCATACCGGTAGACAAAGGGAATTTGATACGGGATTGATTGAATCCCCGACATTGTGGTTCATCCGATGAGATCATCATGGAGCATGTGGGAGCCAACATGGGTATCCAGATCCCGTTGTTGGTTATTGACCGGAGAAGTGTCTCGGTCATGTCTACATGTCTCCCGAACCCGTAGGGTCTACACACTTAAGGTTCGATAACGCTAGGGTTATAGGGAAATGGTATACATGATTACCGAAGGTTGTTCGGAGTCCTAGATGAGATCCTGGATGTCATGAGGAGATCCAGAATGGTCCGGAGGTAAAGATTGATATATAGGACATTTTGGTCACCGAAAAGTTTTTGGGCTAATCGGTAGTGTACCGGGAGTGCCGGAGGACCCCGGGAGGTGTGTGACGACCAAAGGACCTTATGGGCTGTTAGATAAAGTGTGCCAGCCCTTATTGGGCTGCACAAGACCTTTGCTAAAGGCCCATGCGCATAGGGATAAAGAGATAAGGCAAAAAGGAGTTTGAAAGGAGGAGATCCACCTCCCTTGTGGGAGGTGGACTCCTCCCCTAGCTCGGCCGAACCTCTCCTCCTTGGAGGAGGGGCCAAGGCAGCCCTCCCTCTCCCTCCTCCTATATATACTTGAGCTTTTGGCTGTTTTGAGACAAGATTTGATCTCTCTCTCCCACGGCACATCCCTACCTCTCTTCTTCCTCCTCCGCAGTGCTTAGGCGAAGCCCTGCCGGAATACCTTGTTGCTCCACCACCACCACGCCGTCGTGCTGCTGTTGGAGCTCTTCCCCAACCTCTCCCTCCTCCTTTCTAGATCAAGGCATGGGAGACGTCACCGGGCTGTACGTGTGTTGAACGCGGAGGCATCGTTGTTCGACGCTTAGATCGGAATCGACCGCGATCTGAATCGCTACGAGTACGACTCCACCAACTGCGTTCTTGTAATGCTTCTGCTTAGTGATCTTCAAAGGTATGAAGATGCAATATCTTCCCACTCATTGCTGGTTTCTCCATAGATAGATCTTGGTGAACACGTAGGAATTTTTTTGATTTACTACTACGTCTCCCAATAGTGGTATCAGAGCTAGGTCTATGCGTAGAATCTATGCACGAGTAGAACACAAAGTTGTTGTGGGCGTCGATCTTGTTAATTTGCTTACCACTACTAGTCTTATCTTGATTCGGCGGTATTGTGGGATGAAGCGGCCCAGGCCAACTTTACACGTATGCTTACGTGAGACCGGTTCCACCGCCTGACATGCACTTGTTGCATAAGGTGGCTAGCGGATGTCTGTCTCTCCCACCTTAGTCAGATTGAATTCGATGAAAAGGGTCCTTATGAAGGGTAAATAGAAATTGGCATATCATGTTGTGGTTTTGGCATAGGTAAGAAACGTTCTTGCTAGAAACCTATAGCAGCCACGTAAAAACTTGCAACTACAAATTAGAAGACGTCTAACTTGTTTTTGCAGCATGTGCCTTGTGATGTGATATGGCCAAAGGATGTGATGTGATGCATTGTGATGTATGAGATTGATCATGTTCTTGTAATAGGATTCACGACTTGCATGTCGATGAGTATGACAACCGGCAGGAGCCATGGGAGTTGTCTTATTTTATTGTATGACCTGCGTGTCAATCATAAACGCCATGTAATTACTTTACTTTATTGCTAAATTTTAGCCATAGTAGTAGAAGTAATAGTTGGCGAGACAACTTCATGAAGACATGATGATGGAGATCATGGTGTCGTTCCGGTGACAGTGATGATCATGGTGCCCTGAAGATGGAGATCAAAGGAGCAAGATGATATTGGCCTTATCATGTCACCATATTGATTGCATGTGATGTTTATCATGTTTACATCTTACTTGCTTAGAACGGCGGTAGTAAATAAGATGATCTCTCAATAAAATTTCAAGAAAGGTGTTCACCCTAACTGTGCACCGTTGCTAAGGATCGTTGTTCCGAAGCACCACGTGATGATCGGGTGTGATAGGTTCTAACGTTAACATACAACGGATGTAAGCCAGATTTACACACGCGAAACACTTAGGTTGACTTGACGAGCCTAGCATGTACATACATGGCCTCGGAACACGGAAGACCGAAAGGTCGAACATGAGTCGTATAGAAGATACGATCAACATGGAGATGTTCACCATGGATGACTAGTCTGTCTCACGTGATGATCGGACACGGGCTGGTTGACATGGATCATGTGTCACTTGGATGACTAGAGAGATGTCTATCTAAGTGGGAGTTCATTAAATAATTTGATTATGTGAACTTAATTATCATGAACTTAGTCTAAAATTGTCTTTACAATCTATATTGTTGATCCAATGGCCAACGCTAATGTCACCCTCAACTTCAACGCGTTCCTAGAGAAAACCAAGCTGAAAGATGATGGAAGCTACTATGCGGACTAGGTCCATGGCTTGAGGATCATCCTCATAGCTTCCAAAATATTGCATGTCCTTGATGCACCGCTAGGTGACCCACCCATTTTCCCAGCGGACCAAGATGTTACGAACGCTTGGCAGTCACGCTATGATGATTACTCCCTTGTTTAGTGCGGCGTGCTTTACAGTTTAGAACCGGGTGTCCAAAAGCGTTTTGAGCAACACAGAGCATATGAGATGTTCCAAGAGCTGAAACTGGTTTTCCAAGCTCATGCCCGGGTCGAGAGATATGAATTCTCCGACAAGTTCTTCAGCTGTAAGATGGAGGAAAACAGTTATGTCAGTGAGCACATACTCAAAATGTCTGGGTTGCACAACCGCTTGACTCAGCTGGGAGTTAATCTCCCGGATGACTCGGTCATTGACAGAATCCTTCAGTCGCTTCCACCTAGCTACAAGAGCTTTGTGATGAACTACAACATGCAGGGTATGGAGAAGTCCATTCCTGAGTTGTAGTCAATGCTGAAATCAGCGGAGGTCGAGATCAAAAAGGAGCATCAAGTGTTGATGGTGAATAAGACCACTAGTTTCAAGAAAGGCAAGGGTAAAAAGAACTTCAAGAAGGAAGGCAAACCTGTAGCCATGCCCGGTAAGCAAGTTGCCGGGAAGAAGAACAAGAATGGACCCAAGCCTGAGACAGAGTGCTTTTATTGCAAGGGTACCGGTCACTGGAAGCGGAACTGCCCCAAGTACTTAGTGGATAAGAAGGCCGACAACGTTAAAGGTATATGTGATATACTTGTTATTGATGTGTACCTAACCAGCACTCATAGTAGCTCCTGGGTAATTGATACCGGTGCAGTTGCTCACATTTGTAACTCCAAGCAGGAGCTACGGAATAAGCGGAGGCTGGCAAAGGACGAGGTGACGATGCGCGTCAGGAATGGTTCCAAGGTCAATGTGATTGCCATCGGCATGCTACCTCTACGTCTACCTTCGGGATTAGTTTTAAACCTCAATAAATTGTTATTTAGTACCAGCTTTGAGCATGAACATTGAATTTGGATCTCGCTTGATGCGATATGGCTACTCATTTAAATCTGAGAATAATGGTTGTTCTATTTATATGAGAGAAATGTTTTATGGTCATGCCCCGCTAGTCAATGATTTATTTTTGATGAATCTCGAAAGTGATGTTACACATGTTCATAGTGTGAGTACCAAAAAGTGTAAGGTTGATAACGATAGTCCCACTTACATGTGGCACTGCCGCCTTGGTCATATTGGTGTCAAACGCATGAAGAAGCTCCATGCTGATGGACTTTTGGAGTCTCTTGATTTCGAATCATTTGACACGTGCGAACCATGCCTCATGGGCAAGATGACCAAGACTCCGTTCTCTGGAACAATGGAGCGAGCAACTGACTTATTGGAGATAATACATACCGATGTATGCGGTCCAATGAGAGTCGAGGCTCGCGGTGGCTACCTTTATGTTCTCACCCTCACTGATGACTTGAGTAGATATGTGTATGTATACTTAATGAAACACAAGTTTGAAACCTTTAAAAGGTTCAAGGAATTTCAGAGTGAGATAAAGAATCAACATGACAGGAAAATAAAGTGCCTACGATCTGATCGTGGCGGAGAATATTTAAGTCACGAGTTTCGCATGCACCTAAGGAAATGTGGAATTTTTTCACAACTCAGGCCGCCTGGCACACCTCAGCAAAATGGTGTGTCTGAACGTCGTAATCGCACTCTATTGGATATGGTGCGATCTATGATGAGTCTTACCGACTTACCACTATCATTTGGGGATATGCATTAGAGACTGCCGCATTCACTTTAAATAGGGCACCGTCAAAGTCCGTTGAGACGACACCGTATGAATTATGGTTTGGAAAGAAACCTAAGCTGTCGTTTCTAAAAGTTTGGGATGCGATGCTTATGTGAAGAAACTTCAACCTGAGAAGCTCGAACCCAAAGAGGAAAAGAGACTATTGGGTATACCTTCTACCTCAGATCCGAAGGCAATGTCTTTGTTGCCAAGAATGGATCCTTTCTCGAGAAAGAGTTTCTCTCGAAAGAAGTAACTGGGAGGAAAATAGAACTTGATGAGGTAATTGTACCTCCACTCGAACCGGAGAGTAGCGTAGCACAGGAAGTTGTTTCTATGGAGCCTACACCGGCTGGAGAGGAATTTAATGATGATGATCATGAAACTTCAGATCAAGTTACTATTGAACATCGAAGGTCCACTAGGACACGTTCCGCACCAGAGTGGTACGGCAACCCTATCCTGGAGATCATGTTGTTGGACAACAGTGAACCTTCGAACTATGAAGAAGTGATGGCGGGCCCGGATTCCAACAAATGGCTTGAAGCCATGAAATCCGTGATAGGATCCATGTATGAGAACAAAGTGTGGACTTTGGTGGACTTTCCTGATGATAAGTGAGCCATTGAAAATAAATGGATCTTTAAAAAGAAGACTGGTGCGGATGGTAATGTGACTGTCTATAAGGCTCAGCTTGTCGCTAAGGGTTATCGACAAGTTCAAGGAGTTGACTACGATGAGACTTTCTCACCCGTAGCGATGTTGAAGTCTGTCCAAATCATGTTAGCAATTGCCGCATTTTATGATTATGATATCTGGCAAATGGACGTCAAAACGGCATTCCTTAATGGCTTCCTTAGGGAAGAACTGTATATGATGCAGCCAAAAGGTTTTGTCGATCCTAAAGATGCTAACAAAGTATGCAAGCTCCAGAGCTCCATCTATGGGTTGGTGCAAGCATCTCGGAGTTGGAACATTCGCTTTAATGAGGTGATTAAAGCATTTGAGTTTGTACAGGTTTATGGAGAACCCTGTATTTACAAGAAAGTGAGTGGGAGCTCTGTAGCCTTTCTCATATTATATGTGGATGACATACTGATAATGGGAAATGATATAGAACTTTTGGAAAGTGTAATGGCCTACTTGAATAAATGTTTTTCAATGAAGGACCTTGGATAAGCTGCTTACATATTAGGCATCAAGATCTATAGAGATAGATCGAGACGCCTCATAGGTCTTTCACAAACCACATACCTTGAAAAGATATTGAAGAAGTTCAATATGGATCAGTCCAAGAAGGGGTTCTTGCCTGTGTTACAGGGTGTGAGATTGAGTACGACTCAATGCCCGACCACGACAAAAGATAGAGAAGAGATGAGTGTCATCCCCTATGCTTTAGCCATAGGCTCTATTATGTATGCCATGTTGTGAACCAGACCTGATGTGAACCTTGCCATAAGTTTGGTAGGGAGGTACCAAAGTGATCCCGGAGTGGAACACTGGACAGCGGTTAAGAATATCCTAAAGTACCTGAAAAGGACAAAGGACATGCTTCTCATATATGAAGGTGCCAAAGAGCTCGTTGTAAAGGGTTACGTCGATTCTAGCTTCGACACAGATCCGGACGACTCCAAGTCACAAACCGGATACAAGTATATTTTCAATGGAGGGGCAGTCAGTTGGTGCAGCAGCAAGCAAAGCGTCGTGGCGGCATCTACATGTGAATCTGAGTACATAGCTGCTTCGGAAGCAGCAAAGGAAGGAGTCTAGATGAAGGAGTTCCTCACCGACCTAGGAGTGATTCCCAATGCGTCGGGCCCGATGACTCTATTCTACGATAACACTGGAGCTATTGCCCTTGCCAAGGAGCCCAGGTTTCACAAGAAGACAAGACACATCAAGCGCCGCTTCAACTCCATCCATGATTACATTCAGGAGGCAGATATAGATATTTGTAAAGTACATACGGATCTGAATGTTGCAGATCCGTTGACTAAACCTATCTCACGAGCAAAACATGATCAACACCAGAATGCTATGGGTGTTCGATTCATCACAATGTAATTAGATTATTGACTCTAGTGCAAGTGGGAGACTATTGGAAATATGCCCTAGAGGCAATAATAAAATGGTTATTATTGTATTTCCTGTTGGGGAACGTTGCATGGGAAACAAAAAAATTCCTACGCACACGCAAGATCTATCCATGGTGATGAGCATCTATGAGAGGGAGAGTGGATCTACATACCCTTGTAGATCGGTAAGCGGGAACGTTAAGAAACGCGGGTGGTGTAGTCAAACTTCTTCGTGATCCAAATCGCCAAGCATCCCACGATTTCATCACGATCCGTCTCGTGATCCAATCACAATCCGTCCCGCGAACTCATCACGATCCGTCTCGTGATCTCATCACGATCCATCTCACGATCTTGATCACGGTCCTTCCGATCTAGCGCCGAACGGACGACACCTCCGCGTTCAGCACATGTACAGCTCGATGACGATCTCCACCTTCTTGATCTAGAAAGAGGGAGAAGAGAGGGAGATGAGTTCTCAGGCAGAGCAATAGTATTGCGGCGATGGTGGTGGAGCTATTCCAGCAGGGCTTCGCCTAAGCACCGCTGAAAACCGATCTAGAGGAGAAACTGTGATCTAGAGGAGAGGTAGCACGTGGCTATTAGGGTTAGATTTTTCCTCTAAATCCTCTAGTATATATAGGAGGGAGGGAGGGGAGGAGGCAGCCTCAAACCCTCAAGGTTTGGTCGAAATTGGAGGTGGAGGAGTCCTACTCCAATCCTATTAGGAGTAGGATTCCTCCTTTCCACTTGGAAACTCTTTCCACCTCTCCACCTTTGGATTTTTTCCTTCTCAAACCACTCCAGTCGCATGGGCCCTTAGAGGAGGCTTCGGCCAGCCCACCAGGGGCTGGTTTACCTCCTCCCACATCTCATGTAGCCTCTTGGGTCGAAATACCTCTCCCGATGGTCCTCCGGTACACTACCGGCACTCCCGGTACACTACCGATGAGCCCGAAACTTTTCCGACGACCAAAACAGGACTTCCTATATATCAATCTTTACCTCTAGACCATTCCGGAGCTCCTCGTGACATCCGGGATCTCATCCGAGACTCCGAACAACCTTCGGTCACCACCATACATAACTCTATACTGCCGAAACGTCACCGAACCTTAAGTGTGCAGACCCTACGGGTTCGAGAACTATGTAGACATGACCGAGACACCTCTACGGTCAATAACCAATAGCAGGACCTGGATGCCCATATTGGTTCCTACATATTCTACGAAGATCTTTATCGGTTGAACCTCTATGTCAAGGATTCAGTTAATCCTGTATGCTATTCCCTTTGTTCTTCGGTATGTTACTTGCCCAAGATTCGATCGTCGGTATCTATATACCAAGTTCAACCTCGTTACCGGCAAGTCTCTTTACTCGTTCTGTAATACAAGATCTCGTGGCTAACACTTAGTCACATTGCTTGCAAGGCTTATTGTGATGTTGTATTACCGAGTGGGCCCTGAGATACCTCTCCGTCACACTGAGTAACAAATCCCAGTCTTGATCCATGCCAACCCAACAGACACCCTCGAAGATACCTGTAGAGCACCTTTATAGACACCTAGTTATGTTGCGACATTTGATACACACAAGGTACTCCTCCGGTGTCAGTGAGTTGCGTGATCTCATGGTCATAGGAACAGATACTTGATATGCAAAAAACTGTAGCAATAAACTGACATGATCATGTGCTACATTTATAGTTTGGGTCTTGTCCATCACATCATTCTCCTAATGATGTGATCTCGTTATCAAATGACATCTCATGTCCATGGCTAGGAAACCTTAACCATCTTTGATCAATGAGCTAGACCATCAGAGGCATACTAGGGACATGGTGTTGTCTATGTATCCACACATGTATCTGAGTTTCCAATCAATACAATTCTAGCATGGATAATAAACGATTATCATGAACAAGGAAATATAATAATAACCATTTTATTATTGCCTCTAGGGCATATTTCCAACAGTCTCCCACTTGCACTAGAGTCAATAATCTAGTTCACATCACCATGTAATTCGCATTGTAATGAATCTAACACCCAATGAGTTCTGGGGCTCGATCATGCTTTGCATGTGAGAGAGGTCTTTTAGTCAACGGATCTATGCTATTCAGATCTGTGTGTACTTTGCCAATCTTGATGTCAAACCGTAGACACTGCTACTACACTCCACTTGGAGCTATTCCAAATGGCTGCTCCACTATACGTACTCGGATTGCTACTAATAGTCATCCGGATTGGCGTTAAAGCTTGCATCGACATAACTCTTTACGATGAACTCTTTATCACCTCCATAATCGAGAAACATTTCCTTAGTCTTTTAGTTACTAAGGATAATCTTGACCGATGTCCAGTGATCCACTCCTGGATCACTCTTGTACCCCTTGACGAACTCATGGCAAGGCACACACAGGTGCGGTACATAGCATGGCATACTATATAGAGCCTATGGCTAAAGCATAGGGGACGACCTTCGTCCTTTCTCTTTCTTATACCGTGGTCGAGCTTTGAGTCTCACTCAACTTCACACCTTACAAATCAGGCAAGAACTCTTTCTTTGACTGATCCAATTTGAACTCTTTCAAAATCTTGTCAAGCTATGTACTCATTGAAAGTCTTATCAGACGTCTTGATCTATCTCTATAGATCTCGATGCCCAACAATTAAGTGGCTTTATCTAGGTCTTCCTTTGAAAAACTCTTTTCAAACAACCCTTTATGCTTTCCAGAAATTCTATATCATTTCCGATCAACAATATGTCAACCACATATGCTTATCAGAAACTCTATAGTGCTCCCACTCACTTTATTGTAAATACAAGTTTCTCATAAACCTTGCATAGACTCAAAAACTTTGATCGCCTCATCAAAGTGTATATTCCAACTCCGAGATGCTTGCTTCCGTCCATAGAAGGATCACTGAAGCTTGCACACCTTTTAGCATCCTTAGGACTAACAAAACCTTCTGGTTGTATCTCATACAATCTTTCCTTAAGGAAGGAAACGATGTTTTGACATCCATCTGCCAGATTTCATAATTTAAAAATGCAGCAACTGCTAACATAATTCCAACAGACTTTAGCATCGCTACGAGTGAGAAAGTCTCATCGCAGTCAACTCCTTGAACTTGTCGTAAACTTCTTTGCAACAGGTATAAATGGTGACATTTACCATCAGCATCTGTCTTCATCTTAAAGTACCATTTGTACTCGACGACCTGTTGTCCAACGAGCAAGTCTACCAAAGTCTATACTTAGTTTTCATACATGGATCCTTTCTCGGATTTCATGGCCTCTAACCATTTGTCGGAATCTGGGCCCATCATCGCTTCTCCATAGCTTGTAGGTTCATCGTTGTCCAACAACATGACCTCCAAGACAGGGTTGTCATACCATTCAGGAGCAGTACGCGTCCTTGTCGACCTACGAGGTTTGATAGTAATTTGATCCGAAGCTTCATGATCATCATCATTAACTTCCTCTTCAACTGGCGTAGGCTCCATAGAAACATCTTTCTGTGCTGCGCTACTCTCTAGTTGAAACAAAGGTTCAACAACCTCATCAAGTTCTATCTTCCTCCCACTCAATTCTTTGAGAGGAGCTTTTTCTCGAGAAAGGACTCGTTTATAGAAAAAAAACTTTGCACTCAGATCTGAGATAGAAGGTATACCCAACTGTTCTTAGGGTATTCCATGAAGATGCATTTGTTCGCTTTGGGTTCGAGCTCATTAGGTGAAAACCTTTTTCACATAAGCGTCGCAGCCCCAAACATTAAGAAATGACAGCTTAGGTTTCTATCAAACCATAATTCATATGGTGTCATCTCAATGGATTTAGATGGTGCCCTATTTAAATTGAATGTAGTTGTATCTAATGCATAACCCTAAAACAATAGTGGCAAAACGATAAGAGACATCATAGTTCACACCATATCCAATAGAGCACGACTACGACATTCAGACACACCATCACACTATTGTGTTCCAGGTGGCGTGAGTTGTGAAACAACTTTTCACATTGTCTTAAGTTGTATACCAAACTCGTAACTTAGATATTCACCTCCACGATCACATCGTAGACTTTTTATTTTCTTGTCACGACGATCTTAAACTTCACTCTGATTCTGCTTGAACTTTTCAAATGATTCAGACTTTTGTTTCATTATGTAAACATACACTATATCTACTCAAATCATCGGTGAAGGTAAGAAAATAACGATATCCACTGCACGCTACAAGACTCATTGGATTGCATACATCAACATGTACCATTTCCAATAAATCACTTGCCCGCTCCATCAATCCGGAAAATGGGGTCCTTAGTCATCTTGCCCAAGAGGCATGGTTCGCATGTCTCAACCGATTCGAAATCGAATGAGTCCAAGGATCCATCAACATGGAGTTTCTTCATGCGCTTTATACCAATATGACATTTAGCGGCAGTGCCACAAGTATGTGGTACTATCATTACTACCTTTGTATCTTTTGGCATCAATGTTATGAATATGTGTATTACTATGATCAAGATTCAACAAACCATTCTCACTGGGTGCATGACCATTGAAGGTATTATTCATGTAAATAGAATAACAATTATTCTCTAACTTAAATGAATAACCGTGTTGCAATAAACATGATCTAATCACGTTCATGCTCAACGTAAAACATCAAATAACATTTATTTAGGTTTGTCACTAATCTCGAAGGTAGGGAGAGCGTTCGATGTCGATCACATCAACTTTGGAAACATTTCCAACACACATCGTCACCTCACCCTTAGATAGTCTCCGTTTATTCCGTAGCTTTTACTTCGAGTTACTAACATTTAGCAACCGAACCGGTATCCAATACCCAGGTGCAATTAGGAGTACTAGCAAGGTACACATCAATAACACGTATATCAAATACACTTGTGTCGACGTTGCTAGCCTTCTTATCTACCAAGTATCTAGGGTTGTTCCGCTTTAGTGACCGCTCACCTCATAATAGAAGCACTTAGTCTCGGGTTTGGGTTCAACTTTGGGTTGCTTCACTGGAGCAGCAACTGACTTGCCATCCATGAAGTTTCCCTCCTTACCCTTGCCCTTCTTGAAACTAGTGGTTTTACTAACCATCAGCACTTGATGCTCCTTCTTGATTTCTATGTCAAACATCGCGAACAGCTCAGGGATCATTATTTCTATCCCTGGCATTTCATAGTTCATCACCAAGTTCTAGTAGCTTAGTGATAGTGACTTGGAGAACTATATCAATCACTATCTTATCTGGAAGATCAACTCCCACTCGATTCAAGCGATTGTAGCACCCAGACAATCTGAGCACATGCTTAACGATTGAGCTATTCTCCTTCATCCTGCAGGCAAAGAATCTTGTTGGAGATCTCATATCTCAGAACATGGGCACGAGCCTGAGATCCCAATTTCAGCTCTTAGAACATCTCATATGTTCCATGACATTCAAAACCTTTTGGAGCCTCATTTCTAAGCCGTAATGCATGACGCACTAAACTATAAAGTAGTCATCGGAACATGTCTGTTAGATGTTCAAAACATCTACATATGACGCTAGAGGGGGTGGCACACCGAGCGGTGCATTAAGGACATAAGCCTTCTGTGCAGCAATGAGGACAATCCTCATATCACGGACCCAGTCCGCAATATTGCTACCATCATCTTTCAACTCTATTTCTCTAGGAACATATAGAAATTCAAGGGAGCTACAATGTGAGCTAGTAATCTACAACATAATTTTGCAAAGACACTACTGACTATGTTCATGATAATGAGTTCAATTAATCATATTACTTAAGAACTCCCACTCAAATTGAAATCCCTCTGGTCATTCGAGTGATACATGATCCAAATTCACCAACTCAAGTCCGATCATCATGTGAGTTGAGGTGGTTTCAATGGTGATAATCATCATGTTGATCATATCTACTATATGATTCATGTTCGACTTTTCGGTCTCTTGTGTTCCGAGGCCATGTCTGTACATGCTAGGATCGTCAAGTTTAACCCGAGTGTTCCGCATGTGCAACACTGGCTTGCACCCGTTGTATGTGAACATAGAGTCTATCACACCCGATCGTCACGTGGTGCCTCGACACGGCGAACTTTCGCAACGATGCACACTCGGGGAGAACACAATTTATCTTGAATTTTAAGTGAGGGATCACCTTATAATGCTACCGTTGTCCTCAGCAAAACAAGGTGCATAAAAGGATTAACATCACATGCAAATCATAAGTGACATGATATGTCCATGAACTTGTGCTTTTGATCTCCATCTTGAAAGCACCGGCATGATCTCTATCGTCACCAGCATGACACGATGATCTCCATCATCTTGATCTCCATCAACGTGTCGCCATCTAGATTGTCACGCCCACCATGCTTCTACTACTATTGCTACCGTTTAGCGATAAAGTAAAGCATTACATAGTGCTTAATGATTGACACGCATGTCATACAATAATTAAAGACAACCCTATGGCTCATGCCGGTTTCCGTACTCATCTACATGCAAGTCGTGATATTCTATACAAAACATGATCATCTCATACATCACATATATCTCATCATGTAATTGGCCATATCACATCACAACATACCCTGCAAAAACAAGTTAGACTTCCTCTAATTGTTGTTGCATATTTTACGTGGCTGCTACGGGTATCTAGCAAGAACAATTCTCACTTACACATAAACCACAATGGTGATACATAAGTTGCTTTTCAACCTTCTCAAGGACCACCTTAGTCGAATCCGATCCAACTAAAGTAGGAGAAATAGACACCCGCCAACCATCTTTGTGCAACGAGGTTACACATCAATCGATGGAACCGGTCTCTCGTAAGCATACGAGTAAGGTTGGTCTGGGCCGCTTCATCCCACAATACCGCTGAACCAAAACACGATCAAGGGAGTAAGCAATCTAAGCATCAACGCCCACAAACGCTTTGTGTTCTACTCGAGATCTCATCTACAGATAGACCTAGCTCATGATGCCACTGGTGGGGAACATTGCATGGGAAACAAAAAATTTCCAACGCACACGCAAGATCTATCCATGGTGATGAGCATCTACGAGAGGGAGAGTGGATCTACATACCCTTGTAGATCGCTAAGCGGGAAGCGTTAAGAAACGCGGTTGGTGTAGTCGAACTTCTTCGCGATCCAAATTGCTGAGCATCTCGCGATCTCATCACGATCCGTCTTGCAATACAATCATGATCCGTCCCGTGAACTCATCACGATCCGTCCCGCGATCTCATCACGATCCATCTCGCGATCTTGATCACGGTCCTTCCGATCTAGCGCTGAACGGATGGCACCTCCGCGTTCAACACACGTACAGCTCGATGACGATCTCCGCCTTCTTGATCCAGCAAGAGGGAGCGGAGAGGTAGATGAGTTCTCCGGTAGTGTGACGGCGTTGCGGCAATGGTGGTGGAGCTATTCCAGCAGGGCTTCGCCTAAGCACCGCTGAAAACCGATCTAGAGGAGAAACTGTGATCTAGAGGAGAGGTAGCACGTGGCTATTAGGGTTAGATTTTTCCTCTAAATCCTCTAGTATATATAGGAGGGAGAGAGGGAAGGATGCAGCCTCAAACGCTCAAGGTTTAGTCGAAATTGGAGGTGGAGGAGTCCTACTCCAATCCTATTAGGAGTAGGATTCCTCCTTTCCACTTGGAAACTCTTTCCACCTCTCCCCCTTTGGATTTTTTCCTTCTCAAACCACTCCAGCCGCATGGGCCCTTAGAGGAGGCTTCGGCCAGCCCACCAGGGGCTGGTTTACCTCCTCCCACAGCCCATATACCCTCTTGGGTAGAAATACCTCTCCCGATGGTCCTTCGGTACACTACCGGCACTCCTGGCACACTACCAATGAGCCCAAAACTTTTCCGGTGACCAAAACAGGACTTCCTATATATCAATCTTTACCTCTGGACCATTCCGGAGCTCCTCGTGACTTACGGGATCTCATCCGAGACTCCGAACAACCTTCGGTCACCACCATACATAACTCTGTAATACCTAAACGTCACCGAACCTTAAGTGTGCAGACCCTGCGGGTTCGAGAACTATGTAGACATGACCAAGACACCTCTACGGTCAATAACCAATAGCAGGACCTAGATGCCCATATTGGTTCCTACATATTCTACAGAGATCTTTCTCGGTTGAACCTCTATGTCAAGGATTGAGTTAATCCCGTATGCTATTCCCTTTGTTCTTCGGTATGTTACTTGTCCGAGATTCGATCGTCGGTATCTGTATACCTAGTTTAACCTCGTTACCGGCAAGTCTCTTTACTCGTTCCATAATACAAGATCCCGTGGCTAACACTTAGTCACATTGCTTGCAAGGCTTATTGTGATGTTGTATTACCGAGTGGGCCCTGAGATACCTCTCCGTCACACGGAGTAACAAATCTCAGTCTTGATCCATGCCAACCCAACAGACACCCTCAGAGATACCTGTAGAGCACCTTTATAGACACCCAATTACGTTGCGGCGTTTGATACACACAAGGTACTCCTTCGGTGTCAGTGAGTTGCATGATCTCATGGTCATAGGAACAGATACTTGACATGCAGAAAACAGTAGCAATAAACTGACACGATCATATGCTATGTTTATAGTTTGGGTCTTGTCCATCACATCATTCTCCTAATGATGTGATCTCGTTATCAAATGACATCTCATGTCCATTGCTAGTCCATCAAAGGCATACTAGGGACATGGTGTTGTCTATGTATCCACACATGTATCTGAGTTTCCGATCAATACAATTCTAGCATGGATAATAAACGATTATCATGAACAAGGAAATATAATAATAACCATTTTATTATTGCCTATAGGGCATATTTCCAACATTTCCTTGTTCATGATAATTATCTATTGTTCATGCTATAATTGTATTAACCGGAAACCAGAATGCATGTGTGAATACATAGACCATAACATGTCCCTAGTGAGCCTCTAGTTGGGTAGCTCGTTGATCAATAGATGGTCACGGTTTCATGACCATGGACATTGGATGTCATTGATAATGGGATCACATGATTAGGAGAATTATGTGATGGACAAGACCCAATCCTAAGCATAGCACAAGATCGTGTAGTTCGTCTGCTAAAGCTTTTCCAATGTCAAGTATCATTTCCTTAGACCATGAGATTGTGCAACTCCTGGATACCGTAGGAATGCCTTGGGTGTGCCAAACGTCACAACATAACTGGGTGGCTATAAAGGTGCACTATGGGTATCTTCGAAAATGTCTGTTGGGTTGGCACGAATCGAGACTGGGATTTGTCAGTTCGTATGACGGAGAGGTATCGAAGGTTGTTCGGAGTCCCGGATGAGATCCCAGACATCACGAGGAGCTCCAGAATGGTCCGGAGGTAAAGATTGATATATAGGAAGTCCTGTTTTGGTCACCGGAAAGTTTTCGGGCTCATCGGTAGTGTACCGGGAATGTCGGGAGGGTGCCGGAGGACCCCCAGGAGGGGTGTGACGACCAAAGGACCTTATGGGCTGTTAGATAAAGTGTGCTAGCCCTTATTGGGCTGGTCAAGACCTTTTCTAAAGGCCCATGCGCATAGGGATAAAGAGATAAGGCAAAAGGGAGTTTGAAAGGAGGAGATCCACCTCCCTTATGGGAGATGGACTCCTCCCCTAGCTCGGCCGAACCTCTCCTCCTTGGAGGAGGGGCCAAGGCAGCCCTCCCTCTCCCTCCTCCTATATATACTTGAGGTTTTGGCTGTTTTGAGACAAGATTTGATCTCTCTCTCCCACGGCACAGCCCTACCTCTCTTCTTCCTCCTCCGAAGTACTTAGGCGAAGCCCTGCCGGAATACCTTGCTGCTCCACCACCACCATGCCGTCGTGCTGCTGTCGGAGCTCTTCCCCAACCTCTCCCTCCTCCTTGCTAGATCAAGGTGCGGGAGACGTCACCAGGCTGTACGTGTGTTGAACGTGGAGGCGCCGTTGTTCGGCGCTTAGATCGGAATCGACCGCGATCTGAATCGTTGTGAGTACGACTCCACCAACCGCGTTCTTGTAACGCCTCCGCTTAGCGATCTTCAAAGGTATGAAGATGCAATCTCTTCCCACTTGTTGCTGGTTTCTCCATAGATAGATCTTGGTGAACCCGTAGGAATTTGTTTGATTTACTACTACGTCTCCCAACAATACCCAACTATCTCTTTTGGGTATCCTATGAATACACGTTTCTCCGCTTTGGGTTCCAGCTTTTCAGGTTGAAGCTTTTTGACATAAGCATCACATCCCCAAACTTTAAGAAACAACAACTTTGGCTTCTTGCCAAACCACAGTTCATATGGCGTCATCTCAACAGATTTTGATGGTGCCCTATTTAAAGTGAATGCAGCTGTCTCTAATGCATAAGCCCAAAACGATAGTGGCAAATCGGCAAGAGACATCATAGAACACACCATACCTAATAAGGTTCGATTACGACGTTCGGACACACCATTATGTTATTGTGTTCCAGGCGGTGTCAATTGTGAAACAATTCCACACTGTCTTAAGTGACTGCCAAACTCATAACTCAGATATTCAGCTCTTCGATCAGATCGCAGGAATTTAATTTTCTTGTTATGATGATTCTCAACTTCACTCTGAAATTGCTTGAACTTTTCAAACATTACAGACTTGTGTTTCATTAAGTAAATATACCCATATCTACATAAGTCATCAGTGAAGGTGAGAAAATAACGATATCCATCGCGCGTCTCAATGCTCATCAGACCGCACACATCAGTATGTACGATTTCCAATAAGTCACTTGCCCGTTCCATTGTATTGGAGAACAGCGTTTTAGTCATCTTGCCCATGAGGCATGGTTCACTATCAAGATTCGGTAAGAATAAACCCCTCACATTGGGTACATGACCATAAAAGATATTACTCATATAAATATAACAACCATTATTCTCTGATTTAAATGAGTAACCGTCTCGCAATAAACAAGATCCAGATATAATGTTCATGCTTAACGCATGCACTAAATAACAATTATTCAAGTTCATCACTAATCCCGATGGTAATCGAAGAGCGAGCGTGCCGACGGTGATCACATCAACCTTGGAACCATTTCCCACGCGCATCGTCACTTTGTCCTTTGCCAACCTTCGTCTATTTCGTAGTGCCTGTTCTGAGTTGCAAATGTGAACAACCAAACCGGTATCAAATACCTAGGAACTACAACGAGAGTTGGTAAGGTACACATCAATAACATGTATATCATATATAACTTGTTTGTTTTTGGCTGCCTTATTGTCGGCCAGATACTTGGGGCAGTTCCGCTTCCAGTGACCAGTTCCCTTGCAATGAAAGCACTCAGTTTCTAGCTTGGGTCCAGCCTTGGGTTTCTTCACGGGAGGGGCAACTGCTTTGCCACTCTTCTTGGAGTTACCCTTATTGCCCTTGCCATTATTCTTGAAACTAGTGGTTTTATTGACCATCAACACTTGATGGCACTTCTGAATCTCAAACTCAGCGGCTATTAACATCTCAAATAGCTCGGCGACTGACTTGTTCACCCCGCGCATGTTATAGTTCAACATGAAGCTCTTGTAGCTAGGCAACAATGATTGAAGAACTCTGGCAGTGACCGCCGCTGCCGGAAGGGGCATCCCCAATTCGGCCAGACGGGTGGAATACCGAGACTTTCTGAGTATGTGTTCACTGATAGACCCGTTCTCCTCCATTTTGCAAGAATAGAATTTATCGGAGGTCACATACCTCTCGACCCGGGAATTCAATTAGTTGTGTCCATGGTCAAGGACAGTTGGGTTATCCCGCTTAAACTATGTCCACATGTTTTCACAAAACTTGGTGTGTGTGTGTGTGTGTGTGTGTGTGTGTGTGTGTGACAAAGAGGTAGTTGAGCTAAGTCAGATGACTTGATGGGATGGTTAAACTGGAGATGTTCCTACTCTGTTTATATTGATATCTATAACCCATGACGCATGATTTTACAATTGATAGGACATGTTATTGCACTCAAAACTAGCTTTCCGCAGAACTACCTGCTTAGTGGTAAACCAGCCATGAATACCTTGTTCCAAACATGGGTTGCTAGCGAGTACATTCCAATGTACTCATTGGCTTGTCCCTGTGTAACATCCCAAAGTTTCATTTTGGAATGTTATGAAATATAGCTATGCATCATCATCACATTGTTTGAATGAAATGAATTGTTGAAGTTCTTCTTTTGGATTTCTAAAAGGCCCCTTTCTTTTTCTCCATTTACTTGTTTCATTTATTTGAAAATCTCTGGAATTATTCAAAAACAGAGAGGAGTAACATGACACTCCACACCAGGAGCATCTTGGTGAATTATTTGAACAATAAAACCAGAGGTTTATTTGAAATTTTATCTCAAAAGAATTTAAAATCAATTAGGCATTTTCTGAAAAATGATTTTTTTAGTATTCATTTTGACAGAGGCAAAATGTTCATTAAATAGCATTTATTCCCCTGATCATTTTGATATATATTTCCTAGGTTTGGAAATGATTTGAATGCATTAAAGGATTTTAAATGTTCTGGAAAATAGAAAAGGAAATGTATTTAAACGATTTAATTAGCAAACCGGCCGGCCCACAGCCTTCAAGTCCCGAGATTCCTCCGGATCAGCCATCGACGCGCAAAGATCGCCCTCTCTCTCACTGTCGCGCGAGACCCATCGTCTGACAGAGTCATCAGCGCGCTCATCCCCTTCCTCTCGCCCCGACCTCGCCGGCGATCCCTCCCCCGCAGATCTCTCTCCTCTCTCCCTCTCCTGACCTCGCACCTGGCCTATAAGTAGCCACTGCTTCTCCGCTCTCCGTTCCACCCCAAGCTCCCCTCTACCCTTGCCAGAACGCCACCGCACCACCTCACCGGAGTTCGGACTCCAACCGAACCCCCCAGAGCTCCTAGTTGTCGTCTTCATCGTCCCCAGCCCCGTCTTACGCCACCATATGACGCCGGATCTTCGTCGTCGTCGTTTGAGCTCTTCGGACGCCGCCCCCGACCACCGCAGACCACCTCCGACCACCTCCGACGTCCGGCCGCCGTCGACCTTGCCGGAAACCTCGACATCCCCTCTGTAAGCCACCGCACACCCCCTGGACCATTCGATTCATATCCGACACGTTAGATTAGATCACTTAAAACCCCGAAACGGTATCCTCTAACGTTCGGTCGTTCGCCGCAAACACCCACACGCGCGCTCTTTCGACCAATAGGAACTCGCCACGTAGCCTCTGTCCGTTAGCTATTTTTTTTTCTTTTTCTGTTTCTGTTTTAGAAAACAGAATGTGTTCTAATTTCATTTTATTTATATCTTTAAACTAATTAGTGTTCTAAATTTATTCTTTTTGCATTAGGTCAAAAATTTCATGTAGTTTCATCCTGTAGTCTTAGATTTAAAATTTGAACTTTAAAATTTGAATCTAACCAAATTTTCTTAAATTACTAAAATCTGTAGAACTAGAGTTTAAAAAATTATTTTTGAGTGAATCTTTTTGCCACTATTTTGTATTAGTTAGACCTATCATCCTACATAGTTTGAGAATTTTTAGTATGAATTTGGTTAGGGTTTTTAACAAAAACAGAATCTGTCTAGTTCTTAATAGAGTTTAGTTAGTTTGATTTTAGTTTTAGTTTGAATCTGAATTAGTTTAACTTTTGTTTTTAGATTTCATTAGGTTCTGTTGTTTCAACATTAGGTGTATTATTTTATGTTAATAAAAATATATTTTTTAATTTGTTTTGTGCTCTAGTTTGAATAGGTAAATCTTATTTTCACCTTTAGTATTGTTTAGAAAAAAGTTTTGTAGTAACTCTTTTTGCACAAATTTTTTATAATGAAATACTTTCTGTTTTCTAATAAAATTTGGTATTTACTTTTCTGTTATCTAAATGCCTAGTTGTTCAAAACAAATTTTTTGACTTGTTATGTCTTAGTAGAGATTTGACACCAAAAAATTTAGAGTCTTATACTTTGAGTGATTCTTCCTTTTGATTGTGCTATTTATTTGTTGAAGTATTCGTTTACCTTGCTGTTGTAGGAGTTGTATTTTGGTTATGCTTATTGTGTGCTTTGTTTGATTCGTTAGATCATCCGGAGTGCAAAGCTTGTTATCTAGAGTCACTTGAGTATGAGGATCGTCAGCAAGGCAAGTCACTTTGACCATGTATACCTATGTTTTTATTGCATTAGTTCTACCATCTCCCCAATTGCATGCAAAGTAGGTAATTTGGAAACTTGGTTACTTGATGCAGTATCATGTGGTAGGCACCCCTCAACCCTTTGACACATTGGCCCCGGGAAACGTTGATTTAATTTTGTATGCTATTAGTAGACGGGGTTGGTTGTGTGATTCATGAGAGTTGTGAGACAATAATTTCAAGACCTACAAGATGATCAAGACTTCAAGACTCCGTGTTTCAACATACCTCTGGGTGGATGATGGTTGAACGGCGCCCTGGAGAAACCAGTGGTTAGCCTAGATGTTGCTAGAGAAGTGCCAGTATTCATGCGGAAAGGTCCACCCAAGCACAAAGAGATGGATGGATGCTTCAAGACCCAAGGCTTACCTGCACAGCCACAAGCCATTATGGTCTCTAGCTTGGTTGGATATCATGGTGACCCTAGACAGGCGATGCTACGAGATGTAGAAGAACGGTAGGAAAGGATGGGCACCGACAGAGTCTCGGGGAAACCCTTTAGAAGACCATGTTTTGGTTATCCGTTTCTCAAACACCCTAAAGTGCGAGAAATCCAACGGAGGTGATCAAATCTTGTGGGGAACGTGTGCAAAACTCTGCAGAGTACCCAAACCTAATCGATTAGTCGTGTCCACGATCATGGACAGTTTGAGCCAAAGGAACTGAAACTATCTGGAATTCTCAACACAAATAATTACATTGATGTGGGTATTAATGACAACTTGGGTATGAGAATTGGTTGGTGGAACCATCTCATTAATCAACCAACATTGTAGTAATAATGCTTTTGCCCTCTCTTGTTGTAGGAAAAATTGGCTTTATGCAAAACTTACTACCCCACCTATCATATATGCATATAGAATAGATGATTACATTACACCCCCTCTTTTGTGACATTGCTGGCATATTCAATATGCTGACCTATACGGCTGCAACGTATCATGTTGCAGAGTACTTTTCCGACCAGGAGTGAGGATACGCTCTACACTCGGTGAGATGCCCTTGGAGTCAGATGGACTCAACTACCTTTGAAGCTTTCGCAAGATTAGTTATTCTCATGAGTTGGCCTTCAGCCACTTTATTGTAATTCTTATTGTAATAAAGGACTCGATATGAGATTTTAGATTAATAAAGCTGTGTGATTTCACTTTGATATATACATTGATGTACCGTGTGTGTACCAGCATGATCTTGGGATCGTACAGAAACACCGGAGATTCGACTTTTCAGGTCGGGTCGCTACACCCTGGTTATTTAATTGGCCAGGCGTGGAAGAATAGGAATTTGGTGAAGAGCACCTTGGTGACGAACGTGCGACTTAGGCCGCTTCCTAGTCAGAATGCCTATAGGGTTAAGGCAAATGGTATGGGTCCAGGGTATTCTTGAAGATTTCGGCTACGAGTTTATGTTTGGTGTTTGGCCTGCATGGCCCTATCTATGTAAGACTTGACCAAAACGGTCATAATTTGTGTAAGACAGTATGTAATGTATGTAAGACTCTTATTACTCAGATTGTGTGTGTTCAGTGAGCATTGATCTATGGGATCACTGTACACGTGCATTCGGTGACTTTGCCTTATGAGTTGGGGTCCCCACATATCGCTTACAAGCAGTAGTGTGCTGCTTCTTGAGCTGCGTTGGTTTTCCCTTGAAGAGGAAAGGGTGATGTAGTGAAGTAGATAAGTATTTCCCTCAGTTGTTGAGAACCAAGGTATCAATCCGGTAGGAGGAACAAGCAGGTCACCAATAGATGCACCTACACAAACAATCAAACTCTTGCACCCAACGCTATAAAGGGGTTGTCAATCCTTTCACGGTTACTTGCAAGGATTGGATCTGATAGAGATAGATATGGAAGGTTGCGGAAAGTAAAAAAGGTAAATAAATTGCAGCAAGGTATTTTTGGTATTATTGGTATATAGATCTGAAAATATAATATGGAAAATAGACCCGGGGGGCATAGGTTTCACTAGAGGCTTCTCTCTTGAAGCAAAATAACACAGTGGGTGAACAAATTACTGTCGAGCAATTGATAGAAAAGTGCATAGTTATGATGATATCCAAGGAAATGATTATGCATATAGGCATCACGTCTGTGTCAAGTAGACTATACTGTTTTGCATCTACTACTATTACTCCACACATCGACCGACTCCTGTGTGCATCTATTGTATTAAGTTCATGAAGAATAGAGTAACGCATTAAGTAAGATGATATGATGTAGAGGGATAAACTCAAGCAATATGATGAAAACCCCATATTTTTACCCTTGATGGCAACAATACAATACGTGCCTCGCTACCCCTACTTTGTCACTGGGTGAGGACACCGCAAGATTGAACCCAAAACCAAGCACTTCTCCCATTGCAAGAATTACCAATCTAGTTGGCCAAACCAAACCAATAACTCGAACAGACTTGCAAAGATATGAAATCTTGCATATAAGAATTCAGATAAGAACCAACTAATATTCATAGATAAGCTGATCATAAACCCACAATTCATCAGATCTCGACAAACACACCGCAAAAGAGTATTACATCGGATAGATCCTCATGAAGATCATGGAGAACATGGTATTGAAGCACACAGAGAGAGAAGAATCCATCTATCTACTAGCTATGGATCTGTAGGTCTGTGGTGGACTAATCATGCATCATCGGAGGGACAATGGAGTTGATGTGGATGCCCTCCGTGATCGAATCCCCCTCCGGTAGAGTACCGAAAAAGGCTCCAAGATTGGATCTCTCGGGAACGGAGGCTTCTGGTGGCGGAGAAGTATTTTCATGGCTCTTTTGGTATTGGGGGGATATTTTGGAATTTATAGGCCAATGATTAGGGTTAGGAGACCCGCTGGGGGGGTCACAAGCCAGGGGCGCAACCCCCTCTGGCCGCGCTAGGGTGGCTTGTGACCTCCTAGCAAGCCTCTCGCCTTCCTCTCCGAGTCTGGTAGATGTCTTCTGGTCCAAGAAAAATAACCACGAAGATTTAATTCCGTTTGGACTCCGTTTAATATTCCTTATCAACAATACTAAAAAACAAGGGAAAAAGTGGAACTGGCACTAGCCTCTAGGTTAATAGGTTAGTCCCAAAAATAATATAAAATAGCATATTAATGCATATAAAACATCCAAAACAGATAATATAATAGCATGGAACAATCAAAAATTATAGATATGTTGGAGACGTATCATCATCCCCAAGCTTAATTCTTGCTCGTCCTCGAGTAGGTAAATGTAAAAATAGAATTTTTGATGTGCAATGCTACCTAACATATTTATCCACGCAATATCCTTTATTGTGGCATGAATGTTCAGATCCATAAGACTCAAAACAAAAGCTTAATGTTGACATGAAAACAATAATATTTCAAGCATACTAACAAAGCAATTGTATCTCTTCAAAATATAATGGCAATAGAAAGTTATCCCTACAAAATCATATAGTCTGGCTATGCTCCATCTTCCCCACACAAAGTATTTATATCATGCATAACCCCGATGACAAGTCAAGCAATTGTTTACACCTTTTATGTTCTCAAACTTTTTCAACTAGGTGTGGGGACTGTGAACTATAGGTGGAGATTGTGAAGAAAAAGGAGAAGATAGTCTCACATCAACTAGGTGTATCAACGGGCTGTGGAGATGTCCATTAATATATATCAATGTGAGTGAGAAGGGATTGCCATGCAACAGATTCACTAGAGCTATAAGTGTATGAAAGCTCAAAAAGAAACTAAGTGGGTGTGCATCCAACTTGCTTGCTCATGAAGACCTAGGGCAATATGAGGAATCCCATCATTGGAATATACAAGCCAAGTTATATAATGAAAAATTCTCACTAGTATATGGAAGTGACAAACTAGGAGACTCTCTATCATGAAGATCATGGTGCTACTTTGAAGCACAAGTGTGGAAAATAATAATAGCATTGTCCCTTCTCTCTTTTCTCTGTATTTCTTTGGTGGGCATCAATGGCCTCTTTTTTGGGGGGCTTCGCTAGCCTCTTTTATTTTTCATAAAGTCCGGAGTCTCATCCCAACTTGTGAGGGAATCATAGTTTCCATCATCCTTTCCTCACATGGGACAATGCTCTAATAATGATGGTCATCACACTTTATTTACTTACAACTCAAGAATTACAACTCGATATATAGAACAAAATATGACTCTATATGAATGCTTCCAGCGGTGTATTGGGATGTGCAATGATCTAGCATAGCAAATGACATCAAAAACGGACAAGCCATAAAAACATCATGCTAGCTATCTTACGATCCTGCAAAGCAATATGAAAATGACGGTGCGTGTCATAATAAATGGAATTGTGGAACTTGCATGGCAATATATCTCGGAATGGCTATGGAAATGCCATAATAGGTAGGCATGGTGGCTGTTTTGAGGAAGGATATATGGTGGGTTCAATGCACCGGCGAAAGTTGCGCGGTACTAGAGAGGCTAGCAAAAGTGGAAGGGTGAGAGTGCATATAATCCATGGACTCACATTAGTCATAAAGAACTCGCATACTTATAGCAAAAGTCTATTATTCATCGAACCAAAATATTAGACGCATGCTCCTAGGGGAGAGGTTGGTAGGAATAAACCATTGCGCGCTCCCGACCCTCACATAAAGGTTGACAATCAATAAACAAATCATGCTCCGACTTCCTTACATAACGGTTCACCATACGTGCATGCTGCGGGAATCACAAACCTTTACACAAGTTTTTTTTACCAATTCACAATTACTTCCTAACATGACTCTTAATATTACCATCTTTATATCTCAAAACTTTATGCAAGGAATCAAACTTCTCATAATATTCAATGCACTTTATATGGAAGTTTTTATTATATCCCTCTTGGACACCTATTATATTAGGAATAAATTCAAAACCTAAACCAATTACCATGCTGTTTAAAGACTCTCAAAATAATATAAGTGAGGTACGAGAGTTCAATTATTTCTATAAAACATAACACCACCGTGCTCTAAAAAGATATAAGTGAAGCACTAGAGCAAAATTGCCTAGCTCAAAAGATATAAGTGAAGCACATAGAGTATTCTAATAAATTCACGATTCATGCATGTCTCTCTGAAAAGATGTGTGCATAAAGGATGATTGTGGCAAACTAAAAGGAAAAGACTCATATCATACAAGACGCTCCAAGAAAAACACATATCATGTGGTGAATAAAAATATAGCCTCAAGTAAATTTACCGATGGATTGTAGACGGAAGAGGGGATACCTTCCAGGGCATCCCAAGCTTAGGATTTTTGGCATACTTGATTCCTTGGGGTGCCTTGGGCATCCCCAATCTTGGGCTCTTGCCGCTACTTATTCCATAGTCCATCAAATCTTTACCCAAAACTTCAAAACTTCAGAACACAAAACTCAACAGAAAACTCGTGAGATCCGTTAGTACAAGAAAATAAATCACCACTTTAGGTACTGTTATGAACTCATTCTTTATTTATATTGGTGTAATATATACTGTATTCCAACTTCTCCATGGTTCATACTCCCCGATACGAACCATAGATACATCAAAATAGGTAAACAACACAAAGAAAACAGAATCTGTTAAAACCAGAACAGTCTATAGCAATCTGGAAACTTTGTATACTTCTGTAACTCCAACAATTCTGAAAAACAGGAAATCCTGGGAAATTTGTATATGAATCTTGTGTAAAAATTTCAGACGTATTCGTCGCTCTGATAAATTTATAAAATTCCTGGACTGGGCGCAAAAGTTTCTGTTTTTCAGCAACATCAAATCAACAAACACCATAGACCATCCCAAAGGTCTTAGTTGGCTCAAACACTATTTAAAACACCAAAACACAATTACTAAAGAGGTAATAATGTGTGAAACACTCAACAACAGAAGCACAAAACAGAACCTAAAAATAAAATTGGGTTGCCTCCCAACAAGCATTATTGTTTAACGCCCCTAGCTAGGCATGATAATTTCAATGATGCTCACATAAAAAGTAGTAATTGAAACATGCAAGATAGCATCATGAAAATCATGAAAATCACTTTTAAGTCTAACCCACTTCCTATGCAAAGGGTTTTTGTGAGCAAACAATTTGTGGGAGCAAGAATCAACTATCATAGGAAGGCAAAACAAGCATAACTTCAAAACTTTGAACACACAGAGACGAAACTTGATATTATTGCAACTCCTACAAGCATATGTTCCTCCCTTATAATAAATCTCAATAGCATCATGAAGTGATTCAACAATATAACTATCACATAAATCATTCTTTTCATGATTAATTATAGCATACGTGTCATCGCCAAAACTTGGGGAACAAAAAATATCATCTTCATCAAGCATAGCATCCCCAAGCTTGTGGTTTTGCATATCATTAGCATCATGGATATTCAGAGAATTCATACTAACAACATGGCAATCATGATTTTCATTCAAGGAAATATCATGAATCACCTTATAATTTTCTTCTTTCAACACTTCATAAAAAAATTCATGATTTTCAAGCAAAACCTCGTAGAGATAATCAAGTGCACTCAACTCACTAGTAATTGGTTCATCATAATTTGGTCTATTGAAAAGATTAGCAAGAGGATGAGGATCCATATCAATAGATTCTTATCAAGCGAAGATGCAAGCAAGTAGAAGGCACATGGCAACACAAGCAAACATAGCAAACAAGAGATCTAACGAGAAAAAGGCAAACAGAAAAGAGAGGGAGAATTAAACGGAAAATTTGTGAACTAGGGGAGAGGAAAACAAGAGGCAAATGGCAAATAATTTAAATGCAAGAGATGAGTTTGTGATGGGTACTTGGTAGGCTTGTTGTGTATCCTCCCCGGCAACGGCGCCAGACATCCTTCTTGCTACTTCTTGAGCTTGCGTTGATTTTCCCTTGAAGAGGAAAGGGTGGTGCGGCAAAGTAGATAAGTATTTCCCTTAGTTGTTGAGAACCAAGGTATCAATCCAGTAGGAGGAACAAGAAAGTCACCAATAGATGCACCTACACAAACAATCAAACTCTTGCACCCAACGCTATAAAGGGGTTGTCAATCCCTTCACAATTAGTTGCAAGGATTAGATCTGATAGAGATAGATATGGAAGATTGCGGAAAGTAAAAAGGTAAATAAATTGCAGCAAGGTATTTTTGGTATTTTTGGTATATAGATCTGGAAATATAATATGGAAAATAAACCCGGGGTCCATAGGCTTCTCTCTTGAAGGAAAATAACACACTGGGTGAACAAATTACTATCAAGCAATTGATAGAAAAGTGCATAGTTATGATGATATCCAAGGCAATGATTATGCATATAGGAATCATGTCCATGTCAAGTAGACCAAAACGATTCTACATCTACTACTATTACTCCACACATCGACAGACTCCTGCCTGCATCTAGAGTATTAAGTTCATGAAGAACAAAGTAACGCATTAAGTAAGATGACATGATGTAGAGGGATAAACTCAAGCAATATGATGAAAACCCCATCTTTTTACCCACGATGGCAAAAATACAATACGTGTCTCGCTACCCCTACTTTGTCACTGGGTGAGGACACCGCAAGATTGAACCCAAAACCAAGCACTTCTCCCATTGCAAGAATTACCAATCTAGTTGGCCAAACCAAACCAATAACTCGAAGAGACTTGCAAAGATATGAAATTGTGCATATAAGAATTCAGAGAAGAACCAAATAATATTCATAGATAAGCTGATCATAAACCCACAATTCATCGAATCTCGACAAACACACCGCAAAAGAGTATTACATCGGATAGATCCCCATGATGATCATGGAGAACATGGTATTGAAGCACAAAGAGAGAGAAGAAGCCATCTAGCTACTAGTGTTGGAGCTCGGTTGCGCAAAACACCTCGGAAGCAATCCGGCATAAAGCTCGGATGCGAATGGGTGGCTCCATAAAAGACTATTCCGGAAGTTAAGCTCGGATAAGGTCCTTCAAATTTTCAGAGACCAAGGTAATTTATGACACCTCGGATGCAATCTGGCGTTGGAGCTCAGACGCGGCCCGTCATTGGTGCTCAGATGCTGATCAGCGTCGGAGCTCAGCTGCAAAAGACACCTCGGATGCAATCCGGAGTCAGAGCTCAGACGCAAGAGGATACCTTGAACGCTGAATAGTGTTGGAGCTCGACTGTGAAAAGACGCCTCAGATGTAGTTCGGCGTTGGAGCTTGGACGCAAGAGGATGCCGCCGCACGGGAAACACTTCAAACCCCCGGTGTGGTGTAAAAATTTACAAGGCATTGATAAAGGCCAATAACTTAAAGGAGCTCCTCGGATGCCCGATGTGTGAACTCTTCAGATACGCCTTGGCGATCCTCAAGATCGGAGATGGGAAGATATGTTCAACCAGTTTTCAAGACCGACGACTGAAGATGAAGAACAGTTCGGAAGAACCGAGGAGCGTCCCCAACTTGAAGACCAGTTCAGGGGGCTACTGATGGTGTCCTGTACTAGGGGGTACTCACCACGTCGTCTCTCGACCAGTGGGTCAGGCTGAGGACCCCCAGGGTGATTCACTAATGGGCCAGTTCAGAGAGCCCATGATGTGTGCAAGGGAGATTCCACAAGACTTGGCGCACAAGACAAGGACTCTTCCAAACCCTAGGCCTACGGTGCATTACATAAATCGAGGCGAGTCTAGTTAATAGACGCTCTCAATCTCATATTCATTACTACAATCTCGTAGTAGATACCTATACTATGTAGTATCCCCCATATCAATACAATGAAAAGCAGGACGTAGGGTATTATCCCCTTGAGAGAGCCCGAACCTGGGTAAAATCATGTGTCCATGTTACCATCGCTCCAAGACGCCTAGCTTAGGACCCCTACTATGAGATATGCTGGATTTGATGCTGACAATCGGTTGTTCGAAGGAGACCGGGTGAGGAGGAGATGAAGCACACGAATGCGCTGCCCCAACTCTACTTCCACTTCACGACACTGCACGTCTAGTGGTAACAATCTGTGATCCATCTCCGTAGCATGTCCTTGGATGTTCTGCGCGTAGGAAAAAATTGATTTGCATGCGATGCACCTACGGTAGAACCCAACAAGTTCTTGCTATAAGCACATATGACTATATACGGAATACATGCCAAATTAAATTGATGAATTGGAGTTAGTTCTGTGTTGCTCTAGTGTTTAACTGTGACATGATGAATGTCATCCAACACAATTATCCATCACCAACCCAATGCCTATGCTTTTCACATATTGATCTTTGTTAAGTTACTATTGTTGCCTATTGTTGTTACAATCACTACAAATTGCTAGTGTTACTGTTTCTACTACTATTTTGTTGTGCTACTCAAACTTAGCTCAGAAATAGATTCCATGTGTGGTTGAATTGACAACTCAACTACTAGGACCAATAAATATTATTTGCCTCCCCTCATGTCGAATAAATGAATTAGGGTGTAATACTACCCACGAAGATTGTTGCGATCCCCTATACTTGTGGGTTATCAGTTACCATCGAGCACCACTAGTCATTTCTATCCAACTACATTTATTTTGTTAGTTTATTTTTGGTGTTGTTTGTTGTCGATAGATATCCATTTGTGTACTGCGATACTTTATATCCCAAGCATTTCTTTCAGTATCTTGACAATATTGTGCTGCATATTTACTTTTATAGTACTTAAGGTTGTTTGTATATCTGTTCATTTGCTTTTCATATGGTGCTATTAAGTCAATCTGCTAAGTCTTGCTCTCATGAACATTTTGCAGTAGTGTGCATGTTCTTGTTGGAAATATGCCCTAGAGGCAACAATATATTATTATTATATTTCTGTATTCATAATTAAGAGCTTGTATTTTATGCTATAACTACTATGATCGTGGAATATGCAATTCAGTGGAACAATCATATGCATGTGTGGAATTATAAATGCTAAATAAGATCCCCATTATCGCCTCTAAGACTAGCTGAAGTGTTGGTAGTGATCACATTTTCCAGATCTTAGGATATCGTTAAGTGTAATGATGATCCTTAAACAACATTGAGAGTATGTCGCTAGGAGAATGATCATATTGAATCGACCCAAACTTGTTTGTTATACTTTGGGATTATATACTCTAAATTCAATTGTTATAACATGGAGTGTTAACACATGCTTTATGTTCACAGGTTCATGAGAGTATCGTAGCCAAACAGAGGTGACTATGTGATACGTCTCCAACGTATCTATAATTTTTGATTGTTCCATGCTATTATATTATCAATCTTGTATGTTTTATATTCATTTTATGGCAATTTTATATCATTTTTTGGGCCTAACCTACTGACAGAGTGCTAGGTGCCAGTTGCTATTTTCCCTTGTTCTTTACTTCACAGAAAATCAGTAACAAACGAAGCCCAAACACTGTGAAACATTTTGGAGAATGTTTTTGGGCCAAAAGACACCCAGTGGGCCAAAGAAGTGCCAGAGAAGAAGGCCGAGGTGGGGAACACCCACCAGGGCGCGCTAGAGGCCCCTGGCGTGACCTAGTGGGTGGTGCCCACCTCGAGAACGCCCTCCACCGACTCTCAGCTCTATAAACTCTCAAATATTCGGAAAACCCTAGGGGAGTCGACGAAACACAATTCCAGCTGCCGCAAGTTCCAGAACCTCGAGATCCAATCTAACACCATCACAGAGGGGTTCATCTTCCTTATAGGTGCCTCTCTAATGATGCGTGAGTATTCCACCATAGACCTACATGTCCGTAGGCAGTAGCTAGATGGATTCCTCTCTCTCTCTTGATTCTCAATACAATGGTCTCTTGGAGATCTATTTGATGTAATGACTTTTGCGGTGTGTTTGTTGGGATCCGATGAATTTTGAGCTCATGATCAGTTTCTATCCATGAATATTATTCAAGTCTTCTTTGATCTCTTATATGTATGATTACTTATAGCCACATATTTCTTCTTGGAATCTTTGGTTTAGTTAGGCCAACTAGATCGATTTTTCTTGCCATGGGAAGAGGTGCTTTGTGATGGGTTTGATCTTGCAGTGTTCTTTCCTAGTGATAGAAGGGGCAGCAAGGCACGCATGTATTGTTGCCATTAAGGATAACAATACGGGGTCTATTCCTGCATGAATAGATCTTGTCTACATCATGTCACCGTTCTTATGACATTACTCCATTTTTCCATGAACGTATACACTACATGCATGCTAGATAGTGGTCGATATGTGGAGTAATAGAAGTAGATGCAGAATTGTTTCGGTCTACTTATCTAGGACGTGATGCCTATATAATGATCGTTTCCTGTATATCGCCATGATTATTTGATCTTCTATTAATTTCCCAATAATAATTTGTTCACCCACCGTGTGTTATACTCATGAGAGAAGCCACTAGTGAAACCTACGACCCCCAGGTCTACTTTTCCTACATATTGCCTTCCAATCTACTATTTTTCTATTTTTTCCAGATATATGAATCCAAAAAAATACCTTGCTGCACTTTTTATTTACTTCTTTTATTTTTTGTTCTTGTGAGGTCTATTTTCCATACCTATTGTAATCTAATCTATCTTATCATCGTTGAGGGCTTCACAACCTCTCTTACGCGTCGGGTTGCAAGTATTTGTTTTTTGTGTGCAGGTGTCGTTTACATAGTTGCTTGATCTTCCTCTACGAATTGATACCTTGGTTTCTTAACTGCAGTAAATACTTACCGTCGTTGTGCTGCATCATCCCTTACTCTTTGGGGAAATACCGACGCAGTCTCAAGCCACGTCACTATGTCACGGGGATGCCGGAATACATCAACGCGAAAGAAGCACAAAACCGGTAACGAGGATAACAATATAATGAGCATGTGCATTACTCAAGAGGATACCAATGCATCTGGGGTTTTGTAAAGTATTGTGAAGCAAAGGGAATATCACATGATAATCAAAGGTTCACTCGAAAAGCATTTGTGTACTTATAGGGACCGATAATGATGCCCACGGTTCCGCTATCGGTCATTGAACGAAGGGGTTTCATTCATGTCTATGTGTTATCGAACCTAGAGGGTCACAATCTTAAGGTAATCACGATTTGCTGAGTGTTAGTACGACAGGAGTGATGATTATATATTTGTGGAATTGTTTCCATTAATATTCGAAATAGTTTCAAGAGGATTTGAAAGCGTTCCGGGGTCATCGGAAGGGTTTCACAGACTATCGGGCAATGTCGGGTATTACCGAAAAGTAATATATAGGTGGAAAATGTTTCTAGATATGTTAAATTAATAATAAAATGTTTCCATAATAGTTAGAAGGCTTTAATAATCAATTTAATATCAACGGGCCTTAAAAGGCCAAGTGGTGGAAAGCTACTTGGCCCAAGTGTAGGTGTCGCCCCTTCCCTCCTTGTGGAAGGAAGGGGGCGAATCGGAAGGGGTTTCCCCGTCCTCACGGCCGGCCAAACGGGGGAACCCCCCTTGTGTGGCGCCTCCTCCTCCCCCTCCACATATATATACTTGAGGTACTAGCACCCTTTGGACACACAAGTTTTGGAGCCTCCTCTGGTTCTCTAGTTCTCTAGTTGATGTTCTAATTGATCAATTAGAGCTTGACCTAGATCCTCTCATACTCATAATTAGAATACTAGTGTGGTTCTAATATCCCCCCTCTAATTATTCGACGACGATTAGCTCTGGACGGTGAAGTGCTACCATATCGTGAAGACTATACGCTTGCAACCAAGTAGAGAGCTTATGCTTTCATTCTTCAGCTCGAGGGATCGTTCGTGAGCGGTTCATGGGATCGTTCATCTATAGTTCGAGAAACTTCATCAACAATCTACATCAGCTCATCTTGTTTCGCTGGAACTAGGAGTCGGTAATGATTCGATCCCTACCGTTTATTGTATCTTCATAGTATTCATGGTTGTATCGTAGGATGATTGTTTTGTTTTCTACTACGTTTCCCAATAGTAGTATTAGAGCCAGGTTCTACGAGTAGATACATGTTGCATTATAGATCACATGTGGATGTGAGAGTTTGATTTTCTTGTTATCCTTCTCTCGAGTGTTTCTTTGGTTCAGTTCATTGACAACATGATGTAGCTTTGTACAAAGTTCTAACAATCGATTGACTTTGATTATCGATGATCTGCTAACGGTTCTTTGGCCTTTATCATAGTCAAGAATTGTGAACTATCGAAAACACAAGAGGGTGATGAAGATGATCGATTTTCTAGGGGGTCATACGCATTGATGAAGTTTAGTGTGGGGACAAATATTTTTAATTAAGTCCCTTCCCTCACACACCCAAAAAGTTAATCTAGCAACAAGGTTTATCGCCTTAATGGTGGACGTAGGTAGCTAGCGTTATCTGCAAACCCTAGAAACCACACAATTTAAATTTGCAAACTGATTAGAGGACGTCTAACTTGGTTTTGCAGGATTGCATGTGATGTGGTACAACCTTTGTCATGATACTGAGTTTATGTATAAGATGGTTATATATTGTAATGTTAAGTGGCATGCGCATCACGACATGATGGTTGGAGCCACGGGATTGCCACTTTAATGTAATAGATGTAGAGAGAGCCTGCGGGTTACATGTGATGGTGGCAAGTATACACGGATGACCCGTAGTTTCGCCATGCGCGGGAGGGAGATGCTGAAATTTTCATGCCACGACAACATTTTCTAAAATTGGTGCCACCGCAACATTTTTGAAACAGTATCCATAGCAAAATTTTCTAAAATTGCCACCGTTGTATCATTTCCGAAACGGCTACCACGGCAACGATTTTTCTACCGTCACGAGAACGTTTCAACTGAAGATTCAAGAAGACCATGAAAATTTCCGGCGCCTAGGGCTATACCATATCATGCTATTATGAATTGCCTGAGAGTTTATCCCTTTATTGTTTGCACTCTTTGATTTTGTAGTATTCAATTATTAGGGTGATCTCCCAAAGTAAATATCAATTTAAAAGGTTCTCTTCCCAATGTTGCTACCCTCTATAACACGTAGCATTCCATAATGCGTCATGTCCACATGAGTACAAACGGGTTGTGAGGTGTAAGATGGGTGGGTGGTCACAATATGTATGCAGATAACACTTGGTTGTCTTCAAAGTTGTCAGAATCGACATTCTGAATCAGATCGGAGCTTCCCTGGTAGGATCGTGAATCATAGAATCATAACTACAATGATCGTAGAAACTTAGATTCTGTGAGTAGAATCGTAGAATCGAAGGGGTTAGTTTGGATCGTAAGGTCGTAAGATTCTAAGACTTGAATAGCGATTCTGACAACCTTGGTTGTCTTGAAGTTCTGGCAGAATCATTCTGATCTCGGAGCACGAAGCATTGAAAGATGAACAAGAATCATATGGATATATGATCGACAAAAGTTTGCCTACCGGTTGAAGGTGCCGTCATCAGTGATGTCCACATCAATGGATGTGAATAAGATCATGTTCTTGAATCACTTAAAATCAATTATGAGAGATATTTATCTATGTGGGAGCACAATAATGAACCAATTAAGTTAATCACTAGTGCAATCAATTTATGAACAATGTCTATGTGTAGTTTTCATTATAGTTGTAGAATAATGGCTCACGATTCCACCTTTTTTTGTTGAAATTGAGTAAGTTGTTTTACTATCTGGTTGAATCTTTATGATTGGTAAACCTAATGAGAGGATCGTCCTCTAAAGTGCCAAGAAGGATTATGTCCTAATGCATGCTTACAATACTCTCCTACTGATACTATGGATGATGAGACCTGCGTACTTCGATCCAAAAGGCTAGAATTACATTGTGGTTTGCCTGCTTCCAAGAAACCCGAACCTCAAAATGTTTGGGATAGTTATGTGATATTGTTGGAACTATTTTTTTAGAAACAAACAAAGGTTAAAAGCTATGTGATATCTAAAGAAGTGGTTTGTTTTTAAGTTCTAGTGAAGTGTTCAACTATGTATAAGACTAAAATGCATAGGATCCGGAAGAACACTAGTCATGAGTTGATGGTGAGAACTTGAAGAGAAAGAACAAATACGAAGGATGTAATGAGACTTATATGCATTAGGAAGTTCGAGGCTCATGCCACTTTGAAAGTTGGATGCTTCTTTTATGAGTAGGAGAAATAGTGGAAGTAAAACTACAAGAAGTAAAAGGTAGAAAGAAATAAGACTTGAATGTCCAGCTCAGGTATGAATGTCATACAAGTTATGAGATGAGGAAAAGGTTGATGAAATAATAGTAACTCTTGGGAATTGTGATTAAATTGTTGATCACTAATTCTTTGACATTGTGGTTACGACTCAATGCAAAAACTACTATGACCTAAATGATCAACAAATGATGAGGCCACAATATCTGATGTAAACTTTGTAAAAATCATCAACATATTACCTCTGTGCTTATTGTCATAATTCATTCCAGACTTTTTACAGTCTAGCCCATTGCATAATAGTTGCAAGGAGGTTGTTCATGAGAGGACAATAGTTGTCTAATGTCCTGAACAAAAGGCCATACTACAATTATGAATAGGATGTATGTCATGAATATTGACAATAAAAATTGTACATCCATAATGTTGGCGCTAAATGTCACAAGACTAAAATAATACGGCATATCTGTGGCACTGCATTTAGTCACATTCGAGATAACTACAAAAGAGTGAGTGGGAGGACAGTGCAACTCTACGAGATTAAAGAATCATAGTAATTAGGTCAGAAGTTGTTCTATAATTTCCTACAGTGACTGATATGAAAGTTGTAGGGAGACGTAGTAGTAAATCAAAATTTTCCTACGTTCACCAAGATCTATCTATGGAGAAACCAGCAACGAGAGGGGAGAGATTGCATCTTCATACCTTTGAAGATCGCTAAGCGGAAGCGTTACAAGAACGCGGTTGATGGAGTTGTACTCGCAGCGATTCAGATCGCGGTAGATCCGATCAAGTGCCGAACGGACGGCACCTCCGCGTTCAACACACGTGCAGCCCGGTGACGTCTCCAACACCTTGATCCAGCAAGGAGGAAGGAGAGGTTGGGGAAGGGCTCCAACAGCAGCACGACGGCGTGGTGGTGGTGGAGTAGCAAGGTATTCCGACAGGGCTTCGCCTAAGCGCTGCGGAGGAGGAAGAAGAGAGGTAGGGCTTCGCCGTGAGAGAGAGAGATCAAATCCTGTCTCAAAACATCCAAAACCTCAAGTATATATAGGAGGAGGGACGTGGAGGGCTGGCTTGGCCTCTACTCCAAAGAGGAGATGGCCGGCTGAATTAAAGGGAGAGTCCACCTCCCACAAGGGAGGTGGATCTCCTCCTTTTAAATCCTTTTTGCCTTATCTCCTTATCTCCAGCCGCATGGGCCTTTAGCAAAAGTCTTGCCCAGCCCAATAAGGGCTGGCACACTTTATCTAACAGCCCATGTGGTCCTTTGGTCGTCACACCCCTCCCGGGGGTCCTCCGGCACCCTCCCGGCACTCCCGGTACACTACCGATGAGCCCGAAAACTTTCCGGTGACCAAAACTGGACTTCCTATATATCAATCTTTACCTCCGGACCATTCCGGAGCTCCTTGTGACGTCCGGTATCTCATCCGGGACTCCGAACAACCTTCGGTAATCACGTATACCTTTTCCCTATAACCCTAGCGTCATCGAACCTTAAGTGTGTAGACCCTACGGGTTCGGGAGACACGTAGACATGACCGAGACACCTCTCCGGCCAATAACCAACAGCGGGATCTGGATACCCATGTTGGCTCCCACGTACTCCACGATGATCTCATCGGATGAACCACGATGTCAGGGATTCAATCAATCCCGTATACAATTCCCTTTGTCTATCGGTATGGTACTTGCCCGAGATTCGATCGTCGGTATCGCCATACCTTGTTCAATCTCGTTACCGGCAAGTCTCTTTACTCGTTCCGTAACACATCATCCCGTGGCTAACTCCTTAGTCACATTGAGCTCATTATGATGATGTCTTACCGAGTGGGCCCAGAGATACCTCTCCGTCACACGGAGTGACAAATCCCAGTCTTGATTCGTGTCAACCCAACAGACACTTTCGGAGATACCCGTAGCGTACCTTTATAGCCACCCAGTTACGTTGTGACGTTTGGCACACCCAAAGCATTCCTACGGTATCCGGGAGTTACACAATCTCATGGTCTAAGGAAATGATACTTGACATTGAAAAGCTTTAGCAAACGAACTACACGATCTTGTGCTATGCTTAGGATTGGGTCTTGTCCATCACATCATTCTCCTAATGATGTGATCCCGTTATCAACGACATCCAATGTCCATGGTCATGAAACCGTGACCATCTATTGATCAACGAGCTAGCCAACTAGAGGCTCACTAGGGACATGTGATGGTCTATGTATTCACACATGTATTACGGTTTCTGGTTAACACAATTGTAGCATGAATAATAGACAATTATCATGAACTAGGAAATACAATAATAACCATTTTATTATTGCCTCTAGGGCATATTTCCAACAAAAGTATCTACACGAGATATAGAGACTTCGATCGAACTTGCGGCTGAACTATATAGGTTGAGGAAAATCCATGCAAACCTTCGTGGTGCGTAGATAAAAATTGCTGAAACAAGGAATGAACTTATGATACACGAAGAAGCACTGATGGGCCCTGACTTCAGAAATGGCTATAGGCCAAAGTAATCCAAAATAGTATCCATATAGTTGAATCAAAACCTTTGGAAGACTTAGAGTCTAATGAATAATAAAGGACCTACAAAGTGACAAAAATAAAAATGTTTTATAAAGCTTAACTTGTTGCAAATAATTTATGACAAGATCAAGGAATTGACTATAATGGGATTATCAAGTCATAGCAATACTTAAATTCAGTTCCGATAAAACTAGCAATACTACATATTTCAATTGTGAGATATAATAGATGGATGTCAAAATGATTCCCATGAGATGGAAATAGAACTGGGATTGTGTATATATGATACAGTTCAAAGTATTTTTGTCAATTCAGAGGATGCTAGTAATTGTGCAAACTTTAAGATATCCTATAATGGATTGAAGCAAGCATAATGGAGTTGAAATCTTTGTTTTGGTGAAATAGTCAAATAATTTGATTTCATCGAGGAAAGCAAAGATACTTGTATTTACAAGAAAGTAAGTGGGATCATGATAATATTTCTAAACACTCTGTGTACATGACACATTGCTCATTGGAAATTATATAAATTTCTTGACATGAATTAAGACTTTATTGAAACTGGTTTTTTAGTAAAGTACATAAAAAAGTATAGTCCTGCTAGGCATAACAATTTATGGAGATAGTAATGTCTAATTGGGATTATCCAAAATACATATGGACAAAATACTAAAGCAATTCAATATGAAGAATGCCAAGAAGAGTTTCTTGTCGAAGTCACATGGAAGGAGTTTTAAGCAAGAATCGGTATCCTAAATACTAACGAGTGAAATACATGATTTAATCACACTTGTGTTAATTATATTCCATGGTATGTAAATAACTATATATGTCCAGTACTCCAAGTAAGTTGTGATTGAATTTATCAGAATGATTGGATTGTTGGTCACGGGAAAATCGTAAAATATTGTTAAGTACATATGACATGTTTCTCGCATACGCAGAAAATGAAGAGATCGTGTAAGGAATTGCACTAATAAATGCTCGATGTAACTTGTACATCGACATAAGTTACATCGACAAAATCTTCATCAATGCTCCAAGCGAATTTTTATTTTTATTAAATAATTTATGGTGACACGGTAAGTTAGAATTGTACCAAGAAAGTTACTGTGGTTAATTCTGTAACAAAAGGCTGAGTATATTGTCGCTTTAGAAGCAACAATGGAGGATAATGAATCAAAGGTTCATTTATGAACTTGGTACGATTTCTAGATGATTGTGCCAATGAAACATTGTTCTTAATAGTGGTTCTATAATATAGTCTGAGGAATCAAAGGTTCTATCAATGATTCAATATATACAAGGCCAGTTTTACAAAATTATGAATTCTTATGAAAGCATGGTAGATGCATTGAAATACAAATGATACACATGAATCTAAAGTTGTCAGATACGATAGGACGAAGTCTATACCACAAGAAAAACATGGACTCACACCGGATTGTCATTGGTGTAAAAGGTAAAATGTGCTAACTAGATTATTGACTCTAGTGCAATGGGAGACTATTAAAATATGCCCTAAAGACAATAATATTGTATTAATATATTTCCATATTCATAATTAAGAGTTTATAGCTATGCTATAACTGCTATGATCCTAGAATATGTGATTCAGTGTAAAACTCATATGCACGTGCAAAATGATACTAATGGTTCTTTAGTTCTAGTTCTAGTTCTAATTGATCTTAATTGATCAATTAGAGATTGACCTAGATCCTCTAATTCTCATAATTAGAAGCCCCGTGTAGTTCTAATCTCCTTCCTCTAATTCTTCGGTGACCATTAGCTCTGGACGGCGAAGTGTTGTAGGATCGTGAAGACAATACACTTGCAACCAAGTAGAGAGGCCGTGCTTTCGGTCTTCAGTTCGAGGGATCCTTCGTGGTCGGTTCGTGTGATCGTTCATCTATGGTTTGAAGAACTTCATCAACGATCTACTTTGACTCGTCTTCTTCCGCTGCAATTAGGAGTCGGGAACGATCTGATCCCAACCGTTTATCGTCTCTTCATAGTGTTTCTGGTTGATTGTAGGGCCGATTTTTTTTTTGTTTTCTACTATGTTTCTCAACAATTCTTTATCTGTTACATGTGCAATTGTTTCGAGTATACCATTGTTTCATGTGTACAATTCTATCTATGTTGACAGTTTTTGTTTCTGCAATGGATTTCTGTTTTATAGAGCTATATCTGCTTAGTTTTGTTTCTGAAACAGATTTTTTTTTTGGAACAGTTTTATTTTGGAATTTTTTCGTTTCGGAAATAGATTTGTTTTCGTAGAACCACGTCTGTTTAGTTTCCCGCTGTGCTGGGCTGAGAATATTTAAATCTCCCGTTCACCCTGCCCTGGTCGACATACTCTGGTTCTAACACACACACACACACACAGTTGGTTCAGTCGGAGGCAACAGACATGAGGTTTGCATCACACCACTTGTTCTCATCTTTTTTTTGGAAATGAAATTCTACAAATGAATTCTTCGATTGTATAGGTAGAAGATGCCACCAGATACAACATCATTGTGTCGAAGATGCCACCAGATACAACATCATTGTGTCTTTTTCCTACGTAATACTCCCTCCGTTCCTAAATATAAAACCTTTTAGAGATTTCACTATAGACTAGATACGGATGTACATAGACATATTTTAAAGTGTAGATTCATTCATTTTGCTTCGTATGTAGCTCATGGTTAAATTTCTAAAAGGTCTTATATTTAGAAACGGAGGGAGTATTTGTGATATTGTTGTATAATGGAGTACTTTACACTAAAAACACAATACAACATCTATGTTACAACCTATGCGCAGTAAAGTCCTGTTGAGCTCTCAAAATTGGCAGCAGCTAAAGGCAGCTTCATCATTTTTCAATCTGATCTCGGAAGCAGGACGAGGCTGTTTCAGCACTGACATGAAGCTTCTTGTTGCTTTGCTGATTATACCAATCAACCTAGAGAGAAAGATTTCTTGCCACCCTGTATTAAATGCTGTGTATCTTCAAGCTCGATCTCGCCACCTCCTTTCCATTCTTTCCCACCTTCAAACATGATCTCAATCTGCTCCAGAGTTTTCCCTTTAGTTTCTGGCACGCAGAAGTACACAAACACAACGGAGACGGTTGATATCGCTGCAAAGACGAAGAACATTCCCGCCACGGATATTGCGCGCGCCATGGAGAGGAATGACATGGAAACCAAACCACTCCCCACTCTACCACCTACCTGACCAAGTGCTGATGCCTGAGCTCGCAATCGTATCGGAAATATCTCTGAAGACAAGACCCAGCATATCGGTCCCATCCCGATCGAGAAGAACGCCACATTCCCACAAACTGCAAAGATTGCCATGTCAATCCCAACACTTGGAGAAATAAGCCCTGCAGCATGCTTTCGCAACGTAAGTGCAATCCCCAATGCAAATAAGCAGACGGTCATGCCAATGGTGCTGACATATAGAAGAGGTTTGCGCCCGACTTTATCGATGAGGAAAATAGCAACCAGTATGAAAACCGTTTTGGTAAACCCAACAGCAACTGTTGCTGCAAGAAGCTCCTGGTCAGATTTGATTCCAGCATCCCTGAAAATTGTTGGGCTGTAATAGACAGTGGCATCGATTCCAGTGATCTGTTGGAACAACTGAATACCACAGCCAGCATATAGCATCCGGCGAACAGCAGGGGAAGGGTTCAGTAGCTCCCTCCACACCGCCTTGTCCTCAGAATTAACCGACTTGATGATATTTGCAGCCTCCTCAATCTCAGCGAGCCTTTCTTCAACCTCAGCTTCCGATTCACTTATCTGCAGCAACACCGCCCTTGCTTCTGGAACTCTCTTCTCCATCATCAGCCACCTGGGGGACTCCGGGATCACGAAAAGCGCGACGCCGATGAAGACCGACGGAAGGATACCGACACCAAGCATAACCCTCCAACTGATGTGCTCTGAAAGGCCTGAGAAAGCATAGTTGGAAACGTAGCCGAGGAGAATCCCCAGGTTGATGCAGATCTCAGGGAGGGACGTGAGAGTCCCACGGGCAGCCGCGGGGGAGATCTCGGCAATGTAGACAGCCGATATCATGGCGCCGAAGCCGATGCCCACACCGGCGAGAAGCCTCCCTATCATGAGCACGGTGAATGAAGGAGCGAATGTCATGATGGCTGCACCGGTCTGGAAGATGATCGCACCAAGGCCCATTGTCCATTTCCTGCCGATGGCATCGGACGTTCTTCCTCCTGACAGGCTTCCCAAGAGTGAAATCACACTGAGGCAGCCAACTAGGATTTCTTCCTGAAACTCGGTAATGTGGAGGTCTTTCTGGATGTAGATGATCGCGCCACTCATGACACCGACATCTGCAGATGGCAGCATGAGCCTTGGGTTAGAAAACGTGTTAGACAGCAATGGAACATCAATCCCTTAATTAGAAGGCCAATCAATAGCACGGCAGCGACAAAAACTAACTTAGTCATGTTTCTTATGCTGATTTTCACACTCAGGACAGCAGGATGAAGAACATCTCAGTTTTACTTATAAAACATCTACACAAGTAAATACTGTAGGTTGCATCAAGATTCGCCCGTGAAGGGATGAAAAAGCGCAACATCAGCAGTTGCGAATCCCTATCGCTGTCAAAAGCATGTCACGAACTCACGATTCCAATCACGGGGGCGCACCACAACAAGCCGTTTCTACTCGTGGACTCGGATCCCAGAGGCCGCGCACGCGCGCACCGGCCGCGGCATTGCGAGAAGAACTCACCGTAGCCGAGGAGGATGGCGTTAAGCGAGGCGAAGATGGCGCAGGAGTAGACGTACCTCTCCTTGCTCCTCTTCTCGGGCGCCGAGGGCCCCCTCCGGCGCGCCGCCGCGTCCAGCTCCGGCCCGTCAGTCGGATGGAGGGCCGCGTACCTGCTCCCCCTGCCGTCGGCGACCGCGACCGCGCCCGCCATCGCCTCGCTCCGCGCTTCCGGCGACGCGGAATGACGTCCAATTTGGGTGTCATTAACAAACTTTTAAATAGCGCGCTAAAGTGGCGCTATAGCGTCGCTATAGCGTCCAAGACATACGCCGCGCTACGCGAAGATCGATTTCACCTACGACGGGTTAGCGTGCTAATAGCGCGCTAAAGGTCACTTAGCGCTAAAATTGGGCCTCTAGCGTTAGCGTCCCGCGTCTCTGGCCTAAAAATTTTGGTCCAAAATTGAATACGCTACGCGGGCCAAAGCCCAAGCCTACCAAGTCGAAGTCCCCAACTCTCCTCTCGAGCCGGACCCTATCCTCACTCCCGTCCTCTTCCCAAGCAGGAACAACGGCGGGGCCAACCAACGACCAACCATGGCGGCAGCCTCGAGCTGTGACTCCGACGACTGACCTTCCTCGCCACTGCCTCTTAGAGACGGCTGCTCCTGGCTACTTCCTCTCGGCTGCTCCCTCCTCGCCACTTCCTCTCTGCTGCGGCGACGACCGCATCCACAGGGCGACGAAGCTCCCGGCGCGACGGTGCTCCCCGCGGCGACGGTGTCCACCAGTCGACCATGAGCCAGCAAATCCCATCAGCAGGTAAGCTTATTTATCCTCTATTATCTCTTCTTCTGAATGCTTGTACTGCTACAGAAATATGTCAGGGACTGAATTCTCCCGATTCGCAACAAAAACAAATGCTGCTGAAGTTTCAGTTATAATACAGAATCACAAATATATTGGAAGTTTATTTGATACTCTCGTACATTTTTCTATCACGTATTTTGGATGCATTTAGATATACTGCAGAGTGAATGCTTTTCTACATATTGGCTTGACTCTGCAGATCCTGAACAGCCTGCGGGAGTGAATGCTTCAATGTTCGTCATGTGTGTCAAGTCTCGACTCCGAACTGCCGCTAGAACATGCTGCAGTTGCCTGCTAGTTGATAATCAGAAGCATTCACCAGTATTTATAGTGTACTGCTTGTGCAGAATTACTATCCTTTGTAGCTTGCAAAATCTAATGAAGTGGTACTATATTATCCTGCAACCATTGCAAAATCTGAACATCTTTGTAGCTTGCAAAAAACAGATTGCATGTAAATCTGCCTAAACAATATCTAATTTTACTTGATTGCTTCTTTTTGCATAGCTGTTGGTGGCTCCAACACAGCCTCAGTAACAAAACCTCCACTCTCTCAAGTTGTTGACTCGAATGATCCTGCGTGGAAGCATTGCACTCTTCCAGATGTGAACAAAAAGCATTGGCAGAAATGCAACTATTGTGGCAAGATATGCACAGCTGGCATTACAAGGGTAAAGTTTCACCTTTCACAAATAACGAATTGTGGTGTCACAGCATGCTAGCTTCAGCATCACAAGCACAAAAGAAAAAGAAGAAGAGACCTACTGCACACCCTAGAAAGAAGAGGAAGAAGAGTGTGCAATCTCTCCTTAATAGCATTGATGAGGAAGCCATACTTTCCGCCTCTTCCGATTCTTCTTCGTCGGAATCAGAAGATGAGTCTCCCTCCAGCCTTGTCGACTCGTATTAATTGCATGGTCGGATATGCCACTTTTGTTGTTTCGAAGTATGATGGTGGTATGCTGGTATGTTTCTATGTCAAGTTAGTTGGCTGAACTTATGATGTCAACCATCTCCTATTGTTGGTGTACCACTTTTGTAGTTTCAAAGTGTGTTCGTGGTATGTTGGTAGTTGCTATGCCAAACTTTGCTCTATGTAATGAAATGGACCATCTCCTGATATATGCCCCTGTTATGTATTGTACAATATGGGACTATTCTCTATTATGTAATGAACTGCACTATGTTAGGATGTATTGTTAATTTGTTATGCGTCTATTCTTTACATTATGTTGAACTTTGCTTTGTTAGTGAATTATGTGGTTGTTCTTTGCATGAGTATGTTCTGAACTACACAATATAGTATCATTCTTCTATTGATTTGGTTATATGCTAGTTGATATATGTCAATTTTCAAGTATTTATATGTTGAATTGATGACTGATTCTATGTCTATTTTATCATTTTTTATTGATTTATACTGAAACGTTAAATGGGGTTTAGCACGCTATAGCTATAGCGTTTCATAGCTTTTGGCTGAGCTGTCGCTAAGAGGCTTAGCGCGCTATTTAAAACTTTGGTCATTAACGACGAGCGAGGAAGGTGTGGGGGGATGTCGACGTGTCTCCGCTTCGCCGCTCGCCTGTCTCTTTCCTACTGGTCTGGTCATGGTCATGTACGTACTCGGTTTTGACATGGGAAATTGTGGAAGGTGGACTTGGACCCGCTCTTGCATTGCCGGCAAACACGAGTGAGGCACGCCGACAGTTACATCAGAGCGTTGCGGTGTTCTCGCATCGCATTGCGGAGTAATTTACACGGAGTAGAAATTACTATCTGGCAGCGTTTACGGTTGTTTGACCGTGTAAACTTTCCAAGAGTTTTCAAAAGGCAAGGGTAAAAAAAATCTGGTGAGGCCAGAAACCGGACTGAATTTGGCGAGTTGCAAGGTCAGATAGAGCTAGCTCTACTAGTTCCAATGCAGATGTCACTTTTCTACAAGTTTAAGCAAACTCCATGGTGGTTTGGACTAACCAATCCTCTAGTACTACTAGTACAAACCAACGATCCATCTCAGAAAGTTCCCTGTCCCCGGTCCTCGTCGTCAGAGGCTTCCACACCTACCAACCCCAATCTGCCAAACACGGCGTTCTACTCCGATCCTCAATACAACAGTTTCTTGCCGCGCGCTTTGCGTCCGGCCGATGATCGCGTGATCGCAGGAGCCTGCGCGCTCAGCAGCATTTTGAATGCAAAGAAGGTTGCGAAAACTAAGGTTGAATCCCTATGGAAACACAGATAGATTTATGTGGGGAATGAAAGAAGAGAGGATCACCGACCGTAGCCGAGCAGGATGGCGTTGAGCGAGGCGAAGAGCGCGCAGGTGAAGACGTACCGCTCGGCCGTCTTCCGCCGGCGGGTCCCCGCCTCGGCCCTGCGCGCCCACTCCGCCTCGTCCAGCTCCTCCTCCTCCTCCGGCTCCACCCTCCGGTACTCTCCACCGCCCTTCGCCACCACCGCCGTCGCCTTCACCGGCTCCATCATCCCCGTCATCTCCGACGCTGCTACGCTCAGGGGCTAGCCTACAACCGGCTACCGTGATGTAGCATGCCTTGAATCAATCAGATCTAGCGCGGCGCCGGAGCTCGACTGATTCAACTCCTGCCTTCTCTTGCTTCGGCTTGGGGTCTATGTAGCATGCTTCGTTTTGCTTAATAATATATATGCACACGACCTCTGCGATTGGTCTTTGGTCTCGCCCCCTCCCACGTTCACGGCAGGACAGCAGGAGCTCGGTGTTTTCTACAATATGGTGCAGGTGGCAAAAGGGCGGTACGCTTACATGGGAGGGCATCACTGTCAAGATTCCGGTCCTGGTGTCTAATGAGGTTTTAGAATTCCAGATCCATTCCGGTTGCGCGTGAGGACGGTCTAGAGTCTAGACTAATACCAAGTGGTGCAAGTGCAACGGAGCCGGATGCCAACGACTTTCTAGCTCAAGTGGTACCGGATGGCTTCCCGGGCCTAAAAAGCACTGATGAGTTCACAGACAGCCCAGCCCAGGACCTCCATTATTGCACAATTTCACAAGATCGATAATCCATGTCTCAAAAAAAAAAGATTGATGATCCAGAAAGAGAGGATAGGAATCACACCGGGATGGTATATCGCAGGTTAATTCGAGATAGAGAATGCCAGTGGGTGCGTAGCTAAGATTGAGAAGTACCATCCTTGCATTCCATTCCAAGGGTCAAGAGTACCGCCTCCGCCTCCGTCTCAAAATACAAGACATTTTTGCAGGCTAGAAGGTTAGAATACATTACAAGCGTCAAACAAGGGGAAGAAGCTGCAAGCATTGTGTTTCAAAACTCCTTGTCCCGGTAACGGTATGCTCTTGGCTCCTGATGGCCCTTGCTGGTCGACCGGAACTTGAGCATCTTGTGAACGCTCGCGAGATGTTTCACCTCCTTGGGCGGTGCTTCCTTGATGTTTCTGCCTTGCTTGTCCTTGTTTTCTTTGGGAGGTGCCGGCTCTTCATGACCGGGCTTTGGTGGATCATCTAACAAGGAAGGAAAACATTTAAAACAGCGAATGAATCCACTGTAAAAATCGCACTAGGGTGAGCGGAAGGAGTAGCAAGGTTCCCCGTGAACGGCAATGTTACCATGCCTTCCCGACAAGTTAGATAAACACATGCTATGTGTGAACAAAGCCATCTCACCCGCCAAAAGAAAAAGGAAACCCATCTCATATGGAACAAGAATGGAAATCTCAAGGAAACAGCAGCAGCATATTCACAGGGTATTAAGTTAATGTACGAAACTCAGTCATGGCATTTAACAGGACACGCGAAATGTTTGCTGCAAAGAAAGAGGCTGCAGAGGGATGCAAACACTTACCACTTTCTGAATATAAATAGCAAGTGCCAACCGTTTCTTCGTATTCTCCAATCTGCCATGAAACAAGGCTCACTCGGCAACTAGGTTAATAATAACTAGAAGCCCTAAAGTACATATTCTAATATTTTAAACAGCAGCAGGAAAAGAAAAAGGAATGAAAACCAATGAAGCTTACTGGTGCAGGTAACTTCACTAACGCAGTGCTTGTTATTACTAAAGCTATCACAAATAATTATGGAGTTCATGTGAACCTTAGTTTATTCACTATAACAGACACGAAGAACAGATCACAAATTTTTCTCAACAAATTTCCAGACAGTCTCCTATTATGAAAAAGTATAACATATCCGGATAAATGGGTGTATCCAGATAGCGCTGTAAAATATTAACCCCAAGTACAGTTCCTTTTTGGAGACGAAAGAACTTTATTCATTAATTACAGAAATTACGTCAGCACCCAAAGTAAAGTTCTAACAGTGATACATTAGTTGTACATTCATACATTTGTAAAGGATCTACACCCCTACCAACAAATTCACTCCATGTCTCAAAGGTATGGTTTATTATAGATGGCAGCCATATAAAACATCAGTGTCAAAAGTTCAATAAGATCAACTTCGAACAACCATAGAATAATGCCCCTTAACTCTCCGCCAAAAAAAGAATAATGCCCCTTAACTTGGCAAGTAAACATCTTCAAAAGCGAACATGGCATAAATAATACTCACCATCTTCAGGCCATCACCTACTACCAAGGTAGGAGTCAACGTATCCAAACCCTGAAAAAGGAGATTACAAATAACTTAGTGAACTACACATAAAGGCGGTAAGCAAAATTATACAGGTAGCTCATATAAGCCAACAAGACAATCACTAAACACATAATACTACCCAGATTTTCGCCATGAATCTACGGAACAGGCATAGACACAACCTGAACAAGAATTTGTATCTGATAACGGTATCCATTGACTATGTCAACGTAAAAACAAGTCTGAAGGAAGGTTGCTCCAAACACAAGAAACATATATAGCCCTTTCATGTAAGAAGAAGTGGCACATACTAATGGCAAGAACTCTCTTAGGTAATCAGCACATAAGCTACTGCTTCATCTTAGTGCACACAATAAAATAATTTGCTCTGGGACTTTATTGGCCATTTAAACATTATTGATATAATCAAATCTAAAGTGATCTCTTTCTAGATATATATCAATAACACGGAGATGGCAAAGGTGCTTAAGGAAAATTTAGAGACACCACATCTTCTTAATTACATTTACAACAGAGACTAATGTCCTTTTGTACCAGTAAGCTGCAGACTGGGAGATGAAACCAACTTACAGAGAGTATATAAGGGGCATTTGGTTGTATGCAGGAATAATGAACATCATCCAACTCTAGCAAGACATACTCTTCCTCCTCCTCCTCCTCCTCAGCAATTTGTTTATCTTTCTCAGCTTCCTTTTCCATCCCCAACAATAATTTGCACTTATACAACAATAAATCTTGACCTTCACCAACCAAGTTACCTACAGAGTTCAGAAGCAAGAACTAAATGCACACAAGATACAACTATCCATGAAATTTTTGCAGTAGGCGAACTAGCATTGCCTGGCAAAAAAGTAAGTCCTTTTAGTCCCTTTGAATTTTGTGCTAAACACCTAGTAGCAAATTAATTAAGTTACCAAATATCGGGACTACAGACGATACAACACCTTCTAAGGGAGAGTGGATTTTTTTCTTTACACCAAATACCCTCACGCTTCGTTTGGATGTCTCCATTGGAGAGCTCCGTATTGAATTGGTCTGAATTCCAAATCAATGAGGAAACTGAAATGGCACGAATACGAATTCATCTGTTTGGTTACCCAGTGAATTGGTCCTTGGAATGCCTCCGAGATTTCAATAGCAAATTCTGTTTGGATGACAAACTTTGGAATTTCATAACTACATTACCGAGGGTTTGGAGATGGGTACAGAGTGGGGGCGGCGGACAGGGAGGAAGACCGAGGCGAAGCGACCGTGGCCAAAAGAGACCTGCGCCTCCGCCACCGAAGCCCTGCTGGTGGCCGCCGTAGTCCTTCTGGACGCCGCCGAGATGCGACCTAGACCGGGGACGGGGATAGGGTGGGGAGGGGACGGGGCATAACCGGACCGGGGAACCGGTGCCTCCGCCGTCGCGGTCCTGCTGGTGGTCGCCGCCGCGGTCCTACCGGTGGCCGCCGAGATGCGCGAGGACGGAGATGGAAACAGAAAGAGGGGGCGGGGAAGGAAATGGGTAGAGGACGATGGACAGGGGCAGAATCGAACCTGGGTGTGGCCGCCGAGATCCTTGGGACTCGACGCCGAGGTCTCTGGTGGTGGCCGCCGAGCTCCCTGGTGGTCACCGCTGTGTTCGTTCGTCTCCTCCTTTTTCTTTTGGGTATGTCTAGGTCGCGAAGTCTCAGCAAGTACGGAGTACTACAGTATACAAGAAAGAAACTCAAACTGAAAAAAAATTGTTTACGTAAAACTCGATGCAAGATCAACGGATTATAGCATTGATTTAGACTTCACAAAGTTTAAGTCGATTGATTTCTAGCAAGCCGTTTTCTTTTTTCTCCGGGTGATAAGGCAGCGAAGGGGTACGTTTTGTGGGAAGGACCAATTTAGAGGAGATCGAAGCATCAAGCCTTTGTATGGTTGGAGGAAAGTCTTGGTGATAGGAGAGAATACGACATTGAATTGGGTTTCGTTTCCTAGCGGCAATTCATAGTCCAACCAAACAGCTGAATTGCAATCAGGAAATACCAAATCCATTTCACGCACCTTAATTAGGACATCCAAACGCAATGTTAGGAAATACCAAATCCATTTCAAGAACCTCAATTAGGACATCCAAGCGCAGTGTTATGTAAAATAACCTAAACTGCCCGTAATGTATTTCACCTCAACACACAGGTTGCCAGTCAGAGATGGAGCCCTCTCTCTATTTGTTACTTGTTAGCTTCCATTCACCAAACAATTGCATCGAAATCTTCGGTTATTAATACAAAAATGGATCGATTGATCCGAGAGCAAGATTATAAATTATAAAGCTCATCGGCTGATACAACTACAAAGGCTACATTAGACAACAAGTGCACAAATATCTTTAGTGTCTGCAAACAAAGCTGCCTCTTTGAGAATTGTACACCAAAATCAACTTGCGATTCTTACATGATCGAAATCAAAAGCACCTAAAGCAACTTACACATGAACACCGTCAAAATCGATGAGCACGTCTACAATTGTGACACAAAGAACACCAATTCCCAGAATAACGATACTGAACATCAACGGCTGAACGAAGACAGCCTCCAAAGCAATAGAATATACAGGAACAAAAGAAAGAAAAAGAATGAATAAAGCCTTACCTGGTGGTTGCAGTGGAGGGGCGGGTGGTGGCCGCCGCCGCTTCACAGATGAAGTGAGGCGTCGAGAGGGGGCTGGGCGGTGGCGCGACTTCAATTGAGGGCGAGTAGGCGGGCGGAGGGGAGGGAGGGGGCCTTGGAGTTGGCGCGGTTCGAGGGGGAGGAACGCGTTGGCGCAGACGACGAGCGACGGGTCCTCGGAAGGCGGCGACGGCAGAGCCCACGACGCGAACAGAGGACGCCGTGGCTAGGATGGGGTGGGATGGATTAGCGCACGAAGGTTATATTGGGCCTAGCTATGTACTTTACGTAGGTCTTTTGACTCTTGAAACGGGCACCAGTTGCTCAAAAAAATGTCTTAAAAAAAGTTGCTCAAAAATAAAACATGAAACGGGCACCTTTTCTTAAAATATAAAAAAGACCTTGAACGAGCGCCAACGCATCAGTCACATGCAAAATAAAATTCTGTTTTATTTTTGTTTTTATTTTTTTACAATAAAACCTGTTTTAGCTACCAACGCGTAATGGCACCATCAAAGAACCATGGAAACTGTTTAAAAGGCATGTGTAGATATATTGTAACAGTAGGGTATGCACAATGATGCTATATTAGAACTCCCATGTAGGATAAATGATGAGGTGAAGAAGAGATAACTCATAAAAAAGGTTTTGCCTTTTCTTAAATAAGAAGATCAGATGTGATCTCTTGGCACGATATGTATCATCTGTTTTTAGGAATAGCTATTTATTGAAGTTAAGGCTAAGACATGACCCATTATAGACTCTCTTTTTTGCCATCTCTAAATTACATGCAAGACTTAAGATAAGGCTATCTTATCAACCGTTGTACATGTCCTTATCAACACAAATAGATGAGAAGAGGAACAAAAACGATAACTATGATCTATTCAAAAATAAGTGTCTTGGCTTTAGTTAGGAGTCTGAAATAGTAGCTTTGCTTCTTGCGCAACTATCATGGGATTTCTTATTTTCCATACCCCATTGTGTATATAGATCTGAAATTTTATGCCATGGTAAATGCATCTTGTTTGCAATGTTAATATCGTATATTTTTCGTAAACAATTGATAGCAATGCCATGTGTGAGTACCACTAGTAAATACATCTTCCTGCATCACAAAGGGGCAAGTGCTTCTCTCCAAAATCTGTGGGGAACCACGGATTGACTTTAGGGTGTTCTTTTTTTTGTTTTTCCATGTGAGGAAGGTGTGTTTCTAATCACAACATCTTGATGAGGAAAATGGTGTTGTACATGATAACTCATTCGCCTAGCCAGCGGTATGATCTGCGTGCCGGTGAATGTCAGACCTCGCACAACACGGGGAGTCGTCGAGTGTTGTCCATGAGAACAACGAGTGCACCCCCCACCCCCCGCACGCGCGATGACACCCCCCTCCTCCCCGACGTAGCTCCATTGGCAATGACAACGAAACTCCATTGCAGCACTATCGACGCTCCAATGAGCATCAGCGAAGCTCCATTGAAGCACTACCGATGCTCTATTGCAACCTCACGCGATGCTCCATTGCAGCCCCGGCAACACAACTGAAAGGACGTAGATGTCACCTAGAGGGGGGTGAATAGACGCTTTAAAACAGTTACGGTTTAGACTTGAACAAATAGAGAATAAAACTAGCGTTTAATTTGTCAAGCATAAAACCTAAAGCAACTAGGCTCATCAATGTGCGCCAACAACTTACGCTAAGCAAGATAAACAACTAAGTGATAGCAAGATATATAACACGAAACAATATGGCTATCACACAGTAAAGTGCATAAGTAAAGGGCTCGGGTAAGAAATAACCAAGGGACACAAAGATGATGATGTATCCCGAAGTTCACACCCTTGGAGATGCTAATCTTGTTTTGGAGCGATGTGAAGGCATAATGCTCCCCAAGAAGCCACTAGGACCACCTTAATCTCCTAACGCCCTTGCACAATGCAAGATGTTATGATTCCACTAACGGGCACTTGAGGGCGGTCATCGAACCTATACAAATGGTAACAGTTGGGGGCGGTTACCGAACTCGTACACTTTTGTAACCCTTGGGGTCGATCACCGGAACCCGTACAAATTGCTCAGGGCAACCTCCACAACCTAATTGGAGAACTCGACACTTGCCCAGAGCTTTGCACCATAATGATTGAGCTCCGAGGCACCACCAATCGTGCGCCAAAGCACTCGGTAGGAACAAACTCTAGGGTACAAAGTACCCAAGAGTAATAAGCTTCTCAACTTTGCACTTCACGTATCACCGTGGAGAACTCAAACCGATGCAACTAACACAATGGCAAGAACACACAAAGTGGTCAAGTCCCTCACTCTCAAATCCCACCACAACAACAAAAGCTATGACGGAATATGAGAGGAAGAACAAGGAGCTCACAAAGAACTCCGAGATCTAGAACCAAGGGTTCCCCTCACATAGAGGACAAATTGATTGGTGGACACGTAGATCTAGATCTCCTCTCTATTTTCCCTCAAGAACTAGCAGGAATCATTGGAGAGATTGAGAGTTAGCAAGCTCGAAGAAGGTCAACAATGGGGCAGACACTGGCTCAAAGGATAAGATCCATTAGGGAAGAAGACCCCCTTAAATATGCCTTCCCAAATCCAACTGTTATGCCCACAGCCCGCACACAAGCGGTACTACCGCTCGGATGGTAGTTCCCGCATAGCAGAGCAATGGCGAGGAGCCACGAGGTGGTAGTGCCGCCAGAACGGTACTATCGCTTATAAGCGGTAGTGGGCGGGGCGTACTCCTGCTTATAAGTGGTACTATCGCTTGCACTACCGTCCTACTGCCGCGCAACCCGACACGAGAAGTCGAGTCCCCAAAAGTAGCGGTAGTAGCCACGATACTGGTCAGCGGAAGTGTCATGCCTAAGATGCGACCCTATCCTTATTTTGCCTCGAGGGCCTCGACAGGGATAGGAGCACATCTCGTCGTGTTGCAAGAATGGATATCATTACGAGTACATGTACAGAAGAGATGAGTATATGGATTTGTCTTACACTCGCCACAAGCTATATCAAGATCACATCAATACAACAACATATTCAAACCTCATACATAAGAGTAGGGTCCGACTACGAACGAAACCAAACGATAAAATGACATCCATCCTTGCTATCCCAGGCTGCCGCCTAGAACCCATCCTAGATTGATGATGAAGAAGAAGAACTCCAAATCAAACAAACATCGCGCTCATGTCAAGTCATCGCATTACCTGTACCTGCAACTGTTGTTGTAGTAATCTGTGAGCCATGGGGACTCAGCAATCTCATTTCCAAGGTTATCAAGACTAGCAAAGCTTAATGGGTGATGTATGGTTAAGTGGTGAGGCTGTAGCAAACGACTAAGCATTTATTTGAGTGGGTAACTTACGAATATAGAAAATAAAGTATGGTGGTCTACGCATAACAAACGTGATCTAGTAATGATCACTAAGTGATCCTGAACACCTACTTACGTCAAACATAACCCCATCGTATTCTCTCTCGGATAAGGTCTCACGAGAAGAGACAGTCACGGTTACGCACACAGTCGGTGTATTTTATTTGAGTTTACTTCAAGTTTACTATGACTGGGTGTTAAACAAAGTTTCCAAGTTGCCACGTAACCGCGGGCACGAATTTTCAAAAGATTTAACCCTGCAGGGGTGCTCCAACTAGTCCATCACAAATTACCACAAGCTGCATCGGAAAACCTCCACCTCAAGATAGCCCAAGGTGTCCTTAGAGTCGGTACACAAGACATTCGAGAAAGGTAAAACAAATCCAGCAAGGCCACTCGACGTGTCGACAATCCCAATAGGAGTCGCGTATCTCGTTCTCAGGACATGGAGGACGAGCTAAGCGTACAGTAACTGACATCCCGAGTTGCCCCAAGTAGACCGCACGGTGCTCTAGTTTGGACCAGCACCAGCAACACTAGCCCCCTGTATTATGTTGAATAACGAACCTCAGGTAGCGCTAACTCCCTATGCGTCAAATTAATTATCAATATTATTATGTTGGGCAAATGTAGTACCAATGTTGGGCCTTGCCAGAAGAGTTTTATCCCAAAACAAATTATCAAGGGGGTCCCCATAACAACCCCAAGCGTGTTAGGAGCGCTCGATATGGAACATAACACCGGTTCACAAGTAACTAGGGCGGCAAAAGTGGTACAAAACACCGAGCAAAAGGCCAAGCCTTCCACCCTTTACCAAGTATATATGTGCATTAAATTAAATAGCAATAATATTGTGATAACAAAAGAATGTCCATGTTGACACATGCAAGCAATTGCACCTGCAACTAGGAACGCTATAAGAGGGGTTGAGCAGCGGTAACATAGCCAAACAAAGGATTGCTGGGATGTGGAGAGGTTAGAGTAAACCTGGGCATTCTCCAGGCTGGGCCGGGCTTCGGGTCGGGCTTTACAAAGCCCGAAGTGAAATTCCAAAGCCCGAGACTGGCCCGGCCCGACCAAAAAATCTAGTATACAAGCCCGAGCCCGGCCCGAATGACCTAAAAACATGATTTTCGGGCCGGGCTGAGCCTCTATGTAAAACGCCAAATTTTGTAAGCCCGAACCCTGCCCGAACAGCTGACCGGGCCTAGATCCCAAGTCCAAACTTGGCCCGAACCTAAAGCCCGGCCTGGGTTTTTTAGGCCAGGCTCGGGCTGCCCATGCTCAGAAGTAGGTTAGAGGCTTGATACGTCTCCAACGTATCTATAATTTTTGCTTGTTCCATGATGTTATATTATCATTCTTGGATGTTTTACAATCATTTTACTACAACTTTATATTATTTTTGGGACTAACCTATTAACCTAGAGCCCAGTGCCAGTTCCTATTTTTTCCGTGTGTTTGGGTTTTACAAAAAAGGAATATCAAACGGAGTCCAAATGGAATAAAAATCTACGGTGAATTTTTATGGACCAGAAGAAGCCCAGGGAGAGTTGGAGTTGGGCCAGAAGACCGACAAGGCAGTCACAAGCCTCAGGGGCACGCCCACCCCCCTAGGGCACGCCCCCCAGGCTTGTGACTCCCTCGTGGCCCATCCTAACTCGTTTCCACTGCCATAAATTCCTATAAATTCCGAAAACCCCAACGCAGAACCTAGATCGGGAGTTCCGCCGCCGCAAACCTCCAGAGCCACGAAAAACCAATCGGGAGCCACTTCCGGCACCCTTGCGAAGGGGGAAACCATCACCGGAGGCCATCTTCATCATCCCCGGGGCTAAGGGTATGTACTAGTAGCTATGTGTTTGATCTCTTTCACTCTCTCATGTTCTTGATATGGCACGATCTTGATGTACCGCGAGATTTATTGATATAGATGAATCGTATGGAGTTTTCCCCTCTCTATCTTGTGGTGATGAATTGAGTTTTCCCTTTGATGTTTTCTTATCGGATTGAGTCTTTAAGGATTTGAGAACACTTGATGTATGTCTTGTGATGGGATATCCATGGTGACAATGGGATGTTCTATTGATCCACTTCATGTATGTTTTGGTGATCAACTTGCGGGTTCCGTGACCTTGGGAATCTATGCATAGGGGTTGGGACACGTTTTTGTCTTGACTTTCTGGTAGAAACTTTGGGGCACTCTTTGAAGTTCTTTGTGTTGGATTGAACATGATGAATCTGAAATTATGTGATGCATATCGTATAATCAAGCCCATGGGTACTTATGGTGACATTAGAGTATCTAGGTGACATTAGGGTTTTGGTTGATGTGTATCTTAAGGTGTTATTTTAGTATGAACTCTAGGGCTGTTTGTGACACTTACAGGGATAGCTCATAAGATTGATCAGAAAAGATAACTTTGAGGTGGTTTCGTACCCTACAATAATTTCTTCATTAGTTCTCTGCTATTTGTGACTTTGGAGTGAACTCTTTGTCGCACGAGAGGTACTTACATATGATTCAACTATGTCAATATTGTTGAGAGAAATTGCACTAGTGAAAGAATGGACCCTAGGCCTTGTTTTCAATCACTGCAGTACCGTTTTTTATCACTTTTGTCACTTGCTACCTTGCTGTTTTTATAATTTCAGATTACAAAAACCTATATCTACCATCCATATTGCACTTCTATCACCATCTCTTTGCAGAACTAGTGCACCTATACAATTTACCATTGTATTGGGTGTATTGGGGACACAAGAGACTCGTTGTTATTTGGTTGCAGAGTTGTTTGAGAGAGACCATCTTCATCCTACACCTCCCACGGATTGATAAACCTTAGGTCATCCACTTGAGGGAAATTGCCGTTGTCCTACAAAACTCTGTGCTTGGAGGCCCAACACGAGTCTACAAGAAGAAGGTTGTATAGTAGACATCAAGCTCTTTTCTGGCATCGTTGCCGGGGAGGTGAGTGCTTGAAGGTATATCTTTAGATCTTGCAATTGAATCTTTTAGTTCTTGTTTTTCACTAGTTTGGTTTTATAAAAGAAAACTACAAAAAAAATGGAATTGAGGTTGCCTCATATGCTTCATATTTTTAACTTGTTTCGTGAAAATGATGGAAAGGAAAATTGTGCTCAAGTGTTAGAAGAATAAGTTATTAAAATGTTTGGCACTAAATCTTTGAATGATGAGCATGACTGCAATGTTGTTAGTATGAATTCTTTGAATATCCATAGTACTAATGATGATTGCACTAGTCATGATAAAAAGATTTCTTATAAGAATGTCAATTTTTGTGGAGTGCATAGAGTTTGTGTAGACATGCCTAAAAGGTAAAATAAATTTTGTAAGAGGCACAAGTATTTAGAAACTAAATGGTTGCAAGAGAGGCTATATGTTTGTGCTGAAAGACTTAATATTTCTCGCCATCCTTGTGAACTTTGCAATGAACGTGGTCATTATAATTTCCAATGTGAATTATTTCATGATCGAATTGTGTCCAAAAATTGTGATAACCTCATTACCCTTGATCATCGTAATGAACTTAGTCTATTTTTGGGGTATGAAGAAATGAAACGCAAAACTAAGGATGTTCCAGCATGGGCTCTCATGAAAATGATTGATTTCGATATAAATGAAATCTATATGTATTGCGTGGTAAATTGCAGTGAGAATCCTTATATTGCCAATTACTTAAAAACAAGAAAACTAATAGAATAGGAAGAGAATACTAATGAAGGGGAAGAGGTTTCCCAGTATCCTCCTATTTTTCTTATGATAAATTAGGTAACGAGGAGAAGCTTTTTATTCAACCAATTTCTTCACAAAGAAGTTTGGAGGAATTAAATAAAGCCACACATAATGTGGTGAATAAGAAGAAAAAAGGAAAAGTAAAGGTAAAGAGGTATCTCTCCCAAATAATCTTGCTCCCATTATTTATAGGCCTCATGAGAATGAATCAAAAATAGTTGTGGAAGATGATACACTTGAGGATGATTCTGTTATGCCTATTGCTTATTGTGATAATTATGATTGGGAAGAGAATGATACTTCTTATAATCTTGAAAATATTTATGGCACCAACTTGGAGGATGATTATAATAATTGCTATCCTATTGGTGCTATTCATACCACTAATGATGAGAGTGATTATGTTTATGATATACAAAGCCACAAGCTTGAGGATGCTATGTTTGATGAAAATTACATGTTTGAGAATTTATTTGCTGCAATTAATGTTTGTCCCAAGCTTGGGGATGCTATGCTTAATGAAGATGGTCTTTTTATTCCCCCTACTTTGAATGATCAAATTTGTTATAATGATTGCATGCCTCCAACTTATGATGATTATTGTGATGATACTTATGCAATGAAAAAGAGTGATGAGTACTATTATGATACTTGTCATAATTATGAATATCCTTTTACTAAATATTACTCTTTTAGTGTGGAACCAATTTGTAGTATTCGAGTTTCATATGATACTCCCACTATTAGTCATGAGAAGAAATTTTCTTGTGTGGAGAGTAGTAAAATTTCTATGCTTGTAGATCATGAAAATAATGCTTTATGTGCTGGTTATATTGTTGAATTCCTTCATGATGCTACTGAAAATTATTATGAGGGAGGAACATATGCTTGTAGGAATTGCAATAATATCAAGTTTCCTCTCTATGTGTTCAAAGTTTTGAAGTTATGCTTGTTTTGCCTTCCTATGCTAGTTGATTCTTGTTCCCATAAATTGTTTGTTCACAAAATGCCTATGCATAGGAATTGTGTTAGGCTTAAATGTGATAGTCATATGCTTCATGATTCTCTCTTTGTGTTTCAATTCTTATCTTTTTTGTGAGCATCATTGAAATCATCATGCCTAGCTAAAAGGCATTAAAGAAAAGTGCTTGTTGGGAGAGAATCCAACACCTTTACTTTCTGTTTTGATGTGTTCACATGATTAAGCTACTTTAGTAATGATGTTTTTTGCCTTTTATTTCAATAAAGTGCCAAGTAAAGCCTTTGGGATAGTATGGATGATAGTTGACTTGATTCTGTGCAAAAACAGAAACTTTTGCTCTCAGTCCAGGAATTTTTTAAATTTACCGGGACGTGCTTTTGATATGATTTTTTTACACATGATTGGTATACAAATTTCCCAGCTTTTCCTAATTTTTTGAGAATTTTTATAGACAGGGAAGTATGGTTACACTACAGATCTTCACAGACTTGTAGCGACCCGACCTGAAAGGTCAAGTCTCCGGTGTTTCCGTACCATCCCAAGATCATGCTGGTACACACACGGTACATCCATGTATATATCAAAGGGAAATCACACAACATTATATTAATCGAAATCTCATATCGAGTCCTTTATTACAATAAAAATTACAATAAAGTGGCTAAAAGCCAACTCATGAGAATATCTAAATCTTGCGGAAGCGTCGAAGGTAGATGAGTCCATCTGACTCCAAGGGCATCTCACTGAGCATAGAACGCGTCCTCACTCCTGGTCGGAAAAGTACTCTGCAACATGATACATTGCAGCCATGTAGGTCAGCATATGGAATATCCCGGCAAAGTCACAAGAGAGGGGTGAAAAGATAATCATCTAGTCTATATGCATATATGGCAAGTGGGGTGGTAAGTTTTTGCGTAAAGCCAAGTTTTTTCCTACATCAAGGGAGGGGCTAAGCAAAATATTACTAAGTTGGTTGATTAATGAGATGGTTCCACCAACCAATTCTCATACGCAAAATTATTAAATACCCACATCATCATATTAATTGTGTTGAGAGTTCCGGAAGTTTCAATTCCTTTGGCTCAAGTCGTCCATGACCGTGGACACGGCTAATCGATTAGGTTTGGAATACTCTGCAGAGTTTTGCACACGTTCCCCACAAGATTTGGTCGCCTCCGTTTGATTTCTCGCACTTCAGGGTGTTTGAGAAATGGATGACCAAAACATGGTCTTCCAAAGGGTTTCCCTGCGACTCTGTCGGTGCCCATCCTTTCCTACCGTTCTTCTACCTCTCGTAGCACCCCCTGTCCAGGGTCACCACGATTTCCAACCAAGCGAGAGCCCATAATGACTTGTGGCTGTGCAGGTAAGCCTTGGGTCTTGAAGCACCCATCCATCTCTTTGTGCCTGGGTGGACCTTTCCGCATGAATACTGGCCATCTCTAGCATCACCTAGGCAAATCCACTGGTTTCTCCAGGGTGCCGTTCAACCATCATCCACCCAGAGGTATGTTGAAAACTCGGAGTCTTAAATCTTGATCATTATGTAGGTCTTGAAATTATTAACTCTCTCAACTCTCATGAATCACACAACCAACCCCGTCTACTAATAGCATAGCAAAAGGTAAAACAACGTTTCCCGGGGCCAATGTGTCAAGAGGTTGAGGGGGGGGGGGGGTACCTACCACATGATACTACTACAATGTAACCAAGTTTTCAACTAACCTATCTTGCATGCAATTGGGGAGATGGTAGAACTAATGCATATAAAACATGGGTAAACATGGTCAAAGTGACTTGCCTGATTGATGATCTTCGTACGTGAGTGACTCTAAGTAAAAAGCTTCGCACTCCGGATAATCTAACGAAGCAAACAAGCACTCAATAAGCATACAACAGAATATTGTAACTCACAAACATCAACCAAGAACTAGTAAACAATCAAGACAAAACAATGCACAAATCTCAAGTAAGAAAACACACAAAGTTTTGTTTTCAAAAGGTGAGGAATGAAAACACTACTGACATAATGAAACCATTTGTAATAACAAAACAATTGTTGTCAGCAAGGAAACAATAGAATATTTTATTAATAAACAGAATATAATCAATTTAAGTTTGTTGGGAAAAGTTTAGTAAAGTTTATACAAGTTTGTGATAAACACTATATGAATCAACTATAGTTATATTAACAAAAGAATGAAAAACTAAACTTATTATTTATTTGTAAAACATGTTCTTAACAGGAAATAATTTACAATTAAATCTGTCTTAGAAAACAGAATTAAAATATACAAAACTTTGTTTGAAAACAAAACTATTACTAGTTAGTTTTTTTAATCAAAATAAACCTATTTGAAAATAAGTTGTGATTCCTATGTTAAATAAAATTAAACTAAGCAAATTTATATTTTTATTAACAGTGAGTGAAAACACTAAATGTTTACTAACAGAACCTAATAAACAAATAAAACCAAATTCTAAATCAAACTAATTAAAATTAAGTATATAAAACTATATTGTAATACTAGGCAGATTCTGTTTTTGGTTAAAACATTAATCAAATATATCCTAAATATCTTCAAACTAAGCATGAAGGTAGTCCTAACTAATACCAAACAGTAGCAAAAAGATTCATGTCAAAATCTATTTTCAAACTCTAGTTATACAGATTTGAAGATTTTAAGCAAATTTGATTCAATTCAAATTTTATAGTTCAAATTTGAAATTTAAAAGTACAGGGTGAAACTACATGAAAAATGTGAGCTATTGCAAAAATAATTAACTCAAAACACTAAATATATTAAAAGATATAGTTAAAACAAATTTTGAAATCATTCCGTTAATTAAAACAATAACAGAAAAGGAAAAAAAGATTTGCGACGGTCAGGGGGCTACGTGGCGCAATCCTATTGGTTGGCTAGCGCGTGTGTTAGATGATTTCGAGCGGGCGACCGGTCGGAAGAGGATAATGGTTCAGATTAAATCCGATCTAATCTTAGCCGTTGGTTTTGGATCGGAGGGAGGGGAATGCTCACGGGGTAAAGTCGCCGGCGTCGGGGGTTCTCCGGTGGATCCGAAGGCGGCGAGGACGACGGCGAGGCGTTCCGGTGGTCGGGGAAGACGGGGAAGTGGTCCGGGCGATGGCGACGGGCCTCCGGAGTCGACTGGTGGCAACGGTGAAGCGAACGGTGGTCAGAAGTGGTGGCTACGGTCGATGGGAGGTCCGGTGAGGGTGGGAGCTCCGGCAAGCAATCGCGGCAGCGTCTCGGCGAGAGAGAGAGGGGGCTCGGGGAAAAATGGATGCGGGGAGTGGCCAGCTTATATAGGAGTGCGGGGAGCGAGAGGGAGTTAAGAGAGGAGAAAGATCCGGCGAGGGGAGGAAATGGCCGGCGTCGGGTCCGGCGCGCGCGGGGGGGAAAGGAGATGACCGTTCGGTCATTACGAGCGAACGAGGTGGGGCCCGGTGTCAGCGAAAGGGGACGTGTCCGTTACGCGCGGTCGGCCGGTCGGTAGTAAAAGCGCGAATAACTGCCGTGGGCCGGCCCGTTTAATACCGGAAACGGTTACCGTTTCTTTTTAATAATTTTCCAGAGACATTCAAAAGCTTTTAAAGCATTGAAATCGTCTCTAAATATAGGGGTATTATATATCAAAATTAACAGAATAATAAATGCTATTTAATGTACATTTCTATTCTGTCATTTGAACACTTTGAAAAAAAATATTTTCAGAAATTGCCTAATTATTTTTAAACCCTTTTTGCAAATATTTTCAAAATAACCCCTGGTTATTATTGTTCAATTAAACCACCAATTAGTCCCTGGTGTGGAGTGTCATGTTCCTCCTCTCTTATTTGAATTTTAACCAAAATTTCAAATAGGTGAAAGCAACTTAGTGAAAAGTAGAAAGGACTTTCTGGAATTCAGAAGAGGCATTTCAACTAACACATACAATCAAGTAATGATGATGATAGATGCATAGCTATAACATAACATTCCAAAATAGAATTTTGGGATGTTACAAACCTACCTACCTTAAGATGAATCTCGCCCTCGAGATTCGGGTTGGCTAGAAAATAGGTGCGGATGGTCTCTACGAAGATCTTCTTCGCGTTCCCAGGTGGCTTCTTCCTCGGTGTGGTGACTCCACAGAACTTTGCAGAACTTGATGATCTTGCTGCGGGTAACCCTGTTGTTAGTCTTAAGGATTCTGACAGGCTTCTCCTCGTAGGTCAGATCACTTTCAAGCTGTATGGCCTGTAGGGGCACGGTGTCTCTCAAAGGGATATCAGCCATTTCAGCATGGCATTTCTTCAGCTGGGACACGTGGAACACATCATGAACTTCGGATAATCCTTCCAGCAATTCCAGTTTGTATGCAACTTCGCCTCTACGTTCAAGAATTTTGTAGGGGCCTATGAATCTGGGTGCTAATTTTCCTTTAACACCAAACCTCTTGATTCCACGAAGCGGGGACACACGAAGATAAGCTCGGTCTCCCACTTCATACGTCACTTCCTTGCGCTTGTTGTCAGCTTAACTCTTCTGTCGAGATTGAGCTATCTTGAGTCTGTCACGAATCAACTTGACTTTCTCTTCAGAATCTCGGATAAGGTCGAGACCAAAAAGTTGTCGGTCTCCAACACCATCCCACGTCAGTGGTGTTCTGCACCTCCTTCCGTATAAAGCTTCAAAAGGGGCCATCTTTAGACTGGTCTGATAACTGTTGTTGTACGAAAATTCTGCGTAAGGTAAGTTGTCATCCCAACTAGATCCATAATCTAGCGCACAAGCTCTCAACATGTCTTCCAGAATCTGGTTGACTCTCTCAGTCTGTCCATCTGTCTGCGGATGAAAGGCTGTACTGAACTCTAGCCTTGTACCCAAAGTTTCATGTAACTGATGCCAAAACTTTGAGGTAAATTGTGTTCCTCTATCTGACACGATACTCCTTGGAACTCCATGTAAACATACGATCCTGGTCATATATATCTTGGCTAGCTTAGCACTGGTATAAGTGGTTTTCACCGGAATGAAATGAGCTACCTTGGTCAAGCGATCAACCACTACCCAGATGGAATCATAACCTGAACGGGTCCTGGGTAATCCTGTGATGAAGTCCATACCAAGTTTTTCCCATTTCCACTCGGGTATCGGCAAAGGTTGTTGTAACCCTGCTGGTTTCTGATGTTCTGCCTTTACTCGCTGACAAACATCACATATTGCAACATGTTCTGCAATATCTTTCTTCATACCTGTCCACCAATAACTTTCCTTTAAATCGAGATACATCTTGGTATTGCCTGGGTGTATCGAGTAAGGTGAATCGTGGGCTTCCTGAAGTATCATCTTCCTGAGCTCTGGGTCATTGGGCACATAGATTCGGTTCTCAAACAACAAAGTTCCGTGTTCATCCTCACGAAAACCTTTAGCTTTACCATCTTCCATTCTCTGCTTAATCTCAGCTATCTCCTTGTCCGATTTCTGGGCTTTATGAATTCTTTCGGTCAAGGTGGATTGGATCTCTAGTGTACCAACATATCCTCTTGGAACTATCTCTAGCTTGAGCTCTCTGAGATCATCGGCTAACTCTTGGGGTAATCCTCCAGCTGTGAGTGTGTCACATAAGTTTTCCGACTCAAGGCATCGGCTACAACATTAGCCTTACCTGGATGGTAATGTAATCTCATGTCATAGTCCTTGATTAACTCTAACCATCTCCTCTGTCTGAGGTTCAACTCTTTCTGCGTGAAAATATATTTCAGGCTCTTATGGTCGGTGTAAACATCACAACTATTTCTGATAAGGAAATGTCTCCAGGTCTTGAGTGCGTGCACTACGGCTGCTAGTTCCAAATCATGGGTGGCATAATTCAACTCATGAGGTCGTAGTTGTCTGGATGCATAGGCTACAACTTTTCCATCCTGCATAAGTACTCCTCCAAGTCCTTGACGTGAAGCATCACAGTAAACTTGGAAGTCCTTCCGAATATTGGGCAAAATCAACACTGGGGTTGTGACCAAACGTTTCTTCAACTCCTGAAAACTGGCTTCACATTCCTCAGTCCAAACATACTTAGATTCTTTCTTCAACAACTCTGTCATGGGCTTGGCAATCTTTGAGAAATTCTCAATGAATCTCCGGTAATATCCGGCAAGTCCGAGGAAACTGCGGATCTCCTTAACTGAGGTAGGGGACTTCCACTCGGTGACGGCTTCAACCTTAGCAGGGTCCACTGCTATTCCATCTCCGGGAATAACATGTCCAAGGAATCCGACTTCCGTCAGCCAAAATTCACATTTGCTGAACTTGGCATATAGTTGATGCTCTCTCAGCTTCTCAAGAACTAAACGCAAATGTTCCTTATGCTCTTCCTCGTTCTTGGAGAATATCAGAATGTCATCGATGAACACCACAACAAACTTGTCTAGGTATTCCATGAATACTTTGTTCATCAAATTCATGAAGTAGGCAGGAGCATTAGTCAATCCAAAAGACATGACCGTATACTCATACAAGCCATACCTCGTGGTGAAAGCTGTTTTGGGTATATCCTGTTCACGAATTTTCAACTGGTGATACCCTGATCGAAGATCGATCTTGGAGAATACTTTGGCTCCTACGAGTTGATCAAACAAATCATTAATCATCGGTAGAGGATACTTGTTCTTTATAGTCACCTCGTTCAAGGCACGATAGTCAACTACCATTCTCAAAGATTTATCCTTCTTCTCCACCAAAAGTACTGGGGCTCCCCAAGGTGATGAACTTGGGCGAATATAACCTTTGTCCAATAACTCCTTAATCTGCTTCTTGATTTCCAACAGATCATTTGCGGGCATCCGATAGGGTCTCTTGGAAATTGGAGCTATCCCTGGCTGTAGCTCTATTAAGAACTCAATTCCCTATCTGGTGGCATTCCTGGTAATTCTTCCGGAAATACATCCAGATAATCTTTTACCACAGGTACTTCCTCCTGAACAACTCCCGTGAGGGCATTTAACCGTGCACTCATCTGGGTGCGTCGGGATACATACTTAATCCTCTTGTTCTCCGGGGTGGTGAGTGAAACAGACTTGCTGAGGCAATCAAGATTTCCTTCATACTTGGTCATCCAATCCATGCCTAGGATTACATCCAATCCTTGTGACTCTAACACGATGAGGTCGGTGGGAAAAACATGATTTCCTATATTGAGTTTCAAGGCATGGCATCCTATCCCTGCCATCATCATACCTCCTGGGGAACTGACCTTAATGGGCTGACTAAGGGTTTTGGTGGGCAAGCCATACTTATCCACAACTACCCTTGATATGAATGAATGAGTTGCACCGGAATCAAAAAGTACTGTAACTGGACGTGAATGCAATAAAAACTTACCAACCACAGTCTCGGGTTGATCATAGACTTCTTCCACGTCGAGATGGTTCACCTGGGCACGAGGAAAAGGGTTTGGCTTCTTGGCTGCGGAGTTGCCGTTGTTGTTGCCATTTCCATTGCCTTGCTTGCTCTGGGGACACTCATTAGCATAGTGCCCTGTCTTCTGACACTTGAAACAGGTAATGTGACTCAGATCCTTCTGAGCAGGAGCGTGACGGTGCTGGTTGTTGTTCCCATTCCCATTGTCAGTCTTGAAATTGCCATGGTTGAGACGGGCATTCCCATTTCCTCCATGGTTGTGGCTTCCATGGTTGTGCACAGCATGAGTGTGCTTTCCAAACTTACCGGTCCCTGATCCGGTATTCCCTGAGTACGGGGAGTAGCGAAGCTTCTGATGAGCTCCAGAGCTGAACTTCCCCTGAGTGTACTTCCGCTTGTGGTTCTCAATCTGCTGTTGTTTACCCTCCAGAATAAGGGCCTTGTCCACCAGCTCTTGGTAGTTGTTGAAAGTAGCCACTACCAGCTGTATGCTCAACTCGTCGTTGAGTCCTTCCAGAAAATTTTCTTGCTTGGCCGCATCATCGGCCACATCTCCTGGGGCATAACGGGCCAACATGCTGAACTCTTCCACATATTGGGCCACAGAGCGATTACCCTGGCGCAAGTTGCGAAACTCGCGCTTCTTTAGACTCATGGCTCCAGCTGAGACATGAGCGGTGCGGAAAGCAAGCTTGAACTGCTCCCAAGTCACATCTGCAATAGGATAAGTGGTGGTGTAATTCTCCCACCATGATGTTGCTGGTCCTTCCAGTTGATGTGCGGCAAATCGCACTTTCTCGGCGTCAGTGCATCCAGCGGTGACAAGTTCTCTCTCCACCTTACGGAGCGAGTCATCTGCCACAATGGGCTCAGTACTGCTGGAGAAAGTTGGAGGGTTCAACCTCAGAAAACGGGTGAGATTGTCAGTCTGGGGTGGATGGTGGTTGTGGTTGTTCTGATTGTTGGTCTGATTCTGAATCAATAACTGCATCAGTGCATTCTGCTGCTGAAGAAGTTGTGTGAGTTCCGGCGGGAAAGTGAAGTCGGTCTCACGTCGTGGAGGCATCTTGCTGTTTTCAGAGGGATGAGAATTTAGAATAGAACAAGGGTCTAGAAGAAATTCACTACCCATATGTAATGCAACAAACATATCACACCAAACACTCATTCATTTATTCAATCAACGTCAAACATCGGGAATACAAATCTCAAACAACTAAGCATCGACCTACGCTTTAACGATGAAAATAAAAGATACATGGAGGGCATAACTAATGTTTTTCCTCAGAAGTGCATAGTCGTAGGTCCTCCGGTGGTGCTTTCCTCATAGTCTTCATCGTCGCTGATGAAGGGTGCCATGTCTCCTTCGGGCTGAAGGTTTTCCCCCATGTCTAGCTGCTCCTCCAGAGTTGCGATGCGTGCATTCTGCTCATCAATCCTCTCTAGGAAGTCCTTCACTTCATGCTCGTGTTCATAGTTGGCCTCTCGCAGATCAGCTTCAAGGTCCAGCTCGCGGTTCATCAGATTCTTGATTGTCTTCGTATCAGCACGAACTCGAAGCTCCAGAGTTCTGATGTGAGTCTCCAGGGTCTGGATATAGGAAATAGTGGTGTCTGCAGTGGGAGGAGTTATGATGTTTCCATTGGCATCTCTGCGACAAACCACGCTGAGTCCTGGTGAAATGGTTCTACCTCTGTATTCCTCCTGAATACGTCCAAGGGCACGATGAATGGCCATGTCTCTCCCAAGTATCCAACTGGGTGCCACAAACTTGAGGTCGATGGGTTCCTTCCGATTCCCAAAGGTCTTCCCTGGGATGTGCACCTCTATCTTGTAGCGTCCGTCTTGGGGAAATGACATGATAGGAGTCCCGGTGATGCTCGGCAAAGCAATCCTTACGTCCTTGATGATCCTCATCAGCTCCTTACCAAAGGGCATCGTTGTGTCAGGCTGGCAAAACTCCGTGATCAACACTGGGATGAAGGTGGCCATCTATAAATTTTGAAATAATCGGAGAGGAGTCAGAAACGAATAGATGAGAGTATAAGATATTTAAAGACAAAGAGAAACAATCCTAAGGCTTTCCAATCCTAGAGGTTACGTCCTACGGTCAGCGTGTGCTCTGATACCATTTCTGTAGCGACCCGACCTGAAAGGTCAAGTCTCCGGTGTTTCCGTACCATCCCAAGATCATGCTGGTACACACACGGTACATCCATGTATATATCAAAGGGAAATCACACAGCATTATATTAATCGAAATCTCATATCGAGTCCTTTATTACAATAAAAATTACAATAAAGTGGCTAAGAGCCAACTCATGAGAATATTTAAATCTTGCGGAAGCGTCGAAGGTAGATGAGTCCATCTGACTCCAAGGGCATCTCACTGAGCATAGAACGCGTCCTCACTCTTGGTCGGAAAAGTACTCTGCAACATGATACGTTGCAGCCATGTAGGTCAGCATATGGAATATGCCGGCAAAGTCACAAGAGAGGGGTGAAAAGATAATCATCTAGTCTATATGCATATATGGCAAGTGGGGTGGTAAGTTTTTGCGTAAAGCCAAGTTTTTTCCTACATCAAGGGAGGGGCTAAGCAAAATATTACTAAGTTGGTTGATTAATGAGATGGTTCCACCAACCAATTCTCATACCCAAAATTATTAAATACCCACATCATCATATTAATTGTGTTGAGAGTTCCGGAAGTTTCAATTCCTTTGGCTCAAGTCGTCCATGACCGTGGACACGGCTAATCGATTAGGTTTGGAATACTCTGCAGAGTTTTGCACACGTTCCCCACAAGATTTGGTCGCCTCCGTTTGATTTCTCGCACTTCAGGGTGTTTGAGAAATGGATGACCAAAACATGGTCTTCCAAAGGGTTTCCCTGCGACTCTGTCGGTGCCCATCCTTTCCTACCGTTCTTCTACCTCTCGTAGCACCGCCTGTCCAGGGTCACCACGATTTCCAACCAAGCCAGAGCCCATAATGACTTGTGGCTGTGCAGGTAAGCCTTGGGTCTTGAAGCACCCATCCATCTCTTTGTGACTGGGTGGACCTTTCCGCGTGAATACTGGCCATCTCCAGCATCACCTAGGCAAATCCACTGGTTTCTCCAGGGTGCCGTTCAACCATCATCCACCCAGAGGTATGTTGAAAACTCGGAGTCTTAAATCTTGATCATTATGTAGGTCTTGAAATTATTAACTCTCTCAACTCTCATGAATCACACAACCAACCCCGTCTACTAATAGCATAGCAAAAGGTAAAACAACGTTTCCCGGGGCCAATGTGTCAAGAGGTTGAGGGGGGGGGGGTACCTACCACATGATACTACTACAATGTAACCAAGTTTCCAACTAACCTATCTTGCATGCAATTGGGGATATGGTAGAACTAATGCATATAAAACATGGGTAAACATGGTCAAAGTGACTTGCCTGATTGATGATCTTCGTACGTGAGTGACTCTAAGTAAAAAGCTTCGCACTCCGGATAATCTAACGAAGCAAACAAGCACTCAATAAGCATACAACAGAATATTGTAACTCACAAACATCAACCAAGAACTAGTAAACAATCAAGACAAAACAATGCACAAATCTCAAGTAAGAAAACACACAAAGTTTTGTTTTCAAAAGGTGAGGAATGAAAACACTACTGACATAATGAAACCATTTGTAATAACAAAACAATTGTTGTCAGCAAGGAAACAATAGAATATTTTATTAATAAACAGAATATAATCAATTTAAGTTTGTTGGGAAAAGTTTAGTAAAGTTTATACAAGTTTGTGATAAACACTATATGAATCAACTATAGTTATATTAACAAAAGAATGAAAAAGTAAACTTATTATTTATTTGTAAAACATGTTCTTAATAGGAAATAATTTACAATTAAATCTGTCTTAGAAAACAGAATTAAAATATACAAAACTTTGTTTGAAAACAAAACTATTACTAGTTAGTTGTTTTAATCAAAATAAACCTATTTGAAAATAAGTTGTGATTCCTATGTTAAATCAAATTAAACTAAGCAAATTTATATTTTTATTAACAGTGAGTGAAAACACTAAATGTTTACTAACAGAACCTAATAAACAAATAAAACCAAATTCTAAATCAAACTAATTAAAATTAAGTATATAAAACTATATTGTAATACTAGGCAGATTCTGTTTTTGGTTAAAACATTAATCAAATATATCCTAAATATCTTCAAACTAAGCATGAAGGTAGTCCTAACTAATACCAAACAGTAGCAAAAAGATTCATGTCAAAATCTATTTTCAAACTCTAGTTATACAGATTTGAAGATTTTAAGCAAATTTGATTCAATTCAAATTTTATAGTTCAAATTTGAAATTTAAAAGTACAGGGTGAAACTACATGAAAAATGTGAGCTATTGCAAAAATAATTAACTCAAAACACTAAATATATTAAAAGATATAGTTAAAACAAATTTTGAAATCATTCTGTTAATTAAAACAATAACAGAAAAGGAAAAAAAGATTTGCGACGGTCAGGGGGCTACGTGGCGCAATCCTATTGGTTGGCTAGCGCGTGTGTTAGATGATTTCGAGCGGGCGACCGGTCGGAAGAGGATAACGGTTCGGATTAAATCCGATCTAATCTTAGCCGTTGGTTTTGGATCGGAGGGAGGGGAATGCTCACGGGGTAAAGTCGCCGGCGTCGGGGGTTCTTCGATGGATCCGAAGGCGGCGAGGACGACGGCGAGGCGTTCCGGTGGTCGGGGAAGACGGGGAAGTGGTCCGAGCGACGGCGACGGGCCTCCGGAGTCGACTGGTGGCAACGGTGGAGCGAACGGTGGTCAGAAGTGGTGGCTACGGTCGATGGGAGGTCCGGTGAGGGTGGGAGCTCCAGCGAGCAATTGCGGCAGCGTCTCGGCGAGAGAGAGAGGGGGCTCGGGGAAAAATGGATGCGGGGAGTGGCCGGTTTATATAGGAGTTCGGGGAGCGAGAGGGAGTTAAGAGAGGAGAGAGATCCGGCGAGGGGAGGAAATGGCCGGCGTCGGGTCCGGCGCGCGCGGGGGGGAAAGGAGATGACCGTTCGGTCATTACGAGCGAACGAGGTGGGGCCCGGTGTCAGCGAAAGGGGACGTGTCCGTTACGTGCGGTCGGCCGGTCGGTAGTAAAAGCGCGAATAACTGCCGTGGGCCGGCCCGTTTAATACCGGAAACGATTACCGTTTCTTTTTAATAATTTTCCAGAGACATTCAAAAGCTTTTAAAGCATTCAAATCTTCTCTAAATATAGGGGTATTATATATCGAAATTAACAGAATAATAAATGCTATTTAATGAACATTTCTATTCTGTCATTTGAACACTTTGAAAAAAATTATATTTTCAGAAATTGCCTAATTGTTTTTAAACCCTTTTTGCAAATATTTTCAAAATAACCCCTGGTTATTATTGTTCAAATAAACCACCAATTAGTCCCTGGTGTGGAGTGTCATGTTCCTCCTCTCTTATTTGAACTTTTAACCAAAATTTCAAATAGGTGAAAGCAACTTAGTGAAAAGTAGAAAGGACTTTCTGGAATTCAGAAGAGGCATTTCAACTAACACATACAATCAAGTAATGATGATGATAGATGCATAGCTATAACATAACATTCCAAAATAGAATTTTGGGATGTTACAAGACTATTCTGTTTTGCATGTATAGTTTGCTTGTTTTAGTGTTCCGATAGCTTATATTAAGTGGTATAAATCATGGGAATGGTATAATACAGTAGGTATCATATGGGAACAATTATGAATCTGGTCTTGACAGTACAAAACTGAATGATCTTTGTTTATTATACTAACCCATCTCATGAAGTTCCGTTAAGTTTTGTGTGATTGAAGTTTTCAAGTTTTGGGTGAGACACTGATATGAGGAGAATAAGGAGTGACAACAACCTAAGCTTGGGGGTGTCCAAGGAACCCCCAAGGTAATATCCAAGGAATACTCAAGCGCCTAAGCTTGGGGATGCCCCGGAAGACATCCCCTCTTTCGTCTTTAACACTATCGGTATATCTTACTTGGAGCTATATTTTTATTCGTCACTCAATATGTGCTTTGCTTGGGTCGTCATTATATTTAGTTAATTTCTGTTAGGTGTTATTTATAATCATGTTTTTCAATAAAAAGTACCAAGAATTGCCTTTAGGATGCTTGCATTGCATGTTTTGATGAGTGCTGTGTAAAGACAGAAACTTTGGCTGTAGTGTTTGAATTTTCATATTTTACTGGAACGTGGAAAATTTCTGAAATTTTTACATGGTGTGGTCATATAAATTTTATATCATGTCCTAAATTTTCATAATTTGTTTGAGTTATATAAGTACACTTTTTTCATAAATTCTTACAGACTATTCTGTTTAGACAGATTGTTGTCATAGTTTTGTTATCTACTTATCCTATAGTTTCCATAGCCTATATTGGTAGATATAAATTGTGGAAATGATAGTATACAGTACCTAATGTTTGAAAATTATTATGCAACTTGACTTGGCATTATATAAAGAGTTGATTTATTATTATGTGTACTAACCTATCTGATGAGTTCTTTTTGAGTTTGTGTGGGTGAAGTTTTTGAGAATAGGTGAAACCAGGATATGGGAGGATTGAACGAGATACAAAAGCTCAAGCTTGGGGATGCCCAAGGAACCCCAAGTAAATATTTCAAGAAGTCTCAAGCATCTAAGCTTGGGGATGCTACGCATCCCACCTCTCTTCATCAACAATTATCTTGAGCCTAAATTTTTATTCGTTCACATGATGCGTGCTATTCTTGGAGTGCTATTTTTCTTTTGCTTGCTGTTTGAATAAAGTACTCAGATCTGAAAATATTTATTGAGGGAGATAGAGTCTTCACATAGGTACTTAATTGTTTGACTACTCATTAATCTTCACTTATATATTTTGAGAGTAGCTTATCATTTGCTCATGTGCTTCATTTAAATTTGTTTGAGCTTGCCAAAAAGCAATGGCAATCTATGAAACTAGTCCCAAAGTGATAGATATCCAAGGAGGATATAATAAAAACTTTCATGAAGATCATTGGACAAATTAAACTTGATTCTTTGTAATAGTTTTGAAACATGATGATAGTAATATGTGAGTCATGTTAGTGAGTAATTTTGCTTAGTAAGAATATTGGTGTTAAGGTTTGTGATTCCCTATGCATGCACGGAAGTCAATAGTTATGCAATGAAGTTACATCCTACTTGTGGTGCATTATTCGGTGTTAGTTATGACTCAATGCTCACTTATGTGATTTTCTGTTCCTCGGTTTGGTTGCTTCCCAATCTATTTGCTAGCCTTCATTTGTACTAAGTAGAAATATTAGTTATGCATCCAAAATCCTTAAACCAAGTTTTGCATTATGAGTCCACCATACCTACCTATATGCGGTATTTCCATGCCGTTCCAAACAAATTTATATGTGTCATCTCTAAATCTTCAAAATAATTTTTCTCTTTTGTGTACCCGTACCGCTCATGAAACGTTGGGGAGTATCCAATATTTTTCCATACTAGGTGTGTTATTCTCACTGTATGTGTTGATTCACTATCATTCACGAGAAAAGTGGCTGGTATTCGGGATGCCCATTCCCATGCTCAAAAATCAAATGAAAATATAATGAAACAAAACTCCCCCCAGGAATGTTGTTGATATGGACGGTACCCATGGATTCGGCTCTCCATGGAGTGTGATTGATTGGTGGAGGGGGAGTAAAGACTTTACTATTCTGTTTGGGAACCGCCTATAATGTATGTAGCATGGAAAGTATTGTGAGCTACTTCATCATTTTCGTTGACAGGAAAAGCATGCCACTCAAAATATTTTTCTCTGTCAATATAGACCTTGAGCTCTGGCACCTCTACAAATCCCTACTTCCCTTTGCAAAGGGCCTATCTATTTACTTTATGCAATTTTTATTTTTGCTTTGAGTCTCCATATTATCTTATAAGCACCAACTAGGGGGCACTATGATCATACTTGAGCATTGGGCATAACTAATATTTGCGTGTGTTTCATGAATGGAACAATGATTGAGCATGATGGGCTAGGGATAACTTTCTTTAGTGTTGATATTTTGAAAGACATGGTTGCTTGTTGACATGCTTGAGTATTGAAGTCATTATGTTAAAACTAGACAATTGCTTTGGATCATTTAAAAATCCAAATGTCCATGCTAAACATAGAAGAAAAGAATATGATGAATAGGTTAGGCAGCATTCCACATCAAAAATTCTATTTTTATCATTTACCTACTCGAGGACGAGCAAGAATTATGCTTGGGGATGTTGATACGTCTCCAACGTATCTATAATTTTTGCTTGTTCCATGTTGTTATATTATCATTCTTGGATGTTTTACAATCATTTTACTATAACTTTATATTATTTTTGGGACTAACCTATTAACCTAGAACCCAATGTCAGTTCCTGTTTTTTCCGTGTTTTTGGGTCTTACAGAAAAGGAATATCAAATGGAGCCCAAGTGGAATAAAAATCTATGGTGAATTTTTATGGACAAGAAGAAGCCCCGGGAGAGTTGGAGTTGGGCCAGAAGACCCACAGGCAGTCACAAGCCCCAGGGGCGTGCCCACCCCCTAGGGCGCGCCCCTAGGCTTGTGACTCCCTCATGGGCCATCCTGACTCATTTCTACCGCCATAAATTCCTATAAATTCCAAAAAAACAATGCAGAACCTAGATCAGGGGTTCCGCCACCGCAAACCTCTAGAGCCACGAAAAACCAATCGTGAGGCCGTTCCGGCACCCTGGCGAGGGGGAAACCATCACCGGAGGCCATCTTCATCATCCCGACACTCTCCATGATGAGGAGGGAGTAGTTCACCCTCGGGGCTGAGGGTATGTACCAGTAGCTATGTGTTTGATCTCTCTCTCTCTCTCTTGTTCTTGTTCTTGAGATGACACGATCTTGATGTACCGCGAGCTTTATTGATATAGATGAATCATATGGAGTTTTCCCCTCTCTATCTTGTGGTGATGAATTGAGTTTTCCTTTTGAAGTTTTCTTATCGGATTGAGTATTTAAGGATTTGAGAACACTTGATGTATGTCTTGCGATGGGATATCTGTGGTGACAATGGGATGTTCTATTGATCCATGATGTCTACTATGCAACTTTATTCTTGTAGACACGTGTTGGGCCTACAAGCATAGAGTTTTGTAGGACAGTAGCAATTTTCCCTCAAGTGGATGACCTAAGGTTTATCAATCTGTGAGAGGTGTAGGATGAAGATGGTCTCTCTCAAATGACCCCGCAACCAAATACAAGAAATCTCTTGTGTCCCCAACACACCCAATACAATGGCAAATTGTATAGCTTCACTAGTTCGGCGAAGAGATGGTGATAAAAGTGTAATATTGATGGTAGAAATATATTTTTATATTATGAATAAATAAAAACAGCAAGGTTGCAAATAGTAAACGGGCACAAAGACGGTATTGCAATGCTTGAAAATGAGGCCTAGGGTCCGTACTTTCGCTAGTGCAATCTCTCAACAATGCTAACATAGTTGGATCATATAACCATCCCTCAACATGCAACGAATAATCACTCCAAAGTTCCTATCTAGCGGAGAACATAAGAAGAAATTGTTTGTAGGGTACGAAACCACCTCAAAGCTATTCTTTCTGTTCGATCTATCCTAGAGTTCGTACTAAAATAATAGAAGCTATTCTTTCCGATCGATCTAATCAAGAGTTCGTACTAAAACAACACCAAATAATTTCAGTTTCATAATACTCAATCCAACACAAAGAACTTCAAGGAGTGCCCCAAAATTTCTACCGGAGAAACAAAGATAAGAACGTGGATCAACCCCTATGCATAGATTACCCCAATGTCACCGCGGGAATCCGCAAGTTGAATGCCAAAATACATATCAAGTGAATCAATACGATACCCCATTGTCACCACGAGTATTCAATTGCAAGACATATATCAACTGTTCTCAAATCCATTAAAGTATTCAATCCAATAACAAAATCTCAAAGGGAAAACCCAATTCATCACAAGAAGAGTATAGAGGGGAGAAACATCATATGTTAACAAAGCCCATGGTATATCAAGATCGTGACATCTCAAGATCACGAGAGAGAGAGAGAGAGAGATTAAACACATATCTACTGGTACAAACCCTCAGCCCCGAGGGTGGACTACTCCCTCCTCATCGTGGTGGCTGCCAGGATGATGAAGATGGCGACGGGAGATGATTCCCCCCTCCTCCAGGGTGTCGGAACGGGGTTTAGATTGGTTTTCGGTGGCTATAGAGCCTTGCGGTGGCGGAACTTCTGATCTAGGGATGTCCCCAAGGGTTTCGGAATATTTGGGAATTTATAGTGCAAAGAGGAGGTGCGGGAGGCCACCGAGGTGGGCACAACCCACCTGGGCGCGCTAGGGGGCCCTAGCGTGACCTGGTGGGTTGTGCCCCCCTCGGGGCACCCCCAGGTGCATCTCTGGCCCATTGGGTTCCTTCTGGTCCAAAAAAAATCTTCAAAAAGTTTCGTGGTGTTTGGACTCCGTTTGATATTGATTTCCTGCTATGTAAAAAACAAGCAAAAAACAACAACTGACACTGGGCACTGGGTCAATAGGTTAGTCCCAAAAATGATATAAAGTTGCTATAAAATGATTGTAAAACATCCAAGAATGATGAAATAATAGCATGAATGCTTCATAAATTATAGATACGTTGGAGATGTGTCAGCATCCCCAAGCTTAATTCCTACTCGTCCTCAAGTAGGTAAATGATAAAAGAAATAATTTATGAAGTGTGAATGCTAGCAAAGTGCATAAGTTTGATCAATGATAATTTCAATCACTTTTCCTAGCATCATAATAGCAATTATTTCTTATAAAATTTCTCATGTTAAAGTAGCAACCAATTCACATGTTAAGGTTCAAACCATGAATTCTCTTGAAACTCAACAACCTATGTTCTCAGTCACCAAGCAATTGCAATTCAACTTATTAAACAAATTTGAAGTAAGAGCTCCACATACTCAACCATCATATAGTCTTTTATGATTTCTAACACTCACCGTGTACACATGAGCAAAATGTTTCAACTGGACACATAGAAAGATAGGGGCTTATTGTTTTGCCTCCCAATGTATTCACCTCAAGGGTGATGTCAACAATAATAACTCATGCTACCCATATTCAACTGGACATATGTGCCTAGATTTTTCCTCACCACATGATGCTTGCCAAAGGAGAAAAATAAAAAGGAATAGATAGAAAACTTTGACTCCTTGGATAAAAGTAAATACTGAAAAGTAAAAGATAGGCCCTTCGCAGAGGGAAGTAGAGGATGCCATGCGCTTATTTGTTTGTATGCCCAACCCCTTAGTGCAAAAGAACGCCACGTTATATTACCCCTTATGATAGCAACCTTTATTATGAAGTCCGTTTCTTTTATTAGTTTTCCATCACAAGTTCGTATACCGCTCAATTTTCTCTTACACTAAATGATCTAACACTTTTAGAAGCAATTTTTATTGCCTTATTCCACCGATGACAACTTACTTGAAGGATCTTTCTCAATCCTTAGGTAGGTATGGTGGACTCTTGAAAATAAGATTCGGGTTTAAGTTTTTTTTGATGCACAAGTAGTATCTCTACTTGGTGCGGAATTTTTAGCTAGCGAAGATGGGGGGCAAGCACCACATGTTGAAGGATCTATGACAATATAACTTCTATGTGAATATGAACAAACATAAAACATAAATCAACATAATCACAATTTTGGCATATAATATTTTTATGGGGACTCACAATCATAAAAGATTTCCAGGATAGTGTATCTGCATGTGAAAGTTCTCTTCCTTATAATAATTATTCGTGAATTGCTTGTATGACCAATATTGTGATTGTCAAGCCTCAAAAGATTTCACTTTCTAAACCCAATGTGAAGATACCACTAGGCACCATATGGTTTCAACTTCATGACATCCAATTTATTCAACAATTTACTCATTAAAAGTGCGTTATATAGGCTAGAGGGGGTGAATAGGCGATTTTTACAAATTTATCACTTGAGGAATTTGAAATGTGATGAATAACTAGCAGCGGAATAAGTACTCAAGTGCATGAGAAACATAGTGACAACATAGTCTTAATGATGAAATGAAACATGCACAAATAGAGAGTAGCGTGATATAGGATGAGCAGTGATGAACAAGGCAACCTGAAGAATTTGAGGTGAGGAATTTGCGAAAGTCTTCAGTCAAATTCTTCAAACAGTAACAATCAATTTCATCAACAGGTTTATGAGGAATACGGAGGTTGAGGAAATAGAACCAGGTAGCTCGATGAAGACAATGGTTTGATGACCCAGTTCCAACTGCTGTGACAGTCGTACATCTGGTTTGGAGCGGCCTGGTATTTAAACTAGAGGACACACAGTCCTAGGACACACAGTCCTTACCGTATTCTCCTTGAGCTAAGGTCACACAGTCCTCGCCCAACACTCGTGGTAAGTCTTCAGGGTAGACTTCCAAAACCCCCACAAACTGGTCACCCAACAATCCACAATTTACTACTAGATGCTCTAGACCAAGGTCACTTTGTGGTCCCCAATTGACTACAGGAGCACTAGACCATGACGCCTAACCGTCTGGAGGATGCACAGTCCTCAAAGGTAACAAGCATCGGTTCCACACATGAATTTCTTCAGTGATGCTCAATCACTATGGGTTTTATGGTTTGGTTGTGGGTTTTTCCTCACTGATGATTTTCTCTCAAAGTCCTCAGAGGATGGGTTGCTCTCAAATGACAAGTGTCAGTTCTTTCTCGGAGCAGCCAACCAGCTAGTGGTTGAGGGGTGTGGCTATTTATAGCCAGGATGTAACCTAACATGATAAGACATAAATGCCCCCAATAATATGACCGTTATGTGGATAAGAATGATTGGGGACAGCTGGCGCTAAGCACAACAATGGTCGGAATTTCAAACTATGAAAGTCCTCAGCTTATCATGATCCTCACTTGTAGGCAATTCGCACTGGTGAAATCCTAACTCCTCAGTCGGATCAATTTCCTCACAGACCGGAAGAACTTCGTCTCTGTCACTGAAAAACTTGTCTGATTCGTAAGAGACTTCCAAAGGCTTCACTCAAAGGATTGTATGGGTTGAGGATTTTGGAGTTGAGCATTAGTTGGAAATTTTCCTTAGTATTACCTCGGCCCCCTTTAATAGTATGGTGTTTCCTATGACTCAAATAAAGGAAATGAAACTACGAAAACAAAAGTCTTCACGCTTCATATTTCTCGTTCATATCTTCAAGGTCACACCAACTTCTTCATTTTCAAAGTCTTCACAAAGTCTTCACTAAAGTCTTTAGAAAGTCTTCAGCAAAGTCTTCACTTGAAGACATACATTTTTAGGGGTCGATAATCTCCGAATATATCAAACTCCTCATAGACTTATAGAGCCTGCGTACACTCAGAAACACATTAGTGCCTTAACCTATAAGTCTTCAATACACCAAAATCACTAAGGGGCACTAGATGCACTAAAAATCTCCCCCTTTTTGGTGATTGATGACAAATAGGTTTAAGTTTTCAACGGGGATAAACATATGAAGTGAAAGTACAGATTTTGAGGAATTTGATTGCAAGATATAGAAGAACTCCCCTTGAAGATGTGCATATTTGAGGAATTTGCTTTGGACTGCAAATGCACATGGCAGGTTCAAAACATGGAGAACTCCCCCTATATCTTGTAATTCATACACGCATTTGAATATATGAAATGAAGAATTTGAAATGCGTGAGGAAAATGGTGTCTGACGAAATTCAGCATGCATGCATTAAGGTATTTGAGGAAATAAACATGCGACAAAATAGTTCAAAAGTGTCAGACCACCATCAGACTTAAGTTTACAACTCAATAACCAAAAACTTCAGAAGAGCGAGAGTTGTAACTTAAAACAAAAATAGCCCATATATATATATAGACCCGCTTGAAGACTAACTCAAATTTTCTCCCCCTTTGTCATCGAAGACCAAAAGGGAAGAAAAAGTGATGACTAACGCCCCATGAGGAATTTCATCTTGTTGGTGAAGAAGGAGCACCAGTGTTGTCGGGGTTGATTGTTGATGCAGGGCCAGCAGCAGTGTCTTCAATGTATTCATCTTCATCGTGCTCGCGAGATGAAGAATATGAACTGGTGACCATCAGAGGAACTTGGACTTTCTTTACTTCTTCTGAGGACAGCGAGCGAAGTCAGGATATTCTTCAAAGTTCAGCTCATCCAATTCTTCAGAAGGCATGATGTGATTTAGCACAGCCCTAGAGCGCTTGAGGTTTTCATGAGCATAATAGTGGTTCCTCTTGACACTGTTCTACGTCACAGTCATATTCTGCACAATATACCCAAGTTGACGCTTTACCCACTTATGATTGCGATCGACCTTCTGATGAAGACTTATAAGAAGTTCGCGGCCAGTCATCAATCGTGGGCACACTCTTTGGGAGCTGAGGCCTTTGCATTAGACTCTTGTGTGGCAGTGTCATCGTTTGTGGAGAAGGAAGCGGCTTTGCGAAACTGTCCATCTAGGGGACGTGTTCATTCATCAATAACAGACTTGCCTTTCCCTTCAACTGATGAAATTATACTCTTGATGACTTCAATGGGTGGCAGGAAACTGAAGTGATTCTGGAAATCAGCTTTGTAGTGCACTGAGGACTTATCCCTAATGAATTTCATAATCCAGGGTGCATATGGCTTCTGCTCAAATGGAGCGACAACAACACTGGCCAAAGTCCTCATGAAGAAATCATGCAAGTTAATGGGAATACCATGGATGACGTTGAAGAGCATATTCTTCATGATTCCTTCAACTTGTTCTTCTTCAGAGTTGTGACCCTTCGGAGGAAATAGTGTGTTTGTCAATATGCGATAGACTATGCGAGGCACATAGAGCAGATCCTTCACTAAGAAGACTTGGCGTTGAGGCTTTCCATATGGCAATGTCTTCATCAGCACATTCATCAGTTGATTGGGTAGAGGAGGTTCATCAAACAACTTGCGGGCTCCTTCTGAGGGAATTTGTACTGGGACACACTGAAGCAATTCAGAGGCTTGAGCAGTGAAGTGTGTTGTGCCAGTCATCCAGTCCAATATCCAAGAGTTGATGTCTGAAGAATCTCCGCTGATATGCAATGTGGCATAGAATTGAAGGATTATTTCCTCATTCCAATCATAGATGTCAACACAAAATGGAAGAAGTCCAGCATCATATAGAACTTGAAGCACATGAGTAAATGATGGAAGACTTTCCATGTCAGCGTGAGGAATCTGATGGTGCTCGAAGACTTTCTTCTTCTCATAGAGGACTGAAGCATAGTAATTCATTTGAGTGGTAGTCCAGAACCTGTTGCGTCCAGCCCTCGCAGCGTCATAGGGGTTCAATCCTGAGAAGAACATGTGTTTATCGAAGAAATTGGTCTTGAGGAATTTGGGACGAACAGAGCCTTTGAGAGGCAGTGTTGGCTTGGGTTGAAGATTTGTTCGTGTACGCCCCTTGATCTCCATTGGCATGGAAGGAACAACAGTCTAAGTGATTTGAAGAGCAGGTTCCTCAGCAGTGGCCGGAGCATCAATTTCCTCAGCTGTTGCAGTTGGAATTTCTTCAGGGTCTGGAAGGTACATGTGTTCAGAATCTTGAGGTATTTCCTCAGTTTGCGCAGGTGAATGAGGAATCAACATCAGGGGAGTTTCCACAGGTGAATTGGGATGTGCAGATTCCCAATATTCATCATTGATGACAGGAGTAGTGTCACCAATGTCAACTTCTTCATCAATTTCTTCAGCGCTAGCAGTTAGCAGAAGCTGGGGCGATGATACCTTGGGAGTTGATGTAGTGTCATCAATAACAATTTCCTCATCAAGAGGCTCTGAGGAAGCAGCCGAATGATTCTCTTCTTCTTGAGGAATGTCATATGCTTCCCTGATTGGCACAATAGCATAGGCTGGTGCCGAGGAAATTGGAGTTGCATCAAGCGGTGTTGCTGAGGAACTTGTCAAGGTTTTCAACTTCTTCAACACAGGGGCTTCAGAAGTTGATGCTTTTCTTTTGAGGGGATTTTCCTCAGCAATGGCAGTTTCTTTAGGAACGACTGATGCAGCCACCCTGGGTGGTTCAGTTTCTTCAGGCACAACATTGGAGGTTGCCCTGGCATGTTCATCAGTGGTCTGAGTTTCCTCAGCAGCACTGGTAGTTGCTTCTGGTGCAGAAGCATTTCCTACAGCAGTTTCATTAGGCTGAGCATTTTCATCAGCTGCTTGAGGAATTTCATCTGCAGTCCGAGCAATTTCTTCAGACTGAGTCATTTGTGGTTGCGATCGAGCTGCAACCCTGGTGTTGTGATCCTTTACAGCTGCTTGAGCAGCCCTGACGAGTCTGACCTTGGTGCCCTTCCATTCAACATCATATTTCTGTTGATCCAAAGAGAGAGTGCGAATCTCGGACTGAACTGTGACAAGTTGATTTGGGGTCAAGTTCATCACATTTTCGCGCAAAAAACTTTTCTTTGTGACTCTTGTTCCTCTTAGCTCTCTAAGCTTGCTCTCTCTTCCATTATTCTTCAGAGATGAAGTGGGTGAGGACATGATCCACTTCAGGAGGCAGATTTAGTGAGGAAAGTGGAGTGCTTGGGTCCTCATGCCATATATCAATGAAGTTGAGGATCATCTTGGGATCCAGCATGAGAGGAACACAGCTACCCTTTGCTCTAGCAGCCCTATGCTGACTTTGTCTGATGATTTCTGCCAATTCTTCATCATCATCTTCATCATTACCCTCTAAAGAATCTGAGGGGACTGTAACCAGAGCCTTGCTAGTGTGAGAACTTGGTCTTTGAACACGTCTAGCTGTCTTCTTCAGTTTAAGCGTAGAGGGACTAGTTGAAGACTTTGCAGTTGTGGAGGGGCTTGCAGTGAGCTTTGGAACTATGGTGAAACCCTCAGTCCTTTTGCATGTTGCCAGATGCACTGGGGTTGAGGACTTTGTAGCTGTTGCAGATGACTGAGCAGCAACAGTTCCAGGTGCTGAAGGTTTTCTGGGCTGAGGCCTTTGACCTTGAGGAATTTGCACTAAGGATTTTGATGTTGAAGAACCAATCTTCAGAGCAGATTTCTTTACCATTTTCTTCAGAGTACTAGCAGAAGCTCCAGCAGAGGCAGCAGCAGCAAAATCCTCGTTGAATTTCTTCACCGCCTCTTTGGCTTTCCTCGCCAACTTGGCTTGTTGCTTCTCCCACATGTCAGGAAAGTCCTCACCAGTTTTGAGGCTAGTAGGATCAGCAATTTGGTTTGGAGCAAGAGGAGGCCTGCTGCAAGGTGGTTTCACAGCGAATTTCATCATGTACTTTGGAGGTACATAACGATATTCTCTCCATTCTTTGGCCCATCTCTGCTCAATTTTCTGCAGACGGATCTTCCTCTGCTTGGTCGTCTCCTTTCCATGTGTTTCTTCGTCAGGTGTGCAATATTCATCATACAGATCCTCAGGGATCTCAAATGCAGTGTGCACATCTGGCTTCTTCCCTCCTTTCTGAGGTTTCTTTCCATCAGACATTTTCTTCACTTGAGGAATATGAACTCTTGAAGATTCTGAGGAGGTACACAGTTTTTCTTCAAGTAGCACTGCAAATGAGTTAAGTTGATGAGAACCTAGTGATTCATCAGCGGACATGTTGTACCTGTGAACAGAGTATAGGTGCAAAGAATTTGAAGAGGTCATACGCGTTCTCAGAAATTTTAAGAAAGATAGGTGTGAGGAATTTGATCATGGATGTCTCGAGGAATTTCACTAAGTGTTCTTTGTCTTAGGATTCAGAGTTGTGCAAATTTGATAATTCGCACAATTTAGGAATCATGAGGAAAATCATTACTTAGGGAAAATCATCAAGTATCAAGTATGAGGAGATGTAAGGTGCTTGAGTATTTGATTTATAACGTATAAACACCTATTGAGGAATAGTAGTTGTAGTTGAGGATCAAACAGGGGTAGTAAAAATAAATTTTAATTACCCTGGTGAAGAACACGATGACCACTGAGATGAAATGAGGAAGTTCGTCTGTTCAGATTTCCCACACCCTAGCTTGGCAGAAGGAGACAGCTACAGCAGCGGTGGGATGAAGATTTCCACGGCCGATGCGAGTACGGCGACGACGAGGTTGAGGCAGTGAAGCTCTTCCTCACCGGCGACGATGACTTTAGCGGCGGCGCTAGGTTGGAGCTCGGGAGAGAGATGAGATGTGGAGTAACCGAGCACAGTTGATGGGAAGGGGGCATTTATAGAGGAAGTGAAAACTGATCCTCCCGAAGATTTTGGACAGGATTGCCCCTGACCCATGCTCTCCGCACGACAGGTGTCACCCACGATCTGGGTAGTGAAGATTGTGGAGGATCATGGGTTATCCAGGCGCGGGAATTAGGAACTGTTTCAGCGGGAAACGCCGAAAATTTTGGAAGTGAAGATTTGATGTTTTCGTTCGCAAACTCTTCAGGTGTCAAGGACACAGTGAAGACTTTGAACAAGTTTCAAAGTAGAACGCATATGAGGAATTTGTGAACAGACTGGGTTGAGTTTAGCATAGACGGGGAAAGGGTCCGATCACATTCACTTAGATGAAAATCAACTTGAAGAATTAGCAATAAGTGAATGTTGTTGAGGACATTGAATATGAGTCTCAAAAGTTTTGAAGAATTTGAAAAGTTGATGAATTTGAAAACTTGAGGAATTTGCAAATTTGAGGAATTTGATAATTTGAAGAATTTGCAAAATCAACGAAATGCTCAATTTTGAAGAATTTCAACTTTTGGTTGGTGGCGTAACCCACCGTATAAGAATGATGATTTCAGACACAGCGTACAATTGTCATAGAGTTATGAGAATCAAATTCTTCGTTAATTTCTTCACACTTAGAGAGTTATTCTTCATTGATTGAAGAAAAACGTTACTTTGTGTGTTGCACATCTAAGTCATCAATTTTGCATAAGTGTTAGGATGTGTGTTCTTCATCAAAGAACACTCGAAGATTCTAAGATATTTAGCTCACACCGCAACTTGCAAAATCTCTTTTCATCCAAGGGCTTTGTGAAGATATCGGCCAGTTGTTCTTCAGTAGGAATGTGATTGATGGAGATGTCGCCCTTGAGTACATGATCTCGAAGAAAGTGATGACGAATCTGGATGTGCTTGGTCTTGGAGTGCTGAACTGGGTTGTACGCAATCTTGATGGCACTCTCGTTGTCGCAGTAAAGAGGCACATTCTTCAGCTTGATGCCGTAGTCCTTGAGGGTTTGCTTCATCCATAGTAACTGAGCACAACATGATCCAGCAGCAATGTACTCAGCTTCTGCAGTAGAGAGTGAAATGCAGTTCTGCTTCTTCGAGGACCAACAGACTAAGGATCGTCCGAGGAAATGACATGTGCCTGAGGTTGACTTGCGATCCACACGATCTCCAGCATAGTCAGCATCAGAGTATCCGACGAGGTGAAGATTTGAGCCCTTGGGATACCACAATCCAAGTGTTGGTGTGTGAGCTAAGTATCGAAGAATATGTTTCACAGCCTTATGGTGTGATTCCTTCGGTGTTTCTTGGAATCGAGCACACATGCAGACACTTAGCATTATATCAAGCCTAGATGCACATAGGTACAATAAGGAGCCAATCATGGAGCGGTATACCTTCTGATCGAAATCTTTACCATTTTCATCAGTGTAGAGGTGGCCTTTTGAAGGCATTGGAGTTTTGACGCCTTTGCAATCTTGCATGTCGAATTTCCTCAGAACATCTTTGAGGTATTTCTCTTGTGAGATGAAGATGCCATTGTCTTGCTGACGAATTTGAAGACCTAAGAAGAATTTCATCTCTCCCATCATTGACATTTGATATTCTTCACTCATCATATAGGCAAATTCATCACTGTAACGTTTGTCAGTACATCCAAAGATAATATCATCAACATATATTTGGCATATGACAGTTCATTGTCATAGGATTTCGTGAAAAGAGTAGGGTTGAGTGAAACGAGTTTGAAGCCTTTCTTCATGAGGAATTCCTTCAGAGTGTCGTACCACACCCGAGGGGCCTGCTTGAGGCCATAGAGGGCCTTGTTTAGTCTGAAGACTTTGTCAGGATGCTTAGGATCTTCAAAACCTGGGGGTTGAGCAACATATACTTCTTCCTCAAGCTTACCATTAAGGAATGCACTTTTCACATCCATTTGATATAAGAGGATATTATGATGGTTAACGTAAGCTAGTAATATGCGAATAGCTTCAAGTCTAGCAATAGGTGCAAAAGTTTCATCAAAGTCAATTCCCTCAACCTGTGTGTAGCCTTGAGCTACAAGTCGAGCCTTATTCCTCACCACAAGGCCATTTTCATCTTGCTTGTTGTGGTAGATCCACTTGGTACCTATGATGTTATGCTTGCTAGGATCTGGCCGCTTGACAAGTTCCCACACATTGTTGAGCTTGAATTGATGCAATTCCTCTTGCATAGCTTGAATCCACTCAGGCTCCTTGAAAGCTTCATCAACTTTGGCGGGCTCTATGATAGAGACAAAAGCAAAGTGCCCACAAAAGTTAGTCAAATGTGAAGCTTTTGAGCGTGTGAGAGGACCTGGCGCATTGATGTCATCGATGATTTTGTCAATCTGCACTTCATTTGCTACTCTTGGATGAGCACGTTGACGAGGCTGAGGATTTTCATCGGCACCATTTTCCTCAGGTATATCATCATGAGAGTCTTCATTTGTTGGAATGATTTCCTTAGTGGTATGACATCTTCTGTTGCCTTCAGCTTGATGGATTCCTCAGGAGATTGTTCATCTAACATAGAAGGCAGGTGCTCTCTTTGCGAGCCATTAGTTTCATCGAACCGCACATCTATAGTTTCAACCACCTTGTGATGGTAGGTGTTGAAGACTTTGTAGGTGTGCGAGTCCTTTCCATAACCAAGCATAAAACCTTCATGTGCTTTCGGTGCAAACTTAGAACTGTGGTGAGGATCTCTAATCCAGCATTTTGCACCGAAGACTTTGAGATATCTTACATTGGGTTTCTTGCCTGTCATGAGCTCATATGAAGTCTTCTTGAGGAATTTGTGAAGATATACCCTGTTGATGATGTGGCATGCAGTATCAATTGCTTCAGGCCAGAAGCGACGAGGGGTTTTGTATTCATCAAGCATAGTGCGAGCCATCTCAACAAGAGTCCTGTTTTTGCGCTCCACGATGCCATTCTGCTGAGGAGTATAAGGGGCAGATAACTCATGAGTAATACCAAGTTCATCAAGATATTCAGCAAGATTGGTGTTCTTGAACTCAGTCCCATTATCACTCCTGATATGCTTGATCTTGACGCCGAAGTTGGTGGAGGCCCTTGAAACAAATCGTCTGAAGACGTCCTGCACTTCATTTTTGTACAGAATAACATGCACCCATGTGTAACGAGAGTAATCATCAACAATGACAAAGCCATACAAACTTGATGCATTTTTTAGTACGGAGTAATGAGTGGGGCCAAATAGATCCATGTGAAGCAATTCAAAGGGTCGAGTCGTAGTCATGATTGTCTTCAAGGGATGCTTGGATCTGGTCATCTTCCCAGATTCACATGCACCGCAAAGGTGGTCCTTGAGGAATTTGACACCCTCGATGCCAATGACGTGCTTTTTCTTCATGAGTGTGTGCAGGTTCCTCATACCAGCATGTCCAAGTCGTTGATGCCACAACGAGCCTTCTGAAGACTTTGCAAGTAAGCAAGTGTCAGGTTGAGGACCAGTAGAAAAATCAATAATATACAAGTCTCCTCTCCTAAATCCTTCGAAGACTTTGGAATTATCAGATTCCATGATGACAACACAACGATATTTTCCAAATACGACAACCATATCAAGATCACAAAGCATTGAGACAGACATAAGGTTGAACCCGAGGGATTCAACAAGCATCACCTTGTCCATGGTTCGGTCCTTTGAGATAGCAACCTTACCAAGTCCCAATACCTTGCTTTTTTCCTTTATCAATGTAGGTGATATGCTTCAAAGGTGATGGAGTGAGTGGCAAATTCATCAGTAGATTCTTGTCACCCGTCATGTGGTTTGTGCATCCACTATCGAGAACCCACTCAGTAGCTTTTAGAGTATCATCCTGTAGATGAATTAGTACAACTTACGAACTCATATGCTTCAGAGTGAAGAATATGATATCAATTTCATCAGACAAAATTTCATCACATAAGATAGTAAGCAAGTAGAGTGAGGACGTGAGAAATGAAGAATTCATTTCATCATGGTTAGCTTGCGTCCTTTCAAGCATTTCCTCGGGTCTCCAGCAAATTCATCAGATGTTCAAATTCATCTGGAGACCTGACCCTGCATAAGATGTCAGTTTGTTTTCTTCACCGCCCACATCTGGAGGGGTTGCAAAGAGTTCATCATTCTGCGAGCACCATGTGAGAAGGGAGGCATTGAAGCAAGTGCGCTTCGTTTCACAGGGCGAGGGTTAGAGTATTCAAATGAATAAGCAGAGAAATTCTTCGAGGACTTATGAACATAATGGTTTGAAGAATAATGCACATATTCATAACTCTTAGGTTTTCCCTACGAAACAGAGGCATTAGCACGAGAATGATGATTTTGACCATTTCAGGAATCTAGTCCAAGTGAGGACTTTGATCTGGGGTTCCGATTTTTCATGAGTGGAGTCGTGAGGACATTCGCTTGAAGATTTTGTAGGCAGCTCTTAGGAACCCATATTTTCTTCATAGGAGAACCGTTCCTGCAGTTAGTTCCAACATATCTAGCAAATACTTCACTTCTCTGATTTTTGAAGAATCTGTAATTGGAGTCAAGTGACTCATCAGAGGAATATGAAGTTTCACAAGTAAAGCCAGATAAAGAGGATGGATCTATAGGAGATCCTTTTGCAGCAACCCATGAGGTTTTGGGGTACTGCTCAGGTGTCCAGTAGTATCCATCAGCGTTGAGTTTCCTCACAAAGGAAATACCCTCTTTCCTAGGGTTCTTGTTCAGAATCTGCTTCTTGAGGACATCACAAAGGGTTTGATGCCCTTTGAGACTTTTGTATATGCCTGTCACATACAATTCCTTCAACCCTGCATTGTCATCAGTGATACTAGTGGTATCCTCAGATGAGGAATTTAATACCATGGGAATAGTTGAAGAAATTGCAGCAATAGAAGCATTTGAACATTCAGGTGAAGAATTAGCAGTTTCATGTTCGATGCATTTCAAACAAGGTGGAACAAATTCTTCCTGAGCGGTACTAATCTATTGAGCCAGTAAGGAATCGTTTTCCCTTTGGAGATCCTCATGTGACACCCTCAGCTTTTCAAGATCTTGCTTTCTTTGAAGAAATTCAAATGATAGCTTCTCATGATCGGCTAAGAGGTCGTTATGATGACTCTGAAGGTTATCATACTTTGTTTGAAGACTTTTAAGATCAACAAACAGAGTTTGAGTCTGGTCCACTTCATGGTTTAACAGATCATCACTTTTGTCTAGCATTTTCTAAAGCTTTTCAAGTGCACTTTGTTGCTTAGTGGCAATTTTAAGAGTTTAGCATAGCTAGGTTTCACATATTCATCAGATTCACCTTCACTTGATTCAGATGAGGAATGATGTTTGTGTACCTTTGAGCCTTTTGCCATGAAGCAATAAGTGGGAGCACAATCATCATTGCTGACGTCAGAGTCGTTGGAGTGGTCATATTCTTCATTGTTGAAGATGAACTTGCTGACGAAAGTGGTAGCGAGAGCAAGGCTAGCAACACTAGATTCTGATTCCTCCCCAGATTCTTCATCTTCTTCATATTCTTCAGACTCTTCCTCAGAATCCATTTCCTTGCCGATGAATGCTCGAGCCTTTCTGGAACCAGACTTCTTGTGCTTTGAGGACTTTGAAGATGAGGACTTTGCAGATGAGGACTTTGAAGATTTGTTCTTTTTCTTCGAGTCATCAGAACTATCATCCTTGTATTTCTTCTTCTTCTTTGAGTCTTTTTCCTAGAGAGGACAATCAGAGATAAAGTGGCCAGGCTTCTTGCAGCGATGACATGTTCTCTTTTTGTGATCTTCTAAGGAATCTGATTTCCTCAAGCCACTTTTTGATGACTTTCCAAATCCACCTCTTCTTGAGAACTTCTGGAATTTCCTCACAAGCATAGATAGTTCCTGACTTAGTTCTTCAGGATCACCAAGGCTGCTGTTAGAATCTTCTTCTTCAGATGAGGAAATTGCGTTTGCCTTCAGAGCACGAGATCTTGCATAGCTTGGCCCGTAGAGGTCTCTTTTTTCAGCTTGTTGGAATTCATGAGTATTGAGTCTCTCAAGGATATTAGCAGGATCAAGAGCTTTATAATCTCCACGTTCTTGGATCATCAAAACCAGAGTATCAAATGAGGAATCGAGAGATTGTAGCAGTTTGTTCACCACTTCATGATCAGTGATATCAGTGGCACCCAGTGCTTGAAGCTCATTTGATATATCAGTGAGGCGATCAAATGTTTGCTGAACATTTTCATTGTCAAGCCTCTTGAAGCGGTTGAAGAGATTGCGAAGAACATCAACACGAGAGTCACATTGAGTGGAAACACCTTCGTTGACTTTGGATAGCCTATCCCAGATAAGCTTAGCAGACTCCAAAGCGCTTACTCTGCCATACTGACCTTTGCTCAGATGGCCACAGATGATATTCTTCGCTTGAGAATCGAGTTGCTTGAATCTCTTCACATCAGCAGCTATGACAGTGGGAGCGACAGAGGGCACACCATTTTCAACAACATACCAGAGATCGTTGTCAATAGCCTCAAGGTGCATACGCATCTTGTTCTTCCAGTAGGGGTAGTCTGTCCCATCGAAGGTAGGACACCCTGCGGAAACCTTGATCATACCTGTAGTCGACTGTAACATCCCAAAATTCCATTTTGGAATGTTATGAATATAGCTATGCATCTATCATCACCATTTCTTGATTGTATGTGTTAGTTGAAATGCCATTTCTGATTTTTCTGAAAGTCCTTTCTACTTTTCCCTATGTTGCTTCCCCTATTTGAAATTTTTGGTTAAATGTTCAAAATAAGAGAGGAGTAACATGACACTCCACACCAGGGTCTAATTGGTGAATTATTTGAACAAAATAACCAGGGGTTATTTTGAAAATATTTGCAAAAAAGGATCTAAAAACAACTAGGCAATTTCTGAAAATAATATTTTTTTCAAAGTGTTCAAATGACAGAATAGAAATGTTCATTAAATAGCATTTATTATTCTGTTAATTTTGATATATAATACCCCTATATTTAGAGACGATTTGAATGCTTTAAAAGTTTTTGAATGTCTCTGGAAATTATTAAACAGTAACGGTAACCGTTTCCGGTATTAAATGGGCCGGCCCACAGGTTTTATTCGCGCAATAACTACGAGCCGGCCGACCGCGCGCAACGGACGCCCCTTTCTCTCTCTGACGCTGGACCCCACTCATCCGACCGTTTCCCTCGCTCGGTCGTCGTCTTCTCCCTCCCCCGCGCGCGCCGGACCCGACGCCGGTCGCTCCCCCCCCTCACCGGATCTCTCCCCTCTCTCCTCCCCGCACCCCCCGAGCGCCTATATAAGAGCCCCACTGCCCCGCATCCATTCCCCCCCCGAGCCCCCTTCTCTCTCTCACCGAGACGCCGTCGATTGCTCGTCGGAGTTCCACCACCACCGGAAGTCGCCGTCGACCGTAGCCACCACCTCCGACCATCATTCGCCTCGCCGTCGCCACCAATCGCCTCCGGAGGACCGTCCCCGTCGCCCGGACCACTTCCCCTTCTTCCCCGACCACCGGAATACCTCGCCGACGCCGTCGCCGCTACCGGACTCGCCGGAGTACCCCGACGCCGGCAACCTCCTCCCTGTAAGCCCCCTCGACCGTCGGATCCCGAATCAACGTTCCAGATTAGAACAAACTTAAACCGAACCGGTATCTTCTATCGATCGGTCGTCCGCTCTAATTCACCTACCGCACGCCCCCCCTTAGCCAATCGGATCACGCCACGTAGCCCCCTGACCGACGCAATTTTTTTTTATTTTCTGTTTTGTTTTAATTAACAGAATGTTTTCCAATTTTGTTTTGCTTATATCTTTTAATCTATTTAGTGTTTTGAGTTGATTCTTTTTGCAATAGCTCACATTTTTCATGTAGTTTCACCCTGTACTTTTAAATTTCAAATTTGAACTATAAAATTTGAATATAATCAAATTTGCTCAAAATCTTCAAATCTGAATAACTAGAGTTTGAAAATAGATTTTGATATGAATCTTTTTGCTACTGTTTGGTATTAGTTAGGACTATCTTCAGGTATAGTTTGAGGATTTTCATGATATATTTGATTACTGTTTTACCCAAAAAACAGAATCTGTTTATTATTATACTATAGTTTTATAAACTTAATTTTGATTAGTTTGATTTAGAATTTGGTTTTATTGTTTATTAGGTTCTGTTAGTAAACATTTAGTGTTTTCACTTAATGTTAATAAAAATATAAATTTGCTTAGTTTAATTTTATTTAACATAGGAATCAAAATTTCTTTTCAATTAGGCTTAATTTGACTAAAACAACTAACTAGTAATAGTTTGTTTTCAAACAAAGTTTTGTATATTTTGTTTCTGTTTTCTAAGACAGATTTAATAGTAAATTCTTTTCTGTTAATAACATGTTTTGCTAATAAATAACAAGTTTAGTTTTCATTCTTTTGTTAATACAACTATAGTTGATTCATATAGTGTTTATCAAAACTTTTATAAACTTTACTAAAGTTTTCCCAACAAACTTAAATTGATTTTCTTTGTTTAATAATAAAAAAAATTCTATTGTTTCCCTTGCTGTCAACAATTGTTTTGCTATTTCAAAATAGTTTTATTATGTAGTAGTGTTTTCATCATCCCCTTTGGAAAAACAAAACTTTGTGTGTTTTTACTTGCTAGAGACTTTTGAGCATTGTTTGCATAGTTTGTTTAGTACTTCTTTGCTGAATGTTATGAGTACTTATTATGGTTGTATGCTTATTTGAGTGCATTGTTTGTTTCGTTAGATTATCCGGAGTGCGAAGCTTGTTACTTAGAGTCACTCACGTACGAAGATCATCAATCAGGCAAGTCACTTTGATCATGTTTTACCCATGTTTTATATGCATTAGTTCTACCATCTCCCCAGTTGCATGCAAGATAGGTTAGTTGGAAACTTGGTTACATTGTAGTAGTATCATGTGGTAGATACCCCTCTCAACCCTCTTTGACAACATTGGCCCCGGGAAACGTTGTTTTACTTTTGCTATGCTAATAGTAGACGGGGTTGGTTGTGTGATTCATGGGAGTTGAGAGAGTTAATAATTTCAAGACCTACATAATGAGCAAGATTTCAATACTCCAAGTTTTCAACATACCTCTGGGTGGATGATGGTTGAACGGCGCCCTGGAGAAACCAGTGGTTAGCCTAGGTGATGCTGGAGATGGCCAGTATTCACGCGGAAAGGTCCACCCAGGCACAAAGGGATGGATGGGTGTTTCAAGACCCAAGGCTTACCTGCACAGCCACAAGTCATTATGGGCTCTGGCTTGGTTGGATATCGTGGTAACTCTGGACAGGCGGTGCTACGAGAGGTAGAAGAACGGTAGGAAAGGATGGGCACCGTCAGAGTCGCAGGGAAACCCTTTGGAAGACCATGTTTTGGTCATCCGTTTCTCAAACATCCTGAAGTGCGAGAAACCAAACGGAGGCGACCAAATCTTGTGGGGAACGTGTGCAAAACTCTGCAGAGTATTTCAAACCTAATCGATTAGCCGTGTCCACGGTCATGGACGACTTGAGCCAAAGGAATTGAAACTTCCGGAACTCTCAACACAAATAATATGATGATGTGGGTATTTAATAATTTTGGGTATGAGAATTGGTTGGTGGAACCATCTCATTAATCAACCAACTTAGTAATATTTTGCTTAACCCCCTTCGATGTAGGAAAAACTTGGCTTTACGCAAAACTTACACCACCACCTGCCATATAAGCATATAGACTAGCTGATTATTTTCACCCCTCTCTTGTGACTTTGCCGGCATATTCCATATGCTGACCTACACGGCTGCAACGTATCATGTTGCAGAGTATTTTTCCGACCAGGAGTGAGGACGCGTTCTATGCTCAGTGAGATGCCCTTGGAGTCAGATGGACTCATCTACCTTCGACGCTTCCGCAAGATTTAGATATTCTCATGAGTTGGCCTTTAGCCACTTTATTGTAATTTTTATTGTAATAAAGGACTCTATATGAGATTGCGATTAATATAATGCTGTGTGATTTCCCTTTGATATATACATTGATGTACCGTGTGTGTACCAGCATGATCTTGGGATGGTACGGAAAACACCGGAGACTTGGCCTTTCAGGTCGGGTCGCTACAAAAATGGTATCAGATAGCAGACTCCAAAGCGCTTACTCTGCCATACTGACCTTTGCTCAGATGGCCACAGATGATATTCTTCGCTTGAGAATCGAGTTGCTTGAATCTCTTCACATCAGCAGCTATGACAGTGGGAGCGACAGAGGGCACACCATTTTCAACAACATACCAGATATCGTTGTCAATAGCCTCAAGGTGCATACGCATCTTGTTCTTCCAGTAGGGGTAGTCTGTCCCATCGAAGGTAGGACACCCTGCGGAAACCTTGATCATACCTGTAGTCGACATAACTAGAACTCTAGGTGGTTAAACCAAAATCACACAAAGCGAGGGAGTACCCGCTCTAATACCAATTGAAAGTGCGTTATATCGGCTAGAGGGGGGTGAATAGGCGATTTTTACAAATTCATCACTTGAGGAATTTCAACTTTGAGGAATTTGAAATCTGATGAATAACTAGCAGCGGAATAAGTACTCAAGTGCATGAGAAACATAGTGACAGCATAGTCTTCATGATGAAATGAAACATGCACAAATAGAGAGTAGCGTGATACAGGATGAGCAGTGATGAACAAGGCAACTTGAAGAATTTGAGGTGAGGAATTTGCGGAAGTCTTCAGTCAAATTCTTCAAATAGTAACAATCAATTTCATCAATAGGTTTATGAGGAATAAGGAGGTTGAGGAAATAGAACCAGGAAGCTCGATGAAGATAATGGTTTGATGACCCAGTTCCAACTGCTGTGATAGTCGTACGTCTGGTTTGGAGCGGCCTGGTATTTAAACCAGAGGACACACAGTCCCAGGACACACAGTCCTTACCGTATTCTCCTTGAGCTAAGGTCACACAGTCCTCGCCCAACACTCATGGTAAGTCTTCAGGGTAGACTTCCAAAACCCTCACAAACTGGTCACCCGGTGATCCACAATTTACTACTGGATGCTCTAGACCAAGGTCACTTTGTGGTCCCCAATTGACTGCAGGAGCACTAGACCATGATGCCTAACGGTCTGGAGGATGCATAGTCCTCAAAGGTAACAAGCGTCGGTTCCACACATGAATTTCTTCAGTGATGCTCAATCACTATGGGTTTTATGGTTTGGTTGTGGGTTTTTCCTCACTTATGATTTTCTCTCAAAGTCCTCAGAGGATGGGTTGCTCTCAAATGACAAGTGTCAGTTCTTTCTCAGAGCAGCCAACCAACTAGTGGTTGAGGGGAGGGGTGGCTATTTATAGCCAGGATGCAACCTGACATGATAAGACATAAATGCCCCCAATAATATGACCGTTATGTGGATAATAATGATTGGGGACAGCTGGCGCTAAGCACAATAATGGTCGGAATTTCAAACTATGAAAGTCCTCAGCTTATCATGATCCTCACTTGTAGGCAATTCGCACTGGCGAAATCCTAACTCCTCAGTCAGATCAATTTCCTCAGAGACCAGAAGAACTTCGTCTCTGTCACTGAAAAACTTGTGTGATCCATAAGAGATTTCCAAAGGCTTCACTCGAAGGATTGTATGGGTTGAGGATTTTGGAGTTGAGCATCAGTTGGAAATTTTCCTTTGTATTACCTCGGCCCCCTTTAACAATACGGTGTTTCCTATGACTCAAATAAAGGAAATGAAACTACGAAAACAAAAGTCTTCATGCTTCATATTTCTCGTTCATATCTTCAAGGTCACACCAACTTCTTCATTTTCAAAGTCTTCACAAAGTCTTCACCAAAGTCTTTAGAAAGTCTTCAGCAAAGTCTTCACTTGAAGACATACATTTTTAGGGGTCGATAATCTCCGAATATATCAAACTCCTCATCGACTTATAGAGCCCGTGTACACTCACAAACACATTAGTGCCTTAACCTATAAGTCTTCAATACACCAAAATCACTAAGGGGCACTATATGCACTAACACCCATAGGATATAAGTTAAGCACAAGAGCAATTCCAAAGAAAAGAGCTTCGTTGACGGGATGTGAATGCCGCTTACTTAGCCTCCTTGGCGACTATTTGAGGACTCTATTTTATTTAAAACTTTCAGATCTAAGTATTTTATGAAAATAGAAATTAAAACAAAAATAAAATGACATTCTAAAAATAGCACAACTCATGTGAAGAAGCAAAAACTTTGGCTCAACCGATACTAAACGATAATTGTTGAAGAAGAAAGGTGGGATGCCTACCGGGGCATCCCCAAGCTTAGATGCTTGAGACTTATTGAATATTATATTGGTATGCCTTGGGCATCCACAAGATTGAGCTTTTGTGTCTCCTTAATTCTTCTCATATCACGGTTTTCCTAAATCTCAAAAGCTTCATCCACACAAAACTCAACAAGAACTCGTGAGATAAGTTAGTATAAACCAATGCAAAAACCTTATCATTCTCTACTGTAGCAAATAACTAAAATTATTATTCAACATTTCATACTAAAATCCTCTGCATATTTAATACTCCTATCCTGAAATAGAATCATTAAACAAGCAAACATATGCAAACTATGCAAACATAACAGCAATCTGCCAAAACAGTATAGTTTGTAAAGAATGCAAGAGTATCAATACTTCTTAAACTCCAATTGTTATGAAAATTTACCACACTGAAGAAAATTTATCAGATCTTATTTTTAAAAATGTTTCAACAATTTATCACATTCTTACTTTTCTAGGGAATTTTTGCAATAGCGATAAACTTTTTGTTTTCAAACAGCAACATGGAGACTTGCAAAATAAGTATGGTAAAGGCTATGATTGACATTATTATTGAAAATAAAGATGCAAAACATTATTATAAATAACAGAAAGCAAATTCTAGTAAAGTAAAATGATTCTCCAAGCAAAACACATATCATGTGACGAATGAAAATATAGCTCCAAGTGAGGTTACCGATAATGTTGGAGACGAAAGAGGGGATGGCTTCCGGGGCATCCCCAAACTTAGTTGCTTGGAAATTCCTTGAATGTTATCTTGGGGGTGACTTGGGAATCTCCAAGCTTAGGGATTTTTCCTCCTTATTCTACTCATATCGATATCTCACCCAAAACTTGAAAACTTCAATCACACAAAACTTAACGGAACTTTATGAGATGGGTTAGTATGATAAAGAACAAACCATTTCACTTTGGTACTGTCAAGACAAGATCCATAATTTTCCTCACACAATGCCTACTGTATAATATCATTTCCAAAAATTATATTGAGCAATATAAGCCATAGAAACTAGAAAACAAGCAAACTATGCATTGAAAACAGAATCTGTCAAAAACAGAACAGTCTGTAGTAATCTGTACTCCAACCATACTTATGCTACTCTAAAAATTCTGAAAAATTAGAACCACGTGAGGAATTTTTATATTAATCTTATTAAAAAATAATAAACTCAAATTCACTCTTATGTTAAAAATTAGAATTATTTTCGTGAGCGCAAAAGTTTCTGTTTTTCAGCAAGATCAAATCAATTATCACCCCACATGATCCCAAAGGCTTTACTTGGTACATTATTGAAAAAAAAGCAATAAAACATGATTACTACAGTAGCTTAATAATGTGAACACACAAAAACAGTAGGTAAAAGTTTTGGGTTGTCTCCCAACAAGCGCTTTTCTTTTATGCCTTTTAAGCTAGGCATGATGATTTCAATGATGCTCGCATAAAAGTAAAGAATTGAAACATAAAGAGAGCATCATGAAGCATATGACTAGCACATTTAAGCCTAACCCACTTCCTATGCATAGGGATTTTTTGAGAAAACAATTTATGGGAGCAAGAATCAACTAGCATAGGAAGGCAAAACAAGCATAGCTTCAAGATTTTCAACACATAGAGAGGAAGCTTGATATTATTGCAATACCTACAAGCATATGTTCCTATCTCATAATAATTTTCAGTAGAATCATGAATGAATTCAACAATATATCTATCACTTAAAGCATTCTTTTCATAATGCATAAGCATAGAGATTTTGTTACTCTCCACATAAGCAAATTTATTCTCATCAATAGTAGTGGGAGCAAACTCAACAAAATAACTATCATGTGATTGAAAATTAAAATCATGATGACAAGTTTAATGGTTATAATTATTATTTATAGCATACATGTCATCACCATAATAATCATATATAGGAACTTTGTTGTCATAATCAATAGCAACCTCTTCCAAAATAGTGGATTCATCATTAAATAAAGTCATGACCTCTCCAAATCCACTCTCATCAAATATAATCATCATAAATAGGAGGCATTCTTTCATTATAACAAATTTCCACATCAAAACTTCGGGTACAAAAAATATCATCTTCATCAAACATAGCATCCCCAAGCTTATGGCTTTGCATATCATTAGCACCATGGATATTCAAAGAATTCATACTAACAACATTGCAATCAAGCTCATCATTCATTCCAATCATTTTATTGAATTCTTCTTCTATCAATTGAGCGCAATTTTCCGATCCATCATACTCAAGAAAGATATTATAAAGATGATCAATAATATGATGCAACCTCAATTCCATTTTTATGTAGTTTTCCTTTATAAACCAAACTAGTGATAAAATAAGAAACTAAAAGATTCGATTGCAAGATCTAAAGATATACCTTCATGCACTCACATCCTTGGCAACGACGCCAGAAAAAGAGCTTGATGTCTACTATGCAACTTTATTCTTGTCGACACGTGTTGGGCTTCCAAGCGCAGAGTTTTGTAGGACAGTATCAATTTTCCCTCAAGTGGATGACCTAAAGTTTATCAATCCATGAGAGGTGTAGGATGATGATGGTTTCTCTCAAACAACCCTGCAACCAAATGCAAGAAATCTCTTGTGTCCCCAACACACCCAATACACTGGCAAATTGTATAGGTGCACTAGTTCGGCGAAGAGATGGTGATAAAAGTGTAATATTGATGGTAGAAATATATTTTTATAATATGAATAAATAAAAACAGCAAGGTTGCAAATAGTAAATGGGCACAAAAATGGTATTGCAATGCTTGAGAATGAGGCCTAGGGTCCGTACTTTCGCTAGTGCAATATCTCAACAATGCTAACATAGTTGGATCATATAACCATCCCTCAACGTGCAACGAAGAATCACTCCAAAGTTCCTATATAGCGGAGAACATAAGAAGAACTTATTTGTAGGGTATGAAACCACCTCAAAGCTATTCTTTTCATTCGATCTATCCTAGAGTTCGTACTAAAATAACAGAAGCTATTCTTTCCGATCGATCTAATCAAGAGTTCATACTAAAACAACACCAAATAATTTCAGATTCATAATACTCAATCCAACACAAAGAACTTCAAGGAGTGCCCCAAGATTTCTACCGGAGAAACAAAGACAAGAATGTGCATCAAACCCTATGCATAGATTACCCCAATGTCACCGCGGGAATCCGCAAGTTGAATGCCAAAATACATATCAAGTGAATCAATACGATACCCCATTGTCACCACGAGTATTCAACTGCAAGACATATATCAAGTGTTCTCAAATCCATTAAAGTATTCAATCTGATAACAACAAAATCTCAAAGGAAAAACTTAATTCATCACAAGAAGAGTATAGAGGGGAGAAACATCATATGATCCATCTATGTTAACAAAGCCCATGATATATTAAGATCGTGACATCTCAAGATCACGAGAGAGAGAGAGATTAAACACATTGCTACTGGTACAAACCCTCATCCCTAAGGGTGGACTACTCCCTCCTCATCGTGGTGGCCGCCGGGATGATGAAGATAGCCACCGGAGATGATTCCCCCTTCGACAGGGTGCCGAAACGGGATCTAGATTGGTTTCTAGTGGCTATAGAGCCTTGCGGCGGTGGAACTTCTGATCTATGGCTGCCCCAAGGGTTTCGGAATATTTGGGAATTTATAGTGCAAAGAGGGGGTGCGGGAGGCCACTGAGGTGGGCACAACCCACCTGGGCAAGCTAGGGGGCCCTGGCGGCCCCTGGTGGGTTGTGCCCCCCTCGGGGCACCCTTAGGTGCAGCTCTGGCCCATTGGGTTCCTTCTGGTCAAAAAATATCTCAAAAAAGTTTCGTGGTGTTTGGACTCCGTTTGATACCGATTTCCTACGATGTAAAAAACAAGCAAAAAACAGCAACTGACACTAGGCACTGGGTCAATAGGTTAGTCCGAAAAAATGATATAAAGTTGATATAAAAATATTGTAAAACATCCAAGAATAATAAAATAATAGCATGAATACTTCATAAATTATAGATACATTGGAGACGTATCAATCCACTTGATGTGTGTTTTGGTGATCAACTTGCGAGTTCCGTGACCTTGGGAATCTATGCATAGGGGTTGGCACACGTTTTTGTCTTGACTTTCCGATAGAAACTTTGGGGCACTCTTTGAAGTTCTTTGTGTTGGATTGAACATGATGAATCTGAAATTATGTGATGCATATCGTATAATCAATCCCATGGGTACTTGTGGTGACATTGGAGTATCTAGGTGACATTAGGGTTTTGGTTGATGTGTATCTTAAGGTGTTATTTTAGTACGAACTTTAGGGTTGTTTGTGACACTTATAGGTATAGCTCATAAGATTGATCAGAAAAGATAACTTTGAGGTGGTTTCGTACCCTACAATAATTTCTTCATTAGTTCTCTGCTATTTGTGACTTTGGAGTGAACTCTTTGTCGCACGAGAGGTACTTACATATGATTCAACTATGTCAATATTGTTGAGAGAAATTGCACTAGTGAAAGTATGGACCCTAGGCCTTGTTTTCAATCATTGCGGTATCGCTTTTGATCACTTTTGTCAGTTGCTACCTTGTTGTTTTTATAATTTCTGATTACAAAAACCTATATGTACCATCCATATTGCACTTGTATCACCATCTCTTTGCCGAACTAGTGCACCTATACAATTTACCATTGTATTGGGTGTATTGGGGACACAAGAGACTCTTTGTTATTTGGTTGCAGAGTTGTTTGAGAGAGACCATTATTAAATGTTGTTCAATATGCCACGAGTTGCATATTGACGAAACTATACATTGAATTACTTAGTTCATTCCCGGTTAGGTACATGACAATATTAAATGTTGTTAAACATGGCAAGAGGTGAAGCATGAACAACTACATCATCTAGGCATTTTATATGAGGCCAAAAGCAACATATAGCATTTCCGAAACGACCTCATATGCATATTTTAAGTTTGGTACATATCTGAACTAACCATATTTTATAGTTGTTAAACAACAATATGAAGTGTTCCATGAGATTCTACATGTTTTTCTAGGCAAGTTACACATGAAAAACATTTTCAACGGAGCTACGGTTAATTAGTTATGATTTAAACCATTTTTTACATGGCATTAGGCAAGTTTAATGCAAACAACATTTTAGATGTTTTAACATGCATGAGGATGGCATGATCAAATTCGATGCAATTTAAAGAACACATTAGCATATAATATGATATGGAGCACTTGTCGCCATGACGGAAAGAAATTGGGTGCCACGACGACGAAAACGAAAACGGTGCCACGGCAATGTTCCGTTTCCGGCAACTCGTTGAGAAGCCGGTGCAAAAGAAAGTGAGGTCATGTCATGTCAAAGATGATGGGGTGGTCCCGGTTACTGGGTTCCCATGCGTCGGTGGCATGAAAATCGAGGAATTTGCACGTCTTACTTTGGACAGGGTGCAACAAAGGGGCATCTCACCAACACATACATGCATCCATCCACGGGTGGTCTCGGCATTATATCTTCGGAGCGTGCGTCTTCAGGGCAGATCGTGTTCGTCGAGGGAAGTAGTCGTTCATGAGTCGTCGAGGAAGTAGTGGAAGTAGTGGTACACGTTTGTAGCCGGTCTTGGTGGGTCATCATGTAGTCATTCTTCGCGATGGTAGTGGAAGTAGTGGTACACGCGTCAGTACTCAAACTTGACGCTTGTGGTCCACGGGTCTACGGGCGACGGCCATCGTACATGGCGGTGGTTGGTGTTCGGGCATGAAGGTCTTGACGAATCCCACAGGCACTTGACGGTCCAACAAGGCAAATCAGGGAGGACTCGGATGGAGAACTTGGTGGTCTTGATCTTGAAAGAGATGAGGCAAAAACAATGACGATCATGTGCAGCGGGGCCCTGGGTCTTGCGAGACTTGGATGAACCAAAAGAAAGCATCACAAGGCCCTGGTTGCGGTGGTGGACGGACATGGTGGCAAGGTGCCTAAAGGCAGCATGCAACAGTAGGAGGCACAACAATGTGCTAAAATCGAGCATGCAGATTGCATGGAGCAGCGGTTATAGGGGCGCACACGGGCAGAGGGTCAAGATCGGGTGGCAAGCTCATCTTGGGTGAGGGCCATGGGAGGCATGTGAGCAAGGGCTTCGGGCACAAGAGGCAGCAGGCGGAGGGGCAACGCAAGGAGGGGATCTTGGGGTCTGGCTCCTCCCGATCCAGAGCGTGCTGCGGGCGCGGGTCAAGCTCAGTAGGGCCATGGAGGGGCGATGACGGCCTAGCGCTGGCAGATGGCTGGCACAGTTTGGCGAGGGATCTCGGGTGCAGGAGATGAAGGACAGGATGCAGATTGAGATGCGTCTGAACGACATCGACGACAGCAAGAGCAGGACGAGGGACATGGCCGGAATGGAGCTTTCCTTCGCAGAACTCGTCGACCAGTGGTCGCAGGCGCAATCAAGGAGGCACGAGCAATGAGGTGAGGCGAGGGTGGCGGAGCAGGTCAGCGAGGAAGGAGGGGCGTGCAGCAACCTGGGCTCGCCGGAGGTAGAGGCACGGGGCTCGCGTCCATGGGAATCGGACAGGAGGACTCCTCTCCCTGGCGCGATGGCAGGAAGAGGCCAAGAGGGGTGAGACGGGGATCTAGACAGAGCTCCTGGCATGGGGAATCGGATAAGTGGCGACGCTTGTCGGGAGGAACGGGAGGTGATCGAGGGGAGGCTGCACTGGGTTTAGGAAGGGTGCGGTTGGGACGTGTGGGGTGGTTCAGAGGAGATGGGCCGGTTGGATCCAAACGAGGCCGGCCCTGCTGGGCCTTGCTCTCTCTCTCATATCTCTCATAAGAGAAGACAAAACAAAGTTAAAAAAAGGAGGAGAAATGAAGGGTTAGGGATAGAATTTAAACATGGGGATAATTTTCCCTTGGACTCTCAAAATGAATTTGACCCAAGAAAAAATATAATGGCATGAATGAAGGGTTTTAATTCAAACTCATTCAAATATCACACAAATGTGTTTGAATTGGGTCTAGGTTTTAGGAGTGTCAAAAGATGTTGAGAATTTGGAGGAGCCTTGATAATTGGAGAAAGAATTGTTGACAAGTTTGGAAAGTGAAACTCAAAGCAGAAGAAGGCATGGACATTTATTATGCAAGTGTGTTGGTTGATTCCCAAAAGCACGGAATATTAATTATAGCTCCATAATAATATTGGGAGGATATTCTATAAGTTATAAAGAGAAATCACCATGTGAATTTCCCTCTATTTAAATGGATCGAAGGTCCATACAATTTATTTATTTCAGTTAGAAAATAATAGTAATGCCATGATGGCATGATGAAATGATGCAATGCGAATGATGCGGAGATGAATGCAACAACCAAACGAAACACAAGACGACAATGATAAAAGGGGAATCTTCTGGAGTGTCGGTCTCAGGCTGTTACAGGAATTATTGCTTATAAGCGATACTACCACTTCCTAGAGTGGTACTGTCGCTTCCCAGAGTGGTACTACTGCGGGAGTGCAACAAAGAAGCCCAAGCAAACAGATGGATACAATAAAACCTGAACTGCCATAACTTTCGCATACGAGCTCCGAAAACTGCCAATGATATAGAGATGTGAAACGTATATGAATGAAGAGCTGACAAAAACTCCAACATCGAAAACATCATAGAAGATGCATATGAACTCCGTTTTCAATGAACTCGAGCTTTTCATGAAGATTACCATAAGCTCTAAGATCCATAAAGAGAAAAGCCAAACAATAACCAAGAAAGATGATGATGTCAAGAATGCCATGGTTTGAGCTCTCAACAAATGATACGATCAAGTTACTCACTCGAGAGCCCCCCTTGATAGTACGGCAATCGATCATATAACACGGTCTCGCAACTAACACCATGAAACTGGTAAAATAGAAAACCTATCAAGGGAAAACATTTGCCTTGCGCATAGTCCACTTGAGCTAGATGATGACGATCTTGTCCTTCTCAAGATGGACCACCTTTCTTGATAGTGCTGACATGATGAAAACTAGTATATTGCTCCCCCATACTCTACTATGGGTGAGCCACTCTTCGGCACATCTTCACAAGTCCATTTTCATCACAAGGGACATCAAGCTTCAAGCATGACCTCTTCGTGATGCACCACTTGAAGTTGCACACCGCAAACTGGATGATGATCGCCACTTGATGTCATCCTCCATGGATTGTATGAGATCTTCCTCTTGGCGCAAGCCCATGGAAACATACATGACTCCACATAGAACTCTCACATAGACCATGGGTTAGTATACAAAGCGTAATGGACAATGCTTACCATACCATGGGATCATTTGATTCCTCTCGGTACATCGTGTACGATTTGTGTGTTGATCAATTGTGTTGGGGATATAACCCCTGGGTATACCAAAGCGGAGAAGTCGGCAATTCTAAACATTCGGGTCGGCTGCCCCCCCCCCCCCGCCTGGCCATTCTATTGGCTACCCTGACCTTAAGCTAGTTAGGCGGCGACCAGCTCGATCGGCTGGCTATGGCAGCAGCCGGCGGGTCAGCGCTCGTCCCCTCCATCCGTACCGGCATACGGCGATGAGACATGACCTCCCCTGCAAAGCAAGCTTGGCTACAGGGTCTGTTGATAGAGTGTGGACGGCTACAGAACTACCTAGCGCGAGCAGGACGACGCTACAGGGCTACAGATACCACTGACCTTGACCCGGCGGATCGACCCTGCAGCGGGCGTGCGCCCACCTACTCCATGACACAGGCGATGCGTGGCCACAGTGAGGGCCGACCAGCAATCCCCCACCAGGGACGGGACCCTACAGTCGACGGGTCTCACGAGCGACAAGACCGCGGAGCCGGCGGGCCCAATGGCCGTCCGGTGAGGTTGCAAGCCAGGGCCCTCCACTGTTAACTTGTCATATTATAAGCAGGAGGTTGGCCTATAACCCCCCGGCCCTCCCCCTACTTGGGGACCCAAACACATAGAGGAAAACACTCGGTCGTTCCTCCCACACAGTCACATGAGAGGTAAGAGGGGCAAGCCAGTCCATTCTTCCTCCTCCGTTCAAACAGATCAAGGAGCACCATTGTACTATCATCCTTCCATATTCCAGATCAGGCAGGACTGGGGGTGTTACCTCCCACGAAGGGCACCGAACCTGGGTAGATCGTGTGTATCACGCCGCTTGTCCCCAATCTCACCACAGGAGCCCGACTATAAGAGCACATTTATCCATGTGTGGTTTTGGTAATTGATGGGAATTCCTATGGACCAATGGTTGACTTGAGTTATATTCGAAGGATTTGTTCATAGGCACTTCTTGAAGTACATGTGTTCGTTTCAAGGAATTTATATGGTGACCAAGGTGGTATTCAAGGTTTATCCAACGATTGGTCATGTGGAAGTTGAGCTTATTGCAAGCATGTCTTGAAGAAGAAGATTGTGTAACCATTCATGTTTACCATCAAGACATCATCTTTATGAAGAGATAAGATAAGATACAAGGTTGATCAAGACTAAGTCAAAAAGTGAATCAAGTTGATCAACACACAAAGCATACAAGATGTACCGAGAGGGATCAAGTGATCCCATGGTGTGCTAAGCATTGTCCATTACGCTTTGTGTACTAACCCATGGTATATGTGAGAGTTCTTTGTGGGGTTAGGTATATTTCCATGGGCTTGCATAAAGGGGAAGATCCCATACATCCTATGGAAGATGACATCAAGTGGAGATCGTCATAAAGGTTGCGATGTGCAAGCTCAAGTGAAGCATAACAGAGAAATCATGCTCGAGACTCGCCGTTCATTGTGGTGACAATGGACTCTTGAAGATGTGTCGAAGAGTGTCTCACCCATAGTGGAGCATGGGGGAGCAATCAACTAGTCTTCATCAAGCCGGCGCAATCAAGAAAGGTGGTCCGTCTTGAGGAAGTCAAGATCGTCATCATCTAACTCAAGTGGACTATGCGCAAGGCAAAGGTTTGACCTTGATAGGGTTTTCTATTTTACCGGTCTCGTGGTGGTAGTTGGGAGACCGGGTTATAGGATCGATTGTTGTACTATCAAGGGGGGCTCTTAAGTGAGTAGCTTGATCATATCGTTCGTTGAGAGCTCAAGCCAATTGCATCCTTGCATCATCATATTTCTTGGTTCTTGGTTCGCTTTTCTCTATGTGGGTTCTTGAGCTTGTGGTTATCTTTGTGACAAGCTCTAGTACATCGAAAATGGATTTCATATGCTTCTTCTATTGCATTTTCGGTGTTGGAGGTTTTACCGGTCTTATTCGAGGAAGGGTTCTTACCGTTTTCTTATGTGCCTTTTATAATTTGCTTGTTATTGATATTTCTGTCAATATTTTGTTAGCCCATGTCATTATCTTTCCAACAAACTTGGTTTCGTTGAATTCGGAGTCCGTTTGCAGAAGTTGTGATACTTTTGGTTTTCTCAAAAGGCTATAGCGGTACTACCGCAGCTCGAGAGCGGTACTACCGCTTGGAGCGGATGTAATTTTTACTACCACTCTAGAGCGGTACTACCGCAGATACTACTGTGGCTACTTCCGCTCCGGACCAAAATCTCGTGTTTTGTCTAGCGGTGGTAGGCACATATCTAGTTTTTTAGTCTCGCTCGCAAGTAGTAGTACCGCTACCCTTAGCGGTAGGACCGCTATCCCTAGTGGTAGTACCGTGAGGACGAGCGGTAGTACTGCTCCGACGGTTCTATTGGCCTTTTTCCTCCTTGCTGTTGTTTATCAAAGGGCTTCCACTGCCCTAGCGGTAGTACCTCTCTATGCGGGCTGTGAGCATAACGGTTGGATTATTTTCCACCTATAAAAAGGGGTCTTCTTCCTCATTGAACCTTATCTATTTAGCTCATGTTCTTCCCCCATTGTTGACCTTCTTCGAGCTTGCTAACTCTCAATCCCTCCAATGATTCTTTCTAGTTCTTGAGGGGAAATAGAGAGGAGATCTAGATCCACATTTCCACCAATCACTTTCTCCTCTAAGCGAGGGGAACCCCTTGGATCTAGATCTTGGAGTTCTTCATGTTATTCTTCGTTCTTCCTCTCATTTTCTTCCATAGAATTAGTTGTTGTGGAGGGATTTGGGAGAGACTTGGGCACTCCGTGTGCCCTTGCCATTACATTTTGTGCATAGGTTTGAGTTATCCACTATGATACGAGGAAGTGAAGTTTGAGAAGCTTATTACTCTTGGGTTGTTTTAGCACCCTAGAGCTTGTTCCTCTTGGGTGCCTTGGTGCCCTAGACGGCTTGTGTTGCCTAGCTTTGGGGTCTCCAATTAGGTTGTGGAGATTGCCCCGAGCATTTGAGGTCACCTCGGAGCCACAATCCATTGTGGTGAAGCTTCATGGTGTCGTTGGGAGCCTCCAATTAAGTTGTGGAGATTGCCCCAACCTTGTTTGTACGGGTTCTATGACCACACTCAAGGGTCCCTTAGTGGAATCACGACATCTTGCATTGTGTGAGGGCATGAGGAGATTACGGTGGCCCTAGTGGCTTCTTGGGGAGCATTGTGCCTCCACACCGCTCTGAATGGAGATTAGAATCCGTAAGGGTGTGAACTTCGGGATACATCATCGTCTCCGCGTGCCTCGGTTATCTCTTATCCGAGCCCCTTTACTTATGCACTTTACTTTGTGATAGCCATATTGTTTCTTGTTATATTTCTTGCTATCACTTAGTTGTCTATCTTGCTTAGCATAAGTTGTTTGTGCACATTGGTGAGCCTGGTTGTTTTAGGTTTTGTGCTTGACTAATTAAGCGATAGTGTTATGCCGCATTTGTTCAAGCCTAAACTGTAATTATTTTAAAGTGCCTATTCACCCCCCCTCTAGGCGACATCCACATCCTTCCAATTGGTATTAGAGTTAGGTCTCTCATAATTAGGTTTAATAACCTAGAGAGTAAGGATGTCGACTAGGGGATTAGGATTCTCTGACACTCTTAGTTTCAATGGCACAAATTTTGATGTTTGGGTAATTCGCGTGCTTAATCTCTTTAGGGTCATGGACCCGTCTTTAGAGCGAACTGTAGATATCGGTTTTTCTCCTCCAAAGGATTCTCAACACCTATCATTGGAGGATGAGAAAAACTCTTATCTCAATGCTCAAGCCTCTAATGTCCTTTTTGATGCTTTGAGAAATCTAGTTATATTTGAACTCATGTCGTTCTGGGATGCTCATGAGTTGTGGACAAAGCTTCAAGATAAATTTGGTGAGTCCAAGATTTGTAGGGGTGATTGTTCTCCCTCCACCTCTGGTCGTGCTGTCTTCTCAACTTCATCTACTTCACCTACATGTGGATTGCCACAAGGTAATTATATGGTGAGTAGTGATGATCATTGTAATGATGATAGTGTCCTTATTGTTGATATTTCTTCTTCACTATCTTATTGCAATCCTTGATCTTTGGACATTGAGACCTCAAGCACTTTAAATGTTTCACATGCTTGTGTTAATAGTCATTGCATATCATGTACAAATTGCTTGACTAAATCTCATGATGATAGGCTTGCTATATATTGTTGCCATGTTAAAAATGTATCTATTTCCTCGAGTTGTTGTGCTAACAATGTAGAGGAAACCCAACACTCCATGGAACAAGATGTGGTCTTGAATAGTGCTTCAAGGGATCCTACATCATCATCTATTATTTCTCACCTTTGCCTTATGGCTAAGGCTTCAAAGGTATCTCCTACTTTGTATCCCAATATATATCATGATGATGATGTTGATGATAATGACGAAGAGAGTGATAATATTGCTTCCTTAAAAATTCAGGGAGAAATGGTTTTTAAAGATCTTCATAAGTATAAAATTGCTCGTTCCGACTTCATGGAAATCATGTCTATTGCCGTTAAGGGCAAGAAACATATTAAGGAGTTGGAATCTCATCTCGAGGAGCATGAGACCACCATTGATAAAATGGAAGCTCATGAACATGATTACGCTAATGAGATCGTGGAGCTATCTCAAGCTCTTGAAAATAAACAAACCACCAAGGAATATCTTGAGCAGACCTTTTGTAACATCCCAAATTTTTGGATTTGGAATGTTAATAGGAATCATTCTTTTTCTTCATGATTCAAATGCATATTTTAAATTTTCTGAGTATTCAAAGTGGTTTCCCACTCAAGGCAAAATATTTGGAGTGGAGATAATATGACTTCTCCCCTATTAGATATAGTTGGAAGATACTAAGAATATTATTTTGATCTCATGCTATTTATTTTGAGATTTTACAAACTCTGGTTTATTTCTAGAGTTGGTCTTAGTGGTTTTTATTATCATCTATTGCATAAAAATATTTTTCACAGTTTTATTCGACTTGTAAAAAATGTGTACTGTTTTATAAAATTGCTATTATATTTTTCTGTGTGATTATGGTATTTTTAGGGATTAATGTGCAATTTTATTTCCTAGTGGGTATGTTTTTTTTCTATTCAGTATTATCTATTCGCAATTTTCACTGTTCATATGGGCCTCCACAGCCGTGACCTTCTCTATTCCTCACCCGCGCGCACAATAGTAGCAGGCCGGCCAAACCGGACAGCAGACCACAACCCCTTCCTCTCTTTTGTTTTTTTCCTTTCTTCTCCTTGTGCCACTGACGGGCGGGTCCCAGGCACCATCTCCTTCCTCTGGACGGACTCCCGCACGCGCACGAGAGCTCAGCTGTTCCCGATCCAAATCCTCGCCGATTCAGCTTGAAACTTGCCCCCAGCACACGAAATCCACACTATAAATATTCCCCTGCCTCCCCTCGTCCGATTTTTCGCAAAAATGAGATCGTCCCATGTCTTGGAGCCCGATTGGATCCTGCCGGAGTTCCTGTTGTCGCTGCCGGCCACATAGGACAGCTCCGTCGCTGTTCTCGCCACCGGAGTGACCCCCGCAGTCTACCGCATCCAATACCCACCTCACCTTCGCCGGACGACCGCCGGAGGAGTGCCGCCGTTGACGCCCGAGCCGCCGTCGTTTTTCCTCTGCTTTTGGTGAGCGCATGCGCGAATAGAACCCAGCTCGGCCAATCCCAAGGCGACACGTGGCACGTGCTACATGCCGCAACAACTCTAGTTTTGGTCTGTTTATTCTTTTGGACAGATTTTCATCCAATTTTTAGTTAGCTCTAACTTTTAATCTGTAAATCCTTTTTAGGTAATTCCTTTTCCTGTGATTTCACAATGATCAGTAGAATCCAGTAGAACCAAAATTTCACACTTTTGCACTGTTTAAATTTGAATTCATTCAAATTTAATTTGAAACTTCCAGAGGCCACATCTTTCAAACCGTTGATCCAATTCAAGTGATTCTTTTTGCATTATGATCCTACTGTTATGCTTCTATTGTTTGAATTAAAAAATGATTTCTTGCTGTTGGTTTTATTTGATGTTATTTGAGTGTGATTATTGATTTGTTGTGTTGTTTGAAACATGTAGATTGTCCGGAGTGCGAGGCAAACTATTGTCAAGAGTGCGAGTTTGAGAACCAGGAATAAGGCAAGTTACACCTTTGATCATCCTTCATCCTATTATTTTCTATGCATGTAGTTCTATTTCACACTATTATATTGCATGTGTAGGAGTTGTTATGTTGGTATGATATGCTAAACCCAGTTAGGATAGCAATATGCTTAGTCTGATCTTCATAATCCTTGTCGCCATATTGGGTATCATAATATTGCAGTTATTGCTTAGCCTTGCTATGGTAGACATGGATTGGGTTTCGTGTGTCACATGGAAGTTGTGAGTGAAGTTAAGTAATGATTAATATAACAACATGTATTTTATTGTATCCTTCGAGAGGCTCTGCAATATTAATATTTAATTAATGAATCATCTGGGCGGATTGGTATGTCGGGACCAGTCGACAAGTATGTATCCCCTGGGAGGCTCTACATGACTCAGGAATGGTGGGGAATGCCTCCCAGGTTTAAAAAGGTTGAACATGTTTCATATCAAGTAGCTTCCATGTGCGACCACTGGCTAATATGGGCTCTGGCTTAGTTGATCAGTTGTGGAAACCTTATCCGGATGTGCCAGCAGATGTAGCGGGATAGTTGGTACGGGCCTCCTTTGGGACTAGGTGACTGTTTCTAAAAGACTTCATCTCAATCTTCGGGTTGGGTCCAGTGGGTAAAGCGTACTAACCTCTGCAGAGTGTAAAAAACTAATCATGATTAGTCGTGTCCCCGGTTATGGACAATGTTGAGCAGCTAGACTTCAAACCTCTGGAAGATCTTATCACCTCAATACAATTAAATGTGAAGTGGGCTTAGTTATACCTATGATCCTCGGAGGCTCTCATAGGCGGGCTAAATTGGAGGCGGTCCAATTTAACAATTAATGAACTAAAGTGTAGTAAATATCAAATACTTGATTAGTAGGTAGAATTAAGATAAAATCAGATTTCTGCAAAACAAACCATAAGCCTTTCCTTTGTCATATCCTTGCATATAGATATGTTAGGTCTATTATAACAATTTTGGTGTGATTTGCCAATACATTCAAAGTATTGACCCTTTGTGGCTGCAACATTTTATGTTGTAGGATTTTTATACGACGAGTGAGTGATGCGCATAGGGTTACGATGACTACACTCAGCTTTGCCAGTGGTGTTGTTGGGACTCCATAGTTATCTTCTATGCTTTCCGTTGTGTTTTATTTTGAGCTAGCCTTCGAGCTAAGCATGGTGTAATAAATTATACTCTGGATCTGCGATGTATTACTTATGACATGTGGATTATTCTTGGTATTTAATTTTGTACTGTGTGTGCTAGCTATTGATCTAGGGACTGACATAGTAAGCATAGAGACATCGAATCTTATCAGGTTCGGGTCGTTACACCTTTGCTCTAGAATCATCTAGATTAAGGAATCTTGTGAAAGAGCTGTCAAGGTGGCTAATGATTTTAGAACTAAAAATGATAAGCTTGAAGTTGCACATGCTATACTCCTTGAGGACTTTGGGCACCTCGAAAATGGCTTAAGGGTCGTTAAGAGTTCTCTCATTGAACTCACCGAGTCTCATGCTCAACTTAAAGTTTCATATGCTAAAGAGATTGCCAAGTTGCCTTCATCTCTTGTTGTTAATGATGATGCTTGTACTACTAACTCTATTTCTTGTGAAGCATCTATATTAAAGGAGAATGTTGAGATAAGGGCTCAACTTGAGTTGCTATCTAGCAATTATGGGAAATTGGAAGAAAGTCATGAAAGGCTTTCTAGCTCTCATGGTGATCTTCTAGTATCACATAATGTGCTAAAGATAGATCATGAGGCTAGCACTACTAAGGTAACATCTAGTGAGACTCATGTGGACATTAGCACTACATCTAGTAGAAATGCTTTATTGCCATGTGCTAGTCCTCGTAGTTCATCTACTCATAATGTTGGTACATCTTGTGATGAATTAATTTCCTTGCCTTGTTGCTCTAATGATGAAGCTTATACTTCCTCTAGCACTTGTGTTGATTCTAACCATGTAGAGGAAATTGATACGTCTCCATCATATCCACTTTTCCAAACTCTTTTGCCCTTATTTTGGACTCTAATTTGCATGATTTGAATGGAACTAACCCGGACTGACACTGTTTTCAGTAGAATTGCCTTATTGTTATTTTTGTGTAGAAATAGAAGTTCTCGGATCGTCCTGAAAATTTACGGAGAATATTTTTGGATTTAATAAAAAATACCGGCACAAGAATTAACCATAGGGGGGCCACCTACAGGCCAGAAGCTTGCTAGGCGCGGCCACCCCCTGGCCGTGCCTAGTAGGCTTGTGGGGCCCTCATGGGTCCGACCTCCTCTCCAGCTCCATATAACCCTATTCACGGAGAAAAAAAATCAATGAGAATATTTCATCGCGTTTCACGATACGGAGCCGCCGCCACCTCCTGTTCTTCCTCGGGAGACCAGATCTGGAGTCCGTTTTGGGCTCCGGAGAGGGGAAATCGACGCCATCATCATCAACAACAATCCTCCATCACCAATTGCATGATGCTCTCCGTTGTTCATGAGTAATTCAATCGCAGGCTTGCTAGACAGTCATGGGTTGGATGAGATTTATTATGTAATCGAGTTAGTTTGGTTAGGGTTTGATCCCTAATATCCTCTATGTTATGAGATTGATGTTGCTATGACTTTGCTATGCTTAATGCTTGTCTGTAGGGCCCGAGTGCCATCAATTTAGATCTGAACCTATTATGTTTTCATGAATATATATATGTGTTCTTGATCCTATCTTGCAAGTTGTAGACACCTATTACGAGTTATGATCCGCATCCCCCAGGGTGACAACAACTGGGGTTCTTTCCGGTGATTATCGTAGTTTGAGGAGTTCATGTATTCACTAAGTGCTAATGCTTTGGTCCGGTTCTCTATTAAAAGGAGACCTTAATATCCCTTGGTTTCCATTAGGACCCCACTGCAACGAGAGGGTAGGACAAAAGATGTCATGCAAGTTCTTTTCCACAAGCACGTGTGACTATATATGGAATACATGCCTACATTACATCGATGAATTGGAGATAGTTCTGTGTCACCTTATGTTATAATTGTTGCATTATGAATGACATCCGACATAATTATCCATCACTGATCTATTCCCTACGAGCTTTCCACATATTGATCTCTGCTAAGTTACTTCTCCGTTGCTACTGTTACAATCATTATAAAACTGCTACTGTTACTTTTGCTATCGTTACCGTTACTTCCATACTACTTTGCTACTGAATACTTTGCTGCAGGTATTAAGTCTTTAAGGTGTGGTTGAATTGACAACTCAGCTGCGAATACTCGAGAATATTCTTTGTCTCCCCTTGTGTTGAATCAATAAATTTGGGTTGAATACTCTACCCTCGAAAACTATTGTGATCCCCTATACTTGTGGGTTATCAAGACCTTTTTCTGGCACCGTTGTCGGGGACCATAGCTATATTCTCTGAGTCACTTGGGATTTATATCTGTTGATAACTATGAAAAACCTAAAAGATCCAAAAACCAAGATCTATCCCTCTACTATGAGGGGAGGTAAGGAACTGCCATCTAGCTCTGCACTTGATTCACCTTCTGTTATGAGTAAGCTTGCGACACCACCACCTGCTAGTAATTCTATTATGTCACAAGTAATTGATGATGCCACTTTTGATATTCATGATGCTTATGATGATACTTTGCTTGATAATACTATACCACTGGTTGAATTTCTTGATGAACAAATTGCTAGAGCCAATGTTGAAAATTATGATGCTTCTAAAACTGATGAAATTATTGAAACTGAACACTTTGAGACACCTGCTAGACCTAGCTCTCTAAGATATGAATTGCTTGATATTCCCGAGGTTTATGTTATGGAAGGAGGGGTGGTAGGGACTTTCTTGCTTGTAAGGATAGAGATGATCTTAAGTAGTTACTATGCAAGTGGAAAGAAAAATCTTTGAATGCTAGAATCAATTATGATCCTAAGTTTGCTACTTCACCTATATTTGTTACTGATGAAGATTATGAAATCTTTGTCAATCCTGAGATAATTACTTTGGTTGAATCTGATCCTTTCCATGGCTATGAATCTAAAACTGTTGTGGCACATCTTACTAAACTGAATGATATAGCTACCCTATTTACTCATAAGGAAACAATTTGTTATTACTATATTCTTAAGTTGTTTCGTTTAACATCAAAGGGTGATGCTAAGATATGGTTCAACTCTGTTGCTCCTGGTTGTATGTGTAGTCCCCAGGATATGATTTATTACTTTTCTGAAAATATGTTCCTGCCCATAAGAAACAAGCTGCCTTGCAGGAAATATTTAACTTTGTGCAAACTGAAGAAGAGAGTCTCCCACAAGCTTAGGGGAGGCTTCTCCAATTAATTAATGCTTTGCCTGATCATCCTCTCAAGAAAAATGAAATACTTGATATCTTTAATAAAGGGACTAACTGATGCTGCTAGGGACCACCTAGACAGTTGTGCTGGTTGTGTTTTCAGGGAACGAACCAGTGAACAAGCTGAAATACTATTGAATAATATATTGAGCAATGATAATGATTGGACTATCCCGAACCACCTCCGAAGACAACTCCAAAGAGAAGAGGTATTCTATTTCTCAGTCATGAAGATATGCAAGAAGCAAAGAAATCTATGAAAGAAAAAGGTATTAAAGCTGAAGATGTTAAGAATCTACCACCTATTGAAGAAATACATGGTCTTGATAACCTGACACGGGTAGTAGAGGCAAATTCTCTTTGTAGATTTGATGAAAGTGATATCCCTTATAATTAGTCTGCTAGCCAATGCTTGGATGAGTTTGATAATTTTGTTGTTAAGCAAGAAAATTTTAATGCTTATGTTAGTAGACAATTGAAACATAATGCTTTCATGCTTGATCGCTTAGGTGATTATATGAGTAGAACTATTAAGGAGCTTAAACTGATTAGTAAGCATGCTTCCATGGTAACTACTCAAGTAGAACAAGTACTTAAAGCATAGAATGACCTGCTTAATGAGATGAATAGTAAGAACAATGTGTTGGGAAACGTTGCGTGGGAAACAAAAAATTTCCTATGCACACGCAAGATCTATCCATGGTGATGAGCATCTACGAGAGGGAGAGTGGATCTACGTACCCTTGTAGATCGCTAAGCGGGGAGCGTTAAGAAACGCGGTTGATGTAGTCGAACGTCTTCACGATTCAAATCGCCGAGCGTCCCGCGATCCAATCACGATGCGTCCCGATCTAGCATCGAACGGACGACACCTCCCCATTCAGCACACGTATGGCTTGATGACGATCTCCGTCTTCTTGATCCAGCAAGCGGGAGCGGGGAGGTAGACGAGTTCTCCGGCAGCGCGCCGACGTTGCGGTGATGGTGGTGGAGTAATTCCAGCAGGGATTGGGCTAAGCACTGCTGAAACCGATCTAGAGGAGAAACTACGGACTAGAGGGTAGGGTTGCACGTGGCTGAAAATCTTAGTGCAAAAAACCCTAAAACCTCTAGTATATATAGGAGGAGGAGAGGAGGAGGCTTGGCGCAAGGGCCAGCCCTAGGAGGCTTCGGCCGAAGTGGAGAGGAGGAGTCCTCCTCCACTCCTAGTAGGATTAGGACTCCTTCCTTGTTTCCACCTTTTCCACTTTGGAATTTCTTCCCACACGCATGGGCCTTCTGCCAGACCACTAAGGTTTGGTATTCATCCTCCCACAGCCCATGTAGCCTCTTGGGTCGAAATACACCTCCCGATGGTCCCCCGGTACCCTCCCGGCACTCCCGGTACACTATCGATGAGCCCGGAACGTTTCGGTGACCAAAATAGGACTTCCTATATATCAATCTTTACCTCCGGACCATTTTGGAGCTCCTCAGTACGTCCAGGATCTCATCCAGGACTCCGAACAACCTTCGGTCACCACCACGCATAACTCTAAACTACCGAAATGTCACCAAACCTTAAGTGTGCAGACCCTGTGGGTTCGAGAACTATGTAGACATGACCGAGACACCTCTACGGTCAATAACGAATAGTGGGACCTGGATGCCCATATTGATTCCTACATATTCTATGGAGATCTTTATCGGTCGAACCTCTATGTCAAGGATTCAGTTAATCCTGTATGATGTTCCCTTTGTTCTTCGGTATGTTACTTGCCAGAGATTCGATCGTAGGCATCTCCATACCTAGTTCAACCTCGTCACCAGAAAGTCTCTTTACTCATTCCGTAATACAAGAGCCCATGTCTAACACTTAGTCACATTGCTTGCAAGGCTTATTGTGATGTTGTATTACCGAGTGGGCCCTGAGATACCTTTCCGTCACACGGAGTAACAAATCCCAGTCTTGATCCATGCAAACCCAACAGACACCCTCGGAGATACCTGTAGAGCACCTTTATAGTCATCCATTTATGTTGCAACGTTTGGTACACACAAGGCACTCCTCCGGTGTCCGTGAGTTGCATGATCTCATGGTCATATGAACATATACTTGACATGTAGAAAACTGTAGCAATAAACTAACACGATCATATGCTACATTTATAGTTTGGGTCTTGTCTATCCCATAATTCTCCTAATGATGTGATCCCATTATCAAATGACATATCATGTCAATGGCTAGGAAACCTTGACCATCTTTGATCAACGAGCTAGTTCACTAGAGGCATACTAGGGACAAAGTGTTGTCTATTTATCCACACATGCAACGTGTTTCCAATCAATACAATTATAGCACGGATAATAAACTTTTATCACGAACAAGGAAATATAATAATAAACACTTTATTTATTGCCTCTAGGGCATATTTCCAACAGTCTCCCACTTGCACTAGAGTCAACAATCTAGTTCACATCACTATGTGATTTACATTGTAATGAATCGAACACCCATGCAGTTCTGGTGTTGATCATGTTTAGCCCTTGGAAGAGGTTTAGTTAACGGGTCTGCAACATTCAGATCCGTGTGCATTTTGCAAATATTTATGTCCTTCTCCTCGATGTAATCGCGGATGGAATTGAAGCGTCGCTTTATGTGTCTAGTCCTCTTGTGAAACCTTGGTTCCTTGGCCAGAGCAATGGCACCAGTGTTGTCACAGAACAGAGTCATTGGATTCAGTGCACTGGGCATTACTCCAAGATTTTTCATGAACTGCTTCATCCAAACACCTTCCTTCGCCGCCTCTGAGGCTGTGATGTACTCCGCTTCGCATGTAGAATCGGCTACCACACTTTGCTTGGAACTGCACCAGCTTATCGCTCCCCCATTGAGAATAAATACATATCTGGTTTGCGACTTAGAGTCATCCGGATCAGTGTCAAAGCTTGCATCGACGTAACCCTTTGTCCTTTTCAGGTACTTAAGGATATTCTTGACCGCTGTCCAGTGCTCCATTCCAGGATCACTTTGAAACCTTTCGGCCATACTTATGGCAAGGCTGACATCGGGTCTTGTGCACAACATTGCATACATGATAGGGCCTATGGCTGAAGCATAGGGGATGACACTCATCTTCTCTCTATCTTCTGCAGTCGCTGGGCATTGAGTCTTACTCAACTTCACACCTTGTAACACAGGCAAGAACCCCTTCTTGGACTGATCCATTTTGAACTTCTTCAAAACCTTATCAAGGTATGTGCTCTGCGAAAGTGCTATTAAGTGTCTCGATCTATCTCTATAGATCTTAATGCCTAATATGAAAGCAGCTTCTCCTAGGTCCTTCATGAAAAACTCTTGTTCAAATATTCCTTCACGCTTTCCAGCATTTCTATATTGTTTCCAATCAGCAATATGTCATCCACATATAATATTAGAAACGCTATAGAGCTCCCACTCACTTTCTTGTAAATACAAGCTTCTCCATAAACTTTTATAAACCCAGATGCTTTGATCACCTCATCAAAGCGCTTATTCCAACTCCGAGATGCTTGCACGAGTCCATAAATGGATCGCTGGAGTTTGCAAACTTTGTTAGCATTCTCTGGATCGACAAACCTTCTGGTTGCATCATATACAACTCTTCCTTAATGAAATTGTTGAGGAACGCTGTTTTGACATCCATCTGCCAAATTTCATAGTCGAAATATGCAGCTATTGCTAACATGATTCTGACGGACTTATGCATCACTATGGGTGAGAAGGTCTCATCGTAGTCAACTCCTTGAACTTGTGAAAAACCCTTTGCCACAAGTCAAGCTTTATAGACGGTGACATTACCGTCCGCGTCCGTCTTCTTCTTAAAGATCCAATTGTTCTGAATGGCCTTTCGGCCTTCAGGTAATACTTCCAAAGTCCATACTTTGTTTTTATACATGTATCCCATCTCGGATTTCATGGCCTCTAACCATTTCTCGAAATTCGGGCCCATCATAGCTCCTCCATAGCTCGTAGGTTCATTGTTGTCCACCAACATGACCTCCAAGACAGCGTTGCTATACCACTCAGGAGCAGTACGCGCCCTTGTCGACCTACGAGGTTCAATAGTAACTTCATCTGAAGCTTCATGATCATCATCATTAACTTCCTCTTCAACTGTCGTAGTCTCCACAAAAACATCTTTCTGTGCTGCGCTACTCTCTAGTTGAACTAAAGGTTCAATAACCTCATCAAGCTTTATTTTCCTCCCACTCAATTCTTTCGAGGAAAACTCTTTCTCAAGAAATGTTCTATTCTTAGCGACAAACATTTTGCCTTCGGATTTGAGATAGAAGGTATACCCAACTGTCTCTTTCAGGTATCCTATGAAGACGCATTTCTCCGCTCTGGGTTCTAGCTTTTCAGGCTGAAGCTTTTTTACATAAGCATCACATCTCCAAACTTTAAGAAACGACAACTTTGGCCTCTTGCCAAACCACAGTTCGTATGGCGTTGTCCCAATGGATTTCGATGGTGCCCTATTTAAAGTGAATGTAGCTATCTCTAATGCATAACCTCAAAACGATGGTGGCAAATCGGCAAGATACATCATAGAATGCACCATATCTAATAAGGTTTGATTATGACGTTCGGACACACCATTACGTTGTGGTGTTCTAGGCGGTGTCAACTATGAAACAATTTCACACTATCTTAAGTGACTGCCAAACTCATAACTCAAATATTCACCTCCTCAATGAGATCGTAGGAATTTAATCTTCTTGTTATGATGATTCTCAACTTCACTTTGAAATTGCTTGAACTTTTCAAATGTTTCAGACTTGTATTTCATTAAGTAAATATACCCATATATACTTAAGTCATCAGTGAAGGTGAGAAAATAACGATATCCACCGCGCGCTGCAACATTCATTGGAACGCACACATTAGTATGTATGACTTCCAACAAGTCACTTGCCCGTTCCATTGTTCCATAGAGCGACGTTTTAGTCATCTTGACAATGAGGCATGGTTCACATGTGTCAAGTGATACAAAATCAAGTGACTCCAAAAGTCCATCATTATGGAGCTTCCTCATGCATTTTACACCAATATGACCCAAACGGCAGTGCCACAAGAAAGTGGTACTATCATTATCAACTCTACATCTTTTGGCATCAATGTTATGAACATGTGTATCATCACTATCAAGATTCAATATGAATAAACCCCTCACATTGGGTGCATGACCATAAAAGATATCACTCATATAAATAGAACAACCATTATTCTCTGATTTAAATGAGTAACCGTCTCACAATAAACAAGATACGGATATAATGTTCATGCTTAACGCAGGCACTAAATAACAATTATTCAGGTTCATCACTAATCCCGATGGTAATAGAAGAGAGAGCGTGCCAACGGTGATCACATCAACCTTGGAACCATTTCCCACACGCATCGTCACTACGTCCTTCGCCAGCCTTCGTCTATTTCGTAGTTCCTGTTTTGAGTTGGAAATGTGAGCAACCGAACTGGTATCAAATACCCAGGCACTACAACGTGAGCTAGTAAGGTACACATCAATAACATGTATATCATATATACCTTGTTTGTTGTTGGCCACCTTCTTGTCATCTAGGTACTTGGGGTAGTTCCGCCTCCAGGACCAGTTCCCTTGCAATGAAAGCACTCAGTTTCTGGCTTGGGTCCAGCCTTGGGTTTCTTTATAGGAGCAGCAACTGCTTTGCCATCCTTCTTGGATTTACCCTTCTTGCCCTTACCCTTGCCATTCTTCTTGAAACTAATGGTTTTATTTACAATCAACACTTGATGTTCTTTCTGGATTTCAGACTCAGCGACTTTCAGCATCGCAAACAGCTCGACGACTAACTTGTTCATCCCATGCATGTTATAGTTCACAACAAAGCTCTTGTAGCTAGGTGACAGTGATTGAAGAACTCTATTAGTGATCGCCTCTGATGGAAGGGGCATTCCCATCTCCGACAGACGAGTCGAATACCCAGACATTCTGAGTATATGTTCACTGATAGACCCATTCTCCTCCATTTTGCAAGCATAGAACTTATCGGAGGTCTCATACCTCTTGATCCGGTCATTCTTCTAAAAGATAAACTTCAACTCCTCGAACATCTCATATGCTCCATGAAGTTCAAAACGTCTTTGAAGTCCCGATTCTAAGCCATACAACATTGCACACTGAACTATTGAGTAATCTCCAGAACATGCCTCCCAAGCATTCTTAACGTTTTCGGATGACAGGTCTTCGGGTTGGTCACCAAGTGGTGCATCAAGAACATATGATTTCTAGGAAGCCATGAGGATAATCCTCAGATTACGGGCCCAGTCCACAAAGTTACTTCCATCATCTTTCAACTTACCTTTCTCTAGGCACGCATTAAACTTCAGGGGTGCTACTGCGCGAGCCATTGATCTACAACATAAGTATGCAAAGGTTACTTAGACTATTGTTCAAGATAATGAGTTTAGTTAATAAAATTGCTAAAACTCCCACTCAAATTGACATCGCTCAGGTCATCTGAGTGTCACATGATCTAGATTCACCAACTCAAGTCCGATCATCATGTGAGTTGAGGTGGTTTCAATGGTGAACATCATCATGTTGATCATATCTACTATATGACTCATGTTCGACCTTTTGGTATCTTGTGTTTCGAGGCCATCTCTATACATGCTAGGCTCGTCAAGTTTAACCCGAGTGTTCTGCATGTGCAACACTGGCTTGCACCCGTTGTATGTGAATGTAGAGTCTATCACACCCGATCATCACGTGGTGTCTCGACACGACGAACTTTCACAACGGTGCACACTCGGGGAGAACACAATTCATCTTGAAAATTAAGTGAGGGATCACCTTATAATGCTACTGTCGTCCTAAGCAAAACAAGGTGCATAAAAGTATTAACATCACATGCAAATCATAAGTGACATGATATGGCCATGAACTTGCGCTTTTGATCTCCATCTTGAAAGCACCGGCATGATCTCCGTCGTCACCGGCACGACACCATCATCTCCATCATCTTGATCTCCATAAACGTGTCACCATCGGGGTTGTCGCGCCCACCATGCTTCTACTGCTATTGCTACCGTTTAGCGATAAAGTAAAGCATTACATAACGCTTAATGATTGACACACAGGTCATTGAATAATTAAAGACAACCCTATGGCTCCTGCCGGTTGCCGTACTCATCGACATGCAAGTCCTGATATTCTATACAACACATGATCATCTCATACATCACATATATCTCCTCATGTAATTGGCCATATCACATCACAACATACCCTACAAAACAAGTTAGACGTCCTCTAATTGTTGTTGCATGTTTTACGTGGCTGCTACGGGTATCTAGCAAGAACAATTCTCACCTACGCATAAACCACAATGGTGGTACATAAGTTGCTTTTCAACCTTCTCAAGGACTGCCTTAGTCGAATCCGATCCAACTAAAGGAGGAGAAACAGACACCCGCCAACCATCTTTGTGCAATGAAGTTACACGTGAGTCGATGGAACCGGTCTCTCGTAAGCGTACGAGTAAGCAGGTTGGTCCGGGCCGCTTCATCCCACAATACCGCTGAACCAAAGCACGACCAAGGAAGGAAGAAATCTAAGAATCAATGCCCACAAACTCTTTGTGTTCTACTCGAGATCTCATCTACACATAGACCTAGCTCTGATACCAATATTGGGGAATGTTGCATGGGAAGCAAAAAATTCCTACGCACAGGCAAGATCTATCCATGGTGATGAGCATCTATGAGAGGGAGAGTGGATCTACATACCCTTGTAGATCGCTAAGCGGGAAGCATTAAGAAACGCGGTTGATGTAGTCGAACGTCTTCGCGATCCAAATCACCGAGCGTCCCGCGATCCAATCACGATCCGTCCCGATCTAGCACCGAACGGACGACACCTCCGCATTCAGCACACGTACGGCTTGATGAGTATCTCCGTCTTCTTGATCCATCAAGAGGGAGCAGAGAGGTAGACAAGTTCTTCGGCAGCACAACGACGTTGTGGCGATGGTGGTGGAGTAATTCCAGCAGGGCTTCGCCTAAGCACTGCTGAAACCGATCTAGAGGAGAAACTACGGACTAGAGGGTAGGGTTGCACGTGGCTGAAAATCTTAATGCAAAAACAAACCCTAAAACCTCTAGTATATATAGGAGGAGAGGAGGAGGCTTGGCGCAAGGGCCAGCCCTAGGATGCTTCGGCCTAAGTGGAGAGGAGTCCTCCTCCTCCACTCCTGATAGGATTAAGACTCCTTCCCTATTTCCGCCTTTTTTGCTTTTTTCCACCTTTTCCACTTTGGAATTTCTTCCCAGCCGCATGGGCCTTCTGTGGGACTTCGGCCAGCCCACTAAGGGCTGGAATTCATCCTCCCACAGCCCATGTAGCCTCTTGGGTCGAAATATACCTCCCGATGGTCCCCGGTACCCTCTCGGCACTCCCGGTACACTACCCATGAGCCCGGAACTTTTCTGGTGACCAAAACAGGACTTCCTATATATCAATCTTTACCTTCGGTCCATTCCAAAGCTCCTCGTGATGTCCGGGATCTCATCCGGGACTCCTAACAACCTTCGGTCACCACCATGCATAACTATATACTACTGAAACGTCACCAAACCTGAAGTGTGCAGACCCTGCGGGTTCGAGAACTATGTAGACATGACCGAGACACCTCTACAGTCAATAACCAATAGCGGGACCTGGATGCCCATATTGATTCCTACATATTCTACGAAGATCTTTGTCGGTCGAACCTCTATGTCAAGGATTCAGTTAATCCCGTATGATGTTCCCTTTGTTCTTTGGTATGTTACTTGCCCGAGATTCGATCGTCGGCATCTCCATACCTAGTTCAACCTCGTTACTAGCAAGTCTCTTTACTCATTCCGTAATACAAGATCCCGTGGCTAACACTTAGTCACATTGCTTGCAAGTCTTATTGTGATGTTGTATTACCGAGTGGGCCCTAAGATACCTTTCCGTCACACGGAGTAACAAATCCCAGTCTTGATCCATTCCAACCCAACAGACACCCTCAGAGATACCTGTAGAGCACCTTTATAGTCACCTAGTTACGTTACGATGTTTGATACACACAAGGCACTCCTCTGGTGTTCGTGAGTTGCCTGATCTCATGGTCATACGAACATATACTTGACATGCAGAAACTGTAGCAATAAACTGACACGATCATATGCTACGTTTATAGGTTGGGTCTTGTCCATCCCATCATTCTCCTAATGATGTGATCCTGTTATCAAATGACATCTCATGTCAATGGCTAGGAAACCTTGACCATCTTTGATCAACGAGCTAGTTCACTAGAGGCATACTAGGGACAAAGTATTGTCTATTTATCCACACATGCAACGTGTTTCCAATCAATACAATTATAGCATGGATAATAAACATTTATCATGAACAAGGAAATATAATAATAAACACTTTATTTATTGCCTCTAGGGCATATTTTCAACACAGTGATCATTCTGTTAGAGTTGTGACTAGAGGTGGAAGAATCAGGAACCTTTGTATCCTGAGGGCCACCCTAAGAGAATTGAGCAAAATTCTCAAAGGAGTAATACTGATGCACCTTGTCGTTCCAGTAATAAGAGGAACAAGGATGATGATAGAACTTTGCATGCTGCTAGTGAACCTGTTATAGATACACCTGAAAACCCAAATGATATTTCTTTCTGTGATGCTGATACACAATCTGTTGATGAACACGAGCCTAGTGATAATATTAATGATGATGTTCATGTTGATACTCAACCTAGTAATGATAATGATGTGGAGATTGAACCTTTTGTTGATCTTGATAACACACAACCTAATAATAAAATATATTACAAAAGAGATTTTATTGCTAGGAAGCGTGGTAAAGAAAGAGAACTATGGGCTCAGAAACCCATGCCCTTTCCTCCTAAACCATCCAAGAAAAAGGATGATGAGGATTTCTGAAAATGTCACCCTATGCTAAGTATACGTAACATATTGTGACTAATAAGAGGAAGATATCGAAAGCTGAGATTTCCACCATGCTTTCTAATTATACTTTTAAGGGTGGAGTACCAAAGAAACTAGGAGATCCAGGAATACCAACTATACCATGCTCTATTAAAGGGAATTATGTTAAAACTGCTTTATGTGATTTGGGCACTGGTGTTAGTGTTATTGTAGGATCGAAAGTAGGTCTAGAGGGGGGGTGATTAGACTACTTGACCAAATAAAAATCTACTTATTCCCAATTTCAATTCTTGGCAGATTTTAGCATTCATAGTATGTCAAGTACGCCCTACACATGCATGTCTAAGAGTATAGCAGCGAAAAGTAAAGACATTGCACATGTAAGTAAAGAGAGGGTAAGAAAAGCAAACACAATTGGTGACACGATGCTTTTTCCCGTGGTTCCGATAGGTGGTGCTATCATACATCCACGTTCATGGAGTCTTCAACCCACGGAGGGTAATGGTCGCGAGAGTCCACAGAGGGCTCTACCCATGGAGGGTTCCACGAAGAAGCAACCTTGACTATACCATGACAGCCTATGTCCACGGAGGACTAGCCTTACTCAAGGTAGATCTTCACGAAGTAGGCGATCTCTCCTTGCCCTTACAAACTTCTTGGTTCACTCCACAACACAAAGTAGGAGGCTCCCAAGCGACACCTAACCAATCTAGGAGGCATCACCCTCCAAAAGGTAATAGGTTCGATGATGACGATGAACTCCTTGCTCTTGTGCTTCAAGATGATAGACTCCTCAACACACAATCACTCTCTCATATATTTGGCTTGGTAGAAGAGATGGGATTGGTGGAAAGCAACTTGGGGAGGATAGAAATCAAGATCCATGTGGTTGGAGTGGAATATCTTGATCTCAACACAAGGGTAGGTCGTTCTCTCTTAGAAAACTGATAGGATAGGTATGAAATGGTTCTGAGTGCTTCTTTTTCGAGTAGGTGGTGGTGGAGGGGTATATATAGGCATCTCCAAAAATCTAACCGTTACACACAGTAAGTCAGTCTTGGTGACACCAATGTGTTAATCTTGGTGGTACCGAAGTGACCAAAAGGTGGTGACTTTTGAATCTCGGTGAGACCAGTATAGAAATCTCGGTTGCACCGATAAGGTAACCAACGGCCAGAATGCTCAATCTCGGTGACGCTGATTCAACAATCCCGGAGGGACTGAAACTGTGAACTTGTGTAACAGAAAGTTGGCAGCCTGAACTCGGTGGCACCGGTATGGAATCGGTTGCACCGAAGTGGCTAGGGTTGGGCTAAGTCTGTCTAGGGTTTGGAATCGGTGGCACCGAATGTAGAATGTTGGTTGCACCGTTTTGAGTGTTTGGCTTTGGACAGACTTTGGTGGGAGAGTTTGTGCGTGTCTTTGGTGACTGTCACTTGTGCACATATGAGCATTTTGTTCACCAACAAAACCTTACCCCCTTTTAATAGTCTTGGCTTTCCTATGGACTCAAAGTGATTTCTCACAAATATAAAATGTAGAGTCCTCTTGCTTGAAGCTTTGCCAACCTATTTCCTTGCATCTCTTTGCGAACCCATCATTGAACTTTTCTTGAAACATACTTGATGGAAACATTAGTTCAATGACTTATATGTTGTTATGAATTACCAAAACCACTAAGGGAGCAAATGTGCTTTCAATCTCCCCCTTTTTGGTAATTGATGACAACATATAGATCAACGCTTTGAAATATGATATAATCAATGAATATAATCGTTGCTTTGAGAAGTATGTGATAAGAAAGAGCTCCCCCTAAATTTGTGCATTATTTTGAATTTGCGTTTGAATGCAAATGCACAATCGATTAGGTACATGGGGCACTTCTTCCATGTCACATACATCTTGGTGGTGTGCGAGAATAAGTAGAATTAACAACATAGCACAACACAATCAAGCAATGTGAGTGATCATCACATAATCATCAACTGATAGGAAATAGTAGCAACACACATAATAGCATATGATCACACACAAAGACAAAAGTATCTAACATCAAACCAAAAGAGCCAAGTGTTTTGTAAAACCGGCAAATAAAAATAGACCCTCTCTCACTCGAAGCCTAAGATCTATATACACTTATCCCCCTTTGGCAGCAAGTTACCAAAAATTTCAAAGGCATATATCTAATCGTTCTGCGGCTAATATCCTCCGGTCGTCGATGCGGAGTCGAGAGAACTGCATTGGCGAAGACTTCCGCTGAAGTCCTGGATGGAGCTGGAGTAGATACTGGAGTTACTGGAGCTGATGGAGCTGAAGATACTGTGGCTGGAGCGGAAGATGAAGGCCTCGTCTCTGGAGCTGGTACTGTAGGAGTCCTGGCCTTAGCCGTGAACTGGGCAGTCATCCCGACAAGTGCACTATCTTCCTCATCATCATTTTTAGAATCAGATTCTGAGGAGTGGCAAAGGATTGGGGCTTCATCAACCTCCTTGTTGAGCTCATTAACTGTCTTGGTCAGCCTATCAACCTTTTCATTCAGAGATTTCACTCTATCATCAAAAATGTTTGCAGGGCTCTCCTGAGTATCCATGATGGTCTTGATGTCCTTCTTCATATCTATGATAGTGGTGATCAATATATCCATCTGTTCCTTCCTGGACCTGGGAACCTAAGCACTAGTGGCTTGAGCTACCTCTGCTTCTGCCTATGCCTATGCCTAAGCTGCAGCTGATGTGGGATGATCTGGGTCCATCACCACAATGTTATCCTCAAAGTTTGGCTAAAGTGGGAAATGGGGACTGTCCAGATCAAATATGTGCTTCTCAAGCTGAGAGTTGATGAGCATCTAGATATAGGGTGCGTAGCAGCATGAATGCTTCTGCAGCAACAACCCTCTTTATAGTCTCTACTATCAAGTCCATCACTCGAATCCTGGTGTGACGATCAAGATGGACGAGCATGTTGATGGAGTATCCACGAATCATCTTATCAATTCCAGAACTAGGCATCAAGGTCTGCCTCAGGATGGTGTTCATGGTACGGAGGCCTGGCTAGAGAAAGTAGATGGAGCCAAGCTTGTGAGATTGCACTTTGTCTGTAGGGATAGGATTATACATGTCCTTCATAGCATTGTGGCTTGCCTTGGATTCTGTGTAGACATCCAAATCTCCATCCTAAACCTTTGGGACTCCTAATATGGTAGCCCACTCATAAACAATAGATTCATATCTTGCTCCTTCAATCATCCATACAATCCTACCATCTGCATAGAAATGAGCAGTGGAGTAGAATTGCATGATCATCTCATCATTCCAGGTAGTAAACTCTCTGCCAACAAACTCATCAAGTCCAATGCAGTGAAAATTGTATTGGACACATGGAAAGTAGTCCTCATTCTCCTTGATGTACTTCCAGTCAACATATCTCATGCCATTGATTGCGGGGCTCTTTTCTAGCAAAAACTATCTCATAGAAGTACTGCTGTTCTTTGGTGTAAATTATGTAATAAACAGTAGTCTTTCTCCTCTAGGCATATGGATCAACAGCTCTCCATGCCCTCAAGCCTGAATCCTTCCTCTTCTTCATATCCTTAGCAACTAGGTGGCTGGCATCATGAACTAGAAGGTGAGGTCTGAGCTTCTTCAGAACAGACATAGCATAATCATCATCTGCTTCTTTGAAAGTGGATTTCTTGTTCCTCTCAGAAGTAGGTATATCCCTGGTAGTCCTCTTGGACTTCTACGCAACAGCTTTCTTAGAAGTTGCCTTGGTTCTCTTGGAGGGGCCTGGCTTGTGCATAGCATCAGCCAACAATTTCTTGGCTTTCTTCTTAGGATGGGCCTGAGTAGCAGGTTCCTCCTCTTCCTCCTCAGCAGCAGCACCAGCAGTAGCAACCTCCTCTAGATCCTCAAACATGGAGGTAGGCATGCCTTGCACACCGATGATCCTCTTCTTGGCTGCCTTCTTTGGCACAACCTTCCTGGGGACCTCCACATACACTGTTGCCATAGCACTCTCATGTGCTTTGAAGGTTTTTGTGGGTGCATAAATTTTGCTGACCACCTTCCTAGATGAGGTGGCCTCATTGTCATCCTTCCTTCCAGCCATCTCTTGCTTCTTGGCAAGAATCTTTGACGGGGCAAAATCTGAATCCTCTTCATCTGAGTTGAGTTTCTTCCTGGTCCTTGGTGAAACCCATGAGAACTGGGAGTGTCTGGATCTGAAAATGAACTGGACTCAGGACTAGTGCCTGAACTCATCTCAACATTCTGCTCTGGCAAGTTCTAACTATCTAACCCTGACATGCTGACCTTGTGAATAGAGTATAGAAGAGTGGAATAGGATAAGTCATCACAAAATGTAGCTGGTTTTTGAAAGTTTGAATAGAAAAATTATAGATGTAGATCACTTCAAAATTGGATTTTGGTGTCACCGATTCAAACATTTAGGTGTTGCCGAGACTCACAAAACCCTCAATCAAAACTTGGCATAGTTTCGGTCAAACCAAAAAATTTCATTCGGTCTCACCGAGTTCTGTCCTCAGTAGCACAAAAAGGCAATCGGTGGAACCGATTTTTCTGACTCGGCATCACCAAGATGCAACTTCACGGGCAACTAAACCTAGAATTTTTCGATTCGCTAGACTATGGAGTTTATCTTGTGGATTGAACGATCTCAAACTATGGCTAGATAATGGAGAAACCCTAATGTGCAAGAATTGGAGGTTGGAGCGCTAGAGGGGGCCGAATTCGTACCCTAGCTCGGTAACAGATCCACTACGGTGGCGATGGGGGCGAAGATTCTGTCGACGACGACAATTCCCAACGATGGAGGAGCGTGGGTGGACAAGGGCGATGACCAGGGGGTCCTTCTGTGGCAGCTTAGGGCTTGGGGCACGACGATTGGAATAATGAATTTTCGAACCGTCAGGACCACCTAATATATACCCTACACTGTCGGTGATGCCGATTCTAAATTTTCGGTGTCACCCATTTCTCAACTGTCAGCTGACAGGGAAACTCGGTGTAACCGAGAATATGGAATCGGTAGTACCGAGGCAAGAAATCCAGATCAACCCTAGGCATTTGGTGAGACCGAGAATTTGGAGTTGGTTCCACCGAGATGCACTTAGGAGGTTTTAATGTTTAGTCCTTGTCGATACGGAACTCCGAGTGCTCCACACACAAAGGGATCGAAAAGCACTTGTTCAAATTTTGTGATGCGGCATGAATAGAGTATGAAGTAAGAAAGCATAGATAGCAAAAGAGGTGGTCCTAGGAATTCTTGTATATCCAATTGGCAAAAATAAGTATGAAAAGCCAAATAGCTACAATTGGATATCCTCGAATGAGTAAATAAATGCAGACCAACATGCTCACGCAATAAGATGTCAAATGAAATCATGGCAAACATGCACAAACACAATAGCATCTAACAAGTACTTTAGCAATGACGAAGTCATCTATATATGAGTATATTGACTTAAGAGCCAAGTAAGAATACTTGATCATAGGTCATACTCATCGTTTAAGCACAAGTGGGGTTACCACTTTCACATAAAGCATTTAATGTTGTCACATTCTTATGAGATGCTTTGACTCAAGCCTTAGAGTAAAGCTCCCCCTAGATTTGACATCCCCCCATAAGAGGGATAAACTAACCTTGGGTTTTGTCGAAGAAGACTTCATGTTGGGAACATAGTGGTGAATGCTCAAAGTTGATGACGATCACCAAGAGTTGGAAGCATCCTTGTTGTTTCATTACTCTTCTCACCTACATGGGTTAGTACCAACACACAAGAGACAGATATAAGGATATCTATGGACATGGAGTGCAAAGCATATGTGACGATGTCCATTGATTTGTTGATTACCTTGTCCCTTGCTTACCTTTGAGGGAATGTATGACTCCTTGAACTATTGCATAGAGTTGATGTTGTTTGTAACTAGTTCTTGCCAATAATGAATATGACTGAATTCCCTCTTCCTACTGTCAAGAAGAAATATGATATACTTATTGTTGGGGATATGCATATCCCCATTAAGGTAACTTAGTGTTATTCGAAAATTCCTCGGTTTCATGTTATTCGAAAGAAGTTTGTTAATAAGACTTGATCAACCTTATTGATGGATTCCTTTTGATGAGCATGAGATGGATGAAATGCTATTATTTTTTCATTTTTTGAGTTTCCTGTGCAATAAAAAAGTGACCTGAAAATAAAAGTTCTTCAAATGCCCTGAAAATGGAGTAGGATTGTTTGTGGAATATTTTAAAATATCAAGCGCTAAGCACAATGCAGGAGGCTGCACTAGTGGGCCCCAAGCCCACAAGGCGCGGCCACCCCCTGGCCGCGCCTAGCAGGCTTGTGGGTCCCATGTGGCCCCCCTTCACTTATTCCAGCACCCATCCACTTCATCTTCCTCCAGAAAAAATCCCACCATTGCTCAAACCCGTATTCTAGCTCATTTTGCTGCCGTTTTTGATATCCTTGCTCAAAGCTTCATTCGCAAAACTATTTTGGGAGATTGCTCTTCTGTATGTGACTCCTCCAATGGTCCAATTGGTTTTTGTTTTAGTGCTTTATATATTGCAATTTTTTGCTACTGTGGTGACCTTGTTCTTGAGCTTGCATGTCAAATTTATATGGTCCCAAGTAGTTTTGATGCATGCTATAGCCTCTAGGCACTTGAGGGAGTAGTTGCTATGAGTTTTGTTATGTTTTGTGCACTTTTATTTTGAGTCACTCAAAATTTCAGAATTTTTTCAGAGAAAGAAAAAAATGTTGAGGAGATTGCTAAGAGTCTCTTCAAGCCGGAGTTCTCAGGAAGATGAAAATGAGATAACGGAGATACCCAAGTATAATCTTCCTCGCATCGCATCAGTTAGACCATGTGAATGGTCGTGTGACACATTCTTGAGGGCAGACGAAATTTACGAAGATTTTTATTATCTGGCTGAGAATGCAGGCATCACCGACTTCCTCAACTATAATGTGACCAGTACCTCTTGCTCACGAATACCTTAGTGCAAAAATTTCATTTTCATTCTAGGGAAGACCCTCCTACAATAGAATTTCACTTATATGATGTGCCTAAGAAAATGAGCCTTTATGATTTTTGCAAAGTTTGCAAAATACCCTATGAGGGCAGCATCAGGGAACCACGTCCTATAGACATGGAAGATTTTATTGCCACAGTCATTGTAGGGGAAGAGAGGGGTGTGTCAAAGGCAAGAGCAGCTAGTCTACATTTTACTGTGCTATGCTATTATTCATTATTTCCGGGAAGATGTTTAGTTGGTGTCATGGGAACGAACATGTCACGCCCAAGATGCGCACCTATCCGTTTAAGGCACGAGGGCCTCGCAAGGGATAGAGGCACATCTTGCCGTTAGCAAGAATAGTATCATCACAACATACAATACTGAATGAGAAGAATATACAAGTTGGCTTACACTCGCCACATGCTAACTTACAATGTCACTCAAATCATAGCATCAAGGTGAACACAGGGTCCGACTACGGACGAAATCAAACGATAAAAGAAGTTGCAAATGATACTATCAAGCTATCCCAAAGATCACGACCAGGTCCTTTACTCATCCGGATATGTCACATACATCCTGCCTCTCTCCTCGTCATACTCCCACTGGAGCTGGGTAAGATCATCTTGCACGAACTCATCTGATCCTGTACCTGGATTGTTGTAGTAAACTATGAGCCACAGAGGACTCACATATCAAGTACCCGGGTGCCAACACTATTTAAGCTTTAGGATGGAAGGGTGATGTTTAGTTTGCAGCAGCACTAAGCATTATATGGTGGCTAACTTACTCAACAGGAATGTAAATGTGAGTGGTCTATGTTTAGCGATCGAATTTAGAGTAATCCCTATGAGATCCTGAACACTTACTTACGTCAATCATAACCCCAGCGTGTTCTCCCTCGGATCATGTTCACGAGCAGAGACGATCACGGTTACTCACACAGTTGGTGTATTTTAATCAGAGTTTACTTCAAGTTTTCTATAACCGGGTGTTAAACAAATATCCAAGTTGCGACATAACCGCGGGCATGACTTTCCGAAAGATTTAACCCTGCAGGGGTGCTCCAACTAATCCATTACCAAATTAACCACACTCTGTGGGAATACCTCGACCGCGGATCTCGCGATCATCATAGGTAATTCCAAAGGAATTCCACCACCTCAAGTAAACCCGAAGAAAGTCAGACTCCACACGCAAGACACTCGATAAAGGTAAAACAAATCTAGCAAGACCACCCGACGTGTCGACGAACCCGATAAGAGCCGCGTATCTCAGTCTCAGGACACGACGGATAAGCTACGCGTACGGAGGCCTGATAGAAATCTCCCAAGTTGCCCTGGGTTGGCCCCGCATAGTGCTCTAGTTTGGACCAACACTCATGCGGAGCACTGGCCCGGGGGTTGATTAAATTATCCACGGGTTTGCAAGACCCTATGCAATTTTATTGAGTTGTTAAGCAAATGTAGAACCAATGTTGGGTCTTGCCAGACAAGTTTTAATCTCAACCTAACAACAAGGGGGTCCCCATAACAACCCCGAGCATGTTAGAAGCGCAAAGTATGGAAAACATAACACCGGTAACAAGGAACTAATGGCGGTAGCAGCGGAACAAAACACTCAGCAAAAGGCCAAGCCTTCCACCAATACCATATATATATATGTGCATTAAATTAAATAACAAAATTATTGTGATATCCAATCCATGTTGTCACATGGAACAACCTGCACCTGCAACTAAGAACGCTATAAGAGGGGCTGAGCAGCGGTAACTTAGCCAATCAACGGTTTGCTGGGATGTGGAGGTTAGAGGCTGTCATGGAAACATGGGGGCTGATATCATGTGGTAGGTTGCGCAATTGTAATGATAAGAACGAGAAACTAGTAAGCAAAGATAGTATTGGGATCCGGGTATAATTATCTTGCCTGTTGGTTCTTCAGCGGAACAAGTAGCGGGATCCTCGTAGTGGTACTCTCGTGGGTCCTCGTACTCAGTATCAACACTCGTGTCTACCCAAGGTAAACAGCAACAATAAACATCCCACCAAGGTGCAATGCACAATCAAAATGATGCATGATCATTTATGAAGAATTATAACATGGCAATCAAAACTATTCATGTGACACATGCAAAGTTGTTTATTAATGAATCTGGACAGAACCTCATGTAAAGTTATTTAGACATGAATGAACATGGCAAATATGGATGCATCATGCAAAATCGATGGAAATGCATATAAGGATCGCAAGAAACGGAGCTACGGTTCTCGAGATACGCTCACGACAAGGTACGGAGGCAAAACACAAGACCACCAATACCTGGGCTAATTCTTGGCATTCCAAGGTGGACACTGGACAGGTGATGAAAAACCAATCACAATAGACTCAAGAATCACTCAATTCCATGGAGTATAGCTCCCACAAGTCACAATACAAAAACACACCAAATCTGCCACAAACACCAACATAGCAATTTGAATAGCTCACAACTAGGGCTACAGGAACCCTACAGCCACAACCAAGACATGGACAGAATCTTCTCAACACCCACATCAACTTATCCAACTATTCAATCAGCAAAAGAGGCACACATCAATATGCATGGAGCAATCAAGTTGGCATGATGATTCTGTTTTTCCGGGACTTGGTGAAAATTCCAGTTTTCCGGAATCTGGGTTAATAAAGTAGCAAGTTGACAGCACTGGTTAAATATGCTCGAGAGCTCCTATTGGCATTAAAATTCACATAATGGCAGATGGCAATATCTACTACAAATACCTAGCACTGAGCATGCTCAAATTCACAGCACATCAATAGCTACAACCCACTCTACATGGCAAAACAATAACAGCAGAATCTCCAGACAGCCATTTTTAAACAGGTTGGCAGAAACAGAAAGTAGGCAACTTAAGAGCATGGTTCCCACTTATCTAGTGACTTAACACGAATAAAAAAATAATGGGACATTCCCAAGAACTTTTACTAACAAATTCATGTTGGCAGGATCTTGAAAGCATGCATGGATTAATTCATATGAAAAAGACAAAAGGGCATCACAGCATAAAAATGCAGTTTTGTCAGGTTGCCCCAAAGTCAAATCTGACTTCACAGGTGCACAAATGGGTTGATTCTACCCCAAAATCATTACTCATACCTATATGCTTGCATGGAACAAGAGGGAACAAAGGGGGGGGGGGGGCGAAATTGGACCTCCCTAGGCCATGGGTGACTTATGTCACTTATGGAACTTAATGCAAATGTCACCAAAAGATAGGTGCTCCATAGATACATGTTGGAAGGGGTTATTTAGCACCTTAGGGACATGATAGCATGGCATGGCATCAAGATCAAGGATGAAACTATCTAGGAGAGGTATACATGCACATATACACATGAAAGAAACCTACACATGCATACCTACCCTTAAGCACACACACATCCACAACATATGTAGATAAGAAGGCACAACCATCCACACCTATGCTAACATCACTAGGATAGGTGCAAGATCAAGCACATGTACAACCACCAAGCCACACACACAAGCATGTGTGGGTGACACACACACACACTCACTAACCTACACTTAGAACACACACATGTAGGTGCACCACACACCCACACCACACACTACAATGCACACCATCACACATGCACACACTCTAAGGCACACACACATACATACATGAGAGAGAGAAAATAATAAAAAGGAACCTGATCCTACACATACATACATACACACTCAACAAATAAAAGGAAAGAAAAGAAAAGGGGGTGGAGAAGGGGATTCGAACCCCAGACCCCCTGGACTCACCACACACACTCTACCATTGCGCTGCGCTGCCGTTGCTTAACAGAGGGGGCCTCTGCTCTCTAATACACACACACACGCACATATAACCCTAACGAAACTGAAGAACGAAACAGAGCTACGGCGACCGCGGATCTCTGGCGAGCACACGGCGGCTACGGGGCAAATCTGGCGAAGGCAAGACGCGGCGCCGACTGCAGGGTGCACGGGGGATCCATTCCCCTGCTCACCTTGCGGTGAGGAGGAAGGAGGCAAGCGGCAGGAGCTCGACTAGCTACTGGCGGCGACAGGCAACGGCGGTGACCGAAACGAGCTACGCGCGGAGGAGAAGGCCAACGGGGTCCGAGGGCTCACCTAGGGGATGGCAACGATGAACCGGTCACGAAGCGACGACGACGGAGGGGAAGGAGAGGCGGGGACACGGCGGCAACGGAGGGAAGAAGACTCGGCCACGCTGTGATGATGAGGATGAAGAAGAAGACCTCCTGAGGCCTTCTAGCGCCTGGAATGGAACGTCGGCACGACACCGGAGGTCCTGGACACCATGGACGACGACGGGCTCGACGGAGACGACGAACTGATCGCCGGCGATGTCTCTGCGCTCTGTGAACCTCTTTGAACCCTTACCTGACAGGGGAAGAAACGAGAAGGGAGAGAGATGAAGGAAGAAAGAGGAGCGGCGGTGGCGGCTGGAGGGAGAGGAACCCTAGGTGAGGGGGCACGCATGCCGAGGGGGGGCTAAATACCCTCGAGCTGACGGCGACGGAGACGGAAAGGAGCGGCGGGCGCACGCTCTCTCTTGCTGAACCTGAAGGAGAAGGAACGGGAGCAGGTGGCCGTCACTGTTTGGATGGACTGGGCCTCGGCCCACCTGACCTCTCACTCTCTCTCAAACAATAAACAGAGCAGGATTTTCTTTAAATAAAAGAGCCATGATAAATAATAATGCCCAGAGCAAAAGGAAAAGGTTTGGTTGGAAACAAAATAGATTCGGGAAGGAAATATTATGCTCCTGTTTATAAAAATGTTAAATGGAAATATTGCACAAGTTATTTTTAATATTTTAATAAAACAGCCCCTGCTTGAAATAGGTTTCAGAATCCAAACACATTCAAATATCAAAAACTTCACTTCCAATATTGATAAGACATATTGGGCTACCACATGAACATTTTTAAAATCATTTAATTAGCAACTTAAATCTGGTCATATAATTTTAAAGAAGAGAGGGAAGATGGGAGGTGATGATGTTGTAGAAAGAGAGGGAGAAGAGGAAAGCACACATGACCCCAACCACACACCAACCACCTCAACATCAAGCACATCACAACACAAGATCCAATCCAAGACACACAACATAGCAAGCATGATGAATGGCATGATGATGAAATGATGGATGCCATGATGCATGAATGCATTTCAATCACATGAAAAAGGTGCAAACCATCTCATAGCTCATGACACAAGGTTCATACAAGGTTCAACAATGGGGTTACATGCCAATTAGGGTAGGGATAGCACCTAGGCTGTCACAACTCTCCCACACTACAAGAGGATCTCGACCCGAGATCTAGGAACGGAAGAAGTCTGGAAATTCGGAACGGAGCAGGTCCTCACGTTCCCAAGTAGCTTCTTTGTCGGAATGATGATACCACTTCACCTTGAGGAACTTGATAGACTTTTTGCGAGTCTTACGCTCAGTTTCTTCAAGAATTGCCACTGAGTGCTCACGATAAGAAAGATCTGCTTGAAGATCGATGTCTTGGAGGTCAATGGTCTGCTCAGGAGTCTTGTAGCATTTCCAGAGCAGAGAAACATGGAAGACATCGCGCACATTTGCGAAATTTGGAGGAAGCTCTAGTTGATATGCAAGACCACCTCTCTAGCCAACAACTTGAAAGGACCAACAAAACAAGGAGCTAGCTTCCCTTTTATTCCAAACCGCTGAGTGCCTTTCATGGGAGAGACTCTCAGATAGACTAGATCATCCACTTGGAAAGAAACATCTCGATGTTTGTTATCATAATAACTCTTCTGTTGGGACTGAGCTGCTTTGAGGTTCTCACGAATGACATGGCACATTTCTTCTGCTTCAGTGATCATGTCATTGCCCAAAATCTGATGCTCACCGGTTTCAGACCAGTTAAGCGGGGTACGACACTTTCTGCCGTAGAGAATCTCGAAAGGGGACTTGCTTGAACTAGCTTGGAAGCTATTGTTGTACGAGAATTCAGCATATGGAAGACAGTCTTCCCCCTTCATGCCGAACGATATCACACAGGCTCTGAGCATATCTTCAAGAATCTGATTGACTCTCTCAACTTGACCACTTGTCTGCGGATGGAACGCCGTGCTGAAACGGATCTTAGTACCCATAGCAGTTTGGAAGGACTCCCAGAACTTGGAAGTGAAGAGACTTCCACGGTCAGAAGAGATGAGTTCAGGAATACCATGCAAAGACACTATCCTTGACGTATACAACTCTGCAACCTGAGCTGCCGAGATAGACTCCTTGACTGGCAGGAAAGGAGCAACTTTTGACAGCTTGTCGATAACCACAAAGATGGCATCGTTGCCCGTCTTGGACTTGGGAAACCCAGTTACGAAATCCATCTCCACGTGATCGAATTTCCATTCTGGGATAGGCAAAGGCTTCAGAAGACCTGCTGGACGCTGATGCTCCGCCATTACTCTGCGGCACACATCACACTCGTTGACAAACTGAGCAATTTGACGTTTCATGCGAGTCCACCAGAAGGTCTGCTTGAGGTCCTGATACATCTTGGAACTGCCTGGATGAATGGATAGCAGAGAATTATGTGCTTCGTCCATGATAACCTTTCTGAGATCACCTTTTGGAACCACAAGACGGTCCTCAAAGAATAAGGTATCTTTGTCATCAATACGAAAGCACTTGTACTTCGGAATGCTCTTGGCCACACCTTTCTTCACTTTCTTCACCATAGCGTCTAGCAGCTGCGCTTGGCGAACCTTATCTTCCAGAGTCGGAGAGACTTGGAGATTGGCTAGAAATCCTTGCGGAATCATCTGAAGGTTGAGCTTACAGAAGGCTTCACAAAGCTCGGGTTGAAGAGGCTTCAGAATGAGACTATTGCAGTACGCCTTACGGCTGAGCGCATCTGCAATGACATTTGCTTTCCCTGGAGTATACTCAATGCTTGGATTGAAGTCCTCAAGCATTTCCACCCAACAAGACTACCGAAGATTGAGATTGGGTTGAGTGAAAATGTACTTCAAGCTCTTGTGATCAGTGTACACCTCAACTGGTCTACCCAACAACAAATGCCTCCAAGTCATTAGAGCATGCACAACTGCCGCCAACTCAAGATCATGAGTGGGGTAGTTCTTCTCGGCAGGCTTCAACTGACGCGAGGTATAAACAACAATCTTCTTGTCTTGCATGAGAACACCACCAAGACCTTAGAGAGAAGCATCACAGAAAACTTGGAAAGGCTTGGACTGCTCAGGAGGAACAAGAACTGGAGCTGAAGTCAGTCTTTGCTTGAGCGTATTGAACACCACATCACACTCAGGAGACCAAACATACTTGACGCTCTTCTGGAGGAGATTGGACAGAGGCTTAGCAATTTGAGAGAAGTTCTCCACGAATCTTCTGCAATAACTAGCAAGCCCGAGGAAGCTCTGAAGCTGCTTCACATTCTGAGAAGGCTCCCACTTCAAGATTGTCTCGACTTTCTCAGGGTGCACTTTAATTCCCTCGGCAGAGATGACATGCCCGAGGTACACCACTTCATTGAGCCAGAACTCGCACTTGGAAAACTTGGCATAGAACCGATTTTCCCTTAACTTGTCAAGCACAAGGCGGAGATGCTCTGCATGATCTTCTTCTGTCTCCGAGAACACAAGGATATCATCCAGATAGACCAAGATGAACTCATTCTTGAAAGGAGAGAAGATGAAATTCATCATTCTTGAGAAGGTTGGAGGAGCATTCGCAAGACCAAATGACATAACGGTGTACTCATAAGAGCCAAAACTCGTCCTGAAAGCAGTCTTGGGAATGTCTTCTTCGCGAATGCGAATCTGATGATAACCCATGCGAAGATCAAGCTTCGAGGAAACCTTGGCACCTTTCAGTTGCTCAAACAACTCATTGATGTTGGGAAGTGGGTACTTGTTTCTGATTGTCTTCTTGTTCAATGGCTGGTAGTCCACACAAAGACGATCCGTGCTATCCTTCTTCTTGACAAACAAAACTCCACAACCCCACGGAGAAGAGCTTGGTCTGATCAGACCTAGACGTTCTTGCTCATCTAGCTGCTTCTTCAACTCTTTCAGCTCTTCGGGGCCAAGTTTATATGGGCGCTTGCATACCGGTTCAGTACTGGGCTCGAGATCAATCACGAACTCGACTGGCCGGTGCGGAGGCATTTCTGGCAACTCTTCTGGAAAGACATCTTCATACTCACAAACCACTGGAATTTGAGAAATCGCCGAGATTTGACCCTTCTCATTAAGAGCAAAGAGACGGATTGTGTCATCACGAGCTGCAAAAATAATCACGTCTTCTGAAGGATGAGTTAGCTTGACTTCTTTTGCTTTGCGATCAATATGAGCCTTATTCATAGCCAGGAAGTCCATGCCCAGAATGAGATCAATATCATAATTCCCGAGAACAATTGGAGAAGCCAAAAAAGAATAATTGCCCATCTTGATAGAAACATCCGGAACAACCACATTGGAACTCATCAACTGGCCTGTGGACACAATCCTAAAAGGACTAGGAAGAACTACTAAATTGAAATCATGCTTCCAAGCAAAAGGTTTAGAAATGAATGAATGTGATGCACAAGAATCAAACAATACTTTAGCAAGAAAATCATTAACTAAGAGATTACCCATAATCACATCATTGGCCTGCTCTGCTTCAGCTGCATTCACCATATTCACTCTGACTGACTTGGGATTATGCTTCACCATAGCATTGCCTGGAGGCTTGACAGGAGGAGGAGGCGGAAGACGCCGCTGGTTGCACTTGTTTGCATAGTGGCCCTTCTGACCACACTTGTGACAAGTCGCCTCAGAAAGGGGACGAACATTGCCTGGAGGAGGAACAAGAACAGCCTTGGACACCTGGTTCTTCTGCTGGAAACCTGGGTTGGGTGGGTGGGAAGAACCACGACCACCGAACTGCTTCTGCTGCTGAGGAGGACGAAACGGAAGAGGATTTGGCGCCCAATACTTCTGCTGCTTAGGAACCATCTGAGAGCCGGAAGAAGAAGAATATGAATCCCTTGAACGCTTCTTAGAGTTCTCGAACTTGAGCTGAGCTGCTTAAATCTTCAAAGCCATGTTGTAGAACTGATCAAACTCATGAGGCTCTTGAAGAACAAGGCCTGGCAGAAGCTCATCCTTGAGACCACCTCTGAACTGATAGATCATAGCCTTATCATCTGGAACATCTTGCTTGGCATAACAAGCTAGATTCTGGAACTCGATGTTGTACTGGTAGACAGACTTACTTCCCTGCTTCAGGTGCCTGAACTTCTCATGCATCTCCTCGACGAAGCTTGTCGGAATGTAATGAGCCCTGAAGTCACGACGGAAATCGTCCCAAGTAACAACACGATCGCCCCTGGAATCCTTGTACTGTTGCCACCAGTCAGCTGCTTGACCCTTTAGCTGGAACAATGCAAACCTGACAAAGTCCTCTGGCCTGACATCGCTGCACTCAAAATGCTTACTCATATCACGAAGCCAATCATCAGCATCTAGAGGCCACTCACAACAGGTGAAAGTCTTGGGCTGGTTGGCAAGGAACTGATTAAGAGTCGCAAACTGCAGTTGATTCTGAAAATTGCCTTGAAAACCTTGCTGACCCTGCACCCTTTCTTGCAACAGCCTTAGCAACATCTGAGTGTTCGCATTGGTCGCGGCCATCACAGCTTGCCAAGCTTCTGGAGGAGGAGGCGGAGGAGGTGGTGGCGGGGGTGGCGGTGGAACATCAGTCTGCTCCTCACCACGACCCGGATTGCTACGAGTTGGTGGAGCCATCCTGAAGATGAACAAAACGCATCAGCACCTCATAGATAAGATGAATCATAAGCTGAATCAAATGCTTGAACGAAATTGAACAATTAACAACATAGCCTTCCTAGTGAAAAATTAGTAAGAATGCTACTTCGGTTATGATAACATCATCAGAAATTAGAAGCCACTTGCGATAACACCAAAGTATTGAGCTACGCGCTCGGAACAAATGTACATGCCCATATACATCCGAAGAAGATGATCCTAGATGACTACAAGATTTCCCACCTATGAGTTTCCGAGAACTTTCTTGTTTATGCGATTCGGGTTGCGGAATCAGGAACTTGCCCTAGGCAATCAGCTACGACTGCATCCGCAACCTTCCACACCATAATTCAAGACATTTCGCAAACTCGTCTAATCTCGAATCCTCGAACTCACCACGATACTAAACCATGGTGGTACCCCGGACGCCTCCCCAGTACTAGGTGACTCTGACCTTATCTCACCACGATAAGTATTGAAGTAATTTCGAACATTCTTCGTCCTGAGATATCAAGGAACCTGAATGACAACGATGTGCCAGCATTCCCTGGAGCTCGACTCCCCGGAAGAAATCAAGTCAGAAAGGAGGCACCAAGATAGAACCCTGTCACATTGGCATCTTATAGATTCCAAAATACCCGCGTGATCCTAAATTTTTTTTGAGCGAGAAGAGGAGTAGAATCAAAATTCCTAAGTCGGAAACCTCACCAGAGCATAGAAGAGGAGTAAAAAGAATCCTACTCTCCGATATAACTAGACTCAAAATAGTTTTACTAGACACAACTCGGCCAAGTTCGAACAAGCAAAGGCTCCTATGGTCGTATGGCTCTGAATACCAACTTGTCACGCCCAAGATGCGCGTCTATCCGTTTAAGCCATGAGGGCCTCGCAAGGGATAGAGGCGCATCTTGCCGTTAGCAAGAATAGTATCATCACAACATACAATATTGAATGAGAAGAATATACAAGTTGGCTTACACTCGCCACATGCTAACTCCGACTACGCACGAAATCAAACGATAAAAGAAGTTGCAAATGATACTATCAAGTTATCCCAAAGATCACGACCAGGTCCTCTACTCATCCGGATATGTCACATACATCCTACCTCTCTCCTCGTCATACTCCCACTAGAGCTGGGTAAGATCATCTTGCACGAACTCATTTGATCATGTACCTAGATTGTTGTAGTAAACTGTGAGCCATAGAGGACTCAGCTATCAAGTACCCGGGTGCCAACACTATTTAAGCTTTAGGATGGAAGGGTGATGTTTAGTTTGCAGCAGCACTAAGCATTATATGGTGGCTAACTTACGCAACAGGAATGTAAATGTGAGTGGTCTACATTTAGCGATCGAATTTAGAGTAATCTCTATGAGATCCTGAACACTTACTTACGTCAATCATAACCCCATCGTGTTCTCTCTCGGATCATGTTCACGAGCAGAGACGATAACGGTTACTCACACAGTTGGTGTATTTTAATTAGAGTTTACTTCAAGTTTTCTATAACCGGGTGTTAAAAAAATATCCAAGTTGCCACATAACCGCGGGCACGGCTTTCCGAAAGATTTAACCCTGCAGGGGTGCTCCAACTAATCCATTACCAAATTAACCACACTCCATGGGAATACCTCGACCGTGAATCTCGCGATCATCATAGGTAATTCCAAAGGAATTCCACCACCGCGAGTAAACCCGAAGAAAGTCAGACTCCACACACAAGACACTCGATAAAGGTAAAACAAATCCAACAAGACCACCCGACGTGTTGACGAACCCGATAAGAGCCGCGTATCTCAGTCTCAGGACACGACGGATAAGCTACGCGTATGGAGGCCTGATAGAAATCTCCTAAGTTGCCCTGGGTTGGCCCCGCACAATGCTCTAGTTTGGACCAACACTCATGTGGAGCACTGGCCCGGCGGTTGATTAAATTATCCACGGGTTTGCAAGACCCTATGCAATTTTATTGAGTTGTTAAGCAAATGTAGAACCAATGTTGGGTCTTGCCAGACAAGATTTAATCTCAACCGAATAACAAGGGGGTCCCGATAACAACCCCGAGCATGTTAGGAGTGCAAAGTATGGAAAACATAACACCGGTAACAAGGAACTAATGGCGGTAGCAGCAGAACAAAACACTCAGCAAAAGGCCAAGCCTTCCACCAATACCAGATATATATGTGCATTAAATTAAATAACAGAATTATTGTGATATCCAATCCATGTTGTCACATGGAACAACCTGCACCTGTAACTAAGAATGTTATAAGAGGGGTGAGCAGCGGTAACTTAGTCAATCAACGGTTTGCTAGGATGTGGAGGTTAGAGGCTATCATGGCAACATGAGGGCTGATATCATGTGGTAGGTAGCGGAAATGTAACGATAAGAACGAGAAACTAGCAAGCAAAGATAGTATTGGGATCTGGGTACGATCATCTTGCCTGTTGGTTCTTCAGCAGAACAAGTAGCGGGATCCTCGTAGTGGTACTCTCCTGGGTCCTCGTACTCAGTATCAACACTCGCCTCTACCCAAAGGAAACAGAAACAATAAACATCCCACCAAGGTGCAATGGGAATGAACATGTCACGCCCAAGATGCGCGCCTATCCATTTAAGGCACGAGGGCCTCGCAAGGGATAGAGGCGCATCTTGCCGTTAGCAAGAATAGTATCATCACAACATACAATACTGAATGAGAAGAATATACAAGTTGGCTTACACTTGCCACATGCTAACTTACAATGTCACTCAAATCATAGAATCAAGGTGAACACAGGGTCCGACTACGGACGAAATCAAACGTTAAAAGAAGTTGCAAATGATACTATCAAGCTATCCCAAAGATCACGACCAGGTCCTCTACTCATGCGGATATGTCACATACATCTTGCCTCTCTCCTCGTCATACTCCCACTGGAGCTGGGTAAGATCATCTTGCACGAACTCATATGATCCTGTACTTGGATAGTTAAAGTAAACTATGAGCCACAGAGGACTCAGATATCAAGTACCCGGGTGCCAACACTATTTAAGCTTTAGGATGGAAGGGTGATGTTTAGTTTTCAGCAGCACTAAGCATTATATGGTGGCTAACTTACACAACAGGAATGTAAATGTGAGTGGTCCACGTTTAGCGATCGAATTTATAGTAATCTCTATGAGATCCTGAACACTTACTTACGTCAATCATAACCCCACCGTGTTCTCCCTCGAATCATGTTCACGAGCAGAGACGATCGCGGTTACTCACACAGTTGGTGTATTTTAATCAGAGTTTACTTCAAGTTTTCTGTAACCGGGTGTTAAACAAATATCCAAGTTGCCACATAACCGCGGGCACGGCTTTCCGAAAGATTTAACCCTGCAGGGGTGCTCCAACTAATCCATTACCAAATTAACCACACTCTGTGGGAATACCTCGACCGCGGATCTCGCGATCATCATAGGTAATTCCAAAGGAATTCCACCACCTCGAGTAAACCCGAAGAAAGTCAGAATCCACACGCAAGACACTCGATAAAGGTAAAACAAATCCAGCAAGACCACCCGACATGTCGACGAACCCGATAAGAGCCGCGTATCTCAGTCTCAGGACACGACGGATAAGCTACGCGTATGGAGGCCTGATAGAAATCTCCCAAGTTGCCCTGGGTTGGCCCCGCATAGTGCTCTAGTTTGGACCAACACTCATGCGGAGCACTGGCCCGGGGGTTGATTAAATTATCCACGGGTTTGCAAGACCCTATGCAATTTTATTGAGTTGTTAAGCAAATGTAGAACCAATGTTGGGTCTTGCCAGACAAGTTTTAATCTCAACCGAATAACAAGGGGGTCCCCGTAACAACCCCGAGCATGTTAGGAGCGCAAAGTATGGAAAACATAACACCGGTAACAAGGAACTAATGGCGGTAGCAGCGGAACAAAACACTCAGCAAAAGGCCAAGCCTTCCACCAATACCAGATATATATATATATGTATTAAATTAAATAACAGAATTATTGTGATATCCAATCCATGTTGTCACATGGAACAACCTGCACCTGCAACTAAGAACGCTATAAAAGGGGCTGAGCAGCGGTAACTTAGCCAATCAACGGTTTGTTGGGATGTGGAGGTTAGAGGCTGTCATGGCAACATGGGGGCAGATATCATGTGGTAGGTTGCGCAATTGTAACAATAAGAACGAGAAACTAGAAAGCAAAGATAGTATTGGGATCCGGGTACAATCATCTTTCCTGTTGGTTCTTCAGCGGAACAAGTAGCGGGACCCTCGTAGTGGTACTCTCGTGGGTCCTCGTACTCAGTATCAACACTCATGTCTACCCATGGGAAACATCAACAATAAACATCCCACCAAGGTCCAATGCACAATCAAAATGATGCATGATCATTTATGAAGAATTATAACATGGCAATCAAAACTATTCATGTTACACATGCAAAGTTGTTTATTAATGAATCTGGACAGAACCTCATGTAAAGTTATTTAGACATGAATGAACATGGAAAATATGGATGCATCATGCAAAATCGATGGAAATTCATATAAGGATCGCAAGAAACGGAGCTACGGTTCTCGAGATACGCTCACGACAAGGTACGGAGGCAGAACACAAGACCACCAATACCTGGGCTAGTTCTTGGCATTCCAAGGTGGCCACTGGACAGGTGATGAAAAACCAATCACAATAGACTCAAGAATCACTCAATTCCATGGACTATAGCTCCCACATGTCACAACACAAAAACACACCAAATCTATCACAAACACCAACATAGCAATTTGAAAAGCTCACAACTAGGGCTACAGGAACCCTACATCCACAACCAAGACATGGAAAGAATCTTCTCAACACCCACATCAAATTATCCAACTATGCAATCAGCAAAATAGGCACACATCAATATGCATGGAGCAATCAAGTTGGCATGATGATTCTGTTTTTCAGGGACTTAGTGAAAAATCCAGTTTTTTGGAATCTGGGTTAATAAAGTAGCAAGTTGAGAGCACTGGTTAAATATTCTAGAGAGCTCCTATTGGCATGAAAATTAACAGGATGGTAGATGGCAATATCTAATACAAATACCTAACACTGATCATGCTGAAATTCACAGCACCTCAATAGCTACAACCCACTCTACATGGCAAAAGAATAACAGCAGAATCTCCAGACTTAAGCCATTTTTAAACAGGTTGGCAGAAACAGAAAGTAGGCAATTTAACAGTATGGTTCCCACTTATCTAGTGACTTTACACGAATAACAAAAATACTGGGACATTCCCAACAACTTTTACTAACAAATTCATGTTGGCAAGATCTTGAAAGCATGCATAGATTAATTCATATGAAAAAGACAAAAGGGCATCACAGCATAAAAATGCAGTTTTGTCAAGTTGCCCCAAAGTCAAATCTTACTTCACAGGTCCATACATGGGTTGATTCTAGCCAGAAATCATTACTCATACCTATATGCTTGCATGGAACAAGAGGGAGCAAAGGGGGGTCGAAATTGGACCTCCCGAGGCCATGGGTGACTTATGTCACTTATGGAACTTAATGCAAATGTCACCAAAAGATAGGTGCTCCATAGATACATGTTGGAAGGGGTTATTTAGCACCTTAGGGACATGATAGCATGGCATGGCATCAAGATCAAGGATGAAACTATCTAGGAGAGGTATACATGCACATATACACATGAAAGAAACCTACACAGGCATACCTACTCTTAAGCACACACACACATCCACAACATATGTAGATAAGAAGGCACAACCAGCCACACCTATGCTAACATCACTAGGATAGGTGAAAGAGCAAGCACATGTACAACCACCAAGACACACACACAAGCATGTGTGGGTGACACACACACACACTCACTCACTAACCTACACGTACAAGAACACACACATGTATGGTGCACCACACACCCACACCACACACTACAATTTACACCATCACACATGCACACACTCTAAGGCACTCACACATCCATACATGAGACAGAAAAAAAAAGGAACCTGATCCTACACATACATACATACACACTCAACAAATAAAAGGAAAGAAAACAAGCAAAAGAAAAGAAAAGAAAACAAAAGGGGGTGGAGAAGGGGATTCGAACCCCAGACCCGCTGGACTCACCACACACACTCTACCACTGCGCTGCGCTGCCGTTGCTTAACACAAGGGGGGACGTTGCTCTCTAATACACACACACACGCACATATAACCCTGTCGAAACTGAAGAACGAAACAGAGCTACGGCGACCGCGGATCTCCGGCGAGCACACGACGGCTACAGGGCAACTCTGGCAAAGGCAAGATGCGGCGCCGACTACAGGGTGCACGGGGGATCCATTCCCCTACTCACCTCACGGTGAGGAGGAAGGAGGCGAGCAGCAGGAGCTCAATTAGCTACCGGCGGCAACAAGCAACGGCGGCGACCGAAACGAGCTACGCGTGGAGGAGAAGGCCTATGGGGACCGGGGGCTCGCCTAGGGGATGGCGACGACGAACCGGTCACGAAGTGATGGCGATGGAGGGGAAGGAGAGGCGGGGACGTGGCGGCGACGGAGGGAAGAAGACCCGGCCGCGCTGCGGCAGCTAGGAGGAATAAGAAGACCTCCCGAGGCCTTCTAGCGCCCATAATGGAACGCCGGCACGATACCGGAGGTCCTGGCCACCATGGACGACGATGGGCTCGACGGAGACGACGAGCTGATCGTCGGCGACGTCTCTGCGCTCTCTGATCCTCTCTGAACCCTTACCTGACAGGGGAAAGAAATGAGGAGGGAGAGCGATGGAGGAAGAAAGAGGAGCGGCGGCGGCGGCTGGAGGGAGAGGAACCCTAGGCGAGGGGCATGCACGCCGAGGCGAGGCTAAATATCCTCGAGCTGACGGCGACGGCGACGGAAAGCAGCGACGGGTGCGCACTCTCTCTTGCTGAACCTGACGGAGAAGGAATGGGAGCAGGTGGCCGTCACTCTTCGGATGGGCTGGGCCTCGACCCACCTGACCTCTCACTCTCTCTCAAACAATAAACAGAGCAGGATTTTCTTTACATAAAAGAGCTAGGATAAATAATAATGCCCAGAGCAAAAGGAAAAGGTTTGGTTGGAAACAAAATAGATTTGGGAAGGAAATATTATGCTCCTGTTTATAAAAATGTTAAATGGAATTATTGCACAAGTTATTTTTAATGTTTTAATAAAACAACCCCTGCTTTAAATAGGTTTCAAAATCCAAACACATTCAAATATCAAAAACATCACTTCCAATATTCATAAGACATATTGGGCTACCACATGAACATTTTTAAAATCATTTAATTAGCAACTTAAATCTGGTCATATAATTTTAAAGAAGAGAGGGAAGATGGGAGGTGATGATGTTGTAGAAAGAGAGGGAGAAGAGGAAAGCACACATGACCCCAACCACACACCAACCACCTCAACATCAAGCACATCATAACACAAGATCCAATCCAAGACACACAACAAAGCAAGAATGATGAATGGCATGATGATGAAATGATGGATGCCATGATGCATGAATGCAATTCAATCACATGAAACAAAGTGCAAACCATCTCATAGCTCACGACACAAGGTTCATACAAGGTTCAACAATGGGGTTACATGCCAATTAGGGTAGGTATAGCACCTGGGCTGTCACAGAACACCTATGGATGATGGAGATCCCTTTCGGTTTGGCAGGGGGCAGGCTCGCACAAAGAGCCGGTCTGGTAAGCAGCACACGGGGAGTTTTTACCCAGGTTCGGGCCGCACGGGTGCATAAAATCCTACTCTTGCTTGCTTATATTGATCGAGTTCTAGGGTTCTAGCTACAGGAGCGCCATGAATGGCTGCTGTGTGAGCTTGGTAACCTCCAGTTGTCTAATTGTCGGGCTGTCCGGTTGTCTAACTTCCCAACTGTCTGATTGTCTAACCTTCTAACCATTTATTGTCCAACCCCCTCTCTGTAACGCCCCGAGCCTCCTTTCATACCTAAGGGCATCCCAACAGTGGCATACAATGTGCACATGAGATGCACAGTGCTACACTGCTATCGTACCTAATTCTGACGGAGTAGGACAAGAGCATTCAATGAACTGTCAGGCGCCTTAGTCTGTCAGTGGGACGGGATGGGGGCCCGTCCCATCGGCGCCGCTTAGCCCACTCCAATGTTAACATAGTGACACGCGTCTAGGTGAATTGACACCTGGCCTGTGTGCTGGCGGTGCTTGCCGGAGCCTTGCCTTCCCGGGACCTTGCCTTGCCGGGGGCCTTGCTTCGCCTGGAGGCTCTACAGCCCTCTTGGCAAAGTCTTGCCGGTAGTCTTGAGTCTTCTGTGCTGGTGCTTGACAAGTCTTTGCTGGGCGTTGCTGCCGCGGCAGCTACTACTGCCCGTGCACGAGTAAAGGGGCACTAGATGGCCCAAAAACTCTAGTGCACTCACGGGAGCCCCCGGGCCTGGGCCATACACGTCGTGAGGCGTTGTTGGGCTAGGCCCAACCAGTGCACGGGCACACGTTGCAGGGCCTTGCAGTTGTGATCATTGCGCTCGCTGCGCTTTCCCACCATACCCATTGAATGCGGGTAGTGGAATACGTGTGCGGCGCGGTCGCCGAGCTTTCAATTATCGTGTCAGGTATTTTCTGCCACGCGCGCCGCATGCATAGCAGGGAGCTAGCAATGGGCGCCCGTGATTTAAAGTCCCTGAGAAAAGGCAGTAACTATGGTGCCATGGATTGGGGCGACGGGGCGGTTGTTGTTCGCCCCGTGATCGAGGGCGCCGCTATTGGAGGAGGTGGGCATCGTCCTTTGTAGTGGGGGATATCCAGCCCCTACGCTTCCTCCTATAAATTGGGGATAGCGGGGGCAGAGCTCATCCATCCTTCTTCCGCCCTTCGAGTGCAAACCTCCGCAGTCCGCCTCCCCCTCGTCTTCTCAATCTTCAGGTAGTGCACGCCCTTCGCCGTGTATAGGGGCGGGGGCGACCACCTTCCTCGGCTGCGAGGAGGAGCTCTCGTCAGGATCATGCCGCCGCTTTAGCCGCGGAGGCGGAGGGAGGCTCGAGTTCACGTGGTGGAGGAGGCGCGTGGGGACATGGCCGCCATGGAGGCCGAGGTCAGGGGAGGCGGAGCGCTGCTCCACCCCCTCCTCTGATGCCAGGCATCTCCATCGGAGTGGCCCACGCCGAGGGGACGACATTGGACTTCGTCCTCGAGCTGGGCGATCCCCTCCAGACCCATTTGCGCCTCCCATGCCTCTTCACCAGGGCGATGGAGGACGATGATCCGCCCTTCCTATGGCTGCGTGTGGTAGGGTGTTGTAATGGCGCGATGCGGGTGGAAGTTGAGTACCCAGTGCGCCGCGTCATATTCCTCGGGCATGGTTGGAAGACCTTCGCCTGTGCCCATAATCTCCAGGTGGGCCATGTTCTTTGTTTTAAAATGAAGGAAGTCAATATGCTCTCCATCAAGATTTATGGGACCTCCGGTGACGAGGATATGTACCTAGGGTAGGGTCCTAGGCAAGGCCCACATACCCTACCTAAGGACACCACATGGGATGACCTGAAGATCAAGCATGAACTTTCGAATGGATCCCTGGAGATGTTCAAAGTCAATCGACAGTAATCCACTCGGAGACTCCCTCTATCACTCGGCAGTCGCGTGTCACTCGGAAGACCTCGCTTTCACTCAACGCCGGAAGACGAGGAGCCATCATCAAGACCCAATGGCAGACGCTGGTTCCATGGTCATTAGTAGCTTTTATTACGTACGTTACCTGTAACAGCAGACTTTAAACCCCACGACCAGGCCCTTTTATGCGGGATAATTATGAGGGGCAGCGAACTCTATATAAGCCGCCCCTCCCCTCCTACACAAGGGTTCGCAACTATTGTAATCTCAACATCCCACACGACATAAAGCTCCCGAGCACTAAGACGTAGGGCTGTTACCTCCACGAGAGGGGCCTGAACTCATACATCCGTGTGTACACCCTAGCCATAGCTAGGACTCTGCCCTCTCCCTTCGTACCCCTACCATCTACTGTCAGACTCGTTTCCACGACAGTTGGCACCCACCGTGGGGCAGGCGTCTAAGCGACTTCCGGTGAGGTTGCGATTTTCATCCTTTGACATGTCTTCCGGCGGTGTTTTTGCTCTGGGCCACGAGATCCATTTCGGAGCGCTCACCTTCATAGCCGACGATTCGGCATGGCTCCAGGAGGCGCCTCTCGATGTTGAGGCGCTCCCGGTCCGCAGGGCCACGCACTTCCGCGCAAGTCCCTGCGGCGTGTTCATGTGTCAACCGTCGACTCCTTACGCGTCAGCCCCTCTCGCTGTTCGCAATCGCAAGCGGTCTGGCTGCCCACAACTTCAGCGTTGGATTGAACACGCAGCGGCGTGCCAAACTTCTCCCCAGATTGCAACGCTCGAGCCCATCGAGTCCCTTCACGGCGTGTTCGAGTCGGATTTCGATCCCTCCGACGTGCCTTCCGAGTGTGAAAGCTGCGATCCTGCAGCGGAGGTCTTGATGGCGGGCTCTCATCAGGGTTCACCGCCTGGCTTCGGCCGTGGTAAGCGCGAGGCTGGAGGTCCGTCGAAAGAGCAGCCACGTCGCGACAGGGAGATTCTTCTTCATACTCCCATCGTCGGCGCAACCGCCGAGGCCCAAGCTTTGGAGGCCGCGCGCATTCGTTTGGAAGAGCTCCAGGCAGAGATTGATGAGCGTGCTCGCCAGCGCCCGCCACGGCCCAGTCGACGTCATCGACAACTGTTTCCGACTGGACCTCACGACGATGTTGAGGTATACCGAACTCCTCAACTAAATGTTGTTGTTGCTGCTAGGATAGCGGATTCCATTCAGCCGTCCCGGTCAGAGGCTGGTAGAGGGTTGTTGCAGATCAAAGCGTTGTTGGATGCAGCGCAGCGTCAGAATTCAGCAGTTTCTTAGTCCCGTAACAGGATATACAGCAATTCACCCAAGGAGGAGACCGTTCAGTCGACACACAGCCCTGGATCGCCCGTGTCTCGTCGAGGCAGCAGTTTTCGTGAAAGGCAAGACAGAGATCAGCATCACCGCGAAGACCACCGTCGAGTGGCCACTCCTCCGCGGAGTGGTCCGTACGCGCCCCGATGTCAGGACGACAGGCGCTCCTTCGGTGATGAGCGGGACGCGGACTTTGATTCCCGCGCCTATATTGTTCAGAAGCGGATCGACAAGAGCAGAGCCTACGGAGAAGGACTCGACAGAGATGTTCCGAGTGGAAGCTCAGCTGTGGTGTCTGGTCCCGAGTGTTTTAGCAGAGCTATACGTTCTGCAGAGATTCTCCCCAACTTCAGAATGGCAGCGGGGATCGGAAAGTTTTCTGGTGAAACAAAGCCAGAGAATTGGTTAGATGATTACCGAGTGGCTGTGCAGATTGGCGGCGGAAATGAAAATGTTGCAATGAAGCACCTGCCCCTCATGTTGGATGGTTCAGCTCGAGCTTGGTTGAATCGTTTGGCTCCTTCCAGCATACATTGTTGGGAAGATCTTGCCCGAGTGTTTGTCCGGACCATTGAGGGCACCTACAAGCACCCGGCAGGTCTGGTCAGCTTACAGCACCGCGTCCAAAAGCCCAATGAAACCTTAAGGGATTATATTCAGCGATGGTCCACCCTGCATCATACGATGGAGAATGTGTTGGAACACCAAGCTATTTGTTCTTTCAAGGCTGGTGTGAGATACAGGGAGCTGTACCTAAAGTTTGGGCACATTGGTGATATTTCACTCGAAAAGATGATGGAAATTGCCACCCGGTATGCCAATGGCGAGGAAGAAGACCGCCTCCATAGCGGCAAAGGTAGAGCTGTCGCCAATGTGTCTGGCGGCGACAACAATCGGAAACAGAAGCGGAAGGCTGACGACCCGACCCCGGCAGAGGCAGCGGCACTGGCAACTTAGTCGAAGAACAAGGGCAAAGCCAAGGCTCAGTATGCCCCCAAGAAGTGGAAAGGTTAGTCAGGAACTGATATCATGGATCAGCCGTGTGTGATTCACACGAGGAAAGACGCAGAAGGCAACCTGATTTTGCCCAAGCACACCACTCGATAGTGTTGAACCCTTACCTAGCAATTAAAGGGAGACCAGTCGAGTGAGAAATCTCCAAAAAGGGAGATGAAGATGAGGAAAAGGAAAATTCCCGGATGTCACTGCTACACTGGTGATCTTTGCTGATGTCGAGAGCAAGAGTCGTCTGAAAGTCATCAATAGAGAAGTCAGCATGGCTATGCCAGACACCCCACCTACCTCAAATGGTCCCAATATGCTATCATATTCGACCAGACAGACCATCCTGCTCGTGTGGCCACTCCCGGTCAGCAGGCTCTGGTAGTTGATCCGGTGGTGCAAGGGACTCGACTCAGAAAGGGATGGGCATTCCGATGTCCCGTCTGAGCGAGAGTAGCATGCAGTTTCACGGGGTCATCCCAGGAAAGAAAGCTAAGTCACTCAGCGAGATAGCATTGGATGTGACATTCGGAGATGAAAAAAAATTCCAAAAAGAAAAGTTGACATTGGAAGTCATGGATTTCAAGAGTGCTTACCACACCATCTTAGGTCGACCCTCTTATGCACGTTTCATGGCCCGACCATGTTACGTGTATCTCAAGTTGAAAATGCCAGGCCCTAAGGGCGTGATCACGGTCACTGGCAATCGATAGCAGGCCGAAGAGTGCCTCCAGCAAGGCTCCAAGATCACCAATCAACAGATGGCCATGGTCGAGCTCAAGGAGTACAAGAAAACTGCTGACCCTGCTGATTTGCTCCGTGCAAAGAAGCCGGCTTCCTAGTCGGCATTTCAGTCGGCAGGGAAGGTGAAGAAGGTGCAGATCCACTCGACAGATCCAACTGCTGCCCCGATGAATATCTCAACAACACTCGACAGTAAATAGGAAGTCGAGCTCATCCAGTTCCTCCGTGAGAACTGGGATATGTTTGCATGGAAGCCTTCTGACATGCCAGGGATTCCCAGGGAGCTGGCTGAGCACCGTCTGCGAGTGGATCCGAAAGCCAAGCCCGTCAGGGAGCATTTGCGTCGATCAGCGGCGGAGAAGCGCAAGGCAATCGGAGAAGAAGTGGCCCGTCTCTTGCAAGCCAAGTTCATTCGGGAAATTTACCACTCCGAGTGGCTCTCGAATGTTGTGATGGTGCCGAAGAAAGATAAGTCGTTGCGCATGTGCATTGACTTCAAACATCTTAATAAGGTGTGCCCAAAAGACCATTTTCCGCTCCCCCACATAGATCAAATTGTTGACTCAACAGCGGGGTGCAAGCATTATCATTTTTGGATGCTTATTCTGGGTACCATCAGATCCGTCTGTATGGCCCGGACAAAATAAAGACACCCTTCGTCACCCCATTTGGGTGCATTTGCTACATCACCATGCCTTTTGGTCTTAAGAATGCCGGGGCTACTTTTATGCGCATGATTCAGAAATGTTTACTCGACCAGATCCCTCGAAATGTCGAGGCGTACATGGATGATATAGTGGTCAAGTCCCGCAAAGGTTCCGACCTGCTGGCTGACTTGGCCGAGACATTCGCCAATCTGAGGCGATTCGACATAAAGCTGAATCCGGCCAAATGTACCTTCGGTGTCCCTAGCGGCAAGTTGCTTGGTTTTCTCATTTCCGAGCGAGGAATTGATGTCAATCCCGAGAAGATCAGCGCCATTACCCGTTTGAAGACTCCCGTGCGAGTGCACGACGTTCAGAAGCTCACAGGTTGCTTGGCAGCATTGAGCCGATTCATTTCTCGTGTTGGTGAGAAGGCTCTGGTCTTATATCAGTTGATGAAGAAGTCCAACATGTTCGACTGGACTCCCGAAGCCGAAGTAGCGTTTGTTGAGCTCAAAGCCCTGCTCTCCACCCAACCGGTGCTTGCCGCTCCTGCCAGCAAAGAGCCCTTGCTCCTTTACATCGCGGCCACAAACCAGGTCGTCAATACAGTGCTGATTGTCGAGCGAGAAGAGGAGGGTAAAACCTATAAAGTCCAGTGACCAGTTTATTACATCTCGGAAGTATTGTCCCCCTCAAAGCAAAGATATCCACACTATGAGAATCTGGTGTATGGTATTTACCTATCAGCAAAGAAGGTGGCGCATTATTTCCAGGACCATTCGATTTCAGTCGTTAGTGATGCTCCTTTGTTAGAGATTTTCAATAATCGCGACACATTAGGTCGATTGGCTAAATGGGCAATTGATCTTGGACACTTTGACATCAGGTTTGAGGCCAAGAAAGCAATCAAGTCCCAAGCATTGGCAGATTTCATGGCCGAGTGGACTGAACAGCAACAGCCCATCCAAGTTCACTCGGCGCATTGGACAATGTTCTTCGATGGCTCCAAAATGTTGAATGGGTCCGATGCTGGTGTTGTCTTGATATCCCCCAAAGGTGACAAGCTCAGCTATGTCTTGTAGATTCACTTTGATTCCTGCAACAATGAGGCAGAGTATGAAGCACTTTTGTATGGGTTGCGCATGGCTATCTGACTCGGCGTCAAGCACCTGATGGTTTATGGCGACTCAGATTTGGTGGTGAATCAAGTGATGAAAGAGTGGGATCTTAGGAACCCTGCTATGATTGGATACTGTAATGAAGTCCGAAAGTTGGAGAAGAAATTTGAAGGCCTGGAACTTCATCATGTTCCCTGACTGAAAAATCAAGCGGCCGATGAGCTGTCCAAGATTGGTTCCACTCGACGGCCTGTCCCCAGCGGTGTGTTTCTACAGCACTTGCACACTCCTTCGTTTCAAGTGGATCCCTTCACCGAAGAGCCCCCACAAGCTTTGAGCTCCTCTGACTCAACTGAAGTCGATGTTCCTGCTGTGATTGACCTGGTCATGGAGATTCTGGTTATCATTCCCGACTGGACTGTGCCATACATTGCCTATATTCTCAGACAAGAGCTCCCTGAATATGAAGCAGAGGGTCGACAAATTGTGCGCAGGTCCAAGGCTTTCACTATGATGGGGGATCAACTATTCAGAGAGAGTGTGACTGGTGTCACCCAGCGCTGCATTTCCCCCGAGGAAGGTCGGTTGATTCTAGACGAAATTCACTCGGGAACTTGCGTCCACCATGCGTCTTCGAGGGTGATCGTCTCTAAAGCATACCGAGCTGGTTTTTACTGGCCACGAGCTAATGAGATGGCTAAGGACATCGTTGATCACTATGAGGGCTGCGAGTTCTATGCAAATCTATCGCACAAGCCGGCGGCTGCTCTAAAGATAATTCCTCTCGCCTGGCCGTTTGCGGTTTGGGGACTCGACATGGTTGGTCCCTTCCGACCCGGAAAGGGAGGATTCACCCACCTGTTGGTAGCAGCCGACAAATTCACCAAGTGGATTGAAGCCAAGCCCATCAAGAAGCTGAATTCCCATATGGCGGTCACGTTCATGAGGGAGATCATTATCTGATATGGCATTCCGCACAGCATCATCATGGACAACGACACTAATTTCGACTCGGAAGAATTCAGGAGATTATGTAACTCCCAAGGCACCTGAGTGGATTATGCTTCTGTTGCACATCCTCAAACCAATGGGCAAGTCGAGCGGGCTAATGCTCTCATTCTGCAAGGTATAAAGCCTCGTCTCATGCGTGATTTGGATCATGTCGTCGGTGCGCGGGTAACTGAGCTCCCGTCTGTTTTGTGGGGATTGAGGGCAATGCCTAATCAGTCGACTAGGCGAACTCCTTTCTTCCTTGTCTATGGCGCTGAAGCCATGTTGCCGAGTGACTTGGCCCACAATTCTCCTTGAGTTGAGCTATATTCTGAGGCTGAAGCTGAACAGGCCACACAGGATGGGGTAGATCTTCTGGAGGAGGAGCGAGAGATGGCTCTGATCCGGACCACTGCCTATCAGCAAGACCTGCGGCACTTCATTGCAAGGAATGTCAAGAGTTGAGTGTTCCATGAGGGAGATTTGGTGCTCCGGGTGAATCAACACCGACCTCACAAGCTTTCTCCTGCATGTGAAGGCCCTTTTGTCGTCACTAAGGTGCTAAACAATGGAGCCTATCACCTGTATAATCTCATGAAACAGATAGATGAGCCACGAGCCTGGAACGCAGATCTGCTCTAGCGTTTTTACACTTGAGACAAGAGTTTTTTGATGTAATAGGAATACTTCGTCAATGCAATTCACGTTTCTATGATATATACTTCATCGATTCCAACCGTGCAGTTACATTCTTGGGGATACTCCGAGTGATGAGCTATCCTCACACTCGGGGGCTTAGCTGCAAAACATGTTTCGTCTAAGTTAAAGACTGTGTCGGGTGGATAGCATTCCATTCACTCGACGACCTATTTGTGAATCCGTCTTCACTTAGGTTCAAAAAAAATACTCCGAGTGATGAGCAATCCTCACACTCGGGGGCTTAGCTACGAAACATGTTTCGCCTAAGTTAAAAACCTCATCAAGTGGATGGTAATCCATTCACTCGAGAACTTAGTTGTGAATCGACATTCGCCTAAGGTCAAAATATTCCGAGTGATGAGCAATCCTCACACTCGGGGGCTTATCTGCAAAACACGTTTCGCCTAAGTTAAAAACCTCGTCGAGTGGATGGTAATCCATTCACTCGACAACTTAATTGCGAATCGACATACGCCCCAAGTTCAAAAAATTCCGAGTGATGAGCAATCCTCACACTCGGGGGCTTAGCTGCGAAACACGTTTCGCCTAAGTTAAAAACCTGGTCAAGTGGATGGTAATCCATTCACTCGACAACTTAGCTGCGAATCGACATTCGCTTAAGTTCAAAAATACTCCGGGTAATGAGCAATCCTCACGCTTGGGGAATTAGTTGCGAAACACGTTTCGTCTAAGTTAAAAACCTCGTCGGGTTGATAGTAATCCATTCACTCGATAACTTAGCTGCGAATCGACATTCGCCTAAGATCAATAATACTCCGAGCGATGAGTAATCCTCACACTCGGAGGCTTAGCTATGAAAGCATTTCGCCTAAGTTAAAAACAATATCAGTCGAACAAATGATTGAAAGCCAAAGCACCAGTAAAATCCGAAAGGTAAAACCGCGGATAAATGTCTTGTGCAGAAGCAAATGTGGTCAAACCTAAGGCCTGAATGAAGTTTTAGGGGATACAGTTCCACTCGGCATACCAAGGCAAATTTAACTATTTTTTCGAAGACCCGATTTTTTTAAGCAGGGGACGGACTGGTGGGCTCGACAAAAGTGTCCAAGTCGATGCCGTCAGCAATTCTGGTAGCTGCCTCGATGAAGGTTTCCATGAAGTCCTCGAACTGGAGTTTCTTCATGTTTACCACCCGGAGCTCCTTCAGCTTCTCCTCCCTCATGTCCCTATAGTGGACCCTAACGAGTGACAACGCCACGTCAGCCAAGCAGCGACCAGCAGATTTTTCCCAAGCTTGCACTCGACTGGGAAGTTCATTCAGGCGAGCCATCATGGAGTTGAGGTCGAGCTGAAGAGTGTCCTCAGGCCATAGCTCCTTGTCGATTCTTTCCATGGCAAACTTCAGTCGAGTGATGTAGGCATGGGTACCCTGGAGCCGAAAGTTGAGCCGCAGCATGTTCATCTGTAACATCCCAAACTTTGGAATGTTATAATAAATATAGAATGATTGTTTGTTTGCTTGAATGATTGAAAGTGAGTGAAATTTGAAACTTTTTGAAAGTTTAATGAGAGGGAATGAAATGACTTTCCCACACTTTCACTTTGCATTTTGATCACAAGGAATTCAAATTCATTTCATCACAAAACCCTAGAGTGAAGATGACATGACTTCTTCCATTTAAAGAAATGAAAAGGGATTTGAAAAGAATTTGAATTTCATTTGAAAAATATTTCAAATTCAGAAAACTTTATGCAACTCAATGATTTTCATGAGAGAAGATAAAATGACTTCTTCAAATTATATGAAATATGAGTTGGAAGTTTAAAATAAATCTTTGAATAGTGAATGTCAAAATCTCTAGATTTTCTTTTGGAATCATTTCATATTTGGTTCCTATTCCAATTTTCAAAGTATTCAAACCCCTGACAAAAATTTGAGAGGAGTAACATGACACTCCACACCAGGGACTTCTTGGTGATTTATTTGAATAATAAAAACCAGGGGTTATTCTGAAAAATATTTGCAAAGGGATTTAAAAGCAAAAGGGCAATTTCTGAAAATAATATTTTTTCCAAAGTATTCAAATGCCAGAATAAAAATGTCCATTAAATGGAATTTATTATTCTGTTAATTTATGTATAAAATTTGACTATATTTGGAATTTATTCGAATGCATTGAACAAGTTTTATGGCTCTGGAAAAATCATAAAAAGCAAAACGGTAACGGTTTATATTAAAACGGCCAGCCCAACGACTTAAATGCCGAGACCGTTACGAGCCGGTCGCCCGTCGATCACGCCCCCCCTCTCTCCCTATGACATGTGGGGCCCGCTGTCCGAATCAAAGCCGCCGCGGTCATCTCTTTCCTCCTCCTCACCCGAAGACCATGCCGGCAAACCCCGCCGTGACCACCTCCTCCGTTACTCCCCGAGCGCCCCACGGCCTCCTATAAATACCCACCGCTTCCCTCCCTCCATTCTCGTTGTTTCTCCCTCTCCCAGAGCCTTCCCCTCGCCGGAATCACTCGCCAGACTTCACCACGGCCGCCGCGCCATTTCTGCTCCACAGCTCCACTCCGACCTCCCCGAGCGCCACCGAATCCTCCTTCGACCTCACCGCACCCGTGTGCACCACCCCACCCCTCTGCTTCGCCGGAGACCCCCTGGAATGCCCTAACCTACGACCTCGCCAGAGCCCCACCTCCACCGAGCCGCCCCGGAGCTCGTGCCGCTCGCTCCTGTCGCCTTCGAGCCTCGCCGACGCCACCATCGTCATCGCCACGCTCGCCGCCGTCGACCGGACCCTTTCCCCGACACCAAAGACCACCGGAGGCGCATCCCCGGCGACCTCGACGCCTCTACCGTCGCCGGAACCCTCGCCGGAACCAGCAACCACCACGGTGAGCACCCTCCCCGTCCGATCCCTAATCAACGGCGTAGATTAGAACCCCGTACCCCTTCGGTTCTCTTAGAAAGAACCGGCCGGTTTTCTTTTAAAATAAATTGACTGAACCATTTTCTATTATGTCTCGGTCGTCCGCCCGAAACTCCCTAGCACACGCACACTTAGACCAATCAGGAAACGCCACGTCACCCCCTGACCGCTAGTTAAGTTTTTCGTTTTTTCTGTTTTCTGTTTTAAAAACAGATTTAGCTCTGTTTTCATTTTAATCATATATTTTATGTTTTTAACTATTTTAAATTGATTATTTTTGCATTAGATCAAAAAATTTATCTAGTTTCTGTAAATATCAAATTTGACCATGTTTGAACACTTAAATTTGAATTTAAACAGATTGGATTTAAATTTTGTTTTCTGAATATCTTGAGTTCTAAAATGAATTTTTGAATGATTCTTTTTCCTACTTGTCACTAGTGACCACAGCTATCATTTGGTAGAGTTTGAGAATTTTTATAATAATTTTAAATAGTATTTTCAAACCAAACAGAATCTGTTTAGTTTCCTATTAGTTTAATTAAATTGATTTACTTTGTTTTATTTTAAAAATCTGAATATGATTTACATTATGTTTTAGATTTCATTTAGTTTTGTTGTTCCAAACCTTAGTAATTTACTTGCTGTTAACAAAAGTTAATTTGTTTAGTTTATAAATTTTGTTGTAGGGATCTATACCCTCTTTCAAATAGGTATAGTTGTTTTAAAAGCAAATTGTTAGTAACAATTCTTTTAACAAAAGTTTTATATAATCAGATTCTGTTTTCAAATAAAATTTGTAGTAATCTTTTCTGTTAAGAAATGTTTGTCAATAAAAATGGTTTAGTTTTACTCTATTATAGGAAACTATATTCTCTATCATTAGGTAATGTTTTATAAAACAACTTAGTTTTAGTAGAAATTATTTTTACAAAGTTTTAGATGACTTAATTCTGTTTTATAATAAAGATTTTATTTAATTACTTTCTGTTAACTAAGTTGTTTCATAATTTGTTTTCTCTTAGTTTATGGTTGTGCTTGTAGTTAAGTTCATTAGGCAAACACTTATGTTGTTTAGAATATTGTTTGCATAGTTGTACTTGTTCTTTAAAAGTAATTCATTTTGCTAACAAAATATTTACTAAAATCCTTTTATTATATTTTACTTTGTTTTGGGTTTTTTGTTACTTTTGAATTTGTTGGAGTTTTGTGTTTCAACTTTGTCTTAAGTATTTCTTTCACCAACCTTGTTGATTTTGTTTCTTGTGTTACCTTGTGATTGTTAGAATTGATTGCTAGTATGATTTCTTATATGTATGCAATGTTTGCTATATAGATTTTCATCGGAGAGTGACGAATAGTCTATCAAGTTATTTCTGAGAGCGATCTTTATCTTCATCAACAGTACAGGCAAGTTCACCTTGACCATCTATTTCATACCTATGTTTTTATTGCATGTAGTGACATCATTCAGCACATCCCTCCCGTAGTGTTATTGAAATTCTTGTAGTTGAGTAGAATGCATGAGGTAGGAACCCACCACTGGTTACTAAAGCCCCGGGAACGTTAGTTACTTTTATGCTATGCTAAAGTAGACGGGGTTTGGTATGAGCGTTCATGAGTGGTGTGAAGAAAGACTCTACGTCAAGACGACAACTTCATGAAGACATTTTCAAGTCCTGCATCTTCAAGTCCTCAAGACTTCAAGACTCGAGAAGACAAGTTTTCAATACACACTACTGGGTGAAGGATGGTTGATTGGGCATCCCTGGAGAAACCAGTGGATGGCCGGGATGTATGGAGAAGCGCCATGACATCTTGCGGAAAGCTTCACCCAGACTCAAAGAGAAGGATGAATACTTCATGCCCGGAAGCTTACCTGTGTAGCCACAAGTCATTATGGGCTCTGGCTTGGTTGATCTTTGTTGTGACTCTGTTGGGCAGTGCTACGAGATGTAGTCGATGTTAGGATGGGATGGGCACTGTCGGACAGTCAGGGAAACACTCTGAAAGACCATGTTTCTTTCCTCCTGTTCTCAAACACCAGGTAGTGCGAGGACTTACCAGGAGGGAAAGAAATCTTGTGGGTAAAGTACACAACACTCTGCAGAGTTAAAACCTAATCGATTAGCCGTGTCCCCGGTTACGGACAATTTGAGCTTCTAGACTTGGATCTATCTCTGAACTCTCAACATTGGACTGATAACTAATTGTGGGCAACTTATGATACTTATGGGCATTGAGACATTGGTTGGCGGAACCATGTCATGATAGGTAACTCCATAGTGAAATTCCTGATATTCTTTTGTTGTAGGAAAATAAAATCAGCTTTTACGCAAAAAAAAAACTCAGACACAGAGCCACAAAGCCTTTGCATATAGAATAGTCTTTATTTTTCTATTCTACTATGGTGATCTTGCCAGTACATTCAATGTACCGACCTACACGGCTGCAACGTCTTATGTTGCAGATACTCTTCTACGACGGGTAAGAGTACGATTCAGGGTTACGGTCCACACTCAACTTGCCATTGGTGTTATTGGGACTCCACTCCCGTTGACTGTATCCGCTGCTATTTTAAGGTATATACCAGTTTTACGCTATTTACATGTGATTGCACTTTGATATATACATTGATGTATTGTGTGTGCCAGCATACTGATCCAGGGATGGCACAGAAAACACAGAGGCTTGACTTATTTTGAGTCGGGTCGTTACATCATCGCCACCGCATCAGCAACCGGCGACTTGGTAGGGTCAAGCATGGGCTCAATCTCTTCTATTTCCTTTTCAAAGTCCTGGCAGAATTCTTTTGAAGAATGGGAAACAGGAAGAGAATCGGTGAACTGCGACCCTCAAAATTTTTGCAAATGTCAGTCGACAAGAAGTACTCACCTTCGAGCAGAAGATACATCTTCCTCGAGAATTCGCCCAGATGCCTCTCCAGGCCATTACCCCTCTTGGTTAGTTGCTCGGCCTTCTTGACAAGGTTCGCATGCTCCCGCTTCAGCTTGGTGTTCTCATCCTCCAGCTTCTTGGCGGCCTCCAGCTTCCGATCTGCAGCTTGAGCCTTGTCCTTGGCCACTCGTTGAGCATCAGCAAGCGCCTTGTCCTTCTCCTCCAGCGCCTTCTTCATGGAATCTAAAGAAACAACATTGTTGAGTCATGCTTGGAGTCGACGGTTTTCATTGCGTATGTCTGTTCAAGTGAGAGCACTCGGTTCAAAACATGAAGAGTGAAGAGGAGAATGCAGAAAATTAGCAGTAATTACCTCCCAAAGTCTTCATCTCAGCACGCGCTCGCTCTAGAGTGTTGTTAGCGACCACCAGATCCACCTGCAACCGGTTCCTTTCATCCTCCACGTCCTTGTACTCCGCCCCAAGCTCACAAGCCCTCTGGAATCAACACAAGACAGGAATTCAATCGGCGGGTGACGCTTGGAATAGTTGACTAGGTATCGAACGCCGGCGAATGACCATCTTAGAAGAATTCAAGCAGAAAGTCCACTCGACATGTCGAGTGGCTCTGACGCTTCGCGCGCCATAAAAAAATTCAAAAGTTGTCTCTATTAAGACCCCTGCCGATGTAAGCACTCGATAGTGGTCTCGGGGACTACACCCAGTGGGTGCGCTATGAGCGCCCCCACTGAGACGGTTAACTCTCGATCCATCGAGTAACTCGTCAGAAAAAATATACATTCGACAAGGTCAGCCCTGTCACGACACTCGACCCGTCGAATGACGCACCTCCCTACTCTATGAAGTGCAGTATATCCTTATGCAACGTCATATCATGGTTTGCCAATAATATCCATGAAACCTGCAAGGTAGCTACGGAGTGGTGTGATTCAAGGCGAAGTGTATCCTATATACAATAGACTCTAAGACCGCTGCCGATGCAAGCACTTGATAGCTATCTCGGGGACTACACCCAGTGGGTGCACTAAGAGCTCCCCCACTGAGATGGTTAACTCTCGATCCGTCGAGTAACTCGTCAGAAAAAATATACATTCGACAAGGTCAGCCCTGTCACGACACTCGACTCGTCGAATGACGCACCTCCCTACTCTATGAAGTGCAGTCTATCCTTATGAAGCATCATATCATGGTTTGCCAATAATATCCATGAAACCTGCAAGGTAGCTATGGAGTGGTGTGATTCAAGGCAAAGTGTATCCTGTATACAATAGACTCTAAGACCCCTGCCGATGCAAGCACTCGACAACGATCTCGGGGACTACACCTAGTGGGTGCGCTAAGAGTGCCCCCACTGAGATGGTTAACTCTCGATCCGTTGAGCAACTCATCAGAAAATACACTCGACATGTCGAGCGACCCTAGTACCAAGCGTACCATCAATCCCAGTCCTACTCGACTATGATCCGGTCTATTCGAATGGAGAAAGTTCAAACATTCTACAACAACCACCCACTGGGTGTACAACAGCCAAGAGAAGACAGGAATTCAATCGACAATGGACTTACAACCGAACTTACTCGGATATTGGTACGGAGGGTTGTGCTGACGGCAAAAGCCAGTTTGCTGGCCTCGAACGCCTCCTTGGTTCTCAGCATGAGCTGCTCCACCTGAATCACGGCTTCCTTTGCAGCTCCGGACTGATCTTCCGGGGTGCGATGTAGAGAGAAGGCCGTCACAGGTGGGGTCGATGTGATCACTGGGGCAGCTGAAGCAGTCTGAGGGGGTCCAGTTGAAGTTGATGTCACAACGGTCGAGACGACTGGAGGAGCATGCGACAGAGGTGCTGCGGGTTCAGCCCTGGGTTGTGTCGAGCCACCTCTCCCTTGGGAAGACTCTGCAGTCGAGCACTGAAGTGCTAGCGCCGATGATGCCCTCCAGGTATGAGCGCGTGAAGTGTCCAGTTGCTCCTCGTCGTCCTCCACCTGAATGACCTCTATAATGACAACCGACAGTGTTAAAATCAACATGTGTCGAGTCCCATCCGGACGAACCAACAACTTTCTTACCTCTATGAGAAGTGGCAGCATCAGCAGTGTCAACATCCATCGCTTCCTCTCCATCCCGATGAGGCGAGGTGAAAGATATAGCAGCTCTGACGGATTGAGTGGCATTCGGTCAGATACAACTCCAGACTTCAGTCGACAGAAAAAATTCAGAAATAAACACTTATGTGAAGACGACAGGTACGGCCACCCTCATGCGAGGCAGAGCTTTGTGATGCTTGGTGACGACTTGCTTGGGTTGCATGGCCAGTATTTCACTCGACTCAACGGTCGAAGGGAGGCTCCGTTTCGTGCTCTTCTCACTAGGGCACGGAGCCCTGTCCTCAACAGCTGCCGGATCCTAGCGGGCCTTGGTGCGACCTTCGCGCTGGGGAGGTGACTCGACCTCTTCCTCTTTTCCGAAGTCCTCGTATTCGTCCTCGGTGTCGGAAGAACCGTCACCATCCACACTGCCACCTTCGCTCACCATGCCATCTTCCACATGGTTCCCGTTGGGAACGGGCGAGTGCATGTTCGTCCACTCCTGCATGATTCAAGGGAGTAAGTCAGTTTATAAGTCAAAGTATCGCTCGACAGTACAACATCAGTCGACACCTCACAACTCACTAGATTCTTCAGCGGGTTTTCGGCCGAGTAAGGTCGGATCCTCTTGGCTCCCATAGGATTGTCGCAAGCTCCAGTGATGCTACGAAGCCACTGCTCGACAGTTTTCTGTGGAACCTCCTCTCGATGCGTCCTGGTCGTATCCTCTGGGCCTGCGAAGTGCCACATGGTGTGGTCTATGACTTGGAGCGGCTGAATGTGTCGACCGAGGAACGTCTCTAGCAAATCCATCCCTGTCACTCCGCCCTGGATCGGTTGCACCACCGCTTCAACTAAGATACCCACTTGGACATGCTCCTCTTCAGTCACCCTCAGAGATTTGGGAACAACAGGGTGGTCGGGAGTAAAGGGGGGGAAGTCCAGTCGACATATTGGGCAATGTTACGTCTTAGCAGTGGAACCAAGTCGACTGCCAGCCTCTGACGGACTCGGGAAAAGTCATGACAGGGAAGGAACTACGGGCTCTTTTTTGAACCCCTAAACCTCCACACAATTGGAGCACATGAGTCTTTGCATCGGCAGGGAGAGCTTTCTTCACGGTCTGGGATCTGACCGTAAAGAGGTGCTTGAACAACCCCCAATGAGGAGAGCAGTCCAGGAAACATTCGCACAAAGTAACGAATGCAGATAGATAGGCGATGGTATTTGGCGAGAGGTGGTGCAGTTGAGAACCGAAAAACTTTAGAAAGCCCCTAAAGAACGGGTGGGGAGGCATGGAAAAACCTCTTTCAACATGGGAGAGAAGAAGAATCTGCTCCCCATCGCGTGGCTCCGGCTCGTGCTCCTCCCCCGGCAACCTCCAAGCGCCATCCGCCACAAGCCCGTCGGAGGCGAGGCCCTTCATGTCCTCGTGAGTGACTATAGACGGGAGAAAATCCCCCTGCATCCAACCTGCCGGTGCGGTGAACCGGGCGGTCGACGGCTTCTTGCCCTTGAGCTTCGTAGCTCCCTTCTTCGCCCGCTCCAGCTTTTCCGTCATGTTCTTCATCATCGACACGGCGGTTCTCGTCAAGGAAGATCGGAGTGGGGCGCTAGGAGCAGAGGAGGCGGAGGAAAAGAGAGAAAGAACTGGCGGAAGTACTGTGCGAACCGCAACGCAGAAAGCTTTATACACTGTCGAGTGTCTCATCGACCAGTGGACCCGCGAGGTTACCGCGCATGCCAAAACCTGACGGCGCCCGGTACATGGCGATAAGACCGGTGCAAAAATTGAGGCATCGTGCCTCCACTTGCCCTGATCGTGGCGTCATCATCGCGCGCGCGCTTCCCAAATTTTCGTATCCCGGAAAATCCGGGTCTGTCAGACCGACCCGTCGCCTTCCAAGATACTGTCAGCTCACTCGGAGCAAAACAAATGCTAAACATCCACTCGGGAACTTTTAAGGCTGAATGGATCTGGGCGAGCGAAGAAGAATTCAATTGAGGCAAGTTTTGTTGAAGCCCCGAATATCATTCGGAAGATTTTGCGTGTCAATTCTGAATGAACGCTAATGCTCAGAGGTCAATCGACGCAAATTCCATGGAAATCCCAAATGTCATTCGGAGGATTTGATGCACTAACTCAAGGTCTACGTTGATACCTCCTTCCACCACTCAAACCCCGATCTATTCGGGGGCTAATGCCGAGGATATGTACCTAGGGTAGGGTCCTAGGCAAGGCTCACATACCCTACCTAAGGACACCACATGGGATGACCTGAAGATCAAGCATGAACTTCCGAGTGGATCCCTGGAGACGTTCAAAGTCACTCGACAGTAATCCACTCAGAGACTCCCGCTATCACTCGGCAGTCACGTGTCACTCGGAAGACCTCGCTTTCACTCAACACCGGAAGACCAGGAGCCATCATCAAGAGCCCAACGGGCAGACGCTGGTTCAATGGTCATTGGTAGCTTTTATTATGTACGTTACGTGTAACGGCAGACTTTAAACCCCATGACCAGACCCTTTGATGCGGGATAATTATGAGGGGCAGCGAACTCTATATAAGCACCCCTCCCTTCCTATACAAGGGCTTTTAACTATTGTAATCTCAACATTCCACATGACATAAAGCTCCCGAGCACTGAGACGTAGGGATGTTACCTCCACGAGAGGGGCCTGAACTCATACATCCGTGTGTACACCCTCACCGTAGCTAGGACTCTGCCCTCTCCCTTCATACCCCTACCATCTACTGTCAGACTCATTCCCACGACATCCAGCATCTGCCTCAGCTGCTGCGAAGAGAGCGCGAGCAGCAGCGAGAGCCTGTCCTCCGGCGAGAGTGACGGGGAAGACAACGGTGATGAGCCCGGTCTTCGGGCGGCCAAGTCGGAGCCCGAAGGTTCGAGCTCGGATTGACCGCCGGCCGCACCATCATCGCCAGCCTCACACCTCTCCCCCTCCCGGCAAGATGGTCTTGCCTAGGGTCCTTGTCCCAGGCGCCGCCTCCTCTTCTAGATGGGCTCTCCGGCGGGCCTCTGGACTTCGGCTTCCCGGGCCCATCTCCCTGCTGGCCCTCTCCTCGGTACAATGCTGGCCCAGGAGGGGCCAGGTTCTTGTCTGCCCATCTGGCCGCCCTGCTCCTCCGTGCAGTGCTAGTCCATATTCTTGTAATCTGCCCCTCCTCTCCATATTTTTCTTCTTGTAATCTCCCCCTAGGGGAGAAAGTCAAATAAAGACGTTCTTAGAAGAAAAGCGATATCTTATGTAAATTTCACCCTATCTGAAAAATTGTATGTTATATTCCTTGTTAAACTGTTTCTATGTATGGAATTTTCCCTACGCCCTTTCTGGAAGAATCTTGTCGGCGTGTGTAGCCCTACCGCAAACGCTTTGGGGAACGGGTCCTTAGCAGCCTGTTGGCAGTGCCACTGTCGGCAAGATACCGTGGCGTCCTTGGCGCAGCCGTTCAAGGCGTCGGCCTTACTCGAAAATGGGATAGGGGCGCGAGCGCTGTCACTTGGATCGTTGAGCAGACTCGAAACAAAACGAGGAGTGCGAGCGAAGCCACTTAAGCCGTTGAGCAGTCCTGAACGCAGTGGGGGCACATCCAATCGTGACAAGGTTCCCGTGCGTAGAGGTTTTCCATACACAAGTCGAAATCGCTCAAGGAAAATAACTTTACGGCAAGGATTCACATGGGGTTTTCGCAACTTATCTTTTTGTTTCCTATCTCCTTCCGGCAAGTTTTTTGGGACATCGTTCATAGGTATTCGTACTCCCATCCCTCCTGGCAAAGCTACACGCGAGGTGTCCTTCCGTCCTTTACAACAAGAAAGAAGAGAAGATATGGGTATGGAACCTTGGCGGTCCGTCAGCCCTTACAGGGATTAAGTATAGTGCAATACTTCATTTAGACATGTACGTAAACAAACATGAGAATCAGCCAAGGTTGCGAAATACTTATCTTTATTTAACTATGCATAGGGCCTGAGCCTGGCTTTGTGCCAAGGATTACATGCTTCAACGGCAAGAGTTGTACAAAAGGTGGATGCCGGGGCTGGCCCAGCAACCGCGCCTCACGGGTAGTACTTTCGAAGATGTTCGATATTCTAGGAGGTTCTCACCGCAATGCCATCCTCGGTCTCCAGGCGGACTGCGCCAGGCCAAGTGACTCGTACTACCTGATATGGGCCTTCCCACTTCGGCGTCAACTTGTTTGGATTCTTGGCGGACTGAACTCGCCAAAGAACAAGGTCGACATCCTCAAGACTTCTGGCATTGACCTTGCGGCTATGGTAGTAGTGCAAAGCTTGTTGGTTGCGCACAACTCTCACAACAGCCAGAAGACGGTCTTCCTCCAGGAGCGTCACGTCGTCTTGCCGCAACTGCTCTTGCTCCAGCTCATCATAAGCGAGCACTCGAGGAGACCCGTATATGAGTTCTGTGGGGAAAATTGCCTCTACCCCATAGGCAAGGGAGAACGGTGTTTGACCGGTACCTCGATTTGGTGTCGTACTGATTAACCAAAGAACCACCAGCAACTCATCAATCCAATTCCTCCCACACCTATGCAGCTTGTCGAAAGTCCTTGTCTTGAGGCCTCGCAGCACTTCAGTGTTAGCCCTTTCCGCTTGGCTGTTGCTCCTTGGGTGGGCAACAGAGGCAAAACAGATCTTGCTGCCAAGGTCTTGGACATACTGCATGAAGGTGCGGCTTGTGAACTACGTGTCGTTGTTAGTGATGATCCTGTTCGGAACACCAAAGCGGCAGACTAGTCCTTTGAAGAACTTGATGGCTGATTGTGCAGTCACCTTTCTCACCGCTTCCACTTTTGGCCACTTTGTGAACTTGTCGATCGCGATGTACAATTACTCAAAGCCCCCAGCAGCGGGGGCGGGGAGAAGGGCCCAGGATGTCGAGCCCCCAGACCGAGCGCCAGGAGAGTGGGGTCATTTGAAGTGCTTGTGCTGGTTGATGTAATCTCTTTGAATGAAACTGGCAAGCTTCACACTTGGTTACTAATGTCGTCGCATCCTGGAGGGCAGTGGTCCAAAATAAGCCATGTCGGAATGCCTTTCGGGCAAGGGCCCTTGATCCAATGTGGGAGCCACATATGCCTTCATCTATCTCTGCCAACAGCTCCAGTCGGTCTTCTCAGGGGATACATTTGAGTCTCACACCGTTCAGTCTCTTTCTGTATAGGACGTTATCCACGAACTGGTACATATGAGACCGGTGGGCTACTTTCTCTGCCTCCTCTTGTTCCCCGGGAAGCTCTCGTGCCTGAAGGAAATGGACGATGTGTTGTGCCCATGCCGGAGCCTGGGGCTCGACAGCAAGTACTAAAGGCATATCTTCTGCAAGGGGAGCATTTGTCTCAGCGGCAAGGGCTTGAGCCCCTGCTGGGGCTGCTGCACCCCGGAAAGCCTGGCGGGAGCGCCTGCTTCCACGACAAGATCCTGGGGCTCCGCCAGAGCACGGTGCTCACCGACAAGCCTGGTGTTCTCTTCGGCAACTTCCTCGTCGGCGGCTCCTGGGAGCTATGCTAGGGAATACTTGCTGGAATTTAACTTTATCCTCTTCTCTTGTGCAGTTGACAGTGTCATGGAGGGTCGTGTCAGCTGGAGCACGAAAGTTCCTGGTTCCACAGGTAACTTAAGGGCAGCGCATTTTGACAGGCCATCGGCAACACTGTTCTTTGCACGTGGAACGTGCCCCATTTGTAGGCCGTCAAAAAGTTCTTCCAGCTTCCTCACTTCATCTACATAAGCTTCCTCACTTCGTCTACATAAGCTTCCATCAACGGACTCTGGTAATCCTTGTTCACTTGCCTTACGACAAGTTGAGAATCACCCCTGACAATAAGTTTCCTGATTCTGAGGTCCGCCGCGATTCTTAGACCTGCAAGCAGGCCTTCATACTCAACAGTGTTGTTTGTTGATCTTTCCTTGGGAAAATACATCTGAACCAGATAATGGAGGGACTCTTCGGTGGGTGCGATAATCAGCACTCCGGCACCGGCGCCTTGTAGCGAAAAGGCTCCATCAAAATACATGATCCACTTTTGATTGGTTTCCTTGCCGGGAACAGTTGACTCTGGAACCTCTTCATCGGGCGTTGGGGTCCATTTCATGATGAACTCCACCAAGGCCCTGCTCTGAATGGTTGAAGTGCTTTCAAACTTGAGACCAAAGCTTGATAGTTCCAAAGCCCATTCCACAATCCTGCTGGTAGCTTCCGGGTTTCGCAAGATCCGTTGCAGCGGGAAGAGGGTTACAACAGTGATCTCATGCGCTTGGAAGTAGTGGCGCAGCTTCCTCGAGGCAATAAGGAGGCTGAAGAGCAGTTTTTGCATGCCAGAATATCTTGATCTAGCCCCCTGTAACAAGGAGTTGACAAAATAGACTGGTCACTTCACCATCTTCTTCTTCTGAATTGCCTCATTTAACTACGCAGATCCTTCTTTGCCGGCACCAGACCCTCCCAAGGAATGTCCTGGCTCATCGCTTGGCATCCCTGCCATTTCCGCTGCTTCTTCGTCAACTTCTCTTTCAGCCACTAGTGCAACACTCACCACTTGATTCGTTGCCACGAGGTACAGCAGCAACTGCTCTTGTGGTTTTCGCGCGACTAGGACTCGTGGAGAGGAGAGGTAGTTTTTTTCAAATCTTGCAACAGCGCCTCCGCTTCGGAGTCCATCTCATCGGACCTGCCTTCTTCAGGATATTGAAAAAGGGCAGGGCGCATTTTGCAGATTTTAAAAAGAACCTGCTCAGAGCTGTGACGCGGCCGGCAAGACGCCGCACATCTTTGAATCATCTTGGTGCCTCGATTTGCTCAATCGCTTTAATCTTGTCGGGGTTCGCTTCGATTCCCCGTTGAGATATAAACAACCCGAGGAGCTTGTCAGACGAAACACCGAACACACACTTCTCAGGGTTGAGCTTCATAAAGATCTTGCGCAGGTTGGCAAATGTTTCTTCCAAGTCTAGTATGAGCGTAGCCTTATCCTTGGTTTTGACCACCATGTCGTACATATAAGCCTCCATATTTCTATGTAGCTGGGGCTCAAAACCAATCTGGACTGCTCTTGCAAAGGTAGAACCAGCGCTTTTCAACCCGAAAGGCATACGCAAAAAGCAGTACGTACCACATGGGGTGAAAAACGTGGTCTTCTCTTCGTCTTCCTTGGCCATAAAAATCTAATGATAACCGGAATAGGCGTCAAGGAAAGACAACAGATCGTAACCGGCGGTGGATTCCACAATATGGTCGATGTGCGGCAAGGGAAAAGGATCCTTGGGGCAGGCTTTGTTGATGTTTGTAAAATCAATCCATTTACCGTTTGCCTTGCACACTACAACAGGGTTGGCCAACCATGTCGGATGGAGTACTCCTCTAATCAAGCCAGCTGCCTCTAGTTTTTTGATCTCCTTCGCAATAAATTATTGCCGCTCCAAAGCTTGCTTCTGGACCTTCTGCTTGACGGGCCGCGCGTGTGGGCAGACGGCAAGGTGGTGCTCAATCACCTTCCTGGGAACACCGCCGATATCAGATGGTTGTCATGCAAACACATCGACATTCGCCCGCAGGAAGGTGACGAGCGCTTATCTATTTCTTGTCAAGGGTGGAACTTATGGTGAAAGTCCCCCCCATGCCATCCTCCTTGGCCGGCACCTTCTTGGTATCTAGCGGGGCAGCCTTGGACTTTTTACTCTTGCTGGTGGAGCTCTCTAGCTCATCGTCAACAGTAGCACAAGACCCGGAAGAGGTGCGCTTGTCGGACTGTGCGCCAGAGGCCTTGCTGGTCTTCTTCCCCCCGGGAGCTTCAACGGCATGAGCAAGTGCCTTGGTGGCAGGTGCTGCGACTGTGCCCTGGTAGAGTTGTTCGGCATAGATAAGCGCCCTTTTCTTGTCGGAGTTGATGGTAATGACACTCATTGGTCCGGGCATCTTCAGCACGTTGTAAGCGAAGTGGGTGGCCGCCATGAACTTGGCCAGTGCCGGACGACCGAGAATGCCGTTGTATGGCAACAAGATCTCGACAACGTCAAAGACGATCTTCTCTGTTCTGAAGTTGATATCCCTGCCGAACGTCACAGGCAACGTGATCTTGCCCCTCGGCTGAGTTCTTCCTGAGTTGACCCCTTGGAAGGTGCCTGTCGGCTCGAGATCTTCATCAGGAATTTGCAGCCTTTGGATGACACCAGGCGAGATCAGGTTCAGGTTGGCCCCACTATCGATTAACATCTTCGTCACCTTGAGGGTGCGGATTGTTGGCGAAACCAACAACGGCAAGCATCCTACCGTAGTTACGCGATCCGGGTGGTCCTCGGCATCGAAGATGACAGGAGTGTTGGCCCATTTCAGAGGTTTCTGGGTACCGATAGAGGGCTTGTCGCGTTAACCTCGCGCACCCACTATTTTAGTTGGCGGTGAGAGGAGTGTGACGAGGCGCCTACCTCTATGCACATCATCTCTGTAGCCTTCTAAAACTCATTCCCACTGGATTTGTCATTGTCTTCCGCATGATCATCCTCTTCTTGCTTGTCGCGGCCATGGGTGGGCCGGTCCTTCTATTGCTTGGGCTTGCCGCGGTGACCTCGTCGGCCAAAACACTTCTTGCCGGACCTCTCAGCACCATCCTAATCCTTCTCCTTGTCTCGCCTCTCATATTTGTCCCTCTGCTTCTCGGCAAGCTGCTCAACTTGTCGGCAGTCTTGGAGGTCATGGCCTTTGGTGCGATGGATCTTGCAATACTGCTTGCCGGAGTCTTCTAGCTTGCCGGCAGCTGCCACAACGTGTCAGGAGGCGCACCCAGCAATATCATTGCCGGGGTCATCAACCTTGCCTTTCTTGGCGGCGCCGGGGTTGCCAAATGCCTCGACAGCAAGCACAGTCTTGCCCTTGCGCTTCTTGTTCCGTTGCGGCCCTTCTTTGTCAAGACAACAATATCCTCATCTTCAGAGTCGACCTCTGCTCCGGCATTGACGAGGATATGTACCTAGGGTAGGGTCCTAGGCCTGACCTACATGCCCTACCTAAGGACATGACATTTGAGGACTTGAAGATCACAAATAAGCTTCCAACCGGATTCCCGATGACGGTCAAGTCACTCGACACGCAATCCACTCGGAGACTTCTTCCTCCACTCAACGATCGACTGTTACTCGGAAGACCTCATTTCCACTTGATGCCAGAAGACCAGAAGCCACCTCCAGGACGCCAACGGGCAGGCGTTAGACTTTTTGTCATTAGTAGCTTTTATTATGTACATTACGAGTAACGCCAGTCTTTAAACCCACGATCGGACCCTTAGATGCCGGGAAATTATGAGGGGCAGCGAACTCTATATAAGCCGCCCCTCCCCTTTGGCACAAGGGTTCGCAACCACTGTAATCTCAACATTCCACACGACAAAGCTCCCGAGCACTGAGAGTAGGGCTGTTACCTCCACGACAAGGGGCCTGAACTCATACATCCGTGTGTACATCCTCGCCGTAGCTAGGACTCTGCCCCCTCCTTTTATACCCCTACCTTCTACTGTGAGGCTCATTCCCATGACAGTCTGCGCCCACCGTGGGGCAGGCATCTAAGCGACTTCCAGCGAGGTTGCATTTTTCATCCTTCGGCATGTCTTCCGACGGTGTTTTCGCTCTAGGCCACGAGATCCGTTTCGGAGCGCTCACCTTCATCGCCGACGATTTGGCATGGCTTTAGGAAGCGCCTCTCGACGTTGAGGCGCTCCCGGTCCGCGGGGCCATGCACTTCCGCACGAGTTCCTATGGCGTGCTTCTACGTCAGTCGTCGACTCCATATGCATCGGCTCCCCTTGTTGTCGACTATCGCAAGCGATCCGGCCGCTCACGACTCCAGAGTTAGGTCAAGCATGCAGTGGTGCGTCGAATATCTTCTCCGCAGATCATAGCACTCGAGCCTGCCGAGTCCCTCCATGGAGCGTTCGAGTCGGATTCCGATCTGTCTGATGTCCCTTTCGAGTGCGAGAGCTGCAATCCAGCACCGAAGGTCCTTATGGCGGGTTCTCATCAAAGCCCGCCGCCGGGCTTTGGCCACATCAAGCACGATGCTGGCGGCGCGTCGAGTGAACAGTCCCGTCGCGATGGAGAAGTTCTTCATACTCCCGTCATTGGAACAACCGCCGAGGCTCAGGCCTTGGAGGCCACGCGTATTCAGTTGGAAGAGCTCTAGAGGGAACTCAACAAGCGTGCTCGCAAGCGCCCACCAGTTGCCGGTCGACGGCAGCGACAACTATTCCCGACTGGATCCCACAACAACGTTGAGGTATATCGTACCCCTATGTTAAATATTGCAGCTGCTGCCAAGATAGCAGATTCCATTCAGCCATCACGGTCAGAGGCTGGAAGAGGGCTCATGCAAATCAGAGCATAGCTAGATGCAGCGCAACATCAGAATTCTATTATTTCACAGTCCCGCAACAGGATACACATCAACTCACCCAGGGCGGAAACCGTTCAGTCGACACACAGCCCTGGATCGCCCTGTGCTGTAGGGGTGGACGCTTTCGTGCAGAGCAAGTCAAAGATCAGTTTCACCGTGAAGACCACCATCAAGTGCCCACTGCCTTGCAAGGTGGTCCACACGTGCCCCGGCACCAGGACGAAACACGTTCATTCGGTGATGAGAGGAATGCAAGTTTTGATGCACGTGATATCCTCACCCAGAAGCGAATCGACAGGGGCAGAGCCCATAGAGAAGGACAAGATAGAGATTTTCCGAGTGGTAGCTCGGCCATGATTTCTGGTCTTGAGTGTTTTAGTAGAGCCATCCGTTTTGCAAAGATTCCCCCCCCCCAACTTCAGGTTGGTGGCTGGGATCGGGAAGTTTTCTGGCGAGTCAAAGCCAGAGACTTGGTTGGATGATTAGCGAGTGGCTGTACAGATTGGTGGCGGCAATGATAACGTTGCAATGTGATTCTGCCCAAGCACACCACTCGGCAGTGTCGGACACTTATTCAGCAGTTCAAAGAGACTTCGCTGAGTGACAAGACTCCTGAAAAGGATGAAGATGAAGATAAAGAAACATTCCTGGATGTCACTGCTACACTTGTGATTTTTGCTGATGTCGAGAGCAAGAGTCGACTAAAGGTCATCAATAGGAAAATCAACATGGCCATACCTACTACCCCCACCTACCTCAAGTGGTCCCAGTATGCTATCACATTCGACCAAACAGACCATCCTGCTCATGTGGCCACTCCTAGTCGACAGGCTCTGGTGATTGATCCGGTGGGGGGGGGCACTCGACTCAGAAAGGTCCTCATGGACGGTGGCAGTGGTCTGAACATCCTCTATGCGGATACCCTAAAAGGGATGGGCATTTCGATGTCCCGACTGAGTGAAAGCAACATGCAATTTCACGGAGTCGTCCTAGGGAAGAAGGCCAAGTCACTCGGCCAGATTGCATTGGACGTGATGTTTGGGAATGATAGAAATTTTTGAAAGGAAAAGTTGATGTTTGAAGTCGTGGATTTCCAGAGTACCTATTATGCCATTTTGGGTCTACCCGCGTATCCTCGTTTCATGGCCCGTCCATGTTATGTGTATCTCAAGTTGAAGATGTCGGGCCCTAAGGGTGTGATCACGGTCACTGGCAATCGACGGCGAGCTAAAGAATGCCTCTAGCAAGGCTCCAAGATCGTCGATCATCAGATGGCCATGGTTGAGCTGGAGGAGTACAAGAAGAGCAATGACCCTGTTGATTTGCTCCGCACAAAGAAGCCTGCTTATGAGTCAGCGTTTTAGTCGGCAAGGGAAGTGAAGAAGGTGCACATCCACCCGATGGATCCAACTATTGCCCTGACAAATATATCATCAACACTCGACGGAAAATAGGAAGCCGAGCTCATCCAGTTCCTCCGTAAGAACTGGGATATTTCGCATGGAAGCCTGCTGACATGTCGGGGGTTCCCAGGGGACTGGCTGAGCATCGTCTGAGAGTTGATCCTAAAGCTAAGCCCGTCAGGGAGGATTTACGTCGATCGGCGGCAGAGAAGCGCAAAGCAATCGGTGAAGAAGTGGCCCGTCTCTTGCAAGCCAAGTTCGTTCGGGAGATTTACCACTCCGAGTGGCTCTCGAATGTTGTGATGGTGCCCAAAGGATAAGTCATTACACATGTGCATTGACTTCAAACATCTCAATCGGGTCTGCCCGAAGGATCATTTTCCGCTCCCCCGCATAGATCAGATTGTTGACTAGACTGCGGGATGCGAGCATTTATGGATGATATAGTGGTCATGTCCCGCAAAGGTTCCGACCTGCTGGCTGACTTAGCCGAAACATTCGCCAATCTGAGGAGATATGACATAAAGCTGAATCCGGCCAAGTGTACTTTCGGCGTCCCTGGTGGCAAGTTACTCGGTTTTCTCGTTTCCGAGCGAGGCATCGATGTCAACCCTAAGAAAATCAGCGCCATTACCCGAATGAAGACCGCCGTGTGAGTGCACGATGTTCAGAAACTCACAGGTTGCCTGGCAGCATTGAGTCGATTCATTTCTCGTCTCGGTGAGAAGGAGCTGCCTCTATATCAATTGATGAAGAAGTCTGACACATTCGAGTGGACTCCAAAAGCCGAAGCAGCATTTGTTGAGCTCAAATCCCTGCTCTCCACCCAGCCAGTGCTTGCCGCTCCTTGCAGCAAAGAGCCCTTGCTCCTATACATCGCGGCCACTAATCAGGTCGTCAGTATGGTGCTAACTGTCGAGCGAGAAGAGGAGGGTAAAGCTTACAAAGTCCAGCGGCCAGTTTATTATGTCTCTGAAGTTTTGTCCCCCTCGAAGCAAAGATATCCACACTACCAGAAGCTGGTTTATGGTATTTACCTGTCAGCGAAGAAGGTGGCGCATTATTTTCAAGACCACTCGATTTCAGTCGTCAATGATGCTCCATTGTTCGAGATTTTCAACAATCGAGATGCATCTGGTCGAGTGGCTAAGTGGGCTATCGGACTCGAACATTTTGACATTAAGTTTGAAGCCAAGAAAGTAATCAAGTCCCAAGCACTGGCAGATTTTATGGCCGAGTGGATCGAACAGCAACAGCCAATCCAGGTTCACTCGGCACAATGGACCATGTTCTTAACAGCTCTAAAATGTTGAATGGGTCCAGTGCTGGTGTTGTCCTGATATCTCCCAAGGGCGACAAGCTCAATTATGTCTTGCAAATTCACTTCGATTCCTCCAACAATGAGGCAGAATATGAAGCACTTTTGTATGGGTTGCGCATGGCTATCTCACTCAACGTCAAGTGCCTGATGGTTTATGGCGACTCAGATTTGGTGGTGAATCAAGTGATGAAAGAGTGGGATGTTCAAAACCCCGCTATGACTGGGTACTGCAATGCTGTCAAAAAGTTGGAAAAGAAATTCGAAGGCCTGGAACTTCATCAAGTTCCCCGACTGAAGAATCAGGTGGCCGACGAACTAGCAAAGATTGGGTCCACTCGACGGCCTGTTCCCAGTGATGTGTTCTTAGAACAACTGCATACTCCTTCGATGCAAGAAGATCCTTTCACCAAAGAGCCCCCGCAAGCTATGAGCTCCACTGATCCGACTGAAGTCGATGTCCCTACAGTAATCAATTTGGTCATGGAGATTCTGGTTGTCATTCCTGATTGGACGGTGCCTTACATTGCTTATATCCTCCGACAAGAACTCCCTGAAGATGAAACAGAAGCTCGACAGATTGTGCGCAGGTCCAAGGCCTTTACTATTTTAGGGGATCAGCTATTCAGAGAAAGCGCGACTGGCGTGACGCAGCGCTGCGTCTCCCCCGAAGAAGGTCGCATGATTCTGGATGAGATCCACTCGGGAAATTGCGACCATCATGCGTCCTCGCGGACAATCGTCGCTAAAGCATACCGAGCTGGTTTCTTCTGGCCACGGGCAAATGAGATGGCTAAAGACATTGTTGATCATTATGATGGATGCCAGTTTTATGCAAACTTGTCACATAAGCCGGCCTATGCTTTGAAGAAAATTCCCCTCGCCTGGCCATTTGCTGTTTGGGGACTCGACATGGTTGGTCCCTTTCGGACCGGAAAAGGCGGGTTCACTCATTTGCTCCTTGCAGTCGACAAATTTACAAAGTGGATAGAAGCCAAGCCCATCAAGAATTTGAACTCCCGCACAGCGGTCACATTCATGAGAGAAATAATTTTTTGATACGGCATTCCTCACAGCATTATCATGGATAACGGCACCAACTTTGACTCGGAAGAATTCAGAAACTTTTGCACCTCTCAGGGCACTCGGGTGGATTATGCGTCTGTTGCACACCCGCAAACCAATGGGCAAGTCGAGCATGCTAATGGCCTCATCCTGCAAGGTCTGAAGCCTCGTCTCATGCGCGATCTGGATCATGCCGCTGGTGCCTAGGTGACTGAGCTGTCATCTGTGTTATGGGGCATGAGAACTATGCCAAATCGGTCGACTGGATGAACTCCTTTTTTCCTGGTCTACGGTGCCGAAGCTGTCTTGCCGAGTGACTTGTTTCACAATTCTCCTCCAGTGCAACTTTATTCTGAAGCTGAAACTAAACAAGCTAGGCAGGATGGTGTCGATCTCCTGGAGGAAGAGCGAGAGATGGCTTTGATCCGGACTACATCTTATGAGCAGGATCTGCGGCGCTTCCATGCGAAGAATGTCAAGAGTCGATCATTTCGTGAGGGAGACTTGGTGCTCCGAGGGATCAACAGCGGCCTCATAAGCTTGCACCATCATGGGAAGGTCCTTTCGTTGTCACCAAAGTGTTGAACAACGGAGCTTATCACCTGTACAATCTCAAGAAGCAGATGGACGAGCCACGGGCCTGGAATGCAGATCTTCTCTGACGCTCTTATACTTAGAGACAGAAGAGTTTTTGATGTAATAAGAATACTTCATCTGTGCAAATCAGACTTCCACAATATGTTGTCGATTCCGATCGTGCAGTTTCGCTCTTGGGAAAACTCCGAGTGTTGAGCAATCCTCACGCTCGGGGCCTTAGCTGCGAACATGCTTTTGCCTAAGTTGAAAACCCTGTCAGGTGGATAGCAGTCCATTCACTCGACAACCTATTTTCGAATCAGTCTTCACTTAGGTTCAAAAATACTCCAAGTGACGAGCGATCCTCACACTCGTGGGTTTGGCTGCGAACATGTTTTCGCCTAAGTTAAACTCTCTGTCGAGTGGATAATAATACATCCACTCGACACCCTAGCTACAAATGAATCTTTGCCTAGGGTCAAAAATATTCCGAGTGTTGAGCAATCCTCACACTCGGGGGCTTAGCTGTGAACATGTTTTCGCCTAAGTCAAACTCTCCATCGAGTGGATAATAATACATCCACTCGACGCCCTAGTTGCGAATGAATCTTCGCCTAGGGTCAAAAATATACCGAGTGTTGAGCAATCCTCACACTCGGGGGCTTAGCTGCAAACATGTTTTCGCCTAAGTTAAACTCTTCGTCGAGTGGATAGTAATACATCCACTCTACACCCTAGATGCGAATGAATCTTCGCCTAGGGTCAAAAATATTTCGAGTGTTGAGCAATCCTCACACTCGGGGGCCTAGCTGCGAACATGTTTTCACCTAAGCCTAAAAACAAACTCAGTCGAGCAAACGATTGAAAGCCATACGGATAAATCCAAAGGTTTAATCACAGATAAAAGTCTCGCGAGAAAGCGAACGTGCTCAGACCTAAGGCCTGAATGAAGTTTTAAGCTGATACAGTTTCACTCGGCATACCGAGGCAAATAAAGTTTTTCTCTCAAAGATACGTTTTCAAGCGCCCGATGGGCTGGCTGGCTCGACCAAAGTATCCAAGTCGATGTCATCCGTGATCCTGGTGGCTGCGTCGATGAAGGTCTCCATGAAATCTTCAACCTAGAGTTTCTTCGTGTTAACCACTAGGAGATCCTTCAACTTGTCTTCCCTCACCTCCTTGCAATGGACCCTCACAAGGGAGAGCGCCATGTCAGCACCGCATCGAGCAGCAGATTTCTTCCAGGCTTGCACTTGACTGTGGAGGTCGTTCAGGCGTGCCATAACGGATGTGAGGTCGAGCTGAAGAGTGTCTTCAGGCCAAAGCTCCTTGTCGATCCTCTCCATTGCGGTTGTCAATCTAAGGACATACGCTTGAACACCCTGAAGCCTGAAGTTGAGTCTGAGCATGTTCATGGCCACCGTGTCTCCAACAGGTGACTTGGTGGGATCCAAGTTGGGCTCGATCTCCTCAGTCTCTTTCTCAAAGTCTTGGCAGAATTCTGGGAAGGGAGAATGGGATAATGGGAGGACGACTGATGAGATACAGTCATCAAAAATTTCATAAAATTCAGTCGACACAGAAACTCACCATCGAGCAGAATATACATCTTCCTCGAGAACTCTCCCAAGTGCCTCTCCAGGCCGTTGCTCCTCTTGGTTAGTTGCTCAGTCTTCTTGATAAGGTCCACACGCTCTTGCTTCAGCTTCGAGTTCTCTTCCTCCATCCTCTTCGCAGTAGTCAACTTCTGGTCGGTACCTTCAGTTTTCTCATTCGCCACGCGCTGGGCATGAGCGAGCGCTTTGTCCTTGTCCTCCAGTACTTTCTTCATGGAATCTAAAGAAACTACATTGTTGAGTCGCACTTGGAGTCGACGGTTTTCATTGCGTACGTATGTTCGAGTGAAAGCACTCGGTTCAAAGCATGGAAAGTGAAGATGAGAATGCAAGGGGTCGACAAAGGTTACCTCCCAGAGTTTTCAGCTTGGCCCGCACTATCTCCAAAGCATTGTTGGAGGCTTCCAAGTCCACACGCAACCGATTCCTTTCATCTTCAAGATCCTTGTACTGCATTCTAAGTTCACAAGCCCTCTGAAATCACCAAAGAAAGAAATTCAATTGACAAGAAATATCAGCACTACAGTGCAGAAGACCGAAAACGGTCGACTGGGCGGCGCACATCACCCCGCCCCACTATCTTGGAATAGCGTCATATCATGGTTGATCAATGATGTCCATGAAACCTGCGTCCTGGGGAAAGAGAATTCAACCAAAAGTACACTCGACATGTCGAGTGGCTCGTTTACTCCGCGTACTGTAAATAAGTTCAAGACAGTCTCTATCAGACCCCGCCAGTGCAACCACTCGACAGCGGTCATGGGGACTACACCCAATGGGTGCACTCAGAGTGCCCCCACTAGAAGGGTTAACACTCGATCTGTCGAGTGTTCCGTCAACCCCGTTCCACACCTTTGAAGCAACGTCATAAATGGTTTATCAAATGATGTCCATAAAACCTACAAGATAGCTTCGGAGAGGGACGGCCAAGAAAAAATATATATACAACTCGACATGTCGAGTGACAACCGTACTCCGCGTACGACAGAAATTCTGATTTCAAGTTTTCAAGACTACTGCTTATCGTCTTCGATCAATAGTAGCCTCGGGGATTACACCCAGTGGGTGCACTTAGCGTGCCCCCATTGGTTATAAAACAGTCGACAAGGTCTGCCCTGTCAAACATCCGTCACTCGATCTGTCGAGTGACGTGCCACCCCCCTCCCCCACTCCGTGAAGTACAGTCTATCCTTATGTAGTGTCATATCATGGTTGATCAACAATATCCATGAAACCTGCAAGGTAGCCTCGGAGTGGTGCGATGAAAGGCAAATGTATCCCGGATACGACAAACTCTAAGACCCCTGCCGGTGCAAGCACACGATAGCGGTCTCGGGGACTACACCCAGTGGGTGCACTTAGCGTGCCCCCACCGGATCTGCCAACTCTTGACCTGTCGAGTGGCAGAAAATATCCATTTATGGGACATCCGTCACCCGATGTGTCGAGTGACATGCCCCCTACACTCCGTGAAGTGCAGTCTATCCTTATGTAGTGTCATATCATGGTTTATCAATGATATCCATGAAACCTACAAACTAGCTGCGGAGTAGCACGGTCAAGGGCAAACGTATTATCTTCAATCTAACAACCCTGTCGATGCAAGCACTCGACAGCGGTCTTAGGGACTACACCTAGTGGGTGCACTCAGAGTGCCCCCACTAACACAAAACCTACTCGACTAAGACCTGATCTATTCGAGTGGAGAGCTTTCAGATATTCTATGAGTGGAAAATAAACACCCAGTGGGTGTACAGTCAAAGAAGACAGGAATTCAATCTGAATTGTACTTACAATTGAACTTACTCGAACATTCGTGTGAAGCGCTGTGCTGGCATCGTAATCTAGCTTGCTGGCCTCGTACGCCTCCTTGGTGTGCAGCATCACCTGCTCCGCCTGGATCATGGCCTCCTTTGCAGCTCCGGTCTGATCTTCCAAAACGCGATGCAGAGGAAAATCCGTCATTAGCGCGAGCGGCGTAATGGTTGGGGCAGTCGAGGTAGTCTAGGCAGGTCCGGTTGGAGTCGACGTCATGATGGTTGAAACAGCTGGAGGGGCACTTGCCAGAGGCACTGTTGGGTCAGCTCTGATCCGTGTCGAGTCGCTCATCCCCTGGGAGGTCTCCGCAATCAACCTCTAAGGTGTCTGTGCAGATGAAGTTCTTCGAGTGCGTATGCGTGGGATGCTTAAGGTCTCGCCTCCGCCTCCCGTACCCCCAGGGTGTTCTTCATCATCTTCCAGCTGGATGATTTCTACAATTATCAATCGACGGAATTAGCTTTGGCAATCGACAAACCATATTGAAGAAGCAGAACTGAAGAGTTGATTACCTCTGTGAGAAGTAGTTGCATCGGCAGTGTCTACATCCATTGCATCCCCTCCGTCATGTTGAGGCGACGTCACTGAAGTAGCATCTCTGATGGGTCGAATAACATTCAGTCAACAAGGATTCAAAGTCACAATCGACAGTGAGAATTCAAAAGTAAACACTCACGTGGAGACGACAGGCACAACCATCTTCATGCGAGGCAGGGCTTTGTGAGGTTTGGCCATATTCGGTTCGGCTTGCTTCACTGATCGTTCACTCGACTCAACAGTCGAGGGTCGGCTCCGCTTCGGGTTCTTCTCGCTTGGGCCCGGGGCCCTGTCTTCAGCAATCGAGGGGTCTTGTTGGGACTTGGAGCGACATTCGAAGCGAGGAGGCGACTCGACTTCTTCCTTGTTTTCGTTCGAGTTTTCATACTCGTCTTCGGAGTCTTCTGAGACGTCGCCGTCCACACTGCCGCCCTCACTCACCACACCATCTTTAGTTTGGTTCCCATTGGGAATAGGCGAGTACATGTTCGTCCACTCCTGCATGATTCAAACAAAGAAGTCACTCCATAAATCAATCTATCACTCGAAAGTACAAGCTATTCAGTGGACAAAGTGCAACTTACCAGATTCTTCGACGGTTTTTTGGCCAAGTAAGGTTGGATCCTTTTGGCTCCCAGGGGGTTGTCACACGCCCCAATGATGCTGCGAAGCCACTGCTCGATAGTTTTTTGCGGAACCTCTTCTAGGAGCGTCCTAGTCGAGTCCTCAGGGCCTGTATAGTGCCACATGGTGTGATCCCTAGCTTGGAGCGGCTGAATTCGTCGACTGAGGAATGTCTCTAATAGATCCATGCCAGTCACTCCACGCCGAATCAGTTGCACCACGGCCTCCACCAAGATTCCCACTTGGACATGTTCCTCTTCAGTCACCCTCAGAGACTTGGGGATAGTCGGATGATCAGTTGTATAGGGGGAAAAGACCAGTTGACATGTTGGGGGAAGCTACATCTTTGCAATAGAACCAAGTCGACTGCCAACCTCTAACAGATTTGGGAAAGGTCATAGAAGGGAAAGAACTACAAGCTCTTTTCTGAAGTCCTAGACCCCCACACAACTGTAGCACATGAGTCTTCCCATCCGTAGGAAGAGCTTTCTTCATAGTTTGAGATCTAACCGTAAAGATGTGCTTGAACAGCCCCCAATGAGGGGGACAACCCAGAAAGCACTCGCACAAGGTAATGAAGGCGGACAAATAGGAGATCGCATTCGACGGGAAGTGGTGGAGCTGAGTGTCAAAGAAGTTCAGAAACCCTCTAATGAATGGGTGGGGAGGCAAAGAAAAACCTCTTTCGATGTGGGAGAGAAGGAAGACTCGCTCTCCGTCGTGCGGCTCTGGTTCGCGCTCTCCCTCCGGCAACCTCCAGGCGCCGTCCGCCACAAGACCGTCGGTGACCAAGCCATCCATGTCCTCATGAGTGACCACAGAGGGGAGAAAATCTCCCTGCATCCACCCCGCCGGCGCAGTGAACCGAGCGGTCAAGGGCTTCTTGCCTTTGCTTTTCACCGCCCCTTCTTGGCGTGCTCCAGTTTCTCCATGGCGCCCTTCGTCATGGTGGCAGTAGATCTCGTGGGAGAAGAGCGGAGTGTGGCATTGGAGATACAGGAGGCGGAGGAGAAGAGGAAGTTTGGGGAAAAGGTACTGTGCGATCCGTGGCGCTTCGGGATTTATACCCTACCGAGTGCCTCGCTGACTGGTGGGCCCGCGAGATTGCCGCACACGCCAACCGCAGATTACATCCTGTACGTGGCGAAATGACCGGCATGTGGATCGAGGCATCATGCCCCCACTTGCTCCAATTGTGGCGTCATCATCGCACGCACGCGTGCTTCCCAAATTTTCGTATCCCGCGAGATCCGGGTCTGACAGATTGACCCGCCGCCTCAAAAAGAATCCTTCGGATCACTCAGAACAAAATCGACGTTGAAGATTCAGTCGGGCACTTTCAAGGCTGAATTGATCCGGGCGAATGATGATGAGTTCAATCGACGCAAGTTTCATTGAAGCCCCGAATATCATTCGGAAGATTTGGTGTCTTGTTCTGAACTGACATCGATGTCCCCTATTCACCACTCGAACGCTGATCCATTTGGGGGCTAATGACGAGGATATGTACCTAGGGTAGGGTCCTAGGCCTGACCTACATGCCCTACCTAAGGAGATGACATTGGAGGACTTGAAGATCACAAATAAGCTTCCGACCGGATTCCCGATGACGGTCAAGTCACTCGATAGGCAATCCACTGGAGACTTCTTCCTCCACTCGACGGTCGACTGTTACTCGGAAGACCTCATTTCCACTCAACGTCAGAAGACCAGAAGCCACCTCTAGTAGGCCAATGGGCAGGCGTTAGACTTTTCGTCATTGGTAGCTTTTATTATGTACGTTACTAGTAACTCCAGTCTTTAAACCCACGATTGGACCCTTAGATGCCGGGCAATTATGAGGGGCAACGAACTCTATATAATGTGCCCCTCCCCTCTGGCACAAGGGTTCGCAACCACTGTAATCTCAACATTCCACACGACAAAGCTCCCAAGCACTAAGACATAGGGTTGTTACCTCCACGAGAGGGGCCCGAACTCATACATCCGTGTGTACATCCTTGCCGTAGCTAGGACTCTGCCCTCTCCTTTCATACCCCTACCTTCTACTGTCAGGCTCGTTCCCACGATAGGCATCTTCGCCGGGGAGTCTTCTCCCTTCTTCAGCCCAAGCTCACTTGTTTGCCAAAGCATAAAGCTTGACGATGTCCCTGACTCTGTTCATCACCAGCTCTTCGTGCATCCTGCAGTTGCGCACGTTCTGATGGAACGCGCTGATAACAGTGGCAGGGTGGATGTTTGGGATGTTGTGGTGAATGCAGCTGAACCTCTGGATGTACTTGCACAGAGTTTCGCCTTCCTTGTGGGGGATGATGTGCAGATCGCCCTCCTGGCCACGAGCTTGATGACCCGGTGAAGGCGCTAACAAACTCGTGACACGGATCCGCCCAGGAAGCGATGGACCCCTCCGGCAAGTGCATCAGCCATGACCTGACGTTGGGCTTAAGCACCAATGGGAAGTAGTTGGCCAATATCTTGTTGTCGCGGCCCCGGCAGCCTGCATCGTAATGGTGTAGACGCTCAAGAACTCTGACACATGGGTCTTGCCGTCATACTTCTTCGGGACTTCTGGTTTGAACGTGCGGGAGTTGGGCCACTGGACTTGCCGCAGCTCATGGGTAAATGCTGGACAACCCACATCGTAAGGTAGGCTGACAGGGTACCCCGGCACAGACTTGTCTACAGTGGGCCTCGTGTGCCTGTCCGACTAGAGGCGTGCTTCCCGTCGTCGCTCGATCGCGGTTTGGGCGTCTTCCTTACCACGTTCCCGAAGAACATGACACTGATCGCGGCGCGTCCGTGGGTCAGACGACGTCGTTGAGTAACCGTCATAGGTGTCGGTCCGTCGGGTCGGCGACCGGTAATGCTGTCGCGGAGGAGAGTGCGCCGAGGGTCGCACCGACTCCGGGCACTTCACCACTGGTCTGAGGCGGCCCTATGGGCCGAAGCTTATCTGCAAGGCTGAGGAGGCTCTGAATAGTGGCTCTCCATTTGTTGAGCTTCTGCGCAGCAGGAGGGAAGTTCAGGAGTAGCTGCGCTTGCACCATCGCTTCCTCCACCGTGGATGGCAATGAGTGGTGCGAGGAACGCAAGGTGCTCTGACTCCTAACCGTGTTAGAAGGAGCACCACCGCGGTCTCGCGTCGGCACGCCACTCCTGCTTGCGTGCTGGTCTCGTGCATCTTGGGAACGATGCGTAGGAGGATTCCTATGGGGGTATTGAGGATTGCGGGCGCCGCGATGCGGCTCCCCGCGCGCGTCCTGAGAAGGTCGCCGCGTGGGTGCCGGCATGGGCGTCCTAGCTGATACCCTTCCGCCGACCCCGAAGTTCACCGTACCACCCATAGGTGGCACCGCTCCATCCCGGGGCCTAGCGGCACAGTAGTTCCTGCCGCCACCATGGGCGTCTCCGCGGCGAGCGTTGCCGCTTGCTTGTTCTTGGTCACAGGAGTGTCGTGGAAGTTCAGAGTTTCCTCTTCCACCCGCGTCTCCGACATCCTCTCCTTGCGCAGACGCAGGGGCGGCGGGCGTGGATGGGCCAACTGTTGCCAGGCCCTTCCACTTGGGGGCCATGGCGATGATGAAGCTGGGCCGCGGATTACCAGAACGGGTTCGCACCACTCACGCGCCCCCTACCTAGCGCGCCAAAGATGTCGTGGGAACGAACACCTATGGCATCATGGGGATCCCTTTCGGTTCGGCAGGGGGTTGGCTCGCACAAAGAGTCGGTCTGGCAAGCAGCACACGGGGAGTTTTTACCCAGGTTCGGGCCACACGGGTGTGTAAAACCCTACTCCATCTTGGTTATATTGATCGTGTTCTAGGGTTCTAGCTACAGGAGCGCCATGAACGGCTGCTACGTGAGATTGGTAACCTCCAGTTGTCTAACTGTCGGGCTGTCCAGTTGTCTAACTGCCCAACTGTCTGATTGTCTAACCTTCTAACCTTTTATTGTCCAACCCCCTCTGTGTAACGCCCTGGGCCTCCTTTTATACCTAAGGGGATCCCAATAGTGTCGTACAGTGTGCACACAAGATGCACGGTGCTATAGTGCTATCGTACCTAACTCTGACGGAGTAGGACAAGAGCATTCAATGCACCGCCAGGCGCCTCAGTCCGTCAGTGGGACAAGACGAGGGCCCGTCCCATCGGTGCCTCTTAGCTCCCTCCAACGTCGATGCCGCGACACGCGTCCAAGTGAATCGACACCTGGCCTGTGTGCTGGCGGTGCTTTCCCGGGCCTTGCCTTGTCGGGACATTGCCTTGCCGTGGGCCTTGCTTTGCCTGAAGGTTCTACAACCCTCCCGGCAAGGTCTTGTCGGTAGTCTTGAGTCTTTTGTGTTGGTTCTTGACAAGTCTTTGCTAGGCCTTGCCACTGGGGTGGCTACTACTGCCCGTGCATGAGTAAAGGGGCACTAGATGGCCCAAAACTCTAGTGCACCAACAGTTGGTCGCTGGGAGAGTGGAAGTCTTAGTGCCCTGACCTCGCCATTCTACGCCATGCTTTATTTGTGGATAGAAAATTTAGTCTGGGCGCTATGGTGGACCAACGGTTGAACACCAACCATTCGAAGGGGACCATATTCGTAGGCATCTATGCATCTCATTTAGCCAAACATTTTGAGATACCCATTAGGCTTAACGAGAGGGATGAAAGGCTGCTACCCTCGAAGTTTTTAGATTATGATCGTATGGTTGCTCATGATGTTATTCAGAAAAATGATGATAGGAGGCTGCTTTACAATTTAGTTTTTAGCCAGGGTACTTGTGAAATTATTGACCTGCCTGCTTCTTCTTTGTCCGATATTCGCTCACGCAGGTACACCATTATGCCTGGACACATTTACAGATATTGGGGTCTGACGCAACCCCCGGCTCTAGAACCGGCACCAGCCCTTGATCCGTTCATGGAGCCAGTTTTTCAGTGGGAGCCATAGGAGTTCGCCAACCAATGGAATTGTGATGACACTCCTAAGTATCCCGGAGAGAGCTCTTTCTAGCCATGGCCATAGACCAACTTAGGCCAAAAGCCTAAGCTTGGGGGAGTACGTATTTCTCACCGACTTTATATTCATGTTCACACACTCATGTTTAGTAGTCGGTGTTCATACTCTTTCATTGTACCATCCATGGTAGTTTTTATTTTCTTGTTTTGCTTTCTTCTTGTGTGTTTAATTAAATTTGAGAAAATACAAAAATATTAGTTGTAGCTTTACTTTCCAGTTTGCTTAGTTGTAGCATTAAAAGAAAACCCCACAAGATTTTTCGTTCTTCTTTTGCTTGTTGGCAGCTTTCTCGTGTAAATAGTTTTCCTCGTTCTTGTTTTAGTTTTCTTTCTTTGGGTCGTTAGGAGAAGACGACAATGAAATGTTCAGTGGCTCTCCTACGCATTATTGTTTACCTATTAGAGAGCCTATATTACCTTGTCTTCTCCTTTGAGTTATTGTTTGCAGATTCCACCTTAGTCCAATGCATGTGCACCCTTATTATTCACATCGTTCGGTCATGCAAGTGAAAGGCAATAATGATGATATTTGATGAAAACATTGAGATGGAGAAAAGCATGTATGAACTCGACCTATCTTTCTTTTGTAAATAAGATTAGCTCATCGTTTCGAATTCAGTTCATCATGGGTGAAACATATTTGCAATGACGATTAGAGATTATAGTTATTCATGTCATGCTTAATTATCTAGAAGTGGATAATGGTTTGTTTTGGGTGCCAACATGCCTATTAAAATGGTTGTGATGTAGTATGATGGGATGGTATCCTCCTCTGAACGATTCAAGTGGCTCGACTTGTTACATGTTCATGCATGTAGTTGAAACAAAATCAACATAGCCTCCACGATATTTATGTTCATAGTGATTTATATCCTACTCATACTGGCATTCAATGTTGGTTGATCTCAAAGCATGTTGATGACTGTGTCGCTCTCTAATTGGTCGCACCCCAGTCTTTTGCTAACCTTCACTTGTACTAAGCAGGAATACTGCTTGTGCATCCAATCCCTCAAACCCAAAGTTGTTCCATATGAGTCCACCATACCTACCTATATGCGGTATTTACCTATCGTTTCAAGTAAATTTGCATCTGCCAAACTCTAAACCTTCAAATAATCTTTATGCTTTACATGCCCAAATCGCTCAAGTGGCGACTGGGGGCTGTCAGTATCTTCCATGCTAGGTGGGTTGTTCTCACGATATGTGTGGATTCACTATCATTCACGAGAAAGTGGCTGGTAATCGGGATGCCCAGTCCCATGCTCGAAATAAAAGAAAAACATAATTAAACAAGACTCCCCTAGAAATTTGTTTGTATGGACGGTACCCGTGGATTCGGCTCGCCGTGGAGTGTGACTGGTTGGTGGAGGGGGAGTAAAAAAATTATCTTTCTGTTTGGGAACCACATATAATGTATCTTGCATGGAAGATGGTGAAAACATCTTGGTGTGAGCAATGAAAGCATACCGCTCAAAAACCATTACTCATCTCTGTTTCAAAAAAACTCGAGCTCTGGCACCCCTGCAAATCAATGCTTCCCTCTGCGAAGGGCCTTTCCATTTAATTTATTGTTGAGTCATTATCTTCTTATAAAAGGCACCAATTAGAGAGCACCACCCTAATTTGTATTCTTTGCTGTTAATTGATATTGAGTATGAGCATGACTGGATCTCTTTCACCATGAATTAAAATGTCTAGCCAGTCCTTGTTCTTTAGAGATGCTCTGCATTTATGTTCTGCGGTCTCAGAAAGGGCTAGCGAGATACCATTTTGTCATATTGTATCATGATTGTTTTGAAAAAGTGTTGTCATCCGAGAGTTATTATTATCGCTCGCTAGTTGATTATGTCATTGATATGAGTAAATGTGAGACTTAAATGTTATTGTGAATGTGGTTAGTCCGTGATCTTTGCTGAAAATCTGAACATCAGTTAGACGTATTTGCAACAACAAGATCAAACCGAGTTTGTAAAAGTTTTTGTTTATCACTTTCAGTTTATCAACTGAATTGCTTGAGGACAAGCAATGGGTTAAGCTTGGGGGAGTTGATACATCTCCATCGTATCCACTTTTCCAAAATCTTTTGCCCTTGTTTTGGACTCTAATTTGCATGATTTGAATGGAACGAACCCGGACTGATGTTGTTTTCAGCAGAATTGCCTTGGTGTTATTTTTGTGCAGAAATAAAAGTTCTCGGATCGTATTGAAAATTTACGGAGAATATTTTTTGATTTAATAAAAAAATACTGGCACGAGAATTAAGCAGAGGGGCCCACCTGTAGGCCACAAGCCTGCTAGGCGCGGCCACCCCCCTGGTCGTGCCTAGTGGGCTTGTGGGGACCTCGTGGCTCCTCCGACCTCCTCTCCAACTCCATATAACCCTATTCGTGGAGAAAAAAAATCAAGGGGAAGAGTTCATACGGATCCGCCGCCACCTCTTGTTCTTCCTCGGGAGACCAGATCTTGAGTCCATTTTTGGCTCTAGAGAGGGGAAATCGACGCCATCGTCATCACGAACCATCCTCCATCACCAATTCCATGATGCTCTCCGTCGTTCGTGAGTAATTCCATCATAGGCTAGCTGGACGGTGATGGTTTGGATGAGATTTATCATGTAATCGAGTTAGTTTGGTTAGGGTTTGATCCCTAGTATCCACTATGTTCTGAGATTGATGTTGCTATGATTAATGCTTGTCACTAGGGCCTGAGTGCCATGATTTCAGATCTGAACCTATTATGTTTTCATGAATATATATGCGTTCTTGATCCTATATTACAAGTTGTAGACACCTATTACGAGTTATGATCCGCATCCCCCAGGGTGACAATAAATGGGATTCTTTCCGGTGATTACCATAGTTTGAGGAGTTCATGTATTCACTAAGTTCTAATGCTTTGATCCAATTCTCTATTAAAAGGAGGCCTTAATATCCCTTAATTTCCTTAGGACCCCGCTGCCACGGGAGGGTAGGACAAACGATGTCATGCAAGTTCTTTTCCATAAGCATGTATGACTATATATGGAATACATGCCTACATTACATTGATGAATTGGAGCTAGTTCTATGTCACCCTATGTTATAACTGTTGCATGATGAATGACATCTGGCATTATTATCCATCACTGATCCATTGCCTACGAGCTTTCCACACATTGATCTCTGTTAAGTTACTTCTCCGTTGCTACTATTACAATCACTATAAAATTGCTAGTATTACTTTTGCTACCGTTACTTCAATAGTACTTTGCTACTGAATACTTTGCTGCAAATATTAAGTCTGCCAGGTGTGGTTGAATTTATAACTCAGCTATGAATACTCGAGAATATTCTTTGGCTCCCCTTGTGTCAAATCAATAAAGTTGGGTTGAATACGCTACCCTCGAAAACTATTGCGAGACCCTATACTTGTGGGTTATCGGAAATCAATGAACTCAAGGCCCAAGTCACTTCTTTGAAAAAAGACTTGGAAAAGAGTCATGAAGGGAAGTCCACACACAACAATATCTTTAGTGTGAAAAAATTCCCAAATGACAATGGTGGACTTGGATTCAACTCCAAGAAGAAGAAGATGTCCACGAAGTACAAGAAGAAGGGCCAATAAAAAGTCAAGAATTCGACCAAGATTATTTTCTTCAAGTGCAAAATAGAAGGGCACCATGTAAGATCTTGCTCATTGAAGAAGAAGCCTCAAAGTAACAAGCAACAACGGAAGCGGCCACAAGTTCAATCGCATGCTCAACCACAAGTTCAAGAAAGGCCTCTTCTCAAGAAGACCCAAGTCATCACTTCTCAAGTTGAGAAATCAATTGAGAAGAAAGTAAACGGTAGATGTTGATACTTATGTCGTGAGAAGGGTCACTTTGCTTCTTCTTGCACGAAGGGTAACCTATCCAAACCAATCATTATTCATGATATCTATTCTCTTGGGAAGGATAAGCTCGGCAATGTGTTTGCCAAGTTTGTTGGTACTCAAAGTGTTGTCAAGAAAAGAACCATTTGGGTAGCCAAGCCTCTTGTGACTAACCTCTTAGCACCCAACTTGGTTGGGGACCAACAAGTTCAAACTTGATCAATAGATGTTGTTGGAGGGCATTGGTGACTTGGCTACATCATGAAGAATTAAGGGGTCTTAATCATTCATATTATCTCAAGCCAAGCCATTTGGATTATCAAGTTTCTATCTTATATCCAATGTGCCTCCTTACAGTAACTCGTACTTAAATTGTTTACATTGTTAGTTACTTGCCCCTTTGCATGTTGTTGTTTTGTACCTCGCATGTGTTTGTATATGTTGTTCTTCCTATTTGTTTATCTTGAGTAATCAAGTATTTATGATGGGATGCACATCATGTATGTGTGAGTCTTGTGTTGAGACTTTTTGCATCTTATCTTATCTTAGTTGACTCTCTTAAGAGATTAATGGATTATCCCATTTTGGGGGAGTTCTGTGCTTTGTGCACATCACAATCCTAAAAACGTGTGTACATGAGGAATACCACTTAGTATTGATATTGCAAAATCATCTAGCTTCTATTTGGTATGTATTCTCATGATAAATTCAAATTCTAAACGGTCGATTAATTATCTCTTGTTGGATTTCATTTGCCACTTGTTACTAACGCTATGTTACCACATTATAGGGGAGTAATATGCTATGTGCATATTACAAGCCTAGAGAATGTGTACATTTGAGATATTGCCACTTAGATTTGATATTACAATTTATCTTATTCCTAGGTGGCATGCTAGCTCTACAAGTGTCATTTCCTTGTGCTTGAGGAGTAAATATGATGTTGGATTTATTTGCAGTCTATCAATGAAAATTATTTCCATATACTTCTTGTCCTTGACAATTGGTATTCCTTTTAAGTGGTAGAGATTGCTAATCATCTTTACATAGGATGTTGTTTATCGTTTGTCTTCCTTGCCTCTTGTGGATATTTTTGAGCATGTCTAGTGTTTCTATAGATATAGGGAAAGTGATAATCCCATCGTGTGCATTTTTTATTCAAATACAAATTCTATATAATGCACATCTCTTGGGGGAGCTATCTTATTTTTTGTAGAATACTCTCTTTATGTGTTCATCATAAAAACTTTTGATCTTCATCAAGTGTGTGTTGGTGGGAGGAAAGCCTTGTCTCTATGGTGCTTTGTGCCATCAAGAAAATTTGCAAAGGGTTTGGTTTGTTTGGAACCGAGCTCTCTTTTGGGAACTTGATATGTCTTGTTTTCCTTCAATTGGTATCTTGTTTCCTTCTATTTGGCATGTGTCAATGGATATCTCATTCCTTGATGTATCTTTTAGCTGGTATCTATCAAGTGATAATTTTTCGTTTGGTATCTTATTTTCACTTGATACCTTATCTTTCGGTATCTTATCAGCCGTGTGTTGATTTGATTCTTGAAAGCCTTGAGCATGCATATTTACTATATGTACTTTCGTTGGCATGTTCTCTTTCCTTGACCCAATATATAGGGGAAACTCCAGTATGACATAAAATGGCTAAAGTGTGCATGAAATTCAATTTCATATCTATATGCACATATTTATGTGGAGTTTTGTCCTATATATTGTTGGTCCACTAACTTTTTTGTGCCAATAAGTTTGGGTACTGATACGTCTCCAATGTATCCATAATTTTTGATGATGACATGCTATTATATTATCTCTTTTGGATGTTTTATATGCATCAATATGCTAGTATATTATTTTTGGGACTAACCTATTAATCTAGAGCCTAGTGCCAATTTCTGTTTTTTCTTGTTTTTGAGTTTTGCAGATATGGAATATTAAACAGAGTCCAAACGAAATAAAACCTTTGGAAGGAATTTTCCTGGAAGGAAACAAATCAACCAGGTTGGGAGTGCACGGCAGGAACCCTGCCAAGGAGCCACAAGCCATCTAGGCACGGGCCCCCCTGGCCGCGCCTAGAAGGCTTGTCGTCTCTCGGCAGGTCTCCTAACACTAATCTTTGGTCTATAAATTCCCAAATATTCCCCCAATATCAGAGGAAGCCACGCAATACTTTTCCGCCGCCAGAAGCATCTGTTCTCGAGAGATTAAATCTTGGAGCCTTTTCCGATAATCTGCCGGAGGGGGTTTTGATCACGGAGGGCATCTACATCAACTTCATTGCCCCTCCGATGATGCGTGAGTAGTCCACCACAGACCTACGGGTCAAAATCTAGTAGCTAGATGGCTTCCTCTCTCTCTTTGATCTTCAATACCATGTTCTTCATGATCTTCATGGAGATCTATCCGATGTAATCCTCTTTTGTGGTGTGTTTGTCAAGATCCGATGAATTGTGGGTTTATGTTGAGATTATCCATGAATCTTATTTGAATCTTATCTGAAATCTTATATGCATGATTTCATATACTTGCAAGTCTCTTCGAGTTATTGGTTTGGTTTGCCCAACTAGATTGGTAATTCTTACAATGGGAGAAGTGCTTGGTTTGGGGTTCAATCTTGCGGTGTCCTCACCGAGTGACATACCAGGGGTAGCGAGGCACGTATTGTATTGTTTCCATCAAGGGTAACAAGATGGGGTTTTCATCATATTGCTCGAGTTTGTCCCTCTACATCATGTCATCTTTCTTAATGCGTTACTCTATTCTTCACAGACTTAATACTCTAGATGCAGGTAGGAGTCGGTCGATGTGTGGAATAATAGTAGTAGATGCAGAATCATTTCGGTCTACTTGATACGGACGTGATGCCTATATGCATGATCATTGCCTTGGATAACTACATGATTATTTGCTTTTCTATCAATTTCTTGACAGTAATTTGTTTACCCACCATGATATTTTCCTTTAGGAGAGAAGCCTCTAGTGAAACCTATGGCCCCCGGGTCTACTTTCCATAATATACTTTCAGATCTATAAACCAAAAATACCAAAAATACTTTGCTGCAATTTATTTACCTTTTACTTTCCGTTCCCGTTTACATCGATCTCTATCGGATCTAACCCTTGCAAATAACCGTGAAGGGATTGACAACACCTTTATAGCATTGGGTGCAAGAGTTTGATTGTTTGTGTAGGTGCATCCATTGGTGACTTGCTTGTTCCTCCTACTAGATTGATACCTTGGTTCTCAACAACTGAGGGAAATACTTATCTACTTCGCTGCATCACCCTTTCCTTTTCAAGGGAAAACCAACGCAATCTCAAGAGGTAGCAAGAAGGATTCCTGGTGCCGTTGTCCGGGAGGATACACATCAAGCCTACCAAGTACCCATCACAAACTCATCTGTTGCATTTAAATTATTTGCCATTTTCCTCTCGTTTTCCTCTCCCCCACTTCTAAAACAATTTTCCGAAAATACCAAAAAGATTTGCCTTTTTGTTCGCCGTTCTTTCGTTTGCTTGTGTGCTTGATTGCTCGCTTTGTCACGATGTCTGAAAATACCAAGTTGTGTGCTTTTTCCAATAGTAATAATAATGATTTTATTAGTACTCCAATTGCTCCCGCCACTAGTGCGGAATCTTATGAGATCAATGCTGCCTCGCTTAATCTTGTTATGAAAGAACAATTTTCTCGCCTTCCTAGTGAAGATGTCGCATCCCATCTAAATACTTTCGTTGAGTTGTGTGATATGAAAAATAAGAAAGATGTGGATAATGATATTGTGAAATTGAGGCTATTTACGTTCTCACTACGAGATCGTGCTAAAACTTGGTTTTCATCTTTGCCTAAAAATAGTATTGATTCATGGAATAAGTGTAAAGATGCTTTTATCTCCAAGTACTTTCCACCCACTAAGATCATCTCCCTTAGGAACGATATAATGAATTTCAAGCAACTTGATCATGAGCATGTTGCACAATCTTGGGAGAGGATGAAATTAATGATTAGGAATTGCCCCACACATTGTTTGAGTTTATGGATGATTATACAATTTTTTATGCGGGATTGAATTTTGCATCTAGGAATCTTTTAGACTCCGCCGCGGGTGATACTTTTATGGAAATGACGTTAGTATAAGCTACCAAACTCCTAGATAATATTATTACAAACTACTCTCAATGGCATATCGAAAGATCTCCTACTAGTAAAAAGTGCATGCTATTGAAGAAATAAATACTTTGAGTGAAAAGATGGATGAATTGATGAAATTGTTTGCTAGTAAGAGTTCTCCTATTGATCCTAATGATATGCATTTGTCTTCTTTGATTGGAAATAATAATGAATCTATGGATGTGAATTTTGTTGGTAGGAATAATTTTGGTAATAACGCATATAAAGGTAATTTCAACTCTAGGCCGTTTCCTAGTAGTTCCTCTAATAATTATGGTAATTCCTACAACGATTCCTATGTAAATAATAATAAGATGCCCTATGATCTTGAGAATATTGTTAAAGAATTTATTGGTTCACAAAAGGTTTTAATGCTACTATTAAAGAAAAAGTGGTCAAGATTGATGATTTGGCTAGGAGCGTTGGTAGAATTTTCCTTGAGATTGATTCTTTAAAAGTTAGATCTACTCCACCTAAGAGGCATGCGATTCCGGACTTTATGAAAAAAAAGAGGCCAACGAAGCCCAAATAAAAATATAATAAAAGAGGACTTAGATGCCCACCAAAATGAGAGAAAATAGAGAAGGGACATTGGTACTACCTGTTTCCACACTTGTGCTTCAAAGTAGCACCATGATCTTCATGATAGAGAGTCTCCTATTTTGTCATTTTCATATAACTAGTGGAATTTTTCTTCAAGATGCACGCCCACTTAGTTTCTTTTTTAGCTTTCAACCACTTATAGCACTAGTGCATCCATTGCATGGCAATCCCTGCTCACTCTTGATATCTATTGATGGTCATCTCCATAGCCCGTTGATACACCTAGTTGATGTGAGACTATCTTCTCTCTTTCCTTGAAAACATCCACCATATTGTATTCCACCTATAGTGTTATATCCTTGGATCATGCTCATGTATTGCGTCAGAGTTGAACAAGTTTAAGAACATAAAGGTGTGAAAACAATTGCTTGACTTTTCATCGGGGTTGTGCATGATATAAATACTTTGTGTGCGGAAGATGGAGCATAGCCAGATCATGTGATATCGTAGGGATAACTTTATTTTGCCATTATATTTTGAAGAGATACAATTGCTTTGCTAGTATGCTTCAAACGTTATTGTTTTTATATCAATATTAAGATTTTTTGACTCTTACAGATCTGAATATTCATGCCACAATAAAGAATATTACATGGTTAAATATATTAGGTAGCACTCCACATCAAAAAATCTGTTTTTATCATTTACCTACTCGAGGACGAGCAAGAATTAAGCTTGGGGATGCTGATACGTCTCCAACGTATCTATATTTTTTTATGATGGCATGCTATTATATTATCTATATTGGATGTTTTATATGCATTATTATGCTATTTTATATTATTTTTGGGACTAACCTATTAATCTAGAGCCTAGTGCCAGTTTTTGTTTTTCCTTGTTTTTGAGTTTTGCAGATATGGAATATTAAATAGAGTCCAAACGGAATAAAACCTTCGGAAGGAATTTTTCTGGAAGGAAACAAATCAACCAGGCTTGGAGTGCATGGCAGGGACCCTGGCACGGAGCCACAAGCCTGCTAGGCGCGGGCCCCCTGGCCGCGCCTAGCAGGCTTGTTGTCTCCCGGCAGGTCTCCTAACCCTAATCTTTGGTCTATAAATTCCCAAATATTCCCCCAACATTAGGGTAATCCACGCAAATACTTTTTCTGCCGCTAGAAGCCTCCATTCCCGAGAGATACAAGCTTGGAGCCTTTTCTGGTAATTTGCCAGAGGGGGTTTCGATCACGGAAGGCACCTACATCAACTCCATTGCCCCTCCGATGATGCGTGAGTAGTCCACCACAGACCTGTGGGTCCATAGCTAGTATCTAGATGGCTTCTTCTCTCTCTTTGATCTTCAATACCATGTTCTTCATGATCCTCATGGATATCTATCCGATGCAATCCTCTTTTGTGGCGTGCTTGTCAAGATCCGATGAATTGTGGGTTTATGTTCAGATTATCCATGAATCTTATTTGAATCTTCTCTGGATTCTTATATGCATGATTTCATATCCTTGCAAGTCTCTTTGAGTTATTGGTTTGGTTTGGCCAACTAAATTGGTAATTCTTGCAATGGGTGAAGTGCTTGGTTTTGGGTTCAATCTTGCGGTGTGCTCACCCGGTGACATAGTAGGGGTAGCGAGGCACGTATTGTATTGTTGCCATCAAGGGTAACAAGATGGGGTTTTCATCATATTGCTTGAGTCTATCCCTGTACATCATGTCATGTTTCTTAATGCGTTACTCTGTTCTTCATGAACTTAATACTCCAGATGCAGGCATGAGTCGGTTGATGTGTGGAGTAATAGTAGTAGATGCAGAATCGGTTCGGTCTGCTTGATACAGACGTGATGCCCATATGCATGATCATTGCCTTGGATAAATACATGATTATTTGCTTTTCTATCAGTTGCTTGTTAGTAATTTGTTTACCCACCATGATACTTGCCTTCAAGAGAGAAGCCTCTAGTGAAACCTATTGCCCCGGGGTCTACTTTCCATAATATATTTTCAGATCTATAAACCAAAAATACCAAAAATACTTTGCTGCAATTTATTTACCTTTTAATTTCCGTTCTCGTTACATCTATCTCTATCGGATATAATACTTGCAAATAATCGTGAAGGGATTGACAGCCCCTTTATAGCGTTGGGTGCAATAGTTTGATTGTTTGTGTAGGTACATCCATTGGTGACTTGCTTGTTCCTCCTACTGGATTGATACCTTGGTTCTCAATAACTGAGGAAATACTTATCTACTTCGATGTACCACCCTTTCCTCTTCAAGGGAAGACCAACGCAAGCTCAAGTGGTAGCAGGTACCAGTTTGTTTGTGGTGTTGTTCTAGGAACAATTGGAGATACATTGGACACTCGGCTCACTTACAAGAAGGTGTTGACACCATGTGCTTATTGGATCCATGCTAGGATGATCGAAGAACCACTGTCTACTACATCAATTCAATGCTATATCTGTAACAAGTATCTACTTCATGCATACATTTCTCGCGTTTAACCTTTTATAGGTTGCATCATGGCATGAATTTATTCATTCATTCTTGTGGTACTAGTTTCCTTTCTCAAAGCATCACAACGATGATCTCTTGTTGATAGTTGTGATGTCTTTAATGTTCGTGTGGTGGAACTTCATTTATGTACAATAAGAAAATATTAGGCCATGTGCTATGCTTTCAAGCAAAGATCTTATTGGTATGTTTATGAAATCCTTTTGGATATCTTGTTCCTTCCTTCTTGGAACTATTTCATATGTACATCACTCTTTGTGGATATATCATCATAATTGTCCTCTACCTAGAATCTTATACACATCAGAGAAGTTACATCTCTAGTTGATATCCTCTTTTCTTTCACGTCCACCGTTGCATTCTCATTTTATTTCCATGGTGGTTTCATGAAATAATTTGTCTTGAGTGCGAATCTTATATCCTAGCATCTTGATGCACTCTTTGGTGGTGAAGATTATTTTCCTCATGCTTGTCTTCACGACGGTTTTGCCATTTCGATTGGTATACCTCCTCTTGACAAGGCTATCATTTCCTATATTCACCACGGTTTGTCACAATCTTTGGTTTTTAATTTTCCTATTAGTAAGCTTGTGAACCCTTCTGCTAGTGGCTTCTGTGTGGGAAGGATATGATTTGCACTTTGTGTCTCATTTCATCAAGACAATGTTGATGCTTAATGCTCATCCTTATACTAGTCTTATCAAGTGCTTTGCCATGACTCAAACACATCATTTTGGTTGAGCCTATTCTTAAGATTGTCTCTTTTACATGTTGCTCAACCATATGTTTAGTGCAAGTATTATGCTCATTGTCTTATCTACTTGCTTGCACTTGTTGTGTGTTTATATTGATTCTGGGGGAGTCATGATCCTGTTTTGTGCACTTGTATTCAAATACAAAAATTCTTATTTGTGCATAAATCACGGGGAGCTCCTCTAGTTTCTTTATACACACTCTTTTTCCCATATCATAATATCTTTTGATTGCTTGCTTCACTCTGGTGTATGTCTTTATGCCATACGATCCTTTTTGCAATCTTTGGATCCTCAATATAGTTTGTTTTCCTCCAACTACTTATCATTGGATATGTGTATTTCATTGCACTCATATTTTGAGAAATACACGCCTTTTGGAGGAACACCTGTTATATTGGCTTTCTAAGCTTTCGCCCATTTTAGCAATCGATACCAATGGGGGAGAAGTTTAGAGAGTTTAGTTTGGAAAGATTAGAGAGTTTTGATTTCATTTCCTAAGCATTTGCATCTCACACCCATGCATTGCTATGCATGTGTGTGTTCTTGGTTGTGCTTATTTCCTTATATAAACTCTCTTGAAAGTGGTAGTCATCAATTACCAAAATGGGGGAGATTGTAAGAGCACATTTATCCATGTGTGGTTTTGGTAATTGATGACAGTCCCTATGGACTAATGGTTTCCTTGAGTTATATTCAAAGGATTTGTCCATAGGCACTTCTTTAAGTACGTGTGTTGGTTTCAAGGAGTTTATATGGTGACCCAGGTGGTTTTCAAGGTTTATCCAAAGATTGGTCATGTGGGAGTTGAGCTTATTGCAAGCATTTCTTGAAGAAGAAGATTGTGTAAGCATTCATGTTTACCTTCAAGACATCATCTTTATGAATACGGAAGATAAGGTACAAGGTTGATCAAGACTAAGCCAAAAAGTGAATCAAGTTGATCAACACACAAAGCGTACAAGATGTATCGAGAGGGATCAAGTGGTCCCATGGTGTGGTAAGCATTGTCCATTACACTTTGTGTACTAACCAATGGTCTACGTGAGAGTTCTTTATGGGGTTAGGTATATTTCCATGGGCTTGCATCAAGAGGCAGATCCCATACATCCCATGGAAGATGACACCAAGTGGAGATCGTCATCAAGCTTGCGATGTGCAATCTCAAGTGAAGCATCACGGAGATATTATGCTTGAGGCTCGCTGTTCATTGTGGTGACAATGGACTTGTGAAGATGTTCCTAAGAGTGGCTCACCCATAGTGGAGCATGGGGGGAGTAATCAACTAGTCTTCATCAAGCCGGCGCAATCAAGAAAGGTGGTCTATCTTGAGGAAGTTAAGATCGTCATCATATAGCTCAAGTGGACTATGCGCAAGGCAAAGGTTTGACCTTGATAGGGTTTTCTATTTTACCGGTGTCATAGTGGTAGTTGGGATACCGGGTTATAGGATCGATTGTCCTACTATCAAGGGGGTCTCTCAACTGAGTAGCTTGATCATATCGTTCGTTGAGATCTCAAACCATTTGCATCCTTGCATCATCATATTTATTCGTTCTTGGTTGTCTTTTCTCTATGTGGGTTCTTGAGCTTGTGGTTATCTTCGTGAAAAGCTCTAGTACATCAAAAATGGATTTCATATGCTTCTTCTATTGTGTTTTCGGTGTTGGAGGTTTTACCGCTCTTATTCGAGGAAGGGTTCTCACCATTTTCTTACGGGCCTTTTCTCATTTGCTTGTTATTTATATCTCTATCAAAATTGTGTTAGACCATGTCGTTAGCTTTCCAACAAACTTGGTTTCGTTGAATTCGGAGTCCGTTTGCAGAAGTTGTGGTAGGTTTCGTTTTCTTAAAAGGCTGTAGCGGCACTAACGCGGCTCCAAAGCGTTACGACCGCTTGCAGCGGCTGTAATTTTTTACTACCGCTCTAGAGCGGTACTACCGCGGCTACTACCATGGCTACCTCCACTCTGGACCAAAATCTTGTGTTGTGTCCAGCGGTGATAGGCAAGGATGTAGTTTTTTAGTACCGCTTGCAAGCAGTAGTACCGCTACCCCTAGAAGTAGTACCGTGAGGACGAGAAACGGTACCGCTCCGGTGGTTCTACTAGCCTTTTGCCTCCTCGCTGTTGTTTTTCAAAGGGCTTCCACCGCCCTAGCGGTAGTACCGCTCTGTGCGGGCTGTGAGCATCACGGTTGGATTTTTTCCACTTATAAAAGGGGGTCTTCTTCCCATTTGAACCTTATCTCTTTAGATCGTGTTCTTACCCCATTGTTGACCTTCTTCGAGCTTGCTAACTCTCGATCCCTCCAATGATTCTTGCTAGTTCTTTAGGGAAAAGAGAGAGGAGATCTAGATCCAAATTTGCACCAATCACTTTCTCCTCTAAGTGAGGGGAACCCCTTGGATCTGGATCTTGGAGGTCTTCGTGTTCTTCTTTGTTCTTCCTCTCATTTTCTTCCATAACATTAGTTGTTGTGGAGGGATTTGGGAGAGAAGGACTTGGGAACTCCTTGTGCCCTTGTCGTTGCATTTGGTGCATAGCTTTGAGTTCTCCACCGTGATACGTGGAAGTGAAGTTTGAGAAGCTTATTACTCTTGCGTGTTTGAGCACCCTAGAGATTGTTCCTCTTGGGTGCCTTGGCGCCCTAGATGGCTTGTGTTGCCTTCGAGATCAATCATTTTGGTACAAATCTCTAGGCAAGCTTCGTGGTGTCGTTGGGAGCCTCCAATTAGGTTGTGGAGATTGCCTCAAGTATTTGAGGTCACCTTGGAGCCACAATCCATTGTGGTGAAGCTTCGTGGTGTCGTTGGGAGCCTCCAATTAAGTTGTGGAGATTGCCCCAACCTTGTTTGTATGGGTTCGGTGACCACCCTCAAGGGTCCCTTAGTGTAATCACGGCATCTTGCATTGTGCGAGGGCGTGATAAGATAATGGTGGCCCTAGTGGCTTCTTGGGGAGCATTGTGCCTCCACACCACTCCGAACGGAGATTAGCATCTACAAGGGTGTGAACTTCGGGATTGATGGGGTTATTACCCCTAGGTAGGCCAAAGAAACGGGGTTCTCCCTCCTTACGCTTCGAAGGAAAACTACACGACCGGCTGCCCATGGCCGGTTGGAAGGCGGACGGCTTGAGCTGCCGCCGGCTGGCGACATGGACAGCTGGTCGCGCAACCGGGTCGACCCCTGGCCGGCTGGGCGCGGCCGGCTGCCTTCCGGGCCGCCTCCTCCGTTGACCCCGGGCGGACGTGCGACGTCCCGTCCCCCTACGCGCAGGTACGAAGACAAGACAAGACCGCCACGACAGGCGGCCCTGTGGCCACAGTGGCCGCTGACGCACTGCAGTGCATGGCTACAGTCCGGCCGTCCAGACCGCTGACTTTGGCGAGCGCGACTGGGCGGGGAAATACTGCCGGCACGCCCTCGCCCACTCAATTACCTGCCCCGACGTGGCTACAGTGTGGTCGTCCGTACCAGAGACTTCGGCCGGCTGGCGCTAGACGACGCCTCCCGGGCGACCCGTGCCGCGGCAGGTGGGCGAGGGCCAATTGTAGAGCCGGCTGGAGGGCCCCAGTGGAAGATGGGACCGCTCAATCGATGGACCCTACAGACGACGAGACGGCATGAAGGGAGAGACCCCCTAGCCAGCCAGAGAGACTGCCAGCTGGGTCCCCCCACCCCTATATTTTAGAACATATTATAGAGCCGGGGGGTTGGCCTATAAAACCCCCCAAGCCCCCCATGCAACGGGGACGGACGATCATTTCACATACACCCACATAGAGCTTCCCTCTCATACCATCATTAGCAATGGAGGAGGACGAGTCGGCTGCTCCTTCTCCCTCCTCTAGACACAGCTCTAGGAGCACCCATGTAAACACAACTATCCATCCAACTAGACCTAGCAGGACTAGGGGTATTACCTCCCACGGAGGGCCCTGAACCTGGGTACATTGTGTGTCACCACCGTTTGGGCCCAATCTCGCACCCGGAGACTGTCGGTGTCCTCCGGCCCCAACCACCTACGGTAAGCCTACCCATGGCATCTGTCGTGAGAAAACGACGACAGTTAGCGCCCACCGTGGGGCCGTACGCAGAACCGGTTGGATTCATGCTCCGGGCAGGACCCCTCTCCATCCCCCCCCCCCCCCGCCGCCGCCGCACGTCCAGGCGAAACCGCGGGCTCATGGGGCTTGCTCCGACACGCCCTATGGGCAACCCCGTCGGCCTCGCGGCCGACATCGACGCACTCACCAATCGCTTCGGCAGCCTCAGCCCCGCCGAGGCTCTGGCCGCAGACGAGTACCCCGGGCAGGTGCTCATCTATGCTGATCCGCCCACGAACGTGGGTGCACTTGCTGCAACCCGGTCCAATAGCTCCCACGATCGCGTGGGGGCAATGGCCATCCTCTCCTCCACCTCCTCCGAATGTGCGCGGGCCGGGGCTGACGCTGTCCCGGCCCACGTCGGCACTTCTGACCCGCTTGGTGCGGCCCTCCAGGGCTTGAGCACCATTATCGCCCCGACGGCAAACCCCGACATCGCCAGGCTGACCTCGAGGCGGCTCGCCGCGTCCTGTTCGAGGACGCCACAGCCCTCGCGGCCACGCGGCGCCGCATGAAGGCTACCCAGCGGGAATACACTTCTCCCTACGGTCTCGCCCCAGCTGGCACCGAGCCCAGCCGACGTGGGGCTATGTGCGACCGCGGCCGCGTGGTCGCCGAAATCTTAGGCGGCAAAATGCCCATCTACGACACCCCCATAGCCAACCTGTAGGCCCTCAAGGTAGCCTACGAGGACTTGGCTACCTTGGAGGGCAAACAATATGCCGCCCACGGGCGTGACATCAAGGAGCTCATTGATGCCGCTGACGCGCAGTAGCATCTGCTTGCGTCAGGCGGCGCCGCCTCCCAAAGCCCCCGGCTTGAGTGCGAGGGCACGAGGACTACAGGCCGTCAGCCGACTCAGCACTCCTCTTCCCCTCGCACCTTCGGCCGCCGGGCCGAAACAAACAACCACCAGCCCTCTCAGCCGCCGGGGGGCGAGCAGCCGCCTATTAGTAGCCGACGCACCAACAACCCGCCTCGCAGCGGCCGCCACCAAAAAGCGGCGGCAGCCGGCAGTCGGTGTAGCCGCGGGCATACGCCACCCCCACGCCGCGAGCCGGAACGGTCGGTTCCGCCCGTCATTCGCCCGAGCTCTCGGCCTGGATCGGGCCGCGCGTCCCCTGCAGCAAGAACGACGCCCGCAACCGTATCGACCACCTCGCGCAGTCAGCCCTCCTCGAAGAGGAGGGCTCGATTGGCCCAGCCTGTTTCGGCCCTCAGATCCGTAACGAGCCGTTCCCAACCGGCTTCACTCTCCCCCAGGACACCCCTAAGTATAACGGGGCCACCAAGCCCGAGGACTGGTTGATCGACTATACCACCACGGTCGGCATTGCCAGGGGAAACAAGAGCGTAGCCGTTCGCTATGGCCCCCTCATGTTCATCGGCTCGGCCCGCACCTGGCTCAATAGCCTGGCGGCCGGCAGAATCAACACCTGGACGGACTTCGAGGAGGACTTCGTCCGCAAATTCACCGGCACCTACAAGCGGCTCGGCCGCCCCCGCGAACTCGCCATGTGCGTTTAGGGGCCGGACGAGTCCCTCCCAGACTACCTCACGCGGTGGACCAAGCTCCGCAACTCCTGTGAGGGGGTGCACGAGGTGCAAGCCGTGCAATACTTCATTGAAGGCTGTCGAGACGACACTCCCCTCAAGCACAAGCTCCTGTGCTCCGAGCCGGCCACGCTTGCCAAGCTCATGACCAAGGCGGACAAATACGCCACAGCTGATTCAGCCATCCGGGTCAAGACGACCCCGCCCGCCAAGACAACGACCCCGGCAACGTCCCGGCCGGCTGCCGACAATCGGCAACCGCAGAACAACAAACGCAAGAACGATTAGCAGGATCCCCGCTACGGGAGCCGGCAGGTCAACACCATTGAGGAGCAGGAGCCGGCTGGCCAGCCTTCCAGTTAGCACCAGCGCACTGGCAAGGTTGTTTGGTAGCCGAAGCTCACCTTCGAGCAGATGCTCGACCTCCCCTGCAAGAACCACTCGGGGGCCAAACCCTCTATGCACACGCTCTGAAAGTACAGCTTCTCATAGCGATTGGCCCGGGGGATGGCCTTCCGGCTCCTCCCACGCTGCCTGCCCGCGTGCCGGCCCCGGCCCAAGCTACCGCCCCGGCGCTGGCTCCGGCTCCGACCCAGAACGACGGTCGTCTGATCGACCAGTTCCCTAACCAAGACGGCTGTTACGTCATCTTCACTAGCGAAGAGACGAGCAAACACGCTCGGTGCCGGCTCCACCGTGAGGTGAACGCCACCATGCTGGCAACTCCCTAGTTCATGCACTGGTCGGAGAAGCCGGTCACTTGAGCCTGGCGGATCATCCCGCCGTAATGCCAAATATCAGCAGCTACGCCCTGGTCCACGACCCCACCATCGCCACCGAGAAACGCACTTGCCGCTTCAAGCGGGTGCTGGTTGATGGTGGCAGCAGCATCAACATCCTGTACCTCGACACGATGCACAAGCTGGGGCTGAAGATAGAAGACCTACAGGCGAGCCAGATGATCTTCCATGGCATCGTGCCTGGAAAGTCCTGCTCCCCTGTTGGCAAGATCACACTCTACGTCCTCTTCGGTGGACCCGACCACTTCTGCCATGAGCCAGTACTGTTCGAGGTCGTGGACCTTGCGAGCCCCAACCACACACTATTGAGCTGGCCAGCCCTCATCAAATTCATGGCGGTCCCCCATTACGCCTACCTCAAGCTCATGATGTCGGGCCACAAGGGAATCATCACCATCACGTGTGACTAAAAGTTGTCAATCGAGTGCGCTCGAGACGGTAGCCGGCTGGCCGAGGCCTTGGAAATCGCCGAGGAGAAGCGACAACTCGACCGGCTCGTGGCCCTTGCCGCCAGCCAGCCAGCCATGCCGGCTCCCCCCTCGCAGTCCGCCAGCGAGGCCTCCTTCCAGCCGTCCAAGGACACCAAGCAAATCCCGCTCGACCCGGCCAACCCGGCTCAATGCGTCACCATCGGCTCCCGCCTCGATAGCAAATAGGAAGGCGAGCTCGTAGACTTCCTCCATGAGAATTGGGACATCTTCGCATGGTCCCCCAAGGACATGTCGGTTGTTCCGAGGAAGTTCACCGAGCACAAACTACACGTCCGGCCGGACGTCAAGACGGTCAAGCAACCCCTGCGCGGCTTCTCTGAGGAGAAGCAGCGTACCATAGGAGAAGAGATCGCCCGGCTGCTCGCAGCCGGGTTCATCATGGAAGTGTTCCACCCGGACTGGCTGGCCAACCCAGTCCTGGTGCTGAAGAAGAACAAGACCTGGCGCATGTGCATCGACTACACTAGCCTAAACAAGGCATGTCCCAAGGAAGCATTCGCCCTGCCACGGATCGATCAAGTCATAGACTCCACGGCCGGCCGCGGTTTGCTGTCCTTTCTGGACGCCTACTCCGGCTACGAACAGATCAAGCTCGACCCAGAAGACCGGCTCAAGACCTCCTTCATCACGCCCTTTGGGGCCTACTACTACATCACCATGTCCTTCGGCCTGAAGAATGCAGACGCCACCTTCCAGTGGTGCATGGAGAAGTGCCTCCTACCTCAGATAGGCAGGAACGTCCACGTCTATGTCGATGACATCGTCGTCAAAACCAAGAAGCACTTCAACCTCCTCGACGATCTTTGGGAGAGCTTCGCGAACCTGCGCGAGTACAAGATCAAGCTCAACCCAGAGAAGTGTGTCTTCGGCGTCCCAGCCGGTCAACTCCTGGGTTTCTTCGTGTCTGATCACGGCATCGAAGCAAACCCCGAGAAGATCAGCGCGATCGAGCACATGCCCAAGCCGACCCGGCTTCGCGACGTCCAGAAGTTCACCGACTGCCTTGCCTCTCTCAGCCGGTTCATCAGCCGGCTGGGGGAGAAGGCCCTGCCCCTCTACGGGCTCCTTTGCAAAATGGCTCTGGTCGAGCCGGGTCACACCAAGAAACCAGGCATGTTCGATTGGCCCGACGAGGCCTTCCGCGGCCTCAAGAAGGCCCTCACCCGTGTGCCCATCCTAGCCGCGTTGGCTGAGAAAGAACCACTGCTCGCCTACATCACGGCGACCACCCGCGTCATCAACATCGTCCTGGTGGTCGAACGGCCGGAGGAGGGCAAGTCCCTGCTGGTCCAGCGGCCCGTCTACTATCTCAGCGAGGTCCTCTCCGTGTCCAAGCAGAACTACCCCCACTACCAAAAGATGTGCTACGGCATATACTTCACCGCCAAGAAGGTCAAGCAATACTTCCAGGAGCATACCATTACCATGGTGAGCACGGCCCCGCTCGGCAAGATCATAAGAGGCTGGGATTCCACCGACCGGATCGCCAAATGGGTCATCGCCCTCGCCGATCATGAGATCTGGTACGAGCCATGAACCGCCATCAAGTCGCAGGCGTTGGCTGACTTCCTCGTCGACTGGGATGAGATGGAGTTCGTCCCACCTCCCCCAGACTCCACACATTGGCGCATGCATTTCGACGGCTCAAAAATGAGGACCGGCCTAGGTGCCGGCATAGTCCTCTCCTCCCCGAAAGGTGACCAGCTCAAGTACACCCTCTAGATCCACTTTGCCGCCTCCAACAACGTGGCCGAGTATAAGTCCATTGTCCATGGCCTCCGGCTTGCCAAGGAGATTGGCATCAGGCGCATCCTCTGCTTCGGTGACTCCGACCTCGTGGTGCAGCAAATCTTTGGTGAATGCGACACCAGGGATGCCAACATGGCCAGCTACCGCTTCCTCGTACAAGAACTCACCGGCTCTTTCGAGGGCTGTGAGTTTCATCACGTCCCACGAGTGCACAACGAGGCGGCCGACGCGCTGGCAAAGATCGGCTACACCCGGCAGGCCATCCTAGCCGGCGTCTCCCTTGAGCGGTTGTTCAAGCCATCGATCAAGCCTTCCCCGGAGTCAGAATCAATCTTCGTGCCGGTAGACGCTGCTGGCCCATCGACGGCTCCGGCCGCCCCATCGGCATCTTCGCCATCGGCTCCCACAACTTCGGCCGCCCTGCCGGCACCAGTCGAGCCGGTTGCACCCACGACTGCCGGCTCCAATGACGCGTCTGTCATGATGATAATCGATCAACCGGTCGCGGGGGCTGGCGAGCCGGTCCCGGGGGCTGTTCATCTAGGCCCGGGGGCTCCCGAGCCGGCCCCCGTCTGAGCTCCCTCATGGACCCAGGCTATCTTGGTGTTCCTTCTGCGCGGCGAGCTCCCCCCGGACGAGGCCTTGGCAAGACAAGTTTAGCGTCGGGCCTCGGCATACAATTGTTGGGGAATGTTGCATGGGAAACAAAAAAATTCCTACGCACACGCAAGATCTATCCATGGTGATGAGCATCTATGAGAGGGAGAGTGGATCTACGTACCCTTGTAGATTGCTAAGAGGGAAGCATTAAGAAACGCGGTTGGTCTAGTCGAACATCTTCGCGATCCAAATCGCCGAGCATCCCACGATCCAATCACGATCCGTCCCGATCAAGCATCGAACGGACGGCACCTCCGCGTTCAGCACACGTGCAGCTTGATGACAATCTCCGCCTTCTTGATCCAGCAAGAGGGAGCGGAGAGGTAGACGAGTTCTTCGGCAGCGTGACGGCACCGCAGTGATGGTGGTGGAGCAATTTCGGCAGGGCTTCGTCTAAGCACTGTAGAAAACCGATCTAAAGGAGAAACTACGCACTAGAGGAGAGGGTAGCACGTGGCTGAAAATCAAGTGCAAAACCCCTAAAACCTCTAGTATATATAAGAGGAATAGAGGAGGAGACTTGGCGCAAGGGCCAAGCCCTCTAGGCTTCGGCTGAAGTGGGAGGAGAGGAGGAATCCTCCTCCAATCCTAGTAGGACTAGGACTCCTCCTTATTTTGGTCTTTTTGCCTTTTTCCACCTTTTTCTCTTTGGGCTTTTCTTCCCAGCCGCATGGGCCTTATGTGGGACTTCCACCAGCCCACTAAGGGCTGGTATTCACCCTCCCACAGCCCATGTAGCCTCTTGGGTCGAAATACCCCTCCCAATGGTCTCCCGGTATACTACCGATGAGCCCGAAACTTTTTCGACGACCAAAACAGGACTTCCTATATATCAATATTTACCTCCAAACCATTCCGGAGCTCCTCGTGACGTCCAGGATCTCATTCGGGACTCTAAACAACCTTCGGTCACCACCATGCATAAATCTATATTACCGAAACATCACCAAACCTTAAGTGTGCAGACCCTGTGGGTTTGAGAACTATGTAGACATGACCGAGACACCTCTATGGTCAATAACCAATAGCGAAACCTGGATGACCATATTGGTTCCTACATATTCTACGAAGATCTTTATCGGTCGAACCTCTGTGTGAAGGATTCAGTTAATCCTGTATGATGTTCCCTTTGTTCTTCGGTATGTTACTTGCCCGAGATTGGATCGTCGGTATCTCCATACCTAGTTCAACCTTGTTACCGGAAAGTCCTTTACTCATTCCATAATACAAGACCCCATGACTAACACTTAGTCACATTGCTTGCAAGGCTTATTGTGATGTTGTATTACCGAGTGGGCCCTGAGATACCTCTCCGTCACACGGAGTAACAAATCCCAGTCTTGATCCATGCCAACCCAAGAGACACCCTCGGAGATACTTGTAGAGCACCTTTATAGTCACCCAGTTACATTGCGATGTTTGATACACACAAGGCACTCCTCAGGTGTCCGTGAGTTGCATGATCTCATGGTCATAGGAGCATATACTTGACATGCAGAAAACAGTAGCAATAAACCGACACGATCATATGCTATGTTTGTAGTTTGGGTCTTTTCCATCACATCATTCTCCTAATGATGTGATCCCATTATCAAATGACATCACATGTCAATTTCTAGGAAACCTTGACCATCTTTGATCAACGAGCTAGTTCACTAGAGGCATACTAGGGACCAAGTGTTGTCTATTTATCCACACATGTAACGTGTTTCCAATCAATACAATTATAGCATGGAAAATAAACAATTATCATGAACAAGGAAATATAATAATAAACACTTTATCTATTGCCTCTAGGGCATGCTTCCAATAGTCTCCCACTAGCACTAGAGTCAATAATCTAGTTCACATCACTATGTGATTTACATTGTAATGAATCGAACAACCATGCAGTTCTGGTGTTGATCATGTTTAGCCCTTGGAAGAGGTTTAGTCAACGGGTCTGCAACATTCAGATCCGTGTGCACTTTGCAAATATTTCTGTCCTTCTCCTCGATGTAATCGCGGATGGAGTTGAAGCGTCACTTTATGTGTCTAGTCCTCTTGTGAAACCTTGGTTCCTTGGCCAGAGCAATGGTACCAGTGTTGTCACAGAACAGAGTCATTGGATTCAGTGCACTAGGCACAACTCCAAGATCTGTCATGAACTGCTTCATCCAGACACTTTCCTTCGCCGCCTCCGAGGTTGTGATGTACTCCGTTTCGCATGTAAAATCGGCTACCATGCTTTGCTTGGAACTGCACCAGCTTACTACTCCCCCATTGAGAATAAATATGTATCCGGTTTGTGACTTAGAGTCATCCAGATCAGTGTCAAAGCTTGCATCTATGTAACCCTTTACGACGAGCTCTTCATCACCTCCATAAACGAGAAACATTTCCTTAGTCCTTTTCAGGTACTTAAGGATATTCTTGACCGCCGCCCAGTGCTCCATTCCAGTATCACTTTGAAACCTTCCGGCCATACTTATGGCAAGGCTAACATTGGGTCTTGTGCACAACATTGCATACATAATAGAGCCTATGGCTGAAGCATAGGGGATGACACTCATCTTTTCTCTATCTTCTGCAGTCACTGGGCATTGAGTCTTACTCAACTTCACACCTTGTAACACAGGCAAGAACCCCTTCTTAGACTGATCCATTTTGAACTTCGTCAAAACTTTATCAAGGTATGTGCTCTATGAAAGTGCTATTAAGCGTCTCGATCTATCTCTATAGATCTTAATGCCTGATATGAAAGCAGCTTCTCCTAGGTCCTTTTTGAAAAACTCTTGTTCAAATATGCTTCACGCTTTCCGGCATTTCTATATTGTTTCCAATCAGCAATATGTCATCCACATATAATATTAGAAATGCTATAGATCTCCCACTCACTTTCTTGTAAATACAAGTTTCTCCATAAACTTGTATAAACCCAAACGCTTTGATCACCTCATCAAAGTGCTTATTCCAACTCCGGGATTCTTGCACCAGCCCATAAATGGATTGCTGGAGTTTGCAAACTTTGTTAGCATTCTCTGAATCGACAAAACCTTCTGGTTGCATCATATACAACTCTTCCTCAAGGAAACCGTTGAGGAACGCTGTTTTGACATCCATTTGCCAAATTTCATAGTCGAAATAAGCAGCTATTGCCAACATGATTCTGACGGACTTAAGCATCGCTACGAGTGAGAAGGTCTCACCGTAGTCAACTCCTTGAACTTGTGAAAAACCCTTTGCCACAAGTCGAGCTTTATAGATGGTGACATTACCGTCCGCGTCCGTCTTCTTCTTAAAGATCCATTTGTTCTGATTGGCCTTTCGCCCTTCAGGTAATACTTCCAAAGTCCATACTTTGTTTTCATACATGGATCCCATCTCGGATTTCATGGCCTCTAACCATTTCTCGGAATCCGGGCCCATCATCTCTCCTTCATAGCTCGTAGGTTCATTTTTGTCCAACAACAGGACCTCCAAGACAAGGTTGCCGTACCACTCAGGAGCAGTATGCGCCCTTGTCGACCTACGAGGCTCAATAGTAAATTGATCCGAAGCTTCATGATCATCATCATTAACTTCCTCTTCAACTGTCATAGGCTCCCCAGAAACATCTTTCTGTGTTGCGCTACTCTCTTGTTGAAGTAAAGGTTCAATAACCTCATCAAGCTCTATTTTCCTCCCACTCAATTCTTTCGAGAGAAACTCTTTATCAAGAAATGTTCAGTTCTTAGCGACAAACACTTTGCCTTCAGATCTGAGATAGAAGGTATACCCGACTATCTCTTTCGGGTATCCTATGAAGACGCATTTCTCCGCTCTGGGTTCCAGCTTTCCAGGCTGAAGCTTTTTGACATAAGCATCACATCCCCAAACTTTAAGAAACGACAACTTTGGCCTCTTGCCAAACCATAGTTCATATGGTGTCGTCTCAAAGGATTTCGACGGTGCCCTATTTAAAGTGAATGCAACTGTCTCTAATGCATAACCCCAAAACGATAGTGGAAAATCAGCAACAGACATCATAGAACGCACCATATCTAATAAGGTTTGATTACGACGTTCGGACACACCATTACGCTATGGTGTTCCGGGCGGTGTCAACTGTGAAACAATTCCACACTGTCTTAAGTGACTACCAAACTCATAAATCAGATGTTCACCTCCTCGATCAGATCACAGGAATTTAATCTTCTTGTTACGATGATTCTCAACTTCACTCTAAAATTGCTTGAACTTTTCAAACGTTTCAGACTTGTGTTTCATTAAGTAAATATACCCATATCTACTTAAGTCATCAGTGAAGGTGAGAAAATAACGATATCCACCACGCGATGTGACATTCATTGGACCGCACACATCAGTATGTATGATTTCCAATAAGTCACTTGCCCATTCCATTGTTCCAGAGAACGGCGTTTTAGTCATCTTGCCCATGAGGCATGGTTCACATGTGTCAAGTGATTCAAAATCAAGTGACTCCAAAAGTCCATCAGCATGGAGCTTCCTCATGCGTTTTACACCAATATGACCTAAACGGCAGTGCCACAAGAAAGTGGTACTATCATTATCAACTCTACATCTTTTGCCATCAATGTTATGAACATGTGTATCATCACTATCAAGATTCAGTATGAATAAACCCCTCACATTGGGTGCATGACCATAAAAGATATTACTCATATAAATAGGACAACCTTTATTCTCCGATTTAAATGAGTAACCGTCTCGCAATAAACAAGATCCAGATATAATGTTCATGCTTAACGCAGGCACTAAATAACAATTATTCAGGTTCATCACTAATCCCGATGGTAATCGAAGAGAGAGCATGCCGACGACGATCACATCAACCTTGGAACCATTTCCCACGCGCATCGTCACTTCATCCTTTGCCAGCCTTCGTCCATTCCGTAGTTCCTGTTTTGAGTTGCAAATGTGAGCAATCGAACCGGTATCAAATACCCAGGCACTACAACGGGAGCTAGTAAGGCACACATCAATAACATGTATATAATATATGCCTTGTTTGTCGTTGTCCGCCTTCTTGTCAGCCAGGTACTTGGGGCAGTTCCGCTTCTAGTGACCAGTTCCCTTGCAATGAAAGCACTCAGTTTCTGGCTTGGGTCCAGTCTTGGGCTTCTTTACAGGAGTAGCAACTTCTTTGCCATCCTTCTTGGTTTTACCCTTCTTGCCCTTGCCCTTGCCATTCTTCTTGAAACTAGTGGTTTCATTGACCATCAACACTTGATGTTCTTTCTGGATTTCAGACTCAGCGACTTTTACCATCGCAAACAGCTCGACGACTGACTTGTTCATCCCGTGCATGTTATAGTTCATCACAAATCTCTTGTAACTAGGTGACAGTGATTGAAGAACTCTGTCAGTGATTGCCTCTGGTGGAAGGGAAATTCCCAACTCCGCTAGACGAGTCGAATACCCAGACATTCTAAGTATGTGTTCACTGATAGACCCGTTCTCCTCCATTTTGCAAGCATAGAACTTATCGGAGGTCTCATACCTCTCGATCTTGGCATTCTTCTGAAAGATAAACTTCTACTCCTGGAACATCTCATATGCTCCATGACGTTCAAAATGTCTTTGAAGTCCCGGTTCTAAGCCATACAATATTGCACACTAAACTATTGAGTAATCTCCAGAACATGCCTCCCAAGCGTTCTTAACGTCTTCGGATGACATGTCTTCTGGTTGGTCACCAAGCGGTGCATCAAGGACATATGATTTCTGGGAAGCCGTGAGGATAATCCTCAGATTACAGGCCTAGTCAACAAAGTTACTTCCATCATCTTTTAACTTAGCTTTCTCTAGGAACGCATTAAAATTCAGGGGTGCTACTGTGTGAGCCATTGATCTACAACATAAATATGCAAGGGTTACTTAGACTATTGTTCAAGATAACGAGTTTAGTTAATCAAATTACTAAAGCTCCCACTCAAATTGACATCCCTCAGGTCATCTGAGTGTCACATGATCCAAGTTCACCAACTCAAGTCCGATCATCACGTGAGTTGAGGTCGTTTCAATGGTGAACATCATCATGATGATCATATCTAATATATGACTCATGTTCAAACTTTTGGTCTCTTGTGTTCTGAGGCCATGTATGTACATGCTAGGCTCGTCAAGTTTAACCCAAGTGTTCTGCATGTGCAACACTGGCTTGCACCCGTTGTATGTGAACGTAAAGTCTATCACATCCGATCATCACGTGGTGTCTCGGCATGATGAACTTTTGCAATGGTGCACACTCGAGGAGAATACAATTCATCTTGAAATTCAAGTGAGGGATCACCTTATAATTCTACCGTCATCCTAAGCAAAACAAGGTGCATAAAAGGATTAACATCACATGCAAATCATAAGTGACATAATATGGCCATGAACTTGTGCTTTTGATCTCCATCTTTACATAGACCTAGCTCTGATACCATTGTTGGGGAACGTTGCATGAGAAACAAAAAATTTCCTACGCACACGCAAGATCTATCCATGGTGATGAGCATATACGAGAGGGAGAGTGGATCTACGTACCCTTGTAGATTGTTAAGCAGGAAGCGTTAAGAAACGCGGTTGGTGTAGTTGAACGTCTTTGCGATCCAAATTGCCGAGCGTCCCGTGATCCAATCACGATCTGTCCCGATCAAGCACCGAACGGTCGGCACCTTCGCGTTCAGCACACATGCAGCTTCATGACGATCTCCGCCTTCTTGATCCAGCAAGAGGGAGCGGAGAGGTAGATGAGTTCTCCGGTAGAGTGACGGCGCCACGGCGATGGTGGTGGAGCAATTCTGGCAGGGCTTCGCCTAAGCACTGTAGAAAACCGATCTAGAGGAGAAACTATGCACTAGAGGAGAGGGTAGCACGTGGCTGAAAATCAAGTGCAAAAACCCTAAAACCTCTAGTATATATAAGAGGAAGAGAGGAGGAGGCTTGGCGCAAGGGCCAAGCCCTCTAGGCTTCGGCCGAAGTGGGAGGAGAGGAGGAATCCTCCTCCAATCCTAGTAGGACTAGGACTCCTACTTATTTTGGTCTTTTTGCTTTTTTCCACATTTTTCTCTTTCGGCTTTTCTTCCCAGCCGCATGGGCCTTATGTGGGACTTCCACCATCCAACTAAGGGCTGGTATTCACCCTCCCACAGCCCATGTAGCCTCTTGGGTCAAAATACCCCTCCCGATGGTCTAACGGTACATTATCGGCACTCCCCGATACACTACCGATGAGCCCAAAACATTTCCGGCGACCAAAACATGACTTCCTATATATCAATGTTTACCTCCGGACCATTCCGGAGCTCCTCGTGACGTCCGGGATCTTATACGGGACTCCGAACAACCTTCGGTCACCACCATGCATAACTCTATACTACCGAAACGTCACCAAACCTTAAGTGTGCAGACCCTGCGGGTTCGAGAACTATGTAGACATGATCGAGACACCTCTATGGTCAATAACCAATAGCAGGACTTGGATGCCCATATTGGTTCCTACATATTCTACGAAGATCTTTATCGGTCGAACCTCTTTGTTAAGGACTCAGTTAATCCCGTATGATGTTCCCTTTGTTCTTCGGTATATTACTTGCCCGAGATTCGATCGTCGGTATCTCCATACCTAGTTCAACCTCGTTACTGGCAAGTCTCTTTACTCATTCCGTAATACAAGACCCCGTGACTAACACTTAGTCACATTGCTTGCAAGGCTTATTGTGATGTTGTATTACCGAGTGGGCCTTGAGATACCTCTCCGTCACACGGACAAATCCCAGTCTTGATCCATGCTAACCCAATAGACACCCTCGGAGATACCTATAGAGCACCTTTATAGTCACCCAATTACATTGCGATGTTTGATACACACAAGTCACTCCTCCGGTGTCCGTGAGTTGCATGATCTCATGGTCATAGGAACATATACTTGACATGCAGAAAATAGTAGCAATAAACTGACACGATCATATGCTACGTTTGTAGTTTGGGTCTTGTCCATCACATCATTCTCCTAATGATGTGATCCCGTTATAAAATTACATCACATGTCAATGGCTAGGAAACCTTGACCATCTTTGATCAACGTGCTAGTTCACTAGAGGCATACTAGGGACAAAGTGTTGTCTATTTATCCACACATGTAATGTGTTTCCAATCAATATAATTATAGCATGGACAATAAACAATTATCATGAACAAGGAAATATAATAATAAACACTTTATCTATTGCCTCTAGGGCATATTTCCAAAACAACATCATCAACAACGAGCTCGTCCATCGCAGCACCATCGGCGTCTTCCAACGGTGCGTCGAGCCAGAAAAGGGTCTGGAGATCCTCCTCGACATCCACCAGGGCGAGTGCGGGCACCACGCCGCCTCCAGGACCCTGGTGGCCAAGGCCTTCCACCACGGCTTCTTCTGGCCCACCGCTCTCGAGGCAGCAATGAAATTGGTCGACGAGTGCGAGGGCTGCCAACGCTTCAGCATGCAAAGCCACCTGTCGGCATCGGCCCTCCAAACCATCCCCCTCTCGTGGCCCTTCGCCGTCTGGGGGCTGGACATGGTGGGCCCTTTCAAGACCGCACGAGGCGGCATGACCCATCTGCTGGTGGCCGTCGACAAATTCACCAAGTGAATTGAGGCACGACCGATCAAGAAGCTGGATGGCCTCATGGCCGTCCGGTTCATCGACGACATTACGGTTCGCTACGGCGTCCCCCATAGCATCATCACCGACAACGACACGAACTTCGCCAAGGGCGCGCTTGCGCGTTTCTGCTCCAAGCAAGGGATCTGCCTCGACCTGGCCTCCGTCGCTCATCCACAGTCAAACGGCCATGTCGAGAGGGAAAACAGCCTCATCGTGTCCGGCATCAAGCCCCGGCTCGTGACACCGCTGGAAGTCCGCCGGCTGCTAGATCGATGAGCTGCCGGCTGTCCTTTGGAGTCTCAAGACCACCCCAACCGATCAACCGGCTACACTCCTTTCTTCCTTGTGTATGGGTCCGAGGCGATCATCCCCACCGACATCAAGTTTGACTCGCCTCGGGTCGCCCTGTACATGGAGAAGGATGCAAAGGAGGCAAGAGAAGACAACGTCGACTTACTCAAAGAAGCCCGCGAGCTGGCCTTGAGCCGAACGGCAATCTACCAGCAGAAGCTCCGGCACTACCATAGCAAGCGGATTCGGCCGCTCTCCTTTCGTGAAGGGGGCCTGGTCCTCAGGCGGATCCAGTGGACAGCTGGACAACACAAGCTGTCCTACCTATGGGAGGGCCCGTTCATCATCAGCAAGGCGCTGCACAACAACGCATACTACCTAATAGACGCCCAGAAGCCGTAGAAGCGCAAAAGAGATGCCTCCGGCGAGGAGACGGAGCGCCCATGGAACGCGGCGCTCCTCCGCCCGTTTTACTATTGCAAAGACCAATGTATGTATGTATCCCTACCCTTTGGGGCTTATGAATGCAATGGGTGCCCCAAGCCGGCTCTTGGGGCATGCCCTGTTTTGCTTCCCTCAAAGGTTTCCTCACTCACCGGCTCTCCGGCGCGGCTCCCGGGCCTGGGGGCTTGCCGGCTGGTTCTATGTCGCTTTTCTCGAAAATTGGCTAAGTAGTGTGAGCCGGGCAAACCCTCCGCCTGACAGGGCTCCCGGGCGCCAAGGCTTAGCTCACATGAAAGATCAATTGAAAGGAGATACCGGCTAGGCCCAGCCGGACCACCGCCTCGCCTCTACCGCTCTACTTATCCCAAAAGGCCCTCGTAGTTCCTAAGTTCCGAATCGGCTCCCTTGAGGCGAACACCCCGACCCAGCCACAGACCGGCTCCCGGCTGGCGGGCTGGCGGGGCCGAAACCAAAGGGGAAAACGGGGGGGATTGAAAAGAACCAAGAGGGCGAAAAAGGATAAGGACAAGCCGGCACGAGCAATAAGGCAAACACAAATATTCACAATGCAAATGTTAAGACAAAAGTGGCCCACGGGCAGCACGGTTCATTACATAAACACCCCCAGTGAGTGGACTCGAGCCTAACTTGCAGGAAAGAAAAAAGAAAGACAACGGCGCCCGGGGGCTTAGGCCACCGGCGCATCGCCAACCGGCGTGCCTCCAGCCGGCGCGTCGCTGGGCGGCTCGACTCTCACCTCGGAGGTGGTCGTAGCCTTCGGGTCGGCCTCCTTGGCCTTCGAAGCGGCCTTCGCGGTTCCGGCCATTTCGCCGCTCAAGTCGGTGCTCTCGTCGGTAACCTCCTCATCCGCTGGGCCTTGGGGGTGCCGAAGGAGTCTTCAGGCACCGGCTCGCCGTCCTCGCCAAGGGCCGGCAGGAACTCCTCCGCGTCGACATACGACGCGAGCTCGTTGGCCCGACGGACAAGGGCCGACTCACGGGCCTCCCACTCCTCGACCGGCTCGTCCCGCATGGTGACCAGCCGGCCCAAGTCCATGTCGCAATACCACGACATGACGAACCGGAGCACCATCTACGCGCCGGCTCGGGCTGCTGACGCCTTCCAGGCCTCGAGCCGGGCCACGCCCTGCTCCAGCCACAAGGCCATGCGGTTCGCCGGAGCTTCCCCGTGGCCTGGCCACAGAGCGGTGATGATCTCCTTCCTGGTCGTCTTTAGCCGCTCCACGCTCCGCTCGAGGTGGGTTAGCCAGTATTCGATGGCGACCCCGAGCTCATCCACGTCCCACGCGGCGTCCTCCTCGATGGAGCGCCCGCGCTCCCGAAGGTATTCCCGGTGCTCCTCGACGGCGCGCTCAGCACGACGCTGAGTTTCCAGAAAGCACCCTGGGAGGAAGGGGAAGAAGGGGAAAGAAAGGAAAATCAAACACAAGAACCACCAAAGAAAAAAGGAACCGGCTGGAGAAGGGAAAAACAAACACTTACCTTCAATGGCGTCGTCCACCCCGATGGCGAAGTTGAGCGCCGCCTTCCGCTCTGACGCCGACGCCGCCTCCGATGCAGCAAGGGAGCCCCTGACCTCCTCGAGCGACCTCTCGAGGCGGGTCATCTCGTCTTGGAGGCCGGCGGTCCTCCGGGCGGCGTCAGCCGCCTCCTTGACGGTCGTCTCCTTGGCCGCCACCTCCTTAGCCAAGGCGGCCTTGAGGCGGTCCTAGGCCGTCTCTCCGTCCACCACCAGCGCGGCCAACCGGTCTTTCTCCCGTGCAGCCGCCTGGACATCCTGTGCCAGCCGGTCCCGCTCGAAGACGAGCCCGGTCTTCTCGTCCCGAAGGGCGGTCAGATCACTTGCAAGACAAGGCAGGCGTCAGCCAGCTCTCGATGGCTGCATACCCCTCCCGCGAAACTCAACTTACCTTGCACGCGCGCTAACTCCTCCTCCAGGCGGTGGAGGCCGTGTTCGTCGCTGTCGTGGATGGCGACCGCCTCCTCGAACAGCTTCTGCCTCAAGGAGTTCTCCTCCTGTCACGCAAGCCAAAATCAAGACATGTTTAAACAGATCCGGTCCGGCTGACACCAATGAACAAGCACAGCTTCACATTCATATTACCATATGCTTCCTCGCCTCATGATCTCGTCCCGCACCGAAAGCCTTCCAAAGCTCAAACGCCGCGATCACAAGTATTTTGTATGGATCTCTGGGCAGATGTTCTATACCGATTACTAAATACGTAGGCATACTTGTGAAGGACAATACCTATATTGAGTACTCTAATGCGGCACACGCAGCATTATTACAGGCATGCTTACTGTTTGTGAGATCTGCTCTTGTGAAACAGTGCTTCTGCTCGTGCGCTCTCTGCTTCCTGCCGGCGCAAAACGGCAACGGTCAAGTGGACTCACCAACCGCACGGCGAGACGATCACGTCCAATGGTCTGCCGTCGGCGCAACGGCGCTTCCGTGATCTCGAAACTGGATCCACACCCGCGCTCGGTGCGATGGCCACGCAAGGTGGAGGGCGACAAAAGGGTGGGGGTGAAAAGCGTGTCCATGCTTCATTTTCCTCCCTCTCAACGAAGCTGATTACGGCTTAGCCATGAACCAGTATAAATCCTCTCTCCTTTTTAGATTCCTCTCTCTCGTTGCAAAAGTCATGGCCACCCATCACAGATTCACAGGCAATGAAGGCTCCCACATCCCATCAACACATTGGTCACCGGGCTGGGCACCCACACCGCACGTAGAGACTCACTGGTGGCCTCAGCAGCATGCTCAAACAGTGAGTGACACGCACCCCCGTTTCCCTGGCGACTAACGCCAACTCCAACGTGCCACCAAACGGACGTCCGTTTAATCTCGATTTTGTTTATTTGGAAATGGAAATGAAACCGTGTCTATCTAAATTTTCGACTGTGTCGGTCGCGCACTCGACGCACGACCGCATCTTGGATCGTATATGTTCGCATAGATTTTTTTGGTCTTGATTTATTATTATTTTGATCAATGATTTTTAGATACATTGAAATACATTCATCAAATCTTGGCTAGAATGGCAAGATCAACCAAAATAAAAACCATAAGAAGATATTTTAAAAGATATCCAACTTTCATAACTGTTTCCATTAGTTGGATTAGTGTGTTCTCGATGCATTCGTTGTTGATCTGCGAAGTTTTGATCTTGAATGCTTTTTTCTTCTTCGAGTCTAAAGAATTAGACGTTGCTTTCACACCTCCGTAGCTCGCGCAACAGGCTCCCGTCTGCCGCACCGGCCAACGATGCTACAGATCCACAGCCACCCCACGAGCTTCCGGCGATGCATCTCGACGGCGAGCTTCCGGCGTTGCACGTCCACGGCCACCCGACGAGCTTCCGACGCTGCACCTCGATGGTACCATGAACACATTTTCTGCCTAAGGTTAGTACGGACATTTTAACACATCACTTTTTAGAATCTCAAACTACAATTTTTTTAAAAAACTCGACGATAAACTTTAAAAGAAGTAGATTCTTTGAGAATTTTTCAAAATCTTAATTATATAGAATCCCGCGTGAAAAAAAAACTGGGCCTTAAAACCAGGCCACCACCCTGGTGCTATACGCCGAGTGCCCATCGCCCTGCCCGTCCCGTGCGGCCATCTGCACAGAGCAGCCAGCCTCAGCCCGGCAACGAAGCCTGTCTGTCTCTGACCATCGGGGCTTGGGATTTCTCGAAGCCATAAAAGAGAGGGAGAGGCCCCAAAAGGAGGAGGCTACCAACACTCCCGTCCAAGCAGCCGCAGAGCCCGCCTGCATTACCCCCCAACGCCAATGGCTTCCTCGCGCGCCGCCGCCGCCCCCTTCGCGCTCTGCTGCATTCTGCTGCTCGCATCTTCCTCCGCCGTTTCCGCCGCATTCTCGCTCGACGACGGGAAGTCGGCGGCGAAGGGCAACGGCAAGGGCAAGGCGGCGGTCGACGTGGAGTGGCGGCCGGCCACCGCGACGTGGTACGGCGACGCCGAGGGCGACGGCAGCACCGGTAAAAGCTCTCAACTCGCCTCCATTAACCGTCGTAGATTACTTCGGCTTCTATGACTCTTGCTCTAGCGGGTTAAGATTAGTACCTGGGCACTGGTGGGTTGCATTGCAGGATCAGTACCTGCGCAAAGCAGAGCTCATCTGTCTTCTTTTTCTTTACCGGCTTCTTGACTAGGATTGTTACTCCCAAAATACTACAGTACCCCTAGTACACATATACTCCAGTATGCTGTAAAAAATGGCTATCTGAGCTCTTTTTTTTACACTGGCATCAGACGGCCTGGTTCTTTTACCCTCTGTGGAACGTAGGCGTATTGTTTTGGTAAAAAAAAAAGAAGGATCGATTAGTTCTTCCCGTTGCGGCATTTCTGGCGCGACGTCCGCATATCCCGTGAGATCCGGCAGGGAATTTCCGTGGGCCCCCACTGGACCCCCCCTACACGAGTCAATCACCGAGGAACTCCGTTGCTTTACGATTCGCGCCACTCGGCTTTCGGCGCGGCGACCGGCGAAGACGACCGTGCCAGGCTTCCCAATAACTTCTTTGCTGTACCGGGGTAGCACTATATGGCCAGAATCTCGGCGATAAATGCTCTCTGCGCCTCCGTTCACGCGCTCCACCGACACCCCGCGGTAACTTTGATGCCGCGTCCGTAAACCCAGTGGCAGTGATCCATCGTACTACTCTAGCTGTTAGCTGCATTTACACTCACAAAGTCACAAGTCAGAGCACCGCAGTAACTGTATCGCAGTAGATCATCTCAGTTCTAATGGCGAATGGACGTGGTTTTTCTTTCTTCAGGGGGGGCGTGCGGGTACGGGACGCTGGTGGACGTGGTGCCGATGAAGGCGCGGGTGGGGTCGGTGAGCCCGGTGCTGTTCAAGGGCGGCGAGGGGTGCGGCGCCTGCTACAAGGTCCGGTGCCTCGACCACGGCATCTGCTCGCGCCGCGCCGTCACCGTCATCGTCACCGACGAGTGCCCCGGCGGCGGGCTCTGCGGCGGCGGCAACACGCACTTCGACCTCAGCGGCGCCGCCTTCAGCAGGATGGCCGTCGCCGGCGCCGGGGCGCACCTGCGCGACCGTGGGCAGCTCAAGGTGATCTACCGAAGGTGAGCGAGCAGCACGCACACTTGTTGGAGTAGTCTTTTTTAGTGCATTCTCAGACTGTCAGTAGCTGTAACTAGTTAAACTAATCAACTTGGGCGCATGCCACAGTGGACAAGTAGCTCAGGGACAAAACACTCTTACTCCCTGAAGTTATTAGCAGACTAAAAAAATGGTTAGATGGGTCAGTGAACCGTTGTCGAGACACTGCTAACTGCTAGTACTACCACTGTGGATCTGTGATTTCCCCCGTCGTCGTATCTTCTTCAACCGCAGTGGGAATTAAATTGTCTTGCGTTAACTTATTAAACGGGCTTGCAGCTCACAGCTGTCTTAGCTTGGATCTATCTGCTGCAGTTGAGTTACTCAGGCCCCTCTTAATGCTTCATTTTGTACAGGTTGCTAAGGTTGTCACATAGGCAAAAAATCTGATATGACGTGATAGTTAAGAGAAGAGAGATGGGTGTGGTGACCCTAGAAAGTAACGATGCCAAACGCGTGAACCTAGTTAAAATACTTAAATAAAAGAAAACCCACCAATATATGAAGAACTTTAGTACCTAAATCATTAAATAGAATGTGCTTAGCTATAACAAGTTAAGCATCTATGCATTGGAGGCTTTAGTTGCTAAATTTTTAAATGTGATTAGCACCTAATCTTAGCACCAATGCATTGGAAGTAGCCTCATGCCTCTGTGTGATGCCACTCAGGCAGGAGGTGCAGATATCTGCCCTGTGGCATGTAACCTCTTGTCGAGAATCAAGATTCCCGGTCAATTCTTCCAGCTCCGTTCATTAACCTATCTGATCGTGGAAAAGCTGTCGTCTCTACCGATGTAATCTACTATCTGACGATGGAAAGCAATGTGTGAACCAGGACGGCGTGCAAGTACGGCGGGAAGAACATCGCGTTCCACGTGAACGAGGGGTCGACGAGCTTCTGGCTCTCGCTGCTCGTCGAGTTCGAGGACGGCGAGGGCGACATCGGATCCATGCAGCTCAAGCAGGTAGCCATCTTCATCTTCTTCTCGTTCAGACCTCAGGCCTTGGCAGGCTTAACTATTTACTTTCGTGCACTGCCTTTTTCTTAACGTTGACAAAGCGAATGGGGGGTAAATCGAGCTATCCTTTTAGCCTTTCGTTGCCTTTAGTTTAGTGGTGGGAACAAGTTGAGTGGGCTGCATTGGACAAATGTGCAATAGGACCGCGCATATTCTTTCCTTTGCGAAAATGCGTGCATGTGAGTTGGTCGTCCCTCCTCTGCCTTTGATGTGGTCGGAGACATACTGCACTGTTGCTTTGCTTTTGCCCTCATGCCTCTGCTGGCTAGCATTTGAACCGTTGTTAACTAGGCGTTCATCAGGCCCATGTCGTGTCCTTCGTACCACAACCTGAGGTTCTAGAATGCAACTTTTCACACAGACAAGTAATAGAGCAGTAGTATAACAGCAAGTGAACCAAATCCAAATACTGTTTATTTCACTAAACCAAGTTAATTAAATATGCAAAAGGAATAAGCAAAAGACGGCACAGGAAATCAGCCACGCATGGCCAAGAAAGCATGCTATACTTTCTTGCATTGTCTACCGCACCATGTCACACACTGTAGTCAAACCCTTGAGTGAAGATGCATGATTGTCTTTGGCCATATGATTCTCATTTGGAGCATACATATAAAGCATCCAATGTTATTTTTTTGGACAAATGTAAAAGTATCCAATGTGGGTTGGCAGCACCGAAAGATGAAACATGAACCCTGTCCCCGAAACTCCACTGCCCCGTGCTAGCCAAAGCCAAATGATGCTGCCGCTTTACCTCGGTCTCGCTCGCTGTCATTAGGGCTAAAGACCAAGAAAGAGGCCAGGCATGCGGCTCTGGCCCTGGCTTCTGCACCTGCTAATGCTTTCATCTCATGGTTGTTTTAGCCTGCCACCCCATCCTGCGCACCGCGGCACGCCCTTGACCGTGGACTCGTGGCATCCGAGGGTTCTGGAGCCCAGTGTTGGCGACCATGTTGCGCTGCCTGCAAAGCGAGAGCTTCAGGCTCTGCTAGTGCTCTGTGTATCTATCAGATTTACCGGTGTTCATCGGTGCTTATGATGTGTGTGCTTTGTTTCACGTGGTGCGTGGCTGCAGGCGAACTCGGCGAAGTGGCTGGACATGAAGCACGTGTGGGGCGCCACGTGGTGCCTCTACGGGGGGCCCACAGCGGGCCCCTTCTCCGTGAGGCTGACGACGCTGTCCGCGCCCAAGACGCTCACGGCCCGGGACGTCATCCCCAGGAACTGGGCGCCCAAGGGAACCTACTCCTCCCGCCTCAACTTCGACGCCTCGCTCTGATCTGATCGGGAGGGGCTGGGACGGGCCACCGTTTTATCGGCCCGGTACGGAGCCCGCCAAAGTGGGGCCGCGAAGGCAGCAGGCTCACATGGCTGGTGTTCTGTTGGAAATGGAAGTACGTAGATCGTTTTGGTGTTGCAGCTTAATTGGTCTGATGACCGGTCGTTTGATGCGTGGTAGCCTACTAGTGGTGTGTGTGAGTACTTTTGGAGCAGGAGGTGAGTGATCTGGATGCGAAGCAGCCGTCCTCTCCAGAATGGAGAGAGAGCGTATGCTGCTGGGAATCCGATGCGGAAGCCGATTGCGATTGGACCTGAGAGGGTTTTGGACCCCTCTTGGTCGCCGCTTCACTCCTGGCGTGTCGTGTGCTGTTTTTGTTTTTGCGTGTTTGTTCACCCTGGTTGAAATTGAAGGGCTCGTAACAAATGTGTTTAGTTTCTTCGAACCGTGGACTTGTACCGAGATCGGCGTTTGTGCTTGTTCGCGTTTATCTCGCCTTATTATAGGCATGCGTGTTTTCGGAGTGCTCAGAGTAGACACCTTCCGTGTGAATGTTCACGTTTCCATTTCTTTTCTTGAAGGATACGCCTTGAAATGGTGCACCGGTTGATACAAGAAAGATGTGTTTGGTTACTCGTATAGTTTTTTTTTCACTTTATATACTTGGTCCAAGTGAGCATGCTTGAATTAATGCAGGCAAAAGACAACAATCGTATGTTGCTTGGCTGCTTGTGTCCCCTCTCCCTACATCGTGACACCAACTCTACGCTCTGTGTTTGGTTGCTCGCATTGGTTGTGTTCGAACTAGTGCATGGTGTTTGGTGGCGTACATGTATAAAGGTGTGGTTACCTTGTAACTTATGTGATGAGCCCGCTACACCTTACATATAATCACACTGACAAAAGAGCATTACGATCACGACGAACCGAATGAAGATGATGAAGTTCTTCATCGCAAAGTGTTGACCCAACTTGCCAAACTTCAACATTGCATGTCTACTTCAGCACAAACTTGAAGTAAACATCATTTGTCACATGTCTACTCTTAAACCCTCTGTGGCTATTGTTCTTATAACTTGACACTTGTTCATTGCATGCTTCCCATAACTCTAAACCCTTGGAACCCTCCTATGAAACACAACATATGACTTGTCCTAGCATGACAAAAGAGCAATAGTTCAAGCGACAAGCAAACACTAGACATGAAACATAAGTAATCATGCATAATCATACGACATAGCAAGTTCATCATACCACTACTATGGTGTCATCCTATCACCACATCCAAAAGAGGGTGTTGTCCTACCATCTCAAGTTTGCCATCGGCGTGGGGGATTACTATACCACCTCATCAAAATATAAAGGTCAACACATCAAGAGTTTATCAAGCCCTAGCTACCACAAAATGTACATCATGAGTGCCATCGTCTTCGGATTGCCATCGAGGATTATGCACCATCACCAAAAGAAGCACTAGTAGTAGTGCTTTCCCTGCCAGGTCCTCAGCCAGATCACTCTATGGGTCTCTCCCATGGCAACAAACCCAACACCTTAGGCTTTGTTGTCCAACACGTAGCTGAGGACAGCCATGAGAGCCTTTGGGTTGAAGCCACCTAGATCCATGATGATGTTGTAGAGATCAGGGTGTACGTCGACCGCCTTGCTCTCCCTGATGGGGTTGCCAACCTTCTTTACGACCCGAGTCATGCTGGTGAAGACGGTCAACTCTTCCATCAAGGCTCCCCTCTTCCTCGTCCTATCAATCACAGGAACATGATCACCATTCTTCTCAGCAGGATGATGAGTCCAATTTATGTGATGATTTTACTAGGTATTTTGCTCCTACATGGTAGGCTTTGTGGAATTTTACCGCGTTCACACACCTCTTTTTGTTGATAATCTCTGAGGTAATGCTTTTGGACCAATTAGCATAATATGGAGAAGATCCCCAGAAATGGCAGTGAAATCACATATTTAAAGTCATAATCAACTACCATAAATGAATCAAACAAGAAGTCTAAAGAAGAAATCATCGATGCGCTTCTAGAGCAAAAGATGACGTTCTATACAACCGTGCCCGCTCGTATGGGCGGTTGTATGGAGTGTTGCCGCTGTCGGATATTTCTAACCCATGAAATCAGATCGTGAATCAGATGCCCAAAGAGACTAGAAACTCATCCAGAAGGCATAACCCTAGCCTACAGAGTTCATCCGAAGGAGGGATTGTCAAGGAGAAGAGGGACATCTTCCTCACCACACACAAGGGGGCTTCAACATCACCACCATTGTCATCGTCATCATCATCCACATCCTCACCATTGTAACATCAGGAACCCTTGTGGATCATCTTATGTTTTATTTGAATCATCCATCCATGCATGCCATCACCCTTGTCATGATGTTTGTTCTCTCCATGTGTGAGCAAACCCCTACTTCCCGGGGATATGGATGAACCTTGGTATGTGTAAGATCTAAAAAGTTATTTTGGACATGAGATTCCCTGTTGAATGCTTAGTTTAACAACTTATAGAATGTTGTGAAGCACCCCCACATAGCATTTGTGCCTTATGGCCACAAAGTATATCACTGTCATTCTAAGGGCTAGGATGTGAGGGTAATTCGAGGTGATAGTAGCCTTTTGTTCCTAACCTTTGTAGTTGATAGGGGAATTACGAAGAACCCTTAAAGAGGTCGCGTCCTCGGGGTAAACCCTTAATTATCATGAGTTGTAACCCTATGGGGGAGACTATGATGGTGGTGTGTGTGGCACATAGTCTACCTCGAATAGAACGTGTTCTGTACCCGACTCCTCCTAGTATAATCATCAACAATGGCTCAAGTATACGTACCATACTATGTCCAAGCATATGTGCGCTAGAGACACACCAATGGGGATTACAGACTTCCCGAGAACGCCTTACTCCTTTGTTGTACCATCAGTCATTTGAACGCTGCCCTTTATTTACTTTTATGTTATTTACTTCAAAGTGTGTTCCCAACTATAATATATTTCTGCCCTCACTTTGCTTTAAGTCTACAATTATATATAGGCATAAAAAATATAATTCACTATACGAGGCAAAAGTCTGATTCATGCGCTCCCTTTAGGATCGATACTCTTACTTTGAAAAGGTTACAACTAAACCCTGTGAACTTGCAGGCGGTCAGAGGACCATCAAGGTTGATGGTATCTGACTCTTCTGTGTTAATATGCTTGAGCATAGGTGAGCCCAATGGCTGAACGGACCCCAGGGCATGCTTGTGAGTAGCCAGCCCGAAGGAGATGATCTGATGCATCTGGTGATAGTTCTGGATGGGAGTGTTGAGGTACTTTGTGTGCTTCGGGTGAGCCTAAGAATGAAACATAGCAAAGTGGTTAGTCCGAGTGGCATGCTACATAGGCTTAAATAGGTGGTTAGTTAGAATGGCATGGTTCGTGATCTAACCGTTGTGTGACCATCGTAGTGTTGTGCCTCCAAAAGGATTGAACAAGTCCCCTCATCCCACGAAGCCCCCTCAAGTCTCTGAGCTTGGACAGTATGGTCCATCTCGATCTCCACTTCTTGAGGTGGTTGTAGACCTGGGTGGAGGTGAACTTCTATCCACAAAACTCAGAAACCTGATTTGCAACAATGTTCAAATGTACCTCCTTGAAGCCCTTGTGAGTCCTCACCCACTAGCTATGATCTCGCACATCTTGTTAAGCCCAAACATCGACACGAGTGGTTACCATTTCATGGATTCCCCTTGCCATCTTTATTCTCCTTTGTGGATGACTCTCTAACAACAACACGAGTTGCAACATTGGGCTGAGCCAGCACAGATGGTGGAATCATACCCAACACCTCGAAAACTTCTGAATCAGGAGGCAACTGTTCGATGGGAGGCTGAGAGTCCTTGACATACGATGCCTCGAACTGGCTCTAGGACAGGACAATGGTCTGACTAAACTCTTGTGTGCTAATGTCCTACAAGCGTAAGAATCAGCAAGAGCACAAGACACTACACATGGGTAGTAGGAACTACTAGTAAACATTGACAATATGAATGAACACTGCATATGGACATATCGAACAAGCACCACCACACGCACACACAAGTGATTTCAATGAAGCAGCTCAAATCATAGCAAGGAGTTCAACGGAGTAGATCAAATAATACTACACATCAAGCATTCTACCAATCCATCCATCACCACTACCTAACATGATTCAAATCGATCACCACCAGCTACCAAAACATCACACTCACACGGATGAACGGTGTACAATGCTCATAGTTCTAACACTAACCAGCTACCAGAATACAATAGGTATTATGTTAGAACAACTATGAATCTTGTCTTGACAGTACCTAAGTGAATGCTCTATCTTTATCACACTAACCCAAATCACGAAGTTCCGTTAAGTTCTGTGCGATTGAAGTTTTCAAGTTTTGGGTGAGACACCGATATGAGGATAATAAGGAGTGGTAAGACACTAAGCTAGGGGATGCCCAAGGCACCCCCAAGATAATATCCAAGGAATACTCAAGCGTCTAAGCTTGGGGATGCCCCGGAAGGCATCCCCTCTTTCGTCTTCAAAACTATCGGTATATCTTACTTAGAGATATATTTTTATTCATCACATAATATTCGTTTTGCTTTGAGTATTGTTTTATTTTGTTTAACTTTGTCTTCCTTTATTTACAACCTTGTTTTTCAATAAAAAGTTCCAAGAATGGCCTTTGGGATGCTTCAATTCCATGTTTGATGTGTCCCGTGTAAAAAGTAGAAACTTTTGTTGTAGTGTTTGAAATTTCATATTTTACTGGAACATGGAACGTTTCTTAAATTTTTATACAGTATGGTCATACAAATTAGTTATCATGTCCTAAATGTTTATAATTTCTGGAAATACAGAAGTACACTTTTTAAGTAGATTGCTACAGACTGTTCTGTTTGGACAGATTGCTGTCATAGTTTTGTTATCTACTTATCCTATAGTTTCCATAGCCTACATTGGTAGATATAAATTGTGTAAATGATAGTAAAAAGTACATAATGTTTGAAAATTATTATGCAACCTGACTTGGCAGTTGAAGTGTGGATTTATTATTATGTGTACTATCCCGTCTCACGAGTTCTTTTAAGGTTTTATGTGGATGAAGTTTTTGAGATTCGGGTGAAACCATGATATGGGAGGGATCGACGAGACACAAAAGCTCAAGATCGAGGATGCCTAAGGCTCTCCAATTCAATATTAGAATAAGCCTCAAGCAACTAAGCTTGGGGATGCTACGCATCCCACCTCTCTTAATCAACAACTATCGGTTAGCCTATGTTGAGCCTACGTTTTTTTATTCGTTCACATGATATGTGCTATTCTTGGAGTGTATTTTTGTTTAGTTTTCTGTTTCAAATAAAATTCTTAGATCTAAAAATATTTGTTGAGAGAGTGTCCTCACATAGCTACTTAATTGTTTAACTACTCATTGATCTTCACTTATATCTTTTTGAGAGTAGTTTGATGTTTACTCTCGTGCTTCACTTATATCCTAAGAGTAAATTGTGAATGAATGAAATATCATAAATAATAAATTATCAATGTGATATATTCTTAATATCAGGTTCACATTTGGTTTAGAAAGTAAAATCTATTAAAGTTTGACAATCACAATATTAGCCATACAAGCTATTCATGAATGATTTGTATAAGAAAGAGAACTTTCACATATAAATATATCATCTTGGACATATTTTATGATTGTGAATACCCATTAATTATTTTCAACCTTGATCAAATTGCTGAAGTTGGACAAGGAAGACAACGTAATGGTTATGTGTGGGTATATTTGCATAGAAGTTCTATTGTTATGGATCATCTAACATGTGGTGCTTGTTTAGAACCTTTTGCTAGCCAAAACTTCATACTATGTAGAGATACTAGTTGTGCACCCAAATCCTTGAGCCAAGTTTCTTCCATGAGAGTCCACCATATCTACCTATCACTAGTGCAGCCGCGTGCTATACAAATGGTTTTCATACCCTTTCCGTGACATAGTCTTAAACCGTCGCCTTGCATGTGTGGGCGATAGGGGGGGCTATCCCACACGACAGGCAAAACCCGTCGACAATGCATGCACATGGTCGGGCACGATGGGCAAAAATATATCATTTGCGATTGGAAGGACCATCACAAACAGACATATTGGGGAAGACGTGTGAGATGACTTAGCATCCCATACAGGGAATCCCAAGGGTACGTTTCCGTTCGTATTGCAGATCATACAATTTTGTGCATAACATTGTTTGTGATAGGTGTGTTTATCACACACGATAGTTATAATTCTGTCATTTGCGTTACTCAAAACATCACTCACGGTGTCTAGAAGAAACGGTTTGGCATTGGGATGCCCATCACACACACTAGACATGTGAAAACGTTTGTGATTGGGTGTCCTAACGCACACAATTGTCAACCAGAATTCGTGTGTGATTGCTCAACGATCCAACACGCCAACTTTATAGAAACTGTGTGGGTTTGTTCATGTCATCGTCCACGGTTTTATCTATGAGAAGGATGCGCACGAGCACAACGAGGCAGTAGAGGCTGCTCGTCTGGATGAGGAGGCGGCATAGAACGCCTCCATGAGCTATCACTTCAACTAGTATCCAAACCAGCAATGGTGATTTCCAAGCTAGGCTAAAAGCCTAAGCTTGGGGGTTACGTATTTCTCACCGACATTATGCTCATGTTCACACATTTCATTTCAACTGTCGGTGTTCATCCTCTTTCATTCTATATCCATGTTAGTTTTATTTCCACCTTCTTCCTGTGTGTTTGTAAAACTTTGAAATCCAAAAATATTTCTCGCTTCTTTTCGGTTTTTCTTTCTTGCTTCATTAGTTCATAGTATTGAAAAGAAAACCCAAACATATTTCTTTTGCTTGTTGGGAGCTTTCCAATGTAAATAGTTTTTCTCATTTTTGTTTTCTTGTTTTGCTCCTTCGCTTTATTTAGAAAAAACTAAAAACTATGATTAAAATGTTGAGTGGCTTTCATATGCATAATTGTTGATCTAACAAAGAGAAAATTTTACCTTGTCTTCTCCTTTGTATAAACTGTTTCACATATTCTAGCTTAGTTCATGGCACACTTGCACTATTATTATTTTCACATCATTTGTTCGTGCAAGTGAAAGGCAATAATGACGATATTTGATGAATTGGTCATAGTAAAGGAAGCTGGTATGAACTCTTCTTGTTTTCCGCTTTTGTAAATATGTTTAGCTCATTCGATCTTGATTCAGCATATTATGAGTAAACATGTTTGTGATGACAATTAGAGATTATAGTTGCTCATGCCATGCTTAAATAACTAGGAGTGGATAATGATTTATCTTGTTTGTCAACATGCATTAAAATGGTTGTGATGTACTCCCTCCGTCCCATAATGTAAGACATTTTTTAACACTAGTGTAGTGTCAAAAAACGTCTTATATTATGGGACGGAGGGAGTAGTATGTTAGTATGGTATCCTATCTAAGTAATTCGAGCGGCTTGACTTGGCCCATGTGCAAACATGTAGTTGATTCAAAACCAATGTAGCCTTCATGATATTTAAATTGAGAGTGTTCATATCCTACTCATACTAGTGTTCAATGTTAATTATTCTCAATGCATGATTATGATCATTTTCGCTCTCTAGTTGGTCGCTTCTTAATCTATTGCTTGCCTTCACCAGTACTAAGCAAGAATACTGCTTGTGCATCCAAGTTGTTCCAAATGAGTCCACCATACCTACCTATATGCGCTATTACCCTGTTGTTCCAAGTAAATTTGCACATGCCACCTCTAAACATTCAAATAAACATGTGTTTTGTGTGCTTGTACCGCTCATGGAGCGGTGGGGAGGTCAGTATCTTCCATGCTAAGCCAGTTATTCTCAAGATGGGCATTTATTTGCCTGTCATTGCATGAGAGAGGCTGGTAAAAAGGATTCCCAGTCTCGCATAATCAAAAATAAATTAAACAAAACTCTCGAGACAGTTGAAATGTTGGAGGGTACCAGTGAATTTGGCCAGCCATGGTTTGTGTATGCATGGTGGATGGGAGTAAACTTTATATTTCCGCTTGGGAACCGCCAATAATGTATTTAGCATGGAAGATGTCGAAATCTCAGTTGTGACGTTGATAGGAAAAAGTACACCACCCAAAATTAAGATTTCATCTAAGTTTTAAACCTTGAGCTCTGGCACCTCTTCAAGTTAATGCTTCCCTCTGTGAAGGGCCTTTCTATTTACTTTTATGCTATTTTATTTTAATATTGAGTCATCATCTTCTCACCAAAGCACCGGACCTAAGAGCACTGTTGTCATTCTTATGCATTGAGTCTAGTTAATGTGGATGTGAGCATGACTCGGTCTTTACTACCCTGAATTACAATGTTTAGTCGCTGCTTGAACCTTGGAGGTGCTCTGCATTTATGTTTTGCGATCTCAAAAAGGGCTAGTGAGATACCATATCATCATGTTATATCATGATTTTTTTGACAAATTGGTCGCATATGAGAAATTGTATTATTGCTCGCTGGTTGTTATGTTATTGCGATGCATGAATATAATGTTTAAGTGTTATCATTGATATGGTTATTTATGATCTATGCTAAAAACCTGAACACCAGCTAAGCATATATAGCAACGAGAACAAAATAGTTCATAAAATATTTCTTTATCACTTTTAGTTCATCAACTGAATTGCTTGAGGACAAGCAATGAGTTAAGCTTGGGGGAGTTGATACATCTCCAACCTATCTACTTTTGCAAACACGTTTGTTCTTGTTTTGGACTCTAATTTGCATGATTTGAATGAAACTAATCCGTAATGATGTTGTTTTCAGCAGTTCTACCATGGTATTGTCTCTGTGCAGAAATAAAGGTTCTCGGAATGGGACGAAACTTTTTGGAGAATTTTTCTGGAATATATTAAGAATACTGGAGCGGAGATCCACGAGAGGGGGCCACCAGCTGCTGCCAAGGCAATAGGGTGTGCCCTGATACCTTGGGAGGCCCACGTGGCTCTGTCGACCCTAATTCCAATCCTATAGGTTCCTATTCCCTAAGGAAAAAAAGTGAGAACTTTTCATCGCGTTTTATGAGACGAAGCCACCCTCCACCTCCTGGTCTTCTCTGGAGGGCAGGGGGGTTGATCTGGAGACTGTTCGGTGCTCCGCAGAGGGGGATTTGTTGCCGCCGTCATCACCAACCCTTCTACATCAACAAATCCCTGATGCGCACCACCGGGAGTGAGTAATTCCTTTGTAGGCTTGTTGGATGGTGATGGGATTGGATGATATTTTTCATGTAATCAAGTTATTTTGATAGTACTTGATCCCTAATATCCACTATGTTTTGAGATTGATGTTCCTATGACTTTGCTATGCTTAATGCTTGTCACTAGGGCCCGAGTGCCATGATTTTAGATTTGAACCTATTATGTTTTCATGAATATGAGAGTGTTCTGGATCCTATCTTGCAAGTTCTATGCACCTATTACGTGTCATGATCTGCATACCCCAAGGTGACAATAATTGGGATTCTTTTCGGTGATTGTCGTAGTTTGAGGAAATCATATATTCACTATGTGTTAATGCTTTTTCCGGTGCTCTATTAAAAGGAGGCCTCAATATGCCTTAGTTTCCTTATGGACCATGCTTCCATGGGAGGGTAGGACAAAAGTTGTCATGCAAGTTCTTATTATATGACTATATACGGAATACATGCCTACATTACATTGATGAATTGGAGCTAGTTCTGTGTCGCTCTAGTGTGTAACTGATACAGTGATGAATGTTATCTAATATACTCATCCATCGCCAATCCAAATGCCTACGCTTTTCATATACTAATCCTTGCTAAGTTAATATTGCTGTTCTTGTTGTTGTTGTTACAATCACTACAAAACCGTTGCTCTTACTATTGCTGTTAGTATTACTATTTTGTTGTGCTACTAAAACTTTTTCTACAGAGAGCTATCCCAAGTGTGCTTGAATTGACAACTCAATTGCTAAGACCAATACATATTCTTTGGCTCCCCTTGTGTCGAATTAATAAATTATGGTGTAAGACTACCCATGAAGACTGCTGTGATCCCCTATACTTGTCGGTTATCACTGGCCAGCAGTAGTACCGCTCCAGTGGTACTACTGCACTTCAGTGCTACTGGCACTTCCGCTTATTTATTTTTGCTCTCTGTGTTGACAACGGAAGTTGGGAGGTAGTAGAGAGCAGTAGTACCGGTTGAGCTGTTCCGCAGCTTGATCTACTGCACCAATGTAGCGAAAAGTACTGAGCGAAAGTACCACTCCATCAGAGTAGTAGTATTGCTTGTGTTGTACTACCAGTTCTTATTCCATATGTAGTACCGCTTATATTTTTCTCTCTGTTCAGTGCATTCCTTCGAGTGGTATTAGCACGACATTAATGGATGGTAGTACTGCTCCGTGAGATAGTACCATGTTGCTTTACTCTACTACCGCGGTTTTACCCGTACTTGCAACACCTAGCGGTAGTACCACTGGTGGGAGTGGTAGTACCGCTCCGGCGACACTACCACCTCCTTGGGTCTCCTAGTTGCACCTTGGTATTGAAACTTCCATGCAAACAAAAGTACCGCTTCCCCCAGCGCTACTACCGCTTATGCACGGGCTGAAGGGGAATAATGGTTGGATCCATCCCATCTATATAAGTGAGTCTTCTTCTGCAAGAGGACTCACCTCTTTCCCCCCAAAGATCCATTGTTTCTCCTAAGCTAATTTTCGCCCGATCTCTCGCCCTAGCCATTGAAACTTCTTGATGCTCTAGGGTTTGGAGGAGAAGGCCTTGATCTACACTACCATAAAGAGAAATTTGATTAAGCCCACTTATCCCTAGTGGATCTTGTTACTCTTGGGTGTTTGAGCACCCTAGACGGAAGAGGTCACTGTTGGGGAATGTTGCATGTGAAACAAAAAAATTCCTATGAACACGCAAGATCTATCCATGGTGATGAGCATCTACGAGAGGGCGAGTGGATCTACATACCCTTGTAGATCGCTAAGCGGGAAGCGTTAAGAAACGCGGTTGATGTAGTCGAACGTCTTCACGATCCAAATCGCCGAGCGTCCCGCGATCCCATCATGATCCTTCTCGCGATCCAATCACGATCTGTCCCGCGATCAAATCATGAATCGTCTCGCGTTCCTGATCACAGTCCTTCCGATCTAGCGCCGAACGGACGGCGCCTCCGTGTTCAGCACATGTACAGCTCGATGACGATCTCCACCTTCTTGATACAGCAAGAGAGAGTGGAGAGGTAGATGATTTCTCCGACAGCATGGTGGCGATGGTGGTGGAACTATTCTGACAGGGCTTCGCTGAAGCACCATCGAACTAGACTAGAGGAGAAAACCGATCTAGATGAAGTAGAGGGAGCACGTGGCAATTAGGGTTAGCTCTCCCCTCTAAATCCTCTAGTATATATAGGAGGGAGGGACAGGAGTAGGCAGCCTCAAACCCTCAAGGGTTGGCTGAACTCAGAGGTGGAGGAGTCCTACTCCAATCCTACTAGGAGTAGGATTCCTCCTCTCCACTTGGAAACCATTTCCACCTTTCCACCTTTGGGTTTTTCCCACCCCGAGGCACATGGGCCTTAGTGGGGGATTCATCCAGCCTATTAGGGGATGGTTTGACTCCTCCCACAGCCCATGAGGTCCTTTGGGTCGAGACACCCCTCCTAATGGTCCCTCGGCACCCTCCCGGCACTCCCGGTACACTATCGATGAGCCCGAAACTTTTCCGGTGACCAAAACAGGACTTCCTATATATCAATCTTTACATCCGAACCATTTCGGAGATTCTCGTGACATCTAGGAACTCATCCGGGACTCCTAACAACCTTCAGTCACCAGCATACATAACTCTATACTACTGAAACGTCACCAAACCTTAAGTGTGCAGACCCTACAGGTTCGAGAACTATGTAGACATGACTAAGACACCTCTACGATCAATAACCAATAGCGGGACCTGGATGCCATATTGGTCCCTACATATTATATGATGATCTTTATATGTTGAACCTCTATGTCGAGGGTTCAGTTAATCCCGTATGATGTTCCCTTTGTTCATTGGTATGTTACTTGCCTGAGATTCGATCGTCAGTATCTGTATACCTGGTTCAATCCCGTTACCGGCAAGTCTCTTTACTCGTTTTGTAATACAAGATCCCGTGGCTAACACTTTAGTCACATTGCTTGCATGGCTTGTTTGTGATGTTGTATTACCGAGTGGGCCCTGAGATACCTCTCCGTCACACGGAGTAACAAATCCCATTCTTGATCCATGCCCACTCAACGGACACCCTTGGAGATACCTATAGAGCACCTTTATAGTCACCCAGTTACGTTGCAACGTTTGATACACACAAGGTAATCCTCCGGTGCCAGTGAGTTGCATGATCTCAAGGTCATAGGAACAAATACTTGACATGCAGAAAACTATAGCAATAAACTGACACGATCAAATGCTATGTTTATAGTTTGGGTATTGTCCATCACATCATTCTCCCAATGATGTGATCCTGTTATCAAATGACATCTCATGTCAATGGCTAGGAAACCTTGACCATCTTTGATCAACGAGCTAGTCTACTAGAGGCATACTTGGGACACAATGTTGTCTATATATCCACACATGCAATGTGTTTCCAATCAATAAAATTATAGCATGGATAATAAATGATTATCATTAACAAGGAAATACAATAGTAATCATTATTATTGCCTCTAGGGCATATTTCCAACAGTCTCCCACTTGCACTAGATTGAATGATCTAGCTCACATTGCTATGTGATTTACATTGTTATGAATCTAAAACCCAATGAGTTCTGGGGTTCGATCATGTTTTGCATGTGAGAGAGGTTTTAGTCAACGGGTTTGAAACATTCAGATCCATGTGTACTTTGCAAATCTCTATGTCACACTATAGATACCGCTACCATGCTGCACTTGGAGCTATTCGAAATGTCTACTCCATTATACATATCTGGATTGCTCCTAAGAGTCATCCGAATTTAGTGTTAAAGCTTGCATGGACGTAACCCTTTATGACGAACTCTTTATCACCTCCATAATTGAGAAATATTTCCTTAGTCCTCTAGTTATTAAGGATAATCTTGACCACTGTCCAGTGACCCACTCCTGGATCACTGTTGTACCCCTTGACAGACTCATGGAAAGTCACACACATGTGCGGTACACAACATGTCATACTATATAGAGCCTATGGCATAGGGAACAACCTTCGTCCTTCTTCTTTCTTCTTCCATGGTCAAGCTTTGAGTCTTACTCAACTTCACACCTTACAAATCAGGCAAGAACTCCTTCTTTGACTGATCCATTTTGAACTCTTTCAAAATCTTGTCAAGGTATGAAATCATTAAAAAAACTTATTAGGCATCTTGATCTATCTTTATAGATCTTGATGCCCAATATTCAAGTAGCTTTATCCAGGTCTTCCTTTGAAAAACTCCTTTCAAATAACCCCTTTATGATTTCCAGAAATTCTACATTATTTCCGATCAACAATATGTCATCCACGTATATTTATCAGAAATTCTATAGTGCTCCCACTCACTTTATTGTAAATACAAGTTTCTCATAAACTTTGTATACACCCAAAAACTTTGATCACCTCATCAAAGCATATATTCCAACTTCAAGATGCTTGCTCCAGCCCATAGAAGGATTGCTGGAGCTTGCACACCTTTTAGCACCCTTAGGACTGACAAAACCTTCTGGTTATATCACATACAACCTTTACTCAAGGAAACCGTTAAGGAAACGAACTTTTGACATTGATGACCCACAAGTATAGGGGATCTATCGTAGTCCTTTCAATAAGTAAGAGTGTCGAACCCAACAAGGAGTAGAAGGAAATGACAAGCAGTTTTTAGTAAGGTATTCTCTACAAGCACTGAAATTATCGATAACAGATAGTTTTCTGATAAGGTAATTTTAACAGGTAACAAGTAACAAGTGTGGGAAAGGTGCAGAAAGGTACCCAATCCAATTTGTAGCAAAGGACAAGCCTGGACTGTTGGAAATATGCCCTATAGGCAATAAATAAAGTGTTTATTATTGTATTTCCTTGTTCATGATAATCGTTTATTATCCATGCTATAATTGTATTAATTGGAAACATGGATACATGTGTGGATACATAGACAAACACAATGTCCCTAGTATACCTCTAGTGAACTAGCTCGTTGATCGAAAGATGGTTAAGGTTTCCTAGCCATGGACATGAGATGTCATTTGATAACGGGATCACATCATTAGGAGAATGATGTGATGGACAAGACCCAAAGTACAAACGTAGCTTATGATCGTTTCATTTTATTGCTACTGTTTTCTGCATGTCCATTATATGTTCCTATGACCATGAGATCATGCAACTCACAGATATCCGAGGAGTACCTTGTGTGTATAAAACGTCGCAACGTAACTGGGTGACTATAAAGGTGCTCTACAGGTGTCTCCGAGGGTGTCTGTTGAGTTGGCATGGATCAAGACTGGGATTTGTTACTCCGTGTGACGGAGAGGTATCTCAGGGTCCACTCGGTAATACAACATCACAATAAGCCTTGCAAGCAATGTGACTAAGTGTTAGTTACGGGATCTTGTATTATGGAACGAGTAAAGAAACTTGCCAGTAACGAGGTTGAACTAGGTATGGAGATACCGACGATCGAATCTCGGGCAAGTAACATACCGAAGAACAAAGGGAATATCATACGGGATTAACTGAATCCTTGACATAGAGGTTCGACCGATAAAGAACTTCGTAGAATATGTAGGAACCAATGTGGACATCCAGGTCCCGCCATTGGTTATTGACCGTAGAGGTGTCTCGGTCATGTCTACATAGTTCTCGAACCCGTAGGGTCTGCACACTTAAGGTTTGGTGACGTTTCGGTAGTATAGAGTTATGTATGGTGGTGACCAAAGTTTGTTTGGAGTCCCAGATGAGATCCTGGACGTCACGAGGATCTCCAGAATGGTCCGGAGGTAAAGTTTCATATATAGGAAGTCCTGTTTTGGTCGCCGGAAAAGTTCCGGGCTTATCGGTAGTGTACCGGGAGTGCCGGTAGTGTACCGGGAGACCTCCGGGAGGGGTATTTCGACCCAAGAGGCTTCATGGGCTGTGGGAGAGTGACTAGCAGACCTTAGTGGGCTGGTGGAAACTCCCACACAAGGCCCATGTGGCTGGAGAAGAAAACCCCAAAGGAAAAAGGTGGAAAAAGGCAAAAAGGAAGAAAAAAGGATGAATCCTAATCCTACTAGGAGTGGAGGAGGTGGACTCCTCCTCTCCTAGTTCGGCCGAAGCCTAGGAGGCTTGGAGGCCAAGCTGCCTCCTCTCCTCCTCTCCTCCTATATATACTGGTGGTATTGAGGGTTTTTGCACTAGATTTTCAGCCACGTGCTACCCGTTCCTCCAGTGCATAGTTTCTCCTCTAGATCGATTTTCTGTAGTGCTTAGGCGAAGCCCTGCCGGAATTGCTCCACCACCATTGCCAGAGCACCGTCAGGCTGCCGGAGAACTCTTCTTCCTCTCCACTCCTTCTTGCTGCATCAAGACGGTGGAGATCGTCATCAAGCTGTACGTGTGCTGAACGCGGAGGTGCCGTCCGTTCGGTGCTAGATCGGAAGGATCGTGATCAAGTTTGTGAGACGGATCGTGATCAAGTTCGTGGGACGGATCGTGATAGGATCGCGGGACGGATCGTTTATTGGATCGTGGGACGGATCGTGATTGGATCGCGGGACGCACGGCGATTTGGATCGCGAAGACGTTCGACTACACCAATCGCGTTTCTTAACGCTTCCCGCTTAGCGATCTACAAGGGTATGTAGATCCACTCTCCCTCTCGTAGATCCTCATCACCATGAATAGATCTTCATGTGTGTAGGAAATTTTTTGTTTCCCATGCAACGTTCCCCAACAGTGGCATCATGAGCTAGGTCTATGTGCAGACGAGATCTCGAGTAGAACACAAAAGGTTTGTGGGCGTTGATGCTTAGATTGCTTCCTCCCTTGGTCGGATTTTGGTTCAGCTGTATTGTGAGATGAAGCGGCCCAGACCAACATTACTCGGACGCTTACGAGAGACCGGTTCCCTCGACGCAACTTGTTGCCTAGATGACTTGCAGGTGGAAGTTTCTCTCACTTTAGTTGGATCGGATTCGACAAAGGCGGTCCTTGAGAAGGTTGAAAAGCAAATTATGTATCACCGTTGTGGTTTATGCATAGGTGAGAATCGTTCTTGCTAGAAACCCGTAGCAGCCACATAAAACATGCAACAACAATTAGAGGACGTCTAACTTGTTTTTGCAGGGTATGTTGTGATGTGATATGGCCAATTACATGATGTGATATATGTGATGTATGAGATGATCATGTGATGTATAGAATTTCATGACTTGCATGTCGATGAGTACGGCAACCGGCAGGAGCCATAGGGTTGTCTTTAATTATTGTATGACCTGCGTGTCAATCATTAAGCGCTATGTAATGCTTTACTTTATCGCTAAACGGTAGCAATAGTAGTAGAAGCATGCAGGGCGTGACAACCTCGATGGCAACACGTTGATGGAGATCAAGATGATGGAGATCATGGTGTCGTGCTGGTGACGATGAAGATCATGCCGGTGCTTTCAAGATGGAGATCTAAAGCACAAGTTCATGGCCATATCATGTCACTTATGAATTGCATGTGATGTTAATCCTTTTATGCACCTTGTTATGCTTAGTACGACGGTAGCATTATAAGGTGATCCCTCACTTAAATTTCAAGATAAAATTGTGTTCTCCCCGAGTGTGCACCGTTGCGAAAGTTCGTCGTGTTGAGACACAACGTGATGATCGGGTGTGATAGACTCTACGTTCACATACAACGGGTGCAAGCCAGTGTTGCACGCGCAGAACACTCGGGTTAAACTTGACGAGCCTAGAATGTACAGACATGGCCTCGGAACACAAGAGACCGAAAGGTCGAACATGAGTCATATAGTAGATATGATCAATATAATGATGTTCACCATTGAAGCCACCTCAACTCACGTGATGATCGGACTTGAGTTGGTGGATTTGGATCATGTGACACTCAGATGACCTGAGGGATGTCAATTTGAGTGGGAGCTTTAGTAATTTGATTAACTAAACTCATTATCTTGAACAATAGTCTAGGTGAACTTTGCATATTTATGTTGTAGATCAATGGCTCGCACAGTAGCACCCCTGAATTTTAATGCGTTCCTAGAGAAAGCTAAACTGAAAGATGATGGAAGTAACTTTGTTGACTGGGCCCGTAATCTGAGGATTATCCTGACGGCTTCCCAGAAATCATATGTCCTTGATTCAGCTCTTGGCGACCAACCAGAAGACATGACCTCCGAAGACGTTAAGAACGCTTGGGAGGCACGTACTGGAGATTACTCAATAGTTCAGTGTGCAATATTGTATGGCTTAGAACCGGGACTTCAAAGACATTTTGAACATCATGGAGCATATGAGATGTTCCAGGAGTTGAGTTTTATCTTTTAGAAGAACGCCCGGATCAAGAGGTATGAAACCTCCGATAAGTTCTATGCTTGCAAGATGGAGGAGAACGGGTCTATCAGTGAACATATACTCAGAATGTCTGGGTATTCAACTCGTCTAGCGGAGTTGGGAATTGCCCTTCCGCCAGAGGCGATCACTGACAGAGTTCTTCAATCACTGCCACCTAGTTACAAGAGCTTTGTGATGAACTATAACATGCACGGGATGAACAAGTCAGTCGCCGAGCCGTTTGCAATGCTAAAAGTCGCTGGGTCTGAAATCCAGAAAGAACATCAAGTGTTGATGGTCAATAAAACCACTAGTTTCAAGAAAAATGGCAAAGTCAAGGGCAAGGGCAAGAAGGGTAAAACCAAGAAGGATGGCAAAGCAGTTGCTACTCCTGCAAAGAAGCCCAAGCATGGACCCAAGCAAGAAACTGAGTGCTTTCATTGCAAAGGAATTGCTCACTAGAAGCGGAACTGCCCCAAGTACCTGGCTGACAAGAAGGTGGCCAACGACAAACAAGGTATATATGATATACATGTTATTGATGTGTACCTTACTAGCTCTCGTAGTAGTGCCTGGGTATTTGATACCGGTTCGGTTGCTCACATTTGCAACTCAAAGCAGGAACTACGGAATAAACGAAGGCTAGCAAAGGACGAAGTGACGATGCGCGTGGGAAATGGTTCCAAGGTTGATGTGATCGCTGTCGGCACGCTCTCTTTTGGATTACCATCAGGATTAGTGATGAACCTGAATAATTGTTATTTAGTGTCTGCGTTAAGCATGAACATTATATCTGGATCTTGTTTATTGCAAGAAGGTTACTCATTTAAATCAAAGAATAAAGGTTGTTCTATTTATATGAGTAATATCTTTTATGGTCATGCACCCAATGTTAGGGGTTTATTCATATTGAATCTTGATAGTGATGACACACATGTTCATAACATTGATGCCAAAAGATGTAGAATTGATAATGATAGTACCACTTTCTTGTGGCACTGCCGTTTAGGCCATATTGGTGTAAAACGCATGAGGAAGCTCCATGCTGATGGACTTTTGGAGTCACTTGATTTTGAATCACTTGACATATGTGAACCATGCCTCATGGGCAAGATGACTAAAACGTCGTTCTCTGGAACAATGGAACGGGCGAGTGACTTATTGGAAATCATACACACTGATGTGTGCGGTCCAATGAATGTTACAGCGCGTGGTGGATATCGTTATTTTCTCACCTTCACTGATGACTTAAGTAGATATGGGTATATTTACTTAATGAAACACAAGTCTGAAACGTTTGAAAAGTTCAAGCAATTTCAGAGTGAAGTTGAGAATCATCGTAACAAGAAGATTAAGTTCCTGCGATCTGATCGAGGAGGTGAATATCTGAGTTGTGAGTTTGGCAGTCACTTAAGACAGTGTGGAATTGTTTCACAGTTGACACCGCCTGGAACACCACAGCGTAATGGTGTGTCCGAACGTCATAATCGAACCTTATTAGATATGGTGTGTTCTATGATGTCTCTTGCTGATTTGCCACTATCATTTTGGGGTTATGCATTAGAGACAGCTACATTCATTTTAAATAGGGCACCATCAAAATCCGTTGAGACAACGCCATATGAACTGTGGTTTGGCAAGAAGCCAAAGTTGTCGTTTCTTAAAGTTTGGGGATGTGATGCTTATGTCAAAAAGCTTCAGCCTGAAAAGCTGGAACCCAAAGCGGAGAAATGCGTCTTCATAGGATACCCGAAAGAGACAATCGGGTATACCTTGTATCTCAGATCCGAAGGCAAAGTGTTTGTCGCTAAAAACGGAACATTTCTTGAGAAAGAGTTTCTCTCGAAAGAATTGAGTGGGAGGAAAATAGAGCTTGATGAGGTTATTGAACCTTTACTTCAACCAGAAAGTAGCGCAGCGCAGAAAGATGTTTCTGTGGCACCTACAACAGTAGAAGAGGAAGTTAATGATGATGATCATGAAGCTTCAGATCAAGCATCTATTGAACCTCGTAGGTCGACAAGGACGCGTACTACCCCTGAGTGGTACGGCAACCCTGTCAGGGAGGTCATGTTGTTGGACAACAATGAACCTACGAGCTATGGAGGAGCATTGATGGGCCTAGATTCCGAGAAATGGTTAGAGGCCATGAAATCCGAGATGGGATCCATGTATGAAAACAAAGTATGGACTTTGGAAGTATTACCTGAAGGGCGAAAGGCCATTCAGAACAAATGGATCTTTAAGAAGAAAACAGACGCGAACGGTAATGTCACCGTCTATAAAGCTCGACTTGTGGCAAAGGGTTTTTTCACAAGTTCAAGGAGTTGACTATGATGAGACTTTCTCACCCGTAGCGATGCTTAAGTCTGTTAGAATCATGTTAGCAATAGCTGCCTATTTCGACTATGAAATTTAGCAGATGGATGTAAAAACAGCGTTCCTCAATGGTTTCCTTGAGGAAGAGTTGTATATGATGCAACCCGAAGGTTTTGTCGATCCAGAGAATGCTGACAAAGTTTGCAAACTCCAGCGATCCATTTATGGACTGGTGCAAGCATCTCGGAGTTGGAATAAGCGCTTTGATGAGGTGATCAAAGCGATTGAGTTTATACAAGTGTACGGAGAAGCTTGTATTTACAAGAAAGTGAGTGGGAGCTCTATAGCGTTTCTAGTATTATATGTGGATGACATATTGCTGATTGGAAACAATATAGAAATGCTGGAAAGCATGAAGGAATATTTGAACAAGAGTTTTTCAATGAAGGACCTAGGATAAGTTGCTTTCATATTAGGCATTAAGATCTATAGAGATAGATCGAGACGCTTAATAGCACTTTCACAGAGCACATACCTTGATAAAGTTTTGAAGAAGTTCAAAATGGAACAGTCCAAGAAGGGGTTCTTGCCTGTATTACAAGGTGTGAAGTTGAGTAAGACTCAATGCCTAGTAACTGCAGAAGATAGAGAAAAAAATGAGTGTCATCCCCTATGCTTCAGCCATAGGCTCTATCATGTATGCAATGCTGTGCACAAGATTTTCCCCGATGTCAGCCTTGCCATAAGTATGGCCGGAAGGTTTCAAAGTGATCCTGGAATGGAGCACTGGCAAGCGGTCAAGAATATCCTTAAGTACCTGAAAAGGACTAAGGAAATGTTTCTCGTTTATGGAGGTGATGAAGAGCTCGTCGTAAAGGGTTACGTCGATGCAAGCTTTGACACTGATCCGGACGACTCTAAGTCGCAAACCGGATACGTATTTATTCTTAACGGGGGAGCGGTAAGCCGGTGCAGTTCCAAGCAAAGCGTGGTAGCTGATTCTACGTGCGAAGCAGTATACATCGCAGCCTCGGAGGCGGCGAAGGAAGGTGTCTAGATAAAGCAGTTCATGACAGATCTTGGAGTAGTGCCCAGTGCACTGAATCCAATGAACCTGTTTCATGACAACACTGGTGCCATTGCTCTGTCCAAGGAACCAAGGTTTCACAAGAGGACCAGACACATAAAGTGATGCTTCAACTCCATCCGCGATTACATCTTGGAGAAAGACATAAATATTTGCAAAGTGCACACAGATCTGAATGTTGTAGACCCGTTGACTAAACCTCTTCCAAGGGCTAAACATGATCAACACCAGAACTGCATGGGTGTTCGATTCATTACAATGTAAATCACATAGTGATGTGAACTAGATTATTGACTCTAGTGCAAGTGGGAGACTGTTGGAAATATGCCCTAGAGGCAATAAATAAAGTGTTTATTATTGTATTTCCTTGTTCATGATAATCGTTTAATATCCATGCTATAATTGTATTAATTGGAAACATGGATACATGTGTGGATACATAGACAAACACAATGTCCCTAGTATACCTCTAGTGAACTAGCTCGGTGATCGAAAGATGGTTAAGGTTTCCTAGCCATGGACATGAGATGTCATTTGATAACGGGATCACATCATTAGGAGAATGATGTGATGGACAAGACCCAAACTACAAACGTAGCTTATGATCGTGTCAGTTTATTGCTACTGTTTTCTGCATGTCAAGTATATGTTCCTATGACCATGAGATCATGCAACTCACAGATATCGGAGGAGTACCTTGTGTGTATCAAACGTCGCAACATAACTGGGTGACTATAAAGGTGCTCTATAGGTGTCTCCAAGGGTGTCTGTTGAGTTGGCATGGATCAAGACTGGTATTTGTTACTCCGTGTGACAGAGAGGTATCTTAGGGCCCACTCGGTAATACAACATCACAATAAGCCTTGCAAGCAATGTGACTAAGTGTTAGTTATGTGATCTTGTATTACGGAATGAGTAAACAGACTTGCCAGTAACGAGGTTGAACTAGGTATGGAGATACCGACGATCGAATCTCGGGCAAGTAACATACCGAAGAACAAAGGGAATATCATACGGGATTAACTGAATCCTTGACATAGTGGTTCGACCGATAAAGAACTTCGTAGAATATGTAGGAACCAATGTGGACATCCAGGTCCCACCATTGGTTATTGACCGTAGAGGTGTCTCGGTCATGTCTACATTGTTCTCGAACCCGCAGGGTCTGCACACTTAAGGTTTGGTGACGTTTCAGTAGTATAGAGTTATGTATGGTGGTGACCGAAGTTTGTTCGGAGTCCCGGATGAGATCCTGGATGTCACGAGGAGCTCCGAAATGGTCCGTAGGTAAAGAGTCATATATAGTAAGTCCTGTTTTGTTCGCCGGAAAAGTTCCGGGCTTATCGGTAGTGTACCGGGAGTGCCGGTAGTGTACCGGGAGACCTCCGGGAGGGGTATTTCGACCCAAGAGGCTTCATGGGATGTGGGAGAGTGAATATCAGCCCTTAGTGGTCTGGTGGAAACTCCCACACAAGGCCCATGTGGCTGGAGAAGAAAACCCAAAAGGAAAAAAGATGAAAAAAGGAAAAAAGGAAAAAAATGGATGAATCCTAATCCTACGAGGAGTGGAGGAGGTGGAATCCTCCTCTCCTAGTTCGGCCGAAGCCTAGGAGGCTTGGAGGCCAAGCTGCCTCCTCTCCTCCTCTCCTCCTATATATACTGGTGGTATTGAGGGTTTTTGCACTAGATTTTCAGCCACGTGCTACCCGTTCCTCCAGTGCATAGTTTCTCCTCTAGATCGGTTTTCTGCAGTGCTTAGGCGAAGCCCTGCCGGAATTGCTCCACCACCATCGCCGGAGCGCCGTCAGGCTGCCGGAGAACTCTTCTTCCTCTCCACTCCTTCTTGCTGGATCAAGACGGTGAAGATCGTCATCAAGCTGTACGTGTGCTGAACGCGGAGGTGTCGTCCGTTCGGTGCTAGATCGGAAGGATCGTGATCAAGTTCGTGAGACGGATCGTGATCAAGTTCGTGGGACAGATCATGATCGGATCGCAGGATGGATCGTGATTGGATCGCGGGACGGATCGTGATTGGATCGCGGACGCACGGCGATTTGGATCGCGAAGACGTTCGACTACACCAACCGCGTTTCTTAACGCTTCCCGCTTAGCGATCTACAAGGGTATGTAGATCCACTCTCCCTCTCGTAGATGCTCATCACCATGAATAGATCTTCGTGTGCGTAGGAAATTTTTTGTTTCCCATGCAACGTTCCCCAACATGGACAAACTCTTATAGAAAGTGAAGCGCTCCCGAGGACACATGGGAATTTCTGTCAAGCTAGTTTTCATCATGCTCATTTGATTCGCGTTCGTTACTTTGATAATTTTATATGTGGGTGGACTGGTGCTTGGGTGCTGCCCTTACTTGGACAAACCTCCCACATATTATTAACCTCTCTCGCAAGCATCTACAACCATGAAAGAAGAATTAAGATAAATCTAACCATAGCATGAAACATATGGATCCAAATCATGCCCTTACAAAGCAACACATAAACTGGGGTTTAAGCTTCTGTCACTCTAGCAACACATCATCTACTTATTACTTCCCAATGCCTTCCCCTAGGCCCAAATAATGGTGAAGTGTTATGTAGTAGACGTTCACATAACAACACTAGAGGAGAGACAACATACATCTCATCAAAATATGAAACGAATACCAAATTCACATGATTCCTTTTAACAAGACTCATCCCATGTCCTTAGGAACAAACGTAACTACTCAAAAAACATGCTCATGTTCATAATCGGGGGAATATTATTTGTCATAAAGGATCTGAAAATATGATCTTCCACCAAGTAAACCAACTAGCATCAACTACAAGGAGTAATCAACACTATTAGCAACCCACGGGTACAAATCTGAGGTTTTGAGACAAAGATTGGATACAAGAGATGAACTAGGGTTTGGAGAGCAGATGGTGCTGGTGAAGATGTTGATGGAGATTGACCCCTCTTGATGAGAGGATCGTTGGTGATGACGATGGCTTTGATTTCTCCCTCCGCGAGGGAAGTTTCCCCGTCAGAACAGCTCCGCCGGAGCTCTAGATTGGCTCTGCCCAAGTTCTGCCTCGAGACGACAGCGCTTCATCCCGAAAGCTCTCTCTTGATTTTTTCCAGGTCAAAACCCTTCATATAGCAGAAGATGGACATCGGAGGCCTGCCAGCGGACCCACAAGCCACCAAGGCATGGGCAGGGGGTAGGTCACGCCTAGCAGGCTTGTGACCTCCTCGTGGGTCCCGTCTGGTATTTGTCTCGCCCAATAATTTTTGTATATTCCAAAATAATTCTTCATAACTTTTCAGGACTTTTGGAGTTATGCAGAATAGGTTTCTCATATTTTCTCCTTTTCCAGTCCAGAATTCCAACTGCTGGCATTCTCCATCTTCATGTAAACCTTGTAAAATAAGAGAGAAAAGGCACAAGTATTGTGCCATAACGTGTAATAACAGCCCATAATGCAATAAATATCAGTGTAAAAGCATGATGCAAAATGGACGTATCATCCCAAAGCTTAGATCTCGCTTGTTCTCAAGCGAAAGCCGAAATCGATAAATATGTCCACAAGTTTAGAGATATAGGTGTCGATAAAATAAAATATGGAACTGAGGGCATCATGATCATCTTTAGAACAACAATACTTATTGATGTATAATTTCTTATACTAGAGTAACAATTCATTCACAGGATAAAGTATGAACCAAGAACTCTATTGAGAACCAACAAACAATGTCTCAGTCATCTAAGAAATTGCAATTTATCACAACATCAGAAAGAGTTGATACAAGAGCTTGTAAAGCAAATCCACATACTCAATCATCTTTTAGTCTTTTCTAATTGCTAACACTCACGCGGTACCTATGAGGTTAAAGCTTCCATAGGACACAGAGAAAGATAGGGGCTTATAATTTTGCCTCCCAACTATTTACCTCCAGGGTAATGTCAATAGAAAAAGCTCATGATCACCCACATCCGAGTGGATATATGTGTCTAAATCATTCCCAAACACATAATGCTTGCCAAGAGAGAAAGGCGAATATAGGAAGTGGTGAAGATCACCATGACTCTTGCATAAAGGTAAGTACTAGAAAGTATAAGTAACAGATAGGCCCTTCGCAGAGGGAAGCAGAGGTTGTCATGCACTTTTTGTTTTTTGATGTGCAAACCCTTAATCCAAAGGAATGCCATGTTGTATTGCCCTTTGTGATAGCAATCTTTATTATGCATTCCGTCGCTTTTATTTCTTTACCATCACAAGTTCGTACAACGCTTGTTTTCCCTTACAATAAAATATCATACATATTTAGGAGCAATTCTTATTGCTTTTTGCACCGATGATAACTTACTTGAAGGATCTTACTCAATCCATAGGTAGGTATGGTGGACTCTCATGGCAAAACTGGGTTGAGGTTGTTTGGATGCACAAGTAGTATGTCTACTTGGTGTGGAAGTTTTGGCTAGTATGAGGTTGAAGCAAGCACTACATGTTGGAGGATCTATAACCATATAACTTCTATTCGGAAATAAGCAAACATAACCCATTATGTTGTCTTCCTTGTCCAACATCAACTTCTTCGCATATAATATTTTAATGAGTGCTCACAATCATAAAATATGTCCAAGATAATATATTTATATGTGAACCTCTCTTTCTTTATTACTTCCTTTTAATTGCACCAATGACCAATCGCTATGTTTGTCAACTCTCAACAAATTTCAATCGACATACTTATTATATGCGAATTCATCACTCCCCATAAGATCATCATATGTACTCTTTGCTTTTTATTCTATTCTTCTTTCTATTTCTTATTTATTTTTCTCAAGATCATAGAAAGCAAGCAAAGCCCTCACATCAAAACTACTTTTTATTATATAACTCTCGGACTCGCTTACATAAGGGGAACATAAAGCAAAACTCAAAGCTAGATCATACTAAAACTTTATTCTACTAGATCAAGATAAAACCAAAAGGATCAAACTAGGAAAAATGAGAATAGGTAAAAAATGTGATGGTGATACGATACCGGGGCACCTCCCCCAAGCTTGGCACAAGGCAAGGGGAGTACCCATACCTATGTGTTTAGATGTCTTTCTTCGGAGGTGGTGATGTTATATTCTTGGAGATGATGCCCTCAGAATGCGATTCTCCGCCTCAAGCTTGTTATTTTGCCATCTAAGATCCATTATTTCCTTGCAAATATTTCCGTTGACGGCTAGGGCTCCCATCACCCATGGATGTTTCATTGCTGCGGGAGAAGAAGCAACACTCTTTTTCATATTTTCATAAGTAAGAAATCTAACATTGGGATGGATGACCGAATTCGGAATTGGTGAGCTCCGAAGTTCCTCCAACATGACTCCATGATGTAGACGAGAGGTAACTTCTTAGTCTTCCTCCATGGCATCCACCCTTTTCAAGTCGGTCTCCATCTCTTCCTCTGTGGCCTTCCCAAAGTGATTGGCTTTGTTGTATGCTCCGGGCCCCGGTGTCGGGTGAGAGACACGGCTCTCCCCGATCGACTCTTGGGAAGACATCTTACTCGAAATTCCAAACCTTCGGGAGATTTTATAATGAATTTTTACTGACCTAAAGGAGTGTACCACAATAAAATGGATCCCGAAGGGTGCACAGGGTGGCCACAAGACACAGGGGTGTGACCAGGGGGTAGGCCGCGCCCTGTAGGCTTCTCGCCTCCTCATGCACTTTTCGGACTACTTTAAATTTTCCTAATTTATTAAATATTCTAAAACTGAGAAAAAATGCTATCGGGAAAGTTTTGGAGTCGATTTGCTTACCGTACCACCTACCTATTCCTTTTCGGAGTATGAAACATTCTGGTAGGTCTCCCTAATGTACTCCTCTAGAGTTATGGTATTGTTTATATTGGTTTCAACATTTATGGGAGTACTCGAGATATGATGTTTGATTCTTTTCCCGTTTACCACCTTCGGATTTGTGCCTTCGGCGTTGTTGATCTTGATGGCATCGAAACGATATACTTCCTCGACAATGTAAGGCCCTTCCCATTTAGAGAGAAGTTTTCCTGCAAAAAATCTTAAACGAGAATTTTATAGCAAGACATGGTCACCTACATTGAATTCATGCTTTTGTATCCTTTTATCATGCCATCTCTTAACCTTTTCTTTAAACAATTTGGCATTCTCATAGGCCTTGGTTCTCCATTCATCAAGTGAGCTAATGTCAAATAACCTCTTCTCACCAGCAAGTTTGAAATCATCGTTGAGCTCTTTGATTGCCCAATAAGCTTTATGCTCTAGTTCTAGAGGTAAGTGACATGCTTTACCATAAACCATTTTATAAGGAGACATACCCATAGGGTTTTTGTAAGCAGTTCTATAAGCCTATAATGCATCATCAAGTTTCTTAGACCAACTTTTTCTAGATCTATTAACAATCTTTTGCAAGATCAATTTAATTTCTCTATTGCTTAATTCTACTTGACCACTAGACTGAGGATGATAAGGAGATGCAGTTCTATGATTAATGTCATACTTAGCAAGCAATTTACGGAAAGGACCATGAGTAAAGTGTGAACCACCATCACTCATTAAATATCTACGGACTCCAAATCTAGGGAAAATAACTTCTTTCGGCATTTTAATAGAAGTGTTATGATCAACACTACTAGTTGGAATAGCTTCTACCCACTTAGTAACATAATCAACAACAACTAGAATATGAGTATACCCTTTGGACTTTGGAAAAGGTCCCATATAATCAAAAACCCAAACATCAAATGGTTCAATAACAAGAGAGTAATTCATACGCATTTCCTGACGTCTACTAATATTGCCAATTGTTTGACATTCATCACAAGATGAGACAAACTTACGAGCATCCTTGAAGAGAGTAGGCCAATAAAAATCAGATTGTAATACCTTATGTGCAGTTCTATCTCAAGCTTGTTGTCCTCCGTAGGCCTCAGAATGAGACTTGTGTAGGATTTGTTCCTATTCATGCTCAGGTACACAATGTCTAATAACACCATCTACTCCTTCTTTATAAAGTTTTGGATCATGCCAAAAGTAATTTTTAAATCATAGAAGAACTTTTTGTTTTATTGGTATGTGAAACTAGGCGGTATACATTTAGCAACAATGTAATTAGCATAATCAGCTTACCATGGAGCATTACGCGAAGCATTTATGACCGCTAATTGTTCATTAGGAAAGCTATCATCAATAGGTAGTGGGTCATCAAGAACATTTTCTAACCTAGACAAGTTGTCTGCCACGGGGTTCTCAGCACCCTTTCTATGAATAATATACAAATCAAATTCTTCTAGCAGAAGAACCCATCTAATAAGTCTAGGTTTAGCATCTTTATTTTCCATAAGATATTTAATAGCAGCATAATCAGTGTGAACAGTTACTTGGGAATCAACAATATAAGGTCTGAACTTATCACAAGCAAACACAACTGCTAAAAATTCATTTCTAGTGGTAGCATAGTTTCTTCGAGCGCTGTCTAGATTCTTATCAACTCTTTGTCCTAGAACAGCGCTAACGGCATAATTACTAGCATCACACATAATCTCAAAGGGTAGGTTCCAATCTAGTGGTTGAACAACAGGTGCAGTGATCAAGGCTTTCTTAAGAATTTCAAATGCTTCTACACAATCATCCTAAAAAACAAATGGAATCTCTTTTTTCAAAAGATTAGTGAGAGGCCTAGAAATCTTAGAGAAGTCTTTAATAAACCTCCTATGGAAACCAACATGACCAAGGAAACTTCTTATACCTCTGATATCCGCAGGACACGGCATTTTTTCAACAGCATCAACTTTAGCTTTATCAACTTCAATACCTCTTTCGGAGATTTTGTGTCCCGAGATAATACCTTCATTAACCATAAAGTGGCACTTGTCCCAATTCAAGACAAGATTAGTTTCTTCGCATCTTTGCAAAACTTGATCAAGGTTGATCAAGCAATAATCAAAACAAATTCCGTAAACGGAAAAATTATCCATGAAAACCTCAACAATCTTTTCACAAAAATCAGAGAATATAGCAGTCATACATCTTTGAAAGGTAGCAGGTGCATTGCATAAACCAAAAGGCATACGTCTATAAGCAATGGTACCAAAAGGGCAGGTAAAATTATTCTTCTCTTGGTCCTCTTTTGACACAGGTATTTGAGAGAATCCAGAATAACCATCTAGAAAGCAAAAATGTGTGTGTTTGGATAGTCTTCCTAGCATTTGATCAATAAAAGGTAGAGGGTAATGATATTTCCTAGTAGCCTTATTTAATTTCCTAAATTGAATTACCCATCCTGTAACAATTCTTTGTGGGATCAATTCATTTTTATCATTAGGAACTACGGTAGTACCTCCTTTCTTAGGGACACAATGAACAGGACTAACCCATCTACTATCAGCAATAGGATAAATTATACCTGCCTCCAGAAGCTTTAATATTTCATTTCTTACCACTTCTTTCATTTTAGGATTTAACCGTCATTGGTGATCAACAACTGGTTTAGCATCGGTCTCCATATTAATTTTATGCTGACATAGAGTGGGACTAATGCCCTTAAGATCATCAAGAGTATATCCAATAGCGGCACGGTGCTTCCTCGGAGTTATGAATAATCTCTTTTCTTCATCCTCTGAAAGGTTAGCACTAATGATAACATGTTATATCTTCTTTTCATCAAGATACGCATATTTCAGTGTATTCGGTAATTGTTTAAGCTCAAACACAGGATCACCCTTGGGTGGAGGAGGATCCCCAAGTATTTCAACAGGCAAGTTGTGTTTCAAAATAGGATGCTGATCAAAGAAAATCTTATCTATTTCATTCCTTTCATTCATATGCATATCGTTTTCATGGTCTAGCAAATATTGTTCTAAGGGATCAGTAGGAGGCAAAGCAATAGAAGCAAGACCAATAATTTCATCCTTACTAGGCAATTATTTAGCATGGGGTTGTCTACGAAATTTAGAGAAATTAAACTCATGTTACACATCCCCAGAACTTACAGTAACAATTTCTTTCTCACAGTCTATCTTAGCATTGACAGTATTCAAGAAAGGTCTACCACATATAATGGGACAAAAATCATCTTGTGGGGAACCAAGGACAAGAAAATCAGTAGGATATTTTATTTTCCCACACAAGACTTCAACATGTCTAACAATCCCAGTCGGTGCTATAGTATCTCTGTTAGCAAGCTTAATGGTAACATAAATTTCCTCTAACTCAGCTGGTGCCATATCATTCATAATTTATTGATATAAGGTAAACGGAATTGCACTCACACTAGAACCCACAATCACATAAGCCATGATAACAATGATCTCCTATTTTAACAGAAACAACGGGCATGCCAACGATAGGTCTATGTTTATCTTTAGCATCAGGTCTAGCAATTCTAGCAGCTTCATCACAGAAATGAATAACATGCCCATCAATATTATCAACCAAGATATCTTTAACCATAGCAATATTAGGTTCAACTTTAATTTGTTCCATAGGTGTAGGTGTTCTAACATAGCTCTTACGAACCATAGTTGAAGCTTTAGCATGTTCCTTTATTCTAACAGGGAAAGGTGGTTTCTCAATATAAGCAGCAGGAATAACAGGATCAACATTATAAGTAATAGTTTCTTCATCAACTTTAATAGGTTCAACTACTTTCACTTCAATGGGAGGATGATAATTAAACCACTTCTCCTTAGGGAGATCAACATGAGCAGCAAAATATTCACACAAAGAAGCTACTATCTTAGAGTCAAGTCCATATTTAGTGCTAAATTCACGAAAAGCATCGATGTCTACAAAGGATTTAACACAATCAAACTTAAGGTTTATATGTGACTCCTTACCTTCGTCGAGTTCCCAATCTTCAAAGTTGCATTTACATGAATAATACCTTCAATGGTCATGCACCCAATGAGAATGATTTATTGAATCTTGATCGTAGTGATACAATAAACATGATCCAAACATGTTCATGCTCAACGCAAACACCAAATAATATTTATTTAGATTCATCACAAATCCCGAAGGTAGAGAGAGCGTGCGATGGTGATCACATCAACCTTGGAAACACTTCCAACACTCATTGTCACCTCACCCTTAGCTAGTCTCTATTTATTCTGTAGCTTTTATTTCGAGTTGCTAACATTTAGCAACCGAACCAGTATCCAATACCCAGGTGCTACTAGGAGTACTAGCAAGGTACACCTCAATAACACGTATATCAAATATACTTCTGTCGACGTTGCCGGCCTTCTTATCTACCAAGTATCTAGGGGTTTCCCACTTCAATGACCGTTCTCCTCATAATAGACGCATTTAGTCTCGGGTTTGGGTTCAATCTTGGGTTTCTTCAATGGAGCAACAACTGACTTTCCATCCATGAAGTTTCCCTCCTAGCCCTTGCCCTTCTCGAAACTAGTGGTTTTTGCTAACCATCAACACTTAATGCTCCTTCTTGATTTCTACCTTCGCGGTGTCAAACATTGCGAATAGCTCAGGGATCATTATTTCCATCCCTATCATTTTATAGTTCATGACGAAGCTCTTATAGCTTAGTGACAATGACTTGGAGAACTATATCAATCACTATCTTATCTGGAAGATCAACTCCCACTCGATTCAAGTGATTGTAGTACCCGGACAATCTAAGCACTTGCTCACCGATTGGGCTATTCTCCTTCATCTTGCAGGCATAATCTTATTGGAGGTTTCATACCTCTCAACACGGGCACGAGCCTGAGTTCCCAATTTGAGATATTAGAACATCTCATATGTTCCATGATGTTCAAAGAGTTTTGGAGCCTCAATTCTAAGCCATAATGCATGACACACTTAACTATCAAGTAGTCATCAGAACGTGGTTGTCAGATGTTCACACCATCTACAAACAATGCTTGAGGGGTTGGCGCACCGAGCGATGCATTAAAGGATATAAGCCTTCTATGCAGCAATGAGGACAATCCTTAGATCACGGACCGAGTCTGCATTATTGCTACCATCATATTTCACCTCTATTTCTCTAGGAACATATAAAAAATTCAAGGGAGCTACAACACGAGCTAGTAATCTACAACATAATTTGCAAAGACATTTTGACTATGTTCATGATAATGAGTTTAGTTAATCATATTACTTAAAAGCTCTCACTCAAATTGATGTCCCTCTGGTCATTCGAGTGTCACATGATCCAAATCCACCAACTCAAGTCCGGTCATCATGTGAGTTGAGGTGGTTTCAATGGCGAACATCTTCATGTTGACCAAATCTACTATATGACTCATGTTCGACCTTTCGGTCTATTGTGTTTTGAGGCCATGTCTGTACATGCTAGGCTCCTCAAGTTTAACCCGAGTGTTTCGCACGTGCAACACTGGCTTGCACCCATTGTATGTGAACGTAGAGTCTATCACACCCGATCATCTCCTGGTGTCTCGAAATGATGAACTTTCGCAACGGTGCACACTCGGGGAGAACACAATTTTATCTTGAAATTTAAGTGATGGATCACCTTATAATGCTACCTTCGTCCTAAGCATTACAAGGTGAATAAAAGGATTAACATCACATGCAAATCATAAGTGACATGAGATGGCCCATAACTTGTGCTTTTGATCTCCATCTCCAAAGCATCGGCATGATCTCCATCATCACCGACACAACACCATGATCTCCATCATCATGATCCCCATCATTGTGTCGCCATCGGGGTTGTCGCTCCCACCATGCTTCTACTACTATTTCTACCGCTTAGCGATAAAGTAAAGCATTACATAACACTTAATGATTAACACGCAGGTCATACAATAATTAAAGACAACCCTATGGCTCCTGCCGGTTGCCGTACTCATCCACATGCAAGTCATGATATTCTATACAAAACATGATCATCTCATACATCACATATATCTCATCATGTAATTGGTCGTATCATATAATGACATACCCTACAAAAACTAGTTAGGCGTCCTCTAATTGTTGTTGCATGTTTTACGTGGCTTATATGGATATCTAGCAAGAACAATTCTCACCTACGCAAGAACCACAACGATGATACTCAAATTGCTATTCAACCTTCACAAGGACCGCCTTTGTCAAATCTGATCCAACTAGAGTAGGAGAGACAGACACCTGCCAGCCATCTTTATGCAACAAATTCACATGTCAGTCGATGGAACCGGTCTCTCGTAAGTGTACGAGTAAGGTTGCTCCGGGCCGCTTCATCCCACAATACCACTGAATTAAAAAACGACCAAGGGAGGAAGCAATCTTAGCATCAATGCCCACAAACTCCTTTGTGTTCTACTCGTGATCTCATATACACATAGACCTAGCTCTGATACCACTGTTAGGGAACGTTGCATGGGAAACAAAAAATTCTTACGCACATGCAAGATCTATCCATGGTGATGAGCATCTACGAGAGGGAGAGTGGATCTACATTCCCTTGTAGATCGCTAAGCGGAAAGCGTTAAGAAATGCGGTTGATGTAGTCGAACGTCTTCGCGATCCAAATCACCGAGTGTCCTGTGATCCCATCATGATCCTTCTTGCGATCCAATCACGATCTGTCCTACAATCCCATCATGATATGTCTCATGATCAAATCACGAATCGTCTGGCGATCCTGATCACGGTACTTCCGATCTAGCGTCAAACGGATGACACCTCCGTGTTTAGAGCACCTACAGCTCGATGATGATCTCCACCTTGTTGATCCAGCAGGAGAGAGTGGAGAGGTAGATGAGTTCTCCGGCAGCGCAACGGCGTGGCGCTGATGGTGGTGCGACTATTCCGGCAGGGCTTCGCCTAAGCACCGCCGAACTAGACTAGAGGAGAAAACCGATCTAGATGGAGTAGAGGGAGCACATGGCAATTAGGGTTAGCTCTCCCCTATAAATCCTCTAGTATATATAGGAGGGAGGGAGGGGAGAAGGAAGCCTCAAACCCTCAAGGGTTGGCCAAAATTGGAGGTGGACGTGTCCTACTCCAATCTACCAGGAGTAGGATTCCTCTCCACTTGGAAACCATTTCCACCTTTCCACCTTTGAGTTTTTCCCACCCCTAGCCGCATGGACCTTAGTGGAGGGTTCGGCCAGCCCACTAGGGGCTGGTTTGACTCCTCCCACAGCACATGAGGTCCTTTGGGTCGAGACACCCCTCCCGATGGTCCCTCGGCACCCTCTCGACACTCCCGGTACACTATCGATGAGCCCGAAACTTTTCCCATGACCAAAACAGGACTTCCTATATATCAATCTTTACCTCCAGACCATTTCGGAGATCCTCGTGATGTCCAGGATCTCATCTCGGACTCCGAAAAACCTTTGGTCACCACCATACATAACTCTATACTACCGAAACGTCACCAAATCTTAAGGGTGCAGACCCTGCGGGTTAGAGAACTATGTAGATATGACCGATACACCTCTACGTTCAATAACCAATAGCGGGACCGGGATGCCCATATTGGTTCCTACATATTCTATGACGATCTTTATCAGTTGAACCTCTATGTCAAGGATTCAGTTAATCCCGTATGCTATTCCCTTTGTTTATTAGTATGTTACTTGCCCGAGATTCGATCGTCGGTATCTGTATACCTAGTTCAATCCCATTACTGGAAAGTCTCTCTACTCGTTTTGTAATACAAGATCCCGTGCCTAACATTTTAGTCACATTGCTTGCAAGGCTTGTTTGTGATGTTGTATTACCGAGTGGGCCCTTAGATACCTCTTCGTCACACGGAGTAACAAATCCCAGTCTTGATCCATGCCCACTCAACGGACACCCTCGGACATACCTGTAGAGCACCTTTATAGTCACCCAGTTACATTGCGATGTTTGATACACACAAGGTACTCCTCCGGTGTCACTGAGTTGCATGATCTCAAGGTCATACGAACATATACTTGACACGCAGAAAAGTATAGCAAGAAACTCACACGATCAAATGCTATGATTATAGTTTGGGTCTTGACCATCACATCATTCTCCCAATGATGTGATCCCGTTATTGAAATCACATTTGCTCCCTTGGTGGTTTTGGTAATTAATAACAACATATATGTCATTGAACTAATGTTTCCACTAAGTATGTTTCAAGAAAAGTTTAATGATGGGTTGGCAAAAGGATTGTGGAATACCCCAAGATGCAAGGGAATAGATTGGCAAAGCTTCAAGCAAAGGACTCTACATTTTACATTTGTGTGAAATCATTTTGAGTCCATAGGAAAGCCAATACTATTAAAAGGGGGTAAGGTTTTGTTGGTGAACAAAATGCTCATACGTGCACAAGTGATACTCACCACATACACCCACAAGCTCTTCCACAAAAGTCTTTCCTAAGCCAAATATTCAAAATCGGTGCAACCAGCATTTTCCACTCGGTGCCACCGATTCCAAACCCTAGACAGACTCAGCCAAACCCTAGCTATTCAGTGCAACCGATTCTACATTCGGTGCCACCGAGTTGGCTGCCAACTTTCTGTTATGCAAGTTCAAAATTTCGGTTCCTTTGAGATCGTTGAATCGACATCACCGAGATTGGACATTCTAACCAATGGTCACCTTACCGGTGCAACTGAGATTCCAATATTGGTCTCACCGAGATTCAAAAGTTGCCACCTTTTGGTCACTTCGGTACCACCGAGATTAACACATCGGTATCACCGAGTTGGTCACTTTGTGTGTAACGGTTGGATTTTTGGAGATGCCTATATATACCCCTCCACCACCACTCACTCGAAAGAGAAGCACTCAGAACTATTCCCCACTCATACCTACTGATTTTCTAAGAGAGCGACCTACTCATGTGTTGAGATCATGGCATTCCATTCCTACCATATGAAGCTTTATCTCTAGCCTCCCCAAGTTGCTTTCCACCCAATCAATCTCTTCTACCAAGCCAATTCCGTGAGAGAGTGATTGTGTGTTGAGGAGTCTATCATCTTGAAGCACAATAGCAAGGAGTTCATCGACACAATCGAGCCTATTACCTTTTGGAGGGTGGTGCCTCATAGATTGGTTAGGTGTCGCTTGGGAGCCTCCTACTTCGTGTTGTGGAGTGAACCAAGAAGTTTGTAAGGGCAAGGAGATCGCCTACTTTGTGAAGATCTAACCCGAGTTAGGCTAGTCCTTCGTGGACATAGGCCATCATGGTATAGTCAAGGTTGCTTTTTCGTGGAACCCTCCGTGGGTAGAAACCTCTATGGACTCTCGCAACCATTACCCTCCATGGGTTAAAGACTCCATGAACGTGGATGTAAGATAGCACCACCTATTGGAACAACAGGAAAAATCATCGTGTAACCAATTGCGTTTGAACTTCCTACCCTCTCTTTACTTACATGCTTGTATTTACTTTCTGCTGCTATACTCTTAGACATGCATGTGTAGGGTGTACTTGACATACTATGAATGCTAAAATCTGCCAATAATTAAAATTGGGAAAAAGTAGATTTTTATTTGGTCAAGTAGTCTAATCACCCCCCTCTAGCACTACTTTTGATCCTACAAGTGGTATCAGAGCTTTGGTCTCCATTGCATTGGTCTCACAACCTAGGAGAGTATGGCGTCTAGTGAGGGAAATTATCACCCTAGAGATCCGTACTTTGATGGTACAAATTTTGCTAGCTGGAAGCACAAAATGAAAATGCATTTGCTTGGTCATAACCCTACCGTTTGGGTTGTTGTTCGTGTTGGTATGCAAGGTGAATTCTTTGCGGAAGGAAGGAAACCTGATCGCGAAGCGAGTGCGGATGAATTGAAGATGTTGCAACTCAATTCTCAAGCATGTGACATTCTCTTCAACTGCCTATGCCCTAAAGAATTCAACAAAATCAGCCGTCTTGAGAATGCAAAAGAGATTTGGGATACTTTGATTGATATGCATGAAGGTACATAATTTGTGAGAGAATCCAAGTTGGATGTTCTTCAAAGTCAACTTGACAAGTTCAAGATGAAGGATGGTGAAGGAGTTGCTGAGATGTACTCTAGGCTAGCTCTAATCACAAATGAGATTGCCGGCTTAGGAAGCGAAGAAATGACTACAAAATTCATCATCAAGAAGATACTTCAAGCTGACACCGTTTGCACATTGATCCAAATGATGCCCAACTACAAAGATCGTAAGCCAACGGAAGTGATTGGAAGAATTGTTGCTCATGAGATGACACTCAAAGACAAGGAAGAGCTTCACCACAAGTCTAGCGGTCCTTACAAAGCCACAAGTGATGCTCCCACTACCTCAAGCGACAACCTTGTCACGAATGAAGAGATAAGCCTCATGGTCAAGAAATTCAACAAGTTCTACAAGAATAGAAGCAAAGATCGAAGCTCCAACTCAAGATATGAAGAGAAGCGTTCGTCAAGTCGTGATTGAAACTGCTACAATTGTGGGAAGCCCGGACACTACTCCAATGAGTGCATGGCTCCTTACAAAAGGAAAGAAGAGTCACCAAGAAGATGAAGCTCAAGAGATGAGTCACCTCAAAGAGAGAGAAGGAGTAGAGATGATCGTTATGAACAAAGACCCTCAAGGAGAAGTAGGGACTCATAGAAGAAGGACAAGTACACAAAGAGCTAATAAAGAAGCAAACATCAAGCTCATGTTGGCGAATGGGTTTCCGGCTCCGAATCCAACAACCACTCTAAGGGAAGCTTGTTGGAAATATGCCCTAGAGGCAATAAATAAAGTGTTTATTATTATATTTCCTTGTTCATTATAATCGTTTATTATCCATGTTATAATTGTATTAATTGGAAACACATTACATGTGTGGGTAAATAGACAACACTTTGTCCCTAGTATGCCTCTAGTGAACTAGCTCATTCATCAAAGATGGTTAAGGTTTCCTGGCCATTGACATGTGATGTCATTTGATAACGGGATCACATCATTAGGAGAATGATGTGATGGACAAGACCCAAACTACAAATATAGCATATGATCGTGTCAGTTTATTGCTACTGTTTTTTGCATGTCAAGTATGTGTTCCTATAACCATGAGATCATGCAACTCACGAACATCGGAGGAGTGCCTTGTGTGTATCAAACATCGCAACATAACTGGGTGACTATAAAGGTTCTCTACAGGTATCTCCGAGGGTGTCTGTTGAGTTGGCATGGATCAAGACTCGGATTTGTTACTCCGTGTGAACGGAGAGGTATCTCAGGGCACACTCGGTAATACAACATCACAATAAGCCTTGCAAGCAATGTGACTAAGTGTTAGTTGCGGGATCTTGTATTACAGAATGAGTAAAGAGACTTGCCGATAACGAGGTTGAACTAGGTATGGAGATACCGACGATCGAATCTCGGGCAAGTAACATACCGAAGAACAAAGGGAACATCATACGGGATTAACTGAATCCTTGACATAGAGGTTCGACCGATAAAGATGTTTGTAGAATATGTAGGAACCAATATGGGCATCCAGGTCCCTCTATTTGTTATTGACCATAGAAGTGTCTCGGTCATGTCTACATAGTTCTCGAACCCACAGGGTCTCCACACTTAAGGTTTGGTGATGTTTCGGTAGTATAGAGTTATGTATGGTGGTGACCGAAGGTTGTTAGGAATCCCGAATGAGATCCCAGACATCACGAGGAGCTTCAGAATGGTCTGGAGGTAAAGATTGATATATAGGAAGTCCTATTTTGATCGCCGGAAAAGTTTCGGGCTCATCGGTAGTGTACCGGGAGTGCCGGTAGTGTACCGGGAGACCATCGGGAGGGGTATTTCGACCCAAGAGGCTACATGGGCTGTGGGAGGATGAATACCAGACCCTAGTGGGCTGGTGGAAGTCCCACACAAGGCCCATGCATTTGGTAAGAAAATCCCAAAAGGAAAAAGGTGGAAAAAGGCAAAAAAGGCTAAATTAGGAAGGAGTCCTAATCCTACTAGGAGTGAAGGAGGAGGATTCCTCCCTCCTGGTTCGGCCGAACCTCCTTGGCTTGGAAGCAAAGGCTTCCTCCTCTCCTCCTCTGCTCCTATATATACTAGAGGGTTTTAGGGTTTTTGCACAAGATTTTTAGCCACGTGCAACCCTAGCCTCTAGTCCATAGTTTCTCCTCTAGATCGGATTTCTGCAGTGCTTAGGCGAAGCCCTGTCGGAATAGCTCCACCACCATCGCTGGAGCACCGTCACGCTGCCAGAGAACTCTTCTTCCTCTCCGCTCCCTCTTGCTGGATCAAGACGGCGGAGATCGTCATCAAGCTATACGTGTGCTGAACGTGGAGGTGTCGTCCGTTCGGCGCTAGATCGGAAGGATCGTGATCAAGTTCGTGGAACGGATTGTGATCAAGTTCGTGGGACGGATCATGATTGGATCGCGGGATGGATCGTGATTGGATCACGGGACGCACGGCGATTTGGATCGCGAAGACATTCGAGTACACCAACCGCGTTTCTTAACGCTTCCCGCTTAGCGATCTACAAGGGTACGTAGATCCACTTTCCCTCTCGTAGATGCTCATCACCATGGATAGATCTGTGTGTGCATAGGAATTTTTTTGTTTCCCATGCAACGTTCCCCAACAAAGCTATCACTCCAACTCCGACTATAGTCAAGATGAAGGTGTTGCCGGACTTGCACTAGTGACAACCGAATCCTACGACATATTTGATTCACCAAATAAAGGGAGTGGATGTTGCTTCATGGCTAAAGGCCCCAAGGTATCACACCCCGAGTATCTTGATTTCAATAGTGATGAAAATGACTTGTTAATTGAAGATGACTTGCTATTTGACAAATCTAGTAATGTTAGTCAAAATGAACTTGCTAGTACTCCCTCTAGTGTAGACAAGTCGTGTGATGATGATAAGTTGGAAATAGAACGGCTAACTCAATAACTAAAAACTCTTAAGTTAGCTCATGAGTCAACTCTAGAAGATCATAGAGAGCTTGTAAGGACACATGAGAAGCTACGCTTTGAGAAGCTCAACTTAGAGAAAGAGCATGAGTTCCTTAAAGCTATCAATGACGATCTTCGAAAGAAGACTTCCTATTATCTAGCCAAGCGACTTCTCTTATCTACATTCATGCAACAAGCTAAGTCTAAGAAAGCTAGTAATAAAGGAAAGAAAGGTTCTTCAACTAGTAGCAATAAAAATGATAAATCCAATGATATTGCTTCTAGTAGCTCTCTTGATCCCACTAAGTCTTCTCTTAGCCAAGTTACACTTGAGCAAGAAAATGAACTCTTGAAAGGGATTATGGAGAAAGGTATCTACAAGAGTCTTGAAGGGTGCAAACAATTTGAGGAGATTGTACGCAAGCACGGAGGATATTGGAAGAATTGTGGTGTTGGCTACTTCAATGATAATGGAGTTGAATGGGAAGAAGGTCAATAGCCCAATCCCAAGTTTGTTCCTCAAAAGGAGAAGTATGAAAATACTCTCCCCAAGAGAACAAAAGCTCAAGATGACCTTCCACCACAAGACCCCAAGCTAAAGGACAAGAACAAGATTCAAGAGGACATTGACTCATATGAAGATGAATCCCAAGCTTTGGTGAAGTGGGTTCCCAAGGCTACTACAAGCTCAACTTCTACAAGTGCTACTTCAACACCAAGGATCCCCATCAACTTGATGTGGGTCCCCAAGGGAAGAACTAGAGAAGTTCTTAAGGGGTGAGTCCGCCAATGAAATTCACTCACATTCATTATTGGCAAGAACATTTTTCTATCAACATCAAATTTATGCAATAGTTCAAGGAGTCATACATTCCCTCAAAGGTAAGAAAGGGACAAGGTAATCATCAAATCAATGGAAATCTAACACATGCTTTGCACTCCATGTCCATAGATATCCTTGTATTTGTCTCTTGTGTGTTGGGGCTAACCCATGTAGGTGAGAAGAGTAAGGAAACATCAAGGATGCTCCCAACTCTTGGTGATCTTCATCAACCTTGAGCATCCACCACTACCTCACCAATATGAAGTCTTCATCGACAAAACCCAAGGTTAGTTTGTCCCTCTTTTGGGGGGATGTCACATCAAGGGGGAGCTTTACTCTAAGACTTGTGTCAAAGCATCTCTTAGTATGTGACAACAATAAATGCTTTATGTAGAAGTGGTAATCCCACTTGTGCTTAAACGACGAGTATAACCTATGATCAAGTATTCTTACTTGGCTCCTAAGTCAATATAGTCATATATAGATGACTCTGTCATTGCCAAAGTGCTCGTTAGATGCTATTTTGTTTGTGCATGTTTGCCATGATTTCATTTGACATCTTATTGTGTGAGCATGTTGGTTTGCATTTATTTACTCATTCGAGGATATCCATTTGTTGCTATTTGGATTTTCATTTTTATTTGCCAATTAGATATACAAGAATGCCTAGGACCACTCCTCTAGCTATCTATGCTTTCTCACCTTACACTCTATTCATGATGCATCACAAAATTTGAACAAGTACTTTTCGATCTCTCTATGTGAGGAGCACTTGGAGTTCCGTATCGTCAAGGACTGACCATTAAAACCTCCCAAGTATATCTTGGTGGAACCAACCCACAATTCTCGGTATCACCGAATGCCTAGGGTTGATCTAGTTTTCCAATCTCACTAGTGTCGATTTCATATTCTCGGTTACACCGAGTTTCCCTCTTAGCTGACAGTTGTGAAACTCGGTGACATCGAAAATATAAAATCAGTGACACCGACAGCGATGGGTATATATTGTTGGACCCCGATGCTTTGAATTTCATTCGTCAAACATCGCGCCTCCACAACCCTAGCTACCACCCGAAGACCCCGGTCATCGCCTTGCCTTCCCCGAGCGCCTCCGTCGTTGGGAATCACCGTCGTCGATGTTTTATTCACCAACATCGTCGCCGTAGAGGATCCATCACCGCACTAGGGTATGGATTCGGCTCCCTCTCGTGCCCATCTATCCAAATCTTGCGCATTAGGGCTTATTTGCCATCTATCCATAGTTTGAAAGCTTTCCATCCCCAAGAAAATCTCGTAGAGTAGCGAATGATCGATTTTTAGGGTTTTGTCGTCCGCCAACTGAATCTCGATAGAACCATTGCAAAGAAATCGGTGTCACCGATTTGCTTTTCTGTCAAAACACCTCGGTGGAACCGATTTCTCATTTTCGGTGCAACCGAAAATGGTGCCAAGTTCCTGGAAAGGTAGGTGTCTGTCTTGGTGTGACTGAAATGTTTGCCTCGGCTATACCGAAATACACTTGACAGAATGCAAAACTTGGAAAATCGTTTGTTCAAACTTTCAAAAATATGTGCATTTGTGATGACTTATCCTATTCTACTCTTCTATACTCTATTCACAGGGTCAACATGTCAGGCTCAGATAGTCAGAATTTGCCAGAGTAGAACGTTGAGATGAGTTTAGGCACGAGTCCTGAGTCGAGTTCTACCATAGACCCAGGCACTCCCAGTTCTCATGGGTTGCCTAAGGCTGCCACTACGACAAGGAAGAGACTCAATTCAGAGGAAGAGGATTCTGATTTTTTCCTAGATGAAGTTCTTTCCAAGAAGCAAGAGAAGGTTGCAAGGAAGGATGCAAATGAGGCCACCTCATCTAGGCACGTGGTCAGCAAAATTTATGCACCTGCACAGACCTTCCAAGCACATGAGAGTTCTAGGGAAACCATGTTTGTTGAGGTTCCAATGAAATCATTGCCTAAGAAGGCAGGAGATAAGAAGACAACCAGGAAGAGGATCATCCGTGTGATGGGCAGGCCTACCTCAATGTAGGAGGATCCAGAGGAGGTTGCTGCTACTGGTGCTTGATAACCCACAAGTATAGGGGATCAATTGTAGCCTTTCTCGATAAGTAAGAGTGTCGAACCCAACGAGGATCTAAAGGTAGAACAAATATTCCCTCAAGTTCTATCGACCACCGATACAACTCTACGCACGTTTAACATTCGCTTTACCTAGAACAAGTATGAAACTAGAAGTACTTTGTAGGTGTGATAGGATAGGTTTGCAAGATAATAAAGAGCACGTAAATAAAAACTAGGGGCTGCTAAGATAGAGAAACAACTAATTTAGTTTAACATGTGTGGAAAAGTGGTGGTAGGAGTTGCGGAATTGTCCCTACGCAATCGATAACTAGACCGGTAATCATTATTGCAATTTTATATGAGGGAGGGGCATAAGCTAACATACTTTCTCTACTTGGATCATATGCACTTATGATTGGAACTCTAGCAAGCATCTGCAACTACTAAAGATCATTAAGGTAAAACCCAACCATAGCATTATAAGGTCTCAAGTCCTCTTTACTCCCGTATGCAATAACCCACCTACTCGGGTTTATGCTTCTATCACTCAAGCAACCCACCATAGGCGAATCATGAACACATTGCAACACCCTACAGCAAGGATCCCTCACTCTTGCGCGACATGGAGAGCACCATAGGACAACACCAATAATAAAACATGCAACTCAGACCAATCATGATCATCAATCAACCAATAGGACAACAAATATCTACTCAGACATCATAGGATGGCAACACATCATTGGATAATAATATGAAGCCTAAAGCACCATGTTCAAGTAGAGGTTACAGCGGGTTGCGAGAGAGTGGACAGCTGTAGATAGATGGGGGAAGGAGATGGAGGTGTTGGTGAAGATGACAGAGTTGTTGGAGTAGATAGCCGTCATGATGATGGCCCCGACGGCGTTCCGGCGCCACCGGGAGATAGGGGGAGAGAGCTCCCCTTCTTCTTCTTCTTATTCCTTGACCTTCCCCTAGATGGGAGAAGGGTTTACCCTTTGGTCCATGGCCTCCATGGCGGCGGAGGGGCGCGAGCCCCTCCGAGATTGGCTCTCTCTCTCTCCCTCTGTTTCCTTCTGTTTTTGTGCTCCTAGATTCTGGCCTTTCACCGTTTCTTATATTCCCGGAGATCCGTAACTCCGATTGGGCTGAAATTTTGAGGGGATCTTTATCCATAAATTAACTTTATTGCAGCCAAAGGACAGATCCAACCGACCTAAAGGGTGGCCAAAATCCCTCAGTGAGCAAGCCTACCCCCTAGGGCATGCCCTGCAGGCTTGTGGGTCCCTCGGGCGTCGCCTTCTGTTGATTCCACTTCCCAAAATTCATATATATTCCCAAAAAATCTCCGCAAGATTTTATACCATTTGGAATTCGTTTGATATGTATTTTCTATGAAACAAAAAATATGTAACAAACAGGAACTGACACTGGGCACTGGATCAATATGTTAGTCCCAAAAATAATATAAAAAGTTGCCAAAAGTATATGAAAGTTTGAGAATATTGGCATGAAACAATCAAAAATTATAGGTACGACAGAGACGTATCAGCATCCCCAAGCTTAATTCCTGCTCGTCGTCGAGTAGGTAAATGATAAAAAAGATAATTTTTGATGTGGAATGCTACCTAGCATAATCTTGATCATATAATCTAATCATGGCATGAATATTAAGATACGAGTGATTCAAAGCAATAGTGTATATTGACATAAAAATAGTAATATTTCGAGCAAACCAACAAGGCAATTGTGTCCTTTCGAAATAACATGGCCTTAGAAAGTTATACCTACAAAATCATATGGTCTGGCTATGCTCCATCTTCCCCACACAAAGTATCTAAATCATGCACAACCCCGATTACAAGTCAAGCAATTGTTTCACACTTTGTATGTTCTCAAACCTTTTCAACTGTCACGCAATACATGAGCGTGAGCCATGGATATATCACGATTGGTGGAATAGAATATGGTGGAGGTGATGAGGAAAAATGAGAAGATAGTCTCACATCAACTAGGCTTATCAACGGGCTATGGAGATGCCCATCAATAGATATCAATGTGGGTGAGTAGGGATTGCCATGCAACGGGTGCACTAGAGCTATAAGTGTTCGAAAGCTCAAAAAGAAAACTAAGTGGTCGTGCAAATGATGAAAATTCCACTAGCTATATGAAAGTGACAAAATAGGAGACTCTCTATCATCAAGATCATGGTGCCACTTTGAAGCACAAGTGTGGAAAAAGATAGTAGCATTGTCCCTTCTCTCTTTGTCTATTTTTATTTTATTTTTTCTCTTCTTTTTTTTATTTTGGTGGGCATCTTTGGCCTCTTTTATTTATTTATTTGGGCTTCGCTGGCCTCTTTTATTTTTTGTTAAGTCAGGAGACTCATCCCAACTTGTGAGGGATTCATAGCTTCCATCATCCTTTTCTCACATGGGACAATGCTCTAATAATGAAAATCATCACGCTTTTATTTACTTACAACTCGATACCTAGAACAAAAATATGACTCTATATGAATGCTTCCAGTAGGATACCGGGATGTGCAACGATCTAGCCTAGCAAATGACATCAAAAAATGGACAAGCCATGAAAACATCATGCAAGCTGTCTTACGATCATGCAAAGCAATATGAAAATGATGGTGCATGTCATACTGAACGGAACGGTGGAAGTTGCATGGCAATATATCCCGGAATGGCTATGGAAATGTCATAATAGGTAGGTATGGTGGCTGTTTTGAGGAAAATATATGGTGTCTATTTTGAGGAAGGTGGGTTTGATGCACCGGCGAAAGTTGCGCGATACTATAGAGGCTAGCAAAGGTGGAAGAGTCAGAGTGTGTATAGTCCATTGACTCAACATTAGTCATAAAGAACTCACATACTTATTGCAAAAGTCTATTAGTTATCAAAAAAAGCATTGGACGCATGCTCCTAGGGGAGAGGTTGGTAGGAGTTAACCATCGCGCGCTCCCGACACTCACACAAAGGTTGACAATCATTAAACAAATAATGCTCTAACTTCGTTACATAACGGTTCACCATACGTGCATGCTAGGGGAATCACAAACTTCAACACATGTATTTATCCAATTCACAACTACTCACTAGCATTACTCTCATATTACCATCTTCATATCTCAAAACTATATGCAAGGAATCAAACATATCATATTCACTGATCTACAAGTTTTATGTAGGATTTTATGACTAACCATGTGAATGACCAACTCATGTTAACTCTCTAAATAGATATAAGTGAAGCATGAGAGTTTAATTCTTTCTACAAAATATATGACCACACTCTAACAAATATAAGGGAAGCATAAGAGCATTCTACAAATGGCGGTTTTCTATGTGTAGAGAAACAGGCAATCCAAACTTCAAATGATATAAGTGAAGCACATGAAGCATTCTACAAAGCCATACTCAAAAGATAAGTGATGTGCAAAGATCTTTATATAAATAAACCAAGGACTTTCTCATACCAGCATGGTGCATTATTAAAAGAAAAATAAAATGCACATGACGCTCCAAGATTTACGCATATCATGTGACGAATAAAAATATAGCTCCAAGTAAAATTACCGATGGTTGTTAGAAGAAAGAGGAGATGCCTTCCAGGGCATCCCCAAGCTTAGTTTCTTGGGAGTCCTTGAATATTACCTTGGGGTGCCTCGGGCATCCCCAAGCTTAGTGTCTTTCCACTCCTTATTCCTTCATCCATCGTGTCTCACCCAAAACTTGAAAACTTCAATCACACAAAACTTAACAAAAACCCCGTGAGATCCGTTAGTATAATAAAGCAAATCATAACTTCATGTACTTTTGCCAACCAATTCATATTTTATTTTTGCATCGTAGCTACTGTATTATAATTTTTCCATGGCTTGTACCACCGATACAATTGATAGTTTCATCAAAACGAGCAAAACAATGCATCAAAAACAGAATCTGTCTTAAACAGGACAGTCTGTAGTAATCTGGACATTCACGATACTTCTGTGACTCTAAAAATTCTGTACAATTAGGACAAAATAAAAAATTCATAGCAGTACTTTGTAAAAATTCAGAAACTTTTGACATTCCAGTAAAAAATGTAAATTCACACACTACAGTTAAAGTTTCTGTTTTTGCACCGCACACACCAAACAAGCAATCTAATCATCCTAAAGGCCAATCTTGGCACATTATTTTTATAACACAATGGATTTATACAAGGGGATAATTATTTTTGTTGAAAAGTTTCTGTAATCAAGATTTTCAAAGTTTCCATGGGCATGAACAAAGTTCAAGGAGCTCCCCCACTTCAACGGTGCTCGTCCTTCTTACTTTCACTTCTCTTTTTGAAAAAGTTTTAGGTTCCCCTATTTATTTTTTTGTTTTTAAACTTTATAAAAGCACACAACAGAACAAAATGACTCTCTAAAACTTCCGGGTTGTCTCCCTGGCAGCGCTTTCTTTAAAGCCATTAAGCTAGGCATATAGTGCTCAAGTAATGGATCCACCCGGATCCCAAGATATATCAAAGCCAATTTTAATTAACAATGATTTGTAGTTTAGTAGTGAGCACAATGTACCATATATCATGCAACAATGAAGTCTAACTATCTTCCTATGCATCGACATGTCATAAAATAACAATTAATGCACACAAAGTAAAGGCCAATACATAGCATAAGCAGTTTCTTGCAATTTTATCAAATTGGAAACATAGAGAGGTGGAGATGTAGTTCCTTTCTCATAATAATTGCAAGTAGGAGCATCAAGCACATGCATATTATATCTATCAAAATCATCATGTGTAATAGTAAAAGGCAACCCATCTGTATAATCCTTAATAAGTGCAAACTTCTCCGATATAGTGTAGTTGGGAGAATTCAAAAAGATAATTGGACTATCATGCGTGGGTGCAATAGAAACAATTTCATTCTTAACATAAGGAACTATAGCAAGTTCATCTCCATAAGCATCTTTCATATTGGCATCATGGCCACAAGCATAGCAAGCATCAAGTTCATCAAAAAGGGATATTTCAAATGAATCCAAGGGATCATAGCAATCAACATAGCATTCATCCTTCGGTAAGCACGAAGGGAAATTAGACAATCTATGAGTTGAAGAGTTACTCTCATTAGAAGGTGGGCACGGGTAGCTAATCCGCTCTTCCTCCTTTTGTTCTTCACTCTCCTCCTCATCTTTTTCATCTAATGAGCTCACAGTTTCAACAATTTCTTCTTCCATAGTTTCCTGCAAGATATTAATCTCTTCCAAAGCAGTGGTCATTCTTTCAATAAATTCAATAATATTAGCATTGCAATCATAATTCTCATAGCAATATTTAAGTATGGCAAAAATTTCAGATTCGTAAGGAACATCATCATCATACTTTTCAAGCAAAGAAGAAATTTCATAAGCACCTTTAAAAACAACAAATTCTTCTATTCGTTCCACATCATAGTAATCATAAATATCTTTAGCATATTAAGCTAAGGTTTCATTATCATTCAATTTGCATTGAAAAGGAAGGTGTCGTGCTTCTATATTAGAGCAACAAGTAAGGTCACATCTCGAGCATGCATCCCAAGCAAACCATCCGAGTATTCTAATTTGATCCTATAAGTGTTTCCCTTTTTGAGATAAGTGATAATCCCTAAAGTATTCACATATATCCAACATGTATCCCATTATCAAGTTGAATGGGGTTTTCTCAGGATTATCAAAGTAGTGCATAATATTTTCCACATAACGAGCATCGAGGGTTTTAGGAAGTTCCTCATCGCCATGAGTAGCAAGTACACCTTTTTTTTGGTATTTCGTCTTCCATATCCATAAATAAAGATATAGAAAAACTTAGAATAGCAAATAAAATCTACTTAGTGATAAAGCAAACAAGCACACACGAGAATATTCACCCCACGCTATTGCTCCCCGGCAACGGCGACAGAAAACGGTCTTGATAACCCACAAGTATAGGGGATCAATTGTAGCCTTTCTCAATAAGTAAGAATATCGAACCCAACGAGGAGGTAAAGGTAGAACAAATATTCCCTCAAGTTCTATCGACCACCGATACAACTCTACGCATGCTTAACGTTTGCTTTACCTAGAACAAGTATGAAACTAGAAGTACTTTGTAGGTGTGATAGGATAGGTTTGCAAGATAATAAAGAGGACGTAAATAAAAACTAGGGTCTGCTAAGATAGAGAAACAACTGAGTTAGTTTAACGAGTGTGGAAAAGTGGTGGTAGGAGTTGCGGAATTGTACCTAGGCAATCGATAACTAGACCGGTAACACAGTTTTATATGAGGGAGAGGCATTAGCTAACACAGTTTCTCTACTTGGATCATATGCACTTATGATTGGAACTCTAGCAAGCATCCGCAACTACAAAAGATCATTAAGGTAAAACCCAACCATAGCATTATAAGGTATCAAGTCCTCTTTACTCCCGTATGCAATAACCCACCTACTCGGGTTTATGCTTCTGTCACTCAAGGAACCCACCATAGGCGAATCATGAACGCATTCCAACACCCTACAGTGAGGATCCCTCATGCTTGCGCGACATGGAGAACACCATAGGACAGCACCAATAATAAAACATGCAACTCAAATCAATCATGATCATCAATCAACCAATAGGACAACAAAATTCTACTCAGACATCATAAGATGACAATAATAATATGAAGCATAAAATGTTGGGGAACATAGTAGTAAATAAAAAAGATTCCTATGTGTCACCAAGATCAATCTATGGAGAAACCAGCAATGAGCAAAGGGGGAGTGCATCTTCATACCTTTGAAGATTGCAAAGCGGAAGCGTTACTAGAACGCGGTTGGTGGAGTCATACTCGCAACGATTCAGATTGTGGTGGATTCCGATCTAAGCGCCGAACAACGGCGCCTCCGCGTTCAAAACACGTGCAGCCCGATGACGTCTCCTACGCCTTGATCCAGCAAGGAGGAAGGAGAGGTTGAGGGAGAGCTCCGGCAGCACGATGGCGTGGTGACGGTCGAGCTGTGTGGTACTCCGGCAGGGCTTCTGTTGGGGAATGTTGCATGGGAAACAAAAAATTTCCTACGTACACGCAATATCTATCCATGGTGATGAGCATCTACGAGAGGGGGAGTGGATCTACATACTCTTGTAGAACGCTAAGCGGAAGCATTAAGAAACGCGGTTGATGTAGTCGAACGTCTTCGCGATCCAAATCGCCGAGCGTCCCGCGATCCCCTCATGATCCTTCTCGTGATCCAATCACGATTTGTCCCCTGATCTCATCATGATCCGTCCTGCGATCCAATAACGAATTGTCTCGCGATCTTGATCACAGTCCTTCCGATCTAGCGCCGAACGGACGACACCTCCGCGTTCAGCACATGTACAACTTGATGACGATCTCTACCTTCTTGATCTAGCAAGAGGGAGTGGAGAGATAGACGAGTTCTCCGGCAGTGCGATGACATTGTGGCGATAGTGGTGGAACTATTCCAGAAGGGCTTCGCCTAAGCACCGCTGAAACCGATCTGGGGGAGAAACTATGAACTAGAGGAGAGGCAGCATGTGGCTTAGGGTTTCTTGATCTGTCCCAACTGCTAGCCCTACCCCTTTATTTATATGCTGAGACCTGGGGTCGAAACTTGGAGAAAAAATCCTCCTCAAGGTTGGTTTGCCCGCAAGGCAAGAGTCCTCCTTGGACTCTAGGACCATACGCCAAGGTCCTTGGCGTCTGGCCCCAGACGCCAGGGTCCCTGGCGTCTGGCCCCTGGCCTCTGCAAAACACCTTTTGCACCTGCCTAAAGCCTCATGTGCTTTACCCCTTGGCCCAAATAAAGTGTCCTTGTACCCCGAACATTTCTGGAAACATCCGAAACTATTTTTGGTGAATTCCGGAACCCTTTCGGAGACCAAACACTATTATCCCATATATCTATCTTTACCTCCAAACCATTCTGGAGCTCCTCGTGACGTCCGGGATCTCATCCGGGACTCCGAACAACCTTCAGTTACCACAATACATAACTCTATACTACTAAAACGTCATTGTACCTTAAGTGTGCAGACCCTGCGGATTCGAGAACTATGTAGACATGACCGAGACACCTCAACGGTCAATAACCAATAGCGGGACCTGGATGCCCATATTGGTTCCTACATATTCTGATCTTTATCGGTCAAACATGTATGTCAAGGATTCAGTTATTCTCGTATGTTGTTCCCTTTGTTCTTCGGTATGTTACTTGCCCGAGATTCGATCGTCGGTATCTCCATACCTAGTTCAATATCATTACCGACAAGTCTCATTACTCGCTTTGTAATACAAGATCCCGTGGCTATCGCTTTAGTAACATTGCTTGCAAGGCTTATAGTGATGTTGTATTACCGAGTGGGCCCTGAGATACCTCTTCGTCACACGGAGTAACAAATCCCAGTCTTGATCCATGCCAACCCAACAGACACCCTCGGAGATACCTGTAGAGCACCTTTATAGTCACCCAGTTACGTTGCGACATTTGATACACACAAGGTACTCCTCCGGTGTCAGTGAGTTGCATGATCTCATGGTCATAGGAACAGATACTTGACATGCAGAGAACTGTAGCAATAAACTGACACGATCATATGCTACGTTTATAGTTTGGGTCTTGTCCATCACATCATTCTCCTAATGATGTGATACCGTTATCAAATGACATCTCATGTACATGGCTAGGAAACCTTAACCATCTTTAATCAACGAGCTAGTTTATTAGAGGCATACTAGGGACATGGTGTTGTCTATGTATCCACACATGTATCTGAGTTTTCGATCAATACAATTCTAGCATGCATAATAAACGATTACCATGAAAAGGAAATATGATAATAACTAATTTATTATTGCCTTTAGGGCATATTTCCAACAGTCTCCCACTTGCACTAGTGTCAATAATCTAGTTCACATCACCATGTGATTCACATTGTTATCAATCTAACACCCAATGAGTTCTGGAGCTCGATCATGCTTTGCCTGTGAGAGAGGTCTTTTAGTCAACGGGTCTACGACTTTCAGATCCGTGTGTACTTTGCAAATCTCTATGTCATACTATAGACACTGCTACCACACTCCACTTGGAGCTATTCCAAATGGCTGCTCCACTATACGTATCCGGATTGCTACAAAGAGTCATCCGGATTGGTGTTAAAGCTCGCATCGACGTAACTCTTTATGACGAACTCTTTATCACCTCCATAATCGAGAAACATGTCCTTAGTATTTTAGTTACTAAAGATAATCTTGACCGTTGTCCAGTGATCCACTCCTCGATCACTCTTGTACCCCTCGATGGACACATGGCAAGGCACACACAGGTGCGGTACACAACATGGCATACTATACACAGCCTATGGACAAGGCACAAGGGACGACCTTCGTCCTTTCTCTTTCTTCTGCCGTGGTCGAGCTTTGAGTCTTACTCAACTTCACACCTTACAAATCAGGCAAGAACTCTTTCTCTGACTGATCCATTTTGAACTCTTTCAAAATCTTTTCAAGGCATGTACTCATTGAAAGTCTCATCAAGCATCTTGATCTATCTCTATAGATCTTGATGCCCAACAATTAAGTAGCTTTATCCAGGTCTTCCTTTGAAAACCTCTTTTCAAACAACCCTTTATGCTTTCCAGAAATTCTACATCATTTCCAATCAACAATATGTCATCCACATATGCTTATCAAAAACTCTATAGTGCTCCCACTCACTTTATTGTAAATACAAGTTTCTCATAAACTTTTTATAGACTCAAAAACTTTGGTCACCTCATCAAAGCGTATATTTCAACTCCGAGATGCTCGCTTCATCCCATAGAAGGATCACTGGAGCTTGTACACCTTTTAGCATCCTTAGGACTGACAAAACCTTCTGGTTGTATCTCATACAACCTTTCCTCAAGTAAACTATTAAGGAAACGATGTTTTGACATCCATCTGCCAAGTTTCATAATTAAAAAATGCAGCAACTGCCAACATAATTCCAACAGACTTTAGCATCGCTACAAGTGAGAAAGCCTCATTGCAGACAACTCCTTGAGCTTGTTGGAAACTTCTTTGAAAAGTCGAGCTTTATAAATGGTGACATTTACCATTAGCTTCTGTCTTCATCTTAAAGGTCCATTCGTACTCGACGACCTGCCGTCCAACGAGCAAGTCTACCAAAGTCTATACTTGGTTTTCATACATGGATCCTTTCTTAGATTTCATGGCCTCTAACCATTTATCGGAATCCAGGCCAAGCATTGCTTCTCCATAGCTCGTAGGTTCATCGTTGTCCAACAACATGACCTCTAAGACAGGGTTGTCGTACCACTGAGGAGTAATACGTGTCCTTGTCGACCTACGAGGTTCAATAGTAACTTGATCCGAAACTTCATGATCATCATCATTAACTTCCTCTTCAATTAACGTAGGCTCCACAGAAACATCGTTCTACGCTATGCTACTCTCTGGTTGAACAAAGGTTCAACAAGCTCATCAAGTTTTATCTTCCTCCCACTCAATTCTTTCGAGAGAAACTCTTTCTCGAGAAAGGACCCGTTTTAGCAACAAACACTTTATGCTCGGATCAGAGATAGAAGGTATACCCAACTGTTATTAGGGTATTACATGAAGATGCATCTATCCGCTTTGGGTTTGAGCTTATTAGGTGAAAACCTTTTTCACATAAGCATTGCAGCCCCAAACATTAAGAAATGGCAGCTTATGTTTCTATCAAACCATAATTCACACAGTGTCATCTCAACAGATTTAGATGGTGCCCTATTTAAACTGAATGCAGTTGTCTCTAACGCATAACCCAAAACAACAGTGGCAAAACGATAAGAGACATCATAGTATGCACCATATCCAATAGAGCACGACTATGACGTTCGAACACACCATCACACTATGGTGTTCTAGGTGGCGTGAGTTGTGAAACGACTTTCACATTGTCTAAAGTTGTATGCCAAACTCGTAACTCAGATATTCACCTCCACGATCATATCACATACATTTTTATCTTCTTGTCACGATGATCTTAAACTTCACTTTGAATTTTCTTGAACTTTTCAAATGATTCAGACTTGTGCTTCATTAATTAAATATACACTATTATCTACTCAAATCATCAGTGAAGGTAAGAAATAACGATATCCACCTCATGCTACAAGACTCATTGGATTGCATACATCAACATGTATCATTTCCAATAAATCACTTGCCCGCTCCATCAAACCGGAAATGGGGTCCTTAGTCATCCTTCCCAAGAGGCATGGTTCGCATGTCTCAACCGATTCGAAATCGAATGAGTCCAAAGATCCATCAGCATGGAGTTTCTTCATGCGATTTATACCAATATGACATTTAGCGGCAGAGCCACAAGTATGTGGTACTATCATTATTAACTTTGTATCTTTTGGCATCAATGTTGTGAACATGTGTATTACTACGATCAAGATTCAACAAACCATTCTCACTGGGTGCATGACCATTGAAGGTATTATTCATGTAAACAGAATGACCATTATTATCTAACTTAAATGAATAACCATGTTGCAATAAACATGATCTAATCATGTTCATGCTTAACGCAAACACAAAATAACATTTATTTAGGTTTGTCACTAATCCCGAAGGTAGAGAGAGCGTGCGATGTTAATCACATCAACTTTGAAAACATTTCCAACACACATCGTCACCTAAAACTTAGCTAGTCTCCATTTATTCTGTAGCTTTTACTTTGAGTTACTAACATTTAGCAACCGAACCGGTATCCAATACCCAGGTGCTACTACGAGTACTAGCAAGGTACACATCAATAACACGTATATAAAATATTCTTATGTCAACATTACCAACCTTCTTATCTACCAAGTATCTAGGGTTGTTCTGCTTTAACAAACACTCTCCTCATAATAGAAGCACTTAGTCTCGGGTTTGGGTTCAACTTTGGGTTGCTTCACTGGAGCAGCAACTGACTTGCCATCCATGAAGTTTCCCTCCTTGCCCTTTCCCTTCTCAAAACTAGTGGTTTTACTAACCATCAACACTGGATGCTCCTTCTTGATTTCTACCTTTGCGGTGTCAAACATCGCGAACAGCTCAGGGATCATAATTTCCATCCCTGGCATAATTATAGTTCATCACGAAGTTCTAGTAGCTTAGTGACAGTGACTTGGAGAACTATATCAATCACTATCTTATCTGGAAGATCAACTCCCACTCGATTCAAGCGATTGTAGTACGCAGACTATCTGAGAACATGCTCAACGATTGAGCTATTCTCCTTCATCTTGCAGGCAAAGAATCTTGTTGGAGATCTCATATCTCACAACACGGGCACGAGCCTCAGATCCCAATTCCAGCTCTTAGAACATCTCATATGTGCTGCGATGTTCAAAACGTTTTGGAGCCTCAATTCTAAGCCGTAATGCATGACGCACTAAACTATCAAGTAGTCATTGGAACGTGCTTGTCATATATTCACAACATCTACAGATGACGGTAGAGGGGGTGTCGCACTGAGCGGTGCATTTAGGACATAAGCCTTCTGTGCAGCAATGAGGACAATCCTCAGATCACGGACCCAGTCCGCAATATTGCTACCATCATCTTTCAACTCTATTTCTCTAGGAACATATAAAAATTCAAGGGATCTACAACGTGAGTTAGTAATCTACTACATAATTTGCAAAGACACTACTGACTATGTTCATGATAATGAGTTCAATTAATTATATTACCTAAGAACTCCCACTCAAATTGACATCCCTTCGGTCATTCAAGTGATACATGATCCAAATTCACCAACTCAAGTCCGATCATCACGTGAGTTGAGGTGGTTTCAATGGTGAACATCATCATGTTGATCATATCTACTATATGACTCATGTTACCTTTCGGTCTCTTGTGTTCCGAAGCCATGTCTGTACATGCTAGGCTCTTCAAGTTTAACCAGAGTGTTTTGCATGTCCAACACTGGCTTGCACCCATTGTATGTGAACATAGAGTCTATCACACCCGATCATCACGTGGTGTCTCGACACGACGAACTTTCGCAACGGTGCACACTCGGGGAGAACACAATTTATCTTGAAATTAAGTGAGGGATCACCTTATAATGGTACCGTCGTCCTAAGCAAAACAATGTGCATAAAAGGATTAACATCACATGCAAATCATAAGTGACATGATATGGCCATGAACTTGTGCTTTTGATCTCCATCTTGAAAGCACCGGCATGATCTCCATCGTCACCGGCACGACACCATGATCTCCATCATCTTGATCTCCATCAACGTGTCACCATCGGGGTTGTCGCGCCCACCATGCTTCTACTGCTATTGCTACCGTTTAGCGATAAAGTAAAGCATTACATAGCGCTTAATTATTGACACGCAGGTCATACAATAATTAAAGACAACCCTATGGCTCCTGCCGGTTGCCATACTCATCGACATGCAAGTCGTGATATTCTATACAAAACGTGATCATCTCATACATTTAATTGGCCATATCACATCACAACATACCCTGTAAAAACAAGTTAGACATCCTCTAATTGTTGTTGCAAGTTTTACGCTACGCGTATCTAGTAAGAAAAATTCTCACCTACGCAAAACCACAACGATGATACATAAATTGCTTTTCAGCCTTCTCAAGGATTGCCTTTGTCGAATCCGATCCAACTAAAGTAGGAGAAACAAACACCCGCCAGCCATCTTTGTGCAATGAGGTTACACGTTAGTCGATGGAACCGGTCTCTCGTAAGCGTACGAGTAAGGTTGGTCCGGGCCGCTTCATCCCACAATACCGCTGAACCAAAACAAGACCAAGGGAGGAAGCAATCTAAGCATCAACGCCCACAAACTCTTTGTGTTCTTCTCGAGATCTCATCTACACATAGACCTAGATCAGATGCCACTATTGGGGAATGTTGCATGGGAAACAAAAAATTACCTACACACACGCTAGATCTATCCATGGTGATGAGCATCTACGAGAGGGAGAGTGGATCTACATACCCTTGTAGATCACTAAGCGGAAGCGTTAAGAAACGCGGTTGATGTAGTCGAACGTCTTCGCAATCTTGCCGAGCGTCCCATGATCCCCTCATGATCCTTCTCCCGATCCAATCACGATCCGTCCCGCGATCTCATCACGATCTGTCCCGCGATCCAATCACAAATCGTCTCGCGATCTTGATCACAGTCCTTCCGATCTAGCGCCGAACGGACAACACCTCCGCGTTCAGCACACGTACAGCTTGATGATGATCTCCGCCTTCTTGATCCAGCAAGAGGGAGTGGAGAGGTAGACGAATTCTCCGGCAGCGCGACGGCGTTGCGGCGATGGTGGTGGACCTATTCCGACAGGGTTTCGCCTAAGGACCGCTAAAACCGATCTAGAGGAGAAACTATGAACTAAAGGAGAGGCACCACGTGGCTTAGGGTTTCTTGATTTGTCCCAAGTGCTAGCCCTGCCCCTTTATTTATATGCTGAGCCCTGGGGTCGAAACTTGGAGAAAATCCTCCTCAAGGTCGGTTTGCCCGCAAGGCAAGAGTCCTCCTCGGACTCCAGGACCACACGCCAAGGTCCTTGGCGTCTGGCCCTAGATGCCAGGGTCCTAGGCGTCTGGCCCCTCGCCTCTGCAAAACGTATTTCGCACCTTCCTAAAGCCTCATGGGCTTTACCCCTTGGCCCAAATAAAGTGTCCTTGTACCCCGACATTTCGGGAAACATCCGAAACTATTTCCGATGAATTCCGAAACCCTTCCGGAGACCAAACACTATTATCCCATATATCAATCTTTACCTCCGGACCATTTCGGAGCTCCTCGTGACGTCCGGGATCTCATCCAGGACTCGGAACAACCTTCGGTTACCACCATACATGACTCTATACTACTGAAACGTCACCGTACCTTAAGTGTGCAGACCCTGCGGGTTCGAGAACTATGTAGACATGACCAAGACACCTCTACGGTCAATAACCAATAGCGGGACCTGGATGCCCATATTGGTTCCTACATATTCTATGAAGATCTTTATCGTTCGAACCTCTATGTCAAGGATTCAGTTAATCCTGTATGCTATTCCCTCTGTTCTTCGGTATGTTACTTGCCCGAGATTCGATCGCGGGTATCTCCATACCTAGTTCAATATCATTATCGACAAGTCTCTTTACTCGTTTCTTAATACAAGATCCCGTGGCTAAATCTTTAGTCAGATTGCTTGCAAGGCTTATAGTGATGTTGTATTACTGAGTGGGCCCTGAGATACCTCTCCGTCACACGGAGTAACAAATCCTAGTCTTGATCCATGCCAACCCAACAGACACCCTCGGAGATACCTGTAGAGCAACTTTATAGTCAACCAGTTACGTTGTGACGTTTGATACACACAAGGTAGTCCTTCGGTGTCAGTGAGTTGCATGATCTCGTGGTCATAGGAACATATACTTGACATGCAGAAAACTGTAGCATATAACTGACACGATCATATGCTATGTTTATAGTTTGGGCCTTGTCAATCACATCATTCTCCTAATGATGTGATCTCGTTATAAAATGACATCTCATGTACATTGCTAGGAAACCTTAACCATCTTTGATCAACGAGCTAGTCTATTAGAGGCTTTACTAGGGACATGGTGTTGTCTATGTATCCACACATGTATCTGAGTTTCCGATCAATACAATTCTAGCATGGATAATAAACGATTATCATGAACAAGGAAATATGATAATAACTAATTTATTATTGCCTTTAAGGCATATTTCAAACAGCTTCGCCATGCGCTACAGAGGACGAGGTGGAGGAGGGGTAGGGCTGCGCCGAGAGAGAGAGAGAGAAATTTGTGTGTCGGTAGCCCCAAAACCCTCCACTATTTATAGGAGGGGGAGGAGTAGGGTGCGCACCCCTAGGGTTCCCACCCTAGAGGGTGCGGCAGCCCTATATGGCCAAGAGGGCCGGCAGCCAAGCTGGGAGAGAGGGGGCGCCCTAGGGTGGGCCTAGGGCCCATCTGCGCCTAGGGTTTGCCCCCTCTCCTCCTTTGCCACGCCTTGGGCTGAGGTGGGAGGCGCACCAGCCCACCTAGCGGCTGGTTCACTCCCACTCTTGGCCCATGTAGCCTTCCGGGGCCGGTGGACCCCCGGAACCCTTCCGGTGTTCCCGGTACATTACCGATGATGCCCGAAACATTTCTGGTGACCAAATCCTCACTTCCTATATATAAATCTTTACCTTCGGACCATTTTGGAACTCCTCGTGACGTCCAGAATCTTATCTGGGACTCCAAACAATCTTCGGTAACCACGTACACTATTTCCCTACAACCCTAGCGTCATCGAACCTTAAGTCTGTAGACCCTACGGGTTCGGGAGGCATGTAGACATGACTGAGACACCTCTCCGGTCAATAACCAACAGCGGGATCTGGATACCCATGTTGGATCCCACATGCTCCACGATGATCTCATCGGATGAACCACGATGTCGGGGATTCAATCAATCCCGTATACAATTCCATTTGTCCATCGGTATGTTACTTGCCCGAGATTCGATCGCCGGTATTCCTATACCTCGTTAATTCTCGTTATCGGCAAGTCTCTTTACTCGTTCCACAACACATCATCCCGTGGCTAAATCCTTAGTCACATTGAGCTCATTATGATGATGTATTACCAACTCAGCCCAGAGATACCTCTCCGTCACACAGAGTGACAAATCCCAGTCTCGATTTGTGCCAACCAAACAGATACTTTCGGGGATACCCGTAGTGTACCTTTATAGCCACCTAGTTACGTTGTGACGTTTGGCACACCCAAAGTATTCCTACGGTATCCGGGAGTTGCACAATCTCATGGTCTAACGAAATGATACTTGACATTAGAAAAGCTTTAGCAGGCGAACTACACGATCTTGTGCTATGCTTAGGTTTGGGTCTTATTCATCACATCATTCTCCTAATGATGTGATCCCGTTATCAACAACATCCAATGTCCATGGTCATGAAACCGTGACCGTCTATTGATCAACGAGCTAGCCAACTAGAGGCTCACTAGGGACATGTTGTGGTCTATGTATTCACACATGTATTACGGTTTCCGGTTAATACAATTATAGCATGAACAATAGACAATTATCATGAACATGGAAATATAATAATAATCACTTTATTATTTCGTTTAGGGCATATTTCCAACAGTCTCCCACTTGCACTAGAGTCAATAATCTAGTTACATTGTGATGTATCGAACACCCATAGAGTTCTGGTGTTGATCATGTTTTGCTCGTGAGAGAGGTTTAGTCAATGGATCTGCGACATTCAGATCCGTATGTACTTTACAAATATCTATATCTCCTTCCTGAATGTAATCACGAATGGAGTTGAAGCGGCGCTTCATGTGTCTTGTCTTCTTGTGAAACCTGGGCTCCTTGGCAAGGGTAATAGATCCAGTGTTGTCACAGAATACAGTCATCGGGCCCGACACATTGGGTATCACTCCTAGGTCGGTGATGAACTCCTTCATCCAGACTCCTTCCTTTGCTGCTACCGAAGCAGCTATGTACTCCGCTTCACATGTAGATGCCGCCATGACGCTTTGCTTGCTGCTGCACCAGCTGACTACCCCTCCGTTCAAAATATACACGTACCCGATTTGTGACTTGGAGTCATATGGATCTGTGTCAAAGCTAGCATCGACGTAACCCTTTACAACGAGCTCTTCGGCACCTCCATATACGAGAAACATGTCCTTGGTCCTTTTTAGGTACTTCAGGATATTCTTGACCGTTGTCCAGTGTTCCGCTCCGGGATCACTTTGGTACCTCCCTACCAAACTTATGGCAAGGTTCACATCAGGTCTGGTATACAGCATGGCATACATAATAGAGCCTATGGCTGAAGCATAGGGGATGACACTCATCTTTTCTCTATCCTCTGCCTTGGTCGGGAATTGAGTCGTACTCAATCTCACACCCTGTAACACAGGCAAGAACCCCTTCTTGGACTGATCCATACTGAACTTCTTCAATATCTTGTCAAGGTATGTGCTTTGTGAAAGACCTATGAGGCGTCTTGATATATCTCTATAGATCTTGATGCCTAATATGTAAGCAGCTTCTCCAAGGTCCTTCATTGAAAAACACTTATTCAAGTAGGCCTTTATGCTTTCCAAAAGTTCTATATCATTTCCGATCAACAATATGTCATCCACATATAATATGAGAAATGCTACAGAGCTCCCACTCACTTTGTTGTAAATACAGGGTTCTCCATAAACCTGTATAAATCCAAACGCTTTAATCACCTCATTAAAGCGAATGTTCCAACTCCGAGATGCTTGCACCAGCCCATAGATGGAGCGTTGAAGCTTGCATACTTTGTTAGCATCTTTAGGATTGAAAAAACCTTCCGGCTGCATCATATACAGTTCTTCCTTAAGGAAACCATTAAGGAATGACGTTTTGACGTATATTTGCCAGATCTCATAATCATAAATTGCAGCAATTGCTAACATGATTCGGACAGACTTCAGCATCGCTACGGGTGAGAAAGTCTCATCGTAGTCAACTCCTTGAACTTGTCGATGACCCTTAGCGACAAGCTGAGCCTTATAGATGGTCACATTACCATCCGCGTCAGTCTTCTTCTTAAAGATCCATTTATTTTCTATGGCTCGCCGATCACCAGGCAAGTCCACCAAAGTCCATACTTTGTTCTCATACATGGATCCTATCTTGGATTTCATGGCTTCAAGCAATTTGTTGGAATCTGGGCCCGCCATCGCTTCTTCATAGTTCGAAGGTTCACCATTGTCCAACAACATGATCTCCAGGACAGGGTTGCCGTACCACTCTGGTGCGGAACGTGTCCTTGTGGACCTTCGAGGTTCAATAGCAACTTGATCTGAAGTTTGATGATCATCATCATTAACTTCCTCTCTAGCCGGTACAGGCTCCACAGAAACAACTTCCTATGTTGTGCTACTCTCCAGTTCCAGTGGATGTACAATTACCTCATCAAGTTCTATTTTCCTCCCACTTACTTCTTTCGAGAGAAACTCTTTCTCTAGAAAGGATCCATTCTAGGCAACAAAGACTTTGCCTTCGAATCTGAGGTAGAAGGTATACCCAACAGTTTCTTTGGGGTATCCTATGAAGACGCATTTTTCCGCTTTGGGTTTGAGCTTCTTAGTTTGAAGTTTCTTCACATAAGCATCGCATCCCCAAACTTTCAGAAACGACAGCTTAGGTTTCTTTCCAAACCATAATTCATACGGTGTCGTCTCAAAGGACTTAGATGGTGCCCTATTTAAAGTGAATGGGGCAGTCTCTAATGCATATCCCCAAAATGATAGTGGTAAGTCGGTAAGAGACATCATAGATCGCACCATATCCAATAGAGTGTGATTACGGCGTTGAGACACACCATTTCGCTGAGGTGTGCCAGGAGGCGTGCATTGTGAAACAATTCCACATTTCCTTAGGTGCGTGCCAAACTCATGACTCAAATATTCTCCGCCACGATCAGGAATGGACTTCTCCATCCCTTGCATATTGCAGTTCATCACAAAGCTCTTGTAGCTAGGTGGAAGCGACTGGAGGATTCTGTCAATAATCAAGTCATCCGGAAGATTAACTCCCAGCTGAGGCAAGCGGTTGTGCAACCCAGACATTTTGAGTATGTGCTCGCTGACAGAACTATTTTCCTCCATCTTACAACTAAAGAACTTGTCGGAGACATCATATCTATCGACCCGGTCATGAGCTTGGAAAACCATTCTCAGCTCTGGGAACATCTCATATGCTCTGTGTTGCTCAAAACGCTTTTGGAGCCCTGGTTCTAAGTTGTAAAGCATGCCACATTGAACCAGGGAGTAATCACTACGCGACTGCCAGACGTTCTTAACGTCTTGAGTTTCTAGGAAAACGGGTGCATCACCTAGAGGTGCATCTAGGACATATAATTTCTTGGAAGCTATGAGGATGATCCTCAAGCTACGGACCCAGTCCGTATAGTTGCTTCCATCGTCTTTCAGGTTGGTTTTCTCTAGGAACGCATTGAAGTTGAGGGCAACATTAGCGTGGGCCATTGGATATACAATATAGATTGTAAAGACAATTTTAGACTAAGTTCATGATAATTAAGTTCACATAATCAAATTATTTAATGAACTCCCACTTAGATAGACATCTCTATAGTCATCCAAGTGACACATGATCCACGTGAACTAGCCCGTGTCCAATCATCACGTGACATGGACTAGTCATCAATGGTGAACATCTCCATGTTGATCGTATCTTCTATATGACTCATGTTCGAACTTTTGGTCTCTCGTGTTCCGAGGCCATGTGTGTACATGCTAGGCTCGTCAAGTCAACCTAAGTGTATTGCGTGTGTAAATCTGGCTTACACCCGTTGTATGCGAACGTTAGAACCTATCACACCCGATCGTCATGTGGTGCTTCATAATAACGAACCTTAGCAACGTTGCACAGTTAGGGGGAACACATTTCTTGAAATTTTAGTGAGAGATCATCTTATTTAAGCTACCGTCGTTCTAAGCAAATAAGATGTAAAACATGATAAACATCACATGCAATCATATAGTGACATGATATGGCCAATATCATCTTGCTCCTTTGATCTCCATCTTGGGGGCACCATGATCATCATTGTCACCGGTAGGACACCATGATCTCCATCATCATGTCTTCATGAAGTTGTCTCGCCAACTATTACTTCTACTACTATGGCTAATGGTTAGCAATAAAGTGAAGTAATTACATGGCATTTTTGATTGACACGCGGGTCATACAATAAATTAAGACAACTCCTATGGTCCTGCCAGTTGTCATACTCATCGACATGCAAGTCGTGAATCCTATTACAAGAACATGATCAATATCATACATCACATATATCACATCACATCCTTTTGTCATATCACATCACACGGCATATGCTGCAAAAACAAGTTAGACGCCCTCTAATTGTTGTTGCAAGTTTTTACATGGCTGCTATAGGTTTCTAGCAAGAACGTTTCTTACCTACGCAAAAACCACAATGTGATATGCCAATTTCTATTTACCCTTCATAAGGACCCTTTTCATTGAATCCGATCTGACTAAAGTGGGAGAGACAGACAGCCGCTAGCCACCTTATGCAACAAGTGCATGTCAGGCGGTGGAACCTGTCTCACGTAAGCGTACGTGTAAAGTCAGTCCAGGCCGCTTCATCCCACAGTGCTGCCGAATCAAGATAAGACTAGTAACGACAAGAAAATTTACAAAATCGACGCCCACAACAACTTGTGTTTTACTCGTGCATAGATTCTACGCATAGACCTAGCTCATGATGCCACTGTTGGGGAACGTAGTAGTAAATCAAAAAAATTCCTACGTGTCACCAAGATCAATCTATGGAGAAACCAGCGGGAGTGCATCTTCATACCTTTGAAGATCGCAAAGTGGAAGCATTACTAGAATGCGGTTGGTGGAGTCGTACTCGCAGCGATTCAGATCGCGGTGGATTCCGATCTAAGCGCTGAACAACGGCGTCTCCGCATTCAACACACGTGCAGCCCGATGACGTCTCCTACGCCATGATCCAGCAAGGAGGAAGGAGAGGTTGAGGGATAGCTCCGACAGCACGACGGCGTGGTGACGGTGGAGCTGCCTGGTACTCCGGTAGGGCTTCGCCAAGCACTACAGAGGACAAGGAGGAGGAGGGGTAGGGTTGCGCCGAGAGAGAGAGAGATATGTGTGTCGGCAGCCCCAAAACCCTCCACTATTTATAGGAGGGGAGTAGGAGGGTGCGCACCCCAAGGGTTCCCACCCTAGGGGGTGCGGCAGCCCTAGATGGCTAGGAGGGCCGGCGGCCAAGGTGGGAGAGAGGGGGGCGCGCCCTAGGGTGGGCCTAGGGCCCATCTACGCCTAGGGTTTGCCCCCTCTCCTCCTTTGCCACGCCTTGGGCTCAGATAGGAGGCGCACCAAACCACCTAGGGGCTGGTTCCCTCCCACTCTTGGCACATGTAGCCTTCGGGGGCCGGGGGCCCCTCCCGATGGTCCCGGTACATTACCGGTGATGCTCGAAACATTTCCGGTGACCAAATCCTCACTTCCTATATATGAATCTCTACCTCCGGACCATTTCGGAACTCCTCGTGACATCCGGGATCTTATACGGGACTGGAATAACCTTCGGTAACCACGTACACAATTTCCCTATAATCCTAGCGTCATCGAACCTTAAGTGTGTAGACCCTACGGGTTCGGGAGGCATGTAGACATGACCAAGACACCTCTCCGATCAATAACCAACAACGGGATCAAGATACCCATGTTGGCTCTCACTTGCTCCACGATGATCTCGTCAGATGAACCATGATGTCGGGGATTCAATCAATCCCGTATACAATTCCCTTTGTCCATCGATATGTTACTTGCCCGAGATTCGGTCGTCGATATCCCTATACCTTGTTCAATCCTGTTACCGGTAAGTCTCTTTACTCGTTTTGCAACACATCATCCCATGGCTAACTCCTTAGTCACATTGATCTCATTATGATGATGTATTACTAAGTGGGCCCTGAGATACCTCTTCGTCACACGGAGTGACAAATCCCAGTCTCGATTCGTGCCAACCCAACAGATACTTTTGGGAATACCCATAGTGTACCTTTAGCCACCCAGTTACGTTGTGACATTTGGCACACCCAAAGTATTCCTACGGTATCCGGGAGTTGCACAATCTCATGGTCTAAGGAAATGATACTTGACATTAGAAAAACTTTAGCAGACGAACTACCCGATCTTGTGCTATGCTTAGGTTTGGGTCTTCTCCATCACATCATTCTCCTAATGATGTGATCCCGTTATCAACGACATCCAATGTCCATGGTCATGAAACCGTGACCGTTTATTGATCAACGAGCTAGCCAACTAGAGGCTCACTAGGGACATGTTGTGGTCTATGTATTCACACATGTATTATGGTTTCCGATTAATACAATTATAGCATGAACAATAGACAATTATCATGAACATGGAAATATAATAATAACCACTTTATTATTGCCTCTAGGGCATATTTCCAACATAAAACACAATGTTCAAGTAGAGGGTACGTCGGGTTGAGGGAGAGTGGACCGCTGTAGATAGATGGGGGAAGGTGATGGAGGTGTTGGTGAAGATGACAAAGTTGTTGGAGTAGATCACCGTCACGATGATGACCCCGACGGCATTTGGGTGCCACCGGGAGAAAGGGGGAGAGAGCCCCCCTCCTTATTCTTATTCCTTAACCTCCCCCTAGATGGGAGAAGGGTTTACCCTATGGTCCAGCCTCCATGGCGGTGGAGGGGCGAGAGCCCCTCCGAGATTGGATCTCTCTCTCTCTCTCTCTCTGTTTCCTTCTGTTTCTGCGCTCTCAGATTCTCGCATTTCACCGTTTCTTATATTCCCGGAGATCTGTAACTCTGATTGGGCTGAAATTTTGAGGGGATCTTTATCCTTAAATTATCTTTCTTGCGAACAAAGGAAAGCTCAAACCGACCTAAGGGGTGGCCACAAGCCCTTAGGGCACGCCCTACCCCCCAGGACGCGCCCTCCAGGCTTGTGGGCGCCTCGGGCATCGCCTTCTGTTGATTCCACTTCCCAAAATTCATATATATTCCAAAAAAATCTTCGTTAGTTTTTATCCTGTTTGGACTTTGTTTGATATGGATTTTCCGCGAAACAAAAAACATGTAACACAGAGGAACTGGCACTGGGCACTGGATCAATATGTTTGTCCCAAAAATAATATAAAAAGTTTCCAAAAGTATATGAAAGTTTTAGAATATTGACATGAAACAATCAAAAATTATAGATACGACGGAGACGTACCAGTGCTGCTGCCGCAAAGGAGGAAGAGGAGGAACCTGCTGCTCATGCCCCTCCTAAGCAGAAGGCCAATAAACTTTTGATTGATGTTATGCCCAAGCCAGGCCCCTCCAAGAGCACCAAGGATGCATCCAAGAAAGCTGCTGCACAGAATTCCAAGAGGACTACAAGAGATATATATGCTTCTGAGAAGAACAAGCGGTCCACTTTCAGAGAAGCAGATGATGATGATGATGCTATGATTGTTCTGATGAAGTTCAGACCTCACCTTCCAGTTCATGATGCCAGCCATCCTACAACTAAGGATATGAAGAAGAGGAAAGATTCAGGCTTGAGAGCATGGAGAGCAATTGATCCATATGCACGGAGGAGGAAAACTGTTGTTGACTACAGATTTTACACCAAGGAGCAGCAAGACTTTTATGAGACAGTTTTGCTTGACAAGAGTCCAACCGTGAGTGACATGAGATATGTGGACTGGAAGTACATCAAAGATAATGAAGAATACTTTCCATGTGTCCAACACAATTTCCACTGCATTGGCATTGATAAATTTGTTGGAAAGGAGTTCACATCTTGGAACGATGAGATGATCATGCAGTTCTATTCCACTACTCATTTTTATGGAGATGGCAGAATTGTTTGGATGATTGAAGGAGCAATATATGAATCTACTGTTGATGAATGGGCTACCATCTTAGGAGTCCCAGAGGTTCTGGATGGAGATTTGGATGTCTACTCAGAATCCCAGGAGAACCACAACTCTATGAAGGATATGTATAATCCTATTCCAGCTTCCAACAGGCAATCCCACAACCTTGGTTCTATTTACTTTATCGAGCCAGGCCTCCGTACCATGAACACTATCCCGAGGCATACCTTGATGCCCAAGTCTGGAGATGAGAAGATGATTTGTGGATACTCCATCAACATGCTCATCCATCTTGATCGTCACATCAGGATTCGAGTGATGGATTTGATAGTAGAGACAGTGAAGAGGGTTGCTGCTGGTTAGAAGCCCTCGTGCTGCTATGCACTATACATTTAGATGCTTATCAATTCTAAGATTAATAAGCACATCTTTGCTCTGGATAGACCCCACTTGCCACTTCAGCTAGACCTTGAGGACAACGTTGTGGTGATGGACCCAGACCATCCCATATCAGCTGCAGCTCGGCACAAGCAGAGGCATATCAAGCCACTAGTGCCCAGGTTCCTAGATCCAGGAACGAGCAGATGGATCTTTTGATCACCATTGTCATGGAGATGAAGAAGGACATCAAGACCATCATGGACACTCAGGAGAGCCTTGCAAACATTATTGATGAAAGAGTGAAACTCTAAATGACAAGGTTGATGGGCTGACTAAGACAATCAATGAGCTCAAGAAGGAGGTTGATGAAGCCCCAATCCGTCGCACCTGTTCAGAGTCTGAGTCTTCTGATGATGAGGAGGATAGTGCACCTATCAGGACGACTGCCTAGTTCACAACTAAGGCCAGGACTCCTATAGTACCAGCTCCAGATGTGAGGCCTTCATCTTCTGCTCTAGCCACAGTATCTTCAGCTTCATCAGCTCCAGTGCCTCCAACATCTACTCTAGCTCCATCCAGGACTTCACCAGAAGTCTTTGCCAATGCAGTTCTCTCGACTCCAACATCGACGACCGGAGGAGATCAGCCGCAAAATGATTAGCTATATCTCTTTGAACTTTTTGGTAACTTGTTTCCAAAGGGGGAGAAGTTGTATATTGATCTTAGGCTTCGGGTGAGAGAGTGTCTCTTTTACTGTTATTTTACAAAACATTCATTTTTTGGTTTGATGTGAGATACTATTCTTTGAGTGTGTGATCATACGCTTTAATGTGTGTTGCAACTATTTCCTACCATTTGGTGGTTATGTGATGATCATTCACTTTGGTTGATGTGTTGTGCTATGTTGTTAACTCTTATTACTCTCGCACACCACCAAGATGTATGTGACATGGAATAAGTGCCCCATGTACCTAATCGATTGTGCATTTGCATTCAAACGCAAATTTAAAATAATGCACAAATTTAGGGGGAGCTCTTGCTTATCACATACTTCTCAAAGCGATGATTATTTTCATTGATTATATCATATGTCGAAGCTTTGATCTATATGTTGTCATCAATTACCAAAAAGGGGGAGATTGAAAGCACATTTGCTCCCTTGGTGGTTTTGGTAATTAATAACAACATATATGTCATTGAACTAATGTTTCCACTAAGTATATTTGAGGAAAAGTTCAATGATGGGTTGGCAAAAGGATCGTGGAATACCCCAAGATACAAGGGAATAGATTGGCAAAGCTTCAAGCAAAGGACTCTACATTTTACATTTGTGAGAAATCACTTTGAGTCCATAGGAAAGCCAATACTATTAAAAGGGGGTAAGGTTTTGTTGGTGAACAAAATGCTCATACGTGCACAAGTGATAGTCACCACATAAACCCACAAGCTCTTCCACAAAAGTCTGCCCTAAGCCAAATATTCAAAATCGGTGCAACCAACATTTTCCACTCGGTGCCACCGATTCCAAACCCTAGACAAACTCAACCAAACCCTAGCTTTTTGATGCAACCGATTCTATATTCGGTGCCACCAAGTTAGGCTGCCAACTTTCTGTTGCGCAAGTTCACAATTTTGGTCCCTCCGAGATTGTTGAATTGGTGTTACCGAGATTGGACATTTTTGGTCACCTTATCGGTGCAACCGAGATTCCTATATTGGTCTCACCGAGATCAAAAGTTGCCACCTTTTGGTCACTTCGGTACCACTGATATTAACACATCGATGTCACCGAGTTGGTCATTTTGTGTGTAACGGTTGGATTTTTGGAGATGCCTATATATACGCCTCCACCACCACCCACTCGAAAGGGAAGCACTCAAAACTGTTCCCCACAAATACCTAATGATTTTCTAAGAGAGACACCTACTCATGTGTTGAGATCATGCCATTCCATTCCTACCATATGAAGCTTGATCTCTAGCCTCCCCAAGTTGCTTTCCACCCAATCAATCTCTTCTGCCAAGCCAAATATGTGAGAGAGTGATTTTGTGTTGAGGAGTCTATCATCGTGAAGCACAAGAGCAAGGATTTCATCGACACAATCGAGCCTATTACCTTTTGGAGGGTGGTGCCTCCTAGATTGGTTAGGTGTCGCTTGGGAGCCTCCTACTTCGTGGTGTGAAGTGAAACAAGAAGTTTATAAGGGCAAGGAGATCGCCTACTTCATGAAGATCTACCCCGAGTTAGGCTAGTCCTCCGTGGACGTAGGCCATCATGGTATAGTCAAGATTGCTTTTTCGTGGAACCCTCCGTGGGTAGATCCCTTCGTGGACTCTTGCGATTGTCACCCTCTGTGGGTTGAAGACTCCATGAACGTATGTACGATAGCGCCACCTATCGGAACCATGGGAAAAATCATTGTGTCACCAATTGTGTTTGAACTTCCTACCCTCTCTTTACTTGCATGCTTGTCTTTACTTTCCGCTGCTATACTCTTAGACATGCATGTGTAGGGTGTACTTGACATACTATGAATGCTAAAATCTTCCAAGAATTAAAATTGGGAGAAAGTAGATTTTTATTTGGTCAAGTAGTTTAATCATCCCCCCTCTAGCACTACTTTCGATCCTACAGTTATCAAATGACATCTCATGTCAATGGCTAGGAAACCTTGACCATCTTTGATCAACGAGCTAGTCTACTAGAGGCATACTAGGGACACATGTTGTCTATATATCCATGCATGCAATGTGTTTCCAATCAATACAATTATAGCATGGATAATAAACGATTATCATGAACAAGGAAATATAATGATAACCATTTTATATTGCCTCTAGGGCATATTTCCAATAGTCACCTCAAAGCCACAATCCATTGTGGTGAAGCTTCATGGTGGTGTTGGGAGCCTCCAATTAAGTTGTGGAGATTGCCCTAACCATGTTTGTAAAGGTTCAATCGTCGGCTTCAAGGGCACCACTAGTAGAACCATGACACCTTGCACTGTGTGAGGGCATGAGGAGAATACGGTGGCCTTATGGCATCCCGGGGAGCATTGAGCCTCCACACCACTCCGAGGGAGACGTACTTCCCCTCAGAGGGAAGGAACTTTGGTAACACATCCTTGATTTCATCGTCTCCACTTGTGGTTACTTCCCACCTTTACTTTGTGCAAGTTTTTATTCTGTTGTATCCTTTGCTTGCTTGCTAGTATCATTGTTAGCATCATATAGGTTGTTCACCTATTTGCAGATCTAGACAACCTTTTTGTTCCTAATCCTAATTTGATTAAAAGAGGTAAAAATTAGTAGTTGTCTATTCACCCCCAGCACTAGTCAACCATATCGCTCCTGTCAATGACGAAGACTTTGATTTCCCCTTCCTGGAGGGAAGTATCCCCAGCGGAATTGCTCTACCGGAGAGCAAAAGTGTTCCTGTCCAGATTTCTCCTCGAGATGGCGGTGCTTCCTCCCGAAAATATTCTTCTGTTTTTTTTGGAAATGGCACCATATATGAGAAGGAGGCCCCTAGAAGCCTGTTGGTGGGTGCACAAGCTCACATGGCGTGCCCTAGGGGGGGCACCTGAGCTTGTGTCCCACCGGTGGCTCCCCTCCCGGTTTTTCTTCTTCTAGTATATTTATTAATTCCAAAATATTTTTCCATGAAGTTTTAGGTCATTTGGATCTCTAGAGAATGGATATCTCTCATGTAGCTTTTTTAGGTCCAGAATTCCAGCTGCTGGCGGTTTCCCTCTTCCTATAGAACTTGCATAATAAGAGACAAAATGCATTGGAATTCCATTCTAAAGTGGAATTATGACCCAAAACATTGTAATAACAATAGGAAAACATGGTGCAAAATGGATGTATCAACCCTAGGTACCCCCTATCTGTATAAGATGAGGTGTTAGGGCCATAGAGGGTAGATTTGTTCACAGACAATCAAGCGGTAGATCACTTGTACTTTGTACCCCTTCCATGTCAATACAAACAAAGTAGGACGTAGGGTTTTACCACTTCGAGAGGGTCTGGACCTGGGTACACCTCATGTCCCTTGTGTCCTTGTTACCATCTAGCCAAGACTACCAGATCGAACCCTCCTACGCGAGATTTGCCGGGTTTAGCTCCAACATTGGTGGCCCATGCAAACCCCTCTGGGAAAACAAAGCGGCTCGATGGCATCATGCGCCGACAATTAGGTCAGCGCCGACATAGCCTCTGCATCGCATATTGGCTTAATCGAGCTACCAAAGAAGATCAAAACTCCAACTATGATTTGAGACATAGATTTGCATGTTGGATAGCGGTCTTGGGGTGGATTAATAGTAGTACACATTAGTAAGTTTTAACAGTCTACTTGTCATAGACATAATGCCTATATAATGATTATGACATGGATGATTTTCATAAATATGTGCAATTCTATGAATTGCCCACTAGTAATTTGTTTACCCTTCACTATTCTTCTTTCGAGAGAGATGCCTATAGTGAACCTATGCCCGTGGGTCTATTCTCCACATATTTAATAGTTCATACAATTGTTCTCAATTTGCTATCATTATCCTAGTTACTATTATCTTTGCTATCATTAATATTATTTGCTTTTAACCTTGTGGCTAGCAAGTGTTGGAGAACGTTGCATGGGAAACAAAAAATTTCCTACGCTTCACCAAGATCAATCTAGGAGATGAGCATCTATGAGAGGAGAGATTGGATCTATGTACCCTTGTAGATTGCTAAGCGAAAGCGTTAAAGAACGTGGTTGATGTAGTCAAACGTATTCAAGATCCAATCACGATCCGTCCCACGATCTCATCACGAGCCATCCCATGATCCCATCATGGTCCTTCCGATCTAGTGCCGAACGGACGACACCTCCGCGTTCAGCACACGTACAGCTCGATGACGATCTCCACCTTCCTGATCCAGCAAGAGGGAGCGGAGAGGTAGACGAGTTCTCCAATGGAGCGACGGCATTGCGGCGATGGTGGTGGAGTAATTCCAACAGGGCTTCGCTTAAGCACCGCTGAAAACCGATCTAGAGGAGAAAACGATCTAGAGAAAGAAGAGGGCAGCACATGTAAATTAGGATTAGGGTTGCCCTCAAAAACCTTTAGTATATATACAAGAGAGAGGAGAGGAGGCAGCCTAGCCCCTCCTACAAGGAGGGCTTCGACCGAACCATAGGGGACGAGTCCACCTCCCACAAGGGAGGTGGACTCCTAGTAGGACTCTCTCCTACTTGGCCCCTACTCCTTCCTCCTGATCATAGGCCTTCTTGGGCTGGCCTCCCAGCCCACCAGGGGCTGGTGCGCCACCACTAAGGTCCATGTGGTCCCTTGGGGTGTGATGGCCCCACTTGGTGGTCCCCTGGAACCCATTCATCACTCCCGGTACACTGTCGGAAATGCTCAAAACTTTTTCGGAGTTCAAACACCTCTTTCCTAGATATCAATCTTTACCTCCGGACCATTTCGGAGCTCCTCGTGAAGTCCGGGATCTCATCCAGAACTCCGAACAACCTTCGGTCACCAACATACATAACTCAATACTACCGAAACGTCACTGAACCTTAAGTGTGCACACCCGGTAGGTTCGAGAACTATGTAGACATGACCGAGACACCTCTACGGTCAATAACCAATAGCGGGTCCTAGATGCCCATATTGGTTCCTACATATTCTACAAAGATCTTTATCGGTCGAACCTCTATGTCAAGGATTCAGTTAATCTTGTATGTTGTTCCCTTTGTTCTTCGGTATGTTACTTTCTCGAGATTCGATTGTCGGTATCTTCATACCTAGTTCAACCTCGTTACCGGCAAGTCTCTTTACTCTTTCCGTAATACAAGATCCCGTGGCTAACACTTAGTCACATCGCTTGCAAGGCTTATTGTGATGTTGTATTACCGAGTGGGCCCTGAGATACCTCTCCGTCACATGGAGTAGCAAATCTCAGTCTTGATCCATGCCAACCCAACAGACACCCTCGGAGATACCTGTAGAGCACCTTTATAGTCACCCAGTTATGTTGCAACGTTTGATACACGCAAGGTACTCCTCTGGTGTCCGTGAGTTGCATGATCTCATGGTCATAGGAACAGATACTTGACACGCAGAAAACAGTAGCAATAATCTGACACGATCATATGCTACGTTTGTAGTTTGGGTCTTGTCCATCATGTCATTCTCCTAATGATGTGATCCCGTTATAAAATGACATCTCATGTCCATGGCTAGGAAACCTTAACCATCTTTGATCAACGGGCTAGTCCATCAGAGGCATACTAGGGACATGGTGTTGTCTATGTATCCACACATGTATCTAAGATTCCGATCAATACAATTCTAACATGGATAATAAACAATTATCATGAACAAGGAAATACAATAATAACTAATATATTATTGCCTCTAGGGCATATTTCCAACAGTCTCCTACTTGCACTAGAGTCAATAATCTAGTAAACATCACCATGTGATTCGCATTGTTATGAATCTAACACCCAATGAGTTCTGGGGCTTGATCATGCCTTGCATGTGAGAGAGGTCTTTTAGTCAGTGGGTCTCTGACATTCAGATCCGTGTGTACTTTGCAAATCTCTGTGTCATACTGTAGACGCTGCTACCACACTCCACTTGGAGCTATTCCAAATGGCTGCTCCAGTATACGTATACGGATTGCTAATAAGAGTCATCCAGATTGGTGTTAAAGCTTGCATCGACGTAACTCTTTACGACGAACTCTTTATCACCTCCATAATCGAGAAACATGTCCTTAGTCCTTTAGTTACTAAGGATAATCTTGACCACTATCCAGTGATCCACTCCTGGATCACTCTTGTACCCCTTGACAGACTCATGACAAGGCACACATAGGTGCGATACACAGCATGGCATATTATATAAAGCCTATGGCTAAGACATAGGGGATGACGTTCGTCCTTTCTCTTTCTTCTACCGTGGTCGAGCTTTGAGTCTCACTCAACTTCACACCTTACAAATTAGGCAAGAACTCTTTCTTTGACTGATCCATTTTGAACTCTTTCAAAATCTTGTCAAGGTATGTGCTCATGAAAGTCTCATCAGGCGCCATGATCTATCTCTATAGATCTCGATGCCCAATAATTAAGTAGCTTTATCTAGGTCTTCCTTTGAAAAACTCTTTTCAAACAACCCTTTATGCTTTCCAGAAATTCTACATCATTTGCAATCAACAATATGTCATCCACATATGCTTATCAGAAATTCTATAGTGCTCCCAGTCACTTTATTGTAAATACAAGTTTCTCATAAACTTTGTATAGACTCAAAAACTTTGATCACCTCATCAAAGCGTATATTGCAACTCTGAGATGCTTGCTCCAGTCCATATAAGGATCACTGGAGCTTGCACACCTTTTAGCATCCTTAGGGTTGACAAAACCTTCTATTTGTATCTCATACAACCTTTCCTCAAGGAAGGAAACGATGTTTTTACATCCATCTGCAAGATTTCATAATTGAAAAGACGCAGCAACTGCTAACATAATTCCAACAAACTTTAACATCTCTACGAGTGAGAAAGTCTCATCGCAGTCAACTCCTTGAACTTGTTGGAAACTTCTTTGCGACAAGTTGAGCTTCATAAATGGTGACATTCACCATCAGCGTCTGTCTTCATATTAAAGGTCCATTTGTACTCAACGACCTGCCATTCAACGGGCAAGTCTACCAAAGTCCATACTTGGTTTTCATACATGGATCCTTTCTCGAATTTCATGGCTCCTAGCCATTTGTCGAAATCCGGGCCCATCATCGCTTCTCCATAGCTCGTAGGCTCAACGTTGTCCAACAACATGACCTCTAAGACAGGGTTGCCATACCACTCAGGAGCAGTATGCCTCCTTGTCGACCTACGAGGTTTGGTAGTAACTTGTTCCGAAGCTTCATGACCATCATCATTAACTTCCTCTTCAACTAACGTAGGCTCCAGAAAAACAACTTTCTGCATTGCGCTATTCTCTGGTTGAAACAAAGGTTCAACAACCTCATCAAGTTCTATCTTCCTCCCACTCAATTCTTTCGAGATAAACTCTTTCTCGAGAAAGGACCAGTTTTTAGCAACAAACATTTTTGCACTCGGATCTGAGATAGAAGGTATACCCAACTATTCTTAGGGTATTCCATGAAGATGCATTTGTCCGCTTTGGGTTCGAGCTCATTAGGTGAAAACCTTTTTCACATAAGCGCCACAGCCCCAAAGATTAAGAAATGACAGCTTAGGTTTCTATCAAACCATAATTCATATGGTGTCATCTCAACAGATTTTGATGATGCCCTATTTAAAGTGAATGTAGTTGTCTCTAATGCATAACCCCAAAACGATAGTGGCAAAACGATAAGAGACATCATAGTATGCACGATATCCAATAGATCATGACTATGACGTTCGAACACATCATCACACTATGGTGTTCCAGGTGGCATGAGTTGTGAAACAACTTTCACATTGTCTAAAGTTGTATGCCAAACTCGTAACTCAGATATTCACCTCCACGATCATATCACAGACAATTTAATCTTCTTGTCACGATGATCTTAAACTTCACTCTGAATTTGCTTGAACTTTTCAAACGATTCAAACTTGTGTTTCATTAAGTAAATATACACTATATCTACTCAAATCATTAGTGAAGGTAAGAAAATAACGATATCCACCGCACGCTACAAGACTCATTGGATTGCATACATCAACATGTATCATTTCCAATAAATCACTTGCCCACTCCATCAAACCGGAAAACGGGGTCCTTAGTCATCTTGCCCAAGAGGCATGGTTTGCATGTCTCAACCGATTTGAAATCGAAGGAGTCCAAAGATCCATCAACATGGAGTTTCTTCATGCAATTTATACCAATATGACATTTAGCGGCAGTGCCACAAGTATGTGGTACTATTGTTATTAACTTTGTATCTTTTGGCATCAATGTTATGAACATGTGTATTACTACGATCAAGATTCAACAAACCATTCGCACTGGGTGCATGACCATTGAAGGTATTATTCATGTAAACAGAATAACCATTATTGTCTAACTTAAATGAATAACCGTGTTGCAATAAACATGATCTAGTCATGTTCATGCTTAACGCAAACACCAAATAACATTTATTTAGGTTTGTCACTAATCCCGAAGGTAGAGAGGCTATGCGATGTTGATCACGTCAACCTTGGAAACATTTCCAACACACATCGTCACCTCACACTTAGCTAGTCTCCGTTTATTCCGTACCTTTTACTTCGAGTTAGTAATATTTAGCAACCGAACCAGTAACCAATACCCAGGTGCTACTAGGAGTACTAGCAAGGTACACATTAATAACACGTATATCAAATATACTTCTGTCGACGTTGCCAGCCTTCTTATCTACCAAGTATCTAGGGTTGTTCCGCTTTAGTGACCGCTCTCCTCATAATAGAAGCACTTAGTCTCGGGTTTTGGTTCAACTTTGGGTTGCTTCACTGGAGCAGCAATTGACTTGCCATCCATGAAGTTTCCCTCCTTACCCTCGCCCTTCTCGAAACTAGTGGTTTTACTAACAATCAACACTTGATGCTCCTTCTTGATTTCTACCTTCGTGGTGTCAAACATCGTGAACAGCACGGGGATCATCATTTCCATCCCTGGCATTTTATAGTTCATCACGAAGCTCTAGTAGCTCAGTGACAGTGACTTGGAAAACTATATCAATCACTTTCTTATCTGGAAGATCAACTCCCACTCGATTCAAGCAATTGTAGCACCCAGACAATCTGAGCGCATGCTCGACTGAGCTATTCTCCTTCATCTTGCAGACAAAGAATCTTGTTGGAGATCTCATATCTCACTACATGGGCACGAGCCTGAGATCCCAATTTCAGATCTTAGAACATCTCATATGTTCTGTGACGTTCAAAATGTTTCGGTGCCTCAATTCTAAGCAGTAATGCATGATGCACTGAACTATCAAGTAGTCATCAGAACGTGCATGTCAGATGTTCACAACACCTACAGATGATGCTAGAGGGGGGTGGCGCACCGAGCAGTGCACTAAGGACATAAGCCTTCTGTGCAGCAATGAGGACAATCCTCAGATCACGGTCCCAGTCCGCAATATTGATACCATCATCTTTCAACTCTATTTCTCTAGGAACATATAAAACTACAAGGGAGCTACATCATGAGCTAGTAATCTACAACATAATTTGCAAAGACACTACTGACTATGTTCATGATAATGAGTTCAATTAATCATATTACCTAAGAACTCCCACTCAAATTGACATCCCTCCAGTCATTCAAGTGATACATGATCCAAATGCACCAACTCAAGTCCGATCATCACATGAGTTGAGGTGGTTTCAATGGTGAACATCATCATGTTGATCATATCTACTATATGACTCATGTTCGACCTTTCGGTCTCTTGTGTTCCGAGGCCATGTCTGTACATGCTAGGCTCGTCAAGTTTAACCCGAGTGTTCCGCATGTGCAACACTGGCTTGCACCCGTTGTATGTGAACGTAGAGTCTATCACACCCGATCACCACGTGGTGTCTCGACACGACGAACTTCCGCAACGGTGCACACTTGGGGAGAACACAATTTATATTGAAATTTTAGTGAGGGATCACCTTATAATGCTACCGTTGTCCTAAGCAAAACAAGGTGCATAAAAGGATTAACATCACATGCAATTCATAAGTGACATGTTATGGCCATGAACTTGTGCTTTTGATCTCCATCTTGAAAGCACCGGCATGATCTCCATCGTCACCGACATGACACCATGATCTCCATCATCTTGATCTCCATCAACGTGTCTCCATCGGGGTTGTCGCGCCCACCATGCTTCTACTACTATTGCTACCGTTTAGCGATAAAGTAAAGCATTACATAGCGCTTAAAGATTGACACGCAGGTCATACAATAATCAAAGACAACCCTATGGCTCCTGCCGGTTGCCATACTCATCGACATGCAAGTCATGATATTATATACAAAAACATGATCATCTCATACATAGCATATATCACATCATGCAATTGGCCATATCACATCACAACATACCCTGCAAAAACAAGTTAGACGTCCTCTAATTGTTGTTGCATGTTTTACGTGGCTGCTATGGGTATCTAGCAAGAACGATTCTTACCTACGCAAAACCACAACGGTGATATGAAGATTGCTTTTCAACCTTCTACAAGGACCGCCTTAATCAAATTCGATCCAACTAAAGATCTCATCTACGCATAGACCTAGCTCATGATGCCACTGTTGGAGAACGTTGCATGGGAAACAAAAAAAATCCTACGCTTAACCAAGATCAATCTAGGAGATGAGCATCTATGAGAGGAGAGATTGGATCTATGCACCCTTGTAGATTGCCAAGCGGAAGCGTTAAAGAACGCGGTTGATGTAGTCGAACGTCTTCACGATCCAATCACGATTCGTCCCGCGATCTCATCACAAGCCGTCCCGCGATCCCATCGTGGTCCTTCCGATCTAGTGCCGAACGGACGGCACCTCCGCGTTCAGCACACGTACAGATTGATGAGGATCTCCGCCTTCTTGATCCAGAAAGAGGAAGCGGAGAGGTAGATGAGTTCTCTGGCAATGCGATGGCGTTGCGGCGATGGTGGTGGAGTAATTCCAGTAGGGCTTCGAATAAGCACCGCTGAAAACCGATCTAGAGGAGAAAACGATCTAGAGGAAGAAGAGGGTAGCATGTGGCAATTAGGGTTAGGGCTTCCCTAAATAACCTTTAGTATATATAGGAGGGAGAGGAGAGGAGGTATCCTAGCCCCTCCTACATGGAGGGCTTCGGTCGAACCATAGGGGAGGAGTCCACCTCCCACAAGGGAGGTGGAATCCTAGTAGGACTCTCTCCTACTTGGCCCCTACTCCTTCCTCCCATGCATATACCTTATTGGGATGGCCTCCCAGCCCACCAGGGGCTGGTGTGCCACCACTAAGGCCCATGTGTCCCCTTGGGGTGTGATGGCCCCACTTGGTGGTCCCCTAGAACCCATTCGTCACTCCCGGTACACTGCCGGAAATGCCCGAAACTTTTTCGGAGTTCAAACACCACTTTCCTATATATCAATCTTTACCTGCGGGCCATTTCGGAGCTCCTCATGACATCTAGGATCTCATCCGGGACTCCGAACAACCTTCAGTAACCAACATACATAACTCAATACTACCAAAACGTCATCGAACCTTAAGTGTGCAGACCCTGCAGGTTCGAGAACTATGTAGACATGACCGAGACACCTCTACGGTTAATAACCAATAGTGGGACCTAGATGCCCATATTGGTCCCTACATATTCTACGAAGATCTTTATCGGTCGAACCTCTATGTAGAGGACTTAGTTAATCTTGTATGATGTTCCGTTTGTTCTTCGGTATGTTACTTGCCCGAGATTCGATCGTCGGTATCTTCATACCTAGTTCAACCTCGTTACCGGCAAGTCTCTTTACTCGTTCCGTAATACAAGATCCTATGGCTAACGTAGTCACATTGCTTGCAAGGCTTATTGTGATGTTGTATTACCGAGTGAGCCCTGAGATACCTCTCCGTCACACAGAGTAACAAATCCCAGTCTTGATCCATGCCAACCCAATAGACACCCTCGGAGATACCTGTAGAGCACCTTTATAGTCACCCAGTTATGTTGCGACGTTTGATACACACAAGGTACTCCTCCGGTGTCATTGAGTTGCATGATATCATGGTCATAGGAACAGATACTTGACACGCAGAAAACAGTAGCAATAAACCAACGCGATCATATGCTACGTTTGTAGTTTGGGTCTTGTCCATCACATCATTCTCCTAATGATGTTATCCCGTTATCAAATGACATCTCATGTCCATGTCTAGGAAACCTTAACCATCTTTGATCAATGAGCTAGTCCATCAGAGGCATACTAGGGACATGGTGTTGTCTATGTATCCACACATGTATCTGAGTTTTCGATCAATACAATTCTAGCATGGATAATAAATGATTATCATGAACAAGGAAATATGATAATAACTAATTTATTATTGCCTCTAGGGCATATTTCCAACAGCAAGAACAAGGAATTGATGACCCCTATACCTTTGTTGCAAGGAATTATTTTGTTTGTTGTAGGTGTTGCTAACGTTGTACGTATGGTTCCTCCTAATGGATCGACAAACCTTGGTTCGAAACAGAGGGAAATACTTCTACCGCTATGCTACATCAACTTTCCTCTTCGGGGGAGTCCAACAACTCCTATGGGAGTAGCAGAGCGTAGCGGGCCGGAATTTGGCAATCCAAATCTAGGTGTCGCGGGCTTTTGGTTGCCTTTGTGGCCATCCTCTCCTAGGGTGCTGCAACACCTACTTCTTGCGGCATGTATGGCGATGGTGGATGGTGCTACAGACAGTCTTCTGTCGTTGACATCCGTCCGACAATAGGTCCGCTCCATTCGCGAGTTATGCTTGTGAAGGATGCACCAAAGGGATGGACTTTTCCTAGACCTGCCCATCGTTGATGGATGATTCATTGCTAGAAGGGCCACATCATCATCCTTTCATATCGTCTAGTGGCGATGCGCTATGAGGGGGTTGCCTTTTCTCGGGCCAGGCAAGGTGGGGCAGTGCTTGCTTGATCTGGTGGTCGAGTAGGGTGTGGACCTAGGGGTTGTTCAAGGGTGGGGAAGGAAGTGCCTTCCCGTCCGTCTCTTTTATCGTCTTGGTTACAAGCGTAGGGTGGGGATGGAGTTGGAGCCATGGATGCCGGGAAGGCGTCCTTGGTAGTGGCAGCCGCAATGCTTAGGGGCACAGCTCGTGGCTCCAGTGTTGGTTGGGTGCCATCGTCATGTGGGTGGAATGTGGCCAGGTACGACAGTCGGTGGCATTGGCGCGGCGGCAATTCATAGCCATATATACTACGTTTCATAGGAGAAGTGCTTGACTGGGTGAAAACCTTCTATGGCTCTATCAGGCCAACGACGGGGGCACCTATGGGCGTCGTTTTATTCTTACATACATTTTTAGGGTTACTCTTCGTCCACATGTTGCTTCAAGGGAAACCTTGGTCCTCCGATCAGGTGGTGGCGGCACTCCAGTGTCGCGCCCTTTCTGAAGCTTCTACCTTGGTGAACTCGGCTTGTCGTACATGGTTTCATTTCTTCAGGTGACTCATTCAGGTTTTAGAGCTCCGAAGACTTCACGAGACTTCCTCATGTAGTTTGCTTGGTGTGGTATGGGGCAGTCTAGTTGTTTATTCATACCCTCGTATGTGGCCTTGTCTGTGTGTTATGGTGACGCGTTGTATGGATTGGTGATGAATCCAAAATGTATGATATTTTTGGTGATTATTTTGTGCCTACACATTAGGCTTTGTGGAATTTTACCACGTTCACACACCGCTTTGGGGGTTTTTCTCTAGGTTATGCCTCTTGGAATAAATGGGATACTAAGAAATTAATGTGAAGAATTTATGGTGGAATCACGTTAATTAACGTGATTATCATTTTCCATAAAAAGGAAAATCGTTGGAAAAAACGGAGCTCGTGCATCCCTCCAAAGTGCAAGACGACCAATGGTATGAGTGCTACCCATGGTCGCACCAGGTTGCGCTGCCTCCCTCTGGTCGACTACTTTTGCCTAGTTGTACCGGACTGAGAAAGAGACACATTCACACACCAAAAAATCATCCAGAAGGCAGAACCCTAGCCTCTAGAAGGCATGGGAATTGGCAAACAGGAGATCACCATCTTCGTTGTAATACCAAACCCTTTGTGTATCACCGTGTGTGTTACTTGTTCATATCATTCATGTTTATCATCATCGCTTGCATGATGTATTGTTGTCCCTTTTACAAGTAAACCCCCCGTTCTCAAGGATATGATGAACCTTGGTATGTAGGTGCTGACATGACAGTAAGGATATGAGATTCTCTGTTAAATGTTTAGCTTAATAAACTTCGTGAATGTTGTGAAGGACCCCACTCACCATTATTGCCACAAGTCCACGAAGTATATCACTATCGTGGGGGAGTGAAGGTAATTTGAGCTGACCATAGATAACGTCACCCCTTGCTTTACAATTGGAAGGGGAATTATAGATAACTATAGTGAGGTCGCATCCATGGGGAAACCCTTAATTACCGTGGTTGACCTTCAAGGGGATACTATGGTGGTGGTGTGCGTGGCATGAAGTCTACCTAGATTAGAACGTGTTCTGTATCCGGCTCCGCCAATGTAAAATTAAGAATAGCTCAACTATCTAGTTAGTACTATGCCAGAATAAGTCGTGATAGACACATACCATGGGAACTCCAGACTCCGTAATAACGCCTTACTCCTCTACCATCCACTAGTTACTCATCCTACTGCTCTCTTTTATTTCTATTTATGTTGTTTACACTAACTTTGCACTTTCCTCAAAACCAATATTTATTTGGCGCTCAATTTGCTTTGAGTCTACAGTTACTTACAATCACAAGTCCATAACTCATAACAAGAAACGAAACCCAATTCTTGTGCTTCATGTGGGATCGATACTTATACTTCGGAAAAGCTACAACCGAATCATGTGCACTTGCAGACCATCAATTGATTAGTATGTTGATCATTTCTATACATATAAGGAGAGCGCGTGCCTTTTTTGGTGATCCATGCTACTATCTCGTCTATAGAATCATAAGCTATACAATTCATATGTGGAGGCTTATGCGTAATGGACTTGCTGTCGAGTGTGAGCTCCATCGTCGTCAAATCAAGCCGGAGGTTCTCTGCATTGCGTGTGGCGGGGAGGAAACGATTCATCACATCTTTTGGCCATGTCTTCATCCAACAATGCTCTGGAAATATTTGTGCTCAGAGTTGGGAGCATCAATGGCGATCCCACCTGGCTGTTTTGGTTTCTAGAGTGCACTATCTACCTGGCGCTTGTCATGGTTCATGGAAGCTTCGGATGACGCGCATGTGATGATGGTTCAAGGAGTCTATGCCTTATGGTTTTTGAGAAATGAGAAGAGGAAGGAAAAGAGAATTGGTGAAGCATCTGAAATAGCAAAATCGATTATACACTACACAGAGGAATGGCACGCGGTGCAAGGCAGTAAAGCTCGAAGGACATATTGTTTTCCAGAAGTAGAGTCCTCCAAAGCAGGGATGGGCGAAAGCAAATGTTGATGGATCAACATCGAAGGCCGGGACAATGGAGGCGGCTTGTCACTTCTTCCCATCGACCTGTAACCCGGACATTGACAAGCTCCTCGCTTGTCGACGAGCTGCTCAGCTTGCGGCATAATTTGGTTTTCAAAAGTTTCATGTCAAAATGGACTGCGAGACTGCGGTGGCAACCGTAGGAAAATGTGTTTGTTGTTGGCCCTATTGTTGAGGAGATCAAGGAGTTGTTGCAGATGCGTGAGGAGTTTCGTGTTTGCTAGGTTAGGCCGTCGGCTGACGCTGCTGCTCAAGGTTTAACTTTTCTTTTGTGAAAAAGCTAGAGAGGAGGTGAGTAATAAATAAACTATGTAACGTGTGGCCTGAAACTACTGTATTTTAAGTGTGGTTTCAGCTGAGATCCCTGAACTCTTTGAATAAATAAAATGCATGTTGGATTTCAAAAAATAAAAGTCCCGGAGGGCCACTTTTCAAAGGGAAAAGTTGAGGCCCAATAGGTAGTTGGGCTTGTATCATACCAAGAAAAAGAAGGTAATTGGACCTATGTCAACCGCGAGAGAGCTGAGGCTCGAGTTTCACTTTGGAGTTATCGACATGTTTATTATAGCGCTCAAAGGAAAAAGAAACATGCGGGGTCCCCATGTGAAAGAAACGCACTATTTCAACCCCTATGCTCCATCAAGCCGTGCCCCGTACAGATACCGCGTACCGTCCAGGGCGCACGTCCATCTCCCATGCCCGCACCTCCACCTGAACAGGACTCCCTCAAATAGCTCCCGCCGCGGCCAACCCCATAGCCGGGGCTTCTCCAACCAACCCAGCCGCAGCCGGCCAGCGCGTAGCTCCCGCCCGCCCTCGCCCCGTCCCCGTCTCGGAGCAGCCGCCATTGCCCGAGCCTTCGGAGGAGAGGAGGCAATGGGGGCGACGCGCGGGGACGCCGACGAGAAGGACGAAGGGGTGATGGCGACGGACTTCTTCTGGTCGTACACGGACGAGCCGCACGCGTCGCGCCGCCGGGAGATCCTGGCCAAGCACCCACAGATCAAGGAGCTCTTCGGCCCGGATCCTCTCGCCCTCATCAAGGTGCCGTGATCTATTTCTCAGTCTTTCCTCTTAGATTGAGATCTTCCGTGGATCGACTTCTCTACCGACTACTCGTTTAAGCGTGGATTCGTTTTGCATTGTGGTGGTCGTCTTGCTTTTATTCCTTCAGCTTTTTTCCCTACTACATGGCCAAGCAGTTAGAGATTCCCAACCTCAAGTTTCATTGCAGCGGCTTATCTTAACAACTTCCATTAAAAAAAACAGTGAAAAGTTACTATTTGCTAGTCTCATTAGTTTTTCCATGAACAAATTGTCACTTCATCACAAAGCACTGAACTGTTACACCTTTATTCTAGAATAAATAAGATGATGTGTGGCGTGGCACATTCATGCAGTGTGGCTTCACTGGATGTTGTTGGTGCGCGTTCACTGAAGTGGAGTGTCATCCGGCGCAAATTTCCTAGTCCCTTCTTTAGTACCCCTACTATATATAGCGTGGCATTTTGTTTGGATGCAATCTAATGCAGTGTTCGCTGGCCTGAGGAAAAGACTGGTTGTTACATGTCCACATCTGGATCATGGGCTCCACGCCCGATTCTCTAGTGATGTTGCTCTTGATGTTTGCAAGTCCAGGTAGTAGGAGTTTGGTGTAGACTGAATTAAATTTCTCGTAGACTGAAACCGAGCAACTTCATGTACAGGCAATCGGATTAAGATGTCCACAAACTTGGGTATTATGGTGGAAAAGAGATAAATCATCAATAAGAACACTTAGAGTTAGGGCCATCATGCTTAATGTAACAATACTCTGTATTTGCTACCATTATTCTTGCAAAAAATATTAAGTTATCTGGCATTTTGTTGGCCTCAGAGTTCTGCAGAATCTATCTTGTTGGTCCTGAATCGGTTAAGTCATGTGCACGACTGCACTACTGCACCTCTGCACCTTCCCTTCTGTAATTGTCAGAACCAACTAGGTAGTCTTCCTCTGCAGTTGCCCATATGAGATTGGTTACCTTTTTGTTCGTATGACCAGCATTTACTGCATTGGTCTTTGCACTTCTCACTTGCAATGCACCCTGGCAAGTCATGCTGACAACTTGAAACAACCATATAATCTCATGCTAAAACTTAGATCTCATGACCCATGTAGGAAAATAGGGGACCTTGTTTAGTAAGTTTATTTTGTTTTGTTGGATGGTCATGTTCATAAAATTATGATTGGTGATTTAGTCCCGTCGAAATTAATTGGGGAATCTGAACGTGGGAACTTCTCCGGTCATCTTTGTGTGTGAAAATAACACCCTGTAAACAGCATTTTTTTTAATTTATCATATTTTCATATCTGTCTGAACTTTAATTGCAGATAGCAGCAGTTGTTTCACTCCAGCTATGGACCGCCACGCTCCTGCGCGACGCAGGCTGGTCGAAGATACTGCCGGTCGCTTACTTCTTCGGTTCCTTTCTGAATCACAACCTCTTCCTTGCCATCCATGAACTCAGCCACAACCTCGCCTTCACCACCCCATACCTAAACCGCTGGCTAGGCATCTTTGCAAACCTGCCCATCGGCGTCCCGATGTCAGTAACATTCCAGAAATACCACCTGGAGCACCACAGGTTCCAAGGCGTGGACGGGATCGACATGGACATCCCCAGCCAAACCGAGGCGCACGTCGTAAAGAACACCGTCAGCAAGTCCATCTGGGTCGTGCTCCAGCTCTTCTTCTACGCGCTCAGGCCCCTCTTCCTGAAGCCGAAGCCTCCGGGCCTGTGGGAGTTCACCAACCTGACGGTCCAGGTTGCGCTCGACGCGGCCATGGTGTACCTCTATGGCTGGAAGTCCCTGGCCTACCTCATCCTGTCGACGTTCCTCGGCGGCGGCATGCACCCCATGGCCGGCCACTTCATCTCGGAGCACTACGTATTCAGCCCGGAGCAGGAGACCTACTCGTACTACGGGCCGCTGAACCTGATGACGTGGCACGTGGGGTACCACAACGAGCACCACGACTTCCCCAGGATCCCCGGCGCCAAGCTGCAAAAGGTGAAGGAGATCGCGCCGGAGTACTACAACAGTCTGAAATCATACAGGTCCTGGAGCCAGGTGATATACATGTACGTCATGGACCAGACGGTCGGCCCTTTCAGCCGGATGAAGAGGAAGGCGCCCAAGAAAGATTCATAGAAGAAACCTCTGCCTGTAGATTAAATTTTTGCCACACATAGCTATTTTAGATGATGTTTTACTCCTGGGCGCCGGGCCACTGTCTCACTGAACTACTGAACTGTTAGCTCGAAAGCATTTTGCTTGTGTATTCAGGGAACCGGCACTTGTACCAACTTGTTGCTTCATATCAATTCTGCTGTGTATTTTCCGCTGGAGCAAAAAATTCAGATTTTGTATGTTTTTCGAGAGTACACATATTTTGTGGAGTAGAAACATGTTGTCGAAAGACGTCTTATATATATTTTAATACAGAGAGAGTATTTTGGAACCACGTGGTACACGTAACGCAGACTTATGGTATATAATCAAAAGAAACATATTTTGGACGGTCCTTGCTTAGTAACTTTTTTCTTCTTTTCTTTCAAACGATTGTAAAAATCAATTACTATCTCCATGATGCAAGTCCTTGCTTAGTAACTGATCAACTTTTCACTCAAATGATAAGTATTATAAGTGGCACAGAGCAATCCATCCAGGCGTTCCCTCAAAAAAAATCCATCCTGGCTTTTTTTACAACTAAAACTGCCATCCGAAAAGAAAACAAACCAAAAAAACTGAAACTTGTCATCGGTACAGAAAGTTATCGTGGTTGACAACTAAAGTTGCCATCCTCGTATCACTAAACTTGCCTTAAAAAATGTTTGGAATTTCCATGTGTTTAAAAAACGTTTGGAATTTCCATGTGTTCGTGCCATATGTGTCACGTGTGACACTTATCATGTTTTTTTATGCTTAATTATTCGATGGTAAAAAGACTTAGGCAGCCTTGGTTCGAGTGGACTGCATTGGAATAGACTTGGGTTGATACTCGCAATACGTGTTATGACGCAGGCATGGATCTCTTCTATGTCTTCATCACCATCATGATGGTCAATCACATATGGCTAATTTATGTAAACTCCTCTTGTGCGGATGGGCGTAGGTCCAAGGACGTAGGTAAGTTCGGGCGTTCGATCTTTTTGGTTTGCTCGGTCCAGTTTTTTTGGTCTGCCTGATTGTCCATTGTTTGGTCTTTAGTTTTTGCGGGATGGTCTTTGGCCCCAATCTTACAAACCAAATTTCATGCTACAATTCAAATTCATGTCCATTGCAGTACAGGTGTATTCAAGTCCAGACAACATGTATGTGCAACACGTTCGCGTATTGAAAGCACATATGCTCTTTGATGGTTTTGATAATTCATGACAACATACATTGTCTCTTGGACTAATAGTTCTACCTAGTTTATTTGAGATAAAGTCCATAGAGAGGATTGGAGAAGCCCCAAGAAAGGAAAAGAATAGGATTGGCCAAGCTTCAAGCTTTAATACTCTATATTTTGCATTTTGTGAGAAATCACACTTGAGTCCATATGAAAGTCAATACTATTAAAAGGGGATGAGGTGCCCATGATGATCTTGTTGCTCAAGTGTTTAGAGATTAGCCAGCAAAAATACTCATGAATTCTCCCACAAAAATATTATCTCCAAACCCTAACACTCAAATTCGGTGCCACCAAATTTTCCATTTAGGCCCTAACGAGTTTCACCCTAGACAGATCCTATGCCAAAGTCTAAGGTCTCGGTGACATCAAGTTTGATTTCGGTGAAACCGAAATAAATGACCTACTTTTTGTTGTCCCATTCCTAAGAATCGGAATTTTTGAGTTTTAGGAATCGATGACACCAAAACTGGTAACTGCCTAGGCAAGCCAAAATCGGACCCAACGAGATTTATATACCGGTCTCTCTGAAACGCCAAAAGTTGCCACATTTTGCACTAGTCGGTGCAACCGAGTTTTTGCTTCGGTTTCACCGAGTTGGGCAATAATTTTGTAACGGTTGGATTTTTGGAGTGCCTATATATACCCCTCCACCTGCCTCCCACTCGTAGAGGAAGCACTCAGAATGAACCAACACTTTTCCCATCCATTTTCTGAGAGAGAACCACCTACTCATGTGTTGAGATCAAGATCTTTCACTCCAACCATATGAATCTTGATTTCTAACTTCTCCAAGTTGCTTTCCACCCAATCAACCTCTTCTACCAAGCCAAATATGTGCGAGAGTGATTGAGTGTTGAGAAGACTATGTTTTGAAGCACAAGAGCAAGGAGTTTATCATTCTTACCACATCTATTACCTTTTGGAGAGTGGTGTCTCCTAAATTGGTTAGGTGTCATTTGGGAGCCTCCGAATTCGTGTGGAGTTGAACCAAGAAGTTTGTATGGGCAAGAAGATCGCCTACTTCGTGAAGATCTACCCCGAGTGAGGCTAGTCCTTCATGGACGTAAGCCATGATGGAACAGACAAGGTTGCTACTTTATGGACCCTTATCGGTGGAGCCCTGCGTGGACTCTCGCAACGGTTACCCTTCGTGGGTTGAAGTCTCCATCAACGTGGACGTACAATAGCACCACCTATCGGAACCACGGGAAAAATCTTCGTGTCCCTAATTACGTTTGATCTTCCTATCTCCACTCCTTACTTTCATATGCTTGTCTTTACTTTTCTCTACCATACTCGTTGACTTGCATGTGTAGAGTGTACTAGACTTGCTAGAATTGCTAAAACTTGCCAACTACTAAAATTGGGAAAAGGCTAGGTTTTGTTTTTACAAGTAGTCTATTCACCCCCCCCCCCCTCTAGACGTCCCTTATCGATCCCACAATTGGTATTATAGCTTTGTCATCCATAGCTTTGGTTTTATCACCATTGGAGGAAGATGGATGTGTCTAGTTTGGGGAGTCTTAGTTGTAGAGTGCCTATTCTCAGTGGGGAGTACTATAGTCAATGGAAAGACAAAATTCTTGATCTATTCGATGAATTTCATTTGAGAAAGTATGTTAAGAATCCCTATGTGCCTCCCATTGATCCCTTACATCCTTCACACGAGGAAAAAATTGATATGCTTCGTAATCTTAGAACTGTTAATCTTATCATTAGAGGATTGCCAAGAATTGTGTTTGATCAAATGAAAAACTTTTAGTGTGATTATACTTCATGGAATGACTTGGAGAAAAGATATCCTAACTACTCACTGAAAGTTCTTGATATATTCTTCATAAAACTATTGCCTTTCACAAAATAAAGCCTAGTGATCCAAACTTTGATAAATGCTTGTTTGAGGTTCATGAACTCATGTGTGTTAAAGGAGATGTCATTACCATCAATAAGATCATCGCTGAAGCCATTCACATTCATAAACTTGAACATTATCGTGGTCGCAATTCTAACGAATCTCTTGATTTTTGTGACGAGGATATTCCCCTTGACGACAACAATGTGGAACATGGCTACTATGATGAAGATGGAAAGTTTGACATCAAATGTGAGAGTACTATGAAGAGTCTAAGTCTCATGGCTAAGTTCAAATACTACATGTCCGTAGGAAAAGAGTGGATCATCGATAGTGGATGCACCGATCACATGACCGGAGATAGAGACATGTTTCAAGAGATCACACCAAACCATGGACCACGGAGGTATGTGACTTTTGGAGACAACTCCAAGGGTAAGTTACTCGGTCTTGGTAAGGTGGCCATATCTCATGATAGTTCTATTCAAAATGCCATGCTTGTTGAGTCCCTTGGTTACAATCTTCTTTCCATATCTAGACTAGCCGATTTTGGTTTCAATGTGCTATTTACTAAAGTTGATTGCCAAGTGTTTCGTCAAGACAGTCAGAGCATGGTCTTTACCGGTTTCCATAGAGGTGATCTATACATTGTTGATTTCACTAAAATATCCAAACCTCGTACTTGTCTTATTGGAAAATCTTCTAAAGGCTGGATTTGGCATAGAAGGCTAAGACATGTTGGTATGTGTAATCTAGACAAGCTCATCAAAGGTGATCATATACTTGGTGTTAAAGATGTTATCTTTGAAAAGGATAGACTTTCTAGTGCTTGTAAAGTAGGAAAACAAGTGGGTGGAAGTCATCCCGTGAAGAACATCATGACTACTACGAGACCACTTGAGTTGCTTCATATGGATCTTTTTGGTCCCAATACTTACAATAGCCTCGGTGGAAATTCCTTTGATCTAGTTATAGTTGATTATTTTTCCAGATTTACGTGGGTATTATTTCTTGATGACAAGTCGCGGGTTCAAAAGATCTTCAAGAACTTCGATCGCAAAGCACAAAATCAATTTGAATTGAATATCAAGAAAGTTCAGACCGACAACAGATCGGAGTTCAAGAACAGTAATGTGGATACCTCTCTTGACGAAGAAGGTATCTCACATGAGTTCTTAGCTACATACACACCTCAATAAATTGGAGTTGTTTAGAGGAAGAATCAAACTCTCATAGAGATGGCTAGAACAATGCTAGACGAATACAAGACACCAAGATATTTTTGGGCTGAAGCCGTGGAAATAGCTTGTCATTCTAGAAACCGACTGTATCTACATAAGATTCTCGGTAAAATGGCATACCAACTTGTTGGGGAATGTTGCATGGGAAATAAAAAAATTCCTACGCTTCACCAAGATCAATCTAGGAGATGAGCATCTATGAGAGGAGAGATTGGATCTACGTACCCTTGTAGATTGCTAAGCGGAAGCGTTAAAGAACGCGGTTGATGTAGTGGTACGTCTCCGCGATCCAAATCGCAAGTCGTCCCATGAACTCCCGATCAAGTACCGAACGGACGGCACCTCCGCGTTCAGCACATGTGCAGCTCGGTGAAGATCTCTGCCTTCTTGATCCAGCAAGAGGGAGCGGAGAGGTAGACGAGTTTTCCGGCAGCGCGACGGTGTTGCGGCGATGGTGGTGGAGCAATTCCAGAAGGCTTCGACTAAGCACTACTGAAAAACGATCTAGAGGAGAAAACAATCTAGAGGAATAAGAGGGCAGCACTTGGCAGAATTAGGGTTGGGGCTGACCTCAAAATCCTCGAGTATATATAGGAGGGAGGGGAGAGGAGGCAGCCCTAGCCTCTCCTCCAAGGAGAGGTTCGGCCGAAGCCTAGTGGAAGAGTCCACCTCCCACAAGGGAGGTGGATTCCAAGTGGGACTCTCTCCCAAACTTGGCTCCTCCTTAGGGGTGGGCAAAAAAACCGAGAACCAAAGACCAGACATGAAAAAACTGAAACCGAAGCCGAATAAACCGAGGACCGAAACGTCGGTTGCTAGTTCGGTGAGTTCGGTAGTCGAGCTCCATTGATCGAATCAACCAAAATACTAGTGTGCAAAGGCCCAACACATCTATGAACATTCACGTGACCACTCAGAAGCAAAATGTGACCACGTAGCTCATTTCCATCCATACATCTATTCTCCACGTAATCCTTTCCCACATTAACCCAAACATACGCTGCCTCCCAACCCTAATACACTCCAGTTTTCACACGCACCACCGCCACACCATTTTCCCACGCACCTCCTGCAGTCACGGCAAGAGGCGGCTGGGCAACCCCCATGGCGTAGACAGAAGGTGGTCCCCTTAGCTCGCGATGCATGGCGGCCGGCAGCGACCATGGTTCTAACACACCGACAACCACCCATCTTCATGGTCGTAGGTGACGCTCGTAGCTCCCCAATAGCGGCCGGCAGCCTACGAGCAACCATGTTCGGCGACATTCTTCCTCTTACTTTTCCTCCACCAACCTTTGTGTGCTTTGGATGTCCTATAATTGATTCATATTCGACGCTTCCATTTTTGCTTAGAGATTTGGGTGCTCTTCGGTTAAAACCGATGACCAAACCGAATTATCGGTGCCAAAATCATTCGGCTCTGTAATTTTAGGGAAACCGATCGGTCAGCACCTATGACATAACCGAGTTTCTTTTATACCCGAAGAACCGGACCGATCGGTACGGTTAGACCGAATGCCCAGTCCTACTCCTACTCTATCTCCTTCTTCCCTGCGCATAGGCCCTTATGGGCTGGCTTGCCCAGCCCACCAGGGGCTGGTGCGCCACCTCTAGGGCCCATGTGCCCCCTTGGGGTATGTGGGCCCCACTTGGTGGTCCCCAGAACCCAATCGTCACTCCCGGTAACTACCGGAAATGCCCGAAACTTTTCCGGAGTTCAAACACCACTTTCCTATATATCAATCTTTACCTCCAGACTATTACGGAGCTCCTCATGATGTCCGAGATCTTATACGGGACTTCGAACAACCTTCGGTCACCAGGGCCGGGCCGACAAAATCTTGGGCCCTGTGCGAAACTAAACAATGGGGCCCTATCTCACAAAAAATGTAATAACAAGCAATTATAGTGTATATAATATAAAGTCTTACATAACAATTGGACATATGAAGAAGTAATACCTATCCAACTCCTGGTTGCTATTTATTTGAACATCCTTATTCTTTTAGTTCATCAATTTAAAGAAATCACAAACTATGTTAAAAAAACATCTCGGAAAAAAAAAACGAATTTGAAAAAAATTCATTAAAATTGAAAAAGTTCATCAATATTTAAAAAAGGTTGATCCAATTAAAACAACACATCTCTTTAAAAATGGTTCACAAATTTTAAAGAAATCATGCATTAAAGAGAACGAAAAAGAATGAAAAATAAATATACAAGATAAATAATAAACCCAAATGTAGAACAATCTATGACAGTATAAAAATGAAGTACATGTACAATTACGTGGTTATGTCCTAATGGTTGGAGCTAACCTCTTGTAATGAAGTTGTTGGGGTTTGATTTCCCGTGCCTGCATATTTCTTATACTTCTAATAACAGAAAAGATAGAATGGGCTGGCTGGGCCGGACTGCTAAAGGAGCCCGTTTGTGCTAAACAAGATTTGCCTAAAAATTTTGGGGCCCCTCAGAATTTTGGGCCCTATGCAGGCTGCACATCTAGCACCACAGTGGGCCCGGCCCTGTCGATCACCACCATACATAACTCTATACTACCGAAACGTCACCAAACTTTAAGTGTGCAGACCCTGCGGGTTCGAGAACTATGTACACATGACCGAGGCACCTCTACGGTCAATAACCAATAGTGGGACCTGGATGCCCATATTGATTCCTACATATTCTACAAATATCTTTATCGGTTGAACCTCTATGATGTTCCCTTTGTTCTTCGATATGTTACTTGTCCGAGATTCAATCGTCGGTATCTCCATACCTAGTTCAACCTCGTTACCGGCAAGTCTCTTTACTCGTTCCGTAATACAAGATCCCGTGGCTAACACTTAGTCACATTGCTTGTAAGGCTTGTTGTATCTTGTATTGCCGAGTTGGCCCTGAGATACCTGTCCGTCAAACGGAGTAACAAATCCCAGTGTTGATCCATGCCAACCCAGCAGACACCCTTGGAGATACCTATAGTGCACCTTTATAGTCACCCAGTTACGTTGCGACGTTTGATACACACAAGCCACTCCTCCGGTGTCCGTGAGTTGCATGATTTCATGGTCATAGGAACATATACTTGACATACAGAAAACTATAGCAATAAACTGACATGATCAAATGCTACGTTTATAGTTTGGGTCTTGTCCATCTCATCATTCTCCTAATGATGTGATCCCGATATCAAATGGCATCTCAAGTAAATGGCTAGGAAACCTTGACCATTTTTGATCAACGAGCTAGTCTACTAGAGTCACACTAGGGACAAAGTGTTGTCTATATATCCACACATGCAATGTGTTTCCAATCAATACAATTATAGCATGGATAATAAACAATTATCATGAACAAGGAAATATAATAATAAATACTTTATTTATTGCCTCTAGGGTATATTTCCAATAGTCTCCCACTTGCACTAGTGTCGTGGATTTGTCACGACAGATGTCCGGGTGAACGGACTTAGGTTCGGGGCGAGACGCAACTACGTGGTGGCTTGAAGGGGTTGATCGGAATCGAGAAGGCACGGAGTTTTACCCAGGTTCGGCCCCTTCGATGGAGGTAAAAGCCTACGTCCTGCTTGTCTGGTATTGATGATGATGAAGATCTCTCGGTTACAAGGGTGCTAATTGCTACCTCTAATATCTTGTGTTGTCTAAACTTGTATACTTTGTCTAAACTTGTATACTTGTGTCTCTTGAGAACTTCTCCCTCTAGGGGTGCTCTACCCCTTATTATATAAGAGGAGAGGGTAGGTTTACAAATAGAGTCCTACTAGGAGTAGGATTAGGACTAGTCACGAATCCTACTCCGGGTCTTATTTCCTTTAAGGGAATCCTTCTCTCTTGTGGGCCTTCTCCTGTGGGCCTTCTCTTGTGAGCCGCCTGGCGCCGGTTCTCCCGCCGAGTCTTGGGCTTGGTCATCCTGTGACCCGCTTGCCGGGTCATAAATAAGATGCCATGTCTTTAACAGGGTCTCCTGTGAGTTGCCTGGCCGGGTCATTAATAAGATGTCATGTCTTCGGCCGGGTCTCCTATGAGTCGCCAGGCCGGGTCATACCATGGGGTATATCCCCGTCATTAGCCCCCAAGTTAGCTTGAATTTATTCATGGTAAGCTCCTGAAATAAGAGTAACAAATATGATAAGTGGCCGACTTGCTCCTTTGGCCGTCTTATAAAATGGCTTCTCAGAAATCCGGGTCTTTTCTTCATATGAATGAGTCGTCTTGATAATCATCTTGCTTTTCAATGTCTTTTCAAGAATATTGACAATAGAACACCCATATGCCATTGAGTCGGCTTCTAATACTCTTGGCGGGTCATCTCCGCCGGGTCATAATCATTGATGATGCCGGGTCATTATCGTTGGTGACTCCGGGTTAAATAACTAGAATCCTGCTGACTTGATAAATATTGGGATCAAAATCCATTTGATGTAGAACCGGACTTCCATTGTTGTGAAGCAGGGCGGCTTATATAAACTCTGGCGGGTTATGATCTTTTGATAACACCGGGTCATAAGTGTTGGTGACGCCGGGTCTAACAACTGAACTCCATATTTAATATCTTGAAAATTCTCCTCAAATTTTTTGATATGTCCATATTACCTGTAGCCCCCAAGCTCCGAGATTATCCATGATAACTTGGTGCTTTTCAAATAACATTTTGGACTGTGTAGCCCCCAAGTGTCGGGTTGTCCTGCCTGCAGCAACCTGGGACTTATAATTGCCTTATATCTTATAATGCTTCGGCGGGTGTAGCCCCCAAGGGTCGGCTCATGAGAAAGCTTCGGCGGGTATAGCCCCCAAGGGCCGGCTCATCAGAATGCTTCGGCGGGTGTAGCCCCCAAGGGCCGGCTCATCAGAATGTGATGCGTCAGGTCTTCAATTTGAATCTCTTAATCTGTTGGAACGGCTGAATACTGTAGCCCCCAAGTGTCGGGTCAGTAAGAATTACCGGGCTGGGACTTTATAAAAATATAGAAGGGTCGGCTCATCTCCTTGAGATAATATGGTCTTGCTGACAATGTAATGGTTTGAAAACCGGCTTGCATTAGCCCCCAAGTGTCGTGGTGCATGCTTGCAGCGACATGGGACTTGCATAATTGATATAAACTTGGACTTGGATAATGTAGCCCCCAAGTGTCGGGTCGTCTGCCTGCGGCGACTTGGGACTATGTGAGAATAATACGTCTCACCATAATTTGTTGAATGAATCTTTGACCATGGTCGTAATATAACCCGGAATGAATATCCTGGAATAATTCCTTTGTCTTTGACATGAAATTCCCGCTCGTGGTTTGCGGTGCAAACCGGCAAATATAAATTTGAGAAATACGTGAGTGTTGTAGATTACTATAGAGCACAATTAAAGAAATCCAAGAACCAGCCAATTAGATGACATGGCATTATATCTGATAGGGCGGCTCTTGAAAGATAATAATTTCTCTGAGATGGTTTGAAAAAATCCCAATCATTTATTACTAGTTATGATAAACCATGAAGATCCAGCCATGTTGGCTATTAAAAATCCATTTGCTTTTGCAGAATACTTTAACGGCGGCTCATCTTAAGAGATAAAACCTGCAAAAATGAACAAGACAGAATATATTCTGTATTGTTGTAAGGGCGGCTTTGACAAAGCACAACCCGGAGATGTTATAACATTGCTCCTTCTTTCATAACCTTGCTCTGACCCGGCTTGATAAGCCGGCATGACATGTGAATATGATGCAATGCAATGTATGATGCAATATGTGATGTAATGCATGATGATCTTGCTTTTCCTCAAAAAACTCATATGATGGTTCTTCTGGGTGGACTCGATGCTTGAACTCACACCAGTTCAGGGTCTCTATCGAGATTGGCCGTCAATTTCTTGAACCGGCTCAGGGTCTCTAGGCGAGATTGGCCGTCAATTTCTTGAACCGGCTCAGGGTCTCTAGGCGAGATTGGTTGTCAATTTCTTGAACCGGCTCAGGGTCTCTAGGCGAGATTGGCCGTCAATTTCTTGAACCGACTCAGGGTCTCTAGGCGAGATTGGCCGTTAATTTCTTGAACCGGCTTAGGGTCTCTAGGCGAGATTGGCCGTCAATTTCTTGAACCGGCTCAGGGTCTCTAGGCGAGATTGGCCGTCAATTTCTTGAACCGGCTCAGGGTCTCTAGGCAAGATTAATTGGTAAGAGTTCACCGGGTCACCTCAATCTTAGCCGGTACAGGGTCTCTATCGAGATTGGCCGTCAATTTCTCTGAACCGGCTCAGGGTCTCTAGGCAAGATTAACCGGTAAGGGAGGCGGGGCACATAGCGGAGCAGCATCAATTTTGTAAGCCGCCATCTTGTATGAAGAAACGACAGAAGCTCCAAGTGTCTTTATGATGATCCAATGATCCGGGCACCCATGTTTGAATGGTGCATCACGGCGGTCCGTCCTCTTGGGCAACTTTTAATCATCCGCCAATAATGTAGTAGCCCCTAGGATTGGGTTTTCTCTTGCAAAGACCCGGGGTTCTCGTTAAAAACGACCAAATGTGTCTCACCATGTCTGTAGCCCCCGAGTCTCAAGTTGACTCGAAGAGGCGGCTTGAGAATCTTCATCTGAAAGTTTGAGGTTGACCATGGCAGGTTATAGATGATCTCGTATGAATTGTTTCAATGATCCGGTCGATGGTTTGTTCCGGCTGTTTGTTTGAAGTGAACCAAATTGTAGTGGTGGCGACTTGTGCGCCTGTCCGTCGGGCGGCTCATATCGATGAGCATTGCACCGTTATATTGATGTAGATCAAACTGTGGGTGACGTCTTGCACGCATCCATTGGGCGGCTCGTACAGGTGAGCACTGCACCAATATGTTGATGTAGACGTAGAAAACGGTCGCGGTATTGTAAACCGGTGATGTTGTGAAAGACGCCACGGCATTGTAAGCCGGCGCGGATGATGAGAGACGGCGATGGCATTGTAAGCCAGCGCGGGGGCGAGAGACGGCCACGGCGTTGTAAGCCCGCACGATCGCGAGAGACGGTCACGGTATTGTTGGTGAAGATCATATCGCGAATGCGGAGGCTTGCCACGTCCATTGGGTGGCTCATACTAGCGAGTAAGCGCGTGTTGTACTAATGAGTTGATGTAGACCGTCCGCGGGGGCGGCTTGCACGTGTCCATTGAACAACGCGACACGGACGAAACACCGGCCTAGAACGATGCCGGCGCGTGCTCCATCTCCATGGTATAAATTCATTTAAATAACTATCCTGCATAAAATACATGGCAAGGCTGAGTAATTGTTCTCGGATGAATAATACATACTGGAAAATGGATAGCATGAATATCACCTGACTTGTTTTTGCCGGACGAAAACGCATACGCCCGTGCTCTCTCTCCTTTTTTTTCTTTTAGTGATGCAGTTACCCCTTTCTCCCTAGTCCTTTGCATCGGACAAGAATAGCTCGGGGAGGGGGCCAACGGCTCGGCACGACCCGGACATGACGGGAGCGGCGGACGGATCGGAGCCGGCTCGAGCAGGGAAAGGCCGCGGCGGCGGGTCTAGCGCAACGGTGGCGGCAGCGGCGGGTCCCAAGCGGTGGCTCACAGCGAGGTGATGCCGTGTCCGAGCCGGCTGGGGCAAGCGGATGGCCATGGTGAGCGGCGCGAAGCCGAATCGGCCACGGGGTGACCGAAGCCCATGCTTGTCTCAAGTTGAGGCGCCCTCGGTGACGGAGCCCACGCCAGCTCGGGGTCAGGCACCCCCAACAATGGAGCCTATGCCGGCTCGGGGTGAGGTTGGTCCACACCGCCAGCGGCAGAGGTGATGGAGGCGCGCCGGCGAGGCATTGCCGGTGAGACAGCCACGGCAGAGCGCTGGGCCGAGCCGGAGAAGCTGTAGATGGGCGGACCGGTCGATGCGCAGTGCGGCGAGGCGAGGCAAAGCTGGCTGGAGGGCGCAGTGCCGCGGCGAGGCAAGCCTCAACGAGGCGGGTCAGCAACCACGGCTGGTGCGGAGGGCAACTGGCACGGAGGGCGGCTTGAGGCGGAGGCAATTCTACGACGTGTTCTTTGGAGTTCCTGCTTATGCGGCGGTGAGGTGCAGCAGCAGCGGCCATAGCACATCGGTGGACAAGAGACAACATCAGCCAAAAACGGCCTTTGCGCGCAAGGCATAGAATGGGAGCAGAGGCAAGCCATGACAGCCACCGTAGGTGCGACACAATGATCCGGATCAACGCGAGACCGCGGCGGTGGAGACCGTGTTGGAAATATGCCCTAGAGGCAATAATAAAATAGTTATTATTGTATTTCCTAGTTCATGATAATTGTCTGTTATTCGTGCTATAATTGTGTTAACCGGAAACCGTAATACATGTGTGAATACATAGACCACAACGTGTCCCTAGTGAGCCTCTAGTTGGCTAGCTCGTTGATCAATAGATGTTCACGGTTTCATGACCATGGACATTGGATGTCGTTGATAACGGGATCACATCATTAGGATAATGATGTGATGGACAAGACCCAATCCTAATCATAGCACAAGATCGTGTAGTTCGTTTGCTAAAGCTTTTCAATGTCAAGTGTCGTTTCCTTAGACCATGAGATTGTGTAACTCCCGGATACCGTAGGAATGCTTTGGGTGTGCCAAACGTCACAACGTAACTGGGTGGCTATAAAGGTACGCTACGGGTATCTCCGAAAGTATTTGTTGGGTTGACACGAATCAAGACTGGGATTTGTCACTCCGTGTGACGGAGAGGTATCTCTGGGCCCACTCGGTAAGACATCATCATTATGAGCTCAATGTGACTAAGGAGTTAGTCACGGGATGATGTATTACGGAACGAGTAAAGAGACTTGCCGGTAACGAGATTGAACAAGGTATGGTGATACCGACGATCGAATCTCGGGCAAGTACCATACCGTTAGACAAAGGGAATTGTATACGGGATTGATTGAATCCTTGACATCGTGGTTCATCCGATGAGATCATCGTGGAGTACGTGGGAGCCAACATGGGTATCCAGATCCCGCTGTTGGTTATTGACCGGAGAGGTGTCTCGGTCATGTCTACGTGTCTCCCGAACCCGTAGGGTCTACACACTTAAGGTTCGATGACGCTAGGGTTATAGGGAAATAGTGTATGTGGTTACCGAAGGTTGTTCGGAGTCCCGGATGAGATCCCGGACGTCACGAGGAGTCCCAGAATGGTCCGTAAACGAAGATTGATATATAGGAAGTGAGGTTTTGGTTACCGGAAGTGTTCCGGGTGTCTACGGTAGTGTACCGGGACCACCGGAAGGGTTCCGGGGGTCCACCAAGTGGGCCCACCTGCCCCGGAAGGTTCCATGGGCTAAGAGTGGGAGGGAGCCAGCCCCTAGGTGGGCTGGTGCACCTCCCACCCCAGCCCAAGTCGCAGCAAGGGTGGAGGGGGCCAAACCCTAGGCTTAGATGGGCCTTAAGGCCCACCCTAGGGCGCCTCCACCTCTTCCTGACCTGGCCGCCGGCCAGATGCCATCTGGTGGCTGCCGCCAGCCCCTAGGGTGGAACCCTAGGGCGCAGCACCTCTCCTCCCCTCCTCCTATATATAGTGGAGGTATTTGGGGCTGCACAACACACGAGTTCATCTCCTCCCAGGTGCAGCCCTACTCCTCCCTCTCCTCGTTTCTCCGTAGTGCTTAGCGAAGCTCTATCGGAGTACCACGCAGCTCCACCGCCACCACGCCGTCGTGCTGCCGGAGCTCTCCCTCAACCTCTCCTCCCTCCTTGCTGGATCAAGGCGTAGTAGACGTCACCGGGCTGCACGTGTGTTGAACGCGGAGGTGCCGTCCGTTTGGCACTTGATCGGATCTACCGCGATCTGAATCGCTGCGAGTACGACTCCATCAACGGCGTTCTAGCAACGCTTCCGCTTAGCGATCTTCAAAGGTATGAATATCCAATCTCTCCCCGCTCGTTTGCTGGTTTCTCCATAGATAGATCTTGGTGACACGTAGGAAAATTTTGATTTACTACTACGTCTCCCAACAGTGGCATCATGAGCTAGGTCTATGCGTAGAATCTATGCACGAGTAGAACACAAAGCAGTTGTGGGCGTCGATTTTGTTAATATGCTTGCCGTTACTAGTCTTATCTTGATTCGACGGTATTGTGGGATGAAGCGGCCCGGACCAACCTTACACGTACGCTTACGTGAGACCGGTTCCACCGCCTGACATGCACTAGTTGCATAAGGTGGCTAGCGGGTGTCTGTCTCTCCCACCTTAGTCGGATTGGATTCGATGAAAAGGGTCCTTATGAAGGGTAAATAGCAATTGGCATATCACGTTGTGGTTTTGGCGTAGGTAAGAAACGTTCTTGCTAGAATCCTATAGCAACCACGTAAAAACTTGCAACTACAAATTAGAGGACGTCTAACTTGTTTTTGCAGCATATGCCTTGTGATGTGATATGGCCAGAAGGATGTGATGTGATGCATTGTGATGTATGAGATTGATCATGTTCTTGTAATAGGGTTCACGACTTGCATGTCGATGACTATGACAACCGGCAGGAGCCATAGGAGTTGTCTTATTTTATTGTGTGACCTGCGTGTCAATCATAAACGCCATGTAATTACTTTACTTTATTGCTAAGCGTTAGCCATAGTAGTAGAAGTAATAGTTGGCGAGACAACTTCATGAATACACAATGATGGAGATCATGATGATGGAGATCATGGTGTCATGCCGGTCACAATGATGATCATCGTGCCCCGAAGATGGAGATCATAGGAGCAAGATGATATTGGCCATATCATGTCACTATATTGATTGCATGTGATGTTTATCATGTTTACATCTTATTTGCTTAGAACGACGGTAGTAAATAAGATGATCTCTCAATAAAATTTCAAGAGAAGTGTTCACCCTAACTGTGCACCGTTGCTAAGATTGTTGTTCCGAAGCACCACGTGATGATCGGGTGTGATAGGTTCTAACGTTCGCATACAACGGATGTAAGCCAGATTTACACACGCGAAACACTTAGGTTAACTTGACGAGCCTAGCATGTACAGACATGGCCTCGGAACACGGAAGACCGAAAGGTCGAACATGAGTCGTATAGAAGATACGATCAACATGGAGATGTTCACCATGGATGACTAGTCCGTCTCACGTGATGATCGGACACGGGCTAGTTGACATGGATCATGTGTCACTTAGATGACTAGAGAGATGTCTATCTGAGTGGGAGTTCATTGAATAATTTGATTATGTGAACTCGATTATCATGAACTTAGTCTAAAAATTGCCTTTAATATCTATATTGTAGATCCAATGGCCAACGCAAATGTCAACCTCAATTTCAACGCGTTCCTAGAGAAAACCAAGCTGAAAGATGATGGAAGCAACTATGCGGACTGGGTCCGTGGCTTGAGGATCATCCTCATAGCTTCCAAGAGATTGTATGTCCTTGATGCACCGCTAGGTGACCCACCCATTCTCCCAGCGGACCAAGACGTTACGAACGCTTGGCAGTCGCGCTACGATGATTACTCCCTTGTTCAGTGCGGCATGCTTTACAGTTTAGAATCGGGGCTCCAAAAGCGTTTTGAGCAACACGGAGCATATGAGATGTTCCAAGAGCTGAAACTGGTTTTCCAAGCTCATGCCCGAGTCGAGAGATATGACATCTCCGACAAGTTCTTTAGCTGTAAGATGGAGGAGAACAGTTCTGTTAGTGAGCACATCCTCAAGATGTCTGGGCTTCACAACCGCTTGACTCATCTAGGAGTTAATCTCCCGGATGACTCAGTCATTGACAGAATCCTCCAGTCGCTTCCACCTAGCTACAAGAGCTTTGTGATGAACTACAACATGCAGGGTATGGAGAAGTCCATTCCCGAGTTGTACTCGATGCTGAAATCAGCGGAGGTCGAGATAAAAAAGGAGCATCAAGTGTTGATGGTAAACAAGACCACTAGTTTCAAGAAAGGCAAGGGTAAGAAGAACTTCAAGAAGGACGGCAAAGCTGTTGCCGCGCCCGGTAAGCAAGTTGCCGGGAAGAAGAAGAACAAGAATGGACCCAAGCCTGAGACTGAGTGTTTCTATTGTAAGGGTACCAGTCACTGGAAGCGGAACTGCCCCAAGTATTTAGCGGATAAGAAGGACGGCAACATTAAAGGTATATGTGATATACTTGTTATTGACGTGTACTTGACCAGCGCTCGTAGTAGCTCCTGGGTATTTGATACCGGTGCAGTTACTCACATTTGTAACTCCAAGCAGGAGCTGCGGAATAAGCGGAGGCTGGCCAAGGACGAGGTGACGATGCGCGTCGGGAATGGTTCCAAGGTCGATGTGATCGCCGTCGGCACGCTACCTCTACATCTACCTTCGGGATTAGTTTTAAACCTTAATAATTGTTATTTAGTACCAGCTTTGAGCATGAACATTCTATCTGGATCTCGCTTGATGCGAGATGGCTACTCATTTAAATCCGAGAATAATGGTTGTTCTATTTATATGAGAGAAATGTTTTATGCTCATGCCCCGCTGGTCAATGGTTTATTTTTGATGAATCTCAAACGTGATGTTACACATATCCATAGTGTGAGTACCAAAAAGTGTAAAGTTGATAACGATAGTCCCACTTACATGTGGCACTGCCGTCTTGGCCATATTGGTGTCAAACGCATGAAGAAGCTCCATGCTGATGGACTTTTGGAGTCACTTGATTTCGAATCATTTGACACATGCGAACCATGCCTCATGGGCAAGATGACCAAGACTCCATTCTCCAGAACAATGGAGCGAGAAACTGACTTGTTGGAGATAATACATACCGATGTATGCGGTCCAATGAGTGTCGAGGCTCGTGGTGGCTACCGTTATGTTCTCACCCTCACTGATGACTTGAGCGGATATGGGTATGTCTGCTTAATGAAACACAAGTCTGAAACCTTTGAAAGGTTCAAGGAATTTTAGAGTGAGGTAGAGAATCAACGTGACAGGAAAATAAAATGCCTACGATCTGATTGTGGCGGAGAATATTTAAGTCACGAGTTTGGCACACACCTTAGGAAATGTGGAATTGTTTCACAACTCACGCCGCCCGGCACACCTCAGCGAAATGGTGTGTCTGAACGTCGTAATCGCACTCTATTGGATATGGTGCGATCTATGATGTCTCTTACCGACTTACCGCTATCATTTTGGCCAGATGCCATCTGGTGGCTGCCGCCAGCCCCTAGGGTGGAACCCTAGGGCGCAGCACCTCTCCTCCCCTCCTCCTATATATAGTGGAGGTATTTGGGGCTTAACAACACACGAGTTCATCTCCTCCCAGGTGCAGCCCTACTCCTCCCTCTCCTCGTTTCTCCGTAGTGCTTAGCGAAGCTCTATCGGAGTACCACGCAGCTCCACCGCCACCACGCCGTCGTGCTGCCGGAGCTCTCCCTCAACCTCTCCTCCCTCCTTGCTGGATCAAGGCGTAGGAGACGTCACCGGGCTGCACGTGTGTTGAACGTGGAGGTGCCGTCCGTTCGGCACTTGATCGGATCTACCGCGATCTGAATCGCTGTGAGTACGACTCCATCAACCGCGTTCTAGCAACGCTTCCGCTTAGCGGTCTTCAAAGGTATGAATATCCAATCTCTCCCCGCTCGTTTGCTGGTTTCTCCATAGATAGATCTTGGTGACACGTAGGAAAATTTTGATTTACTACTACGTCTCCCAACAGACCGAGTGGGAGTTCCTTCCGTATCCGGGTCGTGCGCGCCTACCTCTCGCTTCTTTTCTGAAGTTATGGTGCGTCTTGCACCCCCTTTTTTTTATTTTTCACGTGGGCAGATGACTGTCCGTCCTCATCTCCTTTTCTTTTGTTTGATTCACAGCTGGTGGACTACATCACGGTGGGAAGCTACCAAGTTCATGGTAGTGTGCTAGCTTTCGGTCTCAAAAATTGGAGCCCATAGGTGTAGCTGTTTCCGATTGTTGTGCTAATTTTCTGTATATATCCAATCGCCGTTGACGTAGCGTGTCCACCAGCCGCCAAGAATTGCAATCACTTGTAGATTAATCACACGATAATCTGACGTGGCTTGCAAAGCAGTAAAAAACAGTAGGAGCCACCGAGTTTGATGGAATTGACTTTTATAAAATGCCATGTTTCGTTCCTTGCTATCCAAAAATTGTTTTTTGATCTCGACCAATGAACTCAGAATCGATGTCAATCCATGAAAACCATCTTTGCCTTCTCCGGTGGGTCGTAAGCTTCTTGATCCCTAGGAGAGATCCCTTCAAGAACAACACCACCATGCCTCCGCCCCAAGGTGGGCGCCAACTGTCGTGGATTTGTCGCGACAGATGTCCGGGTGAACGGACATAGGTTCGGGGTGAGACGCAACTACGTGACGGCTTGAAGGGGTTGATCGGAATCGAGAAGGCATGGAGTTTTACCCAGGTTCAGCCCCTCCGATGGAGAGCCTACGTCCTGCTTGTCTGGTATTGATGATGATGAAGATCTCTTGGTTACAAGGGTGCTAATTGCTACCTCTAATCTCTTGTGTTGTCTAAACTTGTATACATGTGTCTCTTGAGAACTTCTCCCTCTAGGGTGCTCTACCCCTCCTTATATAAGAGGAGAGGGTAGGTTTACAAATAGAGTCCTACTAGGAGTAGGATTAGGACTAGTCACGAATCCTACTCCGGGTCTTATTTCCTTTAAGGGAATCCTTCTCTCTTGTGGGCCTTCTCCTGTGGGCCTTCTCTTGTGAGCCGCCTAGCGCCGGCTCTCCCGCCGAGTCTTGGGCTTGGTCATCCCGTGACCCGCTTGCCGGGTCATAAATAAGATGTCATGTCTTTAACGGTCTCCTGTGAGTTGCCTGGCCGGGTCATTAATAAGATGTCATGTCTTCGGCCGGGTCTCCTATGAGTCGCCAGGCCGGGTCATACCATGGGGTATATCCCCGTCAACTAGAGTCAATAATCTAGTTCACATCACTATGTGATTTACATTGTAATGAATCGAACACCCATGCAGTTCTGGTGTTGATCATGTTTAGCCCTTGGAAGAGGTTTAGTCAACGGGTCTGCAACATTCAGATCCGTGTGCACTTTGCAAATATTTATATCCTTCTCCTCGATGTAATCGCGGATGGACTTAAAGCGTCGCTTTATGTGTCTGGTCCTCTTGTGAAACCTTGGTTCCTTGGCTAGAGCAATGGCACCAGTGTTGTCACACAACAAAGTCATTGGGTTCAGTGCACTGGGCACTACTCCAAGGTCTGTCATGAACTGCTTCATCCAGACACCTTCCTTTGCTGCCTCCGAGGCTGCGATGTACTCAGCTTCACATGTAGAATCGGCTACCACGCTTTGCTTAGAATTGCACCAGCTTATCGCTCCCCCGTTGAGAATAAATACGTATCCGGTTTGCGACTTAGAGTCATACGGATTAGTGTCAAAGCTTGCATCAACGTAACCCTTTACGACGAGCTCTTGATCACCTCCATAAATGAGAAACATCTCCTTAGTCCTTTTCAGGTACTTAAGGATATTCTTGACCGCTGTCCAGTGCTCCATTCTAGGATCACTTTGAAACCTTCCGTCCATACTTATGGCAAGGCTGGCATCGGGTTCCGATGATATCATTGCATACATGATAGAGCCTATGGTTGAAGCATAGGGGATGACACTCATCTTCTCTCTATCTTCTGTAGTCACTGGGCATTGAGTCTTACTCAACTTCACACCTTGTAACACAGGCAAGAACCCCTTCTTGGATTGATCCATTTTGAACTTCTTCAAAACTTTATCAAGGTATGTGCCTTGTGAAAGTGCTATCAAGCGTATCAATCTATCTCTATAGATCTTAATGCCTAATATGAAAGAAACTTCTCCTAGGTCCTTCATTGAAAAACTATTGTTCAAATATTCCTTCACGCTTCCCAGTATTTCTATATTGTTTCCAATCAGCAATATGTCATCCACATATAATATTAGAAATGCTATAGAGCTCCCACTCACTTTCTTGTAAATACAAGCTTCTCCATAAACTTGTATAAACCCAAACGCTTTGATCACCTCATCAAGCGCTTATTCCAACTCCGAGATGCTTGCACCAGTCCATAAATGGATCGCTGGAGTTTGGAAACTTTTTCAGCATTCTCTTGACCGACAAAACCTTCTGGTTGCATCATATACAACTCTTCCTCAAGGAAACTATTGAGGAACGATGTTTTGACATCCATCTACCAAATTTCATAGTCGAAATATGCAGCTATTGCTAACATGATTCTGACGGACTTAAGCATCGCTACGGGTGAGAAGGTCTCATCGTAGTCAACTCCTTGAACTTGTGAAAAACCCTTTGCCACAAGTCGAGCTTTATAGACGGTGACATTACCGTCCGCGTCCGTCTTCTTCTTAAAGATCCATTTGTTCTGAATGGCCTTTCGCCCTTCAGGTAATACTTCCAAAGTCCATACTTTATTTTCATACATGGATCCCATCTCGAATTTCATGGCCTCTAACCATTCCTCGGAATCCGGGCCCATCATCGCTCCTCTATAGCTCGTAGTTTCATTGTTGTCCAACAACATGACCTCCAAGACAGGATTGTCTTACCACTCAGGAGCAGCACACACCCTTGTCGACCTACGAGGTTCAATAGTAACTTGATCCGAAGCTTCATGATCATCATCATTAAAGCCCGTGGTTACAGTAAAGTACACATGTGGATATTCTCTTGCGACACCTGCACTGTCTTCACTCACTATCTTATTGCGGTCATATCGATACTGCTAGCTGTTTCTTAGTCTCGGTATAATCACTCGCTGTGTAATTGGCTTTGTTCACTTGGCTCTCGTAGAGGAACAATCGATATTACTATTACGCAAGAGAAGGATCTCCGACATGTATCTGATGAATGGCTAAGCTACCGTCTGACGGAACTTTCTTCCCCAAGGAAATGCAGATGCAATCTACTTGGAATAAAGGGTCTTGGCATGTAGTTGACTTCATAATGAAGAGCCAGAAGTTTAATGTCACTAGCTTCATTCTTACAGAAATTGATCAAGCTAGAAAGAAGGGATTTCCACAAGAATCTTCTCTTTGCACCACACATCATGAGAATGATATTGAACAAGAGTCAGCTCAGCCTGCCTCTTCCTTTGCTCCCCATTTTTAGACTTCTACAAGTCGATCTTCTTACGATGGAAATCACGAAAAAGATCATTCGCTCTTACCTCGTCTGGAGCAGACGAAACGTCTTTTGTTTGGCCTTTGGCCTTTTCATTTCAGTACCGAAGCCGAGTAGATCAATCAGATGACCATGGGTATGAGTCTCTTGTTTCACCTTCAGGTGTCCCATTTCTGCATCCGTTCTTGTAAGCGATAGCGATCCGTTGACAAGAAATCACTTAGATTAATAAGGTTTTGTGACTACGAGTTGCAGAAAGCGGCGCAGCCAATGGCCTGGGCTTTGAGTGGTATGAATTGAATAAAATATCATAATAAGCACGGTCGATCAACATTGGGGTCAGCATTAAGAAAGAGAAACCATGGGATATGGCCACGATGGACTTTATTGAGGGCCCGGCGCCAGGGAACTATACTCGCTAGCCCAAGCTACTGGTTTGATTTATAGAGTCAAGGGTGAGCATGTGACTGTGACTAAATAGCAGCGTGCCTTTGGCTCGCAGTATTGGAAAAAGATAAGAAGCACGGTAGTCGATCGAAGAATAGGTTCCCATCTTGGCACTCTCGCTCAGAGATTCTTTCCTTCTTTTTCCCTTGGTCGATACAAGGCCAATAGAGGATGATGACGAACTACGCCCATCGAGCGCTTCAAAACCGATTGACACTGGTGATTCAGTAAGTTGACTACTTTGTTCGCACTTTCTATTTGCGTAATAAAAGTATGCTCCTTTCCCTCCTCCAACTGCCAGAGTTCACTAGCGCGAAAGAAAAATAGATGGATTGAGCGACGGGACATTAACCTGGATTTAGCCCTCCTCTCTACTATCTACTGGCTAGACCTCAGTTTAGAGCAAAGCGTGAACTCTGCTTCTAACCATCAATAAGATTGACTCGAACAAGACTGGGTTCCTATGAAAGTGAAAGGCGGAGGTATCCTTGGACCCCAGAAGCTAGTTCCAGTATCCTCATTTCTTTGGACACCAAACATGCAACATATCTTCCATTGGCATTAACACATCATAGTGAAGCTTCCTTCACTGAACAGATCTTCAGCAAGAAGTGACTAGTTGTCATTCCAAACTCCTAACCTTTTGTTTATCTCTTGCTTGCTTCGATTATAAATTCATCAAATGAAGGATTCAGAGCTTTTGTGTCCCTACAGTTAAGTACCAATATCTTTATTGTCCGTCCAGCTATTCAGGAAAGGAAGGCAATCGATTCAATTCATTCCCCAATTTCTGGCTTGGTGCTGCGCATTATTAATAATATCATATAGGAAGATGGACTAGCTCGAGACCTTGGCTTCAACCAATCAATTGAATCTTGGACACATTGAATTCTTAGATATTGCTTAAGGGATCACCACATATATTTATCAGATTATCATGTCTGTCTCGTCTTGCTATTTCCATCGACCAACCATGAGAGTGTTAATCAACTCCACCTGGAGGAAGTGTCAAAGGCGTCTGTCTATCAGTTATCGATAGATCGAACAAACCTAAAGGATCTGGTGGTTGTGTATGGGTCCACCTTGCACTTCCAATTAAGAAGCTAAAGGCAGTGGGACAGATAGACTAGAATGGGCTGGTTTTTCAAAAGACTTGAACACCCATCCGATATAGACTCATCGAAGGCAATGCGATAGGTCGTAGCCTGGGAGATAGGGGTTGAGCAACCAAGCGAACAAGGGCTCGTACTGTCGGAGGGTCCACAGGTTCCATTCTTGATCTGATTTCTCGCTATCTTATTCGGTGGTACAAAACTAAATACGACTCCTATTCTTGCCCGATGTAGGTAGCCACGCCCACTCTAATTCCATCCAATGTATACCACACTTTGGTAGAAGTTAAGCGCTTAAGCAGCTCCAGAAGCTGCAGAGAGGTGAAAGCTGGAAAGCCAATAGCCAGAATTCTTTTGGCAATAGTGGAATAGCCAGCTAATACTGGTGCAAGCTCGGGTATCGAGCAACACTACCTAGTAACCATACCATACCATACATCTACTAAACAGAGGATGACATAGCCAATAAAGGATTGGTAATTCCTGTCAGAAGAAGAATCAGAGGAATCGAAGCAATCATAAAAGCAGGAAATTGCAATGCCTTCTCCACCCCGTGTTGATAAAACAATTGTATTTAGCGCGCCTCAAGCCTCCTTCCTCGGGGTAGGTCCCGCGTATGACCCAACCCATCTCCCCGAAGGCAGGCAGGTTCGGAAATAGCTTGCGCAGAAGCGAGAACCCCAGGTCCATATCTAAAAAAAAATATGTAGTTTTTGTAAGCGAGCTGAGGAATAAAAGTAAGAAAGTGGAGCATAGCGTTAGTCTCTTTCGGTGTATCAATAGGCACCTGATCTATCATGCAAAATACCCCCAATATTCAATCCAAGGAAAGTGAACCTCTAATTAAGATAACATCCGCCATCGTTGCCTGATTTTATTGGTAATGATGCAGCACCTGGATGCGGTGTAAGACAACCTCTTCATGGGCACCCTCCTACTTGACTGCTTGCCTGATAGCCTGAATGCCTGATAGTCTGATGTATAGTTTCAAAAAGCAAGTAGTTTTTTCAAGACAGTGTTTTTCATGCAAGGGTAGAGATAGACAATGGTCGTGCTATTAGCCATGCCATGGTGGTACGCTAAGTATAATTAATTCAACAAACGAAGGGTCAGCAGATACCAGAGAATAGGGCTCAGCAGATGTGGATTAATTCTTGACTCTAGTCAATAGAGGGAAAAGAGTAGAGAGTGCCGACCATTGTGGAAGTTCACCACTTGCTTTGGTTTAGAATTTAGGAAGAGAAGGAACGGATTTCTTTGATGGGGAATCATGGTAATTAATTTCTAGGTCTGGCTAATACATACGCCTTGGCAGTGTGCCTTGTACAACTAGCTAAGGTTGGAGACTCACTTATCCGTCTACAGATAAGCTTTGTATCAATCATGCCTAATTCTTAGGTGGTGGATTCTGCCTCAAGTACTACACTATTGCGAAAGCGCAACCTACACCTATTTTCCTTCGATTGAGATCGTACCCACCACTCCTATCTCGCACGCGGGTGATGCATCCCGTTCTCCTGGTAACCAAAGGCCGAAGAAGGCTCGATTCGTCTATGAAACTAGGCAAGTGGATTCTTCTTCCTGCAGGTATGGTGCTGCCCTTTGAAGGGCGAAGCCACTAACTAATACTTCTAGAGGGACTAATACTTCTAGAGAGATTGTACCAACCTCTTCCCTAGAATTGCATCTTCCCCGTACTTTCGTCGAGAGAGAAGAGCTAGAAGGCAGTTATACTTATTGATAGTTAGGCCGGGTAGCAGCCAAGTATGTGAACCATAATGAAATAGAACGCGCTCACTGCGCCCAACCCAGCCCGAGCAACAGCACCATCAACATGAATTTTGACCACGCCCGGTGGAGGCGGCGTCCACCCCGAAGGACCAGTCACACAGCGACCCCCCACTGGCCTAGCCACCATGGACACCTCACCAAGTTCATTCAGATAAGAGTTAATAAATCCCAACGTAGAGAGAGGGCTTTGGAACTCTCCTTCGTGAATAGCCCGTCGTCTTGCACTCCAAATCGCCCAGCAGGATATCAACAGTTTGGTGAATTGTGAATGATCAAGAGGGGCAGTCAATACCCGAATCCGAGCCTCCTGCCAGTGAATAGACCGATCGGACACAGTAGCTAGCTGTTTACTAAAGAACTCCTTCAACATGATCAATCCAATGAAAGGACATGACTAAAAAGCCAATTGCCTTCACAGACGCAGTAGCTTGCTTAGGACTACCTTTCAATCTCTCATGAATGAAATCTTTTCCCCTTACCTAAGGAAATTTTTACTAGTATTTTTTTACGACATACTAGTCTATAGTCCCGATCTGCACTCTCATCTGAGCCATTTAGAAATGGTCCTATCTGTTTGACAAAAGAATGCCCTCTTCACTAAACCCTCAAAGTGCTACTTTGGCGTGACGTGACCTCAGTAGAATATTTAGGTAATATTGTATCTAAGGGAGGGGTATCGACTGATCCAGGAAAGGTTGAAGCTAGAAAGAGTTGGCTTAGACCTTATATTCTGAAAGAATTGCGCGGTTTCTTGGGACTTAAGGGATACTACAGGAAGTTTGTAAAGAGATATGGCATCATTAGTAAACCACTCAAGGAGCAATTGAAGAAAGGAGGGTGGAATTGGGGACAAGAGGAAGACATGGCATTTGAGCAGCTTAAGAGTGCCATGACGCATGCACCAGTTTTAGCACTTCCTTACTTTTTATAAACCTTTATACTAGAGAAAGATGCATGTGATGTCGGTTGCCCAACCCAATAAGTAGTAGTTTTTGAATGATTCGCGTTAGCCAGGAGTTAGAGATGTACTTTCTATTTCAATGAAGTAACCAACCAAAAGAGAGTGCTAAAGGAGTCATTCAGAAGTGAGTGAAGGGGCGCAGAAAAAAGCTGGTGAGCAAAGAAAGCTCAAATTGTTAATTAAACGGGCCTTGTTAATGAAGTATTTCGTTACCTTCCTTTATTCTGATTTTGACCATTTAGTTGAACTGACTCTGTTAATTCGCTCTCACGGTAATTGGATTGCGATTTCCTCTGGATTCAATCTCAATGACTGCTAGGATTTCTTTCTACTTCTATTTGTGGCATATAGAATTTTACGATAGATGAAGCGGAAGAAGGAACAAGGCTTGAAGGCGGATTAGCAAGGGAATGAATCTGATGAAGCTGTTCCTCCGCTAGAATAAGG